>CM060945.1:250227294-251520865 GCA_030765085.1 Allium cepa | reverse complement strand
AGCCTTTGAACTTCAAAGAACTCCGTTTTCGAACATCGTTAATATGTCTTCCATTTGAACACTATATTAGTTCGAAGTGGTTTTCGGATAACATATCTGATCCCAGTCTCTTCAAACTAACAATCGATAATTTTCAGTTGACTTATTCCCTATTCTTTTTAAAGTAAGCGGACTATACCAAAGTTCCAAAGGGATCTCTAATATATCCCTTAAAGATGGAGACATTTCATCCGAATGAGTTCTACCAAGGGAATTCAAACCGTATGAACACGCGAAGCTTTTATTTACTTCCTAAGTCAAAGATAGCCAAGATTTTATAGTCGATTATTCAGCTATCAAATAAAAAAAACAATAATTTAGAGATTTTATTACCCATAACAACCACTAACCCTCCAAAAAAATATTTTATTTATTAAGTCTCATTTCAAAATAATTGCCAAAATATTCATATATTTATCTCATTGCATAAGTATATTCATAAATCGTTATAAAAGATTTCGTATTTCAAATCATTATCAAAAGGATCAAAGTGTTATTTAAAATAGAGATAAGGATAACCCCAAACATTATTCCTTCTGTGTTAAGTAGGGAACGAATGTTCCATACCACTATAATTAAGAAGGTCAGTTAAGGGAAATCCAAATCTCAAATTCTTTTATAAAGTTCTTCTATAAATACTTTTAATAAATCTCTTATGTTTATGAAAATCTCCTTTACTAAAATTCTAAATCCATTTATAAAACTTCTTTATAAATCTCCAAAATCATTTATAAAACTCTTTTATAAATATTCAAAACCATTTATAAAAAAAATTCCTAAATTTGAAGATCTCTTTTCAATTTTAAAGCTCTTTAATAAACATTATTCAATAAAGTTCCTTTGATAAACAATCAATTATTTAAAATACCTTTAAATAAACAATTTATTTTTTAAAACATCCTTCACTTAATTATCTTTAAACCATATTAACAAAATAATGATTTTAAGCAACCATATAAAAAGTATTAAATACTTTTAAATGCTTTAATAATTTAGTTGCTTAGTTATCCTTTAAATATCTTATTTAAAATAGTAATAAACTTTAAACCATTTTCTAAAGGGATAAAATTTCAATATTTGACTTCACAAGTTTTAGAATGAGGCATAGCGACCACAATGGTTCTCATTCAATTGAGTTTATATTTTCAAGTTATGACATGGGTATTTACGTAACAAGTAGATATGTAAAGAAAATCGACCAATAACAATTAATCAAAATATAGGTAAATATCCGAGTTGTTATAATAGTAGAACTAAGTTTAATTTCTACTAAATAGATGTCAAAACATAATCTATTCAGTGAGTTATCGTAGAACGTTGATTTATTCTACTAAACAAATGTCCAATATAATTTAATTAACAGAAAGTGTCTGTTAAACGGATGTCATTAGATTCCATATCCAATTGGGGTCGCTTAAAGGTTGCTGACAAAGAAATCCCTTAGATTTAAAACATTCTTTTAAAAGGTAGTTGCTTAAACAAATTGATTTTTGGATTTAAATAATTTAAAATCAAAATCTTTTATTCCATAATTAAATAACATTTAAACTTTTTATTAAAAAAATAATTTAACCTTTAAATAAATAATTAAAATATTAGATTAACTTTTAAATAAATAAATAATTAATCATTAGCCTTTAAATAAATAATTAAATAATAGTTCATCTTCAATAATAATTAAACCGTAATTAATCTTTAACTAATAATAAAATAATAATTTAAACCTTCATTAAATAATAATTTAAATCTTAATTGAGTCTCAATTAAATCTTAATTTAATTTAGCTTAATTAGTAATTAATAAATAATTAAATACTTTCTTAAATATAAATAATAATTAAATTTTAATTAATAATTAAATAAAAATTAATTCTTAAATAAATCATTAACCAATAATTAATCTTTAATTAACTAACTAATTATAATTTACTTAATTTATAATTAAGTGCTAATTTCCTTTATTAACTAATGATTAAGTATTAATTACCTTGCTTAATTTATTAATTTAATAATCATTAATTATTTAAATAATTAATTTTTATTACTTATAAATTGTTTTGAAAACACTTTTCAAAAAGATACTTAAGTGGAAATACTTTTTGATGTCAAAAAGAGTTCGTTTTTACATACGACCTTTATAGCGACTATCGCTATACGATCCAAAATTTTAAACTTTGTTTAACGTACCAAATAGCTTCATAATTCTTGTTTCAATACTTTAACTACCTTATAAACTTAGGAAAATGTTTCGGAAAAGCAAAAGCAAAGTTTTTGGGACTTTACAAAAATATTTCAAAACCATAAAGTAAGGGAAGTGAGTTTGGAATCAAGGATCTCGATGTCGCTTTAACAAGCCAAGATACTAACTTTATTAGCTTAACACCCTAAAAACAAAGTCATAACCATATATACATGCCATTACAACATCCAACAAGTCAAGATTCTATCTTTTAGACCTTACAAACATTTAACTAACATGTTTAAGTTAATATTGCATCACATTCAAACACATACTATCAACATCAATGTTATCCAAACAAGCAACACTTTTGCAACCGATTATAGGAGATAATTATCATCAACATTTAAGTTCAAAACTTAAGTAAAAGGAGAGCTTTACTCACCTAAAAGCTAACCGAATCTAACCGAACCTTCACCAACTTCAGAAAGCGACCTAGAACTTTGCTTTTCTTTAGCAAAATGTGTTTCTGGAGGCCCTAAGTTGCTACATGGTTTGGCCATGGTGAAGTATGGCTTGGCCATAGGTTGAATAGGGTGGGTGAGGACTTGTTTTGGCAAGGAGGAGTTGTAGAAAGGAAAAGGAAGTATTTCAATAGCTTTTAATAATTTGAAAGTGGAAGAAGATAAAAATTTAAAACTTTGAACGATGGAAGCCATGAGACATTGTGTTTTGAAATGAGAAGTAAGTTTTTGAAAGGAAATATGAGAACAAGAAAGTGAAAGAATTAGGATTTTTTAGGTATAAATTGAAATAACCAAATTACCAAAAAGCCCTTAAAGTACCTACCTTCCTATCATATATTGCCACATCAACAAGCTTGTCCCCTCCCTTCATGCTCGTGCCTAGCTAAGCCCCACCCCTCTTGCCAACATGCATTAATTAGTTCAGTACTTATGCTTCCTATTGACTTAGGCGATGTGATATATTATGGCATTTATTTTTAAATGCTTAGAAAAATGTCACGTCAACATTATATTAACTAAGTAAGTGCATACGCACATATATATGTATGTATATACGTATATGATTTAACTTATTTATAAATGAATGTGTGTATTCATACAAAAGCGTTTACAACATTTTCAATAATTTTTAGATGACCAAAAGTCGAAAACTAGAAAAGCGAATTCCGCTCACATTTTCAATTTCTCTTCGAACTAATTATTTTTGTAAACAAATTTTGAAAACTATTTCACCATAATTATTTATTATTTAAAAGATTTTTATTTTAATTATAAAACCTATTATCTGAATTTTAAAATTAATTAAATATTCACAAATTAAAGTGATGCGGAAAGTGCTATATAAGCTTAATTGATTAAATCAACTTTTAAACATTCGATAATTTATATTTTTCAATCCAAATTTCTTTTAAACTATTTAAATAGATTTATCAAGTTTATTCCATATTTTTCCATAATTAAAACATTTATTTAAACGGTTTTCCTGTTATGGTCACTTAATCGTGCTAGCGTGATTTTTCTAGAAAATTGATTTGGACTTATTTCAAAATCTACTCAACGAAATTTTGATTTTCTTTCTTCGTTTAGAAGATATGGATATAATAGTCCGGAATTTTCCCATTTCAAAGAATTCCTAGCTATATTCCACTCTACACATTCATTTGAACTTTTCGACGCGAAATCATGAACTACCGTTGCGCGATGCGTCTAGTTTTAACTTATTTTTCAATATTTGAAATAATCTATTCAAATTAAATTTTATCACTTATAAAATCATTACAAATCATTTTAAATCAATATTTTCACTTTTTAAAGTATTTAAACTGCATTTTCACTATTACTATATTATAATATTATTTTATTCGTATTATTTTAATATTAAATTTTAAATTTCAATTTCAATTCAATTTTAACTTCAAATTAAACTTATTTAAAACTTAGATTTCAAATCCATTTTCAATTTAAACTTCAATTCAACCTCGATCATAACTTCAATTTTCAAAACCGATTTCAATTTCAATTTCACTATTTATCTCAGTTTCAGTTTCAATTTAACTATCTTTTTTAAACCCGTTTCATTTCAAATTCTCTTTTATTTATACTTTAATTTCAAATTCTCTTTTATTTATACTTTAATTTCACCGCTAATTGAAAAGAGACTTATTTTTTCAAAGTATGTCATATCATCAAAATATGGTCTTATTAACAAAGGGATTACTTAATTAAAAATGAACATAACCAATATCCATATTTAACACTAACATAACATCCATTCAACCAATCACATAATATATGATTTCAAATCCAACATTCACTATTGATACCATAATGGGATATATTATCACAATTCAATTATCTAACCAAACCATCAATCATCCATATTAACAATCAATAAACATTCATATGTTATAAGGGCATAAATGTGATTGTTTTAACATAATCAAAATATAATTTCAAAAGCGATGAGGATTGCTCACCATCATATCCACTCCATCAATCTTTTTATCTGAACTAGCGTGCTTTTGTTTCTCGAATGTCTCGGGTTTGCCATTTCTTCTCCTTTTCTTTTTCTTTCCTTTTCTTTTTCTCTTTTCTCTTTTTTTATCTTTTTTTAATATTACGGCCATGGGATTTTGGAAAGGAATGGGGTGTACGCCCTTGGGTATGTGGCTTTGGGCTTGGGTATGGCTTGTAGGTGCTCGGGTAGGTGGGTTTTAAGGTGGGTACGTAGTCTAGGAGGCTAGGGTAAGTGGAGTATTGGCTTTTGGGCACATGTAGGTGGGTTTGAGAGCTCGGGTTTGGAGCTTTTGGGCTTGGTCGTGGGGACTTGAGGGTGGGTAGGTGATTTTGGAGAGGGACAAGATGGTTTAGGTGATGGTGTGGCTAGGTTTTGATGATGTGGTGGTGATGGCTTGGAGGTAGAAGGAAGAATGGAGGAAGTAGAAAGAGTTTAGGAATTTTTGTAGAATGAAAGTGAAGTGAAAATGAATGGATCTGAGGTTGTATTTATAAGTGAAGATTCTAGTGGTAAATGGCATAAATAACCTTGTCTACTTTTGGACTTTGATTAACCTTAATTTGAGTTTCATTTAATATGTGGAATGTTATCCCGCCTTTTGGCAAGGCCGAGATACCAAGGAACTGACTGAAGAAAAACAGGATAACACGTCTTCAACTTTGAATGATTGTTGGGCAACTGCAATTATCGATGAATTTTGTCCGAGTCCGGATCGGGCTACAATTGATAAGACACGTCAAGCGAAGCTGTGGGAACCAACGTTCCAAATTTCGAGACAATCCGAGTTCGTATGCTCAAGTTATCGCCAATGGAAAGTGGAGGAGACAACCTCAGTTCGAATCGATCAGAAATTCCTGATTCGAATCGATCAGAAGAAGTTTTAGGTTTGAATCCATAAGATAGCCTCACGATCGAATCCATAAGCCATGCATTGGTTCGAATCCATCCCATTAGTCCTTGGTTCGAATCCATTGAGGTATTCCCGTCCTCGAATCCCTCAAGAACCATCCTTCGAATCCATGAGGTTCAAGAAGCTTCGACTCCAATTCATAACCATCTTCGAATCCATGGAGCAAAGAACTCTTCGTATCGATCGAACCATGGAACGCCTTGATCGATACGAAGGAACGCACGTGTGATCGAATCGAAGGAGCATACCATCGAATCCAACTCTTCGAATCCATCAGATAAGCGCGGCTAAAACCACTCTGAGTCACCATATGGATTTGACCCTATGGATTCGAACCATGTCGATTCGAACGAATCCATAGGACGAGGAGCACCATCTTGAATCGATCATAACTTGAGATCTACAAGTCCAAATGCTACGAAATTTTCACAGGAGCTCGCATATACATAGAAGAATGTCCCCGCCAAGTTTCATCACGATGGGACACTTTTTGATCGATTCGAACCAAGGGTCGAATCAATCCCAAAGTGGGCCCGGATCTCCAGAATTCGGCCATGTGGGCCCCCACACGTGCCAGAAGTGGTCACCCCGAATTTTAGGCGAAATATCAGTCTCCAGCACTTATAAATAGAGCCCCTGGTTATTCAGAAAAGGGAGGGGAGAATTTTGAGAGTAAGAGGACGCCCGGACGCTGCCAGAATTGCTTCAGAGCACCACTGCTGCCTTTGATTTCGAATTTTGGCTTACTACTTGCTGTACTTTGACATTAAAAAGTTGTATTCTTCGATTATCAAGCAATAAAGTAACAAAACTTCATAGTGGACGTAGGCAAAACACCGAACCACTCTAAATCGTTGTCTCTTGTGCAATTTACTTCCTGCTATTTGGAGTTTTTGTTAGATAATCCATGTTTTAATTTACTTTCTTCATTTATTATCTCTTCAAAAACTTCCGATGAGTGTCGTGCTTTCCGACGAGTGTTGTGCCCAATTCGATTACTATGCCATTTTCTACATACCCCGAGAGCACAATCAGAAAGCTGATTCGTTGGCAAAGTTAGCAAGTACGGGTGAGGCTCAGCAGTTGGGGGTTGTTCCGGTAGAAACCCTATCTTCTCTGAGTATTGATCGAAGGGAGACCGATTTCACATTTGAAGTTACCTCCAATAGGGAGTCGTGGATGACTCCTTATCGAGATTATATCGAACGTGGTGTATTGCCCGAGCGTCGAAACGAGAAAAGACAAGTTCTACGAAAGGCCTCACGATTTGTTATTCAAAATGGAGTCATGTACCGGAGAGGGTACTCTGTTCCTCTCCTTCGGTGTATCGTGCACGATGAAGTCAAACGAGTGTTACATGATGTACACGAAGGAGAATGTGGCGATCACACTGGGGGGCAAGCACTTGCAAAAAAAATACTTCGATATGGGTATTATTGGCCTACTGTTAATCGCGATGCTGCAGACTATGCTAGAAAATGTGACAAATGCCAGAAACACGCTCGAATTCCTAGAGCCCCGCCTACTGAGATAACCCAAATGGTCAGTCCTTGGCCATTTGCGGTATGGGGAATAGATATCATCGGCACATTGCCTCTGGCCAAAGGTGGCGCGAAGTACGCCATCGTCGCAGTTGATTATTTCACCAAATGGGCTGAAGCTGAACCCCTTGCGACAGTTACGACAAAGAAAGTAATCAACTTTGCAGTACGTAACATCGTCTACTGTTTTGGTCTCCTACATACTATCATCACCAATAACGGAACCCAATTCGACAGTGCTGAATTCAAGAATTTCTGTCAACGATTCCACATCCATAAGAAATTATCTGCAGTAGCGCACCCTCAAGCAAATGGTCAAGTTGAAGCTGTTAATAAAGTTATCAAGTCCATTCTAAAGAAGCGACTAGAAAAAGCTGGGGGCAAATGGGTCGATGAACTTCCTATGGCATTATGGGCCTATCGAACGACTCATAAAACTGCAACCGGTCATACCCCATTTTCTCTATCTTACGGTTCTGAAGCCGTTATTCCAGTCGAAATGGAAGTGCACTCTCATCGTGTAACGTATTATGATCCGAAAACAAATGCCATACTACTTGCTGAATCTTTGGATTTACTCGATGAGAAGCGCGAAGAGGCTGACTTGAGGGCAGCCGCATATCGAAGTCAAGTCGCCCGACTGTACAATGCCAAGGTCCGTCCGCGAACCTTCGAACTCGGCGATCTCGTACTCAAAAGGGTCTATCCGGTTCCGTCGCACATGAAGCCAAATTGGGAAGGGCCGTATGTGATTTCACAAAAGCTCGGAGATGGCACGTTCAAATTATCGACCATTGACGGTCTTACTTTGCCGAGAGCTTGGAATAGCGAAAGTCTTCGTCGCTACTACATATAAAAGACTTTACTTATTTATTTTCTGTCAATTTATCCCTTTGCATTTTATTCTAGCATTTCGAGATTTAAATTTGTAATAAGGCAACTGACTTTGCCATATTTCTCGTTTCAGCAATAAAATGACATCTCTTCGAGATAGAGCTGTGATTCACTGAATATGACGTACAATATCACGATGCACGGAGAGCTAAGTTCCATCACGCGGTGGGATTTATTCAAATAGGGAGTGACTGTGATACGACCGGTCACTCGCTAAGTGAAACCCGAGCTCGGGGGCAGAACACTACATCAACATTCACAGGGATTGATACACGACAATCCCTCCTCCAACTCCAAATTCTCAGAGTGCGAATTGGGGTATAAACTTCAACTCTCGGTTCCCGGAGCGCGAACCGGAGTATAAATCCATCGCTCCCAGAGTGCGAGCCAACTCCAAATTCCCAGGGTGCGAATTGGAGTATAAACTTCAACTCTCGGTTCCCGGAGCGCGAACCAGAGTATAATTCCATCGCTCCCAGACTGCGAGCCAACTCCAAATTCCCAGAGTGCGAATTGGAGTATAAACTTCAACTCTCGGTTCCCGGAGCGCGAACCGGAGTATAATTCTAACGCTCCCAGAGTGTGAGCTAACTCCAAATTCCCAGAGTGCGAATTGGAGTATAAACTTCCACTTTTGGTTCCCGGAGTGCGAGCCAGAATATAAAACTCTATCTCCAAATTCCCAGAGTGTGAATTGGAACATAAACACCAACTCTTGGTTCCTAGAACGCGAACCAGAATGTAAGTCACTAACTTCAAATTCCTGGAGTGTGAATTGGAGTATAAACGTCAAATACAGGTTCCCGGAGAGCGAACTAAGTCATAAACGTTGATAATTAATAAGTTCCGAACTGTTAGTTGCAAATTGTGTTAAGTCCCCGAAGTGTGGACATGTATTCAAGGCCTACGACATATGTAAGCATGAGATAATCAACGCAATACTTAAGCAAAAGAGATAAGAGTTGTTTTTCATTTTATCAACAAACAAAAAAGGGGGTTTGATTACATGACAAAACAAAAAACAGTCCATAAAGTGGGTGCCGAGTCCACACTTATACACGGCCTAAAAAAGGAGAAGAAAAAAGAATTGCCATTTCACAACCGCATGATAAAACGAGAAGTTCACTCTTTCTTCTTCCGGGGTCTCTTCTTCGGAGTTGAGCCGCTAGACCCACTACCCGGCTTCTTGCGAGGTTTTTTGTCCATCTTTGGAGCATCCTCAGGATCTGGCATAATATCCACGTCTTCCTCAGAGTTGGAAGGGATAGAGATCCTTTTGTGAGGGCGAACCGGAGGCAGAGAAGCCGTAACAGGTGGTGAAGCTTCGACACTAGAAGTTATAACTGTGCCGGCGGGATAAGTAACCATTAAAGGAGTTAAGCTTGGCGGAGCAACATCACTTCCGGAACCACCGACCGTTGTCACTGCAGCCATTTCAGCGCTTATCTCGGCAAGGATTTCTTCTTCTCGGGAAGATCGAGCAGCGTTGGACACACTGACAGTCGGCATAAACGAGCTAAAAGTTGGGGCGACACCGCCCATTGCAAAGGAAGGATCGGTAAAAGGTTCACAGGGTTGCTTGAGAAGTTCCTCAATCATCTGAACATCAAATGACATTGAATCCCCTCTTCCATCTCGCCGGTTGTGGTGGTAGTTGTAATAGCCTCAGTAACGACAGCTCCTTGCATTGGCTGCAAAGTTTGTGGTACTGGAAGTGTTGGCGCATCACTTTCAGTCACTGGTCGAAAAGAAATGAGAATAATTAGTCAAACGATCTATTCCAAGTCGGTCATTCTAAAAACACTTAAGCAACATTTGAAATACCTTCTTTGCCTCGGCTCGGTGATGAGACGAGTTCAGAAACAGTAGTTGTACCGAGAGACAGTTCCGGTCGATCCGGGTTATAAGCAGGAACAACATGTGGACCAACTGCAGCAGTAACTCCAGACGAGGTTGGAGCATCAACTGAAACATCCTCACTATAATGTGCAGCTCCAGAACCCTCGCCAGTCTCCACATGGTGAAAACCAAGTCTCTCTCTCTCAGCAGAAATCATCGCTTCATGGAGAAGTTTCCTTTCCTCCTCGCTCAACAAGCGAGACTCGAGTTCAAATTCATCCACGGCACCTTCAGGGAGAGATGCTTTCTTGTTCGCCACCAATTTTCTCCAAGCACTGAGTAGAAGCGTAGAATAATCTCCGAGCCACGAGAGATTCCTGTGCTCAAGCACATTAGCATTGTAAGTGTCAAGAAGATCATCAAACTCGGCTTCTACTCTGAATATCTCTGCTTGAACTCTCCCTTCCACTTCTGCCTCCACCGCTTCAACTTTAGCAACCGCCGCGTCTCGCTCAGCTCGGAGAGACACGGCTTGCTCGCACGCTTCTTGTGCGGCCATGTTAGCGTCATCTTTTTCCTTGTTCAAGTCGGCAAATTTAGCCTTTAACTCCTCAAGTTCTTTGACCGCCGCATCTCGCTCGGCCTCAACATTTTTGTACCGATGGCCCAAATCTTCAACTAAAATGCAATGCGCTTGTTGCATCTTCGCCATCTCAGCTAGTGTCTCATCGACCTTTTTTAGCGACTCCATTTCGGCCTCACGAGAAGATTCCGTTTCAGATTGAAGTATGTCAACAATACGGTTCTTTTGAGCCAAGTCTGCTTCCAATTTCTCAATAACTTTGGCTCGATCGAAGGCTACTTTCGAAGCTTTAACAGCCGCCTGTACCATTCTTTATACTGAGCATAAAAATCGCGGGTATAGCTGAGGGCGGTGTTCACAGCCTCTTCGGGAATTCTTTTGAGATTGGGTGGAAAGATATAAGCGTCGAAGCATATTTCTGGAAAATCTTTCTTCAGTTGAGCAATTCTTATAGCCCCTTCACCAGACGGTTCGAGAGGGGCCTCCTCCACAGTTACGGTCGTAGCCGTATCAGTCCTTGAACGATGTGGCCAGGTTTTGAGATCTGTAAAGTTGGCTGTTGTCGCGAAGGTTCGACTGCAGGTGCATGGCCTCTGGGTGGCGGAGGAGAACGAGAGGGTGAACGGTACCTTCTGTCCCTATCAGAACGCTCCTGGCTAGAATAGGAATGGTCCCTTTCACGATGCTCTTGCTCATAATGCCTCCGTTCACGGTCACGGTCACGGTCAGAATCCCTACGGCGAGATTCGTAATAAGATGAGGAATGATGCACTCGCCGAAGTCTATCAAGTGTAGAAGGACGATCCGACATGGCACCTGTAAAAGAAGAAACAATTCAGTTAAGTACCGAGAAAAAGCACTGCAATGCATGTGGAAGTCGTGAAGTGTTGTGAAAAGTGTATAAATGCGCAAACCCCCCGACCAACCAGAAGCGTCGATTACACTAACGGGTAAAGATTCGCTTATATCAAGCGCTCCCTGGAGCTCTTCCAACCCGGATCCGTGGTGGAGAGATATGTAGTCCGGAATGGGAATATCGTCCAGCCCTATGAAAAGGTCTCCGGACTAGCGAGGAGAGGCGCCGGAAACAGTAACCCCAGATTTGGAACGGGTTATGACTACAGACTTCCATCTCTTAAACTTAGGTACAGCAGCCTTGCCTTTTTGACCCTCTTCTATTCGGGAAAGGTCGGCTGCTATCTCAGTGTCCGTGGACGTTCTTTCATCATCACTCACTTCTCTTATCACAACGCCAGGTTTTCTTTTTGCCACTTTCTTCTTCTTCTTCCTCGAGGCCGATTTTGCCAACCCTTCAATTACAATACTCTGGCTCATCCCAATCAAACCCAATGTCGTTAAGTTATCATCGGTCAATAGCAAGTCAATGTGCCTTGAGTTGCTTGGAACCCTTTGCAAGCTTTGAACGACGCCTCTATAGTGCCCACCGGTAGGTCTCGAAATGATGGCTGTAAGAGTAACAGAGTATTAGTGTAAATATTAAAAGTGGCCATTCAAAGATGAATTATGATACTTACGTCTGGATAACCATCTCCTGGCAAACCCTGGGGGGCATCGAACAAAAAACCACTCGTTCTTGAAATAACTAAGTCTGGTCCAGGCCCCAGTCACAACCTGACAGTTCCTGACCGCCTCCAGAAAAGTGAAAGACGGGCTATCACCCCTACTCTTGAAATTGAATATGTGCCTGATCTCGTTAGGCCTTGGCGGGCGAAAAAGGCAATCCATAAATATGACAAAGACGCTATTCAGTAATGCATGCCCGTTGGGATGGAGTTGTGAAGGAGCGATTCCTAAATACGACAGCATCTCTCTGATGTATTGGTTAAAAGGAGGAAGAGATCCAGCCGCGCAGACATGACGGTAAAAGGCAGTATATCCTTCAGGTGGGTTATGTGGACTGTCACTGGCACTAGGTAATAAAACATCATCCAGGGATATGTTATGTTTCGAACATATCCGGCCCAACAGAGACTTCGAGATATTGGACTGGACATAATCAACAGGATCTTCGATAAATATGGCCTCCGACAACTCATCCGGAGCCGGATCTATGACTTCAGGAGGGGTTTCCGGAATATCAAGCGCTGGAGGAGGCGAGCTTTGTGCTTCTTGTTGTTGAGAACTCGAAGATTCCATAATTAACTAACTCACCAGAAAGCGGCGTTAAATACATAAAAAGCCCATGCATTCCCCCGGTGTAAAGTGTATGAATATGTCGTGCAGTGCAAGTGCTATGCAAAACTTAAGAAGATTTTACAAGTTGAAACAAGTTGTCCGAACGACGAAACTTTGGAATTTGAGAATGAAAATGACCGTCATCGCTGACCGTCACTTTCACGCCACCCAGATGCTACTGACCAATTCAAGTATAAATTCGTTATATTTTGGTAGTCATGGGGCCATCGACGAGCTCCAAAAGAGAGGTCAAGTCAAATTCGATTATGCAAGGCCGAAGCTCGCCGGAATCAAGTATGCTAAAGTTCAGTGAGTTCGTTAAAGTTCAACTTGAAATTGGTCGTAGTTCAGATTTTGGAGCAAATCAGAAGAGTGGGAGTCCCAGAAGAAAGAACGTTCGAATCGATCGACTCGAATCGATCGACTCGAATCGACACGAGTCGAATCGATGAACTTCGAACCGGTACCCCCCGACTCCATGTAGTTCGACTCGATGAGACCTTGGGACAGAGAAGCAATTCGAATCCATGAAGTCCTACATGACTTCGAATCGATCAAAGTTGAGCTCCTTCGAATCGATCAACATATCGTTACTTCGAATCGATCAATATTATGCTCCTTCGAATCGATCAGAATATCGTTATTTCGAATCGATCGCCACGAGCCTTTTTTCTTTTTCTTTTATAACCATCGATTCGAAGCTATGCATTCAAAATCGATTCGAATCGCTCATTCTTGGATCGATGCGAAGCAATGAAAGACAACACTCTGATCGATACGACTCGAATGGTTTCATTCCTCAGTTCCATCGAGTCGACCCACTTCGTTCAGATCTCAGCACTCCTCAAAATTTTCAGAAGAAAAGATTGAATCGATGCCAATAAAAAGAAAAAAGTTTTAAGTTCTATCATTCTCATCTCGAATCGATCCCTTGATTACCTGAGTTGATTTGGTTATGAATGGAAGCGTGAAGGGGTTCGATCGATTCAAGAAAAGCACGTTTGTCTTGGCCCTGGAGAGATCGATTCGAAGAGGAGGCTATAGCAACAGTGAAAAGTAAAAAGTGGGAGTGACACCGGCTTCACGTATTTATATGGGTCTCACATAGGAAACGGGACGATTCGTCTCCCGGTCAAAATGACCGACCCCAACCGGTCACGCGCTGATCAATTCGAACAAGCCACGTTCGAATCCATCACGTTCGAACCCATCACGTTCGAACCCATCGCATTCGAATCCATCAATACTCCGAATCCATCCATGCAGTGTCGATGCGAGGGATCATCGATTCGAAGGAACAACTGAACAGAGGCTGGATTGAGAATCTTATCGACTCGAAGCACGAGGTCCATCGGGCCATCGATTCGAAAGCCATCGATTCGAACAAACATAGCTTCGAATCCATCAAAGACCACTGATGAAAATGGACGAAATCGTTTCAATGTGAAAATTACTTGTCTACCTTTTATACCGATTCAGGAGAGGATCGATACAAGAGGATAATCATAGACAACCATAAAAACAATGCTTTGACTTGAATCAAAATTCGGTTCAGGAGAGGACCGATGCAGAATTCGATAACAAACCGAACTGACAACGACTGGCAATCGCGCAACGTTAACCAAAACCAAAGTGGTACATATATGCACATGTGTATGACTAACACTTGATCTTTAACATTTACAGGGATCAAATGTTCATCTCGTCATGGTTACAACGACTGACGACTTTCAGAAGAGCATGTCCCGATTGTCCAACGTGAAACTGCAGCTTTTCAAAGCACGTCATGTTTACACAAGACGTACTTTGGGGGGCAAATGTTATCCTGCCTTTTGGCAAGGGCGAGATACCAAGGAACTGACTGAAGAAAAACAGGATAACACGTCTTCAACTTTGAATGATTGTTGGGCAACTGCAATTATCGATGAATTTTGTCCAAGTCCGGATCGGGCTACAATTGATAAGACATGTCAAGCGAAGCTGTGGGAACCAACGTTCCAAATTTCGAGACAATCCGAGTTCGTATGCTCAATTTATCGCCAATGGAAAGTGGAGGAGACAACCTCAGTTCGAATCGATCAGAAAGTCCTGATTCGAATCGATCAGAAGAAGTTTTAGGTTCGAATCCATAAGATAGCCTCATGATCGAATCCATAAGCCATGCATTGGTTCAAATCCATTCCATGAGACCTTGGTTCGAATCCATCCCATTAGGCCTTGGTTCGAATCCATCGAGGTATTCCCGTCCTCGAATTCCTCAAGAACCATCCTTCGAATCCATGAGGTTCAAGAAGCTTCGACTCCAATTCATAACCATCTTCGAATCCATGGAGCAAAGAACTCTTCGTATCGATCGAATCATGGAACGCCTTGATCGATACGAAGGAACGCACGTGTGATCGAATTGAAGGAGCATACCTTCGAATCCAACTCTTCGAATCCATCAGATAAGCGCTGCTAAAACCACTCTGAGTCACCATATGGATTCGACCCTATGGATTCGAACCATATCGATTCGAACGAATCCATAGGACGAGGAGCACCATCTTGAATCGATCATAACTTGAGATCTACAAGTCCAAATGCTACGAAATTTTCACAGGAGCTCGCATATACATAGAAGAATGTCCACGCCAAGTGTCATCACGATTGGACACTTTTTTGATCGATTCGAACCAAGGGTCGAATCGATCCCAAAGTGGGCCGGATCTCCAGAATTCGGCCATGTGGGCCCCCCACACGTGCCAGAAGGGGTCTCCCCGAATTTTAGGCGAAATATCAGCCTCCAGCACTTATAAATAGAGCCTCTGGTCATTCAGAAAAGGGAGGGGAGAATTTTGAGAGCAAGAGGACGTCCGGACGCTGCCAGAATTGCTTCAGAGCACCACTGCTGCCTTTGATTTCGAATTTTGGCTTACTACTTGCTGTACTTTGACATTAAAAAGTTGTATTCTCCGAATATCAAGCAATAAAGTAACAAAACTTCATAGTGGACGTAGGCAAAACGCCGAACCACTCTAAATCGTTGTCTCTTGTGCAATTTACTTCCTGCTATTTGGAGTTTTTGTTAGGTAATCCACGTTTTAATTTACTTTCTTCATTTATTATCTCTTCAAAAACTTCCGACGAGTGTTGTGCCCAATTTTGACACAAACATGGAATGATGGTTATGTAAGAGTGTATTAAAAAATGAAGATGTGTCACTTTCTTATGGTTTGTAATTGTTTAAATATATATATATTTTTGCTTCTTTTCTATGTACATGCATAACATCTCATTAATAAAATAAGAGGTAAAGTAATGATATTGTTGTATAAAGTTTAATTTAATTTGAAATTAGTCAATCATACTTTTATATTTTTTTTATTTATTTAAAATTTTCGAAAGTAAACTCCTTTTGTTTTTTAGTGCTAAATGTAAAGTGTTTAAAAAGTTTGTAAACTTATATTTATATGTTAAAAAATGTATCAAGTTGCAATAACTTGATGACAACTTGTTTTGGTTGAAAACAGTGTTTTTGTTGATAAATTTTACAGTCAAAATTTGACCTTTTTGTTAAGCTATATATTGAAGTAAACCAAACTCAAAATTGAACTTTTTACTTCTTTAAATAAATTAAAACATGTCTCTTTATATTTTAAAATCATATTTAAGTAATATCAAAATCTCTAATTTCACAATGCATGTAAAACTGACAAAATGTAACAAATTTTGGTTATTTTTGTAAAACGGTTATTAACATATTTTTAAATATATTAATATACTTTTATTATCTTTATTAGATGTTTTAAATAAGGTTTAACTTTTCAAATAAATATTTAAACCTATTTATTTAAGCCTTTATTTATTTTTAACAAAACTTAACTTTTGCTGGTTTGTTCTAAAATCCAAATTTATACTTTTTAAATTATTAACTACATGAATAAATGATTTGTTCATTATTATATATTATATATAACATTTTTATTTAAGATTTAAATTCATTTTAAATTTAAAAGGAACGAAATCTCTCATTTCCGAAGTAGCGAAATTACGGGTCGTTACATTAATGTTCAAAAGTAGTATTAGAGATATAACCAAGGAATAAAACTTAACAACTTGTGTATACAATTTATTTGAACCAGAAGTTCAATATGATTCCAAACCAGATGTTTTGAACATTATCAAACAGTCTTGAAGGATTCACACTAACATTGATCTATGAACAAAAATTAATAGTCTGGATCCTTGTAATAGTTTGTTCTAAAAATCACTAAGTCAAATGAGAAAGAATATGCAAATTTATAATATATATGTAATACGTGTAAGCACATATATATCTATATATGTAGATATTCAAATGACAACATAAAGTTTGTTATGAGCTCATCTTATTAATTATGCATAGATATAATTCGGCAATTTAAAATTCAATTAATATAAATGTTAAATGATCTAAAGTCATGTGTGTATTCAAATGATCTACACAATAAGTAAATTCCTCCAATTGGCTAGATTAATGAATGAGAACAAAATCTAATAAGCAATATCAATTGAATGCATCCTATAAACTGATAAAAGAATTATCCTTCTATAATTAATATGTATGATATATTTGCTAGTGGCAAAATCATAATGGATCAAAATGAGAATCCAAAGAAGATTATTATTAAATATGACAATGTTCGTCAACATTGATGGGAGGATAAAAGGGATATAAGTTCATTTTGATTATCAATATTAAATTTTTGTTACATGCAATGATGCAAAATATTAAGTAACTTGAATAAATTATCAATAATATCCCTTATACTTCCTCTAGCATAGATCTAAATCCTTGAAGGATCAAAAAGTGTAGACCGCATTTGAAATATGGTACAAAAGTCCGTTTAAAATACATTTGGAGTAAGCAATAAAGATGCCAAATAAAGAAGGTGGGTGTTTTTGAAGAAACACTTAAGGGTGCCTTTGAAGAGACCCATGACATGATTGTCAATTAATCCTAGAAAAGGTTTAGCTACCTAAAACATGATAAACAAAGCGATCTCAGTAAATCATGTCTAAAACTGACAAGAAATAACTATCGGTGATAAATTTATAAATAATAAAGCGATTATGTTTATAAATCTTGAATTAGTGGAAAACAGGATTGACCATCATGAATTCTTTCCTAATTGAGAAACGTGGATCCGTAGTCCACAAACTAGTGAAAGTGTTTGGAATGCTTAAAAACCCCGAAGGTATAAATATTGTTTAAATCATACTCAACGATGAAAGTATATAATTCATTAAGAATATAAATGAATTTGATGGTTATGAAGAACGTAACTAGAAGTGTAGATTACAACTTCTTTCAAGTATTGTTGTAATAAAAATCTTGATATAATTCATAATGAGTATATTATTTCCTATTTTTAAGTATTGTTGTAATGAAACTCTTAATATCCATCAAAGACGTAGCTGCAATATGCAAAACTAATTTGATGCACAAAAATAAGAGCATATGAGGTGTTTTTCATAAAAGTATATACGAAATGCATAAAATGCAAACCATATTTGGAAGAAACAATCTTGAAAAATTCGATTGTATCAAATGAAACTATTTATAAATGATGAACATCTATAGGTGAGAAAGTAGAATTATTGTCTTCGGACTTTAATTTTCTTAATGCTTGTCTAAGCTATGCTACAAAAGTATTTGTAACCGAATTGAATCATCACGGCATATATTCAAACTTGAAGAAAAAAAATCATGGGAAGCATACATAAATATATCATAATGTACTCCTTTTTCTTCACTAAAATTTTTCCTAATGGGTTTTTCTTGGTAAGGTTTTAACAATGCACTACATTGATCAAGAAGTATCAAATTCCCTTTGATGCAATAAATTATTGAAATATGTCATACTATATTGCATTCTTTTTCCTTCACTATGATTTTTCCCATAGAGTTTTTCTTAGTAAGGCTTTAACGAGTCATTATCATGATCCAGAAGTATCAAACTTCATTTGATGAAATGAGATATTAAAATATGCCATTGTAATTAAAATATGTCATTGTACTCTTTTTCCTTCATTAAGATTTTTCTCGCTGTGTTTTTCTTAATAAGCTTTTAGTGAGGTATTGTTTTAATGCCGAAGTATCAAACCCTTTAGAAAGTATATTATTTTTAATATGATTTTACAAGTTGCACTCTTTTCCTCGTTCAAGATTTTTCCCATTGGATTTTCCTAACAAATGTTTTTAATGAAGCAATGGACAATATCTAATCGAATGAATGAATATATACAAGCAAGATAATAATGAGGGGGATCAATCATCATACACGTTTCAAAAACGACAATTTCATGTTATCAAAACATTCAAGATTTCAAAAATGCATATTCAAGAGGGAGTATTACAATATATGTAAATCATAAAGTGAATATGCTTTTATGTTGTTTTTTTAGTCCCACATCGTAAGTTAAGTTCAACCCAAGATCCAAAGCCTTTATATAAAGGAGGCTGTGTAATATAAATGAATTACTAATCTCTAAAGTGAATAAGATGCCTCCTTCCTCTTTTTCTAATGGCTTATTATTTTTATATTGTTTACAACATCGAACATTATTTATGAAATAATATGAAGTAATGACTATTTTTCAGTGACGACTAAAAACTAGGTATAGTTGTTTTCAATGTGAATATTATGAATATTCATTATGAAATAAAACTATAATTTATTGTTTGTTTCACAACAAAAGCGGTGCATTGGAAACTATCGAAGTATCAAAAATTATTTATAATTATTTTGAAATTACAGACTCAGCTGTTTGGGAAATAATTTTATAAATTATATGATACTAGTTAATTATATCTCAAACAATTGAAGGCAAGACACCCATTTAGTGGGAGCATCATCGGAGTTGTTGAACTCTTCGGATTGATACATGCGTATGAAATTGCAAGTCTATTAATACCAAAACGATTCCACATGCTTCGTCATATACACCGATGAGTCATCACAGACATGGACATGTGTATTTGATATACATGTATAAGCCTATTATTGTGAGAAACGCGGAATACGGATCTTAAGGCTAGGATTAACACTAGAGAGGGGGTGAATAGTGTTTAAAGGAATAACTAAATCTTTTTGAGTTTTTGTTAATTTGAACACAAATGTATGCAATATTCAGACACATATATGATTACAGAATCAAACATAGATGCAGAAATAAAGTAAAAGCAATAAAGGAAAGAACACATCGGATTTTATACAGTTCGGAGTTACCCTACATCCAGTCCCGTACAAAAGTACGGATTTTCTTTCAAAAGCAATTGTACAATTACACCCTTGATTTCAAGGCCACGAGGTACATCACTCCAGATTCACAATCCTCTGGGTAGAGATACTTGATTTCAAGGGCAACAAGTTCACCCAATTGATTTCCAAGGCTACAATCACACCTTTTCTCACTTGATTGATTTCCAATGCTACAATCACACCTTTTCTCACTTGATTGATTTCCAAGGCTACAATCACACATTTTCTCGCTAAATTAATTATAAAGAAGTCTATAACTCTGAATAGCACTGAGATCTTGTTGAGATAGCGATAGAGAATCAAACCAAAAATGATCTAGTTAGATTCAATGTTGATTTCAGCAGAGTAATGGTAAGAATGTGTATAAAGAAATATGGAAGAAGAAGAAGAGTGAAAACCAGAAAAATATGAATATAAATTCGTTTAAAACCACCCCTATTTATAGTAAAACAATAGCCATGTCTATTAGTGATAGGATATGACGAATAGACACTTCCTTTGAAATTCAAAATTTTGAAATAAACTGCTACCATGTCGACATGGGGTACTTGAGAATGTCGACATGCCAAAGGAAATTTTGGTGATTTTGTTTTTCTTTGAAAATAACTTCTATCTTATATTAAAACTATTTTAAACTTTATAAATATACTTAACTATAGTTAAAATACATAAGTAAATATAGAGAATAATATTTTGGTATATATATAAAATTTTACTATAATTTTATATTTAAATCTAAGTATAAATGTTTATTAAAAAATAGATTAAAACCAAGGAAAATTTTGATTTTGAAAATAAAGATTATTTTGAGGCTAAAAGTATTTTAAAACCAAGATAGATGTTTTTGATTCTTTTAAAAGGAAAGTTTTGAAATCATTTTGAAAATAAGATATAATTTTGTAAAACATTTTGAATAATAGTGGATACAAAACAATGTTCCACTAGATTTTTCATATGTTCCATCCTACTTAGGGTTCCATCCCTTTAACAGGCTTTAAGTGGATTCCATTCCACGAATAAATTGGATTTTAAGATGTCAGTGCTTTTCTAGGAGTTTTAACAAAATTCCTAATCAAATTACCTATTATTAAAATCTTGAACTCTTGATAATCTTGATACTCATGAGTATTCAATCTTGATATCTTGAATCTCTATACTGTATAGTCTTCATTCTTGGTACCTGCATGGTTAGATCCTGCATATACATACATATATATATATATATATATATAAACTATAATGTTAGTATTTATATTTTATAATCTTATTGTAAGGTTGTTGTCATCAAAACCATCATCTCAAGGACTAATAATTATAAGGTTATAGAATATAGAATGGAAGTAAATAATATAATATGCGATAGAAATAATTCGATTTGATCGAATAAGTTAGTATATTGGAAAGAGTTATATATGTACGTGATAAGAATAAAGATTCAGACTCAAAAGTTACTCCTCCCTATAATACATAATGATGTATTGATAAGGAGCAATCGAACTTCATTGGACAAAGAACGATTAATGATGAGTGAAGTTGAGTTAAATTCTTTCGTTATAGCGTGTATTTAAGAGTAGTACACAACATTAAAATTAATATCATCCAAATAATAGTTTACAAAACCATACGAGATAAGGATCTATAAGAAACCCCTATATATCCTAAACTAAGGAGTTGACAGGTTGTGCGAATCGAAAGATTGCACGTAATAATTGTATGTAAAGGATCTTTTATGAATTGTCCAAAAAGAATTTTGGAAATGATAGTCATTAGATAACTAATTTAAGTTTAAACACACACGCACACGCACACGCACACACGCGCGCGCGCACACACACAGATATATATATATATATATATATATATATATATATATATATATATATATGCGTGTGTGTATTGTGAGCTAATGCAAAATCGATTTTATATAAGGAAATTCATAAAATGTTTATGAATGTCTGTTGCGCTCACTGAGAAATAACCGTTGTTTCAAGAAATATAACTTCATAGTGAAGGAATTTCTTTAATAACTTATTGGTAGTAAAATGGAATTGAATACGATCCAAAGATGAAACTTACATGAGATGAAAAGAGATTAACTAACATAAATGAACACATCGCATTAGAGTGTTTAATAAGTATTCTTGTACATTGAAGATAAACAATGAGTTCTTATCAATGTCAATATATATATAATCCTCGGTTATTTAATTAAACCATTAAGAGTGTTAACTTTATGATATGACACAATGCGCAAATCCAAAATAGATTTCAAGTACATTATCAAAATATGATTTTCATAGCTGTATCTAAAATGATACGATCCTTTTGGCCATGAATGTGTCTTTAAGAAAAGACAAATGCATTTAGAGTATAGTGAGTCACATTGGTAAGAATAATACCATAAATTTCAGTTGTTGAAATTATCATAATAGATTCACCATTCAATGTGCTTAAGTAAGTTTAGATTTTACTCACAAATTTATTGCCTAGTATGACTTTAAATTTTGGTATACATGTGTTGAAACAGAAAGTTTTAAATATAGATTTAGACTAGTCTGTTTGCACATGACAACCAAAGTTATCGAAGTTAGTGGAAGCAATATTGAGTTTGTGGGTTTTCGGATATGAAATTATCATTCTGAAAAGTGTAAAAATTGAACAAGTGTTTTGATAATGTATCAAATAATTTGTTTATCAGTCAAAAATACAAAGGAAACATGTGTTTATAAAAAAGAATGTTAAAATGTGCATAGATATTTTTAAATCATAAGTAAACAATACATCGCTAATTTTTAACGATGTATTTGTGTTAAAATCATTTTTAGTTGTTTTAATACTCAACATTGGATTTGTAAATGATGTTTATATTAAGTAAAAAAGATATTGGGAATGTCCCATAACGATATGCAAGGACATCTAGAATCACAAAATCCCCACACAAAACCCCGAAACAAGATCACAAATAACCATCCCACCGCTACAGAACCTGCTACCACTCCTCCACCTAGAATTCCCCTGTCACTAACCGCACCCAAAAGCAGTCGCAACCTCCTTCGTAACCAAAAGCACTACTGAACCCACTACCAGTAGTCGCAGCCTCCATTACTATACATTGTTCATGTATAACCTGATTTTTATTAGATCAAACCGATTTGTTATAGCACTGTGATATTTACTTTGAAGAAATAGAGATCCTAGTTGCAGAAGGTAGAAAATTGACAGAGAAATAAGGAGAACGGTAGGAAATATAACGTGTAGTACTATTATTCGTACTAGTATGGGTTCGTGCTTCGCACACGGACTGTTTGTATTATCGTAAACGGAAAACAAGACATTTTTGAAATTTCAAAAAGACACCGAGTAAATTAGTTTAATGAATTTTCTTTATCAGTAATAGAGATAGAGAAGTAGTAGAGACGAATGTTTTGCTCTATAATAGGCATCGTCTAAACATCCCTCATATCACCATGTTAAGTCCTATTTCCTTGCTGAAACTACTTGCATATGCAACTAATCGCCTACATGAAATTCTCTGCGCTTGTTATTGTCAGTAATTGTAGAGATCCGAGATACTTAAAAGATTTGCAGCTGCAAACCTTGTAAATGCACATGCAAACTGCAAGATGTATTAATAAGTGTTGCTCTTCAGGAAGATATTTAAAATAATAAATATGACGATTCTAGATTATATGATAAATAATTGTTGCTCTTCTAGAAGATATTTAAATTAGATGCACCATTGCCAATATAACATAAGCCAGTTCACAAATAGTAAGAAAATATCTTTCAATAACCTGAAGCATTACTAAATCCAGATATAGCTTGTAATCGGCTGAATGCATTATGAATTGAATTTGCAAGAGTATTGATAAAGTCATAGCAAGGGGAAAGGACTGTTCAGATATGAAAAAGAACAATGAACATGCAAAGATCGTACATGTTTGGGACGTAATGTGTAGAGAAACATAATTACCAACAATATTTTGTTTCTTGAACAAATCAAAAGTAGAGCTATTATGACTTGAAGATACAAGTTAGCAACAGTGACATAAAATTCAAATCCACATAAGAGACAAATCATCAAACACCTTACAGCTAGGTTGTATTCAAGGCTATCAAATTTACCAATTTAGTACATGTTAAAAAAAAGAAAGTTAAATTCAAAGTGAAAATGATTAAACAAAGGAATATGTGAAATATACAAGAGAAAAGTTCAATTGTTTGTCAAGTGCTAACACCGGAGTTGTTGAAAGTGAATCCAAAAAACCAAACCAGCAACACCTAAAAGTAGACCACTAAACAGAACTACATACCTATTAGCATGTATAGCCATAACAATCCACTAACAACAAATCTTGTATTAGACAACGTAGATGTCTGGATTAGGCAATTATAAACGCCAGCATGTTAAATTGTAGACATATGGGTTAGGCATGATGATTTTTCTCAACATTGCCTTCGTAGTTTTTTCTGTTTTAAAGTGAGAAGAAAGTGGAAGGAAGAACAGTCTCACATCTTGAAAAATACGAAACTATGTTTGTTTAAATATAGATTTTTCATGAATAAAAAGGATCATTTAGTCATCCAAATGTTTTCTTTGTTGAGAAGAAAGTCATGCATAACCACATATTTCAACAAAAATAGCAACAATTTTTACCTTCTTTCAAATTTTGCAACGCCATAAAGTTTTGAAGAATATTTTCATCACCCATATTTTACGATGCCTATATGGTGTTCCAAACGCAGAAACATTGCAAATATGTTCTCTTATTCTTCCTCATTCTGTTCTCCACAAAATTGTATCATCAAAAACTATAATAATGTGTTCTTGGCTAGATCAAGATCGTACAAATTTTGAACCTGATTACGCTGTTCTAATGTTTCACTGAATTATGAAGTCAATAGTTTGATAACCAGTTTGTACTCGATGGGATGAACTATTGTCTAAAAGATTCTATACTCCACATCATTGAAGTCGGAAGTATGACATTATCGCCATCTTCCTTGTCTCGAACCACAAATTTTCCAATAACGCAACGATGATTAAACGTCAGCTCACCTACGTTGACTATAGCCCTAGCACTCGTGGAGGCGGTCAACCCAGAAACATGAAGTGTTCGAGATGGTGGCGGGCCAGTCAAAGAACAAAGTCGAGAAAGAGAAAGGAAGAGGGATTGAGAGGGGAGAGAGAGAGAGAGCGGGTGGATTTAGGAAATTTGAGAAAGAGGAATGAAAAAAAACAAACAAGAAGGAAGAGGCATTGGGTGTAGGTAAAAGTTAATTTTGGAGGCAAAATTTTCGTTACTTAGCGTCAAAAAAAAATTGTAATTGTATATGCCAAAGAAAATAATTATAAAAGTAAATATCGAGACACATATGAAAGTAATAATAATTTGCAACGATACGTTAATATTTTTACATATTTTTAATAATTTTTCACATTTTTGAGTTTTATGATGTTTCGAATATTTTTTATCTTTTTAAAAAAATTTATGAATAATAATTAAAAGCTTATTAGCAGTACAATAAAAAACAATTAACATTTTCTTTAGTATATATTTAATATTTTAATTCATTTTAAACTTCAATTTCAAACAAAAACGAGATCTATTGTTTTTCGGACAAGGCACTGCCCCTCGAATTCCGGCCACCTGACCGGCCAAGTCGACCGTCGTCGACGGGGTCGACTGGGGCATTGCCCAACAACCCCACCTATAGAGGTTAACACCCCTCGGACCCTTCTTCGTTGGGGCAATCAATTTCTAAGTAGTTTAGCTATAATAAATTATTAAATATAAAAAATAATTATTGCTTATAGATTATAATTAGTAATTATAAGTTTTTTATTAATAATCATTAATTACAATAACTTTAAATAACGACCTATACAAATAGTCATTTATAAATTTATTAATTATAAATTACCATTTATAATACTAGTATTATTTATAAATTATTGATTATTAATTATTACAATATATAAATTAATCGTAAATTTATTCAAAAAAATTAATGTTAATTTGGTCTTTTCCAATAGTGAATGTTTCCTCAAAGATTTTATTTACAACTTACGACTAAAAGAACTTTAAAAGTTAATTATCAATTACTAAATTGTAATTATTTAATAGTAATTATTAAATATACTTGTTCATTATTATTTATAATTTATAAATATTAACTATAATTTACTAGTTATTAATAATTAACTATGGTGAATTATTGAATATAAAAAATAATTATTGATTATAGATAATAATTAGTAGCTATGAAGTATTTATTAATAATCATTAATTATAATAAATTATAAATAATGACATATATAAGCCGTCATATGGTTATAAATTATAAATTTCCATTTATAAATTATTATGTAAGTATTAATTATTTGTTATTAATTATTAATTATTATAACATTCAAAATGATAGTAAGTATATTCAAAAAATTAACGTTAATTAGGCATTTTCCAGTAGTGAACATTTCCTCAAAGATTTTTGCAATCTACGAATAAAACTACTTTTATCGTTGCAAATTAATATTTACAACGTTTAGGGAAAAGTTGCAAAAAACAATGTTTGTATAATATTATTTGTAACAAAAATTATTAGAAGGGTATTATTACAACATTGGCAGAAAAAGTGTTGTAAAAAACAAGGTTTTTACAACATTTTCTAATAAGTTGTAAAATGGCTTTTTTTACAATGTTTTGAAAATAAACTATGTTAAAAAACGTTATAGTAGGCCTTTTTTGATAGTGAATGTCATCAAATAAGCTCAACATTTGCTCTCCTAGTACAATATGACATCCTTCGAGTAGTAAGAGTAATAAGTCAATTGACATTTCCAATCCTCGACATTTTAGTGCAATGCCTTTGCATATTCTAGACCTTAATAGTTGTTCTCCACTTGCTACCAAGACTTTGATGTTATGTGATAACATTATTTGCATTCTTAATCTTTCTGCCAGCTTGTCATTAATAAAACTATGCGTCGACCTAAGTCTACTTGAATATGAACTTAATGCCCCATGATAACTTCATGACTCGAATTATATGTACAGTTGAAATTCCAGATGTGACTTGGAAGGAAATGGCTAATGTGGTGTCAAGTGGTTGTTCATTATCCAAGAAATAGATAGGTGGTCGTTCCTTTTGACTTACTTCTTGTTTCTCTTCATCATTAACATAAAATCCCTCCATTATGTAAACCTTTTTATTTGGGCATTTATGACCAGGAGACCATTGGTCATTACAAATGTAGCATAACCCTTTTTTCCTTCCTGTTCCAAGGTCTTGGAGAGAGTTTAGTGTATTGGTTGTATTTATGGTCTGGTTGTTGTATATTAGTTGTTTTGTGGTAATGGGTGTGTAGTTTGAGTGGTGTTGTTTTGAGTTTGGAGGAGGTGGGTTGGATCTAAAAAGTTTTGTAGTGTGCATATAGTTTTCTTCGTAAATTTTGGCTAATATGATTGTGCTTCTTTTAAGAATTTTGGCCTAGTAGTAAGTTCTTCCTAACAAATTTCTCCTTTTAACCTTCCAACGAATTTTTCCATAAGATATATCAGTTTAATTTGTCAAGCAGCCTGCAAATTGTTCATTTTTTGAGAAAAATGAGTGATCTTATGATCAAGGAGAGAGCATTCGTGTACTTTATTCTACATTTGAAAAATAACGCTGCCAACAAGTCTGACAGGTAGCAAAAACCCATATATAATAAAATAAACTAAAACCTTGATCCTAATGAATAGAGTCCATAATGTAGGTAAAAAGAAAATAAAATGGAATAAAGATAAAAGAAGTAAGATAAACCGTAAATATGCATCAATATCAACTATCCATTATTCATCCAAGTGCTGAAACATCTAAAACTAAAAAAAATCTCTAGTCAATCATACAACTAGGCAGGAGGACAACACTCGTGCAACTTGTTCAAATTTATTTATATATCACTTATTGAAGCCTTTGGCTGAAATTAGCCAAAGAATCAAATGGTTTAGCTAATTGTTGAGGTCCAAATCCAGTTACACAGTCTTCTTGAAATACTCATCAAAGAAAAGCATGATCAACATTTGTGGCATGCCAGTCAAACCATTATAGTGCTTCATCTCTAATGTGGAAAAAAAATTTAAAACCAATCTGATTCTGGAGCATCATAGTATAACAACACCTACTCTGCTTGCTTCAGCTATGGTAATATGTTATAATCTCCATTATAACATAGAAATTCAAGTTTCAGTGTTCCGTGTTGAAGTGATTTTGGTGATAGGTTTTGTTTTGGCTGAGGTGTTGTGGAATATGTGAGTGTGAGATGAAGGCTTGAGTAGTATGGCTTCTGTTGTTATGTAAGTTTGTTCAGGCATTAGAATATTGGAGTGAAATGGGTTAATGTTAGGTGTGGGTAGTATGCCATGTGACCAGAGAGATGTAGTGGTAGAGTGTGGTGGTTAATGCAGTAGATTTGTGTGGTTAATGGTTGTGTTTAGGCATGTAAATGGATGTTTTTGGATGCAGATAGTACCACATCCGTATAAAAATCATTTTCAGATATCTAATATATGCATCTGCAAATGCAGACATATTTCAATTAATTGTGATATCCGCTAGCGATCGATAAATCATGAAATACAAATAAAAAAATTAGTATAACGTAAATCTTTTTTCAATCCAATTGGTTATAAAAGCATGCAAAATCAATAAATAGAATGATAATAAATATCGATCAGTTATTATGCATTAAATGTATATGATATAAAATATTAATTTAATAAATAAATAAACATGTATCTTCAATTGTGCTAAAATACACATAAAACAAACTATAATCTCAATAAAAAATGAAAGATAATTTTTGTGGATGCCTTCATATCCGCACACGTATCCGTTTTTCTGGATACGGGATAATTATCTATTTTTTTGGATATGGACGGTTTTTAAATTTTTTGGGTATACATTAACAGCCTTATTTAGGTTTTATTGATCATGTTGGAAAGCGAATGTGCTTTTAAGTTTTTCCATGAGAAGTTGTAAAGAATTGTTGATTAGTGATAGATCAGATTCTATAGCTGATATTGCAGTTGCCATGTTGGAGTTGAATGCATCTTGTTTAGTTTTCCATGCATCGGCGGTTGCTTCAGCAGTTGATGCGTTGATCGGATCTATATTTTACTCATCATATTCATGTGTTTCTGTTGCTATGTCAACATGTAACATGTTTTCTGAATCTAATACCACAAGCTATACTTGTGCCACTGTTGGCATTTTTCTGGATTTTAGGGATGGTTGAAGAGTTCAAGCAAAGGGGAAAAGGTAAGTTAAGAGTAGAGGAATGGAAAACAGGACAGAGAAGATGAGAGGAGGAAGAAATTTGAAAGAAATTATAATATTGTTTCTCCTTATAAAAGAAAATGCTTTTATAATCATTCATAACACCACTCAAGTAAATACACATGCAACAATATTTCCTCTCTCAAATCAAATTATATTATTCTATCTAAACTGTATTACGTGCCTTATTTATTCCTCTTTGCTTTCTTCATGCCTATCTTCATGCTCACTCGATAAAATACCTTCAACTTGCTTACCTCATTTTCCCAACGTTACTCATCAAGAACTTTCCCCACATCATGACTAATCATGTTGCCATCCTATACTCTTCATTGCTTCTACCGTTGGGCGTTCGCGGAGGGGTTGTAATCAGGAGGTTAAGTTGTTTGATTCACATTTATAAGGTGGAAGTAAATCAAGTTTAGACATTTGCAGTGGTATCCTTACAAATGATAATTTATTTCTGTTGAATTTGATTTGAAATTTCTTTTGGTTAATAAGTTCATATAACTTTACTATTTGATTTTGCATGGAAATTATTCCCATATCTTCTTCATTTACAGATTCCGTTACATGTGGATTAGAGTGTGTTTATACTAGAAAGTGGCAAAGACATCCAAAAATAGTAGAAGAACTAAATGAAGAAAGTAAATTAAGACGAGGAAAAACAGAGCATACAAAATTATAGTGGTGCGGCTAATCGTTGCCTACGTCCACTTTACATTATTAATGATTTTAATAGCTGTTCGCAAAAACTATTATTACAGATTGGTTATGATCCCCGGAATTACAAGAGTGATTTGATAATTTGTAAAAAAAACTATAAAAGATCCCCAAAACTATGCCTCCTACCCCTCTGTTTATAAATGAAGGTTGTCAAAATCCTCTCTACCACGTTTATGCCCATATTTCCTACATTTAGGAGAAGTCGTGCTAGGAAGATCTTGTCCATGTTGGCAATATTCAGGGATCGTTACCAATCTATGCTTAGGGATTGATACCAATCCTTGAAGTTGCCTTTTGGGGCTCTTCCATGATTTTGTGGAAGTTCGGATGTCTATGTCCCTGATTAACTTATATATGCTTTGCTAGGGCTTTGATCTGAGTGAATTCCTTGGTTCGGTGTTAGGACAATAATGTTTGGTTTGTTCGTGATGGTGGTAGTGGATATGAACTCATGAACCATCCTTTATAGCATGGAATTTTTCGTGAACATCTTAACTTAGCAAAGCACAAAGGAGGTGAACATTTTGGGGAGCTTTTAGGGATCGACCAAACCCTGTTCAGGGATCAGTACTGATCCATACACTTTGATTCTTGGGCTTCGATCCACTTGCTTAAGAGATGGGAGATGTGCAGGACCATGTTTGGAGATTTTATTTTCTTTTGGCCTTGATTCGTTGACTACACCTGGCATCTGAGCTTGGCAGTCATGACATTGGACTTTCTATCTTGATAACTTTTAAGTTTGACTGACCGGATTCGTTTGAATATGGTTTGGTTACAAGGATGGATAACAGAGTGACAATCTGATACCAATTGAGGGAGCTTACTAGCAGTTCTGCTAGCTTTGGGTTAAATTTTGGATCAAAATTGGTCAAGAAGGAGAAGGGAGATGGAAGGAGCCCACAGAAGGTATATATGGGTAGCAGATATTAATCATAACCACTGCTTTATCAATTGATGTGTTGGTCGTATCTATATTTTCCTTATCATATTCGTTGTGTTTCTGTTGTTATATTAGCATGGATCATAGTTTTTAAATTTGATACCACTTAAAAGGCTGGAGCTGAACCACTATTGGCTTTTTTTTTGAAGTTTCGGCATGGTTGAAGAGTTTAGGCAAAAGGGAAAGAGGTAAGTTAAGAATAGATGAATGGAAAACAAAACGGAGAAGATGGAAGGAGGAAGAAATTTGAAAGAAACACTTTCTCTTTCATAATGAAGGACTTTATTGTAAATTTATAAAAAAAAGTTTGTATTGTGTTTGGCTTGGCACATCCAGATAGGGAAATTTGGAATAGGTGATTTGCCAGATCAAATATTATGTCTTCCTATTCCTTGTCCTCATGTGTCTCCAACAATCTCAACAATTTATTACAACAAATTATTGATGGATGAATGGTTGTGATACCAAATGAATACTTGAGATCATTGTGGCACACCGAGACACTGAGGAAGGGGATAGAGGAATTGAACTATGATTTTATAACCATTGTTTTAGGGACCGGACCGGGTCGCGGTTGGACTATGCATAATTATCGACCATATGCTGAGGAGGTCCGGGTAAGAGTTGGGTCGTGACATTCAAACCGCAGATTGGACTTAAGGGTGAGCGCTTGGTTGGTTTGATCGGTTTTGAGGTAAAAAAAATATCAAACCGAATTGAAAGCAAAAAAATCAAAACCGAATTGAAGTAATTTTACTTTATTCGGTCAGTAACCAATTTAACCGAACTAAAAAAGCAAGTAAGAGAATTTACCATATGTTGTTATTCAAATGATTGATTTAGTCAATGAAAAAAATAAATTTATGTTTATATAAATTATTTTGAGTATTTATTTTAAGTTTACAAGAAAAATCGACCTATATTTAATAGATAATGTTTGTTTTTTACTACTAAATGATCGTTAAGAGTATCATAATACCACAAATTTGGATAATATAATTAAAGTTCGGTTACTTCGGTTAAATCGATAATCAAAATAAAATTATTTTACAAACCGAATTCAAACCGACATAATTTCATGGTTGAGCCAACCGAAATGAACCGGTTTGGTAGGTTAATTTGATTCTACCCGAATATTGCTCACTGCTAGTTGGACCTCAGAACCTTTGATTGAACCATCATCTAAACCTTCTTTTCATCGTCCGCTTTCCCATTTTGTTCTTCCTCCAAAACTCAGAAACACTAGTTTAACAAATATCTCATCACCATCAAAAATTCCACCACGGCTGTCGCATACCCTGCCACCACTGGCACAAAGCGCCATCGCTGCAACAAGCGCCATCATTGAAAGCTGGATAATCGGTCGGTGCAAAAATCATCAATGTTTAAGTTTTTTATAAATAAATTTTTAGTAGTAAATTCAAAATGAGTGTTTATGCTTGTGCTTGGATCTGGATGGTTTCTAGGTGCTTATGTTACAAACTTACAATGCTTGATGCTGATAAGGTTATGAGTATAAATTTGTTAGACGTTACTATAACAGTAACTTTGTTAGACTAAGTTATCTACTAAATTAAACAATTTTTCATACTTGAGTTTAATAGCTGCAGATTGGAGTACAATTTTATTAACATTAGTATTTCAATTTAGACGAAATGGAACTATTTTGATTAAACAACAATAAAAATTATATTAAAAATTCTAAAGAAAGTAATAGTTATTTGTTATAGAAGTAGACTATTACGAAAAAAGTGTGATATACTAATATTCTGCTAAAAAGAAAAATGAGTAATGTTTATGAAGGATGGCTTCAAATAGTTTTTGGATGTTTTCCTTTGATGTTTATGGGAAATATTTTCTTCTAATAGTTATTTGATTTTTTTTAATAAGTACTCATAGAATGGTTTCAAATCCGAATTCTGAAGAAGCATCCAATTCTAGCACCGAAAGCACTGTCCGTCAAACAAATAGGCCTAAAACCGATCCAACGTGACAATATTGCACAAAAATATTAAGTAACGGACATTCAAAGATAAAGTGTATGTTTTTCAAAAAAACATTTAGAGATGGTGTAATTCGTCGCTTCGAATATTATCTCTCTGGTTTACTCGGAGGAGGAGGTGCGACTTGTAATTGTGACTGATGAAATCAAATATGAAGTTGAATATTGAAAGTAGAAAACTTTTAAAGAAGAATATTGCAACAAAAAGGTATCGAGATTGTGCTTTTCAGAATAAAGAAAATGATTTATCTTCATATTCTAGAAAAAATGTGCATCTACTAGTGAGTAAATTTTGGATTCTAGCAATCTAATAAGTCCCACTTTTATGCCAAGAAGAATAGTTGGTTGCAAACCAACTATAAGAAGTGTATTTCAAGGCCAAACAGTAAAGGATGTAATGGATCTAACTATTGCAAACTGGTTCTATGATGCATCAATCCCTTTAAAGCTGTGAATTCTATGTTGTATCAACCAATAATAATGCCATTGCTAATTACGAAAAGGGATATGAAGGAGCAAACCTTCATTCATTGTGTGGCAATTTATTAAAGACTTGTGTTGAAAAAGTGAACGATGAGGTCTAAAAACATCGAGATCCATGGATGGAAACTGGTCGTACGTTAATGGCGGACGGATGGTCAGATCAAAATGGTAGAAGTTTGATTAACTTTTTAGTTTATTCTCTTAAAGTTATATTATTTGTTGTGTTTACAATTTACAATTATTAGCAATCTTGTATATTTTGAATTTTTTTTTTAATTTTCATCGTCTAATGTCAAATAGGTACACTAATTTTTAAGTCCTTTGATGCATCACTCGCTTCTAGAACTGCTGTAATGCATTTTGGTCTTTTTAAATAAGTTATTTTATTAATAGGAGTTGAAAATATAATGCATTTAGTGACCGATAATGCGACAAACTATGTAGCAGCTGGTAGATTGATTGAGGAAGAATTTCCCACTATTTCATGGTCTCCTTCTGTCGTTCATTGCCTAAATTTAATGTTTGGTGGTGTCGGAAAACTCAATCGGGTCTCTAGTACCATAGATCAAGCATCAAAGATAACAAAGTTTATCTAATCATTATTTTTTTGCCTATGATGTGAAGACTTACAAACGTGAGAAGTTCACTCCTCCAGGCTCCTACTAGTTTTGCAACGAATTTTGTTTCTTTACAAAGTATTTTAAGCCATAAAGAGAAACTTATGGCCATGGTATCAAGTCGAGATAGGAAAACATTCTCATTTGTAAGAGACTTAAAAGGGAAACAATTTATTAGTCATGTCTTTGATCCGGCTTTTTTGGAAAGATTACTCTTTAATTATTGGCATCATTGAGCCACTTGTTCGTGTTCTTAGACTTGTCGATGGTGATAAAAGACCTGCGATGGGTTATTCGTATGCTTTAATCCATAGTGCAAGAGAAGATATGATCAAGCGATTTAGAGAAAACAAAAAAATACTAAAGCCATTTATTGATATTATTAATAGCCGTTGGGTTAGGCAGTTGCATAAAAATATATGTTATGCTAGTTTTTTGTTTAATCAATGTTGAGATAATGGAAAAGCACTGCTCCTTCCATTTAGCTATTTTAGATGTTATTAAGAAATATTCGAACGGTAATTTAGATTTGACTAGAGATCTTACAAAAGTGATAAAATTTTATAGGAATTTAGAGGGTGATTTTGGTAGGAGTCGACTATAAATAGTTGTTGTCAAATGTTTCTAGGTAAAATTATACATTTAGATATTTTGAAATTATTATAATTATTATACATACAAATGATTAATAATACGACTCAAATGTAGATGAATGGTGGTCCGTTTATGGAACCAATGCACCAAATTTGAAGAAGTTAGCAATTCGAGTGTGAGTAAAAAACTTGTAGCTCCTCCGGATGTGAGAGGAATTGGAGTGTTTTCGAACGCATTCATTCAAAGAAAAGGAATTAGAACATCAAAGGTTAAATAACCCAGTTTTCGTACATTGTAATCTTCAACTAGGGAAAAAGTAAGTTACTTTGTTTCATGAGCTTCTAATTTTTTCATTAAATAATAATTTATAATGTTTTATGTAGGAAAAACATAACTTGGATCACTATTTAAAATAGAGCTCGTTTAATTTAAGATATTATTAGTATTGTTCAAAATTTGAGTATATATATTTTGTAATAATTCTTCGGGCATGAATTAAAAGGAAGAAACAATGATCCCATTGGTTTTCTTGAATTTGATGAAAACAATACATGGATGGTGGAGGAGGAACCACCACTATTGGCAGTTGATGAGGTTAATGCTTTGTATAATAAAGAAGGTGGTCTCTTATTTATTTTGGAAGGTTATTTAATTTATTTATTTTGATATATATTAGCTAATTATTAGCTATATTTTTAATATTCTTGTAGATGACAACTGCATTGCAAATACACAATTAGATAATAATGATATAGAAGTGCCTTTGGATGACATAGAGATCGATATTGTTGACGTTAATGGCCGTGCATTGTGTACTGATGATATTTTTGGCAATGAAGCGGGTTTACAAGCGGTAAACGATGATGTAAAAACGTTTAACTTTGATCTAGACATGTCATATACTGCAATGCTATAAGAAACCGAATAAGGTGCTATTACCAATAGACAACCATGGGTTTGGACAATGAATATGTGATTGTAAGGTGGATTGCAGTGCTATGCCATTTTCTATCTTATTGTTTACATCTTTTTCTACTACGTGGTTGTAATTGTGTTCCTACTGTTTTACCGCAATGTGAGTGCTATTGTGTGCGTGCATTGCAGGTTTGCTGCTGTATGAGTTGCAGCTGCTAGCCCATTTATGTTGCGGTTTATTTGCTGCCCATTTATGATGTTGTTTATTTGCTACAAGGTTCTTGTTTTAATATGTATCTTAATATATTTTCTTGTCACTTCTATGTTGTTGAGGTAGATTGCTATTAAAGATGGGAATACATATATTAGTTCTACATTAGGAAAATTATTTCAATATTTGTGTATATATATGAAACCTCGCATGCTCTATTAATTAGAATAACTAAAGGAGAAGGGAAAGGGGCACTGCCACTATATGCATGCACAAAAAGTACTTAGCACTTGGCACGTGCGATTGTGCGAGAAGGGGACCAAAAATGGTATGACTGTTGGGTACCAACTGTCATAATTTTTAACCTATTTTTCCTCTTCAAATTTGAACTTTAGTTGCAAACAGTTACAACTGTTTTTAAACAGTCGCACCCCTTCGCTTAACATCGTACGTGCGCTATATATACACCTCCAACATCAGTTTTATTTTTCAAATTCTCCTCTTCTTGGTTCAAAAACAATAAATTTCCCATGAATCCATAGACGTTGCCACTCTCTAGATTCCGGTTTTGTTGTATCTTGAAAAGCAGTTTGCCATCAACCCGTTAACAAACTCCGAGCGAGTAGGGCTAAATATTGCTTTAAGGAAAGCATATATGCGTCTTAAAACCTGACTTAACTTTGATCCTTCACTGCTTCCTACATTCTTTAAGCAATATTCACCATGGAAAAAGGATCAGAATCTACATTCAAACTGATGAACCAGGACTTCGTCAGGCTAGGCGGATTGGATGGAACCAACTCTCTATGTCCTGGCAAGACAAAATGATGTTCATTCTTACCACCATGAAGGTCTCCTGCATACTGGATGAAAACCTTCCAGCACTTCCTCATCCAACCGAAAAGGACACTGAAGAATTAAAGCAGCAGAGACTGAAATGCGAAGAAGATGAACTGGTATGCTTATGCCACATTCTTAACACTATATTTGACCATTTATATGACCTTTACACTCCAGTGGATTTGTCTAAGGAGATCTAGGATACATTAGCAATAAAGTACAAGATTGAAAAGATTGGAAAAGAAAAGTTTCTCGCCCTAAAATACTTTGAATTTCAGATGAAAGACGATTTTTCTATAGTGGATTAGATGCATGACTTACAAGTCATAGTTAGCAAAACTTGGAGATTTGAAAGTATAGATTCTAAAAATCTGTCCCAATGACGGCTATAATTGTAAAACTTCCACCAAGTTGGAACAACTACCACAAAAAGCTCTTACGCATGATCAAGGAACTCTCATTAGAAAGATTGGAAAATCCATACGAATTGAACAAGAAAATATAATTCATGATGGTGTTTTTTCATCCCCTGACGTGAACAATATGAATTCTTGAACGAAGAGAAAGAGTGGTCAAAACCAGAACTTTAAGCCAAGCAAGAAGCGCAAGCAGGGAAAGAACTCTAATCAAAAGACAAAAGGAATAAGGGATGTTTTAACTACGGTGAATAAGTGATGTTTTAACTACGGTAAACTTAGGCACTACAAACAAGAGTGCATGGCTCTTCCAAAACAGAATAATGGAAACTCTACAGGTGCAAATATGGTTGATTTCGAGGAAACGCAGGAAATCATTGCTATGGTTTCAGATTTACAGCTTGACATGATAATTGACTTGCACATGGCTATTGCTGAAACAAAAACTTCAGACTAATTCTTGATTCCGGTGCAACGGTTCATGTTTGCAACAGCAGAGATCTTCTCAAAACTTATAAGGAGGTCGCAGATCAGTAAGAAGTGCTTTTGCGAAATGGAAACGGTGTAAAAGTTCTAGAAAAAGGAAACGTGGAGATTCAGTTAACTTCCAATAAGAAGATCACTCTCGCTAATGTCCTACATATTCCTGATGTCAAGACCTGGTCACTGCATCAATCTTATGCAAAAATAGCATGTTTGTAGGTAAAGATTATGCTTGTAATGGGATGTTCAAACTTAGTATTAACGAAATAAAGGAACATTCTGCTTATACTGTTAATTCTTTATCTCTATGGCATGCATGTTTAGGACATTTAAATTATAAATCTCTAAAATATTCTAAGCATGGTCTTATTTCTTTTACAAATAATGATCATGATAAATGCGATATAAGTTTACATGCCAAGATTACCAAGAAACCTTTTCCAAGTGTTGAAAGAAATACAAAACTCTTGAATTTAGTTCGCTCTGATATATGTGAATTAAATGGAGTTTTAACCAGAGGTGAAAAAAGATACTTCATTACCTTTATTAAAAATTTCTCTAAATACACATGTGTGTATTTTCTTAGAAATAAGGATAGAGCCTATGATATGTTTAAATTCTATAAAACTGAAGTTGAATACCAAAAGTGTAGGAAAATAAAAATATTACGAAATGATAGAGGAGGAGAATATTTCTCCACCGAATTTTCTAACTTCTGCTAAGAATATGGAATTATTCAACAACACAAGCTCCTTACACACCACAACCAATTGGCTTTGCTAAAAGAAAAATAAAACTTTGGTTGATTTGGTGAATTCTATGCTGTTAAATGCTAAATTACTACTTAACTTATGGGGTGAAGCACTCGCCGCATGTCATTTACATAATAGAGTCGCCTAAAAGAAAACTAAAGTCTCCCCTTATGACTTGTAGAATGGTAGAAAACCAAATCTAAGATATCTAAAGGTGCGAGAATGTACTGCCTTCTATAGGGTGACTGATCCAAAATGGACTAAACTAGGTCTAAGAGCCTTGAAAAGTATATTCGTAGGATATGCTGAAAGCTCCAAAGCATATAGATTATTAGGCTTATCATCTAACACGATCATTGAATCATGAGATGTTGGTTTATGGAAAATAAATTCAAAGACAATTCAACTATAGTTCAGTCACCAAGCCCCAATATCATTCAATCACCAATAAATGCTCATATGCCTTCTACTAACAATAAAAGAAAGGTGATAAAAGAACAAACAAAAAGAAGGACACAGAGAATTAGAAAAGAGAAAAACTTTGATCCAGATTTCGTATCTTCTCATGCTATAGCATTTCTTATAGAAGGAACTAGAACCAAAGTTCTTAATAAGATACCTATAGTATTAAATACAGAAGATGATCCAAAAATGTATAAAGAGGCTTTAGCATCTAGAGATTCTGCCTTTTGGAAAGAAGCAATCAATGATGAAAGGGATTCAAATTTGTCAAATAATACATGGGAATTAGCATACTTACCTCAAGAATCAAAGATAATCGGCTGCAAATGGGTGTTTCGGAGAAAAAATAATAATGATGGCAGCGTTAAAACTTTTAAGGCTAGATTGGTAGCCAAGGGATTTAGACAAAAGGAAGAAATTGATTTCTTCGACACCTATGCTCCTGTGGCAAAAATCACATCCATTCGAGTGTTGACAGCTTTAGCATCAGTATATCAGTTGCACATACATCTAATGGACGTGAAAACAACTTTCTTAAATGGTGAACTTAACGAAGAAGTATACATGGAGAAACTTGAAGGGTTTATACTTTCTAGTAATGAAAACCAGGTTTTCAAATTAAAAAAATCACTGTACGGACTAAAGCAAGCACCCAAATGGTGGCATGAGAAATTTGATTCGACGATTTTAGAATATGGTTTCAAATATAAGAGCGTGGACAAATGTATTTACTCTAAGTTTACCAAAGAATATGGAGTCGTCATTTATCTGTATGTAGATGATCTATTGAAATTTAGCACAAATATCAAAGGCATAAAAGGTACGAAAGAATACTTATCGGTGAGATTCAAAATGAAAGACTTAAATGAAGTCGATACAATACTTGGGATAAAAGTTAACAAAGCTAGTGGAAATTATGCACTAAGTCAATCGCACTTTATTAAAAAAATGCTTCAAAAATTTAGGCACCTTAAAATCAAGGATGTAAATACCCCAATAGATTCAAGTATCAATTTAAGTAAAAATGAGGGAAGAGGCATTGCTCAGCCTAAGTATGCTAGTGCCGTTGGAAGTATAATGTATGCTATGCATTATACAAGACCTGATATAGCATATGCGGTATGCAAATTTACACTATATACTAGCAATCTTGGAATACAACATTGAAAAGCAATTGAAAGACTCCTTGGCTCTCTTAATAAAGCCAAAACTCTAGGACTCTTTTATAATGGATTTCCAAGTGTATTAGAGGGTTATATTCATGCAACTTAGATAACTGCTATTGAGGATAATAAATCAACTTCGGGTTGGATTTTCACATTAGGTGGAGGTGAGTTTCATGGGCATCAAAGAAACGAACATGTATTGCACACTCCACTATGGAATCTAAATTTATAGAGCTTGCGGCCATTGGAAAAGAGGCTAATGATTACAGAATATGTTATTTGATATTAAGTTATGGCTGAAACTGATGCCACCTATAGCTTTACATTATGATAGTCAAGCAATTATGTCTAGAGCATATAACAATGTATACAATGGAAATTCAAGACATATAAGCCTCAGTCATGAGTATGCCAGACAAATAATTAATGATGGAATAATTATCATTGTATATGTAAGGTCTAGTAATAATTAGAGGACCCATTCACAAAAGTCATAACCAAGGAAATGGTGAGGTCCACATTAGTCGAAATGAGTCTTAAACCCTATCTTATGAACAATCAATGATAGTGGTAACACAATCTTAATCTTTGCTAACTTAATTTTAAGGTCTAATGGGTAAAGACAATTATATGATTGGACGGCACAAAGTTAATTTAGTGCACATTGTTATAGATATGAAGATGTTGGATTGAAAACTTTTAATAAAGTTCTAGGTAGTCTGGTAACAGAGACATTAAAAGGGATACAACTTTACCTTTATGAACTTAGAAGTAGTGCTGCTTCTAAGCAAGGGTTCATTGGGTTCACTCTTGTAAGAGTTCATTAAGCCGGGATGGAGCACATGGCCATAATGCTGCTCACAGGAAGGGAAATTTGTTGGTAAAATAAAGTTATATGTATAATATTTCTGACTTTATAAGTCAAAGGAGACTCGGTTTAATTTAAGACCACCCAGCTCTTCTTTAACGTCTTGAGATATTTACACTAATATGTGATTTAATTAAACAGCATATGATGCGTAATCTTAAGCTAAGATAAAACTGATTATCGTCAATGAAACAATCTAGTGGGGAATTGTTGAGGTAGATTGTTGTTGAAAATGAGAATAAATATATTAGTATCACATTGGGAAAATTGTTTTAATACTTGTGTATATATATGAAACCTCGCATACTCTATCAATTAGAATAACTAAAGAAGAAGGGAAAGGGGGCACTGCCATAACACGCATGCATAAAAACACTTAGCACTTGGCATGTGCGCGTGTGGGAGAAGGGGACCGAAAATGGTATGACTATTGGGTACCAACTGTCGTAATTTTTAAACCTATTTTTCCTCTTCAAATTTGAACTGTTAGTTGCAAACAGTTACAACTGTTTTTCAAACGGTCACACCCCTTTGCCTAATATCTGTCCGTGCACTATATATATGCCTCCAACATCAGTTTTATTTTTCAACTTCTCAATTCAAAAACAATGGAATCCATAGACATTGTTGGTCTCTGGATTCGGAATTTGCTATATCCTGGAAAGTAGTTTGTTATCAACCTGTTAGCAAACTCCGAATGAGTGAGTGTAAATATTGCTTTAAAAAAAGGGTTTGCATACCTCAAAACCTGAATTAACTCTGATCCTTCACTGTTTCCTATATTTGTAAAATGTGATGATATTTCACTTACTGTATTTGTATACTTGTTTTAATATGGTCCTTGTTTTATGTTAGGTTCCTATTTTAGTATGCAACTACTATATTCACTTATTATGTACTTCACTATTTGTGTGTTGGTGTAACCGATTCTCTGATCTGGATTTTTGAATTCCCATTCACTTTATATTTGTCACCAAGCGAGATATTGTTCTGTGATTGAGTTAGGGTAGATTGCATTAGTTTTCTTAGAATTTTTTTTAGAGATTGCAAGTGAGATATTTGAAGCAGGCATCTGTCACCAAGCAATAAGGAATCGAAATTTGCAACAGTTAGTTGTCTAGTATTATTTATTGTTCTGTCCAATACTAATAAATATGTTCATTTGCATCTAGAACATTGTAACAAAATAAATAAAATAAAGAAGCACGGTTCCGACTGCACGACCGATCCAACCATCGGAACTTTAAATAATCCCAGTTTGATTCGGTTCTTTCAAAACATTGCTTATAACAACTTAAAATTGGCCTTCCACTGCACGTGCAATAATGTTTCCCCATCAAAACAAGGTATACTTCTACAGTTTAAAGTATTACATGCTCTATTTCTTCCTCTTTGCCTTCTTCTTGCTTATCTTTGTTGGGAACAATGAACTTCGGCTGAGTCATATATGGTGTCACTCTCTTGAAGATGTTTCGGCGTTCTGCTCGAATGTACAAAGTAGTTTTGAAAAAACAAATGCCGACGCCTCTAGGATAAAATAGCCTCTCTAATCCGAAGAAATATCAACCTATTTACACCGAAAAAGTCGATTCTGTTTTGCACTATGAAATACTGCTCAAGATGTTTGGTATTGTTGAAGGAAGAAGAGAAATGTCTATTATTCTTTTTTATTTTATTTTTTGTTTCTCATCTGTATATCTATCATTCAAATAGGCAGAGTAAAAATTGTATATGTAACTAAAGTGATGGAATGTTAACTGTTTTTAATTTATTCTCGTTTAAAACAATATTGTAATACCATTAGTTTTTGTAACAGCTCAATAATATTGTTACATAAATATATTACCGTTATGCAAGTGTAACGGCTCAATTATAATGATGATTCATAAATGTATTACTGTTATAAACTTGCAATGGCTTAACTATAATAATGATTTATAAATATATTACCGTTATAAACTTGCAACGGCTCAATTATAATAATGATTCATAAATATATTACCATTATAAACCTGCAACGACTCAATTATAATAACGTTCATAAATAAATTACCATAAACCTATTTTTTATTTAATTTTTCTAATAAATTCACTTCATAAACAAAAACATTTCCAACAATCCCCCACTTGATTTTATTTTTTTCAAAATATTTTTCGAGCTATTTCTGAAAACATAAGATAGTGCATAAACAAAGGTGTCTTTCGACTTGAACCTTTGCATAGTCGATAGGATTCAGTTTTACTAGAACGACATATAGTCTTGAACTCTATTCCTGACATAAACCACACACAATCGTGCAATCGAATAAGCTCGTGCATTTATGGCCATTCACGTCTATCTCAGTTTAGTGAATTCTCTAGGAATTTTTTTCAAAACTCCATAGGAAACAACTACATTTCCACATTCACACAGGTGAGTCTATCAAGAGTACTCCTGAAGGTAGGTACTCCACTCCAAATAGAGTATAGATCTCATTAAGAGTTTCTATTAACCCATCCTCTAATCATTTCAGGAATACATGCTTCTTAATATAAAAATAACATGCTTATACTTGTTCTTACCCATTGAACCTAGTTCTAGGGATCTCCAATTATTAGGTCGGGTTACCATTGGGTGTGACTCAACAATCTAAGGGAAATAGTCCCATTCTTTTAGAAGTTCTAAGGACTTTCTCTCTGGCCAGTCCTTTCGTCAAAGGATCTGGAAAATTCTCATCACTGCACATGTGGTCCACTTTAACAATACCTGAAGAGAGTAGGTCTCTAACGGTACTATGTTTACGACGTATTTGTCGTCTCTTACCATTGTAATAATGGTTATGTACTTTTGCAATAGTCGCGGTACTATCGCAATGGATCAACACAGCTACTATCAGTTTTTCCTATAAAGGAACCTAAGCTAGCATGTTTTTTAAGTACTCTGTTTCTTCACTAGCTATGGCTAGTGCCATCATCTCAGATTCCATAGTAGACTGAGCCAAAATAGTCTGTTTCTTGAATTTTCAAGAAACAACTCCTCTAGCAATGCTAAAGATATAGCCACTGGTTGCTTTTGAATCATCAGATAAAGTATTCTAGTCTGCATCGATGTAACCTTTAAGGATAGCTGGAAATTTTCCATAATGTAATCCAAGGTTCATGGTTCATTTTAGATATCTCATGACCTTCTCGATAGATTTCCAATGATCAGTACTAGGTCTACTAATAGCCTGCATAATAATCCCATGACACAGGCAATGTCGGGTCTAGTACAATCAGTGACATAACGAAGGCTGCCAATGATGCTCACATAATCAGACTGTCTTACACCTTCACCTATGTTCTTAAATAGCTTTACACTAGGATTATATGGCATACATGCAGGTTTACAGTCAAAGTAATTGTATTTCTTTAGAATTGATCCAAAGAAAGTCCCTTTTCGGACCTAGTAATCTTAATATCAATTATTACACTTGCTTCACCTAGATCTTTCATATCGAAATTATCACTTAACAAGGATTTAACAAAGTTTATGGCATGAATGTTTGATGCAAAAATAAGTAGGACATCTACATACAGACATATGATAGGTCAAATGTCATTCTCAGATTTATAGTAAATACATTTGTCACTTTCATTAACTTTGAAACCATGCGAGAATAATAAGTCAACAAATTTCTCATGCCATTGTTTAGGTGCTTGTTTTTAGCCATATAATTGATTATCTAATTACTAAGTGCCAAGTCTTATTGGATTTCAAAGAATCCATTTCATCATTTATAGCCTTTTGCCAAAAATCGACATCTAAGGAAGATAAAGCCTCTTGGAGGTTTAAGGGATCCTCAATAGTAAAATCACAAAAATCTGAACCAAAATCTTTTGCGGTTCTTTCTCTTTTACTTCTTCTGGGTTCATTTTCAAAAGACTCATTAAGTTCTGTTCTAATAGGCATGGTGTTATGTGCCCCCATTGTTCCTTAATTTAAAAGGAAATCTAGATTCATAAACATCAGCATCAGTAGATTCTATTATATTATGCGTATTCAGGCCATAAAATCTATTGGCTTTGTTATTAATAGCATAGCCAATAAATACACATTCATATGCTCTACTTGCTAATTTTATTCTCTTAGGGTCTGGTATACAAACATATATCAAACATCCACAAGTTCTAAAATAAGATACATTTGGTTTATACTTTCTTAAAATTTCAAATGGTGAGATTTTACGTTTTGATTTAGGGATTGTATTCAATACATAGCGTACAGTTAATAAAATATCCCTGCATCAATGTTTTGCTGCACCCGAATTCAATAAGATAGCCACAACTAATTCGGTAAAGGTTCTATTTTTTCTTTCAACTTTACCGTTCATTTCAGGTGATTAAGGTGCAGTTCTCTCATGAATTATACCATGCAATTTATATAAATTAAGAAATAAACTAGACTCATATTCTCATCTTCTATCAGCACGAAGCCTCTTAGTTTTCTTATTAGATTGATTCTCAATTTCAGTTTTAAATAATTTAGATATATCAAATGCATCACTTTTATTTTTCATAAGGTATACATAAGTAAAATCAAAACAATCGTCAATAAAAGTGATAAAGCAACGGTGTCCATGTCTAATCAAAGTTCCATCAAGCTTACACATATTGGAATGAATCAAATCTAAAGGTTTGGAAAATCTATCAACTGATTTATGTGGATTCTTAGTGATTTTTGCTTGACTGTATAATTCACATTTATCAAAATTAGTTTGTGACATTTTAGGGATAAGATCTAAGGTGCTCATGTTATGAATTATACGTTTATTCACATGACATAATCTAGAGTGCCAGATATTAAAATCACACAACATATAAGATGAAGCGGAAATTTTATTACATTTAACATTCAGTTTAGACATACCATCAGTTGCATAACCCCTACCAACAAACATACCATTCATAGTGACGGTGTACATATCAGCCCTAATAGTCTGTGTAAAACAAGCCTTATTAAGAAGATAACATGAAATAAGATTCTTTCTCATCTTTGGAGTGTGCATTACGTCATTCAGAATGACGATCTTTCCAGAGGTAAATTTCAGCTCTACGCTTCCAATCCCAGCAACGATAGTGGTGCGAGAGTCTCCCAACACTTTCTTGTTCTTAGTCTTCGTGTATGTTTTGAACATAGCATGGTCATAGCAGACATGGCGTGTAGCACTCATCAGTAATCATAGTCGTTCGAGGCTCCTCAGTCAGGTTAGCCTGTGGTGCAGGGCCTGGTATGTTCCTACACTTGCGTGCCATATGACCTGGTTTTCCACAGTAGTAGCAAGGAAACAACTGTTTAGTGTCATTCTTTTGGGTTGTTTCTATTTGTTGCGGTTCTGACTAAGCTTGCGGTTCTGATTCTTAAAAATTTTAGGATTTGGTTTCAGAACTGCAGCTTTCTTAGTGTTGCCTGTAACAACAAGCACTTCTTCCTTCATATCTTGTTTACGTGATTCCTCCTCAATACGGAAGTGAGTTATCAAGCTTTCCAAAGAACATATTTTAGTTTTATATCTCAGATTATTCTTAAAATCCTTCCAACTAGGGGTAGTTTATCTACCAAAAAACAACTTGGAATTGTTGATCAATAACCATACATTCGGAGATGATCTCATGACCTATTTTCTGAAGTTCATGAGACTGTGTCTCTACTGACCTGTCATTCGTCATCTGAAATTTGAGGTAGCAGCCGACGACATATTTCTTTGCTTCAGCTCCTCCTGTATCATACTTCTTTTGCAGTGCCTCCCAGATTTCCTTGGCTGTCTGGTATGAATTGAAGTAGTCGTAGAGATCGTCACTTAGACCATTGAGCATGAAGTTCTTGCAGAGGTAATCTTTCTCTGTCCAATTCTATAATTTTTTATTTTTCTCCTGCCAGATCTGCAGTTGTTATGCATCAGTTTCAGTGGGCTTCTCTGGTATTGTCGGCTTTTCTGCAGTGAGCACACCAACCACCTACCTCAGCGTCAGAAAAAATTCCATCTTTTGCTTCCAACACTTGAAATGGAGGCCCTCGAATCTGAAGGGCGCAAAAAATACCATGAGGACCTGAATCATTGAGGTCGGTGCAGCTTCATTAATAGTTGCAGCATAATTCATTGTTGTCTGGGTCATCTTCAAACTGTTGAGAAAAATGAACTTCGGCTGAGTCATGTACGTTGTTACTCACTTGAAGACGTTTCGGCATTCTGCTCGAAGGTGCGAAGCAGTTTTGAAAAAAAAAACGTCGCCGCCTCTAAGATAAAACAACCTCTCTAATATGAAGAAATATCAACCTGTTTGCACTGACAAAGTTGATTCTGATTTGTACCTGAAATACTGCTCAAGATGTTTAGTTTTGTTGAAGGAAGAAGAAGAAAAATGTCTGTTATTCTTTCATTATTTCTCTTCGGTTTATCTATCATTTAAATAGGCAGAATGGAAATTGTATACGTTACTAAAATGATGGAATGTTAATGGATTTTAATTTATTCTCGTTTAAAACAATATGGTGATACTGTAACACTACACACCCCTTAGTATACCCAATCGGACACACTAAAAGGCATGGTGCATTGTAGGTATAACTAAAACTAGCAGAGATTAAGATTCACAAGACAAAAATTAAATAATAATAACAATAATATCACAGCAGAAATAATTATAGTATTTTGCTAAAAATTGAATTTCATAATATAAGATGATAAAAATAAGTCACTAAATACCCAATATATCATATGACAAAATGCCCATACAAGTCTCGTGAAATCAAAATCCCGAAGTCTCAAATAATATCAGAGTACAATACATCCTTCTCAAATACCAGCTCAACAAAAGAACTAAAAATTGAAATTGAAGGAAAGAAATACATGATAAAATCTCCAACAAATCTCCAAGAAGCTACAGTCTACTTTCATTGTCCTTGATTGTCTTTGGGGGTTGGGGGGGGGGGGGTGGAAAGGGGAAAATAGAGGAGCGGGTCAGACTAAAAGTCTGGTGAATGATAGTAATTACTAGAATCTTTAAGCAAAGTAAAAGTAATAGACCTTACAAAAGTTCTAGCATATAAAAGGAAACAAAGGAAATATGAAGAAGGAATAAGCTGGAAATAAATATCATTTAACTAAAATAACACAATCGATTAACTTTAACTGTTTGCACTTGTCTTTGATAGCTACTCCATAGATCTTACTGCGGACTAAATGCTACATAGCTTCCAACACAGAAATGGTGTCTATGAATGACACGCAAAGTATCTACTGTGGAATAGATGTTATATAGCTCCGTACACGGAAGGCAATGATGTCTACGAAAGACATACTAAGCGCTTGGAACTCAATAACGAATTATCTCCACTAATCGATGTCGCACGCTCGATCACCACTGGTTCGCACTATTTATTGCTCCATCTTTTGATCTTTTATTTACCCTAGTCTGTATAAGCGTGCCCTCGTCTCACTTCAGGCTATTGTGAGACGTTGTGTCCATGCAAAATAGGAAATGTTGTTGGTACTGGTCTCTGTTAAACAAAATCTAGTTGGTCCCTTGTCCAAATCTTCATGATTTAGTCTTTTAATTATTGACCTCTTATCTACCCTAAGCAACATAAGCGTGTCCCAAGAGAAATGCTGTCGGTACGGATCTTTTCTTTTAACTATTGACGACTTATCTACCCTAAACAACATAAGGGAAATGCTGCCGGTACTGATCTTTTCTTTTAACTATTGACCACTTATCTACCCTAAATAGCGTAAGAGAAATGATGCCGGTACGGATCTTTTCTTTTAACTGTTGACCACTTATCTACCCTAAACAGCGTAAGTGAAATGCTGCCGGTACGGATCTTTCCTTTTAATCTTTGCTTATGAACTTAAATAAATTATTTAAATAAGCATCCACTATTATACTTACTATCTTTGCTTATTAATTTATCCCAAGTCTCAAAATAAGCCTCATTGTGTTATGTTTTTTCTTATAACATACGTTATAATCATGCTTATTACTTAACCCAAGGTCTAAGTGTAAAAATAAGCTTTTTTGCCCTTTGTTATAATTTTAGTTATAACTAGGGCAGTATCTTTAATTATCCCAATTCTAATCATCATTATGCTCAATTTCAGTCCAATTCCATTTTTATTACAGTATTTACAATTTACATATTATCTTCCGTTATTTCATTATTCTTATAATTTAATCCATATTCGCGTTTAATCTATTCTAATCCAATCGCGAAGAAAAAGAAGAAATAAAAGAAAATTGAAAATAGAAGAAATCCGAAGCATAGTAAAACGATGTAAATAACGCATAAACAACAGTAAATAAATTAAAATACTGTAAATAAAATGTAAATAAATGGAAAAGCTATGATTAACAGAAATAAATTAAAATTAACTGAAAAGAATAGCTAAAAGAAATAGACTAAAAATAGTTCTAAAAGCTATAAATAAATTACTAAAAAGAATATTCCAAAGATCGTAGTAAAACAACAACTATTGGAAACCCTATTATTTTAAATTGCTTAAAATCTAAAATAATTACAATCACTCACCTGTGATCATAAGCTCTTCTCTTTTAGTCTTCTCAGATCTACTTGAGGGTATTAAAAAAATTTATTTAAAATGATTCTCTCCTTGGAAAATTATTCACTTTAGGGTCCTTTCTGAAAAGGTGAACCCAAAAGAGAAAATCTAAAATGAGGAAAAGTGTTAGGTCTAGGGTTTTATTTATAGAGGTAGAGGTGGATCTCAGACCGTTGAATTTGAAGATTGAATATGGTGCGACCATGTCATATGCTGAATATGAGCTGTTAGATGAAAGCACGGAGGGACAAGATGAGAGAAAATAACGAAATTGACGTGGTAGCTTTTTACTGGAACGAAGAACTCCTTCGTTCGTTCACAAAAAAGGGTGGGTCGACCGCTTCCCATCCTAGGTCGATTTGGAGGACGACCACCCCCCAAACCCCCCCCTCCCACACACACACATATATGTATGTATGTATATATATATGTATATATATATATATATCTATATGTATATATATATAAACACACACACATACATACATACATACATACATATATATATATATTGATTTCTTGATTAACTCGCAACTTGTTCATATTAGCTCGGATTCTGACATTCTATGCATGGAAATTGAACATAAAATTACCACGGACACAATGGTACAGCTCTCATGCCCCAATTCTGATAATTTTATTTTATAATTTCATTAATTATTACGGGTTAAATTTCGGATTGTTACAAATACCATTAGCTTTTGTAACGGCTCAATAATAATGTCACATAAATATATTACTGTTGTGTAAGTGTAACGGTTCAATTATAATGATGATTTATAAATATACCGTTATAAACATGCAACGGCTTAATTATAATAATGTTTTGTAAATATATTACGGAACTTGCAACGGCTCAATTATAATAATGGTTCATAAATAAATTACCATTAATCTGTTTTTTATTTAACTATTTTAATAAATTCGCTTCATGAACCAAAACGTTTCCAACAATCTTTATGCTCGTCATCTGCTCCAGAAAATACCTTCAACATGCTTGAATCATTTTCCCAACGTTGCTTATCAGAACCTTTTCTCATATCATCGCTGATAATGTTGCCTTCCTCAATTCTTCCTTCAGCTGTTGGGCGTTCACGGTGGAGTTGTAATACAGGAGTTGTTTGATTCACTTTTATGAGGTGGAAGTAAATCAAGTTTAGACATGTGCAGTGGTAACCTTGCAGTCAATAAGTTCATCTAACTTTGCTATTTGATTTTGCATGGGAATTATTCCCATATCTTCATCATTTGCAGATTCGGTTGGATGTGGATCGTAGTGACAAACAGTTTTATTGGCTTTGGGTGTCATTTTGGATCGGAACTGGTGAAGAAGAAGGAGGGGAGAGAGAAGGAGCAGATATAAGGGTAGCCGGAGCTGCAGATAAGTGGAATTGTGGATCCTAGTACAATCATAGCCTCTGCTTTTCATTTCCCCACTCTGCAGTAGCCATTCTAGGTTCTTGCACTACACTCGACTAACAAATACAGTATTTATTAATCACATTATCTATGATCGTATTATATATCTCATGCATGCAATCTGCTCGATGCTTTTACTCTCTCAATTCCTCCTCCTCCTCCTCCTCCTCCTCCATTTCCTCATGCTGGAATGGCCTGCATTGAGTTGTGCACCTGGCGGCCGTGTCCATGGCATAACATGAGTGTGCTATCCAATCTAACAATAAAGTTTCACAATCTAATGAAAACACCTTCATCCAAAGCTAATCCATAACTAAATACGACGCTATAAATTTTCCATGTTTATTACTCTCTCTTATTTGCTTGGAGTCATTGCACTATGAATTTTACTATTAGGTTTGTTTATTACTATCTCTTATTATTGGTAAGTCTATTTGTTCTCATAAGCTTGTAAAATGAGAGTTTCTTTACAATCAAACGACAGAGCAGCCAAAATGAAAATTATAGTATCCAATGCACATAATAACAAAGCATAAAAAATGAGTTTTATAACATGCAAATAAAGCAACCAAGATGAACAGATAATCATGAAATAACAAAATATAAAAAATTAAATAAATCAAAATAGAACAAACACCAAGATTTATAGTGGTTCCACAATCTAAGATTGTGTACATCCACTTTGAGGAATACTTTTATTGCTTTATATTCTCTTTCAGTTGCTGATTACAAATTGCAGTGAGTGATAGGAGAAACTTCAGCTGGATGATTACATGATGATGATGAAATTTCAACTGGTCTATTGTTTGTATATTGGTCTTTCCTTCTCCAATTCGTAAAGAAGTAGACTGATATTTGCACAATGTGAATCAAGTCAAGTTCAACTTGTGCAGAGATTGGCCATTGCACTGCTTTGTGAGCACCAGCTTCTTGATCATCAATCTTTATTTGAACCCGTCAGTCATCACCTTCGTCAACCAGTTGAGGATTTTACCTAAGATGGTTGTAGCTACTAAACGGCCCAGAACTGGCTTTCGGCGCAGGTTTAGCAACTTGCGGCGTCCCAAACACATTCCAAAATCTCAATGTCTCATCTCCTGCAGCCGACGCCACAGTACATCCATCCGGACTCTGAGCCATGAACAAAACACGAGAAGTATGACCAGTAAGCTCGGCAACCTTAGCCATAGAAGGATACTTCCAAAGCGTCAACTGATTCTGAGTAAACCCATGCGAACTCAATATCTCCCTCTCATTCTTATTCCACAGCAAAGCACACACCTGCGACCCTGTATCCACCGAATTCAAACACGCCCCTGTACTCACATTCCAGAACTTGATGCATCTATCGTTTCCACCTCCACCCGACGCTAGCAAATTGCCTTGAAACGGACACCAAGCCAATGCCTTCACAGCTGCAGTGTGCTCCTCGAACCTGTGCACGTACTGATTCTGGTTGGGAGCCGATGTCGATGATGACATGGAGATGTCCCATACATGTAAGAGATTGTCATTCCCACCAGAGGCCAGAAGTTGGCCAGAGCCCGACCATTTCAGACCGCACACTTCTTGTGTATGACCACGGTATGTTTGGATTGCATGAGCTCGAATTCTCACATCGTTGTTCACTATTTTGCCATCCATTCCTCCTGTGGTTAGCACGTTGTTATTCCATGAAAGAGCACCTACTCGAGATCGGTGCATTCCTTTTAGTGTTCTTAGCTGCAAGAGGCAGTGTCAATGTTCAGTTTCTAATGCATGTTACCATTAAGGTGTTGCTCTGATAGTTATATATATCACAACAAAAAGGCTTACCAATCGGTTGTTTGTGGAATCCCAGAGCTGAACATGGGAGTTATTCAAACCAACAGCAACATGTTGGCCATCAGGAGCCCAACTGACACTGGTGACTGGACCCAGATCATCTTCTACAGTAACAAGTTCGGATGTGGAACCTTCTGAAGCATTCCATAGATAAACAGTGTTGCCAAGAGCGATAGACAGTACGTTTCTACTTCCCCAGTCAAGAAGATTCAGATAGTAATCATCCACGATGTCTGGTGCATCCAATGTCCTTTCTGCAGTCTGCAAATTTATTTCAATTTTATTTCAATTTTTCAAAATTTTAACGTGAAATTTGGATAATTGTTTATTGTTGAAGTTTACCTGAGAGATATATCTTTTAGGCTTTACCGATCTGACATGTTGGGAAGAAGAGAAGGATTCGGACAAGAAAGGATCGGTAGGAGTAGGAGGCTTGCTCTGGAATGAAAAGATGCGAGTTCTATTGTTAAGACAAGTCTCTGCAAGTAGTTTTCTGTATGCTTCTTTTGCAGGAGATGCAATAGAAGTGTTTTCCTTCTCCTTTCTGGATTCGGTTAGTTGATAGCGAGCGTAGTCCATGTCCATCGATGATCGATCTGGAATGAATCTATCTCCCTAAAAAATGAATTAAAATCGCGTGTGAGGGCAAAAGGTTGAATCTTTACCCAAAAGAAGATTAAGATCAACAAGTTTGTGAGATAAAGAACCGATTTTGAGATTAAAACCCTAATTTGATTTCAAATTAATAAAATTATCCAAATAGGTGAACTAAAATTGGGATTGTTGAATAGAATGGAAAACTTACACTGTACTTTCTGGACAACGAACTTGGCATGGAAGAAGTACGAAGCGGAGGAATGTAAACTGTCGATCCAACTTCTCCAAGCGGTGCTCGACTTCTACATCTGAACTTCTTGGAAGAATAAGCAGACGAAATAGAACCTGAATCCATGGGTTAGCACAAAAAGATAATACAAGAAATAGCAGATATAATTAACTAATAAATTAAAACTAATAATAACAAACAACAATTATCAACAATAAGCAGATTAATCAGTAAAGTAGCCTGCAAAAAAATGGTTAGAACAACAATAGCAGACTGCAAATAAAGAAAAAGGAGAGATCTGCGCGCGCGTATGAATGAAAGGGAGCGATTGTTCTCCTTAATTACACGAGAGATGGAAGAGAGAGCGATAGTAAACTGAAATATTTACTTGAAAAAGTATTATTTCAAGCGAATTTATAAAAGAGGAATTGGTTTATTCTATATTTGGTAGGTCCAACGGCTATTATTGTTTAAACGAATCCACGGAAAAAATAGCCGTTGTGTATTTTTCTGGATAATTCCCGTCCCTAAATTTCTGCAAATGTCTCATGTTTTTTTTTTTAAATAGAAAATTACTGCAAGGGCAAAAATTTTCAGCATTTTAGCTTTAAGGATAGACCTTTCTTATTTTAGTCTAAAAGACAATTTTTTTAGGTATCAATTTTTTAGTTATTGATAACAGTTTTATGTATCAGTTTTTAGTTATCGGATATCAGTTTTTAGTTATCGGATATCAGTTTGGTAGCAGTTTTGAAAGAATATTTGTCCTTATAAATAATTTTTATTTGAATGTTTGTTCTTGTGGTTAAAATATTGAGGTCGTATACTTGAGGCTAATAATATATAAATTTTTAGGAGAACGCATCGAACGTCGTCGTCCATAGTGCGTTTGCATACCCCAAACTATCAAATTTGGACGTGACGCGACGTTCCACGTAAGTATTATTTATGGAAATTTTTTGACATTTGGTCCACATTCCTCTTTCTTTTCCGTTTTCCAGTTCGTACCACAAACTTACTTCCTCTTTAATAGAACTTTCTTCATTTATGCCTCTTTCAAAATACTCCTTTCAACTGTTTTGTTCACTCCATAAAAAATGCATTTTGAAACAGTGGAATGATTTCATATTCAATTAATTGATCTTTATTCAATATAAAATATTGGTTCTTAGGAATCCGTTCCATTTATTAATCAAGCCTAGGCGAAAGGATTTACATAAATATATACTAATGGATGGTTTTTTTTTTTGAAATATTTGACAATAAACTTCCTCTTCAATGTTTTCCCTTAAAAAGGCACCAAAATCCACATTTGGAAATACAAAAAAGAATAAGAAAAAGAAAACAAAGGGAGATAACATCATAGAATCAAATTTGCAAAAATCTAGGAATTCATGGATTTTTACGCAGTTTCGAAAAATTAAAAGTGCATACACATGGACTTTTGGAAAAAAAATGCAAACTGCACCAAGATAAATGTGCAAAAGTATCCAAAATGAGCAAAAATGGGAGAACAGATAGACGTCACCTTGATTACGTTATGTAAATGCAAAAAAAAAAACTTATCAAGAAAGTGCAAGGCATCTGCACTTTTTGAAAATAAAAGTGCAAAATATATGCATTTTCTAATAAACATATTGTTATCCAATGTTTGAACCGAGCAGCTTTTAAGTGAATCTGGTCGTCGAGATGGAGATGGAATGGATCAAGTACTTGGATGCATGCTTGGAATAACAAAATGAAGCAACACAAGCGGTTTGGAACCAATTTGACAAAGGCAACATAGCCTGTAGCGACCACAATTGTGGTCGATACCAAGCCGATTTTCTAAGGTGGCACCACCTGAAAACTTGGGAAAGTATAAGCTTACAGACGTATACGAGAACACACACCAACATGATGACTATAATGGTCGGTACCGTCATGATTTTTGACTTCATAATGACTTGTTCTTCCTTTCTATTCTCTCGGATTCAAAGTTTTACCCGTTCTTTATTGATTTGAAAAGTAGGACGGACGATTCCGGCTATAAATAAAAGTGCAAGAGTTAAAAGAGGACTTTTGGACTTTTGATCTTTGGCCTCCGTATTCTTCATCCTATGGTTTTAAAAAATGAAATCATTGTAATAGCTTCTGTGCTTGTGACGAACCTGAATCTAATAATATTAAAGTGGACGTAAGCATGAATTTGGCCCGAACCACTATTAAATATGTTGTATTATTTGCTATTTCTATTTGATTCTATTATGTCTATCTCGTTTTTTGCTCGATTGGGGGTATTGTACCACTTTTTGGTCTGACATTTTTGGTGCTTTCACTGAATACTAGGCTTCTCAAGAGTAGATCTAGCCTAGTATTATGAATTGCTAGCGTCCAGAAGTTAAATCCGAAAGGTAGTTGATGTAGATATGAAGTTATTGTGATTTTAGAAGCAACCAGCACCTAGTTTGAAGAAATGCCCTCTAGGAAACCTTCCACAAGGTCTAAAACCACTGGAGGAGAAGATGAAGCTTTCCAGCATAATGATAAAACTGCTCATCCGCCGAATACTTTATCAGGATCATCCATCACATTGGAGATGTTGTCTAGAGTTGAACTTGATAGGATGATGGTTGAAATGAACGAAAGAATGTTTGATAGTAAGAAAGCTCTCTTCAAAATGATGGAAGAAAAGATTTGCTTTGTTAGCCCAGCACATACAAAGGTGTAGGAAGAGTCATAGGAATTCATCGCCTTCAAGTTTTGAGGAAAAAAGCTCGTCTTTGTCCGATCAAAACAAGAGAGAAGGTAAGCAAAAGATGAAAGGAAATGTTGTTGGGACGTCGAAGGGGAATAAAGGATGAAGTGGCCAAGTGTTGGCCAACACCAGCGTGGTTAGCATCAACAAAAATCAAGTCGGCACCAAGTATGACATGGTTGGTGCCACATCGCACTTACCAGAAACCATCTGTAACGACCCAGAATTTCATTCATTTGAAATTCGTATATTTAATTGATTTTAAATATGCACAAGTTAATTTTATAAGTCAAATAACTTATATTTGAAATATAAGGATTTAATTGGATAATTAAATTGTTAATTTAATATTGAAAATTGTGAAAATAATTGGAATTTGGATTTAATGAGAATAAAAATGATTTGTAAAGTGATATTAAATCATATTTGAATTAGAATGATGATAAGAACTTTTAAAACTGAATTAAAAGTTAAATTGTAGAAATTGAATATTTTAATATTTAATTGACGTATAAAAATAGTCATTTTTCAAACAGTCTCGGATTTTGACGAAACCAGTTTCATCGGATCCGTAATGTTAAATTATTGTAATATTTCAAATTTCGTACCAATTGGATTTACTGTTTGCCCGGGTCAAGCTAAAATGCGTAGAAATCGATTTAAGTGAAATTTTAAATTTAAATAGTCAATTTGAAAACCTATCTTTCAAATGCGATCGAATTGGCTCCCGATATACATTCCATTGTGTTTAAAATAGAGGTAAAATATTATAAACGCCTGCCGGCACGCTTCGTTTGGAGCTCGAAAATTTTCTGGGTGAATAGTGTCGTAAAATTTTATATAAAACCCCCTAACTTTCTCCATTCTTCACAAACCCTAGCAACAATTAGGGCTAGCCGCCATTATACTTTCTATGGCCAGAAATTTGTTTCCTTTTCCCCTCGATCTCTCTCAATCCACAAACTTTCACATCTCGCCTTCAACTAGAAGATTGTAGAGCTCGTCGAAAGCTATACATTCAACGGTCACGATCGAATTCAAGGCAGTGGATCATCGGCAAACCTCGATTAAAGTCGTGCCATTCAAACTCGTTTCCTCGTCGATCTAGGGCATGGGGTGGAGCCGCTCTCTGGCCGTGGGCGTGGCATGGTGGGGCGCATCGTCTGGGGGTGGGGCGCATTTGGTAGCTGATCGATCTCTGGTGGATACTGGAGCGAGCGGCGATTAGGGTTTTTGATCGGCTAATGGGTTATTTGCGTGCGTATTCACCTGATGGAAGAAGAAAAGGCACGGGCGGGCTTGATTGCGTGAAGAAAAATCAACGGCCGCGATAATTGAAGGTTATCATAATAATAATAAAAGGTGTAAACTTATATTATTTAAAATTGTACAACCTTTAAAATAATGTAACTTATTCATACGAAATCGAAAATTGACGAAACGAATGGCGTTGGAGGTCCGTATTGACGAGCACTACATTATGGAGCTGGATTGGGATTTATTTAAGCTAGTGAAAATTTTGGTTGAAATTAAACGCTCGTTTAATTTTAATCGGAATAAATCGCTAACGCGACGACTACAAGCAATGTGAGTACAACTCACTCTTTCTGACTCACTAATATGTTTATATAAGTGAGAAATAATTTATTATATGATGATTGATGATTGTTTGGATGATATATGATATATTGATTGGTATTCGAATATATACCTGCATAGTGGAGCAGATGACCCTATACGTTCCCGTGTATATGAGCGGATGACCCTTTGTACGTGCGTCTGCCTTGAAGCGGACATTGTACACATATTCTAATGTGTATATTTGTTGCAATGACAGGTTGGAGGGATCCAACTAGATTTCTCACCAGTGTTTATTTTTTTTTACAGATATTGTGATATATTCTGTTATCATATTGATATATGATGTTTTGAATGCCGTGATTGTTGTATTTAGTGTTGTTGCAGCATTGAGCCTATTTTGGAATTTTAAAAAATGTTAAAGTGATAATTTCCAAATTTAAAAGGATTTTCAAGTGATTTTGAAAATATATGTTTGTTCAATTTTGAAGTGTTAAAGGAATTGAATTTATTTTGAATAAATAGATATTATAATTTTTATGTTATAAAATTATGAAGTTTTGGGAAATATAGTTGAAATGTGATTTTTGGAAATATAAAGTTGATTATTCTATAAAATAGTATAAATTGAGATTTTCGATTTATTATAAAAGGTTTATATATAAGATTTATAAAAGTGATATTTTTATGAATCAAAATGAGGAAATTATAGAAGGAGTTTTGGAAGTGTTAAAATGAAGTTATAAACAGATTTTATAAGTGAATACGATTTATATAATTTGTGAAGTTATAAAAGAATAATTTGTAAATAAATGATACAAGTGAATTAACTTATAATTTGGATTTTGGCATGTAAATGAGATAAATGGAATTTGTTAAAAAAGGGAATTTTGTGTATTGAAGTTTTTATAAAATAAAAATGCGATCTATAAACATTGTTTTATAAATCCGAAATCAATTGAATTGATAAGTTAATTATTATAGTTATTAAAGGAGATATATCCATGATTTTGGACAGTGGATAATCCTTTAAATTAAATGTTGAAATAATAATGAATTTGGGTTGAGTAGTATATCCACGATTTTGGACAGTGGACAAATCGTTAAAATAAATGTGTAGAAGTATATTGAATTTGGTAAATGAATTATATTCACGATTTGGACAGTGAATAATATATTAAATGGATATTTTTGGGCAGTGATACTTTAAATAGAGTTTAATGATTAAAAGATATTTTAAAATGTGTTAAGGATCGAAACCATAGATTTCAATACTCATTGTTGAAATAGACGTTTTCGAGAAATAAGGAAATGATGGACTATAACACTGTTGTTGTAGTAGATGATTTCCGAAAGGAAATATTTTTTATAGTATTGGGATTTATATATCTATCTTATTTTCGAATCCCTATACTAGTGATTTTGGGTTGTCGTAACGATGTTTTACGCAACATTCGTTTTGACCCAATAAATGTGTTTAAGAGAATATTTCCCTTAAAAGAATAAATATATACTCAATCATGATTTAAGTATATAGAATATTTTCCAAGTGTTGAAAATAAATGGATTTGTGAATTACTTATTATTAAATAAGTATATGGAAATGTTTTCCAATATAGAAGTTGAAATGATTTTGAGAATATATCTTTTTAAAGATAATTTAAAGTGAATATTTGGCAAACAATTTAATTAATAAAAGATTAATTAAAAGGGCCCAATGATTGTATGTGATGCTAAATATTTGTTTGTTTGCTTTGATAGTTAAATAACCGACTATCAAACATTAGCCAAATTTTAGCTCCTCGACTTGATGTGGGAACTATTTAGTCGTACACTAAGTACGTAGCCTTCTATGTAGGCTTGATTATTGTTTGTGTTGAGGATGTTGATTCGTATAGTGCGGAGTATTACTCCAATCTATCGAGCTTCCTTCTTGGCCCAAAGGATAGCAAGTTGAAAGTTGGAAACATAATAAGTCTATGAGACTTAGTTGCTGTGTAAGGTTGAGAAACGCTTTTGCGTTGTTGGAGCGAAGAGACTAGGATCAGATTTATCTGAAAACCACTTCGGACCAAGGTATATGCGACGATTGTGCTGGTTGCTTGTGATGATATTGATATTCCGGAGTTTCATAGTGGGGGGTTGCTTGTTGATCGTTTGGGGTTAAAATCCCAATATACATCCAGTAGCAGTGGTCTCTTCATTTATGAAATATCCCATGCAAGGACTATTCGCTACTAATCCTAGGGATTTTCTGACAGGACGTCGTAGGAAAGTACCTTCGGTATGTCCTCTTCCTAGACAACTTGTATGGATGTTTGTCTGACATTGCATTTCTATAGATTACGTACATTAGTTTTTACAAACGTACATCAATGGTGGCGGAAAAGGAAACTTCTCTTAGCTTAACACCCTCCTTGAGACATGCTAGCTTAAGGGTTGTATTTTTGTGGAAGGAAATTAGTAGTCAACGGAAATGACCGTGTGCTATTCAAAGCGTTGTGATATGTGATTGTGAAAGGTAATCGTTACCTAAGGCCTCATCAACCGAAAAGGACCAAAACAGGGTTAGATGCTACAAGGCTAAGTGGGTCATTCCCAAGTAGGATATGATCATTCTCTTCTAGATATATCTTTGCACTCTATGACGTTGTGTATCTGATTATTATGGTTTGTATGCCAGAGGGCCCTCGGTAAGGCTGGTAACGACCGGAGGATGACATATTCGGTACCATCTAGTTATAGAGGTGGGACGGTCTTGTGTTGGTAGAGAAACTTTGTGATGGTTTCTTGGTGCATTCTTCTAGAGATGTATCGCCGGAAGGTAGTCCCTTCACCTGGTCATTTGTATGGAAATCCAAACTTCACTACATCCCTGCCATTTTGTTTATATTACCCAATTGGGCTATATGCTGGAATTTAATCAATGTAACAATTTTGGATATGATTAATATTATTTGTATATAGTAGACACTACTATAATATAAGAGGATTTGATATGATATGTTTTAGTTATCGTATGGTAAAAACATGTCCGTGTTTATGTGTGGACTTGTCTTACGAGATACTTTTGTTTTGATAAAGGAAAAGTTTTCATAATCTAATAAATTCAGTTGAGTGTGTTTCTCACGCTGGTTTTCCAAACTGATCCGGGCGTTCTTTCCTTTCAATGCTCGGGTCAGACCGAGTATATTTACAGGTCTAGATTTGATGCCTTTGGAGCTTCAGCTAGAAAGCTGGAGATCTTCATTTCGTATACGCGTATGTGTTTTGATTATTGATTATCCACTGCATTGCTTTGTTGTTTATTATCGACATGTGTAAGGACATGTTATTATAACTGTTCGGGCTGATAACTATTGATTGATTGTTAAACTCTGATTTATGTATGTATATATACAGTTTTGTTTTGTAAAGTTTATTGATATGATATTATATATTTTCGGCTGCGATGTGAGATTCTGTATTGTTCTGTTTGGTTCTATCTTCTCTTCTTCTCTCTTCCACTACAAGAATTTTGATTTTTAGTAGCGCTCAAAAAACGCTACTAAAAGTTTTAGCAGCGTTTTGTTGAACGTTGTTATAAAGCCCGCGACTGAAAATACCTGATTTTTAGTTGCACTTATTTCAACACTACCATAAATCGTTTTACTGCAGCGTTTATGAAACGCCACTAAATTCTTTTTTTGCAGCGTGTATAAAACGCTACCAAAAGGTTTTTTGACGCTACCAATAGAATTTCCAACTTTACCCCTACTTTACGGTTGCGTTTACTCAACGCAACTATTTGTATTTTCGTAGCCTTTTTTAAATGCTACTAAAAGTTATTGATCATTATGCACCATTTTTTCATGCTATTATTTCCCGTTGATTGTCTATTTTATTTCTACTATATCAATCAACAATCACTCACATAATCATCATATTCGAACAATTAAAAAATATATTAATCATATAATCAAATAAGATATCCATAACCATTCTAATACAGTAGATTTTTTATAAAATGACCAACATACAATAACCATTCGTATACAAATTTACACATCTAGTACAAATAAAATGTTATACCAAACCGGTGCTAACAAAACGCTTGATTATCCATAATTCTTTGTTGCATGCAGAATTAAAAACTAGCACCACAAAAGTTCAATCCTGCTCTCTTCGAAAGTCCAATGCCTGCACAAGTGAAAGCACAACGTATAGATAAACAATTATGTTAATTCGTAGGACTACAAATTTGATATCAAACATCTACAACATTGTACAAGTGTATCATTCCCATCTACGTGTATGCTACGAATTCCATAAGCCTGGACATTAGTTTAGATATGTATCAAATTCAGAATGTAGGAAAACAGCGTGTAAACACAATGATATCTATACAGTATGCGATCTATTCACACTTCAGGCCCCAGTGACTCAAATAATGCTGTTTATCCATCTCCAACAGCGTTGTAGAGGAATTGGTATCTGTATCTTCCTGAATGAATGATCTCATATTATTTTTCTGATGTTGCTGTTGTCGTTTATGCGTTCCTAAGGATCCACTGATCAGCTAAATTAGGGTATGATGTGGGATATAGCATAGTGATATAGGCCTCACCTTGTAGTTAAATTAAGAACCAACTGGATATCATTGTAATAATCTCAAGCATAAAGTTTAGACCAAATGAAAGTAGAAAAGCATACTAAAGCACGACAAAATCATCAATCATATAATTACCTTGTCCCGCGAAGCATGGCATTTTCACTACTTATATCAGTAGGCATATCACCATTAACAGGAGGAGCCACAGGTGTTCCAAGTATTACAGCGCCATCTGGAACTTCTATAGATATAGCATGTCTTGATCTATCATCTCCTGCTGTATAATTGCCAGATTGTATGTTGGATGCTGAAGCAGTAGACATCGAATGTGAAGCTCCACTTGTTGTATCAGAAGATGCCAGATCTTCAGCAACAAGTAAATCGCCAAGCAGCACTCCTGCAACATCCACCACTTCAATAATAAGTCACTGATGAGTGTGTAATGAATATGCTACCCCGAGTGCATCAACTATTAAGTCCATCACTAGACCATCTAGGTTTGGTATATATGCAAACAACCACATTCTTTCTTGAGATGCCACTAAAATATGTAAAAGTCTTCCATATTGTTAGTAAGGGTAAGGTTATGCAAAATGGTACCATGCTATGTCGAAAAGTGGCTAGATCAGGCTTTCTGTAACAAGCATGCATCATTGATTAAAAGTAAAGCACAACCAGAAGTTGATTACTCATTTACTTGTAAGCTTCTATAGTAAAGGTTGGAGAACACGTTTTGGAAAGTTAGAAAATGTGAAGGTGGGAATATACGGCACAGATAGCAATACAACCAAAAATTAGTACAAAAACATAAGATCCTCACCACCATGCAATCCACCATAAATATAAATCAAGTCACCAATTGCAGCTGCAGCATGCCTACATCGCCGTGTTAGTTCAACAGAAGCGTCGCCTCCAGCAGCATGAGCACTGTATCTACCGGTTCTTGGACTTGTTACAATAGATTTTGTATCACATCATACTCCAGCAGTAGTATCCAACACTGCAATAAACAAATATTCATGCGATTTCCCCTAAAATATTAAATAAACCCAGAATCATTAGAAAAAGGAAGGGTCTAGAGGATTTACTAGCATAAATAATAGAACCATCATAATATAAGTATATTAAAAGGAACCTGCAATGCTTGATGAATCTTCTACCATGCGGCCACCACCAAGTGCCCCACCAGACACATGAAGACGCATATTTCTTTGCTTACACTATATGCATCAATGCAAAAAAAATACACAGAACGGGTTGTTAAACCAGTTCCCCCGGACCTACTTATCTGTAAATGAAAATGCAACCGAGAAACTTGCACTATTCTTGAAGTTTTAGTCCCATATCAAAGGTCTACCGAAGTGCAGCAAGCATTTAATTTCAATTTATTTTGATTTTTCTAATTTCTTTTAATCTGCATATATCTGATAAAAATATCTTCTTTAATAATCTAATTAGAAATTTGATTGATTACTTCAATCTCTCAAAATAACTTATTTTCATTCTGATAATTTCTTATTTTCATCGTCATTATTATTACTTAAAACTTTTTTAAATTAGTTATTATTATTATTTATAAAATTTAGTTATCTTAAACTTAGTTAATTTTATAAAATTTATTTAATTTTAACAAAACTTAGTTAATTTTTATTAACTTGGTTAACTTAGTTAATTTATTATTATTATTATTATAAAGTTAATTCGTTATCATCGTCTTTATTTATAAATCTTTGTTAAATTAGTTATATCATTATTATTTATAAAATTAAGTTAACTTAAACTTAGTTAACTTTTATTAACTTGGTTAACTTGGTTAATTTATTACCATTATTACTAAAACTCGGTTAATTTAATTATATTATTATTATTATTATTATTATAAACTTAGTTAATTTTTGTAAACATAGTTAATTCATCATCATCATCATGATCATTGTTATTATTTATGAAACTTTGTAAAACTAGTTATATTATTATTTATAAAATTTAGTTAACCTAACTAATTTTTAAAACTTGTTCAATTTTAACAAAACCTAGTTTCATCCAAAATACATAATATTTTAAAAAATCTCCAATAAATCCTTAGAATATCACACCTAGCTTTGTATTTACCAATGCACATAAACAAAACGGTCAGAAAAACCAACCAAATGCTAACTAGCTTAATATAAATACAAACGATTTGGGTAGTCCAAAACGAAAATGCATTTTAACTGGACAAAAAAAAGAAAAAAATCTACTCTTACTGCTCTAAGTAAACAAATTTGCATTTAGAAACTAACATGATATGCAATAGTAGATCTTTTATGTTTATTAATATTATTTATGCAACCAATAAAAGGTATTTTTTGTTTTAGTAATGTTAAAATGATGTGCGCTACCAACATTTTTAATAAAGAGTATTACAAGTCATGAATTAACAGCAGGAAACAGAATGTTGTTTTCAATCATTTCATTAAAAATAAGCACATCCTTCAATTATCAAAAAAAAGTGGAAACACAACTTAAATAGAATATGATTTGAAAACACGGCTTAGAAAAAGAAATACTAATACGTGAAATTTAGTGAAAGAATAAAAGAACTAAAACAGATTAGATTTAACACCAAAGCAAGGGTAGATGCATAATAATCTAACCAAATCCAAACACATGAGCAAAAGGCATGCTCTTCTTTCAAATTATTTTTTCTTTACTTATTGAAAATAATGTCAACATAACTTTTGAAGCACACTTACTATAATTTGATTATCGACGGAGATGGAAGGCAAAGAAAATTCAGATTAATTCTAAAAATAATAAATTAAAATAAAATATAGGAATGTTGATAATAAACATATTTGGTCATTTTCATGGCTACCTCAAAAAATCCTTGTAAAGAATGCAATATGCAGCATAATAATTGAGCTATGAACATGTTACAAACAATGAAATATGCAGCATAATAATTGAGCTATGAACATGTTGTAAACAATGCAATATGCAGCATAATAATTGAGCTATGAACATATTGTAAACAGAAGTTTTTAAACATCGTTGCCTCAAAAATAAATCAAGTAGGAAATGGATACTGGATGTACAAAAAGGTCACATATTAATCAATATTGTACAATCTTAAATGAGCTTCAATACATTTCCAGCAGATGCAATTATCAATTATGCATCACCAATGCTTACTGCTAAAAAACAAGGAATAGTAAAATTACAAATGACAAATTGAAAAAAAAACAAATGACAAATTCGACGAACAGTAAAATTACAACCTAATAGTACATGCATTTCTTATTGAAACAGAGAAAACCGAAATCAAGCACCAACAGAGCAAAAGAGGTTACCGATTTAAATTTATAACTACTATCGATTGTCAATTTATATCTGAATATTATTCCAGGAAAAAAAGACAGTTAAAAGCTTAAATTGATTAAATGAAAGTATAAATAAATAAAAAGAGTCTTAGAGATCCAAGAAAGGAATGAACGTTATAACCTCTCAAGCCTGGCAGGACGTAAGCTCTTACGCGGCCACTGCAAATATCATTTCGATTTCTTAAAATTCAATAAAAACGGATACTCATGTTAAACACAATAACACGATGGCCGGTAAAAAGAGAGAAGACCTGGAGGGTTGTTGATGATCGCGTATTCTAGTGATGAACGACGAAGTTGTGGTGTGCGTCTTCTAGAGTGCGGCAGTGGAGAGAAAGAGAGATCGACAGCGAGAGAGATAGACAGTTCACCATGTATTCTGAAGATCGATAGTGAAGAGAGGGAGAGAGAGCGCATTGGAGAGTTTGATTTTTTAGTTAATTTAGGGATATGGAAGATGAGGGATTTTGGGGACGAAGACAAAGGCTTTGAGGGAGTGAAAGATGGAGACTTTTTTTGTTCCCATCGCAATTTTAAGAGGGGAAAAAAGTGGTGTGAAAAGAAATTTGAGCGGCCACGCAAAATTTTAGCAAAATATTGATGAATAATTGGCGGGACCAATTAGTAGCGTTTGATCGTTTCATTTTATATTCTAAAATGACCAACGGTGGCATATGCCTTGAAACGCAACCAACTAATGCAACCAAAAACAAGTTTTGTTGTAGTGTTCTTTTCTTTCTTTTGACTTTTTGTCAGTTTGTGCTTTTTGGATCGGACATGTGTGGTTTATTATCGATTGAGAGGGTACGGATTTACGGGTCATCACACGTGGTGTCAGAGCTTAGATTTTGTATAGTCCTAAGCTTTGATGTGTACTCAGTATATATAGGGACAGTAGCACTCTAGATTGAGTTGAGTGTATTATATATATGAGCCGTATTTGTTAGTGAAGATAAAATGTTTTATATTGTGTTTACTTATCCGTTGAGTTGTTTGTGAATTCTGGTCGGTATGTGGGACGCCATATTATCGATAGGGATTTCCAAACACTTAAACGTGGCAAGCCGACATAGTATCATTTTAAATTTGGTAAATAAAATAATTTTACCTCGATTATATTTTATATATAATGGAATAATTTTTCAGAATTATTAAAGTGTATATAAATTTCTTGTTTGGTTGTTTGAAAATGTAAATATATATAAGTTAATGAAAGATGTTTGAATAATCTAAATAGAAACAACAATTGTAAAAAGAATAAATTATATAAGCAAATGAAGTATAAGTATGGAATTATAATTAATATGATTTATAATGGTGGAATAAACTTATCTATAAGAAATGAAACTATATAAGTTATAAATAAAAATGAATTTAAACCAATTATTTGGGAAATTTAAATTCTGTTGATTTTGAAAGATATTTTTAAAAAGTTAAAGAGATTATATTGTTATAACTCTAAACAAGATAAAAGAATTTGGAACGGATCTTATATAAGTGAAGTGAAATTATATAAGTAAGAAGATTTATAAATGTGATTTGTAAATAAAAAGAATTTTTTTTCGAAAGAATAGAAAGCACTGAATTCACTTCTATTGCTGGGAAATAATAAAGGTGATGACTGCAGCATCATCAGTATCATTTTCGAGTTTCTATGTGATGGAATTGCTACCAATAGTAAATTGAAATTGAAGTTTTGTTTTGATAAACAAATTTGAATTTTAAATCCAAGTTGGAATGATAAATATAAGTAAAATGAGTTTTGGGTTTATAATATGAAGTATAAATTTAAATTTGGTAAAGTTGAAATATTATGTGAGTTAGCATAATAAATATATGGCTTGAAATTTAACTAAGGAAGGTTGAATTGAATTGAATTTTAATTGGATTAGATAAGTGATTATATAATATGAATTTGGAAGTTTAGGTAATTAAGTTGAATAACTTATAAAATGGGATAAGGTAAGTAAAAAAAATGGTTAAACAATTTTGTTAAGCAAAACAAGATATGAATTTGACTTAAGTAAAAAACTAAAAAAAGTAGAATTTGAATTAAAATTTGTAGTGAACTTAAGTTGTATAGTGAAAGTAAATGTAAATGAAGTTGAAATGGAACATAACTTAAGTAATGTTGAATCAAGTTGATTTTGGTATTGAAGTAAATTAATAAAGTGAATTAAATGAATGTGAGCTTGAGTTATATTATGAAATTCAAATTTAATTGTAAAAGTGAGTTAGGGAATAAACATGAATTAGAAAATGTTGTTGTTAAGAATTGAATAAAACTTAAGTTAAGAAGTTGTGAATTGAATAATTGAATGAAAGTCAATTGAATGTTAAACCAATTTGAAATTAAATTTGTTGAACCAAATTGAATGAATGTAAAGTAAATAAATTTGGTTGTGTTGGATATACATTGGTTGTTAGATGGATGTTAGTTGATTGTATAGAAAATCCACATGAATTGAATTAATGAAATGGAAAACTAAATAATTGAATCCAAATTGGAAGTCAAGTGAATTTAAATAGAATTGATATGATTTGATTTGGAAGTGAACAAACTTGAATATGAATTAGTGAATGTAAACTAATTGAAAATGAATAGATGATGTTAGTAAAAATCCAATGTTAATGAATCAAATGTGATTTAAATTGAAAACCAATTCAATGAATGTTAATGAGAAAATGAGTTTATATTGATTTGATTATTGATTGATTGGATGGATATTTCTTTGTTGGATGATAGTTGTTTGATGATTGGATTTGTTGCTTTTGTTGCATTTGCTATATTGGCATTTACAGTTATTGTAGTGGTATATGTTGTATATTGATATTATTTTCTATATACATGTTTCTCATTGTTTATTGCGTGTATAGTAGGTGCAGATTTCGCTTACTTCGCTCTTGGAGCTCGCTTTCACACTATATTAGTCGTATATGCTCGCTCATAATATATAAGGTACGTATTTCGGATTACATATCGTACTTTTATACTTTTTTCCCTTCGGTATGCCTCATCCACGTATATGAGATGTATATTTGTGATATATATTGCTATTTTTTTTCCGGATCGAACCGCGCAAAGGAGACTATGGCGATTTTTTTTTGAAAATTAAAGACGTTAGATAATTTTGAGAAAATTGAGAAAATTTGTGAAAACTAAGTTTTGATTTTGAGTTAAAAGTTAAATGATATTAGTTGGTTTTAAAAGATAACTAAGTAGATTTGAAAACTTAATAAAGTTTTTGTAAGAAGTTTAACTAATGGATTTTGAGAAAAGTTAAACATTTAAGAGATTTGGTAAATCTAGTTTGAATGAATTGTTTTGAAAAGTTAATGGATTTTGTGACTTTTTCTTATTCAGTAATTTCGAGGACGAAATTCTTTTAAGTAGGGGAAATGTAACGACCCAGAATTTTAGTCATTTGAAATTCGTAAATTTAATTGATTATAAATATGCACCGGTTTATTTTATAAGTCGAATAACTTATATTTGAAATATAAGGATTTAATTGGATAATTAAATTGTTAATTTAATATTGGAAATTGTGAAAATAATTGGAATTTTGATTTAATTAGAATAAAAATTATTTGTAAAGTGATATTAAATCATATTTGAATTAGAATGGTGTTAGAGAACTTTTAAAACTGAATTAAAAGTTAAACTGCAGAAATTGAATATTTTAATATTTAGTTGACGTGTAAAAATAGTTATTTTTCAAACAGTCTCGGATTTTGACGAAACTAGTTTCATCGGATCCATAATGTTAAATTATTGTAATATTTCAAATTTCATATCAATCGGATTTACGGTTTGCCTGGGGCAAGCTAAAACACGTAGAAATCGGTTTAAGTGAAATTTTAAATTTAAATAGTCAATTCGAAGACCCATCTTTCAAATACGATTGAATTGGCTCCCGATATATATTCCATTGTGTTCGGAATAGGGGGAAAACATTATAAACGCCTGGCGGCACGCTTCGTTTGGAGTTCAAAATTTTTCCTAGTGAACAGTGTCGTAAATTTTTATATAAAAGTCCCTAACTTTCTCCATTCTTCACAAACCCTAGAAACAATTAGGGCTAGCCGCCATTATACTTTCTATGGCCAGAAATTTGTTTCCTTTTCCCTCCGATCTCTCTCAATCCACTAACTTTCACATCTTGCCTTCAACTAGAAGATTGTAGAGCTCGTCGAAAGCTATACATTCAACGGTCACGATCGAATTCAAGGCAGTGGATCATCGGCAAACCTCGATCAAAGTCGTGCCATTCAAACTCGTTTTCTCATCGATCTAGAGCATGGGGTGGAGCTGCTCTCTGGCCGTAGGCGTGGCATGGTGGGGCTCATCGTCTGGGGGTAGCTGATCAATCTCTGGTGGATCGTGGAGCAAGCGGCGATTAGGGTTTTTGATTGGCTAATGGGTTATTTGCGTGCGTATTCACCTGATGGAAGAAGAAAAAGCATGGGCGGCCTTGATTGCGTGAAGAAAAATCAATGGCCGCGATAATTGAAGGTTATAATAATAATAAAAAAAGGTGTAAATTTATATTATTTAAAATTGTACAAACTTTAAAATACTGTAACTTGTTAATACGAGGTTGAAAATTGACGAAACGAATGGCGTTGGGTCCATATTGACGAGCACAACATTATGTAGCTAGATTGGGATTTATTTAAGCTAGTGAAAATTTTGGTTGAAATTAAACGCTCGTTTAATTTTAATCAGAATAAATCGCTAACGCGACGACTAAAAGCAATGTGAGTATAACTCACTCTTTCTGACTCACTAATATGTTTATATAAGTGAAAAATAATTTATTATATGATGATTGATGATTGTTTGGATGATATATGATATATTGATTGGTATTTGGATATATACCTGCCTAGTGGAGCAGATGACCCTACACGTTCCCGTGTATATGAGCGGACGACCCTTTGTACGCGTGTCTGCCTTAAAGCGGACATTGTACACATATTCTAATATGTATATTTGTTGCAGATGACAGGTTGGAGGGATCCAACTAGATTCTTCACCACTATTTATTTGTTTACAGATATTGCCATATATTCTGTTATCATATTGATATATGATGTTTTGGATGTCGTGATAGTTATATTTAGTGCTGTTGCAGCATTGAGCCTATTTTGGAATTTTAAAAAATGTTAAAGTGATGATTTCCGAATTTAAAAGGATTTTCAAGTGATTTTGAAAATATACGTTTGTTGAATTTTGAAGTGTTAAAGGAATTGAAGTTATTTTGAATAAATAGATATTATAATTTTTATGTTATAAAAATTATGATGTTTTGGGAAATATAGTTGAAATGTGATTTTTGGAAATATGAAGTTGATTATTCTATAAAATAGTATAAATTGAGATTTTTGATTTATTATAAAAGGTTTATATATAAGATTTATAAAAGTGATATTTTTATAAATCAAAATGAGGAAATCATAAAAGGAGTTTTGGAAGTGTTAAAATGAAGTTATAAATGGATTTTATAAGTGAATACGATTTATATAATTTGTGAAGTTATAAAAGAACAATTTGTAAATAAATGATATAAGTGAGTTAACCTATAATTTGGATTTTGGCATGTAAATGAGATAAATGGAATTTTTTTAAAAATGGAATTTTGTGTATTGAAGTTTTTATAAAATAAAAATGTGATTTATCAACATTGTTTTATAAATCCGAAATCAATTGAATTTGATAAGTTAATTATTATAGTTATTAAAGGAGATATATCCACGATTTTGGATAATGGATAATCCTTTAAATTAAATGTTAAAATAATAATGAATTTGGGTTGAGTAGTATATCCACGATTTTGGACAGTGGACAAATCTTTAAAATAAATGTGTAGAAGTATATTTAATTTGGTAAATGAATTATATTCACGATTTTGGACGGTGAATAATATATTAAATGTATATTTTTGGGTAGTGATACTTTAAATAGAGTTAAATGATTAAAAGATGTTTTAAAATGCGTTAAGGATCGAAACCATAGATTTCAACATTCATTGTTGAAGTAGACGTTTTCGAGAAATGAGGAAATGATGGACTATAACACTGTTGTTATAGCAGATGATTTCCGAAAGGAAATATTTTGTATAGTATTGGGATTTATATATCTATCTTATTTTCGAATCCCTATACTAGTGATTTTGGGTTGTCGTAACGATGTTTTACGTAACATTCATTTTGACCCAATAAATGTGTTTAAGAGAATATTTTCCTTAAAATAATAAATATATACTCAATCGTGATTTAAGTATATAGAATATTTTTCAAGTGTTGAAAATAAATAGATTTGTGAATTACTTATTATTAAATAAGTATATGGAAATGTTTTCTAAGTTGAAATGATTTTGAGAATATATCGTTTTAAAGATAATTTAAAGTGAATATTTGGCAAACAATTTAATTAATAAAAGATTAATTAAAAGGGCCCAATGATTGTATATGATGCTAAATATTTGTTTGTTTGCTTTGATAGTTAAATAACCGACTATCAAACATTAGCCAAATTTTAGTTCCTCGACTTGATGTGGGAACTATTTAGTCGTACACTTAGTACGCAGCCTTCTATGTAGGATTGATTATCGTTTGTGTTGAGGTTGTTGATTCGTATAGTGCGGAGTATTACTCCAGTCTATTGAGCTTCCTTCTTGGCCCGAAGGATAGCAAGTTGAAAGTTGGAGACGTGATAAGTCTATGAGACTTAGTTGCTGTGTGAGGTTGAGGAACCCTTTTGCGTTGTTGGTGCGAAGAGAACGAGATCAGATTTATCTGAAAACCACTTCGGACCAGCGTAACGCGACGATTGTGTAGGTTGCTTGTGATGATATTGATATTCCGTAGTTTCATAGTGGGGGGCTGCTTGTTGATCGTTTGGGGTTAAAATCCCAATATACATCAAGTAGCAGTGGTCACTTCATTTATGAAATATCCCATGTAAGGACTATTCGCTACTAATCCTAGGGATTTCCCGACATGATGTGGTAAGAAAGTTCCTTCGGTTTGTCCTGTTCCTGGACAACTTGTATGGATGTTTGTCTGGCATTGCATTTCTATAGATTACGTACATTAGTTTTTACAAACGTACATCAGTGGTGGCGGAGAAGGCAACTTCTCTTAGCTTAACACCCTCATTGAGACCTTCGAGCTTAAGGGTTGTATTTTTATGGAAGGCAATTAGTAGTCAACGAAAATGGCCGTGTGGCATTCAAAGTGATGTGATATGTGACTGTGAAAGGTAATCGTTACCTCAGGCCTCATCAATCGAAAATGACCAAAACAGGGTTAGATGTGACAAGGCTAAATGGGTCATTCCCATGTAGGATATGATCATCCTCTTCTAGATATATCTTTGCACGCTATAACATCGTGTATCTGATTATCGTGGTTTGTATGCTAGAGGGCCCTCGGTAAGGCCGGTAACGACCGGTGGATGACATATTCGGTACCATCTAGTTATAGAGGTAGGCCGGTCTTGTGTTGGTAGAGAAACTTTGTGATGGTTTCTCGGTGCATTCTTCAAGAGTTGTACTGCCGGAGGGTAGTCCCTTCACCTGGTCATTTGTATGGAAATCCAAACTCAACTACGTCCCTACTATTTTGATTGTATTACCCAATTAGGCTATATGCTGGAATTTAATCCATGTAACAATTACGAATATGATTAATATTATTTGTATATAGTAGACACTACTGTAATATAAGAGGATTTGATATGATATGTTTTAGTTATCGTAAGTAAAAACATGTCCGTGTTTATGTGTGGACTTGACTTACGAGATACTTTTGTTTTGATAGAGGAAAAGTTTTGATAATCTAGTAAATTCAGTTGAGTGTGTTCCTTACGCTGGTTTACCAGACTGTTTCGGGCGTTCTTCCCTTTCAATGCTCGGGTCAGACCGAGTATATTTATAGGTCTAGATTTGATGCCTTTAGGGCTTCAGCAAGAAAGCTGGAGATCTTCAATTCGTATACGCGTATCTGTTTTGATTATTGATTATCCGCTGCATTAATTATTTATTATCGGCATGTGTAAGAACAGGTTATTATAACTGTTCGGGCTGATAACTATTGATTGGTTGTTGGACTCTGATTTATGTATGTATATATACAGTTTCTGTCTTGTAAAGATCATTGATACGATATTATATATTTTCCGCTGTGATGTGAGATTCTGCATTGTTCTATTTGGTTATATCTTATCTTCTTCTCTCTTCATTTCTTTTCTTGACTTTCCGTCAGTTTGTGCTTTTTGGGTCGGACATGTGTGGTTTATTGTCGATTTAGAGGGTACATATTTGCGGGTCGTCACACCATCGATCTGTTTGACAGCGAAGATGATTTATTGGATACGAATAATGATATTTGGTAGAATGCTGGATCGTAAAATGTTGGTGCTCAAATTAATGCTATAGAACCAGCCAGACCTCATAAAAGATCCAGATGAGTGGCTATCCTAGAGATAGGAGATCCTTGACGTCATCGAACGAACCCAGAGCGTTTGCAAAGTCAAACGCTCGGGGCTGCTCGTGAATGTCGCCATCTGGACAATCAAGCTAGACAAGAGTATATTGCTGAAATGGTAAGGAGATTATTGAATGAGAATCAACGGATAAACTATGAAGAATGGGGCTTGGCATTTAGCGTGACCCCATTCACTGATCATACTTTGTAGGAGAAGTATTCTAGAAAGTTTGTAATACCAACGATGTCATCGTATACACAACAACAGACCCCAGACAACATATATTAAAATATGTGTCCCACATGGATGGTGGTTGAATGACCGGTGCATTAAGATGCATGTGTTTTCCCATATTCTTTGATGGGGTGGCTATGATGTGGATTACTGGGCTCCCGTCGAAGTCCATATCTTCGTTCGATCAATTGGCGAGAAAGTTTATAAAGGAACTCAAACTCCACACCGCTCGATCGAAGGATGTGATGTCTTGTCCAGTATTCATCAGGGTACCGGAGAGACCGAAAAGATTTTGTGAGTCGATTTAAAACTGTTGTTATCGAAGTAAGCAAATCGAAGGAGGATATCGTACTGATGACATTAATCCGAGGGATACACCCAGACATGGAGTTTAGTAGTTGTAACGGATCGAAAATTTTCGGCCCTCGAAAATCGACACTAATACGTCCATTGTATAAAATGCTGAGCAGTCGAGTGTCAGAAATACCAGGTCATTAGGGATGAAGAAAAAAGGTAGAAGACAAGAAACACAACATCACATAATCTCACAATCGCAGGTGCAACAAAATATAATATATAACAACAGAATTTAAATGCAAGTAATCTGTAACTGTTATATACTTACGGCCATCAGAGTACAATAGGAAATAATCAATCTGGACTGTTTAATAACTTGTCCTTACACAGCGGAATAATAATCAAGTATGGAAATACGCCTTGCCATCCAACTTGTTCCCTAAGCTCATAGTATTCTATCCTGAATCTGTAATACTCGGTCTGACCCAATCATTATAACAAAATAACACCCAATTCAGTCTGGAAAGGTAGCGTAAGAAAAACACACTCAAATTGAATTATTAATATTTTCAAAACCCTTTGGAAACAAAGGTGTCTCGAAAGACCATGTCATAAATAAACACGATAGGTTTATACCTTACGATAACCAAAACAATTTTTATCAACATCGTTTGATATTATAATAGTGTTTATAGAAAGTAAATAGAAAATAGCTGAAATGCTTGCGTCTCACATTCCAACATAGTTGGGCACAATCAAAACCGTACGACGCTTATTGGAGAACGGATTCCATCGAATGGCTGGGCCACTGGGTACTGCCCACCACAATGCACCTCTAGAACAATGTATTAAAGACCACGCCGGGATCCCCTGCTACACAAGGCCGACCTACTCCTAACCTGGATAGACCAAATATGTTATCACCCCGGGTGTTACCACCTTTACCACTGAGCGCTCCTTTCATGCACATCCATATCCATAGATAATAGGTTTCCAAGGACATCTAGAAAGGCGATAACGTACCCTACTTAGGTGCGACCCACTTAGCCTTACTGCGTCTCCCCTATTTTAGTCATTACCGGTTGATGAGGCTCGAGGATAAGCGTTACCTTTTTCAGAACAATTTTATTTAGAATGCTTATCATCCTCCAATTACAATGTTCTGGAAGCATTCGTTCATACAAGTTGTCCTGGGTCTGAACAAACCAAATCACCGTCTTCATCATCTTCATGGTATTCCTTTGTAACGTTCAAACCAGATTGAAGTGGTTTTCGGATTATTAAATCCAATCCCGATCTCTTCGAAACAACGTTCGATATTTTTCGGCAAACTCAACCCCGGTTCTCTCGAAAATAAACAGACGAAGATAAGATCGAAGATCACCCCCTAACCGTTAGTGGACGAATTTCGTTATCATCCTCCTAGAAGAACAAACGAGTCTATACATACAGTATAGCACCTCAAATGGTAACTGTACCATATAATCTCATGCTTCTTCTAGATATTTCCAAAGTTATATTTAGGTCCAGATTTGATAGTCGGTTATTTAACTATCAAATAAACAATCTGTTCAACCAAATACTTCATTTTCCACTGAAAACATTAAATATTTTTTTAATTTAGTTTTAATAAAATAAAATCCCTTTACCCAATATATATACTTATCTAAGTAAATTTACCAAAGCTATTCTTTCAAAGATATTTGGAAAAACTTTAAAAATGATTTGGAAAGTACCACCGCGGCATCAAACCATGGATCACGGCTCAATGGTTACATCTCTATCCCAGATAAATCCAAGACTTAACTTCAGACACTCATTGCCTCCGATTTCACCGTGCGAGTATACCAATACACTCCGAAAACTTTATTTAATTTTTTTCAAAATAGTACCTGTGAAATTTCTATAAAGATTTTCCAAGTTAATTTTAGACAAAACTACTTTTTAATAAAAGCTATTATATAAAATATTTATATTTAACAATTATTCCTTTTAAATAATAATACTGCTTAAACCTTTAATAATAATTAACTATTATAACTAACTTAATTAACATATACTTTAACAATTTCAAATAACTAAATAATAAATTTTCTAAAAATATTCTTTAGCACTTTTAAATTTCTGTTTAACACTCAAAAATCCTTCCTTTAAAATAAACTTAAACTTTTCGAGAAAATATATTTCCAATTCTAACATAACCAGTCTAATTATTTATAAATCCCTCTCGATTTATTTCTAGCTTGATTTACGTTCCAATTCCGTAAATTTCCTTTCCACGTTTCTAAAAATAAAAGTACTATTTATTTTTAAAACAATTATCCCATCTCCTTATAAATTCCCCTTATAAATTCCTACCGTGAATTTATAAATTTCAAATTATCCACCGATAATCACTTCACTTTATTTATAAACTTCGTTTATAAATTCCATAGTCTCCTTTTCCATTTTATCACTGTTTTTCACAACACTCAATCGATTTTCTAAATTAAATTCCATTTTACGAATTAACTTCTTAGTTAACCTAAATTTATACGAAGCCCACTAATTTCAGGTTCTTTCCCTTTTTATGATTTAAAATCTCCTTTTAAACTGGAACATCAATTTCCTATTTTATTTTCAATTTTCCCCTTTTATTTTTCCCAAACTATTTAAATCTTAAATTTTAAAATACATTCTTTTATACTTAAAACAATATCGCTTTAGTTCTTATTTTTAAAAACCCTTTAATTCACATTTATTCAAATTTTTTTTTTCCATATTTCGGACTTATTAAATAGGATTTTAAAATCGACTATTTATTTTTCCCAAATTCATTACTTTTAGTTTATCAAACTTCACTATAAATATTATACTTTAAATTTCCCTTTTTATTTTATTTAGAAAAATTCAACATTCATATTTTTGATATTTTAAAATGCCAGAAATATATCCAACAATACCATAGCATCCAACAAATTCAATTTTTAATATAATCTATCATAGATTATTCAAATAAATCATATTACTTAATATGGAAATAATTTTAATATTTTTGAGGAATCTCATTGGATCCCTCCAACCTGTTTCCCTGCATCTATAAATGTTAGCACAATATAAAAAATACCAATCCCACTTCAAGGGGGATATCGTGGTATGTAAGGTCATCCGCTATTATGCGGGACGCATGAGGTCTCATCCGCTATATGTATGTGGGAATATCAATCACTCCAATATATATATATATATATACACACACACACACACTACTATATAATATCCCATTCAACTGATAAATATTTATCCATTCAACAATCAACCAATAATTAATTTTAACTATTTAAAATTAATCTCGAAAATCCAAAGTTGAGTGAGATTTAACTCACCTTTATTCTAACTTGCAGTCTAATCCAATTTTTAATTCCATCTCGTATATTCCTAGCTACGAATTTAGACGCTGTTAGAAATATATAGGCCAGTCAATAAACATATGTATTTATTTAAATTTTAAATAGTCTCAAAATCATAGATTAAAATTTTGACCGCCTATCGAGGCGTGCCTCTAGGCATTCATAATGTTATGCCCCTATTCCAAATGTGATGGAAAAGGTTTCGAGTCTTAATTCAATCGTATGGAGAAAATAACTTTTTGGACCCAATTATTATATTGAATTCGATATAAATTTCAGCGCATTTTTAGATCGTACGACCAAAAAGCAAATTCAAAGGCTACGAAATTTAAAATTCGATAATAATACGCTATTACGGATCTAATGGAACTAGTTTCGTCGAATTCCAAGACCGTGTCCCGGATGGTTATTTTTAAATGTCAATTTGAACAAACAATTTTTAAATCGAACAGATCACCTTTAAATTCAATTTTGAAACTTTTATTATCTTCATTATTATTAATATGAATTGTACAAGCCTTTAAATAATTTTTTATCAAGCTTAAAAATCCAGATTCACTATTTTAACAATATTCAATTATAATCCTCAATAATTAAATTATCCAATAAATTGCTATATTTAAATCTGAATTTATTTTATAAATATAAACCAACCTTTAATATTCAAAATCAATATGTAGTTCAAATTCAATATTTAAAACCATTTAAATATTTCAAATCGTAAAAAATCCGGTCGTTACAGATAAAGAGAAAGCAGCCATCTACTATAGAGGAATTCTATCGCAAGGCATCCCAGTTTCTGTGCCAAGAGGCAGACCTGATTGTTGGAAAGGTTGGTGGTAGATTGTCTAATAAGTTATACTAGCAACATTGCTATTAAGAAAAATTGATGAGAGCACTGGTAACGTTGCATCGAATATGGGAACTAATAACAATAGTTAGAAAAGGAGAGATTTGAGCATTGGACCGAAATGTGCTTGAGGTACTTGAAGCCTGAGGATTATACTTCGTTGAATGATACAACTGAAAATATATACCTTGCTACACAAGGAATAAAGAATTACAAGAATCCACCTCGAAATGAAGCAATTGAAGCTGAATGATGCTCGAGGAAGAATCGTTGCTTGCATGACACTCATAGGCACAATACTAATGAGTGCCATCACTTGAGAGATGTGATTGAAGATCGGGTAAGTAAAAAGAGGTTGCAACAGTATGCTAGAGACCCGCAAGATGTTGAGTAGAATGCTAGCCCTCAAGGTTAGAACTCTCAGATCGACTTGGGTTAGTGGAGAGGGGCCTAGGGGACCAAGATGGTAGAATTGTGATTAGCACGATAACTAGAGGACTTCATCTGGAAAAGAAGATCTAAAATGAGATGAAGTGGTATAGGACTTTGTTGACGTATGTGCCATACGAGAGTTGTTTTACCATCGAAGATGGAGCTCCAGAAAAACAACTGAAGACAATAAATAATGGTATTTTTTTTTCTAAATAGAGATGTTGATAGGCCAACAACCATGCACCAAGTTCTGATTGACTATGGAAGCTCAATTAATATTCTTTTCAAGAAGACGTTTGACAAAATGAAAATCAGTTCGAAGGGCATTAAGCCATGTAAATCCCACATTCAAGGATTTATCAAAGAGGCAAAAAAGCCTATAATATACACTAATCTGGTAGTTGAATTAGGTGAAGGTGACCCAAGATTGTGCAGGTGCTGGCCTTTATGATAGTTGATGAGTTTTCTATTTACAATGCTTTTCAAGTATACTAGCCCTTGCTTGTTTCAAAATGCCCTGTGTGATGACCCAGAATTTTTAGATGTTTGAAATTGGAATATTTAATTGATTTTAAATATTTAAAAGTTTATTTTTAACTTGAATTCAAATATTATTATTATTTAGCAATAAAGTTATTGGATTTAATAAACTAAAATTGGGTAAATTATTGAATCTTCAGTTTTAAGCTTGTTAAAAATAATTTGAAGGCTTGTAAAATTTATATTGATAATACTGAAGATAGTAAAATTGTTAAAATTGAATTTAAAGGTGATTTGTTCAGTTTTGAAAATATATCGTTTAAATTAATATTTAAAAATAGCCTTCCGAGGCGCTGTCTCAGAATTCAACGAAACCAGTTCCATTGGATCCGTAATATTGTATCATTATCAGATTTCAATTTTCGTAGTGTTTGGAGTTGTTGTGAGCGCGTACAATATATAAACGCGCTGAAATTTATATCGAAAATTCAATATAATAACCGGTCCAAAATCTATCTTTTCCATACGATTGAATTAGGACTTGAAAACCTTTTCCATTGTGTTCGGAATAGGTGTGTAACATTATAAACGCCTAGCGGCATGCATCGGTAGGAGGTTGAGATTTTAAGCTACGTAAATCGAGATGATTTAAATTTGAATTTAAATAAAATATATATTGGTTCTTTGGACCAGTCAAATAAATTTCACGTCGTCACTTTTTCCACATCATTTCAGGAGCATTATAGCTCATCTGCTACAAGAAAAAATATTCTCCACGCAGACATTCTTTTCCCTTTATTTCATTTCAATGCCGACTTTATATGTCTTAAAAATCAAAACCGCAGCTCATTGTTTTTCATCCTTCTTCCAGTCAAAGCTCGAAATTTTTTTATAATAATGGCTGATCGAAATTCATCTCCTTCCTCTCCTTCATTTTCAATTCAAAACCGAAAGCCTATTCATTAAAAATGAAATCGAATGTGTTTCCTTCCCCTGCTCAATCGAGAATCGTCAACTCGAAGCCATTCAATTAAATCGCACGCTCGTACACGCTGTGGTGGCGCACAAGCCAAGCGATGTCATTCGCTACCTAGGGTTGCGATGGGAGTTTAGGTAATTGAGGCAGATGGAATTTGGATTCTTACTAGGCGACGCGCAAATAAGGCGAAGCTCAGCGATGATGGGAGGAGGCGGTGTGGAACCGTGACGCGATTTTTGGGACAATGGTGTCAGGCTGGCTGTCACAAGGATGGCAGTAACGGCTGTTCCTGAGCATATTTGAGGTATTCATATGGTTTTTCCTATTTAAATTAGTAATATATTCAAATATGTATAGAAACAATTGAAAATACAAGTATACTTACATGCATCTTTAATGTAAAGACAGAACAGAAAATTCGTAACTTTACAGTGAACTTGAATTCTGAAAGTTTTATATAAAAAAGACCTGTAGTTAACGAAAATATTATCGGTTGCAAACTGAATAAATAAATAAATATATATATCAGATACCCATTTTAAATTTTTCTAGTTTATTTTGAATATGGGCTCAGGTTGATTTATCTGGTTAATTAACTTGTCTAAGCTATTTAAGTTCCTAAAGCGTTTTTTTATATTGAAAAATTATTTGTTAAATTCAAGTCAATAAAATGGAAAAAAGTGTATATATATATTGAAAATTTAATTATTCGATTGGTTCGAATATTAATGAAAATCATCTAATGTTTATATAAGGTCTGAAATTGGAAAGAAGACAAGCCGGTTTGGATCGCATTGCAAATTAAAGGTCAAAGGTGAGTTAATCTCACTCTTCTGGATTGCTATTTAAATTTAAACAGTTAAATTTAAATAATTGGTTAAATGATTGAATTGATTTGATGTGTTATATTATATAGTAGTACATAATATATATTGGAGTGATTGATTTCCCGCATTTTATAGCGGATGGGACCCTATGCGTCACATAATAGCGGATGATATTATATTTAAAACCCATATACCACGATATTCCACCTCGAAGTGGAATTGGTGTTTTATATTGTGCTAAAATCTATGGATGCTAGGAAACAGGTTGAAGGGATCCAACTGGATTCCTCAAAATATTTAGATTTGTTAAAACATTTTATGATATAATTATTTGCTATCCTGTGATGAATTATATTGATAATTGGAAATGTTAGGTACTACGGTTCATTTAAAATATTTCAGTGAACTGAGTTATCAAAACCTATAGAAATGGGATTTCTGAAAAGAAAATAAAAGAGTGAATTTTGAGTAAAATAATCATAGAAATTTGAATAAATTAAAAATGATTTGGAAAAGAATAAAAAGTGATTTTTGAATTCTGATAACTAAAATTCGAAGTGCGGCAAATGAGATTTGGAATAAATGGAATAAGTGGTTTTATTTTTAAAACTTAAGTGATATTATTTCAAGAAATAAAGAATTTATTTTGTTCGAGGTTTAAATTTATTTGAAAGGATAAAGAAGAAATTTGAAAAATATGAAATTGGTATTTTCAGTTAAAAAGATTTTAAATCATAATTAAGAAATAAAATCTGAAGTCTATGGGTTTGAAATAAAATTGAGTACGAAAAAGAATTTATTTCAAAATGGGAGTAATTTGGAGATCAATTTGAAGGTTAATTAAGTGTTTAAAACCGGGATTTCTAAAAGAGAAGTGAGACTTTGGAATTTATAAACTGGGTTTATAAAAGTGAAGTAATATACCAGTGGGTATTTGAAAGAATAAATTCACGGTGGGAATTTATTAAAGGAATGGGTAAATTTGTTTAAAAATAAATAGTGATTTATTTTTAAAGATGTGGAAGGAAAGCGTATTTCCCTGAATAGCCAAGTACGTTTCAAACAAATTTTAAGTATAAGTAAAAAGTTTTAAGTTGTTTAAAAAGTATGTTTAGAAAACTTATTATTTCTAAATGTTTAAATTCTAAAGTAAGTATTTTCTTTTAATTTATCATAGCAGTAATTATTTAAAGGTGGCTTAGTATTATGTTTTAAAAGTTAGAAATTTAGTTTTATATTGTACAAAATAGTTTTATTTTAAATATTCTTAAAGTGTATATTTTGAATAAGTATTAAAGTAATTTTTAATTTAAATGTTAAAGAATATATTTTATAATAAAGTGTTTTTAAATTATTTTAAAAATATAAAGCTTTGTACTTGGTGTTTTCAGTGGAAATAAATATTTTGAAATTTATTTCATGGGAGAGTATGGTTTGAAAACTGTTTTCAAAAGGGTTGAAAATGTAAATATATCTTGCGAAGATATTTTGAGTATCATAAATAATTTAGAAGAATTATTTATGATTGATGGATGTTTGTGAATGTTAATTGATAGTTAAATAACCGACTATCAATATTGGCCAATGCGCTGATCGTTTCGAAGAGACCGGGATCGAGATTTATTTTCTGAAAACCACTTCGATCCGGTTTGAACGTTTTCATATGGAAAACAAGAGTTTGGATTCGAAGGTGGAGCAGTGATGTGCAAGGGCTAGTCGCTACTAATCCTGAGGGTAATTCCAAAATGGATGTAGTTGGAGTAGTGCCTTTGGTTCCGTTCGAACCCGGGATGGACTTGTATGGATGAATGCTTTCAGATCATCGTTAAGTGGACGATGGGCATTCTAAGTGAAACATTCTAAAAGGTAACGCTTAGCCTCAAGCCTCATCAACCGGGAATGACTAAAAATCAGGGGTTATGCAGCAAGGCTAAGTGGGTAGCACCCATTAGGGTGAGGTCATCCCTGTCTATGTCACTTTTTATTCGGCTTAGTGGTGCGGTTGCTGATTCCAACCGTGGGGTGATCTTAATCGGGATTATCCAGTAAGGGGTAGTCCCGGTCTTGTGTTGCAGGGGATTGGGAGTAATCCTCGGTACGGTGATCTAGGCCACGTACTATGACAGGTGGTACCCAGTGCCTAGTCATTAGTTGGAAATCCATTCGCCCTACGTGCCTTTTACGGTTTTGTTTGTATTACCCACGATTGTGGCTAGTAGCTGGAATTCAATGAATGTAACAATTTCGGCTTTTTAATAAGTATTTGTAAAGAGACCCTATTATAATGTCAGAGGATTTTAATAAAAAGTGTTTTGCTATCGTAAGGTAAAAACCTGACATGTTTATTTATGGCGTGGTCTTACGAGATGCTTTTGTTTTCAAAAGAATTTTTGAAACTTTAATAATCAATTTAAGTGTGATTTTCTCATGCTGGTATTCCAGACTAACTCGAGTGTTATTTAACTATAATGCTCGGGTCAGATCGAGTATTATAGATTACAGGAAAGGATGTTGTGGAGCTGGAAGGTGATACGTACTTCCGTACTTGTATGAAATATTCCGCTGCGTATTCGGTTTTAGGAAGGACGAGATATTATAACAGTCCTGAGTTGTGTTGTTGTTTGTATTGAACTTTGATGCTGTACTCTGATGATGTAATGTATAAACAGATGTATTTTTTGTGTAAAGATCATTTATTATCTATAATATTTTATTCCGCTGCGATGGTTAGATTCTGATGTTGTTTTTTATTTTCTTCTTCTACTACTTCTTCTTCAACCCTAATGGTTCGTATTTCCGTGCATCTTGAGTTGATTGAGGGAGAATAGTGTCGACTCTAGGGGTATGGATTTGCGGGTCGTTTCACTTGTATCAGAGCTGAAGGTTAAGCGAGAACCTTGGCTCTGGTTGGGATTACTCATTGAAAATAGAGTCCGTAGTACTCTAAAATGAGTTTGAGCGTATTAATAGATTGGAGCGCGTATTTGTTAGTGAATATAAATTATTTTCATATTGTGTTGACTTATTGGTTGAGTGGAATATGAATTCTGATCGAGTAAGTTGGCCGCTGTTCGAGAAGAGTTTATAAATACCTGACATGATAAATTGACACAGTATTGTTTTAAAGGTAGGTGAATGAAATAATTTTGCCCAAAGTTATATTTTGATATAAAAGAAATATTTCCTTAAATTGATTATATAATTTAGATGCTTGGATGATAATATTTTAAACAAATAAGATTATAAAAATTGGAATGACTTGGATTATCAAATGGGAATTTGTATGAGCATAAATTATACAAATGAATTATAGTTAAAATTTGATTTAAGTCAAAATCTGAAAATTTAAATCCCGGAAAATTTTGGAATTGTTTTTTTAGTGTTTTGAAGATAAATAATAGCATTATTATTTTGGAGGTATTTCTCAAAGAAAATTGTTTCAAATAAATATTGGGAAGGGATATAGCATTGAACTCACTTCAGTCACTGGAAAATAATTTCGGTGATGACTGCAGCATCATCGATGTTCATTTTCGAGTTTCTAAGTGACGGATTGCTGCCAAATTGATTTGTTTAGAAGAAATAGTCTGTTTTTGAAATTTCAAAGGAAATTTGTTGGGCATACAACTAGGATTGGTTTAAAAATTTGAGAAATGTAATTTTGGGATAATGGTGGTTTTAAAATGATTTGAACCAAAAGCCGGGTGTTTGAAATCCTGAATCCTTATTTGAATTGAAAATCCTGATGAGGTAAGTTATAGATTTGTAAAGTTGAGATGATTTTTAATAAGGGAGGAAAATATGAGCTTTGAATGTTGGAATTAAAATTTAAAGTGAAAAGGTTAAATAAATTTGATTTGGAAAAATTAAATTGTGGAAAATTTAACGGATGATTGGAAGAAATAATTAGTAAATCTTGAATGTGATTGGAATGGGAAAATAAAAATTAAATTTGGATTGAGAAATAAAATTAATTAGAATTGAATTAACTTAAGAAAAGTTAATAATAATGATTTGGATTTGAATTAAGTTGAAATTGAATTGAAATGAAATAAATTGAGATGTAGATGATATTTAGTGAAAGTAAGTTCTTATTTAATTCAAATTCAAGTGGATTGAGTGGATTAAAGAGAATGGTATGATGCTAGATTTAACTGAAGTTAAGTTAAATAAAATTGAATTTAAATAAATTTAGTTGAGTTATAGAAAATATTGAATGGACTAAAATTCTTACTTAAATAAGTAAGCGTAAACTAAGTAAGTATTGAATTGGGATAAATAAGCTTTGGAAGCTTATAAAAGAATTGAAATAAAAATATAATCCCTAGTTAAAAGTAAAGTACAAATGTGATTGACTGTAAATGGATGGAGAAGTATAAATATTAATAAGTGAGTAGCTTATAAAAATTTAAAAAGCGAATAAATAAGCTGAAATAAAAGTGTTGGAATTTTGGAAAATGAAAGAAAATCTAAAATGGAATTATAAAAAAATAATTGAACTTGGGAAAATTTAATGAAGTGATTTTTGTAATAAAATCGAGTATTGATTTAAAAGTTGGTAGTAATAGCTAAATAAATTATTTGATAGAGTATGCTGATAAAGTTTAACTCGGTTAAATAAAATGGATTGTAAGTTAATAATGAAGTTTGGAAATAAACTCGAATTATAAATAGAGTTCGACTTGGATTGATAATGAATTAAAATAAGTGGAGATGATGTAAAAATAAAATGGAATTGGATTATAATAGAAATGATTTGAGTTACAAATAAAATCCAATTCGAGTATAAATGTGTTAAGTATGTGCTTGGATATTATTTTGATAAATTGAGAAGGTAAATTAAAACAAAATGGATGAGCTAACTGAATTAAATGGAATTTGATTAAATGAGAATCAAGTAGAAGTGAATTTAAGTTTGAAGTTGGAATAAATTAAAGTAAATTAACTTAAGTTTAAAATTTATAGAAGTTTGGCTTCGAGGAAGGGTGAGAGTTCAGTAAATAAAAGTTCGGGTTAAATTAATTTGGAAAATGGTTATTGATATAAGCATTGAACGTTGTCAAGCTCAATGAAATGGTTTTAAAATGAACCAATGCGGAGATGAGATGAAATGCAAATGTATGTTTGGTGAATAAACTAGAAATGGGATGGAATTTAAAATAAAATGAGTTAGAATCAATTGGATGTGGATAAAAACTAAAATGGACATTCTATTAAGTGAATATCGTCAAATTGCATAGAATAAATTAGTCGTTCGACTTAAACGAAAGTGAGTAAAAATTCTATGGATTGGTAGAAGTTAATAAAATTGATTTTTGGAATCAATTGAAATAAATGTGAGTAGTTGGGTAAAAAATAAATCGAATGTAAGAAATTGAAGTGTAAACTATTAAAATTGAATGGAATGGCACATGAATTGGTTGAAAGCAATTGAATTAGTTTTGAAATCATAAAAATTGCTCATGGAAAGTGTTTGGTGCATGTTGCTTATGAAATGCATATGTTTAGCTATTGGAAGTAAGTGAAAGGTTAATAAATTTCGTATATTTAGTACTTACATGTTTGAATTGAGTAAGTGCAGGTACCGGGAAGGCGTTTGGTTGGATTTGGACGCGCTAATTGCTAAAATAATAAACCGCTTGCTTAAAAATGCTAAATAAAGGCACGCCTACGCAATAAAAATAGGAAATATAATATGTTTTTGTTTTTTCGACCATATGGGTCGATGTATGTATATTTATATCTCTTATCAAATTGCAAAAGCTCCTCAGTACAAAAGAGACTCTGCCAAAATTTTGGAAGTAGAAAATTTTTGAAAATTTTTGGAATTTTTTTGTTAGCGACAAAACGATTTCAAATTGGAATTGAAATAAGGGATTTTGGAAATGGAAATTGAAACTAATTGTTTAGTTGGAACTAAAGGATTAGGAAAGTGAATTTGGGATTTTTAATTTCGGAAGATAAATTGAAATTTGCTCGGCAAGGTATGTATTTAAATTTCTGTATGAAATTTGATGATTTTCTAGTCTAGCCACTTGGCTTTTGTTTTCTTTTGAAATCTGGGGGCTCATAGAGTCATTTTGTAGTTGTACTGAGCTAGCCGCGCAAAGGAGATGCTTGCGAATTTTCCCGGAAATTTAGAGAGTTAGAAATTTTTTGAGAAAGTTTTGATAATTTAAATTTGGATTTAAATTTAAATTTGAATAAGTGGAGTAAATAATGTTGTTGAAAACTATGGAAGGTTTTGGGAAGTTGGTTAAAGTAATAGTGGGTCTTTAATAAAAGATATGTTATGGCAAGTTGATAAAACTGTTTGGTTTGGAAAATAGTAATGGGTATTGGATCATTCTTCTTAACTAGCAATTACGGGGACGAAATTCTTTTAAGGGGAGAGGAATGTGACGACCTAGAATTTTTGGATGTTTGGAATTGGAATATTTAATTGATTTTAAATATTTAAAAGTTAATTTTTAACTTGAATTCAAATATTATTATTATTTTGCAATTAAGTTATTGGATTTAATAAACTGAAATTGGGTAAATTATTGAATCTTCAGTTTTAAGCCTGTTAAAAATAAATTTAAGGCTTGTAAAATTTATATTAATAATACCGAAGATAGTAAAAATATTAAAATTGAATTTAAAGGTGATTTGTTTTGTTTTGAAAATATATCGTTTAAATTGATATTTAAAAATAGCCTTCCGGGGCGCTGTCTCAGAATTCGACGAAACTAATTCCATTGAATCCGTAATATTGTATTATTATCGGATTTCAATTTTCGTAGTGTTTGGAGTTGTTGTGGGCGCGTACAATATATAAACGTGCTGAAATTTATATCAAAAATTCAATATAATAATTGGTCCAAAAGCTATCTTCTCCATACGATCGAAATAGGACTTGAAAATCTTTTCCATTGTGTTCGAAATAGGGGTATAACATTATAAATGCCTAGCGGCATGCATCGTTATGAGGTTGAGATTTTAAGCTATGTAAATCGAGACGATTTAAATTTGAATTTAAATAAAATATATATTGGTTCTTCGGACCAGTCAAATAAATTTCACGTCGTTACGTTTTCCACTTCATTTCAGGAGCACTGTAGCTCATCTGCTGCATGCAAAAATATTCGCCTCGCAGACATCCTTTTCCCTTTATTTCATTTCAATGACGACTTTATATGTCTTAAAAATCAAAACTGTAGCTTATTTTTTTCATCCTTCTTCCAGTCAAGGCTCGAAAAAAAATTATAATAATGGCCGATCGAAATTCATCTCCTTCCTCTCCTTCATTTTCAATTCAAAACCGAAAGCCTATTCATTAAAAACGAAATCAAATGTCTTTCCTTCTCCTGCTCAATCGAGAATCGTCAACTCGAAGTCATTCAATCGAATCGCATGCTCGTACACGCTGTGGTGGCGCAAAAGCCAAGCGATGTCATTCCCTGCCTAGGGTTGCGATGGGAGTTTGGGTAATTGAGGAAGATGGAATTGGGTTCTTAGTAGGCGACGCGCAAATAAGGTGAAACTCGGCGATGATGGAAGGAGGCGGTGTGGAACCGTGACGCGATTTTTGGGACGATGGTGTCAGGCTGGCTGTCGCAAGGATGGCAGTAACAGCTGTTCCTAAGCATATTAGAGGTATTCATATGGTTTTTCCTATTTAAATTAGTAATATATTCAAATATGTACAGAAACAATTGAAAATACAAGTATACTTACATGCATCTTTAATGTAAAGACAGAACAGAAAATTCGTAAGTTTACAATGAACTTGAATTCTGAAAGTTTTATAAAAAAAGACCTGTAGTTAACGAAAATATTATCGGTTGCAAACTGAATAAATAAATAAATAAATAAATCAGATACCCATTTTAAAATTTTCTAGTTTATTTTGAATATGGGCTCAGGTTGATTTATCTGGTTAATTAACTTGTCTAAGCTATTTAAGTTCCTAAAGGATTTTTTATAGAAAAATTATTTGTTAAATTCAAATCAGTAAAATGGAAAAAAGTGTGTGTGTATATATATATGTATATATATTGAAAATTTAATTATTCGATTGGTTCAAATGTTTATGAAAATCATCTAATGTTTATATAAGGTCTGAAATCAGAAAGTAGACAAGCCGGTTTGGATCGCATTGCAAATTAAAGGTCAAAGGTGAGTTAATCTCACCCTTCTGGATTGCTATTTAAATTTAAGTGGTTAAATTTAAATAATTGGTTGGATGATTGAATTGATTTGATGTGTTATTGTAACGATCCTTAATTTTGGACAATTTAAATTGAAAGTATTTAATTAATTTTAAATATTTGAATGATGGCTTAAATTGAATTCCTAATATAACTATGACTTTGGCGATTAAATTTTGGAATTTAATCTATTGAAAGTTGAATAAAAATTTGAATCTTCAATTTTACGTTAATTTAAAAATATTTTTAAAGGCTTAGAAAATTCACATTAATAATACTGAAGATGATAAAAGCTTCAGAATTGAATTTGAAAGTGATTTGTTCAGTTTTGGAATTTTATCGTTTAAATTGGATTTAAAATAGCCTTCCGAGGCACGGTCTCAGAATTCGACGAAACCAGTTCCATTGGGTCCGTAATATTGAATTATTATCGGATTTCAAATTTCATGGCGTTCGGAGTTGATATGTAGCATACGATGTATAAACGCATTGAAGTTTGTGTTGAAAACAAATTGTATTTGAAGAAAAAATATTAATTTGGATTTAAGAATTTTTATTAAATTGATGGTTAGTTTTAATAACATTTTTCTTTAACTTAAATAAAATGGAAATAAATTTACGGATTTGGAATGTAAGTTTAAAATAAATCGGTAAGGATTTATTTGATTGATTTAAATGAACCATTTTAAGTTTAAAATGGATAAATATTTGGAAATGTTTCCGTTTAAGGAAATTGCTTTGAAATTTGTTTCCAAAGATTGAAAGGTGAAAAATGATTTGAAATGTGTTTTCAAATGGTTAAGTGTGGAAAATTATATATATATCTTGTAAAGAATTTTTGGGAAATTTGAACAATTAGTTCAACTTGAATTTTGGATGGTTGATTTGGATTGTATGTCTAACATTGTGAATTGATGACATAGCAATTGATCTCTATTAAATATATATCTGTATGGTGTTAAGCTAAGAGATTAAATTCTCTGCCACCAAACAGATATATATTTAATAGAGATCAATTGCTATGTCATCAATTCACAATGTTAGACATACAATCCAAATCAACCATCCAAAATTCAAGTTGAACTAATTGTTCGAATTTCCCAAAAATATCTTTATAAGATATATATATAATTTTACATACTTAACCATTTGAAAACAAATTTCAAATCGTTTTTCACCTTTCAATCTTTAAAAACAAATTTCAAAGCAATTTCCTTAAACGGAAACATTTCCAAATATTTATCCTTTTTAAACTTAAAATGGTTCATTTAAATCAATCAAATAAATCCTTACCGATTTATTTTAAACTTACGTTCCAAATCCATAAATTTATTTCCATTTTATCTAAGTTAAAGAAAAATGTTATTAAAACTAACCATCAATTTAATAAAAATTCTTAAATCCAAATTAATATTTTTTCTTCAAATACAATTTGTTTTCAACACAAACTTCAATGCGTTTATACATCGTATGCTCACATATCAACTCCGAACGCGACGAAATTTGATATCCGATAATAATTCAATATTACGGACCCAATGGAACTGGTTTCGTCGAATTCCGAGACCGTGCCTCGGAAGGCTATTTTAAATCCAATTTAAACGATAAAATTCCAAAACTGAACAAATCACTTTCAAATTCAATTCTGAAGCTTTTATCATCTTCAGTATTATTAATGTGAATTTTCTAAGCCTTTAAAAATATTTTTAAATTAACGTAAAATTGAAGATTCAAATTTTTATTCAACTTTCAATAGATTAAATTCTAAAATAAAGTCATAGTTATATTAGGAATTCAATTTAAGCCATCATTCAAATATTTAAAATTAATTAAATATTTTCAATTTAAATTGTCCAAAATTCAGGATCGTTACAGTTATATTATACAGTAGTATATAATATATATTGGAGTGATTGATTTCCCGCATTTTATAGAGGATGAGACCCTATGCGCCGCAAAATAGCGCATGATATTATATTTAAAACCCATATACCGCGGTGTTCCACCTCGAAGTGGAATTGGTATTTTATATTGTGCTAACATCTGTGGATGCAGGGAAACAGGTTGGAGGGATCCAACTGGATTCCTCAAAATATTTAGATTTGTTAAGATATTCTGTGATATAATTATTTGCTATCCTGTGATGAATTATATTGATAATTGGAAATGTTGGGTACTATGGTTGATTTAAAATATTTCGGTGAACCGACTTATCAAAATCTATAGAAATGGGATTTCTGAAAAGAAAATAAAAGAGTGAATTTTGAATAAAATAATCATAAAATTTGAATAAATTAAAAATGAATTGGAAAAGAATAAAAAGGTGATTTTTGAATTCTTATAACTAAAATTCCAAGTGCGGGAAATGAGATTTTGAATAAATGGGAATAAATGGTTTTATTTTTAAAACTTAAGTGATATTATTTCAAGAAATAAAGAACTTATTTTGAAATTCAAGGTTTAAATTTATTTGAAAGGATAAAGAAGAAATTTGGAAAATATGAAATTGGTATTTTCAGTTAAAAAGAAATAAAATATGAAGTCTATGGTTTGAAATAAGATTGAGTAAAAAAAGAATTTATTTCAAAATGGGAGTAATTTGGAGATCAATTTAAGGTTGATTAAGTGTTTAAAACCGGGATTTCTAAAAGAGAAGTGAGACTTTGGAATTTATAAACTGGGTTTATAAAAGTGAAGTAATATATCAGTGGGTATTTGAAAGAATAAATTCACGGTGGGAATTTATTAAAGGAATGGGTAAATTTGTTTAAAAATAAATAGTGATTTATTTTTAAAGATGTGGAAGGAAAGCGTATTTCCCTGAATAGCCAAGTACGTTTCAAACAAATTTTAAGTATAAGTAAAAAGTTTTAAGTTGTTTAAAATGTATGTTTAGAAAACTTATTATTTCTAAATGTTTAAATTCTAAAGTAAGTATTTTCTTTTAATCTATTATAACCATAATTATTTAAAGGTGGCTTGGTATTATGTTTTAAAAGTTAGAAATTCAGTTTTGTATCGTACAAAGTAGTTTTATTTTAAATATTCTTAAAGTATATATTTTGAATGAGTATTAAAGTAATTTTTAGTTTAAATGTTAAAGTATATTTTATAATAAAGTGTTTTTAAATTATTTTAAAAATCTAAAGCTTTGTACCTGGTGTTTTCAGTGGAAATAAATGTTTGGATATTTATTTCATGGGAGAGTATGGTTTGAAAACTGTTTTCAAAAGGGTTGAAAATGGAAATATATCTTGCGAAGATAATTTAGGAGAATTATTTATGTTTGATGAATGTTTATGAATGTTAATTGATAGTTAAATAACCGACTATCAATATTGGCCAATGCGCTGATCGTTTCGAAGAGACCGGGATCGGGATTTATTTCCTGAAAACCACTTCGATCCGGTTTGAACGTTTTCGTGTGGAAAACAAGAGTTTGGATTCGAAGGAGGAGCAGTAAAGTGCAAGGGCTAGTCGCTACTAATACTGAGGGTAATTCCAAAACGGATGTAGTAGGATTAGTGCCTTCGGCTCCGTTCGAACCCGGGACGGACTTGTATGGATGAATGCTTTCAGATCATCGTCAGGTGGACAATGGGCATTCTAAGTGAAACTTTCTAAAAGGTAACGCTTAGCCTCGAGCCTCATCAACTGGGAATGACTGAAAATCAGGGGTTATGCAGCAAGGCTAAGTGGGTAGCACCCATTAGGGTGAGGTCATCCCTATCTGGATGTCCATTTTTATTCGGTTTAGTGATGCGGTTGCTGATCCCAACCATAGGGTGATCTTACTTGGGATTATCCAATAAGGGGTAGTCTCGATCTTGTATTGCAGGGAATTGGGAGTAATCCTCGGTACGGTGATCTAGGCCACGTACTGCGACAGGTGGTACCCAGTGCCTAGTCATTAGTTGGAAATCCATTCTCCCTACGTGCCTTTTACGGTTTTTTTTGTATTACCCACGATTGTGGCTAGTAGCTGGAATTTAATGAATGTAACAATTTTGGCTTTTTAATAAGTATTTGTAAATAGACCCTATTATAATATCAGAGGATTTTAATAAAAAGCGTTTTAGCTATCGTAAGGTAAAAACCCGATATGTTAATTTGTGGCGTGGTCTTACGAAATGCTTTTGTTTTAAAAGAATTTTTGAAACTTTAATAATCAATTTGAGTGTGGTTTTCTCACGCTGGCATTCCAGACTGACTCGGGTGTTATTTAACTATAATGCTTAGGTTAGACCATGTAACAACCCGCATATTTATCGAGTTTACATTTAAATATTTTTATTTAAATATTAAATCGTTAATCGGATTTTGGTCCGAAAAACTACTTTTTGCAAACGGTCAAATTAGGACTCGAGACCACTTCCATTGAGTTCGAAATGTCGTTTACAACTTTTTAAGTATAAACATCGATAGGTTTGGAGTTAGTGAAATTTCACTAACTTTTCCCGCTTTGGACTTTGGGTTAGTTTAGCCTATTAAGCCCAAGTTCCAACCCTCTTCTCCTCACTCTTCATAAATTTCCTAACTAACTCAAGCTTTAGCATTAATGGTGAAGAGAATGGGAAATTAAAACTCCAAGCTCAAATTCAATTGCAACTCCATCATTCAACTCCAAATTCAAGTAGAAGATATTGGATTCAAGCTTTGGATTGCTTCTCCTTGCTTTCAAGCTTCATCTTCATAAATTTTAGTGCAAAGGTGAGATTTTTATCTCACAATTCTAGCCTATAACTATATTGGACCGTTGGGAATGATTCCCTATCATTTTAGCATGCATGTTAGCATTTGGTTTGGATTGGATTGGCGAAAAACTCCAATTTTTAGCGTTTTGTTGAATTTTCTGCACTTGAGTCGTTCTGGCCATTTTTAGGTCGTTCGGAGTTATGTCGTTCGCCCTTGAGTCGCTGAGTCGTTCACCCTTGAGTCGCTGAGTCGTTCACCCTTGAGTCGCTGAGTCGTTCACCCTTGAGTCGCTGAGTCGTTGGACCCTTGAGTCGCTGAGTCGTTCACCCTTGAGTCGCTGAGTCGTTGGACCCTTGAGTCGCTGAGTCGTTGGACCCTTGAGTCGCTGAGTCGTAGACCCTTGAGTCGTTAGGTCGTATGACCCTTGAGTCGTTAGGTCGTTAGACCCTTGAGTCGTTAGGTCGTATGACCCTTGAGTCGTTAGGTCGTTAGACCCTTGAGTCCTTAGGTCGTTAGACCTCATTTTGTCTTCACTAGGTCGTACCGTTTTGGTCGGGGCGCTGCCCCGCACCCCGCACCCCGCACCCCGCCGGGGGCGCTGCCCCCTGGACCCCCGCGACCTGACCGGGCAGGTCGAACCCCGTAAGCGGTGGCGTTGCCCCCGCACCCCCACCTTGGGGGGTTGCCACCCCCCCTGGACCCCCCCCTCCGTAGGGGATCTTATCTGAAAAACATTGAGCTGATTTTCTTGGATTTTATTCACATCTCCGTATGCGATTTTTGTGACTGATTGTTTCTACAATTGCTTCTGTGTTTTGTCACTTTATAATATAAAGGTTTCAATACTAGTAGTAAATATCAAAACTCTTTTAACAAACAATTTCAACTCTATTTTTAATAACAAAGCTCTTTTCTTAAACCGTTTTCCAATCTATTAGTATATATACAAACCTTTACCTCACTCGGATGAGAAATCTAATTAAACGACTTAGTAAAACAAGTGGTATGAAACGCTTGCGTTCACTTCGTCGGTTAATTCTTGGACTTGTTCGATTGAACCTCTTGTGACAATTTTATTAGTGAAGATTTACAGTTTGTTCGTAAATATTTAAGTTAAGCAAGTGGTTATGGGACATGAAGCTAAACTTCTATATTTACTAGCTTAGTGTAATTGACACTTCTCGTTGATCTTGATGATCGCTTTATGAATTAGACTAGCAATTGCGCGATGTCTCTTTCATTGCAAGGTTAGACTAGACACCACTTGTGTGATTCCATTCACACATACCTTTCTGCTTTTTGGTTAGTCTTGACCTCATTCTGTGTGATTCCACTCACACATGTGGGGTAGCTCCCCATGGTCTTCGGACCGTCATGTGATAGGCCTCTTTCCCTTTTTATGATTTCTGGATTTCTCGTGTTGATTTCTGGAATTTATGTCATTGACTTGTTATGAGTACAAGTTTAGGGTATGATGCCCTCTTCGAATCTTTGAGAAGATTCTTGTGATATTGATTATCTCTTATTGATTGATCTTCTGTTGATCATTATTTACATACTTATAGTGGTATGTCGTTATGGATGTTTATGTTTATGCCATATCTTTTATGTTATATCATGTCATCTGATATTTATAGCTAGACTGATCCGTTTATTATTTTCTTAAATAATACTCGGATCAGACCGAGATGTTACAGGTGCTTCTGCTTGACTTCTTCCCAGGGATTCATCACTCTGACTTTTGGTTAACTGTTTAGATTAGCAGTTTTTGTTGTATACACTTGAGATATAGACTCATAGTTGTATTCTTTTGTATAGCACGTGTTGCTATTCTTTTGTATTATCGTGGATCTTACTGACCACTACTCTGATGTACACTTTCATGTGTTAATTATATATTCATATCTTCTTCCGCCTTTGTGATATGGATATCTGTGACTGATTTGTGATATGATTATTTCTATGTTTGTTTCCGAAGATTATTTATAGCTACCGTGTGATAAGCAATTACATGGATGGTCGCTCCTCAACAGCCTTATTCTCCGTGCTAGTTGACAGCACTACTCCGGAGTGTTCTTGGCTAGCGTGGGTATAGAGGTGGGGCGTCACAGACCATGTATTATAGATTACAGGAAAGGATGCTGTGGAGCTGGATGGCGATATGTACTTCCGTACTTGTATGAAATATTCCGCTGTGTATTCAGTTTTTGCAAGGACGAGATATTATAACCGTCCTGAGTTGTGTTGTTGTTTGTATTTAACTCTGATGCTGTACTCTGATGATGTAATGTATAAACAGATGTATTTGTTTTTGTGTAAATATCATTTATTATCTTTTATATTTTATTCCTCTACGATGGTTATATTCTGATGTTGTTTTCTACTTTCTTCTTCTACCTCTTTTTCTTTGACCCTAATGCTTCGTATTTCCGTACATCTTGCGTTGATTGAGGGACAATAGTGTTGACTCTAGGGGTGTGGATTTGCGGGTCATTTCACCCTGGCTCCATGGTGTTTGATGGTGAAATTGCCCACCGAGAATGGGGTTGGTTTTAGGCAACCAGAGCATTGGTCTAGAATGCTATATCATGAAACTCGGAGAGGCAAAGCAATGTGAAAACATGAAAGATGCAAAGCAGGCTCTCTGCATCAAATCAACAGATGCATAGCAACTACCACCCAACCCTAGCTGGTCCCATAACAATTTCTACAAGCTTATGGACCTTTGAAAAGAACCATAGAATGTGAGAGTCGTACCAGAAGAGCTGACATCAACATCATGATCGATAAGGATGATCCTACAAGGGTCCTCAAGGTCGAATCTCGACTCAACATAAAGATGAGAAAGGAGTTTGTAGGGTTTCTCCAAGTAAACCGGGATGTGTTTTCCTAGAAACATTCCTTTATGTGTGGAATATCATCAGAGATAGCATGCGTCACATTAAATATTGACCCAAAATGCCCTCATATAAAGCAAAAGAGACATAGCCCGGTTCTGGAACGATCCATTGCACTAAAGGAAAAGGTGGATAAGCGAAGGCAAATGGCTTTATCCACGATGCCTTGTACCCTGAATGAGTATCAAATCCTATGTTGGTCATGAAGCTATATGGAAAATGGCCGATATGCATCGATTATTCAAACTTGAATAGAGCATGACCGAAATACAGCTTCCCACTGTCAAAAATAGACCAATTTGTGGACCTAATGGCCTAACATAAATTGTTATCCTTCATGGATGCGTATTCTAGCTACAATCAAATAACAATGCGCGTTGCATATTAAAAGCATACGAGGTCCATCATTGATTTGGGTTTGTATTGCTATTGAGCGATGTCGTTCGGTTTAAAGAACGCTAGAGCTACTTACTATCGATTGGTAAATAAGATGTTTGAGGATCAAACTGGATGGACAGTGGAGGTTTATGTGGGTGATATGCTGGTGAAGTCACAATGATCGATGAATAATATGGATGGCCTCTTTGAGATGTTCAATGTGGTTCAAAAGTGTAGAATGAAACTTAATCCATTAAATTGTTCCTTTGGAATCGCATTAGGCAAATTTCTAGGTTTTATCACAACAAGAGGCATTGAAGCTAATCCAGAGTCGATTATTATTGAAAGATGTAACTATCCTGAAAATAAGGATGGAAATACGGAGCTTGAATGGAAAAGTTGCTGCACCGATTCAATTTGTCTCAAAAGCAACGAACATGTGTATAACATTGATGCCCCCAAGAAAGTGATAGAAAACTTTGTTTGGACCCAGGAATACCAAGAAGCTTTCCATAAATTGTTGCAACATATGGAGAGGCCGCCAATCCTATCGAAGCCATTGAAAGAAGATGATTTATTCATTTATTTAGCTCCATCTACTCTATACTAAGCATAGCCTTGGTAAGTGAAGAATCAAAGATCCAAAGCCCCATATAGTATATCGACAAGCAGTTTACAAGAGTAGAAAAGAATTACCCAAAGTTGGAGAAGCTGTCACGTTGCTTGTTGATTGCCTCAAGAAAGCTATGACCATACTTCCACGCTCAACAGATAAAGGTTCTAACTTATTGGCCGCTAATGCAAGTAGCGCATCAACTATGATGTACCGCACATCCCGACACACCGATCCAAAGCCTCTTGTGACTTTAGGACTCGCGTTGGTGCCAAGAAGTACGAGCATTTAAGTTTTTTAAACATTAGAGAGACTAGAAATATAATGATAAATCTAAGACATTCTACACTTTCAGATCTCTCAGCGGAAGGAAATAAAATGTAAATACAGAAAATAACCATCTCAAAAAATATCTAAAAAAACACAGCCTCAAAACAGTATGAAGTCAAAATCCAGACTATATGGAAATATAACATATAGTCTAATAAATGTTAAATATGATAAATAGTTGTATGGAAAATAATGGAAAACAAAAAAGCAACTCCAATGCCAATTTTGCCTCTCGACGTACTAGTCTTTGGGTCTATCACTTGCTGCCTTTGTTGGAACTGGACCAGTCCGCAACGGAAGTTATGTGTTAATTTCAATTTTTCTTTACCCTATTAGATATTTATTGGGCCTATGAAGTCTAATTTATTTAAAACATTTCTAAATTTGATTTAAATAAAATCCTTTATTTCATTTAATTTTATAAATAATGGATGAAATTTAATTTGTTTTATGTTTAAATAAATATAATTGTGCACATACTTATCATATACATATATGTATGTGTATGCATATGCAACATAACAATCCATGAAAATTAACATTCCCGTATGTAAATGCTAGGATTTGCATCACAACGGACATGTTAGCTCATCTTATAAGTATTGTATGTTATCCAAATATATTTATGTATGAATCTCACCCAACTAACAATATAATTATGATATATATATATATATATATATATATATATATATATATATATATAAACAAGCAATAGAATAGTATACATAAATTATATGAGATAATAAAACATACCAAAACCTATGCTTTGAAGTACACATTGTTATGATAAATATCCCTTCTTTGAACTCTTCTCAATTCGCTAGAATACAAATTTTGAATTGTAGATTGTGGCTATCCAATGGTTGTTGATTTGAAATTGACTTGAGATGAACTTTGATGGAGCTTTGTTTCAGGCGTGATCGGCCAACAAGGAGATGAAAATAGTAGCCAAAAATCTTCAATATGCATAACGGTTAGGAGTCTTTTTATAATGGAATGAATAAAGAGAAATGTAGATCATACCTCTTACCCCTTTTCCCTAAATCCGAGCCATCCATCTAAAATACCCCTAACCCATTTTCTTAGCCCCTACATCTTTTTGGTCGAAATTTCTAGCCCCTTTCTTAGGCTTTAAACCCATTTAAAGACCAAATAAATATTACTGATTAATTCTAATTTAATTGCTTATCGATATTGCATGTCGATCAATATATTTATAACTATTATAAATATACAACAATTTTTATTCTCCAAATCATATTCAAAATTTTATAATTAATATTTCATAAATATTAATTAATTTAATTAATTTATAAAAATTATAAACTAATTAAATCAATTGTTCTAAAGAGAATTCATCTATTGGTTGTGTGACTAGTCAGGTGTAAATTTGGTCAACGATTAACATCAAACTATTCGAATGTTAACGTTCACACATCACTTAGTAGGTAATGTGACATTTTGGCCAAATTTATCGCTTACTTAATTTTGGTAAAATTCAATTTCACTTTATTTAGCGTTACCCGGTTGTGGCATTTATTTTACACCAATTCTCCTCGTCAAAACTATTTCACTTTGGACTTAGAGAATTTAGTAATGACCAAAATTCCAATATCGTCCATATTCAACTTTATAGTTCAAACATAAAGTTCTTAGTTTAATAATAATAATAATAATTATTAATTGAAATGCTTTGATCAGAGGCTTTGACTTTGAGTTGATCGTGATGCTAACGCTATATAACCGTGGAGACGAATCCTCTCTTAAATAGTGCTTCACTTCTAATATTTACACTCAACCCAACTATAGTCACTCGATGGATGCCATGCTATGATTTGACTACAATCAAAGTGGAGCTTTCATATTAAAGATCCACAATATACTCAAGTCGAGAGAACTGTGTAAATCAGTAACATTGATATTTTCTATTTGATGTTAGTTATATTAACCAAAAGAAAACCATCAAGTGAGTCATTCCATAGTTACCTAATAACTATTAGTAGTAACCCCAAGCTGCCTTGTGACACGCCACACTTTAATGACAAATAAAATCAATTGAATTAACATAATTGCAAAACAGTGAAAAATATAAGTGTTAGATATACGTATTTAAAAATTAAGAGGTTACATAGGTATATGCAACCAATGAGTGTGTGATCAATTGACACATCAATCAATTAAAAGAGAAATTAATTAAGAGACATAGAGGCATTAATTAGTCAGAGAATATGTCACTTTTATAACATTAATTAATTAAGAGATCTTCTAATAAAGGGAAATGTATGTGGGGAATAAATTAAATGATAAGATACATATATTAATTTATAATTGACACAATCAATCAATTGAGAAATTAATTAAAGACATCAAGTAAGCGTCAATTAATAAAAGAGAGAAACTTATATGTCAATTAATCGGGTAATGAATTGGCGGTTTAAATATGTACAACTAATAAATGTGTGATTGAGTGACGCATAGAAATTAATTTGACTATCGATTAAAATGGGTAAACATGTCAATTAATTAGTTGGCAATTAGTTGAGCATTTTAAAAAATATGTCAATTAATCAAAGAATATGCCATCTTTACAATAGCTAATAATGTAAATTAATTAGCTAGAAGGAAACGCTAGTTATAGGATTATTTGTTTCCAAGTTAAAAAAATTAGAATGCGGACAAAAATCAAACAAAGTATTAGGTTTATGATGTAGGTAAATTAATAAGAATAAATTTAAAAGTACAAGTTTTGTATGCATTCAATTAATAGAAGTATTAATTGATGTGTCCAAATATGTCAGAAATTATAACGTATAAGAATCAATTAATATTATATATATATATATGATCTAATTAATTGGATACTTAATGGGGGAATCTTATTTAGAAGGAAACGTGAATTGATAGGGCCATATAACAAAGGAATAAATGAATAACACTGGAGAGTTATACGTTATAAGCTAATGTAAACAAATCAAGTTCTGATGGTGAAGATTGTTTTAAGGATTAATTGGATGGTTTCTACTTGTTCATTGCACCTATAAATTGAACGTAACTTAACCCTAGCCCAAACTATTTTCTCTGAATCAGCTGCCATCGTTTAAAGCAAACTCCTCTTCTCTTCTCCCTCTTCATTTCTCCTCTGTTAATCAAATCTTTCCGCAAACCAAAAATAAAACTAAGCAAGGAAATACATACAAACAAATCAAAGAATTAAGCAAACAAATAAGAGAATCTATAGCGAATCAAAAAGGTGAAAAAGCGGAGACAAATATTGCAAATTAAAAGGGATAGAGATTGAAGCTAAGGACGACATGTGAGTGGATTTAATTGCATATCTTTTATGTTTATGATATATTATCATTAGATTCCCATTAAATAATTTTATTAGCATTTATTTCAATAATTAATTCTGTTAATTAGGTATGCTGAGATTGTAAATTATATAAGAGACCTTATATTTAATTAATATTAGGCTTGATAGTTAGAGAAAGACGTAAGCCTAAAAATAAGAAGTTTACAATTGATTACATATATTTTGAAGTAGAAATTTAGTATGTAAATGTTAGCTTCTTTTTCTTCTTGTTACGTGAATAAAATAGTAAAGAGAAGAATTCGCAAATAGGGACTAAAACAGAAGAATACTAGATTTACAGAAATTAGATGTAAAATCAGAAAAGCTGAAATAAAAAGAGAAAGATAGAAATTTACAGTAATTATGCTAAAACGGGAGTAATAACTTAAAGAAAAATCTAATAACTTGATTTTGAAGTACGTGACAGATTAATTGGTTGGTTTAGAAAGTAGAATACATTTCTATAGTTTAATATTAAAAGATAACGATAAACTTAATTGCAAGAATAAAAGAAAGAAAAAGGAAATTATTGCAAAATAGAGAAACCACTGTATTTCGCATTATCCAAAAAGTAAAGAGATAATAAAAGAAATATCTTACAGTTACGAATTATTTTTTATAGCATTATTTAGTATTAAAATATGGAAATGAATTGTTAGCACAATTTTTGTAACCAACCAAATAGAATAAAACTACTTCCTACAATATAAGAAGATGAAGCAAAGAATTGAAAGAATCAAGTTAATTATTAGATAATACTGGAAGCTATAAATAGAAATGTACCTAGATCTGCATTTACTGTGTAGATAATAGTATTATGATAGGTAAATTTGCAACAACAGGACGTAGTCTAAAGCTAAGCTTGTTATATAATATAAGAGAATTAAAGAGAATTCAACATCATAATAAAAGAAGATAGACTAGAATAGAAAAGAGACGCTTGTAATTATATTTATAATGTACATATTATAACATAAAATAAAAGCGACAATTACAAGTGAAATTATAACATAAGTTATAATTAAGTAGAAACATAAGAGGCTAATTTAAGACTTAAATTAGGTTAATAAGCAAAATATTGGAAGTGGCCCATACCAACAACATTCACTTTTAGTCAGGAACTGATGGTCTCATAATAGTTAGGTGAAGTTGGGACAAGATTATGCTAATTGTGGTAAATAAGTATCCAACGAAATAAGAAAAGTAAACTAAACGCAAATTAAAAGATTAGACTTAGGGTCCAATGAAAGAGTTAGATGCATTTGGAGCAGCCCAAAGGATGAAGAACCTAATGAAGCAGTTCATCATAGATTTCAACACAAAAGAAGCACGTCTAACTTGGTTATTTTGGGCTAGAAGGAAGTACGAGACTTCAAAGGGACGTAAGGGTGCTCTAGGATGGCCCTCCGGGGTAGGTGTAGCGAAGCAGTCCTTCAGAGGCAGGTCTGTAGATGTTCCATCAAAAGAGTATACCTTGACTACTTTTTGCATGGCAGGACCATTGTAGGCAGTCAAAAGGGGTTGATGTTTGGAGTAGGATATTCGTATGTCCCAGTACTTGCCAGTAAGTTTAGTGGGAAGGACCCAAGAGTATAGTCGCATGCGGATATCGGGCCAACATCAAAACCAAGAGCGAGTTTGGAAATGCTAGAGTTAAACCAACAGTCCAATGATACTTTCATCATCGAGACGTTAGATGAGAGGCGCAACCAATTGGATACTTAAATTGTTTGTAGTAGGGCACAACCAATTAGCTCTTTAGAAGTCTTTCGATTAGTTAAGGGGTGGCTGCGTGGGGACATAACCACGATAAGAAAAGAGACAGACCAAATAGAATATTTATACTGTAGGCTCAACGAGGTAGTCCTTTACAGAAATAAAATATATGTATTGTAGGCCTAACGAGACGGTGCTTTTACAGGAATAGAAAATCCCCAACTGAATTCCATACTAGGTCGACCTTGCTAAGCGTGATTCAGGGAGTAGACAGAACGATTACGTATAGTTCTCAAGGTACGCACTGGGTGGTACATTGAGGATGTCCGGGCATTGGTATAGACTAGCGCGGACGCCATTTTACGTTTTCATAGTAGACGACGAAACATATGTATTATAGTCCTTATGAGGTAGTCCTTTATAGATATAGTCAAAGAAGACGTGGAAGCAAGGCGACGGAGTCCTTTACAAGGAGGATATAAAAGATACTATGGGCAATACCTAGGACCCTTGCGGTCATTGGGAATATAGATACATATTATGTGTATATATATATAAGTTATTAGGTTTTAATCTACTAGGGAGTAGATAGGCAGGATTCATGCACAGAGACGAGAGTATTATAAATCCAATGAACCTAACATAACAGTAAATGGAAATAAAACAGTATATGTAGAATTAAGCTTAGAAGTGTATAGTTTGTCCATTCACCAAAACTTCAGTTTTGACTCCCTCCTCATAACATCCTACAAGTCGGTAGACGGTAAAGGCTTTCCAGCTTTGAGACACTTGTTTAGAAAGTGTTATTTTATTGTGAGTATTTACATACTATTATATTTTAGTCAGTTCCGTTGTGTGATATTTATCTGAGCTATGATATATTTGTCTTTCCCTATTTTTAGGATACCAAATACCCAACTCGGGCTTCAGTGGGCTTGGGCTTTAGCATTTGCTGTGTAAAATCCAGACCCACTGGAACTAGGTTGTTACATGCCCCCAGCAGCCACGAGTAGTATACTGGCCAACATTTGGAGAGCATTATTATAACAACCTGAAATTTTGGTCGCTGAATTTTAAATGTTTAATTTATTTTAAATATTTAAATAACAGGATTTTGGAATTTAATAACTTGAATTCCAATATAGTGATCATTTAAATATTTGAATTGTTAATTAAATATTAACTAAATGGATTTAATAATCTTATTAACTTCTTTTAATTAATAAATAAGAATCCATTTTATAAATTTATTTACAATAATAAATAGATCGGATAGATATGGATAATTGGATCGAAATTATTAAATGATGTTTAAAATGTGTGAAATTATCATTCCGCGACACTATCTTAGATTTTAACAAAACTAGTGCCGTCAAAACCGGAATGAAACAGTGGTATACACCAACGAGTTTTGTAGTGATTGGACGTACTGTTTGATCATGCGAGCTCAAAATGCATAGCGATTAATTTTATAAAATTAAAGTAATGTAACTTGATTTTACAAAATCTAACTTCTACATATGATAGAATTACATCCCGAAATAGTTCCATTGAGTTCATAATAGGAGTATTTAACTAGGAACGCAAGTGAGCATGCCTCGATTGGTTCGTCAATTTCAGACATGGATTGTACCTGTTAGAGAATCCTATATAAGGATCCATACCCTTCATTCTTTTGCCCAAAACTCTTAGATGTAAAATCCTAGCCGCTATGTTTATTCTCATTATCCAACGGCCAGTAGCCTTCACGGCCTCCTAAGGGCTTTTTAAGCCTCAACCCTAACTAAGGAAATGAAAAACTAGGGGCAAGGAGTGCATCTATCGATTGGATTAATCGATGGTGGTAGGAGGCGACCAAGAATTGGTTTTGAACGGCAAAGTCGGCATTTTCCATTTAGGGGTTCGCCGGCGAGCTTTAGGCGATCTTAGGTGGCAAGGTCAGTGTAACGATCCACTTTTCTGACCCCTGAGAACAACACTTAATACATCTTTGGTGTTCATGTGTCATTACCCAAGCATTAGAAAGATGAATCGTCGTGGGGGTAAAAATAAAGAGCATAACAGAAAACCTCACAATGAAACTATGAAATATATCACAACAGTGATATAGTACATAAGGTTAGTCCTTAGCAGTGGGTTATCAAAGTTACACAAAAGTATTACAAGTCAGTTTAGGTAGTTATAACAGTCTTCCATTTACATATTTTCAACAAAATACATACACAAACTAGATAAAAAACGGAATAGATAACTAAGTAGACAAAAGCCTCCTGCTCGGACGCTGTCTTCAAAGAGCCCACATAAACCTATTACTCTCGGATTACTCAAATAAAATTGAATATCTGAGAGTTTAAAAAAAATAAACAATTTAGGTCAGACAATATATTTGTTATTGGTAAAAATTTTAAATCAGTAGGTGCGTGATTAGACACAAAAATGTGAGATCAAGCCCTAAACACAGAATGAGTTTACTCTAACATGAATCAACATCCAAACGTGAAGAATGGATAAATAATTAAACATCATGAAGAGTGGTTGACTCTTCCCAATTAAATTAAGAAAACAAATTCGAAGGTTCGAATCAAATAAGAAAAGAGAAATTTCCCACAATGACTAGGAGGGTGCATCCCCTTTCAAAGTATATCTCTAGTAATATTCTTTTGAGAAGCTCATTTACCATGTGACACTTTTTGGAACCCACCCAGCCAGACCCCGTGAAACTTTACCGAGTATCCAAATACTTCACATCTAAAAACGGTACTGAATCTAATCTAAATGAGATGTGAAGGTATCCTAATAGGAGAAACCCCACATAGCTTAGCCCCTTTTCACGCTTTGGTTTTAGTCAATCCCAACAAAGGATAACAAAGCTCAATAGAGCAATACATCATCTTAGAATGACGAAAAATAAAGTTGAAGTAATTGATAGCGGGTAGCCAACCATCGAGGAAACAAAATTATCATATATGGAAATTAAGTCTTGTATAATCATCACCACTCATCGAATTCAAATTATACCATTCCTTGGTTAACAATAATATCGAACGGATCAAGGTAGTGTTACCTCAAAGTCATGTTCCATGACCATTTTTAACTTTTGGAATAGAGACAAATCTACATTTTCGACATTTAGTGTTAAGGATACAAATAAATTGTTTCCATTTAATTGATTTCGCTTTTCAAAAATTTATTCATTTCAATAAACGAATCAAACTTTTGCTTGTAAATCGAATTCGTGCTTGGCCTCCACTTTACAAGTATTAGCTTCAAAACACTTTGTTAAAAGAGTTTACTAACTTTAAAACATCATTATAAAAAGATTTAATAAATTTCAACATCTTTATTAAATTAGACACGTGGCTTTAATTATCATTAATAAGAATTGTTAATTATCTCTAAACTTCATTAATCGATTTGGTTAACTAACTTCAAAATACCCTTTAATTAAAATGGTTAATCACCTTTAAATTAACATAATTAATTAAATTAATTATTAAATTTAATCTCATTAAGTACATTAATTAATTCTAGACATCATTAATTAAATTAATTAATAATAAATAAATATCATTAATTAAATTATTAATTAATTTAAAACATAAGTAGAGAAAAGATTAATTTGAATTTAAATCACTTAATTAAATTTAAATTATTTAATTAAATTTAAATTATTTAATTAAATTTAAAAATCATTAATTGAAAGGAGTAATTAATTTTAATCATCATTAAATTAAATGATTAATAAGTTTAAGTATCATTAACAAAGTAACCAATTAAATTTAAAAACATCATTAATAAGTTAATTAATTAAATTTAAACTCATCATTATTAAGTTAATTAATTTACCTTAATCCTTATTAATTAATTAATTAATTAAATTTGAAAATCTTTATATGAATAATCAACTAAATTTGAAACCATCCTCATTTAACAACTTTGTTAGATTGTAAAATAAAACCCAAACTTGAGAAATGAATCGAAAAATTTCTATAAGGATATATTTGTCGAAAGTGCCAATATAGCGATAGTCGCGATACGGACACTTCGACAACTAATTTCATGTCACTTTACTTTCATCAATGCATCATCTAACATAAGCAAAATAGTAATGCAAAGTGCTAACTATTCTATAACATGTAGAGAATAGTCATTATCAATATAACAAACTTCTACTGCTAACATCCAAAAATTGCTTACGTATTTGGTTACTAAACCAACAAAGTGACAACGTTTCATGGAATAACCCAATTCAACAGACATCACATGATAATACAAACACAATAAGCCACTAATAACAAATATATGAATAGTATTTACGTTTAAAAAGTTAAGATTTTGAAAGATGAGATTTTTACTCACAATAGCTTACTAACTTCAACCAAACTTGTTCTAGAACTTTAAAAACCCTTAGATCTTTTCAAGCTTTGGAAAAATGGAGTCTTTAAGCCAAAAACACTTGAATAGGTTCGGCCCAAGCATGTGTATGCTTGGTCATGAGGATTTCAAGGGTGAAGGTGGTTTTTTTTGAAGATAAAGTGATGATAAAGGTTGTAGAAGTGATAAACAAGTTTTGACAAGATTTAATAGGAAAAGTTAAAATTTTTGAACTTGAAAATAATTAAAGTAGTCATGGAAGTAGTTTTAAAAAACTTGACAAAGTTAAAAAGTGAAAATGGAGATGATAAAATGAAATTAAAATTAGAAAATTTGCTTTTATAAAATATGCACAAGTTGATTTACTAAAATACCTTTACTACCATACCCTCCTCTCAAAATGGGCCATATCACCCACTTTCCACCTCTACCATAGAATTTCGCCCCCAGTACCTAGGCTTCATAGCCATGTCATAAAATACATGATATTTAGTCCTTGTTGATGTGAAAAGCATCTTGTATTATTTTAATTCATTTGACTTCTTATTATTTAAAAGTTATGCACCTTATGTTATTATCCATAAATAAATAACTAAAAGTGCGTGCTTTCATGAAATTAAGCTCTGGAAAATTATTTGTTAACATATATAAGTATTAACTAAGGATTTACAACATTTTTTGACAACTTTTATGTGGTAAAAAATTGGGAATTCCAAAAAGCCTTTCGGGCACATTTTCTAATTTTATTTGAACTAACTATTTTAGTAAAAAAAATTTGAAAATGAATTTTATATCATCAATTAATATTTAAAAGAGATTTATTTGGTTACTGAAATTGATTATTATAATATATTTAAAAAATGATTTAAATATTCAAATACAAAATGATTAATTTATGGGTCATTACACTCTTCCCCATGGGAATCCATACAAATACAAAAGATGGGATCTCAATCACTGACTATACCTACTGGAATCCCATGTAGTCGAACGATATCCCTTAAACAAATCCCTGACAAAGAAGCTGCAGTTCTTGTTGACTTCACCGGAATAAAGTGTACACTCTTTGTTAATCGATTTACTATTACCCAAATGCCTTCATTACCTCTTCTTGTTATGGGCAACCCACCGATAAAGTCCATGGATACTTGCTCCCACTTCTAATTTGATATCTACAATGGTTGGAGTAACCCAATAGTCTTTTGTTGGTCGCTCTTGACTTGTTGACAATTCGCATATTGACTTACAAAGATTGAAATATCTCTATTCATTCCTTTGCACCGAAAGGTCTTCTTCATATTTTGAAACATTTTAGTTACTCTTCGGTGGATAGATAGTTTTGATTGATGGCACTCTCTTAGTTTATCTTTCCTAATTCTATTAACATCCGAAATACAAATTCATCCACTCAATCTTAAAATCCCTCGGTAATCACCTGAAAACTAGAAACAGTTCCATCTTCAACATTCTTCTTTAATCGAGCTAAAATAGGGTCTTCTTCTTGGAAATTTGCAATTCTTTCCATTATTTCTGGCTTAATCTCTAAATTTGCAATCGTTTCCACATTCATGGTCAATGCATCTGCAATAGCGTTTACTTTCCCAAGGGTATAAAGAATCTCTAGGTTATAAGATGTAAGAAACTCCAGCCATCTTTGTTGCCTCAAGTTCAAATATTTTTGGATAAAGAGATACTTTAATGACTTGTGATTCATATATAACTCAAACTTTACAAGCAATAGAAAGTGTCTCCATGCCTTCAATGCAGAGACAACTGCCAAAAGCACCAGATCCTGCGTAGCGTAATTCTTCTCATGAAGTTTCAACTATGGACTCGCATACACTATTACTTTTTTATTCTGCATCAAAACTACCCCCATTCCAGTCTTACAAGCATCCATGTAAATTATTAATCCTTCACCCCCATTTGGAATAATTAAAATGGGAGCACTAGTTAATTTTTCCTTTAACTCATTGAATGCTTGATCGCACTTGGGTGTCCATACAAACTTAGCATCTTTATTTGTCAGCTTTGTTAGATGAGAAGCAATCTTCCAGAAATCTTTAATGAACCTTCTGCAGAATCCAGCTAATCCCAAGAAAATCCTGACCTCGGTCGCATTTTGGGGCTTCTTCTAGTCATGAACCGCAACTACTTTAGTTGGGTCCACTGATATGCCTTCTTCCAAAACCACGTGCCTAAGAAATCTAACTTCGGATTTCTAGAAATGGCACATAGTAAACTTGGCCTTCAAAATATGACTTCTTAAAGTACTTTGAACAACTCGAAGATGATACTTGTGCTCTTCCTCTATTTTAGAATAGACAACAATCTCATCAATGAAGACTAGGAATAACTTGTTAAGAAAATCCCGAAACACTATTCATCAAATCCATAAAATAAGCGAGTGCGTTAGTCAATCCAGATGGCATGACTAACCACTCGTAAAAACTACTGAAGTATGAAAAACTGTTAAAGGTACACTCTCATTTGCTACCCTTAAATGGTGAAACCAGCGGCAAGATCTAATTAAGAAAATATCCGAGCTCCATGAAGCTGGTTAAATATGTCGTTAATCCTAGGTAAATGATACTTATTCTTGATGTTCTCTTATTTAACTCTCAGTAATCTACACATAATCTAAGAGAACCATCTGCCTTGGTAATGAAAACTACTGGCGATCCCTAACTCGATGTGCTACGTTTGATCAAATCCTTTTGCAATAACTCAAAGGTTTGATTCTCTAATTATCTTCTTTCCTTTAGGGCTAACCTTCGAGGAGGTGGTATGATAGGTTTGGTTCTTGGAATCAAGTCAATATGGAATTCCACCTACCAGTGAGGAGGTTAACCTTGAACTTCTTCAAAAGTATCCTTGAAGTCACAAACAATTGGTATATTTCTTATCTCCTCTTTGGGTACATCAAGAGAATAAAGAAAACTTCTCATTAACTTATTAGGCTCCCTACAATAAATATCAATACCAACATTTCCAACATCACTAACTCTGATAATCCTTTGATTACAATTTATGTCTGCTTTAAATTTAACAACCAATCCATTCCTAATAATACTCCAAAACCTGTGAAACTAAGAACAAATAAGTCAAAATAGAAAGGCCAATCTCGATAAGAAATATGCATATTTAAACATATGGTGTCAAGATTGGTCGGACCCCCAATTGAGTTCGAAACATAAAGAGAATTATGGAGAATAATATATATAAGGTTTAACTGGTTCATTAGGTTATATGAGATAAAACTATGGGATGCACCAGTGTCAAATAATACTCTAACGGGAATTTCAGAAATGGATAGTATACCTTTCAACACCAATTTTCCTTTCGTATACATAGAAGCAGATGGTATTTCCTCAATGGTAAAAGTTTGCTCCTAAGATCCCTTCTTTAGAAAAGGGCACTGGTTCTTTATATGTCTATGCTTATTGCAATTATAGCTGAGTGGTCCCTTAGTGGGTTCGATCACTGATTTGCAAAGTAGCCCATTTGGTTACACATATAACAAAGAATATTAGTTAGTCTAACTGCTTCTTTGTGCTGGAGCTCTACCTTCTGGCTTCTTTCCTGACCACTACTTCTTCCCTTTGCGCTTGAAATAGGATTTGCTTGCAATTGGAATAATCGATAAAGGTTGGGCATTAAATGCTGGCACTACGCTATTCTGAACTCATTGCTCAACATCAAGAGCCTCAAACCTCGAAGCCACCCTAATCAAATTGGTAAAGGTACCGTTGAGGTGATTAGTCATTTCTCTATGAGACTCCAATCGCATTCCTTTCACAAACATTTCATTCTTTTTGAGTGGTGTGTCAATCAATCCTAGTCCAAAGCGAGACAATGCATTGAACCTATGCTCATACTGTGCTACTGTCATCTCAATTTGCCTCAAATACAAGAAACTTCTAAACAACCGAGTCCTTCCCACCTTTGGGATAAACTGAGCTTCAAAAACCTCCTTAAACTATGGCCAAGAGAAATCTTATTTTGGTGTATTCATAGTGATTGAATCCCACAAATCCATTGCTAGTTTTTGAAGCAGACGCATTACCAACAATCTCTTTCTAGAAACTCCCAACTGAAGATCCCTGAATATCCTTTCACAAGAGTGAAGCCATGTCTGAACTCCCAAAATGTCTTCAGTTCCATAGAAAGGTTTACCATAAAGCAGCGTAATTCTTACACAAGGTTGCAAAGTTCTGAGGCAGCTGAACTTGCATCACGACTACGTCTACTATTGGCTCTACAACTATCTCACTTCTGGGAGCCGTGCCATTAGTAGCAGTGTTGGTTCCAGATCCTCTCCCTCTTCTTCCTCTTGTACTCATTTTCAATACCCTGGATAAGGGATAAGTATCATTAGAATACAAAGATAGGGTCAAAGATGATAAAAGGGAAACTGCAACCAATGATCTAAAATGAGAAATTTTTAGGGAGAAACTGAAATGCTCTCTCAAGATTAACTCATTCTATGGCTTTCCTCGCCCTATCTCTAATGAGTTGTACCCCAATAAGGCTAAGGCATTCACTCAACCAATGCTATGACACCAATTGTAATCATCCACTTTTCCGAATCCTGAGAACAACACTTAATACGTCTTTGGTGTTTGTGTGCCGTTGCCCAAGCATCAGAAAGATGAATCGTCTTGGGGTAAAAATAAAGAACAGAACATAAAACCTCACAACAAAATTATGAAATATATCATAGTAGTGATATAGTACATAAGGTTACTCCTTAATAGGGAGTTATCAGAGTTGAATAAAAGTACCGATAGTCTAGGTAGTTATAACAGTCTGCCATTTACATATGTTGCACAAAATACATACATAAATTAGGTAAACTACGGAATAGATAGCTAAGTAGACAAAAGCCTCCTGCTTGGACGTCATGTTCAAAGATCCCACATAGACTTATTACTCTCGGACTACTTAAATTAAGTTGAGTACCTGGGAGTTTAGGAAAAAAAAAACAACTCGGGCCAGACATTATGTTTGGTACAAGTAAAAATTTTAAATCAATAAGTGCGTGATTAAACACAAAAATGTGAGACCACGCCACTGAACACGGAACGAGTTTACTCTAACATGAATCAACATCCAAACGTGAAGAACGGATGAATAATTAAACATTGTGAAGAGTGGTTGACTCTTCCTAACTAAATTAAGGAAACGAATATGGAGGTTCGAATCAAATTAAAAAAGAAAATTTTCCCACAATGACTAGGAGGGTGCATCCCACTTTGAAGTATGCCTCTATTAATATACTTTTGAGAAGCTCATTTACGCTGTGAGATTTCTCAAAACCCTCCAAGACGGATCACGCCAAACCTTACTGAGTATCCGAATACTTCATATCTAAAAGCGATACCAAATCTAATCTAGATGAGATGTATAGGTATCCTAGTAGAGGCAACCCCACATAGCTTGGCCTCCTCTCGCGCTTTGGTTTTAAACGTTCCCGACAAAGAATAATAAAGCTCAATGGAGTAACACATCGTCTTAGAATGACAAAAAATAAAGCTGAAGTAATCGATAGCGGGTAACCAAATATCGAGGATACAAAATGATCGTATATAGAAATTATGTCTTGTATATCCATCACCACTTGTCGAATTCAAACTTGTACTATTCTTGGTTAACAATAATACCGGACAGGTCAATGTAGTGTTACCTCAAAGTCATCTCTCACAGCTATTTTTAACTTTTGAAATAGAGAGAAATCTACATATTCAACATTTAGTGTTAAGCATACAAATAAATCGTTTCCGTATAAGTGATTCTCTTTATGGAAATTTATTCATTTCCATAAATGAATCAAACTTTAGCTTTTAAAACCGAATTCATGCTTGGGCTTTACTTTATTAGTATCAGCTTCAAAACACTTTGTTAAAATAGTTTACTAACTTTAAAACATCATTATAAAAGATTTAATATCTTTCGATATCCTTATTTAATTGGATTCTTGGCTTGAACTTTCATTAATAAGAATAATTAATTATCTTTAAACTTCATTAATCAATTCGATCAATTAAATTCAAAATACCCTTTAATTAAAAATGTTAATCACCTTTAAATTAACATAATTAATTAAATTAATTTATTAATTTTATCTCATTAATTACATTAATTAATTAAATCTTGACATCAATAATTAAATTAATTAATAATAAATAAATATCATTTAAATTATTAGTTAATCTAAAACTTAACTAAAGAAAAGATTAATTAAGTTCAAATTATTTAATTAAATTTAAAAATCATTAATTAAAAGGAGTTAATTAATTTTAGTCATCATTAATTAAAATGATTAATTAATTTTAAGTATCATTAACAAAGTAATTTAGTAAATTTAAACACTTCATTAATAAGTTAATTAATTAAATTTAAGCTTATCATTAACAAGTTAATTAATTTACCTTAATCCTTATTAATTAATCATTTAATTGTATTTAAAAAATATTAAAACAATCAATTAACTTTGAAATCATCCTTATTTAGCAACTTTATTAGGTTGTAAAACTGAAGCTTGAGAAATAAATCGAATTTTTTTGATAAGGATATGTTTGTCGAAATTGCCACTATAGCGATAGTCACTCTACAAACACTTCGACAACCAATTTCATGTCACTTTACTTTCATCCATACATCATATAACATAAGCAAAATAATAATACAAAGTACTAAACTATTCTACAACATGTAGAGAACAATCATTAACAATATAACTAACTTTTACTATTACCATCCAAAATTTGCTTACGTCTTGGTTACTAAACCAACAAGGTGACAACATTCCAAGGTAAAACCCAATCCAACATACGTCACATGGTAATACAAACACAACAAGCGCTAATAACAAATGTACGAGCAATATTTAAGTATAAAAAGTTAAGATTTTGAAAGATGAGATTTTTACTCACAGTAGCTTACTAGCTAGAACTTTAAAAACCCTTAGATCTTTGAACAAAATTTTGAAAAATGGAGTCTTTAAGTCAAAAACACTTGAATTGGTTCGGCCCTAGCATGTGTATGCTTGGCCATGAGGATTTTAAGGGTGAAGGTGGTTGCGTTTTTGAAGATAAAGTGATGATAAAGGTTGTAGAAGTAATATACAAGTTTTAAATAAGAATTAAAAGGAAAAGTTAAATTTTTTGAACTTGGATATATTTAAAGAAGCCGTGGAAATAGTTTAAAAAACTTGAGAAAGTGAAAAAGTGAAAATGGAGATGATAAAATGAAATTAAAATTAGAAAGTTTGCTTTTATAAAATGTGCACAAGTTGATTTAATAAATTACCCTTACTACCATACCCACCTCTCAAAATGTGCCACATCGCCCACTTTCCACCTCTACCATAGAATTACGCCCCTAGTACATAGGCTTCATAGCCATGTCATATGATGTTTAGTCCTTGTTGATGTGAAAAGCATCTTGTATTATTTTAATCCATTTAACCTTTTGTTATTTAAAAGTTATGTACCTTATTTTTTATCCATATCTTTACTACTAATAATAAGAATTCCAGGAATTGAAAATCAGCCGTGTCTTTTCAAACTGCCCAAAATACCCTTTCCGCATTCCTCTTCTGCCACCCTTCTCAAAATCAAAAAACGCGAAGTACAGAAAACCCGAATTCCATTTCCTCTCTGTCCCATTTTCGCAGATACTAAGTAGGATTCCTAATCTAGGTCTTCTCAAACTTTGATCATTAACTAGCTTCGACCCTCGTTTTTACCGGATTCGTTCGTCTTCCTTGCTAATACTCAAAAGAGGGAGGTAGGATTGTCGACTTCTTTATCAGTTTCTTCGATTCAAGCTCTGTACGATAAAATTCAAAGAACAAAGCTGAAAGGAGTAACCTTATGGATGTTGGAACTGAAGTAGACCTAATTGGCATTCAGTACTACCTATACGCCGTCAGATTGCGATGATGTATAGATTTTAGCTGTTTTGCCTGTTGATTGTAATCATTATAAGAGTAGACAAATGAAATCCATTTCACATTATATGATTTATTTGTTATTTGGAACTTGCGTTAGGTTAGATATGTTCATCACCAAGTTTTTTTAAGTACGAGTCTGACATTTTGATTGATTTGCTTTGGAGTGTTTTGGACCCTAATTTATAATCATCCTACTACTATGATATTCACTACTACCACATCCAATGTTATACTTGATGATAATTTCATGCATTGGTCCTAGATTGAGATTTATTAGTTGACAGTGCTGCAAGTGTTTTACCATTTTGTGGCATTTTTAATCATGATGACCATATTATAACAATCTTCTAATGTATTATACTATATATTTGTTTGTTCTTATTAGTTTTAGCATTTTGTGGCATTTTTAATCATGAGTTCAAATGGATATCACTGTACAAGTACATGGGACTGTTAAAAACAATGAAAAAATGTTTACATAATGCTCTTTGTTTATAGAATTGATTTATTTTCTTTTTGTGTTTAGATTCATGTGAACAAAATTTACCTAGGTTTACATAAATCAATGTAAATCTCATATTTTTTGAAACCACCTATGTGCTCTATGGTCATCCTATTACATAATGGATCATTGTACTTTTTTTCCTTTTAGAAATTAGGAAATGTGAATATATCATTAATATTACTGCAATACTGAAAGGTCATTTTCATGTATATTCTCGACTTCTACCAATTGAGATGTTATTTTGATAATCTCATCATTTAATTGGTAATCAACTAATATTAGGTTGATTGAATGTTTGAAATTTGCGACTAAATGGATCCTGCATTCTTCAATTTTTGGTGGACAGAGATGAAAGACATAGAGAGAGTGAATTCTAAGTTTGAGTTCTATGTAACTATTTTCCTTAATAATTTATCAGATCATCACCACTTTCAATAATAAATAATTTTCTCTATTTATGTTTTCATGCTTCGTATCTATAGTTTACTTATACAGTATGTCACCATAGTCCAATTTTAATTTTAACACAGTCAACCAAAAAGATAATCAAGGTAAAAGTTTTCAATTTGTGACATCTAACTTCATGCAGGTGGAATTATAAAGCATGAATACTCTCAAAGCGGCCAAATTCTCCCATGGATGCCCAAATATTTCCAGGTACACATTAAAACCACTAAATAATTGTTTATCATTTACTAATACTTTTAAAGAAAATATATATTTGTACCCTTTTCCCTCATTATTTATAAAACATATTACAACACAGAAATGAACATTCTTTTCTTCATGAAAGATTACTAAATTGATACTGCTGCAATTTTCCCTACCATTTTTCATCATACAGAGTTACTTTAGTTTGTTTGTAAACTGAATAAATACTTTATATTTTCCAGGACAAAGAACGAAAAAGTAATTTACTTTGTACATAAGGTAGAAATTTTACGTTGGGAATTTTAAACCTGCACACCCAAGACATATATCATTCTTTTCCTTTTCTGCATTCATTCATATTAATGGCTTGGCACAAATACTTAACTGAATAAATAAGTTGATTTTGACCATTAGTTACAGCTAAAGATTTAAACCATTGCACCAAAATTATGTTATTTATAATTTAAACCTTATATTTTAGGGCAAGCAAACCACCTGGAACTGTGTAGCTGTTGTAAGAAAATGGCAATTATGATTGTTGGTTTACACTATAAACTACTATCGGAAGAACAAAAATTCATCAACTCACATTATCTGTAGTGATTACACTTTACACCTACAGCAGACTTTAACATTTTACCATGATCGAAAAGTGGAATCTTTACACTATATGAAATGCCTATGTTCTACTTTTAGTCTGCTTTCTGCATGGTCTACAAATTCCATTTATAGATGCTGACAACAATGTACTGTATAATGTGCTGGCTAATTGATTTTTCTTTAACTGTCTTAATTGGGAGATTAGTAATTTGATGAATGAATTCTTCAATATGCATTCTGGGATATGCAGAAATATCAAGTATATGATGGTTCACTTATCCTTGCCAACATATATACAAACTTCATATTTTACACCCAATAATTTTTTGTTATATCATTGAATCTAATACATCAGCATAGCCTTCCCCATGATTTTAAACATCATGCAATTTTTTCCATGTAACATTTGAGCAAGGAATTAAATTCACAGTAATGGATTTGCAATACAACCTTAAGATCTAACATTGGCTGCTGATTGAATTGGTTCAAAAGTAGCTAGCTTACTGAGATTGATTTACTTATGTTTTCAAATCGATAGTCAAATTTGCATACCATTCTGCATTACATTTCCTTTCTACCTTACAGTGTTCAATGTTGCTTGCTACTTATGCCTATTTCTTACGCTAAACTGCTATTTTTCCAGGTTAAAGAAACGTAAGAAAGTTACAGGTCGTCCTAATGTTAAAATCCTTCCGACGTTCCACAAAGTCCAAATGTATCATTGTTCCCAGCGCAAGAGACCGTCTTCCCATTTCTCATTCGGTTTTCACAATTCTAATGTATTAAACGTATGGTATAGCATTGTGTTGCTTTTTCATGTATTGTTTAACTTATTACTTGGCACATTATTTATAGTAAATTTGAATCAAATCCCGCCATTGTGCTCAAGTATTCATTTATTTTAATTCTGTTCAGTATTTAACCTTTTCGTTTTCTCAGCTATGCTTCCATCACTGCTATATGGAAAAAATTAGAACAGTTCAAAGTGCGTTATCTTTGATCAACCATGATATTATGTGAAAGTACAGTAAAGGTATTAGTCCTATCAGGTGTCTAATTTCTTTCTTAAGCTTCATTTTACCTACACCTTCCTTTTCAATAGTACAATCAACTCCTATGACAATAATGCAAATTTATCTCCGTCACTTTGAATGCTACTGTTTACGGGTCTCATAATTTCATTGACAGCCTTAAAGGCTACACTAACACACATTTCTCATACAAAAATTAATAAACAAACTTTAATGCTACAATTAATTAACAAACTTTAGTGCTATAATCTACATATTAGACCTGAAAATGTATTGACCTTGCTTCTTCAAATCTAATCTAATATTCAAGATAATATATGTTTGTATGGAGATGAGGTCTATAAAACATATGAATTTTCCTTCAAAGATGTGTACAATTATTGTTACTAACATTTAAGCAACATGACGGAGATCCTAATAAACAAAATTAAGACATGAAAAAGAACCATACATACATACATACTACACCAAAGCAACCTCTGTCACTAACAGAATTAATTTTTGTAAGAATGCCAAACAAGTTCCTAGCATGTAAAAAAAGCAGGTGGGATTTTGAGACAAAACAAAATAATACGTTTCAGGTGCATTTTAGGACAAAACAAAAGGTATTTACATATAAAAAATGGAAGGAGGTGAGAAATGAGAAAAAAAGTGAGGAGGGAATTTGTTTCTAGGATTGAAAGGAGCTAAAAAAGATGAATAATATACATGAAGTTGTATTAAAGCGCTTTCAGAACATAATAAATTTTAATAAAAAAAAAATCAAGTAGTCAAAAAGTTGCAACTAAATAAAACAATTTAATGGCATATGTCTCAATAATTCCAAAGTAAGTTGGTATACCAGTTAGAAAAGGCACTTAAGTTACATAACATGGAGACAGAAAGTGGACATATTAAATAGTGAGAAATTCCACTAATAATTAATCATACATCCATGTAGAAACTGATTTTTAAACTTAATCTCATTTTCAATATTTTAATTGTTAATAGATTTATAAAATTAAGTAAATAGTTTGATTAAAAGCGTGTTGTATTAATGCATGCACATTGTGTTTAGATGCAGGCCTATCTGGGCGTGCGTATATACTCGTATGCATAAGTAAAAGTGTGTACTTCCATGAAATAAGCTATAGACAATTATTTATAAACATATGTGAGTGTTAACTAAGGATTTACAACATTTTTAAACAAATCTTAAATGGTGAAAAATTGGGAATTTTTAAAAAGATTTTCGGGCACATTTCTAGTTTTACTCGAACTAATTATATTTGTAAAAAAAAATTGAAAATGATTTTTATATCATTAATTGATATTTAAAAGAGGTTTATTTGTTTATTAAAATCCAATATTGAAATATTTAAAAAACTATTTAAACATTCAAATCAAAGTGATTAATCTACGGGTTGTTATAGTCAGTGGCGATGGGTCGTCGACGGTAGGGGCTCCTTTCTGGCAACGAGCGGCAGTGGCTAGTCCTTGCAGAGGTGGCAATGAGCGGAGAAGCGAAGTCGATGAAACGGGCTTGGAATGTTTAGTCACGATCGTGATTTCGAATTAGGCGGCCAAATTTGGATTAGGGCTCAAAACGTGTTTAAGTTTAATTAAGTGATGTAATTATTAACATAATTTTATTATTCAATTCGCAGATCTTGTAAAATCAGTATCTATTTCATATTAGGTCCAAATCGAATGCACGAAGTCGCATTGTACTCATACCGTTGAACACTACACTTTGGAATATGATTGATAGGAATCAGAGCTTATAGAATTTCAAGCTAAAATAGAACGTTGTTCAATTTTAAATGGAATCATAATGCTAAAGTGATAACTGACTTTTGGTGAGGTAAACTCACCTTTTTGGTCAATTAGTATATTATATAGTAGATACAAAATTATTTATTGCCTGCTCGGATGTTAGTTTATATTGTTGTTAAATTGATTGTTTGGATTGGGTTCCCTCTTTGGAAATACATATAACTATATATTACTGTTTGTTCTCGCCTAATAGCGGATGGCATAAATAAACATTTTGTTGCAAGGGATAAGAGGAGTAGTTAGAGTGTTTTCGTAGTGAATAGATCGCTATGGAACACTTCGAAAAATACACATATGTATGTAGGATTTGCAAGGGACATTTGTGGATATACCCACAGAGTTTTTTCACCATTATTTATTTACTGTTATCCGCATCCCATTTATATTGTTTTATTACTTATATTGATGTTTTGTTAAAATAATTTGTGACCATCTATTTGAATTGCTTAAGTGTCGATTGATGTGCACTTAAATGTGCATATTTACATCCATATTTTATCTCTTTTTATTTAAATAAGCATCATATTTGGGAATTTAACATGTTTTAAACCCAAATTGAAATATTTTCAAACCATTATATTTTCAAACCATTATATTTTCATCCTCATTCAGGGGCAAAATGGTCATTTTTGTGCATGGGTCAATGTAAGAATTTTTACTTGGACAATTTTTATAATTTTTATAGGATATTTTAATGCATATGGAAGTGGAATTATGATGATATATGCATGAACAAGGAACTACAAAAGAATGAAGAGGAAATAATTCAAGTTTAAGATCATGGAGGGCCCCACCCACTTACCTTGACTTTCAATTAGGAGCTAAGCACATGATAAAAGGTAACTAAAGCTTCATGTACATTTCAGTGGGGAACTAGTGGATGTTAATGATTACTTGGTGGCTACACTACCTCAAGGGTACTTTGAGAAGCTCCCTAAAAAAGGAATTAGGATTTTATGCATGCATGTATAAATAACCCTCTTATGTACATGAAACTATCTTCTACCTTTCATATTACTTAGAAAATTAGAGTGTAAAATTGTAAGCAATGTTTCATGAAATAGAAATGGCTTCTTAGCCTCCTTCTCTTCTCTTATTTACATGCTTTTATTTACTTTTCATGCTTTTATTTATGCTCTTTCCTTTTCCTTGTTAGTAGATTAGTTTTACATACATGCAAGTAGTGTAGCTTAATTCCTTTTGTTGTATGTAGTTTAATTACATTTTCTTTGCTTATTTTCTATTTTCTTCTCTTTTTAATGTTGAAATTTACTTGTGTTGCTACAATGCCACAAATGAGTAGCTAAACCCCTCAACTTAGGGGTAATGAAGCTCTTAAGCATTATGTAAATTCAACAATTCTATGATTCATGATCTCTTGTATTTGTGCTTCATGAAAGTATATATTGGTGTAAGTTTATACAAGTGGGTTTGATAGCTTATATTGCATTTACAAATGAGCTATTCTTATTCAATATAAACACAAGTTACATCATGATTTGCTAATTAATTTTTGATTTTGAAATGAATGTAAAAACAAAATTTGATGATCTATATTACAAATCATAATAGTAAATAGATCATACTTAAAAATATTTTTTGCTTTGCTTCATTTTCTTGAGAATTAACAAGTGGCTTATTTGTTGTATTATAGTTTGATGGTTTCCTTTGTGTTAATTAATGACATAAATAAACCATACTTATGATAAATACAACAATAAGTTCATTTAATATCAAAACTTGAGATCATAGATTATTTGTTTGATTGATTTACAAAAATATGAGAGTGGATTGGCCCTTAAGTTGTTCTCTAATTTCATAGTTTTTAATCTTATTTTTATTTTAGTTTTAGCTTCACTTTGTTCACAAATAGTAGAAAACAAATTTCTCTCATTTTGGTCTAATTTGATTGAATAGTAAGTTTAAAATCTTAAAAATTCTCTGTTGATCGACCCGTACTCGCCACGTACTTCAATAGTACGTCGTGCGCTTGCAGTTAAATTTATTTCAAAAATTTTCGACGGTTTTCTAAACCAATAAAAATTCCATCGATTAACATCGTTATAGTAATTTTTCACTATATCGTCATTTATTAAATATCATCGCTCTAAACTTTGTGGTTGAACTTGAGATCATATTTTCACAAAATAAATGTTTAAAATTCATTAATCATTTTGATTAATGATATTTGAATTTAAGCAATCATTTTAATTTATGAAGTCTGAATTTAATAAATCATTTTAATTAATGATATTTATAATTAATGGGATTTTAATTTAATTTATCATTTTAATTAATAATATTGAGTTTAATTAATCATCTTAATTTATGATGTTTTAAATTTATTTAATCATTGATTAATGAGATTAAATCTGATTAATCCGTTTAGTTAATGATATTTGGATTATTTAATAATTTTATTTGATGGTGTTTTTAAATGTAAATTAACCGATTTAATAGAAGAGTTTAAAGAAAATTAATTAATTTGATAAAACTAATTTAAAGTTAATTAGTTGATTTAATAAAGATGTTTAAAGTTAATTAATTTATTTAACAAAGGTGTTTGAAGATAATTAATTGTTCATGAAAGAAGGTTATGAATTTTATAAATTATCATTCAGGATGAATTAACATTGTTAAAATTTGAAATGGTTTTTAAGTAAGTTTATTATCCTTTTGAATGATAAATGTTATTTTGAATTTAGAAATGACAGTTTATAAATGAGAAAATCTTTTAAAGGGAATTGTTTAAAAATAAAGCTAAGTGTGAATTGTTGGGTTTATAGTAAACAAAGTCTTTAATGATATTTTTTTGACCCTTGTTTTAATATACTTAGTATTATAATTTGCCCTCTTAAAAGTATATTTCAAAAAGTATTTTAAAAATGTTTCACAATATTCGAAATGTGAAAATCAAGCCCAAGGTTGAATTAAATGTTTTGAAATTTTATTAATTTATTAGCGCTAAGCGTATGCGATTTAATTCCCATACACAAATCACTTTGTCATCCTCGATAGTTGATTTATCGACACTCGATTGTTATTCTGCTATCTTCTTTATATTTTTCCGCTCTAAGACGATGTGGTGCTCTTTTTGAATTTGATATCCTTTATCGAAAATGACTAAAACCAAAGCGTGTGTAAAAGGGGGTGCACTTTCCTAGTCATTATTGTGCTTTGCCATTCTAAGACGATTTATCACTCATTTTGAGCATTGGTATCCAACATCGAAAAAAATAAAATCAAAGCGCGAGTGGAAGCCAAGTCATGTGGGTCGCATCGATTAGGATATATTCACATTCATCTAGAGAAGTCGACAGAATGCATGCATTGTTGTGAGTATATTCGGATGCCTATGGATTTAGCAGGGTCCGGCTTAGAAGTTCCCCAGAGTGATGCATGTGCTATCAAGTATATTTTATCTAGAGATATACCTTAATTGAAAGGGGGAGCACCCTCCAATTTATGTTGGATAAATTCATTTTCCTTGTTTCTATCTTGAGCCTCTGAAATGATCTTTTCATTCTTTGTGTTTTGTCAATCCAAGGCGTTTGTTACTCATTAGAGTATTGCTATCTTTTGCTGAAAATGACTAAAACCAAAGCACGAGTTGAAGCCAAGTTTTGTGGGATTATTCCTATTTGGGTATCTTCACATCTACTCTAGATTAGATTTTGTTGTATGTGCTCGAAGATGCGAAATACTCGTATTCCTTGTAACCATTGGTGGGGTCTGGTTTGGTATTGTTTGAGAGCCATCATAGCTCTCAAATATATTTCTACAAGTATACTTTCGGTACAGGGGTAGAACCCTCCTAGTCATTTGAATTTTTTTTTTATCTTTCCTTATTTAATTCAAATCTTTGAGACGTGTTTTGTAATTTGCATCGAGAAGTGTCTAAAGGTCTTCTCGACGTCTAAATATATTTGTCCATTCTATAAGTTTGGACTTTGTTGTTATCTTTGTGCATCCTTCCTTGTTTGGTTTTTTATGTTTCATGTATGGATGTTTTTTTTTGTGAGGTAAAAACCCATTCTGTGTTTAGTGGCGTGGTCTCACAGAATTAGTAAATGTTTGCCATATTACATGAGTTTTCTCATGCCGGTTTTTTAGACTGGTTCAGGTGTTATTTTATTATAATGCTCATGTCAGATCGAATATCTTTCTAGGTTTCATTGGTGGGACATGGATCTCATGGAGTAGAGCTGGATGTTTAGCAGTCATAGTATTTTACTTTCCATTGTATTATATATACTAATCAGCAATTATAAGATTAGGATTTTTTAACTGTCCAGCCGATAAGATTTATTTTTATCCCTGATGTACTCTATATTTTGGAGAGACAATTTTCACTATCGTTGTTATATTATATGTTGTCGATTCAGCTGCGAGATTCTGATTTCCTTATTCTTTGTTCTTTTCTTTTTGGTTTAACCTAACAACATGTCTTTCCAATGATTGGATGTTCGACATTTGAATACAGCGGATGTATTCAGTGTCAACTTTCGATGGTCGAAAAGGCAGGTCGTTACATCAGGTATAGAGCTGAAGATTAAGCAAGAATCTTGGCTTTGGAAGGGTATGGCTCATTAGAATAGGGTAAGCGATACCATAAAATGAGTTTGAGAGTATTATATATACGAGAGCGTATCAGTTGCTGTTACAAAACATAGTGTGTTAATTGGTTTATTGAGTTGTTTATGAATTCTGGCTGAGACTTAGGAACGCTACAGTGTCGATAGAGACTTCTAAATACTTAAATAAGACAAACATGATATTGATTTTTTAAAATTTGGCAAATGAAATATTTTTCCTTGGATTATATTTTATATATAAAGGAATAATTTTTTCAAATTTTACATAGTTATTATGTGTGTTTGTTTGAAAATGATAATATTTATTTATTATCATGACTGTTTGATTTGTCGTACTCAAATAGTTTAGGAGTAACCATTGTTTGTTAATTTACGCTCGACCTATTTATGAGCGTTTATTATTTGATAACTGTAGTATACTTAAACCAACCTCTTATGCTTTAAGTTTCACAATCGACTATAAGGTGTTTGGAGAAAACGATAAGTTAAAATTCACCGTTTTATGATGTAAAGTAACAATAAAACTTTTAAATAAAAGTTGTTTAAAATAATCTAAATGATAGAATAGAACATTTAAAAAATAAATATTTGAGAAAATTTTATTAGAATAAGGAAGAACCATTATAATATGAAATGATTTTGTATAAAGACAATTTTATATAAATTTGATTTATAAAATGTTTTTTAAAAAGGAGTTTTAAAGTTTAATCCAGAGTTGTTTAAAAATAATTTCAAAATGATTTTGGGAAAAATATTACTTGGAAGTATTTTTAATTAAAATATTTTAGAAGTGAAATTTTTAAACGGAATGCATTTTCTTTGGGATAAATCGAGGAAAATCATCTCGATTTGTTTTGTGATAATCTAAATAATCTTCTAAGTGATGATCGGATATTGTTTAGGTAAACGTTGCAGAGTACTCAGTAAATTATTTTCTTTATCATTGTACAATCGAAATGAGTTGAAATTCAAGCAAACCCATAGTGAGTTTTAATAAATAAATCATTGAATTTATTTCATACAGAAATATTTGTGATATGTTTTCAAAAATGAGGTTTGAAATAAAAACCGGGTGACTAGTCTTTGGTTTCCTTAAAAGAAATTGGTTTAAAATAAAAGTTATTCTGAATAATGATTTTATAAATGAAAATTTAAACTCTTGGGTAGAAAAGGGATAATTTAACGCAAGTTTTTAACTGAGTTAAATTAGATAGAAAGGTTTTGGTAACTTTATTTTATTAAAACCATAGTTTTTTTAATCATATAAGTTGTGTAAACTGCTGGTGCTATTGGGCCTCCAAATTTCAATTTTGAGAAAAATAAAAAAGTAAAGAGTAAATAACAAATAAATAAAATAAAATTTATATTTTTTATATAACCTTAGAATATAGAGGAGTATTATACAAGTAAATAAGAGTGGAATAAGTTTTAATCTAATGTTTTATAAAGGTGCGACTTTATAAAATGTTTGTAAACCTAAGTAGAAATTTAGAAAATAATTCATAAATAATTTTATTATTGATGAAATACTATTAATGAGAATGAAAAGGATTTAGAAAGAGATTGGTATAATAGAGGAACTAATCAAATTAAGTATGTAAATTATATATAGAGCATTTTATTTGCACAATTCTTGATCAAGGGTTCGAATGCATAGCTTCGGGGTGAATCACACGAGTCCGAAAAAGGATTTCTCACTTGATTCTTATCAGCGAATACATGATTTGGATTCTCGATATGATACTGAAGTTTTTTAACCATACTTTTTGGCTATGCAAGGAGAACGGAAGTTTCTAATCAAAGAACCTGATCGGAGCCTGCCCTATAGAGGTCGAGTGAGCAAAGTAGTTCGGAAGTAGAAGTCTATATATCCGAGCAGGTGATCAGATCAAATATAGCATATGGATGATTGATGTATATCATTCAGGCTGAAGTATATTTGTGTACTTAGTGTGCGACCCAAGGAAGTATGAATCTAAGCAAAATTCTAAATCTGGCCGTTAGTCGTATGGTATTCTAAATAATGTTAAGTGTTTGATTTTTCCTTGTGAAATTTGATCAATTTAGTGTTAGTTTATTCCTTTACGGAATTTGATTGATTTGAATTGATTGGTTGTGTGATTTTATATACCATAGTTGATAAATTTGAATTTATAAACCAAGGTTTTTGAACTGATTGTTTGTTAGAACTTAAATCCCGGTGCTTTTGAAAAAAAAGTGATTTCGAAAGAATTTTTGAAAGAAACAATAATAATATTATTTTGAGAATTTTAGAAAAGCACTATTATTTCAAGTATTCAAAAAACATTGGCTGAAGCGATTTTTCAAATATTTTTGGGTTATGGCTAAAATTGGGCAAAAAGGGAGTTTTTCGATATGGAGGACTCGCCAGGTATATTCACTACACTAGAAACAACTTTTCACAGCATTCGATAAATGCTATAATAGGATATGACAGTGTTATTAGAAATGCTCGTAGATGAATAACTTGTAACAGCAAAGAAAAAATGATGTTGACAACATCAATTGAAGGCGCTTATAGTGAGCAGTTAATAGTTTTTTTACAACGTTTAAAGTTTGCTGTCAAAAAATATTCGCCTTTTTCTTACATTTTAAACAGTGTTTAGTAAACACTGTTATTAACTCTTAAAAGTATAGACAATAGGGAACGAATGCTGTTATTAAACCTTAAAGATTTAGCACTAAATGAACGTTGTCTTCTATTGCTATGATTTTTATGGCATTTATTTTTTCTTTACTATCACAATATTTATGTACATATGTATATCATCAAACTACATTTGAATATATTTCTAACAGCAACATAACATGTTTGAACCAAACTAAAAAAGTATCATATAAACATGTAACCATTACTCATTCACATAAACTATTTTACACAGTATTCATAAAAGGAGGACATCTATAAACCAAATTTACATAATATCCGTGAACAAAAATAACACCTAAACTAAGTTTTGCACAATATCAGTTAAACAAAGACGCTACATCTATAGACAAAAGCAAGTTTGCACCAAATACTAACAACAAAATGTGCTACCAAAAAGTTTCATATATCTGCTACGGAAGAAGAATGTGCCATCTTGTACAATTTTACACCAATTCTTTATTCACCTAAAATAAGAAATTTAAAATTTATTGATCAAATACAAATTTGAAATAATGCATCTAACTTTCAACTGCTTGATGGATGTGCAAATGTTTTATAAATACATTTCACATTTTTTTACCAACCATAAAAGGTGGTTTTTTTAACCAGTGCTTTCTTGTTCAAATTATTCGACTTGGTAACCCATCTTTGCTATACTATTATTATAATCATCATCATCATTGTTACTAGTTCTTGCAGCAATATTTGCAATATTTTCATTGTATCAAATATTTTTATTGTATTTTTTTAAACTGGTCAGAAGGTGGTATATTATTAAACTAACTAAAAATAATTGTATATACCTTCCATTTCATTGTTAGCCTGCAATTCTACGAGTGCAAGTCTAAAGCCACAATAAGCCATGTTAACACCCCAAAAATCACATGAAACTCCTGAACAAATATATTGTATTTTTATATCAAATTAATATTCATGTTCCTTTACTTGACTCATTGATTAACCCACTTCTGCTAAATTTCCTGTAAATAGATATCCACATTTCAATCTCATCATCTACATCAGTCCATTCACACAAAAAGCTTGCAAAAACAAAATCAAAACGAAGAAAAACTTAAAAAGACAACATATCAATTATAAATTGGCAATGATTCGTTCTTTTGTAAATTGGCATTCAGTGTTTCTTGATTTATAAACATCAACTTTTGTTTTAGATTTCCTATGATCATTACATGATTAGACTTCAAAATGGAAATGAAGGGGAGAATGATAGGACTAAAAATTATTTCTTCGACTCTTCCATTGTTTTATTCACAAATGATGGCAACAGACTCTTAAAAAATAATGTTGTAATTCAAGTAAATTGAATTTTGACAAAATTTGGTGCTAGATTAAATTGATACTTATACAAACACTGACACCTAGTAAATGGGAATCAACAATGACAAGCTAATAACTGAAATCGTGTTTAGGAAAATACTTGCACCCACACATCATTAGTTTTTATCATTAAGAGGGAGTTCAAATACCAAATTATATTATTTTTGAAACCTAGATCCCTTTACATCACATGGTCTTTCTCTATTTATACACCAAATATTTACATTTCTATGTGGTTCTTGAATCTATAATCTTTGCCTTTAACTTCTCTTGGCTCAATTTTTTCAGTCTTGATTGGTACATCTATCTTGTTTGACTTGGGGAATAAGGAAATAAAATATTCTTGAGGTGCAGACAAGTTCAATTTAAGAAATTAAAAACCTCACATATTTTACCTCTGCTAGTACTCAAAGAGTCATTACCTTGCGATCTGCTGGTGTCATGATGCCTCATATGGTTATGAAGTGCATTTTGGTCGACCATTCATATATGCATATTAGCAGATGACATCTTGAATATTTAATATGAAGATCATCTTCTTCTTTTTTATCCCTTTATGCACTAGTGAAAATTTAAAAAAGAGCCTAATTTAATTCATGCACTACAACAGTAGCATATATAAATGAAGCAGGTGAACAAATGAGTAGTTTTGTCATCTCAGAATGTATAAATTACAGGAACTGTTTATGGTTCCATCTGGCCCAAAACTCTTAAATCATTATTTTTTGTCCATTTTGTTTTTGATCCGTTCGACATCTCCTGACAGTTTTTATAATAATTTCAGGAGTCTTTCATGAGTTGATTTGTATGTGTTGCTTCTTTTATTTTTCTCCTCTTTGCGGGATATGAGTTCGTTTTCATAACAGTGATTTATCATTTATTATAGATTTTTTAACATGCACTTTTCTTCAAAGTTGGTCAACAGTGCATCAATGATTTATTATCAAATAGATTACTTGTTTGTTCCTTTGTGATTTTGCACATATTGTAAACGACTTTGCATCTTCTTTATGGTTGGTGCACTTATGTCTTATATGTCTGGTCAATTTTGGCTTCTGCTTAAAGTGTTTACACTAGATGCAACGATTCTTTATTGTGTAATAATACTCTCTTTAAGCGTACATGTATCGGAATATCAACCTAATATATTTTAATCAACTTATAAAATTTAGCTAAGAAGCTTCTTTGAACTAATCAATATCTATTACACAATCATATCGCTAATGGCAGATGTAAAAACCGACCTTGCTGATTCTAAATATAGGCATAACAAAGCGCCTCTAATGCAAACCCAATTCTTTGATAATTTAATGCTCTAACCAAAGGCGGAAATTGCAATCGTGACATACTACAAATTTTCAGTATGAATTTTTCTCATTTCCGCTCAAATTGTCGCTCGTAATCCCCCCTTCAAACCCTGAAACCTATTTTAGTTTATGGAAACTGCCATAGATTATGGCAGCACTAACATCTATCATTGGTTTGTGGGTAGCTATCTCAGATTATGGTTGGATGTACTGATTTAGGGCGCGATTACCCTTGATTAGGGCAGCAATCATTGATTTGACTGGATCCATTGAAGTTGTAAAGTGATGATTGCAAGAAGACTTTAAGAGAAAGTTTAGGAAATTTTTTCTCAAGTAATTCTATGATTTTATTATATACTACTTATTTATTTGCAAACTCTTCTATCTTCTTTAAATTATTTGGATTATTGGTATTAGCTTATCACCTTCTGCTACCTTTAGATGCAGCCCAATTAGTAGGTAGCAGATTGCTTTTTTGTATGTGCTGGTTGATTTTTTTGTCCAATCGATTTTTTTTGTATGTGCTACTCATTTAGGTAGCAGATTTCTTAATTTTTGAAAAAATCTCTTGTCCCTTGTGTATTTGCTGGTAGTTTTTGAATCATGACTTGAAGCACTAGTTCAGGTAAAAGGAGACTTTAGCTCTTTCTTTTGATTATACATTGTTATGTTATATTTTTTTTCCTCCCCAAAATTGTTTTTTTTAAAATGGTACTTAGATACAACATGTCACTGGAATAACATAACACAAATTACATATCAATATATGTTAGAATCATGCTACGCAAGTTTCGAATTCCTCTTGCACCAAAGTCGAATCACTTAAGCAGTAGGACAATGGTGCTTGTCTCCTCCTCAAAATTGTTTCCTTGCAAAAATCTATTAGGGAAATCTTTGTAGGGGAACTTGACAATTCTGTTAATCTTGGGCAACCTTTTACAATTTTTAACAATGTACAATAGTTGCATGAATTTTGAAATGATGTGGATACCTTTTTTAGTAAGAAATTTTTACATTTTATTCTACTATTTTTCCCGATGTAGATTATTCATATATTTGCATTTTTCTAGGATCAATGACTAAAATGTTGAAATGAACTTATAAGCACCAATTCATTGACGGTGTATGTCAGGTAATTATATGTTCTATTATTTTCAATCCTATATTGATTTTATTCCTATTGTAAGATAACTTAACTGTTAATATATTCGGTTGATATATGAATTCCTTATATTTTCTAATTATAGACCAGTTTATCTCACCTAACAACAAATATCTGGTGAGCTGAACAATATGGTCAAGTCTATATTTTCATCTTGTTTATAAATTATAACTTGTGAAATATACATGAGGTTTACAACTCAACAATTTATTCGATTTGTAATATTTTACTTTAGAATTGTAAGTGCTTACTTAAGAGGCCGTTTAGTATTTTTTTATTTAAAGTTGGAAGTTTGTATAAATCTTCAATCATTTATTAACTTTGGTACATGAAAAGAGGGTATTTCTCTATGTTTTTTTATTGATTGTGCTTATATGATATAGCCACTTCTTTTTTGTTAAAAAAAGTAAGGAATGAACTATTTATTTCAACTTGGATTATATACCCATCAAATAAATAGGAAATATTAATATATAGTTTAAATCAAGAAATAATATGAACTCAGTTCAAGAAAGCTTTAAGATTTTATATTATTATGTTATGAAAGTATATTTAGTCATCCTTGAAGTTTACAAGTGAAATTTTATTCAATGAGCCTTAAAAAACATTTAATAAGAATTCAGTTTGAATGAATTATTTGGTTAACTGGTACACACATAAGTTATTAAAGAGTTTGTGATGTACTTTACAATTTTTCATGTTTTATTTCCTTGAAATCTACAGTTAATGCAACTGATAGAGGAGTGAATATTTAGGACTATATAATCATTCATATACTAACTTGTTTATTTTGTAGGAGTTGATCCATGACAACTATATATAATTTTATATCCTTATCTAGAAGTTAAAATATGTTAAAATCTCTCCTATATGATATATACTACATTATCATTTCATATATTTGGTTTAAAAGAAAAATCTCATTTTTATGTTACATACAGACGTCTGAATGCTTCAATCCAGACGTCTCATTCTGGAAATTTGAATGTTGTAAAATACAATATTCAGACGTCTAAAGAGTATAAATCAGACATTTTAATATGACAACTTTTGCCTATTTTCTTTCTGGTTTGATTTCGTTGCATTTCAGAAGTCTGAATTTTTAATTTCAGAAGTCTGAATATTTACAACGGCTACTTTTCTGAAAAAGGCATTTCCATTCACGAAGAGTTGCAATCTTTAATCCAACAGATAATCATAACTCTTGATGATAACTCTTCATGAACAATTGCAACTATTTATTATCTAATAAACACATTAGAATCAAGTTTTCAAAACACCAATTCTATTGATTATTATTCTATTCTTGAAATTCTTGATTCTAATATATTTGTGCTTTCAACATCATTCAAATTCAGTTTTCTACTTCTTTAATCTTCACGCATTCACACATATATCATAAAGGAGAAAGATTATAGGAAGTTTGTATTATCAAGAGACAAATTCGTGTTATTAAGAACACATTGTGTCACATACATTATGTATAAGTTGAAGTCCTCTTCGGCTGTTGAGGCGAAATCCTGTTCTGTTGCTCAGGTCCCTTGTTCGATTGTTCAAAGGTTATATGAACCTATTCCTTCGGGTTAAGTGAGGATTATTGTTGGTGAAATTCCAGAAAGGAGTCTGGGACTGGACGTAGAACGGGAAGTTCGAACTAGTATAATTTTTTTTGGTGTGCTTGTTTTATTTTTACTTAATTTACATTGCTATAGTTAATTTCTACACTATTTTAATATTATTCCATATAGCATGATCCGTACAGTCTTTTCATTTGGTATCAGAGCAAGGCATCTCATTACCGTTACACAGTTATCTGATATCTTATTAATATGGAAAACAACACCAGCACTACCACTAACACTAGTTTTATTGAAGGTCAATCTACTACATGACCTCCATTATTCAATGGCATGAATTACAATTATTGGGCAACACGAATGCATATATATATGCAAGCCAGTAGTTTTGATGCACGGAATGTTATACAGGTAGAATACACTGCACCTACTATTGAATATATTACATGGACAGTTGCACAGAAAGAAGATGCTTTTGCTAATGCTAAAGCTATGAATATGTTGTTTTGTGCATTAGGTAAAAATGAATTTAACCGAGTTAGTATATGTAACACTGCATATGAAATATGGAGAACACTTAAAGTAACTCATGAAGGTACTAACAAGGTTAAACAGAGTAAAATCTCTATGCTTAAGAATCAATTTCAAATTTTAGGATGAAGCAAGATGAATCTATAAATGATATGTACTCCAGATTTCAAGATATTCATCATTCTTTACTAGCACTAGGAGAAACATACCCCGATTATGATATTGTTTCAAAAAACCTTAACTCTTTAACGGATGTATGGGAAAGAAAAGTCTTAGCCATGTAGAAGCTAATGATCTTTCTACCATGAAACCAGAAGAGTTGATAGGAAATCTAATGTCCTACGAAGTAAATTTGCAGGCTAAAAGAGTACAAGCACAAGACAAAAAGAATATGGCATTTCATGCAGAGAAAGAAGGATCAGACTCGGATGAAGAAGACTTAGCATTCATTGCTAAAAATTTTAAAAAGTTTTTGAAGTACAGAAAAGGAAATCGAAACAACGGGAAAAGGAACTACAACAATAATACAAATAAGCCATCTTCATCTATACCAGAATGCTTTAATTGTCACAAGAAAGCGCACATGCAAAAAGATTGACCAGAACAAAAGACGACATATCACAATAAAAATCGAAAGGACAAGTCTAAAAGAAAAGCATTTTCAGTAACACGGGATGACTTGGATTCTTCCTCTTCAGAAAGCAACCGTGATAGTGAAAAAGAACAAGCAAATGTCTATTTTATGGCCATAGAGAATGAGGTAAATGATCTTACTTCTGATGATATGATTGAAATTAATTCAGAACTTCTTGATACTTTAAAAAGTATCAAAAGAAAATATAAAGAGGCTCTAGAAAATCAAAGAAAACCAGAATTCGAGAGAGATATGCTAAACGATGAAAAGAAAATATTAGAAAAACTTGGAAAACTTCAAGATACCTTTTCTAATGATAACTCTCAATTACTTACTTTATTGAGTCAAGAAATTGAAACTCAAAAAAAAAAGAATGATTCTCTTGTCTCTGAAAATCATGAGCTAAAAACTAAGATCAAGATGATAGAATTAGATAATGCTTGCCTCAAAACCAAGTTAGACAATATTACTAGAAATGCTTCTAACTTTAATAAAGGACGAGAAACTTTATCTAATATTCTTGAAAATTCTCAATCTACTTCTAATAAAAAAGGATTAGGATACCCTAAGAAATCAAAGACTTCATTTAAAAAGGAGATTAAGAAAAATATTTTTAATCCTACTACTCGTTCAAAAAGAAATAATATTTCAAAAACCATAAAAATATGGGTTCCTAACACATACAATAGTTTGATTAGGAATAAAGATATAAATATATTTTTGGAAACAGTTCATAAAAATGAAGATTATATTTTTAAGGGGGATACTGAACCTACTTGGGTTTGTTTTCCTAAGACCTAACTCTTAGGACCCTATCACAAAGTGGGTACCAAAGTTATTATTATTTTTTGCAGGACCCACTTAAAAAGAGAGGAAAATGGATACTCGACAGCGGTTGCTCAAAACATATGACTGTAGACAAAAATATGCTATCAAACATTACTTACTCAGATGGAGGCTCAGTCACTTTTGGAGATAATTCCAAAGGATATATCATTGGAAAAGGCGATGTCAGCAATGTCGGTACATGTAATTTATCTCTTATTTCTAAGGTTTTATTAGTCAAAAATTTAAAACACAATCTTTTAAGTATTAGCCAGTTATGTGACAAAGGTTTCAAAATCTCTTTTTCTGAAGATAAGTGTAACATTTTTGATAAAAATCAAAATCTCATATTTGAAGGAAATAGAGACAGAAATATCTATGTTCTGAATATGAAGATCAATCACAATTCAGATATGTGTTAATAGCTAATGAAAATGATCCTTGGCTACGGCACAAAATATTCTGTCATATCAACTTCAAAACTATAAACAGACTTTTTTAAAATGATTTAGTCAAAGGATTACCAAAAATGAACTTCAAAATCAATCATATTTGTGATGCATGCCAATTAGGAAAATTGACCAAATCATCTTTTAAATCTAAGAAGGTTATCCCTACATTACAACCACTTGAATTACTACACATGGATTTATTTGGGCCAACTCAAGTTCAATCCTTAAACCATAATAGATATGTGTTTGTAATAGTAGATGATTTTTCTAGATATACTTGGACCATTTTTATGAAAAACACAAGTGATACGTTTGAGCATTTTAAAATTTTTGTCAAACGAATTCAAAATTTAAAAGGTTTAAAGATAAAGAATATAAGAAGTGATAATGGAGGAGAATCTGAAAATGAAGTTTTTGACTATTTCTGTAAAAAGAAAGGAATTTTTCATAAATTTTCGTTTCCTAGAACTCCACAACAAAATGGGGTTGTAGAACGTAAAAACAGAACTTTACAAGAATGTGCACGAACTTTGTTAAATAGAAGCACTCTTTCAAAACATTTTTGGGCAGAAGCTGTTGCAACTGCTTGTTATGTTTTGAATCGTGTTTCTATTCGACCTCTAACGAAAAACACTTCTTATGAACTTTTTACTGGAAGAAAACCAAAGATTTCTTATTTTAAAGTTTTTGGCTCAAAATGTTTTATATTAAATACAAAAGATCAGCTTGGAAAATTCGATGCGAAATCCGACGAAGGAATCTTTCTAGGATATTCAGATCGTAGCAAAGCTTAACGCGTATTTAATAAAAGATCAAATACTGTTGAAGAAACATTACACGTATCCTTCGATGAAAATTTTCTACAAAACCAAGTATAGAAGATGATGAAGATTTTCCAGATAACATCACAAATATAGAAACTACAAATCTTGAAAATGATGAAAACATTGTTGATTATAATAATGATGAATTAAGATCTCCACCAAAAACATTACGGGATCATCCTGTTCAAAATATTATTGGAGAAATTAATTCAAACGTTCGAACTAGAAGTCAACTAAATCAAATGGGACACGTAGCATTCCTTTCAAATATAAACCTAAGAATCCCAAAGAAGCTTCCACAGATGATTATTGGTTAATTGCAATGCAAGAGGAACTAAATCAGTTTGAACGCAATGGAGTTTGGGAATTAGTTCTTCGACCAAGTGATCAAACTGTTATTGGAACAAAATGGGTCTATAAGAACAAAGCATATGAACAAGGTAACATCACTAGAAATAAAGCAAGACTAGTTGCACAAGATTATAATCAACAAGAAGGAATTGACTATGAAGAAACGTTTGCTCCGGTTGCAAGACTAGAAGCAATACGAATCTTAATGGCCTATGCATGTTTTCACAATTTCAAACTTTATCAAATAGACGTTAAAAGTACTTTTCTGAATGGTTATATAAAAGAAAAAGTGTATGTTGAACAACCTCCCTTATTTATTCACGAGAAATTCCCTAATCATGTTTATAAACTTAAGAAAGCACTTTACGGTTTAAAACAAGCACCACGTGCTTGATATGATCGACTAAAGACATATCTAGTTTCTTTGGGATTTCAAATTGGGAAAGTTGATCAAATACTTTTTATTAAACATTCGAAAAAAGATATTTTAATAGTTCAAATTTATGTTGATGATATCATTCTTGGTTCTACTAATGACCAGTTGTGTCAGGACTTCTCCGAAATAATGACCAAGGAATTTGAAATGTCTCACATGGGAGAATTAACATTTTTTCTTGGTTTACAAATTAAACAACTTCAAAATGGCATATTCATTAATATAGAAAAATATTTTGATAATTTAATCAAACGTTTCAGAATGGAAAATACTTCTGCCAAACCAACTCCAATGAGTACAACAACACATCTTGAAAAAGATGACAATGGCAAAAGTGTTGACCAGAAACTATACCGAAGTATGATTGGATCATTACTATATTTAACGGCAAGTCGACCTGACATAATGATGAGTGTGTGCTTGTGTGCTAGATTCCAAACCAATCCAATGGAATCGCATTTAAGAGCAGTAAAATGTATATTACGTTATCTCACAAACATAAAAGATTTTGGTCTGTTCTATCCTAAAGAATGTCCATTCGAGTTAGTTTCATATAGTGATGCTAACTTCGGTGGTTCTCGAACAGATCGAAAAAGTACAAGTAGTACGTGCCATTTTATTGGAAAATCACTTGTATCTTGGTTCAGTAAGAAACAAAACCGTGTTTCTCTTTCTACATGTGAAGCAGAATATATTTCTGCTGCTTTGGCTTGTACTCAACTAATCTATATGCAACAAACACTTAAAGATTTCAATATAAACTTATCAAATTCAACTATATATTGTGACAATTCTAGTGCTATTAACTTATCTAAAAATCCTGTCAATCATTCACGAACAAAACATATTGACATCCGTTATCATTTTCTTTGTGACAATGTCGAAAAAGGAACAATAAGTTTGAATTTTGTTTCGTCTGAAAATCAGTTGGCTGATATTTTTACAAAACCTCTTTTAGAAAATGTTTTTATCAAACTCAGACGAGAGCGTGGTATTGTCTCTCTTAAAAATCTATGATATCTTTTATGAGATATTAAGATTTGTAACTTATTCTTTACTTCATAATTTATTTCTAACAGTTAACTACTACTAACTTTCATTCCTCACCGCTTATTTTCTTTACTTTTTAATGTACGTATATTACTATCTAAAGCTTTTCAGCCACACATTGCTTTAACAAAAATTCTATATTTAAACTTTTCTCTTCCTTTTATACATACAATCTCTGCCTCTCTTATTACCAAAAGAGCTATTGCAAATGGAATTCAATACGTTTTTTCTTCTTCTCTCTATGGTATCAAACAACAATTCTGATTCTAATAACACACCTTCATCTTATTCTTCATCATCTATAGAAATTTTGGCCACTCCAACACCACGTGAACAGGGTAAATATTGTCCTTCACATGAACATTCTGGCTTTACTCCAAAAAAGAAGAAATCTCGACGGTTTCTTTTCTTCGGTTCTCCATCAACCAAAGAAAAAATATCTGAGATTCATCATTACCAAAAAGAACAATTGGATTTGCAAAGAGAGATGTATTACGAACAGAAAGTTAACGCCAAAAGACTTAGTTTTATTGAACAAGTGGCATTAAAATTCTGCGGTACATCTCCAAAGAAAGATGTAGTTCAACTCTCAACTTCAAATCCATGGATGCCGAGTCCACAGCGTCCTTCGGTTCTCCAAATTCTTGGGAACGTCAACCATATCGGTCTCCATTACGACCATACACAGAGATAACCAAGATAGAACTGGGAGAATGCAAGACTCCGAGTGATGCGGATAAATGATTTCTTTCATCTATATCTGTTGCTGTTGAATGATCATATTTATATTTTGTAAATCATTCAAAAATTATTATAATTCTCTTTTTTCTAAATATATTTAACAATGTCTGAAATACATATTTCAGACGTCTGAAATAGTTGTTTTAGACATTGGAATATTGTTGAAGGAGTTTTCTTCACTCATATTCAAACGTCTGAACACTCTATTCCAGACGTCTAAAAGTACCTGAAATTGAACTATTTTTCTTCTATTTTTAAAATTTACAATTTCAGACGTCTGAAATTGAAATTCCAGACGTCTGAATCTAACTGCCGATTTAAAATTCAAGGTTTTTTTTCAAATTTATCCATCCACCAACCACATTAATTTCTTTCATCTACTCTTCAACCCCAATTCATCCGAACCAGCATCTTTCTATTCTCCAAAACTCCATTTTTAAGCTCTTTATCTACAAAAATTCTAAACAAAAATCTCCAATGCCTCCAAGAACAAAACGACTAAGGGCTCCAAGCTCTTCATCTACACCGAATATAGATCAATGGCTATGGAATGATGAAGCAAAGAAAAGATTTACTCAAATGGATAGATCTGGTTTCTTCCCGGGAGCTTTTGTTAAATTTGACGAATTTGAACCCTACAGAATTCAACAAATTGCTCGCTCAAGTGGGTTAGAATCTCTCTTATCCTTTTCTGCAAATTATGTTAAGATAAATCATCTTTTAGTCAAATTATTCTATGCTAATATGAATTTAGACAATCATCATCCCCATAATAGAGAGGACTGTATTTGGACTTGGGTATGTGGTGTTAAAATATATCTTCCCTTAGTTCGTCTTGGAGATATTTCGCAATGTCCTTCATCCGGAACAGATTTGGATGAAATTGAAGTTTCACTCTCTTTGGATCATAGAGATGAAGTTTCCCATAGATTTCTTTCCGATGATATCACTATGCTTACCTCTGTCCAACTCCGGCCACAAGCCCGTATTCTTCATCGAGCTTTAATTCGTTCCGTCTCACCGAGAACCAGAAGTTATGAAGTTATCAACAAACGCAACTTCCAAGCTCTATATGCCATATATTCGGAGCAATCTATAAATTGGGGTCGTGTTATTCTTGAGGAGTTTATGGATGTTAATCGTCGTCGTCGTTATAAAACTTTTCATTGTGGTGCATATATATTGAAAATTCTTAGAAATTATGGAGTAACTTTTTCGGAATCAGAATTTTCACCTATAAAGGAGCTAGGATCCAAAATCTTAGGGCTGATGAACTTGCCTAAGCATCCTCAAAACCTTAACTTTATTTCTTTCCAAGAATGGATCACAAACCGGGATCAAAATATACCTCATCACCACATTGCTCCACAAGCTCCCGAGCATGATGATGATAACATAGAAGTGCTTTCTCTTGAATCAACACCTAAACAAGCCTTTGTTACAGTTTCTCCAAATCAGGCTAATCTCAATACCAAGATTGATAGATTAGAAAAGCAAACCAATAAGAAGTTTAATTCTATTCATGGCTTCCTAAACAAAATTTGGGAACATATTGGTTGCTCATCTTCCACTTCTACCGAGGTCTCTAATCCCGCACCCTTTCAATGGTCGTCTAGATCTGGTACTAACAATGAGGTAGATAATGACGACGACGATGAAGAAGGTGATGATCAGCCTAGTCTTTTAAAACAGATCTTTTTGCTCCATTTGTCTTTTAAAAATTACTGATGTTTCTTTTGGTATGTAACTAAAACATATGCTACTACTGTTTGGCTCTTTGTATCTTATGATGATTTTGATGCTTCTTTGTTCTCCTATTCTTGTTTATATTTTGTTACATCTATGATATGCATGATATTTTCCTTTTTGTCGATGTCAAAGGGGGAGATATATTTATATCGACAGGGGGAGTTTATATTAAAGGGGAGTATGTTTTTTATTGCTTCTATACGATCTTACTATAGTTTTATATAATTATCATTGTCAAAAAGGGGGAGAATGTTGAAACCTTCGTGATATTTTGACTTTGACAACTATATAATCATTCATATACTAACTTGTTTATTTTGCAGGAGTTGATCTATGACAACTATATATAATTTTATATCCTTATCTAGAAGTTAAAATATGTTAAAATCTCTCCTATATGATATATACTATATTATCATTTCATATATTTGGTTTAAAAGAAAAATCTCATTTTTATGTTACATTCAGACGTCTGAATGCTTCAATCCAGACGTCTGATTCCAGAAATTTGAATGTTGTAAAATACAATATTTAGACGTCTGAAGAGTATAAATCAGATGTCTGAATATGACAACTTTTTGCCTATTTTCTTTCTGGTTTGATTTAGTTGCATTTCAGAAGTCTGAATATTTACAAAGGCTACTTTTCTGAAAAGGCATTTCCATTCACGAAGAGTTGCAATCTTTAATCCAACGGATAATCATAACTCTTGATGATAACTCTTCATGAACAATTGCAACTATTTATTATCTATATAAACACATTAGAATCAAGTTTTCAAAACACCAAATTGATTATTATTCTATTCTTGAAATTCTTGATTCTAATATATTTGTGCTTTCAATATCATTCAAATTCAGTTTCCTACTTCCTTAATCTTCACGCATTCACCTTATATCATAAAGGAGAAAGATTATAGGAAGTTTGTATTATCAATAGACAAATTCGTGTTATTAAGAACACATTGTGTCACATACATTATGTATAAGTTGAAGTCCTCTTCGGCCGTTGAGGCGAAATCATGTTCTGCTGCTCAAGTCCCTTGTTCGATTGTTCAAGGGTTGTATAAACCTATTCCTCCGGGTTAAATAAGGATTGTTGTTAGTGAAATTCCAAACAGGAGTCAGGGACTGGACGTAGAACGAGAAGTTCGAACCAGTATAAAAATTTCTGGTGTGCTTGTTTTATTTTTACTTATTTTACTTTGCTATAGTTTATTTCTGCACTAGTTTAATATCAATCCATATAGCACGATCCATACAGTCTTTTCAACCTGTAATGTGTCTGTTGCATATTCAAATCTAAAAGAAAGCTCCAGATCAAAGTTTTCAAGTTCAAAACCAAAGTGAAGAAGAAATTAAAAATCTGGAAAGAAAACAAAATTAAGCTTCAGTTTCAAAACATGGAGAAAAGAAAAGGAAAGAAAAGGGAATCAAAGAAAAAATCTGTCATTTCAGATGAAGCAAGTAGCAACTTAAATTTAAGCGCTGTTCCAGTAATCAAGATCAGATTCAAACTCAGTTTAAATCAATACAAGATCAAGCTCAACAACAAATAGTTCAAGAGCAAAAGAAAAAAAAATCATTTCCAGATTTCTGCTCTATCTCTGCTTTTGCATGGTGAGCAAACTTGCCTTAAATCTGTCATGTATGAATGCCTGCATTTATTTCTTCTCTGATATAGGTTATTCTGGTTTGCATGTGTATGTTTGTGTGTTGTATGTATATATATACATAGGAAAATCTAAACATGCTTATATGAAAAAAAAGAGAAAGAAACCTGTTGACAAAGATCAAGAGAAAGAAAGAAAAGAAAAAAAACAACATATCTCAGATTATAAAAAGAATTAAGTATTGATCTTTAAAAGGAAATTCATCATGATAGTGAATACAAATTTTAAAAATAGTTCCAGATTCCAGGCCCAAAAAAAAAATCTTTCTATGCTTCCCCCTATGTTTTCAAACTGCAACTCCAGGTGAGCAACTCACTTAATCCATCTATGTGTTGATACATGACTTGATACTTGAAGCTTTATTGTGGAAAATAATGTCTGCATACTTTTTGATATGTGTAAATATATGTGTGCCTGTAAAAATATACCTCTGTCCAAAGCTCCATAGGTTTTCAAACAAATAAAACAATTCAGTTTCTCTTTGCCCAATCTGTTTTAGGCTTAGATTCTTAAAGAAGAAATGATAATGATAATGTAACATTATTTTTGAAAATAATTTCCAGTTAAAATAATTAATAATTATTTCAAAAACTAGAAATTATAGTAAAAAAATCATTTAACTCAGGATAATCCATAATCATATTTTTGAATTTCAATGTTATAATCTGGTTTGAATTTGGAAAAGGTGATTTTTAAAAATAATATCATGATTTTTAGTAATGGGAATGAAGGGGTTTCTCGAGTTGAACGGAAGTCATATTTCCGTCAATATCTGATCAACGTCGACATTTTGGGGGGCGTGCTTCAGGGCGAAGGTAGGTGGATGTAGATTATGGGAAAAATACATATTAAATTTATTAGTGATCAAATTGATGGTACGAGGTTAAAATAGGGTTTAAGGAGTTAGTTTTCTCATCGTGGTTTCTCGAAGTCGTCCGACACCAATGGTTCATCGGAATCGATCGCGAAGTGATGGAAGATGCGTCGCGATGTGGCGTAGTTTTTGGCTTGGTGGCTCGTGCCCAAGTGGCCGAAATCGTCGATGGTGATAGGTTTTGTTGCCGAGGTTTGGGTTTTGATGGCAACTGACCTACTCGATTTCGATTCTTAGTTTAATTCGATAATTGGGTTGTTTATGATGATGGAAGGGATGGTCGGTGATATGCTAAAGCCAGCATGGATGATTGGAATCGCTTTGATCGTGTGTACATGTGCATGAGGTGTCGCGTGTATCTGATGATGGGAAGAAGAAGCGTTTCCAGGGGTTCGTCTCAAAGTTTGGTGATGAATGTCTCGAAGGGGAAATCGAAGGTCATCTCGGGTTCATTTTAGTGGTTACCAGTATAAAAAGGTTTCAGAAACTTAAAAACAAAGTTTTAAAAACCAGAGGAAAAAAAATTAGGGTAACTCGAAGGAAGTCTGGGAAAAATGGGTTGTAGCTCAGGGGGTATAAAGCAGTTTTTTTAATTTTGAATAAACTTAAATTTAAACATGTTTAACTCAATTCATTTTAAATGAACTATATTTTGTTTTAAATTTGGGATTAGTAGAGGGTTTTGAAGATAAATCATTTTAAATTTGTTGAGTTTAAAATGTTTTAGGATGTTTTAAAATGTATATAACTTTTGTCTTAAAAAGTTTATTTTAAATAAACTTGATAATGAAATTAAGAAGTTACTCAAATGTTTTAAAAATGTTAGCTTAAAAGTGAAGTTAATTTATGTTGTTAATGATGATTAAATACAAGGTTTATTAATTAAAGATAAATTAATTATTAATTTAAGGTTATTTAATTATAATTAAGGATTGATTAATTTATAAAATTTATTAAGGATGGATAATTAATGAATTAAGGATGGGTTAATAAAGTGATTAAAGGTTAATTAATTTAAAGAATGATTAATTAATGTGATTAATTAATTAAGGTAATTAGTTTAAGTGTAATTGATTAAATTAAAGGCAATTAATTAATGGAAATTAATTAATGAAAATAATTAAAGGTAATTAATTGCTTAAAGATAATTACTTAATTAAAAGTAATTAATTAATGATTAAAGGCGGATTAATCAAGTGATTAAAATTGGTTTAAGATTAAGGATAGTCACTTATCGTGACTAATTAAGGATAATTAATTTAATGGTAATTAATTAATTAAGGGTTAATTAATTAATTAAAGATGATTAATTAAATGATGAATTAAATGATTAAAGGTTAATTATTTAAAGATTGATGAATTAAAATTGAAGGTCAATTAATTTATTAATAATAATTAATCAATAAATGACTAAAGAATAATTAATCAAAATGATTTTTAATTTATTAATTAACATTAACCAGGAATAGCGATTCATAAGTAATTAAGTCTGATTTGAATTAATCTGACAATTAACTGATTTTACTTATGGATGTTTGGATTCTATTGGATGATTGAATTGTTTGATCTCCCTGATATGTGATGTTCCGTTTTGATTTGAGCCTTGTTTAATGTAATTTATTATCTATGATATATATATCTGTGATCTGTGAATGAAATATAAGTGTTATAGTTTATACCGCTTATCATTTATATTGCTATATGGGAATATGTATTGATTGATGATGTTGCACTTCTATTGTGTAAAACCCCTGGACCACACTTATACACACACTAATATAGGTTGCACGTGGAAATTGGTTAAGTCACAGATTTTGAAATAGTTTTAAAAACTGAATTTCGAATTCAAATGGTTTTGAAAATGGATTGGTTTAAGATAAAAAGCTTTTGAAAAGGAATTTCAAAGATAAAAGTTATTTTTTGAATAATTTGATTTAGTTTTGAAGTTTGATTTAAATTCAAATTCAAAAATTTGAAATTAAATCCTATTTATGATTTAAAAAGGGTATACAAGTTTATATGGGTTTTAAACCATTTTTAAAAGTGTTGTTTTGGGAATTTGAATTTTACCCAAAGATTTTAACTTGTATAAATGAGATCGGATTTTTCCGAAACGAAAATTATTTGTTTTCAAATAATAAAAGCTTTCATATAAGAAATAAACTTCCAATTTGTGTTAAAGGATTTCAAGTCTAAAATCAAAATGGTTTTCCACATTATGAATAAATCTTTGGAAACGGTTTGAAAGCTATGAGTTAAATCTTTGATTTAAAGATTTAATCCAATTGAAATGGAAATTGTTTTGAAATCTATGAACGAATCTTTGTAAAATTGAGTGAACATCATGTAATAAATCTTTTTGTTTAAAGATTTGAAATGCTAATTTGTTTAAACCATTAGAAGAAGGGTTTTGGGTTTTAAAGTTGTGACTTACTAAAATCCCATATCCATATGTTTTCAAATATTGCGCTCATTATTCGGTTTAGCCGGGAGAGGACCTTGTGTCATATAACCCATTTCGAATAGTGATACGACGTTATGGATTGCATTTGAAGACCGGTGTTGAAGACCGGGTATTTGCGGGAACGATAGGATAACCTGTCGATTGACTCTGCACTGAGTTGCTCAGGTATAGAGTCCTCCATATGTGATGGGAATTCCGATCGGGATTGTAGATACCCGGATTGCAAGGGCTTATTCCTTTATTGGATAAAGTGCCTTCGGTTCTGTTCGAACCCGGAATAGACTTGTATGGTTGTTTGTCTGACATTACACTTTGAGATATTAAATTGATCTCTATCAAATACATTTCTGTTGTTGGCGGAGAATTTATTCTCTTAGCTTAACACCCTTCTTTGAGACGTACGAGCTCAGAGGTTAAGTAGTTGATAGTTATCAGTGATATACTCCCAATTTGGTAGTGTGGCATGCTGAGTGCTGTTGTGTATCATTTGTTGATCAAAGCATGGCTTTTGTATAAAGCGTAGCTTTGTGGATGAAACTGCATCGGGACCTCCCACCCCGAAAATGGTCGAAACAGGAAAGATGCGGCAAGGTTCTGAGAGTCGCTCCCTTTAGGGTGTGTCATTCCCTTCTGGAAAAGGGTAGTATCATGGTATGGAGCCCAGATTCTTAACCCATGTGGTCACTGCAAATCTATTCCTTTGTGATTGCTTCGTGGTTGAGAGGCGCCTCAGATAAAGGTCTCAAAGGACCGGGGGATGGCTTGCTCGAGTAGTAGTTATCTAGTTACAGAGGTAGCATGGCCTTGTGTTGGCAGAGATCCGGTTAGGTTTTCGGGACATTCCCCCAGAGCCGTACCCATGGACAGTAGGAAGTTCCTTAGCCTGACCATTTGTTGGAAATCCAAACAAAACAATACGCGTCCCGTACGGTTTTAGTTGTATAACCTGCCATGAAATGTGGGGGTAACCTGCTATTGAACATGGTAGCTATAGTAGGCATAAGTGCGAAATGCCTATGCTGGCTAGGATTAATATTATACTTTCGAAATGGTTTTTTCTACACTATGCACTAGTAATAATATCAAAGAAATTTTCTCGTATCAAGCATATTTGACTATCATAAGGAGAAATCTCCTCCAATTCTACGTTTGCATTGTGTGTGTGACGGGAGGCCTTAAGGTAGTTTCATTTTCCAAAAAGCATTACGGATTTATTTTAAGTGCTCTTGTTGTCTGTTTTAAGGGTAAACTGTTTTGCTTGCTCACACCATTCCCATGACTGACCTGGAGTTTATTGTTCCTTTCCTAAACTCTGGGTGCCCACAATTTTTCCACATGGGTAGTCTAGAGTTGGGTTTTTCAGATAATCAATAATAGATGTAGATTCGATAGCTTTCAGCTTTAGGATTTGGCAATCGCATTTGGATCGAGTTATTTCACTTCATCTAGATTGGGAGTTCGAGCTGTTTCTGGATTGGTGCCTTGGAGATGGAGATTACCGATACTGGAGTTCTCTCTTAAAGACCATCTTGGAGATATTGTTCCGCTGCTGGTGTTATCTTTCTTTCTGCTGCTATTGTCTTGTATCATATCTCTGATGTGTATTCATATTCACTGTATCATCATTTTATCTGAATGTTGTATCAAATGCTGTGTATTGATATATTCTTTTTCTTCCGTTGTGTTGTTATACTTAATGTATTATAGGCTTCGGCGAACCAGATTCGACGTTTGGATCTGCGGCATTTGAATACGAGCATCGTATTCGGTGCCGATTTTCGAAGGTCGAGTCAGGGTCGTTTCAAATTGTTTGATGGTTTTATGCCCTACATATGGGAAGCCACTTGGCTTTTGTTGATTTGAGGCCTGCAGTGCCAAAAAATTTCGTAAAATTTTGAGATTTAACTAATAAGTTAAAAAATCATTTTAATAAATAATTTTAAACATAAGCGTATGGACACATTTTCTTCCTTGGTAATTTTAAGAATGAAATTCTTTTAGGAGAAGGAGAATGCAACAATAAAAAATTTTGGTCATTGAATTTTAAATGTTTAATTTACTTTAAATATTTAAATTATTAGATTTTGGAATTTAATAACTTGAATTCCAATATAGTGATTGTCTAAATATTTGAATTATGGATTAAATATTAATTAAATGGATTTAATAATCTTATTTAACTCCTTTTAATTAATAAATAATATTGATGAATCCAATTTGTAAATTTATTTACAATAATAAATAGATTCAGTAAATATTGATAGTTGGATCGAAATTATAAAACAATATATAACATGTGTGAAATTATCATTTTGGGGCATTGTCTCGGATTTTGACAAAACTAGTGCCATCAGGACCAGAATGATAAGGTAATATATGCCAATGAGTTTGTAGCGATTGGACGTACTGTTTGATCTTGCGAGCTCGAAACGCGTAGGAATGAATTTTATAAAATTAAAATAATATAACTTGATTTTAAAATTCTTACTCTATATGTGATAGAATTAGCTCCAAAAATAGTTCCATTGAGTTCAAAATGTGGGTATTTAACTAGGAATGTCAGTGAGCACGTCTCAATTGGAGTTCGTTAATTTTTGGGTGTGAATAGTACCGGTTAGAGAATCCTATATGAGGACCCATAGCCTTCATTCTTTCGCCCAAAACCATTAAACGTAAAACCCTAACCGCCATTTTTGTTCTCACCATCCAACGGCCAACAGCCATCGCAGCCTTATGAGAAGTTTTCAAGCCTCGATCCTAATTAAGGAAATGAGCGGCTAGGAAAGAAGAGTGCATCTATCGGTTGGATTAGTAAATCGTGGCCGGAGGCGACCAAAAATTGGGTCTGAACTGTAAAGCTGGGTTTTTCCATTTTAGGGTTCGCCAACGAGCTTCAGGCAGAATTAAGTCACAAGGTCAGTGGCAATGGGTTGGGGCGAGGGCTCCCTTTTGGAAACAAGTGGCGACGGCTAGTGCCTTGCGGCGGCGGCGATAAGCGGAGAAGCGGCGTCGATGAAGTGGGCCTGGAATGTTTAGTCACAATCAAGATTTCATAATTAGGTGGCCAAGTTTGGATTTGGGTTAAAAATGTGATTAAGGTCAATTAAGTGATGTAATTATTAAACTAATTTTATTATTTAATTCGCAGATCTTGTAGAATCAGTATCTAATTCATATTAGTTCCAAATTGAACGCAGTCAATCGCATTGCACTCGTAGCATCGAGCAATACGCTTTGGAATTGGATTGGTAGGAACTAGAGCTTATAGAATTTCAATCTAAAATCGAACGTTGTTCGAATTTAGATGGAATTAGAATGCGAAAACAACTACTGGAATTTTGGTAAGTTAAACTCACATTTTTGGTCAATCACTATATTATATAGTAGATTAAAATTATTTATCTCTTGTTTGGATATTAGTTTATATTATTGTTGATTTATTGTTTAGATTGGATTTCCGTTTTGGAAATTCATATAACTATATATCACTGTTTGTTCCCACCTAGTAGCGGATGACATAAATAAACATTTTGTTGTAGGGGACAAAAAAGTAATCGGAGTGTTTTCTTAGTGAATAGGTCGCTACGGAACACGTCGAAAAATACATATACATATGTAGGATTTACAGAAGATAGTTTTAAAGAGACCCAAAGGGGTTTCTTGCCATTATTTATTTACTGTTATCTGCATCTAATTTATATTCTTTTATTGCTTGTATTGATGTTTAGTTAAAATAATTAGTGACCTTCTATTTGAATTGCTTTAGTGTCGTTATAACAATTTTTTGCTATATCATCACTTATTGAATATCATCTCCCGAAACATTTATGTATTGAACTTGAGCTTGTAGTTTCACAAAATAGATGTTTAAAATTCATTATTCGATTAATGATATTTAAATTTAAGCAATCATTTTAATTTATGTTGTTTGAATTTAATAAATCATTTTAATTAATGATATTATAATTAATTACTCGTTTCAATTAATAGGGTTTGAATTTAATTAATCATTTTAATTAATGATATTGAGTTTAATTAATCGTCTTAATTAATCGTCTTAATTTATGATGTTTTAAATTTAGTCAATCATTTATTTAATGATGATTGAATCTAATTAATCCATTTAATTAATGATATATGGATTAATCAATAATTTTAATTGAATGGTGTTTTCATAAGTAAACTAGCTGATTTAATGAAAGTGTTTAAAGAAAATAATCGATTTAATAAAACTAATTTAAAGTTAATTAACCAATTTAATAAAGATGTTTAAAGTTAATTAATTTATTTAACAAAGGTGTTTGAAGATAATTAATAGGTTTATTAAAGAAGGTTATAGATTTTATAGATTATCCCTCGAGATGAGTTAACATTATTTAAAATTTAAAATGTTATTTAAATTGATTTATTATCATTTTGAGCAATAAATGTTGTTTTGAATTTAGAAATGACAGTTTATAAATGAGAAAATATTTAAAGGAATTTTTTTTAAAACAAAGCTAAATGTGAATTATTTTGGGTTTATTGTAAACAATTTTTTAATAACATTTGTTTTTTACCCTTATTTTAATAAATTTAGTATTATAATTTGCCCTCTTAAAAGAATATTTCAAAGAGTATTTTTAAAACTAAGGGTGGATCAAATGTTTTCAAAGTTTATTCATTTATTAATGGCAAGCATATGTGATTTAATTCCTAATCACAAATCACTTTATTATTCTCGATAGTTGATTTACCGACTCTCTATTTTGATTTTACTATCTTCTTTGTATTTCGTCACTCTAAGACGATGTGTTTCTCTTTTTGAGTTTTGATATCCTTTGTCAAAAATGACTAAAACCAAAGTGCGTGTTAATGGGGTGCACCCCGCTGGTCATTGTTGTGCTTTATCATTCTAAGACGATTTGTCGCTTATTTTGAGCACTGTATCCAACACCTAAAAAACTAAAATCAAAGCGCGAGTGGGAACTAGCCATGTGGGTCGCACCCATTAGGACATATTCACATTCATCTAGAGAAGTCGATAGCATGCATGCATTATTGTGAGTATAATCGGATGCCTGTGGATTTAATGGGGTCCAGCTTGGAAGTTTCCGAAAGTGATGCGTGTGTTCTCAAGTATATTTTATCTAGATGTATACTTTTGTTGAAGGGGGGAGCACCCTTCCATTTATGCTAGATAAATTCATTTTCCTTGTTTCTATCTCTAACCTTGGAATCGATCTTTTCATCCTTTATGTTCATTAATCCAAGGAGATTTGTTACTCGCCCGAGTATTGCTATCCTTTGCCGAAATGACTAAAACCAAAGCGCAAGTGGAAGCTAAGCTATGTGAGGTTATTCCCGTTAGGGTATCTTCGCATCTACTACAGATTGGATACAACGTAATATGTTCGAAGATATGTAATAATTGGATTCTCGATAACCGTTGGTGGGATCCAATTTGGTATTTTCCAAGATCCCCTCTCAAGTATATTTCTAGAGGTATACATTTGATTTGAGGGAGCACCCTCCGACTTATTTGTTGAATAATTTCCCTTTCCCTATTTAGTTCAAATCTTAAAATTGTGTTTCACAATTTGCATTCAGAAGTGTCTAAAGCTCTTCTCGATGTCTAATTATATTTGTCTATTCTATAAATTTGGATTTTTTTTAATCTATGTACATCCTTACTTGTTTGGATTGTTGATTTGGTTTGTTTTCTATTTCATGTATGGATGTTTTTCATGTGAGGTAAAAGCCTGTTCCTCGTTTAACGGTGTGGTCTCACAAAATTATTAAATATTCGCCATATTACTTGAGTTTCTTACGCTGGTTTTCCAAACTGATCCAGGTGTTATTTTATTATAATGCTCGGGCCAGACTCAGTATTTTTTCTGGTTGTTATTGGTAGGACATGGAGCTCATGAGTAGAGCTGGATGTTCACCTGTCGTAGTATTTTTCTTTCTAACGTATTATATATACGTATTAGCAATTGTAAGGTCAGGATTTTATTACCATCCAGCTGATAAAATTCATTCATAACTCTGATGTACTTTGTACTTTGGAGAGATGATTTTTACTGTCTTTGTTATATGATATGTTGTCCATTTCACGGTGAGATTCTGATTTCCCTGTTCTCTGTTCTTTTCATTTTATTTTACCCTAACAATACGCCTTTTCGATGATTGGATGCTCGGAATTCGAATACAACAGATGTATTCGGCGTTGGTCGTAACGCTACTCTAGTCTCAACTAATACATCGATATCTTGTCTCGATGCATCTTGACTAGGAAATTTTAAATGGTATACTTATTTTTATTATGATAAATTACTTACGGTTACAACACTTTGTAACAACTACCACAACATATGCCATTTATGGATTTTCTATTAAATATACTTTTAATTAAATTAACTAATCAATATAACCACATTATATCAAGTATATAATAGAACAAAATACTTTGATTTTGAACAAGATTGGTTGTTAAGTTAGATATATGTAACAAATTACAATATTGCCTCTAGGGAATGCCACTAACTCTATCAGCCCTGTCCTCCCATGATGGGGGAAAAAGAGAGAAAGGAGTGGGTCAGACATAGATTTGGTGAATGAGTTACATCATTAATATACGGGGATCACATGCAATTAACTTCATCAATACTTTATGTGACCTAGGGTGCACTATTGGTGTATGTGGATTACTTACTAAGGCAGGTTTCCATTAATCTAAGGGGTACAGTTGTCAACACACCTAAAGTAACATCTTGTGAAGGCTCAAATTTAGGTCGAATAATTAATCGAACCTGAAGATGAACTATGGATCGACTAATATTTATTGGAACTACTCCAATGTAGGATTACATATAATATCCACCTGAGGACGACATTCCCAAATTACGACTACACGTATCATATTTACGTATTGAGAGGGGGCCTGTAATGTCAACTAGCACCAAAGACATCTACCGCATCCGTGTCCATCTCTCAGTGGTAACGTAACGCCTCTTAGTGCTCCATGCTGGGATCCATTAACAATGCAGTATTAAGTTCGCACACTTCACTAAGCATCATCGTTAGCATGCACCTACATCGTAGAACCTTCTATGAGAGAAATTTGCAATAGAATCATAGTGTCCAAGCATCGCCAACCTAAAGAGCTAGTTTCGTTACTTATGATAACATCCATATATATATACATATGTATATGTATGTATATGTATATATATTGCACAATTAAATTAACTTGGGCCTTAGATCAAGGATCAAATTATGTCCAAAATTCACTAATCGGTCGGCCATTGCTCACTGGATAGGTCGATCGTTTGCTTTCGACGGACTCCAGTGAGCCCGTAGACAAGTCATGGTTGTTTATTGTGTAATTTTAATTTAATTATCATGTTTTGTTTGTTAACTATCATCGTCCCCAAATCAATTACAGTAAACCACTAATTACAGATTGTTTATCACAACAACTCTAATTTTGTAAATCTATGATTTATAATCCATCAAAACTTCATATTCAACTTCATATATATTTTCACATACAATTTGACAAAAATCAATGTTACTCATGTTTAGGATCAACAGGTTATATATATTCTTATTTACTTTAACCCAAAAAGTTTGTAATTAACCTAAATCAATTCTTATCAATAAATTTACTTTCACTAAAATTAGATTAGAAAAGAAGGTATTAAATTCATATGTGATAAACTATAATCAAATTTCTAGTCCTCTATAATTATTAGATAAACATCAAATTAACAACTCGTAACACCCTTAATTTTAAATAACATTATTCAAGAGATTTAATTAGATAAATTAAATGGAATAATGTAAAGATTAGACTAATAAGGAGATTGAGATTTGAAAACTAATTAGAGGCCGCGCTTAACTAAATAAAAATTCAAAAGAATGAGTTTATGAAAATGGTTTTATAAGTTAACTAATAAGGGAATAAGGCAAGGGTATTATGTAGAATAGCCGTCCACCATAGCTCCTAACCCCTAAACCCAAATTTCCATTTTCATTTCACTATTTCACAATTCTAAAACATAAACCAATGTGCTTAAGTTGGCTATAATCAAGGGGGAAAAGAGGAGAAAAATCGATTAAAACTAAGGAATCTAGCAAGAAGAATTAAGCAAGATCAAATCTCAAGTTCTTTATCCAAAGCAAGGTGAATAATAATCAAAACCATCTCATTTATGTTTTTAAAAAGCATTGATTTTGAGTTTTAAGGTTAAAACCTTTATGATGATTTAATGATGATAAGCTGGATTACATGATATGTTTGATTCAAAAAAGTATGTTTGATATATGTTTTATTTTATTTTAGGGACAAAATCATATATATTGGATTTCGAATACAATGAGGATTTAATATGTTATGTAAAACATTAATTTGAAGATGGGTTTTAATTTTCATAATTATCCAAGCTATGGATAATTTATTATGAATTTTTGAAAGAAGAAATAATTAATTGGGTTTAAAATATTATTTTGTCTATTATATAAATGATTTTGAGTCTAAAATTTATATATGTTAGATAACATATTAAAAGTGAATTTTGATGTTTTTTGGGGATTTTTCCTTAGTAATTTACTATGTAAATCAAATTATTGAATTTGGAGGACTTAAATGTCTTATTTTTTTAGGTACATGTAAGGGCTACTTTGTAAATTATTTTTAACTAATTCTAGATAAATTCGGTAGTCTTTTAGAAAATATTTTTGTAATTTTATGGCAACCAATTATATTTTTACAAATAGGCAAGTTAGTTGAAAAACATTTACTTAAAAAGGCAACAAAACAGTTTTGGATATATTTATTATTTGCCACTTCCAGTAGCAACCCTTCGACCCTATACCTCTGCCCCCAACCAAGTCGAAACTAATACACATGGCATCAATGCTCTGGTACGTAGTGGATTAGAGAAATGTGGAAAGTATAGATTCGAAGCCATGCTTTCGAAGGGGTCGAGGCCATTTTAAATAGCTTTCGAAGGTCTTTGCTTTACTTTCAAAAGAGATGTCGCTTGCCTAGCTTTTAAGGATGCTTTCGAAAGGATTGTATTACTTCAACATAGATTCCAAACGGGTTGCCGCCTTCTTGTTTTGAAAGGATAACTTCTGAATAAATTGTTACATTCTATATTTTAAAATGGAGATTTTGAAAGGGTAGTTTGAACCTAGTCGAAACCATGCTGCCGTCTTCATGCCTTTCGAATAGGTTGAAGTTATCAACTTGTTCGAATGATAAGCTTTTGTTATGTAAATATAACAGGCTGCTTCCCAATGCTTTCGAAAGGGCTCCAGTAGCCATTTATACTAAGGGGTTTGATGGCAATAGCTTCGAAAGGCATTTCGAAGCTATCCTTCTAATTGTTTTACTTAAAGACTAATGCCTTCACAAGGATGGTTCCAAAACCGTCTGTTTTCCTCAAATTATTTTATTTGATTACTAGTGGTTTCAAAAGGGTTGCTCTCGCTTATGTTCACTTTGACCCAAAGTTATATTTAAGGTTAAACCCAATGGTTTTGAAAGAGATATTTTCAAATAGTTCCAAAGCTATGCTTCTATAAGTTGGGAAGACATGCGTTAATACTTTCGAAAGGAAAGTTTTGATGTTTTCGAAACAACGGATTTGATGCTTTCGAAAGAGATATATTGAGTGTTTCAAAAGGCATATGTTTAAGTGTTTTGAAAAGAAATTTTGAATGCTTTCGAAAAATATATTCTAATGTTTTCGAAAGTAAAGGTCTAGAGTTTCGAAAACCTTGGTTTTCAAAACAAAGAGCCCAATCTCATTTTAAACGGAAAAACCCATGGCAATAAAAGAGCTTTGAAGTGGCTTTTAAATTTGGAATTTTTGAAGAAGCTTGCCTTGATAAAAATAACAGGTTAAAGGGATTAACCAAATTTCACATGGAAAGGATTTCAAAGATATTAAACCATAAATGTTGGTATTGTTATGTTATTGTATATATTTCTTCTATAAATATGTTCACTATATAATGAACCCATAACTATATTTTAGGAGGATGGGCAGAATAACCAACTAGGTTGACCCAAAAGTGAACATAAATTGAGTTAACTTCTGTACAAGTTATTGGTAGGGGCCAATAGGTTCCTAGCGATCCCATGAAAAATATATCTGGATAAAGTTATTGACAAAGATCAATAGTTTCACAGTCAACCCATGGAAACTATGATATAAGAGAAGTATTTGAGATACCAATAGGTTCAGGAAGAATCCATGAAATAACCGAATGAAGTTATTGGTAGGGGCCAATAGGATCTTAGTGATCCCATAAAAACTATGAGATCAGACAGATAATCCATAAGCTTTAAACAGGTTACTGGTCAACCCATGAAAACTAATAGGTTAATAGTGACCCTAGAAACTATAGCTGTGATAAATAATCAAACGAACAGGGATAAGAAATCCAGTATATTTTGCTTGTTTGCATATCATCATGATATTTTATATCGCTATGTTTTTAGCCATTGTGGATGTAGGAGCACAGTATATGCTTAATATAAATTTTTCAGTAAGATGCTAGTAAAGGGAAAACCCATTCCGCTAAGTGGCATGGTCACATTAGATATCAAAATGGTTAGAGATGGTAGGTTATTATTCATACCAGGTATTTTGTCCGACTCGAAGTTTATGTTTTCCCCTTAAACTCTATGTTGCTCAATTGAATTTGAGTAGATTGAGAGTTGAGGTTTTTAGGTTCTCCTTTAGACGAATAAGCTTCTGGAGACATGCAAAAGGCAAGCTAGCCATTAGGAGTTCTTTTATATTTGATTCCGCCATGCTTTGATGTAATGGCAAAGTTGTTTAATTGCCTATGTTTAGACTCTGATTATGCAAGGGGGCATTTTCATATGTCGCTCTTGGAATATTTGGCATATTTTATAATAATTATATTTTCTCCGAACGTTATTCTCGAATTTGGGATTATGTAATGAAATTGAAATGTGATCGAAATGGAATAAGAAATTTGTCTAATGGATTTAATTTTTTTCATATCCATGTGTTTCTGTTATATCGTTGTATCTAACATTACCGTATTTGGTCACCAAAAATTAATAACCATGGATGACTACATCATCTATAGTCGTTAGTTTTGGGCCTCCAAGTGAGGTATGTTACAAGTTGGTACAAGAGCATAGGTTTATGAAAAATTAAAATAATTTTAAGCTTAAAATGATTTTTCCAAAACATAACTCAATGAATCACAAAATAAGATGGGGGTTTGGGTTAACTCTATAGTAAAGTACTTGAATTTGATACATATATATAAGTACGTATTCCCCTCTCTCTTAAGCCATTCTTCTGTATCTTACTAAGGCTCGTATGTAGATTTAAGAGAAAGGAAGATGCGTAGGCAGGAAATGGAAGAGGAAATATCAAGGGAGGAAGCACCACAACAAGTGGAAATGCTTGACCCAACGGGAGAAACCAGGTTTGACAGGCAAATGTTGCCAACGTAGGTGCTGGAAACCCACTAGTACATATGCGGATGATGTATCAGTTGTTTGTCAATCTGGTGCAAGCAGGAGCTGCAGCAGGAGTAGCTAAGGGTAATGCTGTGAGTGTTGGAGGAGCTAATCCTGTGGCTCCAATCGAAAATAACTATGCTAAGTTGAGCAGAGATTATTCCAATCTTGGCGGGAAGCCATCTTGGGAATGGAGGATGCTATAGGAGTTGAGAATAGGCTTTTGCATTGTGAAATATCTTCACTATCATCGGATTAAATGACGAGCAGAAGAGGAGACTAGCATCTAGGAAGTTGTAGGGAGCAGCGTTTCATTGGTGGAATAGTGTCACTACCTGAATTACCGAGGAAGAGTTGACTTGGGTGGAATTTCAAAGGAGATTCAGGGAGTGTTTTTTGTTTGAATTTGCCAAGTCGGCATTACAAAGGACTTGGTGCAAAACGAGATGTCGGTGATTGAGTATGCCACGAAGTTTGATAAGTTATCCAGATATGGACAGGCTACTATTGACATAGTCAGCAAGAGGAATGAGAAGTTTATTCGAGTATTGAGACCCAAGATTGCTATGGCAACCCTACTATATCTTCATGAACCTCGTAATGTTTTTGTGGAAATGGAAATCCGACATGAGGAGATGCTTGCTACTTATGGGAAGGAGAAACATGTTAAAACCCAGAGTTCTCTAGGCAAGAAGAGGTAGTTCTTCAAGAAGAAAGGAACCCAAAAGTGAGATGCTACCAAGAATACAAAGGCTAATATGGTTTGATTTAAGTGCGATACGAAGGGACATTATGCTCATGTATGCCAACTGGCAAAAGGAAGAAGGTCGTAGACAAGAAGGGTGTGAAGTGCTCTAACTGCGACCAGGTTAGGCATTATAAGAATCAGTGTCCAGAACCAGTCATGGGGGACAGGGGAAAAGTCTTTGCTGTTGGACTATCGTCTGTTAGGCCAACTACTGTTCAGGAAGGAAAGACTGTGATGGAAGATACGCTTTTGATTTAAAGTATGCCATTTAGGGTACTATTTGATACCGGTGCATCACATTCATTTATATCTCAGTGTTTGGTTGATATGTTATGTTTAGAACCCATATACCTTGTTACTTCCTTAAGGGCTGCGAATTTGATAGGAGGGTATGAAACTCTGAGAATGAGATGTGACCAGTTAGAAATTGATTTGTTAGTTTGCATGTGGTCTGTATCTTTTGATTTCATAGATTTCTGAATCGTTTTGGGTATGGACTTATTGTGTAGCTATGAGGCTAGGATATTGTTGGGATAGGGAAATATCACTAAGACACCCTAATAGCCATAACCGAATTATATTCTCAGTTTAGGATTATGACCGGAGTGCTTCTACTCTGTTGAGTGCTATGGAAGTAGGAGAAGACTTAAGTAAGGTTCGAGCAGTAAGAGAATTTGTAGATGTTTTTAAGCTAGCTACAGGACTATCACTGAAACGAGCTGTTGAGTTTTGAATAGATCTTGTTCTAGGAGCAGAACCTATAAGTAGACCATCTAGCAGGATGACACCGACTGAGACGAAGGAAGCGCAACTAGTGGATCTAGAAGGGATAAATTTTGTTAGACCAAGTAGTTCACCTTGGGGAGTGTCCACGGTGTTCGTGAAGAAACTGGATGGGTCGTTGAGGCTATACATCCACTATCATAAGTTGAATGAGAAGACGATCAAGAATAAGTATCCTTTTCCAAGAATCGATGATCTATTTGATCAGTTGTGTAAAGCCAAAGTATTTTCCCAATTGGATTTGGCGATAGGTTTCCATCAGTTAAGAGTGGTAGAGGACAGTATTCCGTTGACAGCATTTTAGACTAGGTATGGTTCGTATGAGTGGTTAGTAATGCCATTCGGGGTAACGAATGCACTGGCTTTCTTCGTGCATTTGATGACTAAGTGATCCGAGAGTACTTGGATATGTTTTTATTGATATTTATAGATGACATTTTAGTGTACTCTAGGGATGAAAGAGAGCGTGAAGATCGTCTTCGAGTAGTGCTTGAGACGCTGAGGCGGCGTTAGCTGAAAGCAAAGTTTTCCAAGTGTAATTTATGGAAAAAGAGGTTAAGTTTCTTGGTCATGTGGTTTTAGAGAAGGATTTGTCAGTCGATCCAGATAAGATCGAAGCTGTTAATAACTGGAAGGAATCCAAGACGGTGACTGAGATTAGAAGTTTTCTTGGACTTGTTGGCTATTACTAGAGATTCATTAAGGTTTTTTCATAGATGGCAGCACCTTTGACTAAGTTAACCAAGAAGGACGTGAAGTTTATTTGGTCTGACAAATATGAGGAAGCATTCCTTAAAATAAAGCATTTGTTGACTAATGCGCCTATGTTAGCATTTCCAAACGAAAACCAAGGGTTGGTGGTGTTTATCGATGCATGTGGAATTGGACTAGGAGCTGTGTTGATGAAGAAGGGTAAAGTTATTGCCTACGCTTCACGGTAGCTTAAACCTCATGAGATGAGATATCCTTCTCATGATTTGGAGTTGGCTGCGATGATCTTCGCATTGAAGATATGGAGTCATTATCTCTTAGGGGATAGATTTTTGCTATATATCGATCATAAGTCCTTAAGATATTTATTCTCCTAAAAGGAGTTGAAAATGAGACAACAGAGGTGGCTGGAGTTTTTAGCGACTTATGACTTTAGTATGGAGTGCACACCTGGAAAAGGAAATAAGGTAGCAGAATCTCAAAGCAGAAACATCATACTATGATGTGAGATATGTTGGAAGAATGGAAAGATTTAGAAGCTTTGACTACTTGTAGTGTGTAACGACCCGGAAATTTTCGATCTCGAAAATTCCAGATAGTTAGTGAAAAAGAAGAAAGAGAAAGAAGAAAAGAAAACAGAAACACCAACATCTCACATTCACAGCGGATAAAATATAATAGCAAATAACAATAAAAGTTATAAAAAGAACTGTATCTGTCAATTTATATTTATATACATCATAGTTACAATATCCCATAAAAAATGGATAGTATAACAACTTGTCCAGATAACAACAACAATACCATAGCGGAATACACTCCATACGCTCCTACCATCTAGCTCTCCTCCTGAGCTCTAGAAAGTCCTATCCTGAAAATCTGTAATACTCGGTCTGACCCGAGCATTACATCAAAGTAACACCCGAGTTAGGCTGGAAACCAGCGTGAGTAAATCCATCTAATATGGAACACAAAAGCATACAACTTATATAAACCCGGGGTAACTTATATCAATTTACAACCTCACAAGTCATTATAGACATCACTTACATCACGGATCAATTTCTAAGTACCCAAAATTAGATTAAATGGCCCAATATACTTAAATCATTCCATACCAGCTTATTGATTTCACAAATCAATCTATAAGGAATTGAAGTGGTTTCGGGTATTTACTAATACCCGACTCCGGTTTCTTCGGATCCAATGTCATCTAAACCCAAGTTATTCTATTAAGAACAATTCAACTTTATTTACCGGATAACAGTTTTACACAACAATTCATAATTAATAGATAATCACGTTATCACTATCCATCCACAATATCATATCACAAAGCAATTTATATCATAGATATCAACCAATCCAAAGCACTTATCATCATTCAATCATCATAAGCAAGATTGATCACTTCCATAAATTACATTAATTAATGATCCTCTAATTACTTTCATTAGTTAATTATTCTTAAATTTCATTAAATAATCAACCTTTAACTTAATTACATTCATTAATCAACCTTGATTAATCACAACCAGAAATTAACTTTCCTTAATTACTAAATCAACTCCTTGATTAATTATATTAATTAATCCTTTAATTACACCAAACAATTATCACTTAATTTCTTCCACCACGTAATTATTCTTTAATTACTTCCCATCAAGTAATTTTCTTTTAATTAATTACATCCAGTAATTATTCACTAATTACTTCACTAAGTAATTACACCTCATTATTTGCCTCAAGTAATCATACTTAACCCAACATCAAATGATTATCTTTAATTAACTAAACTTAATTAATTAATTAAAATTAACCATATTAACTTAATTAATTACACTGAGAAATTAATTTCCTTTAATTACTTCATTGAGTACTTATTCCAATCATCTTCCTAACATTAAATGATTATCTTTTAAGTAATTAATCTCTAATTACTTAATACATTCATCCTTATTTAGGGATTAATTAATCTCTAATTAATTAACTCATAATAATCAAATTAATTAACTATTATTTAATCATTAATTAATTACTCTTAATCACTTATTAAATCTATAATTATCCAAGACTTTCAGTTATTATAAGATAAACTCTTCAATCCTTATTACTTTCTAAATCATTATTAAGATCTTATTAATAAATCTTAAATCACTTATTATTAACATATTTTTAAATTAAGTTTAAATAAAATTAAGAATCAACTAAATTAATAACATATTTATTCTACTTTTAAATTCAATAGTTAAACAAAAACATTGATTACATATAAAAGTAATTTATTTAAGATCATTTTAGACCTGATAAAAACTTGATTTTTACTTGGATTTTAAAACTGTATAAATTTTCCTCGAAATCAATTGAAAAGCCCTCGACCCAGACCCAAAACAAACCCATCATTTTATATTAAACTTTTTTTTTAAATTAAAACTGATAAAATACTGGTGAACTACCGAAGGCAACTCGCTACTGACTCGAGTAAAACACCGAGTAACCCTCATCTTCTCAGATTCCAGAATTCATCTTCACCTTTCTTCTTCTCCTAAATACTGCTCTGACATACACGGGCACAACCGCGTGCACCTGCACACAGCTCCGCCTCACTAGAGCACGTCGTCGTCCCTATCCACAAAACACCTCTGACCTACTGAACCACCAGATTACCACAACATCGCTCGATCACACCCACATCAAAATCCGAACCTTTAAAACTCCCCCATAGGGAAAGGCCTCCATATTCCCACTTCGTTCTTCACACTCTGGCCACCGGAACCCCCAAAAATTCGCCGTCGCCGTCGCCAACGATTCGTTATCCTATTCCCCCCATACCGCAGGCTTAACCAATCTCCTCGATGCCTAATTATCGAGTAACTGATCCCGTTCCCAAACCCTTTAAAAAACCTAACTTCATCTTAATCGGCCACCATTGGCATTACAAAAACGAATGTCCATTTTTCCCTAAATACATGACCCCCTAAACTTGCTTCGACCAAAATCTGATCATCTAAAAGTTCATCGATCGCCGGAAAATGGTCGAAATTCGTTTCACAAACAACTTCAAACTGCTCTAAAAATACTAAACTAAAAATACTGATTTTTGTTTCAAAAATCCTATTTCTCATAGATGTATCAGATTATGAATTTGAATCAGCTAATTATTCATGTTGAATTTTTTAATAAATCAAGTTTTTCTTTTACTGAATAATAAGCATCCAGGTTGACACAGCCTTCAATTCTTACCATATCAATTTTTAAAATTTAATCCTCATTGTTTTAAATAAATTTTGTTTAAACACTTTAACATAAAACTGATTTGGAACAAAACTCTTAATTTTTGAATGTTATTTACATCCAACAGTTAAAGAACAGAGCATCACACTTGAATTTCAGGCATGCACACAGAGATAACCACAACAAATATACATAAAATCATTTATTACAACATGCAAACCATTTTTGCCTATTTAAGCTTAAGTTTCTGCATGCAACAGGGATTTAACAGATCAAAAGCTTTTTAAATCAGATATGTTTTACTTACCTTGCATTACTTGAAAAACAGAGCCTTTTTGTTGAAACAGCCTTTGAATCTTTTAAAACTTGAGTTGCCTTAGCTTCTGTGATTACTTTGATAACTGGTTGTAATGATCTGAACTTGCTACAGAGATGACTTCTTTGATTTCCAGGTTACTTGCTTTGATATACTCAGGTTGAAGATGATGCCGCAGGCCTTACTTTTTGATCTTGAAATTGATTTGCAAATGAACTTTAGGTTTTTGTAAAGTTCTTTACATTTTTCTTTTCTTTTTTCCTTTGTTTAATTACTTCAGATTTAAAATATTAAAAGAAAAATGGTGACACTTGTTCGATTTGCATGTTAATAACCTTACATTTGTTATAATGCATAGAGATATGTTTACAATTGTAATTTTGTAATATATAACTTCCATTAATAAATTTCATTTTTTAATATGCTATTATATGATAATTAAATATGTGTATATATATATTTTATACTTATAAACTAATTTTATCTTTCATGTGTAAATTTTTAAAGAAAGTATGCAACCCTTCTTATCAATTCTTATTCACAATATATAGGTATCCGTACATTTCCAAATTTCCAAATATCCTATTAAGCTGGGTATATATATACATAAATATATAATAACACACTCATATATTATATAAGTATATATATTTAAAAACTTCACATTATAAAATTTACATATATCTTTATATATTTATATATATTATTCATTTATCTAGAGATCAAATCATTTATTATAGTCTTCTATATATATATATCTAGATTTTTATCAAAATTTAATTTGTTTAACATGCAAATCAACATTTTAAATAAATTATATTCTGTTAATTATCAGTTAACAGATGATCAAAACCCAGGTTATTACATAGTGTGTAGTTAAGATTGACTGCTAGTTCTAGTTAGAGCATCACCATGTTGTTCTGTTTGGAATTCGATTAATATTGATCGAAAGGATCGCTTCTAAGAAGAAAGAGGATCCATTATTAGGTAGAAGATTATAAGGCTTGAGGTTGGATCGGAGATCAAGGATCTAAAGGATTTTAATCTTGACCGGGGGATGGTTGAGAAAGAAGGGGCAGTTGGGTGTTTCGAATATTGAGGACTTAAGGAAAGAAGTTCTATAGAAATATCATCGATCTAAATTCACAATTCATCCCAAAGAACAAAGATGTATCAGGATATAAGTTGGAAAGGTATGAAGAAGGATGTTGGCTTATGGTTTGTGCAGTGTGCGAACAATCAACATGTGAAGGCCGAACATCAAAAGCGAGTGGGTTGTCTCAACTTTTGGAGATTCCAGTTTTGAAAAGGGATTCGATATCCATGGATTTTATAGATAGATTGCCAAGGTAGAATAGAGGAAATGAAAGTATATAGGTCATAGTGGACAGATTGACCAAGAGTTCCCAGTTTATTACAGTTAAGTCAACGAGATTGACACTTGTTTTAGCTAAGTTGTTTATGAAGAACATAGTTAGACTACATGGAATTCCTAGTAGTATAGTCAGTGATAGAGATGCTTTATTTATTAGTGAATTCTAGAAGAGTCTACATGATGTGTTAGGTACCAAACTCAAGATGAGTACTGCTTATCACCCTCAGACGGATTAGCAAACAGAGAGAGTCAATAAGTAACTTGAAGATTTTCTAAGAGCTTGTGTATTGGACTTTGGTGGATCTTAGGAAGATCACCTACACTTGGTTGATTTTTCCTATAATAACAACTATCGGTCTGGTATAGGAATGGCGCCTATCGAAGCTTTGTATGGAAGGCCATGCAAATCACTAGCATGTTGTTTGGAGACTGGAAAAAGATCAGTCTTGGGTCCAGATCTAGTTAGAGAGGCAACAGAGAAGATTGAGTTGATTCGAGAAAGGTGAAGGAAACTTAGTCTAGAAAGAAAAGTTACGCATAAAAGAGGCATGAAGATATAGAAATCTTGGTAGCAGATAGGGTCTTCATTAAAATATCACTAATGAAGGGTATGGTACGATTCGGAAAGTCAAGGAAACTAGCACCGAGATATGTTGGTCCGTTACTAATTATAGAGAGGATCAGAAAGCTCACATACAAAGTAGAGTTACCGAGTAGTATGGCAGGTGTCCATAATGTGTTTCATGTGTCTCCTCTTCATAAGTATATGCATGATCCAGAGACTACTATTCCTCCAATAGAGTTGAAAGATTTGATAGTAGAACCGTGTCAGGACACGATTCTTCGTCTTCCGAAAATTCAACATCGACACTCACTTTATCGACTGCCAAGTAATCGAACGACGGAAAACCGAACACTGAGGGTTTTTAAGAAAAAGAATTTAGGAAAAGAGAAGAGAAAAAGATAGAAATTAGGGAGGAGAGAAAATAGAAAATTTAGATAGGGAAAAGAAGATAGAAAATTTTAAAGATAGAAGAAATAGAAGAAAAAGAGAATAGAGGAAAAAGAAAAACAGAAGAAAATAGGACGGAATAGAAAACAACAGAACAACATCAGAATCTCACAATTCGCAGCGGAACAACATATAATAATAAATGAATAATCTTTAAACAAAGAACTATATCAGTTATTACATTTTATACATTTCATTATATTACATCATATCATATCATCAGAGTGTACAACATCATACAACAACAAACAGTGCAGCGGAAAAAGAAATACTATATAAGTAATACGGCATGCTATCCAGCTTGCCTCCAGCAACTTCAAAATATCTAGAATATCCTGATAAACCTAACCTTTGACTGCCCGTGTGAAAATTGGTGGGCACCCAGAGTTTAGGAAGGAAAGCAATAAACTCCAAGTCAGTCATGTGACTGGTGTGAGAACTCAAAACAGTTTATTTATCTTTAAAATCAAAATAGAGGAATATTTTTAAATTCAATTCGCAATGCTTTTAAAAATGAGACTACCATAAGACCTCCTGCCACACACACAATGCAAACGCAGACTTGGAGAAGATTTCTCCTTATGATAGTCAAACATGCTTGATACGCATTTAAAAAGAACATTTGATATTATTACTAGTGCATAGTGTAGAAAATTCATTTCGAAAGTAGAATATAAATCTTAGCCAGCATAGGTACCATTATATTATGCCTACTAATAGCTACCATATTAGATGGCAGGTTCTACAACTAAAACCGTACAAGTCACGTATTGTTTCTTTGGATTTCCAACAAATGGTCAGGCCAAGGAACTTCCCATTGCCACATGAGAATGCCTCTGGAAAGACATCCCCGAGAACCAAACCGGAACTCTGCCAACACAAGGCCGGGTTACCCCTAACTGGGTAACTACTGACACGAGCACGCCATTCCCCGATCGTAAACGACCTTTCTCACGGGATCCCGATAGCCAACAACCACAAAGTAATAAATTCGTAGTAACCACATAGGTTAAATATCTGGGCTCCATACCATGATACCACCTCTATCCAGAAGGAAATGTACATACCCTAAAGGGTGCTACCCCTCATAACCTTGCCGCATCTTTCCTGTTTTGACCATTTCCGGGGTGTGAGGTTCGACGAAGTCACGTCCACAAAAACATACTTTATACAAAAGCCATGCTTTGGGTCAACAAATGATCAACACAATGATCACTAAGATAGACGATCAAATAAACGATCCTATCACAATAATCAACACAATGATCATTTACAGCATCACTCAGCATATCACATTACCAAATTGGGAATATATCGCTGATAACTTATATAACCTCTGAGCTCGTACGTCTCAGAGAAGGGTGTTAAGCTAAAGAATAAATTCTTCGCCACCAACAGAAATATATTTGAAAGAAATCGGCTTTATATCTCAGCTTGTAATGTCAGACATACAATCCATACAAGTTTGTTCCGGGATCGAACAAAACCGAAGGCACTTACAAAGAAGTCCTTGCAATCCGGATATTCACAATCCTGATCGGATTCACCATCACATATGGAGAACTCTATACCGGAGCAACTCGGTGCAGAGTAAATCGACAGGTCATCCTATCGCTCTCGCAAATACCGGGTCTTCAACACCGATCTTCAATGCAATTATAACGACGTATCACATATTCGGAATGGGTTATACGACCCCATGGTCCTTTCCCGGTTAACCCGAATAGTGAGCGCTTATTAAAAAATAAGTGTAGCATTCACATTCAACCAAATCACATCAATTACCCATTCAAAGGGAAATATTGATAGTCGGTTATTGAACTATCACTGGATATGCACACATCACCAGATTCCAAATAATTTTCCAAATTATTTATTTTCCAAAATATCTTCACTAGATATATAATTTCAATACTTCAAAAATAAATCAATATTTATTTTTAAACAAATTTCACTTTCTTTTATAAATTCCTTAGTGAATTTACATTTCACAATATCTATTGATATACGTTTTCAATTATCCATTTTCAATTTATCTTCAAAAAGATAAATTCTAAATATCACTTCATATTGGAAAACAATTCCATACTTATTTAATAAGTAATTCACAAATTTTATTTATTTTCAACACTTGGAAAATATTCAATATACTTCAACCAAAAATAAGTATATATTTCATTCTTTAAGGAAATCATTCACTTAAACATATTTATTTGGGCCAAAACGAATGTTACGTAAAACATCGTTACGACAACCCAAAATCACTAGTATAGGGATTCAAAATTAAAATAGATATATAAATTCCAATACTATACAAAAACATTTCCTTTCGGAAATCATTTACTATAACAACAGTGTTATAGTCCATCATCTCCTTTTATTTCTCGAAAACGTCTATTTCAACAATAAATGTTGAAATCTATGGCTTCGAATCTCAATATATTTTAAAACATCGTTAGATCGTTTTAATGCTATTTAAAACATTCACATTCAAACCATTTTCTTTAACGTGTTATTCACTATTTAAAAACGTGAATATTCTTTGTTAACAAATTTCATCCTTTTATTCATTTTATTTCAAAGGATTATTCACAGTCAAAAATGTGAATATAACTCCATTAATAGGTTTCAGCAATTTACTTATCAAAATAAGTCATTTGCGAATTTATAAAACAACGTTTATAAATTCCATTTCTATTTATTTATAAAAACTTCCTTTTTATAAATCTCTTTATTAACTTATTCGATTTATAATTTTAATTATAAACCAAAAGTCCAAATTATAAGTCAAACACTTATAATTTATTTATTTGCAAAAATCGTTCCTTTGAACTTTACAAATTTTATAAACCTACTGTTTATAAAATTTCCATTTATAACTTCACCGTCATATAATTCTATAAATTTCATTCATTAATGAATTTCATTTTCACTTCATTCAAACACTTATAAAAACTCGTTTTATAATGTCTATATCTCTATTTATAAATTTCCATTTATAAATCTCTTAATATAAATCAATTTATATTATTCTTTAAAACGTCTTTAATTTCCTTTATAATTTCATCCTTTCTCTTGATTTATAAAATAATCAAATTTTATAACTCCTATATTTAAACTTTTCACAATAATTCTAAAATATCTCGATTAAACTATTTTATAAAATCAATAGCATCATATTCTCAAAAATCAGTTTTTAACTATATTTCTCAAAAATCATAATTTTTATAACATTAAAAATTATAACGTTTATTTATTTAAAATGGATCAATTCCAAAATTATTTTATATTTTCAAAGATCACTTAAAAAATCATTTTAAAATTCCAAATTTGGTCCAATGATGCTACACACCAAATAGTCAATCACGACAACAACGATATCATATATCAATATGAAAATCCATCAAATATCAAAATATCTGAAATCAAATAAAAACTATTGAGGAATCCAGTTGGATCCCTCCAACCTGTTTTCCTGCATCCAAAAACATTAGCACAATACCAATTTCGCTCCAGTACGAAATTATCGCGGTATATGTTCTTATTAAATATTATCCGCTTAATAACGGCGCAATAGGGTCTCATCCGCTAAACAAATAAATGCGGGAAGTCAATAACTCCAATATATACATATGCCAATATATATATATATATTGCTATTATATATAATACCAATTTCACTGTTTATGAAATATTCGCGGTATATGTTTTTAATAAATAACATCCGCTTACTAACGGCGTATAATGTCTATTTTAACAATCAATAGATATAACAATCATCATTCAAACATGCATTCAAATATTTTAAATCTAACTATTTAAAATAAAATCGAAACTGATTCGATTGAGTGAGAAATTCTCACCTTGATTTTATTTTCCGTTTTAGCGATTTATTTCGAATAAAATTAAACGGACGTTTAATTTTACCCAAAATTCTCACTAACTCCAAACGACTCCAAACCAACTCCATCGCGTAGTGCTCGTCCATACGATTCCAACGCAACTGGTTTCGCGCGTTTTCGACCTCGTATGCAAAAGTTATGAATTTTATAAGTTTGTACACGATTTATATAAACAAATCAACATAATTTAACTAATTTCAAACCACAACCATTCTCAGCCCTTAGATCACATCCCCCTGCATCTCCACCGTCCCCCCTTTCTTCCCACTCTCTCGTTCTATTTCCAGGTCACGTTGAAGAGGCCGAACCCAACATAGATCAACTAGGGTTAGCATTTGCATCGCGATTACTCAACGAAATTCGATCAAACCACCTTCATCTCGAAGCTCATGACCTAAGCTACGCTCGGCCTAAAGCATGTGGAGATCGGCCCCTTCCTCTTCATCAAAGTGCGTGCGCAGGCCTGAAGAGAATGGCCCCCTTTTCTCCTCCATCGTCGCTCCAAATTCGATCATAACCGTTGGATCTCTAGTTCGTGTTGTGCTCTATCACTTTGTAGTTGAACATTCTTGCTAATTGTCGACGGATTTGGAGATTTGGAGGGATGAAGTTGGGTGTTTTCTGGCCGTGGGTTATATGGGTGGCGGCTAGGGCAAATTAGAATTAGGGTTTATTTTTTTTTATCAAATTATGAAGAGTAGGGGCTATTTATAAGAGAACGAACGACACTATTCATCCGGAAATTCCGAACTCCGATTTACGCGCCGTAACCAGCGTTTCTAGGGTTTACCCCGCGTTCCGGACACAATGGAACAGGTTTCGGAAGCTAATTCAGAAGTATGTGCGAGTTATGGCTATAAACGCTCAATTTGAATTAAACCGATTTAACTCGATTTCTAGGCGTTTTAATTTGTAACGGACAAACGGTAAATCCAATTGACTTGAAATTTGAAACCTTACAATAATATCACATTACGGATCTAATGAAACTGGTTTCGTCGAAATCCGAGACTTTTTGAAAAATGGCTATTTTGACTCGCCAAATTTAAATTAAAAATAATTCGATGCGTTTCGAGCTGCCACGATCAAACGATAACTCCGATTGACACGAAATTTGAAATCCGGTAATAACTAACTATTATGGATCCAATGGAACTGGTTTCGTTCAATTCTGAGACTGTTCAAAAATAGACTATTTTCACTAGTCGATTTTTATATTAAAATATTCAATTTTCACAAATTAACTTTTAATTCGATTTTAAAAGTTCTAAAATATTGTTCTAACTTCAATATGATAAAATAAAATTTCCCAAATCATTTTCAATCATATTTAACTATATTTTCAATTATTTCCATAATTTAACGTATTAAATTATCGATTTAATTATCCAATTAAATCCAATAAATCGAAATAAAATTTATTCGACTTATAAATTCACTCATTTATATTTAAAATTAATTAAATATTCATATTTTAATTTCTAAAAATTCTGGGTCGTTACAATCTTCCCCACTTAAAAGAATTTCGTCCTCGAAATTACAAGTAATAAAAGTACAGAATTTATTAACTTTCCAAAAATTCATAGTTAAACTTCTTACAATACTTTACTAAGTTTTCCAAATCATACTTAGTTATCTTTTCAAAAACAACTACTATTGTTTAACTTTCAATTCCAAAATCAAAGTTAAAGTTTTCAAAATTTCCAATTTTCTCAAAATTTTTCTAACGCCTTAAATTTCCGAAAAAATTCGCCATAGTCTCCTTTGCGCGGCTCGATCCGAAAAAAAATGACAGTATATATATCACAAATATACATCTCATCAAGTAATGAGGCATCCCGAAGGGAAAAAAGTGTAAAAGTACGGTATGTAATCCGAGATATGTACCTTATATTTTATTAGCAAGCATATACGGCTAATATAGCGCAAAAGCGAGCTCCAAATGTGAAGCAAACGCGATCCGCACCTACTAATTACTCAACAAACAACATGAGAACATGCATATATGACAATAATCTCAATATACAACATATAGCAACATAATAACTATATATGTCACATAGAAAATGCAACAAACAACAAATGCCAACATCAACCATCAACCAACTATCATCCAACAAATTCATAATCAATAAATATTCATTCATATTCTCATTAATATTTAATGAATTGGTTTTCAATATAAATCACATTTGATTTATTTACATTGGATGTTTTTACTAACATTCATTCTTAATTAGTTTATATTCACTAATTCATATTCAAGTTGGTTCACTTCCAAATTAAATTCAATTTTATTCAAATTTATTTACTTCTAATTTGAATTCAATTACATAGCTTTAAATTTCACTAATTCACTTTCATTAATACTTAATGAATTATATACAATCAATCAACTAACAATCATATATCAACCAATGTTTATTAATTGCAACCAAATTCTTTTGCTTATCAATTGGTTTAATTAATTGATTTTTATTCAACTTTCAACTTCTAATAACATTAGATTTTAATGAATTAACACTTATTATCATTATTTCATATCAACTTAATTTACATTCAATTGATTAATATTCAATCCATTCATTCAATTCAATTTCAAAGTTGAATTTTATTACATAACTCAAGTTCACATCCACCACTTAACTTTATTAATTTTACTTTGATACCAATATCAACTTCATTCAACAACTCTTAAGTTATATTCCATTTAACAAACATCACTTGTTTTTACTTAACTTAAATTCCTATTTATAAATAAATTCATATAGTTTCACTTTTTATATATATAAGTTTATTTCACAATTGTAGATCACTTTAATTATAATTCAATTCTTATAATTCTTTTTGCTTATACAATTCCTTTATTTAGATTATTCAAACAATCAAACAATCAACTTATATACACTTTAATAATTTTGAAAAATTATTTCTTTATATATAAAATATACTCAAGTAAAATTATTTCATTTACCCAATTTAAAGATCAATACTGTGTCGAATTGTTCTATTCAAGTGTTTAGAAACCCCTTCGGCATAGTCTTGTGGACCACGCTGACGAAAGTTCATATACCACTAAATAAACCAATCATCACAATATAAAACAATTTCATATTCACTAACAAATACGCACTCATATCTATTATTACACTCAAATTCATTCTAGAGCACTGCTGACTCTATCTCTAATGAATTATACCCAACAGAACCATGGTTGTCGCTTAACCATATGCTCTGATACCACATTGTCAGGACACGATTCTTCGTCTTCCGAAAATTCAACATCGACACTCACTTTATCGACTGCCAAGTAATCGAACGACGGAAAACCGAACACTGAGGGTTTTTAAGAAAAAGAATTTAGGAAAAGAGAAGAGAAAAAGATAGAAATTAGGGAGGAGAGAAAATAGAAAATTTAGATAGGGAAAAGAAGATAGAAAATTTTAAAGATAGAAGAAATAGAAGAAAAAGAGAATAGAGGAAAAAGAAAAACAGAAGAAAATAGGACGGAATAGAAAACAACAGAACAACATCAGAATCTCACAATTCGCAGCGGAACAACATATAATAATAAATGAATAATCTTTAAACAAAGAACTATATCAGTTATTACATTTTATACATTTCATTATATTACATCATATCATATCATCAGAGTGTACAACATCATACAACAACAAACAGTGCAGCGGAAAAAGAAATACTATATAAGTAATACGCCATGCTATCCAGCTTGCCTCCAGCAACTTCAGAATATCCAGAATATCCTGATAAACCTAACCTTTGACTGCCCGTGTGAAAATTGGTGGGCACCCAGAGTTTAGGAAGGAAAACAATAAACTCCAAGTCAGTCATGTGACTGGTGTGAGAACTCAAAACAGTTTATTTATCTTTAAAATCAAAATAGAGGAATATTTTTAAATTCAATTCGCAATGCTTTTAAAAATGAGACTACCATAAGACCTCCTGCCACACACACAATGCAAACGCAGACTTGGAGAAGATTTCTCCTTATGATAGTCAAACATGCTTGATACGCATTTAAAAAGAACATTTGATATTATTACTAGTGCATAGTGTAGAAAATTCATTTCGAAAGTAGAATATAAATCTTAGCCAGCATAGGTACCATTATATTATGCCTACTAATAGCTACCATATTAGATGGCAGGTTCTACAACTAAAACCGTACAAGTCACGTATTGTTTCTTTGGATTTCCAACAAATGGTCAGGCCAAGGAACTTCCCATTGCCACATGAGAATGCCTCTGGAAAGACATCCCCGAGAACCAAACCGGAACTCTGCCAACACAAGGCCGGGTTACCCCTAACTGGGTAACTACCGACACGAGCACGCCATTCCCCAATCGTAAACGACCTTTCTCACGGGATCCCGATAGCCAACAACCACAAAGTAATAAATTCGTAGTAACCACATAGGTTAAATATCTGGGCTCCATACCATGATACCACCTCTATCCAGAAGGAAATGTACATACCCTAAAGGGTGCTACCCCTCATAACCTTGCCGCATCTTTCCTGTTTTGACCATTTCCGGGGTGTGAGGTTCGACGAAGTCACGTCCACAAAAACATACTTTATACAAAAGCCATGCTTTGGGTCAACAAATGATCAACACAATGATCACTAAGATAGACGATCAAATAAACGATCCTATCACAATAATCAACACAATGATCATTTACAGCATCACTCAGCATATCACATTACCAAATTGGGAATATATCGCTGATAACTTCAACTATATAACCTCTGAGCTCGTACGTCTCAGAGAAGGGTGTTAAGCTAAAGAATAAATTCTTCGCCACCAACAGAAATATATTTGAAAGAAATCGGCTTTATATCTCAGCTTGTAATGTCAGACATACAATCCATACAAGTTTGTTCCGGGATCGAACAAAACCGAAGGCACTTACAAAGAAGTCCTTGCAATCCGGATATTCACAATCCTGATCGGATTCACCATCACATATGGAGAACTCTATACCGGAGCAACTCGGTGCAGAGTAAATCGACAGGTCATCCTATCGCTCTCGCAAATACCGGGTCTTCAACACCGATCTTCAATGCAATTATAACGACGCATCACATATTCGGAATGGGTTATACGACCCCATGGTCCTTTCCCGGTTAACCCGAATAGTGAGCGCTTATTAAAAAATAAGTGTAGCATTCACATTCAATCAAATCACATCAGTTACCCATTCAAAGGGAAATATTGATAGTCGGTTATTGAACTATCACTGGATATGCACACATCACCAGATTCCAAATAATTTTCCAAATTATTTATTTTCCAAAATATCTTCACTAGATATATAATTTCAATACTTCAAAAATAAATCAATATTTATTTTTAAACAAATTTCACTTTCTTTTATAAATTCCTTAGTGAATTTACATTTCACAATATCTATTGATATACGTTTTCAATTATCCATTTTCAATTTATCTTCAAAAAGATAAATTCTAAATATCACTTCATATTGGAAAACAATTCCATACTTATTTAATAAGTAATTCACAAATTTTATTTATTTTCAACACTTGGAAAATATTCAATATACTTCAACCAAAAATAAGTATATATTTCATTCTTTAAGGAAATCATTCACTTAAACATATTTATTTGGGCCAAAACGAATGTTACGTAAAACATCGTTACGACAACCCAAAATCACTAGTATAGGGATTCGAAATTAAAATAGATATATAAATTCCAATACTATACAAAAACATTTCCTTTCGGAAATCATTTACTATAACAACAGTGTTATAGTCCATCATCTCCTTTTATTTCTCGAAAACGTCCATTTCAACAATAAATGTTGAAATCTATGGCTTCGAATCTCAATATATTTTAAAACATCGTTAGATCGTTTTAATGCTATTTAAAACATTCACATTCAAACCATTTTCTTTAACGTGTTATTCACTATTTAAAAACGTGAATATTCTTTGTTAACAAATTTCATCCTTTTATTCATTTTATTTCAAAGGATTATTCACAGTCAAAAATGTGAATATAACTCCATTAATAGGTTTCAGCAATTTACTTATCAAAATAAGTCATTTGCGAATTTATAAAACAACGTTTATAAATTCCATTTCTATTTATTTATAAAAACTTCCTTTTTATAAATCTCTTTATTAACTTATTCGATTTATAATTTTAATTATAAACCAAAAGTCCAAATTATAAGTCAAACACTTATGATTTATTTATTTGCAGAAATCGTTCCTTTGAACTTTACAAATTTTATAAACCTACTGTTTATAAAATTTCCATTTATAACTTCACCGTCATATAATTCTATAAATTTCATTCATTAATGAATTTCATTTTCACTTCATTCAAACACTTATAAAAACTCGTTTTATAATGTCTATATCTCTATTTATAAATTTCCATTTATAAATCTCTTAATATAAATCAATTTATATTATTCTTTAAAACGTCTTTAATTTCCTTTATAATTTCATCCTTTCTCTTGATTTATAAAATAATCAAATTTTATAAATCCTATATTTAAACTTTTCACAATAATTCTAAAATATCTCGATTAAACTATTTTATAAAATCAATAGCATCATATTCTCAAAAATCAGTTTTTAACTATATTTCTCAAAAATCATAATTTTTATAACATTAAAAATTATAACGTTTATTTATTTAAAATGGATCAATTCCAAAATTATTTTATATTTTCAAAGATCACTTAAAAAATCATTTTAAAATTCCAAATTTGGTCCAATGATGCTACACACCAAATAGTCAATCACGACAACAACGATATCATATATCAATATGAAAATCCATCAAATATCAAAATATCTGAAATCAAATAAAAACTGTTGAGGAATCCAGTTGGATCCCTCCAACCTGTTTTCCTGCATCCAAAAACATTAGCACAATACCAATTTCGCTCCAGTACGAAATTATCGCGGTATATGTTCTTATTAAATATTATCCGCTTAATAACGGCGCAATAGGGACTCATCCGCTAAACAAATAAATGCGGGAAGTCAATAACTCCAATATATACATATGCCAATATATATATATATATATTGCTATTATATATAATACCAATTTCACTGTTTATGAAATATTCGCGGTATATGTTTTTAATAAATAACATCCGCTTACTAACGGCGTATAATGTCTATTTTAACAATCAATAGATATAACAATCATCATTCAAACATGCATTCAAATATTTTAAATCTAACTATTTAAAATAAAATCGAAACTGATTCGATTGAGTGAGAAATTCTCACCTTGATTTTATTTTCCGTTTTAGCGATTTATTTCGAATAAAATTAAACGGACGTTTAATTTTACCCAAAATTCTCACTAACTCCAAATGACTCCAAACCAACTCCATCGCGTAGTGCTCGTCCATACGATTCCAACGCAACTGGTTTCGCACGTTTTCGACCTCGTATGCAAAAGTTATGAATTTTATAAGTTTGTACACGATTTATATAAACAAATCAACATAATTTAACTAATTTCAAACCACAACCATTCTCAGCCCTTAGATCACATCCCCCTGCATCTCCACCGTCCCCCCTTTCTTCCCACTCTCTCGTTCTATTTCCAGGTCACGTTGAAGAGGCCGAACCCAACATAGATCAACAAGGGTTAGCATTTGCATCGCGATTACTCAACGAAATTCGATCAAACCACCTTCATCTCGAAGCTCATGACCTAAGCTACGCTCGGCCTGAAGCATGTGGAGATCGGCCCCTTCCTCTTCATCAAAGTGCGTGCGCAGGCCTGAAAAGAACGGCCCCCTTTTCTCCTCCATCGTCGCTCCAAATTCGATCATAACCGTTGGATCTCTAGTTCGTGTTGTGCTCTATCACTTTGTAGTTGAACATTCTTGCTAATTGTCGACGGATTTGGAGATTTGGAGGGATGAAGTTGGGTGTTTTCTGGCCGTGGGTTATATGGGTGGCGGCTAGGGCAAATTAGAATTAGGGTTTATTTTTTTTTATCAAATTATGAAGAGTAGGGGCTATTTATAAGAGAACGAACGACACTATTCATCCGGAAATTCCGAACTCTGATTTACGCGCCGTAACCAGCGTTTCTAGGGTTTACCCCACGTTCCGGACACAATGGAACAGGTTTCGAAAGCTAGTTCGGAAGTATGTGCGAGTTATGGCTATAAACGCTCAATTTGAATTAAACCGATTTAACTCGATTTCTAGGCGTTTTAATTTGTAACGGACAAACGGTAAATCCAATTGACTTGAAATTTGAAACCTTACAATAATATCACATTACGGATCCAATGAAACTGGTTTCGTCGAAATCTGAGACTTTTTGAAAAATGGCTATTTTGACTCGCCAAATTTAAATTAAAAATAATTCGATGCGTTTCGAGCTGCCACGATCAAACGATAACTCCGATTGACACAAAATTTGAAATCTGGTAATAACTAACTATTACGGATCCAATGGAACTGGTTTCGTTCAATTCTGAGACTGTTCAAAAATAGACTATTTTCACTAGTCGATTTTTATATTAAAATATTCAATTTTCACAAATTAACTTTTAATTCGATTTTAAAAGTTCTAAAATATTGTTCTAACTTCAATATGATAAAATAAAATTTCCCAAATCATTTTCAATCATATTTAACTATATTTTCAATTATTTCCATAATTTAACGTATTAAATTATCGATTTAATTATCCAATTAAATCCAATAAATCGAAATAAAATTTATTCGACTTATAAATTCACTCATTTATATTTAAAATTAATTAAATATTCATATTTTAATTTCTAAAAATTCTGGGTCGTTACAATCTTCCCCACTTAAAAGAATTTCGTCCTCGAAATTACAAGTAATAAAAGTACAGAATTTATTGACTTTCCAAAAATTCATAGTTAAACTTCTTACAATACTTTACTAAGTTTTCCAAATCATACTTAGTTATCTTTTCAAAAACAACTACTATTGTTTAACTTTCAATTCCAAAATCAAAGTTAAAGTTTTCAAAATTTCCAATTTTCTCAAAATTTTTCTAACGCCTTAAATTTCCGGAAAAATTCGCCATAGTCTCCTTTGCGCGGCTCGATCCGAAAAAAAATGACAGTATATATATCACAAATATACATCTCATCAAGTAATGAGGCATCCCGAAGGGAAAAAAGTGTAAAAGTACGGTATGTAATCCGAGATATGTACCTTATATTTTATTAGCAAGCATATACGGCTAATATAGCGCAAAAGCGAGCTCCAAATGCGAAGCAAACGCGATCCGCACCTACTAATTACTCAACAAACAACATGAGAACATGCATATATGACAATAATCTCAATATACAACATATAGCAACATAATAACTATATATGTCACATAGAAAATGCAACAAACAACAAATGCCAACATCAACCATCAACCAACTATCATCCAACAAATTCATAATCAATAAATATTCATTCATATTCTCATTAATATTTAATGAATTGGTTTTCAATATAAATCACATTTGATTTATTTACATTGGATGTTTTTACTAACATTCATTCTTAATTAGTTTATATTCACTAATTCATATTCAAGTTGGTTCACTTCCAAATTAAATTCAATTTTATTCAAATTTATTTACTTCTAATTTGAATTCAATTACATAGCTTTAAATTTCACTAATTCACTTTCATTAATACTTAATGAATTATATACAATCAATCAACTAACAATCATATATCAACCAATGTTTATTAATTGCAACCAAATTCTTTTGCTTATCAATTGGTTTAATTAATTGATTTTTATTCAACTTTCAACTTCTAATAACATTAGATTTTAATGAATTAACACTTATTATCATTATTTCATATCAACTTAATTTACATTCAATTGATTAATATTCAATCCATTCATTCAATTCAATTTCAAAATTGAATTTTATTACATAACTCAAGTTCACATCCACCACTTAACTTTATTAATTTTACTTTGATACCAATATCAACTTCATTCAACAACTCTTAAGTTATATTCCATTTAACAAACATCACTTGTTTTTACTTAACTTAAATTCCTATTTATAAATAAATTCATATAGTTTCACTTTTTATATATATAAGTTTATTTCACAATTGTAGATCACTTTAATTATAATTCAATTCTTATAATTCTTTTTGCTTATACAATTCCTTTATTTAGATTATTCAAACAATCAAACAATCAACTTATATACACTTTAATAATTTTGAAAAATTATTTCTTTATATATAAAATATACTCAAGTAAAATTATTTCATTTACCCAATTTAAAGATCAATACTGTGTCGAATTGTTCTATTCAAGTGTTTAGAAACCCCTTCGGCATAGTCTTGTGGACCACGCTGACGAAAGTTCATATACCACTAAATAAACCAATCATCACAATATAAAACAATTTCATATTCACTAACAAATACGCACTCATATCTATTATTACACTCAAATTCATTCTAGAGCACTGCTGACTCTATCTCTAATGAATTATACCCAACAGAACCATGGTTGTCGCTTAACCATATGCTCTGATACCACATTGTCAGGACACGATTCTTCGTCTTCCGAAAATTCAACATCGACACTCACTTTATCGACTGCCAAGTAATCGAACGACGGAAAACCGAACACTGAGGGTTTTTAAGAAAAAGAATTTAGGAAAAGAGAAGAGAAAAAGATAGAAATTAGGGAGGAGAGAAAATAGAAAATTTAGATAGGGAAAAGAAGATAGAAAATTTTAAAGATAGAAGAAATAGAAGAAAAAGAGAATAGAGGAAAAAGAAAAACAGAAGAAAATAGGACGGAATAGAAAACAACAGAACAACATCAGAATCTCACAATTCGCAGCGGAACAACATATAATAATAAATGAATAATCTTTAAACAAAGAACTATATCAGTTATTACATTTTATACATTTCATTATATTACATCATATCATATCATCAGAGTGTACAACATCATACAACAACAAACAGTGCAGCGGAAAAAGAAATACTATATAAGTAATACGCCATGCTATCCAGCTTGCCTCCAGCAACTTCAGAATATCCAGAATATCCTGATAAACCTAACCTTTGACTGCCCGTGTGAAAATTGGTGGGCACCCAGAGTTTAGGAAGGAAAACAATAAACTCCAAGTCAGTCATGTGACTGGTGTGAGAACTCAAAACAGTTTATTTATCTTTAAAATCAAAATAGAGGAATATTTTTAAATTCAATTCGCAATGCTTTTAAAAATGAGACTACCATAAGACCTCCTGCCACACACACAATGCAAACGCAGACTTGGAGAAGATTTCTCCTTATGATAGTCAAACATGCTTGATACGCATTTAAAAAGAACATTTGATATTATTACTAGTGCATAGTGTAGAAAATTCATTTCGAAAGTAGAATATAAATCTTAGCCAGCATAGGTACCATTATATTATGCCTACTAATAGCTACCATATTAGATGGCAGGTTCTACAACTAAAACCGTACAAGTCACGTATTGTTTCTTTGGATTTCCAACAAATGGTCAGGCCAAGGAACTTCCCATTGCCACATGAGAATGCCTCTGGAAAGACATCCCCGAGAACCAAACCGGAACTCTGCCAACACAAGGCCGGGTTACCCCTAACTGGGTAACTACTGACACGAGCACGCCATTCCCCGATCGTAAACGACCTTTCTCACGGGATCCCGATAGCCAACAACCACAAAGTAATAAATTCGTAGTAACCACATAGGTTAAATATCTGGGCTCCATACCATGATACCACCTCTATCCAGAAGGAAATGTACATACCCTAAAGGGTGCTACCCCTCATAACCTTGCCGCATCTTTCCTGTTTTGACCATTTCCGGGGTGTGAGGTTCGACGAAGTCACGTCCACAAAAACATACTTTATACAAAAGCCATGCTTTGGGTCAACAAATGATCAACACAATGATCACTAAGATAGACGATCAAATAAACGATCCTATCACAATAATCAACACAATGATCATTTACAGCATCACTCAGCATATCACATTACCAAATTGGGAATATATCGCTGATAACTTCAACTATATAACCTCTGAGCTCGTACGTCTCAGAGAAGGGTGTTAAGCTAAAGAATAAATTCTTCGCCACCAACAGAAATATATTTGAAAGAAATCGGCTTTATATCTCAGCTTGTAATGTCAGACATACAATCCATACAAGTTTGTTCCGGGATCGAACAAAACCGAAGGCACTTACAAAGAAGTCCTTGCAATCCGGATATTCACAATCCTGATCGGATTCACCATCACATATGGAGAACTCTATACCGGAGCAACTCGGTGCAGAGTAAATCGACAGGTCATCCTATCGCTCTCGCAAATACCGGGTCTTCAACACCGATCTTCAATGCAATTATAACGACGTATCACATATTCGGAATGGGTTATACGACCCCATGGTCCTTTCCCGGTTAACCCGAATAGTGAGCGCTTATTAAAAAATAAGTGTAGCATTCACATTAAATCAAATCACATCAATTACCCATTCAAAGGGAAATATTGATAGTCGGTTATTGAACTATCACTGGATATGCACACATCACCAGATTCCAAATAATTTTCCAAATTATTTATTTTCCAAAATATCTTCACTAGATATATAATTTCAATACTTCAAAAATAAATCAATATTTATTTTTAAACAAATTTCACTTTCTTTTATAAATTCCTTAGTGAATTTACATTTCACAATATCTATTGATATACGTTTTCAATTATCCATTTTCAATTTATCTTCAAAAAGATAAATTCTAAATATCACTTCATATTGGAAAACAATTCCATACTTATTTAATAAGTAATTCACAAATTTTATTTATTTTCAACACTTGGAAAATATTCAATATACTTCAACCACAAATAAGTATATATTTCATTCTTTAAGGAAATCATTCACTTAAACATATTTATTTGGGCCAAAACGAATGTTACGTAAAACATCGTTACGACAACCCAAAATCACTAGTATAGGGATTCGAAATTAAAATAGATATATAAATTCCAATACTATACAAAAACATTTCCTTTCGGAAATCATTTACTATAACAACAGTGTTATAGTCCATCATCTCCTTTTATTTCTCGAAAACGTCCATTTCAACAATAAATGTTGAAATCTATGGCTTCGAATCTCAATATATTTTAAAACATCGTTAGATCGTTTTAATGCTATTTAAAACATTCACATTCAAACCATTTTCTTTAACGTGTTATTCACTATTTAAAAACGTGAATATTCTTTGTTAACAAATTTCATCCTTTTATTCATTTTATTTCAAAGGATTATTCACAGTCAAAAATGTGAATATAACTCCATTAATAGGTTTCAGCAATTTACTTATCAAAATAAGTCATTTGCGAATTTATAAAACAACGTTTATAAATTCCATTTCTATTTATTTATAAAAACTTCCTTTTTATAAATCTCTTTATTAACTTATTCGATTTATAATTTTAATTATAAACCAAAAGTCCAAATTATAAGTCAAACACTTATGATTTATTTATTTGCAGAAATCGTTCCTTTGAACTTTACAAATTTTATAAACCTACTGTTTATAAAATTTCCATTTATAACTTCACCGTCATATAATTCTATAAATTTCATTCATTAATGAATTTCATTTTCACTTCATTCAAACACTTATAAAAACTCGTTTTATAATGTCTATATCTCTATTTATAAATTTCCATTTATAAATCTCTTAATATAAATCAATTTATATTATTCTTTAAAACGTCTTTAATTTCCTTTATAATTTCATCCTTTCTCTTGATTTATAAAATAATCAAATTTTATAAATCCTATATTTAAACTTTTCACAATAATTCTAAAATATCTCGATTAAACTATTTTATAAAATCAATAGCATCATATTCTCAAAAATCAGTTTTTAACTATATTTCTCAAAAATCATAATTTTTATAACATTAAAAATTATAACGTTTATTTATTTAAAATGGATCAATTCCAAAATTATTTTATATTTTCAAAGATCACTTAAAAAATCATTTTAAAATTCCAAATTTGGTCCAATGATGCTACACACCAAATAGTCAATCACGACAACAACGATATCATATATCAATATGAAAATCCATCAAATATCAAAATATCTGAAATCAAATAAAAACTGTTGAGGAATCCAGTTGGATCCCTCCAACCTGTTTTCCTGCATCCAAAAACATTAGCACAATACCAATTTCGCTCCAGTACGAAATTATCGCGGTATATGTTCTTATTAAATATTATCCGCTTAATAACGGCGCAATAGGGTCTCATCCGCTAAACAAATAAATGCGGGAAGTCAATAACTCCAATATATACATATGCCAATATATATATATATATTGCTATTATATATAATACCAATTTCACTGTTTATGAAATATTCGCGGTATATGTTTTTAATAAATAACATCCGCTTACTAACGGCGTATAATGTCTATTTTAACAATCAATAGATATAACAATCATCATTCAAACATGCATTCAAATATTTTAAATCTAACTATTTAAAATAAAATCGAAACTGATTCGATTGAGTGAGAAATTCTCACCTTGATTTTATTTTCCGTTTTAGCGATTTATTTCGAATAAAATTAAACGGACGTTTAATTTTACCCAAAATTCTCACTAACTCCAAACGACTCCAAACCAACTCCATCGCGTAGTGCTCGTCCATACGATTCCAACGCAACTGGTTTCGCGCGTTTTCGACCTCGTATGCAAAAGTTATGAATTTTATAAGTTTGTACACGATTTATATAAACAAATCAACATAATTTAACTAATTTCAAACCACAACCATTCTCAGCCCTTAGATCACATCCCCCTGCATCTCCACCGTCCCCCCTTTCTTCCCACTCTCTCGTTCTATTTCCAGGTCACGTTGAAGAGGCCGAACCCAACATAGATCAACTAGGGTTAGCATTTGCATCGCGATTACTCAACGAAATTCGATCAAACCACCTTCATCTCGAAGCTCATGACCTAAGCTACGCTCGGCCTGAAGCATGTGGAGATCGGCCCCTTCCTCTTCATCAAAGTGCGTGCGCAGGCCTGAAGAGAATGGCCCCCTTTTCTCCTCCATCGTCGCTCCAAATTCGATCATAACCGTTGGATCTCTAGTTCGTGTTGTGCTCTATCACTTTGTAGTTGAACATTCTTGCTAATTGTCGACGGATTTGGAGATTTGGAGGGATGAAGTTGGGTGTTTTCTGGCCGTGGGTTATATGGGTGGCGGCTAGGGCAAATTAGAATTAGGGTTTATTTTTTTTTATCAAATTATGAAGAGTAGGGGCTATTTATAAGAGAACGAACGACACTATTCATCCGGAAATTCCGAACTCCGATTTACGCGCCGTAACCAGCGTTTCTAGGGTTTACCCCACGTTCCGGACACAATGGAACATGTTTCGAAAGCTAATTCGGAAGTATGTGCGAGTTATGGCTATAAACGCTCAATTTGAATTAAACCGATTTAACTCGATTTCTAGGCGTTTTAATTTGTAACGGACAAACGGTAAATCCAATTGACTTGAAATTTGAAACCTTACAATAATATCACATTACGGATCTAATGAAACTGGTTTCGTCGAAATCCGAGACTTTTTGAAAAATGGCTATTTTGACTCGCCAAATTTAAATTAAAAATAATTCAATGCGTTTCGAGCTGCCACGATCAAACGATAACTCCGATTGACACGAAATTTGAAATCCGGTAATAACTAACTATTACGGATCCAATGGAACTGGTTTCGTTCAATTCTGAGACTGTTCAAAAATAGACTATTTTCACTAGTCGATTTTTATATTAAAATATTCAATTTTCACAAATTAACTTTTAATTCGATTTTAAAAGTTCTAAAATATTGTTCTAACTTCAATATGATAAAATAAAATTTCCCAAATCATTTTCAATCATATTTAACTATATTTTCAATTATTTCCATAATTTAACGTATTAAATTATCGATTTAATTATCCAATTAAATCCAATAAATCGAAATAAAATTTATTCGACTTATAAATTCACTCATTTATATTTAAAATTAATTAAATATTCATATTTTAATTTCTAAAAATTCTGGGTCGTTACAATCTTCCCCACTTAAAAGAATTTCGTCCTCGAAATTACAAGTAATAAAAGTACAGAATTTATTAACTTTCCAAAAATTCATAGTTAAACTTCTTACAATACTTTACTAAGTTTTCCAAATCATACTTAGTTATCTTTTCAAAAACAACTACTATTGTTTAACTTTCAATTCCAAAATCAAAGTTAAAGTTTTCAAAATTTCCAATTTTCTCAAAATTTTTCTAACGCCTTAAATTTCCGGAAAAATTCGCCATAGTCTCCTTTGCGCGGCTCGATCCGAAAAAAAATGACAGTATATATATCACAAATATACATCTCATCAAGTAATGAGGCATCCCGAAGGGAAAAAAGTGTAAAAGTACGGTATGTAATCCGAGATATGTACCTTATATTTTATTAGCAAGCATATACGGCTAATATAGCGCAAAAGCGAGCTCCAAATGCGAAGCAAACGCGATCCGCACCTACTAATTACTCAACAAACAACATGAGAACATGCATATATGACAATAATCTCAATATACAACATATAGCAACATAATAACTATATATGTCACATAGAAAATGCAACAAACAACAAATGCCAACATCAACCATCAACCAACTATCATCCAACAAATTCATAATCAATAAATATTCATTCATATTCTCATTAATATTTAATGAATTGGTTTTCAATATAAATCACATTTGATTTATTTACATTGGATGTTTTTACTAACATTCATTCTCAATTAGTTTATATTCACTAATTCATATTCAAGTTGGTTCACTTCCAAATTAAATTCAATTTTATTCAAATTTATTTACTTCTAATTTGAATTCAATTACATAGCTTTAAATTTCACTAATTCACTTTCATTAATACTTAATGAATTATATACAATCAATCAACTAACAATCATATATCAACCAATGTTTATTAATTGCAACCAAATTCTTTTGCTTATCAATTGGTTTAATTAATTGATTTTTATTCAACTTTCAACTTCTAATAACATTAGATTTTAATGAATTAACACTTATTATCATTATTTCATATCAACTTAATTTACATTCAATTGATTAATATTCAATCCATTCATTCAATTCAATTTCAAAGTTGAATTTTATTACATAACTCAAGTTCACATCCACCACTTAACTTTATTAATTTTACTTTGATACCAATATCAACTTCATTCAACAACTCTTAAGTTATATTCCATTTAACAAACATCACTTGTTTTTACTTAACTTAAATTCCTATTTATAAATAAATTCATATAGTTTCACTTTTTATATATATAAGTTTATTTCACAATTGTAGATCACTTTAATTATAATTCAATTCTTATAATTCTTTTTGCTTATACAATTCCTTTATTTAGATTATTCAAACAATCAAACAATCAACTTATATACACTTTAATAATTTTGAAAAATTATTTCTTTATATATAAAATATACTCAAGTAAAATTATTTCATTTACCCAATTTAAAGATCAATACTGTGTCGAATTGTTCTATTCAAGTGTTTAGAAACCCCTTCGGCATAGTCTTGTGGACCACGCTGACGAAAGTTCATATACCACTAAATAAACCAATCATCACAATATAAAACAATTTCATATTCACTAACAAATACGCACTCATATCTATTATTACACTCAAATTCATTCTAGAGCACTGCTGACTCTATCTCTAATGAATTATACCCAACAGAACCATGGTTGTCGCTTAACCATATGCTCTGATACCACATTGTCAGGACACGATTCTTCGTCTTCCGAAAATTCAACATCGACACTCACTTTATCGACTGCCAAGTAATCGAACGACGGAAAACCGAACACTGAGGGTTTTTAAGAAAAAGAATTTAGGAAAAGAGAAGAGAAAAAGATAGAAATTAGGGAGGAGAGAAAATAGAAAATTTAGATAGGGAAAAGAAGATAGAAAATTTTAAAGATAGAAGAAATAGAAGAAAAAGAGAATAGAGGAAAAAGAAAAACAGAAGAAAATAGGACGGAATAGAAAACAACAGAACAACATCAGAATCTCACAATTCGCAGCGGAACAACATATAATAATAAATGAATAATCTTTAAACAAAGAACTATATCAGTTATTACATTTTATACATTTCATTATATTACATCATATCATATCATCAGAGTGTACAACATCATACAACAACAAACAGTGCAGCGGAAAAAGAAATACTATATAAGTAATACGCCATGCTATCCAGCTTGCCTCCAGCAACTTCAGAATATCCAGAATATCCTGATAAACCTAACCTTTGACTGCCCGTGTGAAAATTGGTGGGCACCCAGAGTTTAGGAAGGAAAACAATAAACTCCAAGTCAGTCATGTGACTGGTGTGAGAACTCAAAACAGTTTATTTATCTTTAAAATCAAAATAGAGGAATATTTTTAAATTCAATTCGCAATGCTTTTAAAAATGAGACTACCATAAGACCTCCTGCCACACACACAATGCAAACGCAGACTTGGAGAAGATTTCTCCTTATGATAGTCAAACATGCTTGATACGCATTTAAAAAGAACATTTGATATTATTACTAGTGCATAGTGTAGAAAATTCATTTCGAAAGTAGAATATAAATCTTAGCCAGCATAGGTACCATTATATTATGCCTACTAATAGCTACCATATTAGATGGCAGGTTCTACAACTAAAACCGTACAAGTCACGTATTGTTTCTTTGGATTTCCAACAAATGGTCAGGCCAAGGAACTTCCCATTGCCACATGAGAATGCCTCTGGAAAGACATCCCCGAGAACCAAACCGGAACTCTGCCAACACAAGGCCGGGTTACCCCTAACTGGGTAACTACCGACACGAGCACGCCATTCCCCAATCGTAAACGACCTTTCTCACGGGATCCCGATAGCCAACAACCACAAAGTAATAAATTCGTAGTAACCACATAGGTTAAATATCTGGGCTCCATACCATGATACCACCTCTATCCAGAAGGAAATGTACATACCCTAAAGGGTGCTACCCCTCATAACCTTGCCGCATCTTTCCTGTTTTGACCATTTCCGGGGTGTGAGGTTCGACGAAGTCACGTCCACAAAAACATACTTTATACAAAAGCCATGCTTTGGGTCAACAAATGATCAACACAATGATCACTAAGATAGACGATCAAATAAACGATCCTATCACAATAATCAACACAATGATCATTTACAGCATCACTCAGCATATCACATTACCAAATTGGGAATATATCGCTGATAACTTCAACTATATAACCTCTGAGCTCGTACGTCTCAGAGAAGGGTGTTAAGCTAAAGAATAAATTCTTCGCCACCAACAGAAATATATTTGAAAGAAATCGGCTTTATATCTCAGCTTGTAATGTCAGACATACAATCCATACAAGTTTGTTCCGGGATCGAACAAAACCGAAGGCACTTACAAAGAAGTCCTTGCAATCCGGATATTCACAATCCTGATCGGATTCACCATCACATATGGAGAACTCTATACCGGAGCAACTCGGTGCAGAGTAAATCGACAGGTCATCCTATCGCTCTCGCAAATACCGGGTCTTCAACACCGATCTTCAATGCAATTATAACGACGTATCACATATTCGGAATGGGTTATACGACCCCATGGTCCTTTCCCGGTTAACCCGAATAGTGAGCGCTTATTAAAAAATAAGTGTAGCATTCACATTCAATCAAATCACATCAGTTACCCATTCAAAGGGAAATATTGATAGTCGGTTATTGAACTATCACTGGATATGCACACATCACCAGATTCCAAATAATTTTCCAAATTATTTATTTTCCAAAATATCTTCACTAGATATATAATTTCAATACTTCAAAAATAAATCAATATTTATTTTTAAACAAATTTCACTTTCTTTTATAAATTCCTTAGTGAATTTACATTTCACAATATCTATTGATATACGTTTTCAATTATCCATTTTCAATTTATCTTCAAAAAGATAAATTCTAAATATCACTTCATATTGGAAAACAATTCCATACTTATTTAATAAGTAATTCACAAATTTTATTTATTTTCAACACTTGGAAAATATTCAATATACTTCAACCAAAAATAAGTATATATTTCATTCTTTAAGGAAATCATTCACTTAAACATATTTATTTGGGCCAAAACGAATGTTACGTAAAACATCGTTACGACAACCCAAAATCACTAGTATAGGGATTCGAAATTAAAATAGATATATAAATTCCAATACTATACAAAAACATTTCCTTTCGGAAATCATTTACTATAACAACAGTGTTATAGTCCATCATCTCCTTTTATTTCTCGAAAACGTCTATTTCAACAATAAATGTTGAAATCTATGGCTTCGAATCTCAATATATTTTAAAACATCGTTAGATCGTTTTAATGCTATTTAAAACATTCACATTCAAACCATTTTCTTTAACGTGTTATTCACTATTTAAAAACGTGAATATTCTTTGTTAACAAATTTCATCCTTTTATTCATTTTATTTCAAAGGATTATTCACAGTCAAAAATGTGAATATAACTCCATTAATAGGTTTCAGCAATTTACTTATCAAAATAAGTCATTTGCGAATTTATAAAACAACGTTTATAAATTCCATTTCTATTTATTTATAAAAACTTCCTTTTTATAAATCTCTTTATTAACTTATTCGATTTATAATTTTAATTATAAACCAAAAGTCCAAATTATAAGTCAAACACTTATAATTTATTTAATTGCAAAAATCGTTCCTTTGAACTTTACAAATTTTATAAACCTACTGTTTATAAAATTTCCATTTATAACTTCACCGTCATATAATTCTATAAATTTCATTCATTAATGAATTTCATTTTCACTTCATTCAAACACTTATAAAAACTCGTTTTATAATGTCTATATCTCTATTTATAAATTTCCATTTATAAATCTCTTAATATAAATCAATTTATATTATTCTTTAAAACGTCTTTAATTTCCTTTATAATTTCATCCTTTCTCTTGATTTATAAAATAATCAAATTTTATAAATCCTATATTTAAACTTTTCACAATAATTCTAAAATATCTCGATTAAACTATTTTATAAAATCAATAGCATCATATTCTCAAAAATCAGTTTTTAACTATATTTCTCAAAAATCATAATTTTTATAACATTAAAAATTATAACGTTTATTTATTTAAAATGGATCAATTCCAAAATTATTTTATATTTTCAAAGATCACTTAAAAAATCATTTTAAAATTCCAAATTTGGTCCAATGATGCTACACACCAAATAGTCAATCACGACAACAACGATATCATATATCAATATGAAAATCCATCAAATATCAAAATATCTGAAATCAAATAAAAACTGTTGAGGAATCCAGTTGGATCCCTCCAACCTGTTTTCCTGCATCCAAAAACATTAGCACAATACCAATTTCGCTCCAGTACGAAATTATCGCGGTATATGTTCTTATTAAATATTATCCGCTTAATAACGGCGCAATAGGGTCTCATCCGCTAAACAAATAAATGCGGGAAGTCAATAACTCCAATATATACATATGCCAATATATATATATATATATATATATTGCTATTATATATAATACCAATTTCACTGTTTATGAAATATTCGCGGTATATGTTTTTAATAAATAACATCCGCTTACTAACGGCGTATAATGTCTATTTTAACAATCAATAGATATAACAATCATCATTCAAACATGCATTCAAATATTTTAAATCTAACTATTTAAAATAAAATCGAAACTGATTCGATTGAGTGAGAAATTCTCACCTTGATTTTATTTTCCGTTTTAGCGATTTATTTCGAATAAAATTAAACGGACGTTTAATTTTACCCAAAATTCTCACTAACTCCAAACGACTCCAAACCAACTCCATCGCGTAGTGCTCGTCCATACGATTCCAACGCAACTGGTTTCGCGCGTTTTCGACCTCGTATGCAAAAGTTATGAATTTTATAAGTTTGTACACGATTTATATAAACAAATCAACATAATTTAACTAATTTCAAACCACAACCATTCTCAGCCCTTAGATCACATCCCCCTGCATCTCCACCGTCCCCCTTTTCTTCCCACTCTCTCGTTCTATTTCCAGGTCACGTTGAAGAGGCCGAACCCAACATAGATCAACAAGGGTTAGCATTTGCATCGCGATTACTCAACGAAATTCGATCAAACCACCTTCATCTCGAAGCTCATGACCTAAGCTACGCTCGGCCTGAAGCATGTGGAGATCGGCCCCTTCCTCTTCATCAAAGTGCGTGCGCAGGCCTGAAGAGAACGGCCCCCTTTTCTCCTCCATCGTCGCTCCAAATTCGATCATAACCGTTGGATCTCTAGTTCGTGTTGTGCTCTATCACTTTGTAGTTGAACATTCTTGCTAATTGTCGACGGATTTGGAGATTTGGAGGGATGAAGTTGGGTGTTTTCTGGCCGTGGGTTATATGGGTGGCGGCTAGGGCAAATTAGAATTAGGGTTTATTTTTTTTTATCAAATTATGAAGAGTAGGGGCTATTTATAAGAGAACGAACGACACTATTCATCCGGAAATTCCGAACTCCGATTTACGCGCCGTAACCAGCGTTTCTAGGGTTTACCCCGCGTTTCGGACACAATGGAACAGGTTTCGGAAGCTAATTCGGAAGTATGTGCGAGTTATGGCTATAAACGCTCAATTTGAATTAAACCGATTTAACTCGATTTCTAGGCGTTTTAATTTGTAACGGACAAACGGTAAATCCAATTGACTTGAAATTTGAAACCTTACAATAATATCACATTACGGATCCAATGAAACTGGTTTCGTCGAAATCCGAGACTTTTTGAAAAATGGCTATTTTGACTCGCCAAATTTAAATTAAAAATAATTCGATGCGTTTCGAGCTGCCACGATCAAACGATAACTCCGATTGACACGAAATTTGAAATCCGGTAATAACTAACTATTATGGATCCAATGGAACTGGTTTTGTTCAATTCTGAGACTGTTCAAAAATAGACTATTTTCACTAGTCGATTTTTATATTAAAATATTCAATTTTCACAAATTAACTTTTAATTCGATTTTAAAAGTTCTAAAATATTGTTCTAACTTCAATATGATAAAATAAAATTTCCCAAATCATTTTCAATCATATTTAACTATATTTTCAATTATTTCCATAATTTAACGTATTAAATTATCGATTTAATTATCCAATTAAATCCAATAAATCGAAATAAAATTTATTCGACTTATAAATTCACTCATTTATATTTAAAATTAATTAAATATTCATATTTTAATTTCTAAAAATTCTGGGTCGTTACAATCTTCCCCACTTAAAAGAATTTCGTCCTCGAAATTACAAGTAATAAAAGTACAGAATTTATTAACTTTCCAAAAATTCATAGTTAAACTTCTTACAATACTTTACTAAGTTTTCCAAATCATACTTAGTTATCTTTTCAAAAACAACTACTATTGTTTAACTTTCAATTCCAAAATCAAAGTTAAAGTTTTCAAAATTTCCAATTTTCTCAAAATTTTTCTAACGCCTTAAATTTCCGGAAAAATTCGCCATAGTCTCCTTTGCGCGGCTCGATCCGAAAAAAAATGACAGTATATATATCACAAATATACATCTCATCAAGTAATGAGGCATCCCGAAGGGAAAAAAGTGTAAAAGTACGGTATGTAATCCGAGATATGTACCTTATATTTTATTAGCAAGCATATACGGCTAATATAGCGCAAAAGCGAGCTCCAAATGCGAAGCAAACGCGATCCGCACCTACTAATTACTCAACAAACAACATGAGAACATGCATATATGACAATAATCTCAATATACAACATATAGCAACATAATAACTATATATGTCACATAGAAAATGCAACAAACAACAAATGCCAACATCAACCATCAACCAACTATCATCCAACAAATTCATAATCAATAAATATTCATTCATATTCTCATTAATATTTAATGAATTGGTTTTCAATATAAATCACATTTGATTTATTTACATTGGATGTTTTTACTAACATTCATTCTCAATTAGTTTATATTCACTAATTCATATTCAAGTTGGTTCACTTCCAAATTAAATTCAATTTTATTCAAATTTATTTACTTCTAATTTGAATTCAATTACATAGCTTTAAATTTCACTAATTCACTTTCATTAATACTTAATGAATTATATACAATCAATCAACTAACAATCATATATCAACCAATGTTTATTAATTGCAACCAAATTCTTTTGCTTATCAATTGGTTTAATTAATTGATTTTTATTCAACTTTCAACTTCTAATAACATTAGATTTTAATGAATTAACACTTATTATCATTATTTCATATCAACTTAATTTACATTCAATTGATTAATATTCAATCCATTCATTCAATTCAATTTCAAAGTTGAATTTTATTACATAACTCAAGTTCACATCCACCACTTAACTTTATTAATTTTACTTTGATACCAATATCAACTTCATTCAACAACTCTTAAGTTATATTCCATTTAACAAACATCACTTGTTTTTACTTAACTTAAATTCCTATTTATAAATAAATTCATATAGTTTCACTTTTTATATATATAAGTTTATTTCACAATTGTAGATCACTTTAATTATAATTCAATTCTTATAATTCTTTTTGCTTATACAATTCCTTTATTTAGATTATTCAAACAATCAAACAATCAACTTATATACACTTTAATAATTTTGAAAAATTATTTCTTTATATATAAAATATACTCAAGTAAAATTATTTCATTTACCCAATTTAAAGATCAATACTGTGTCGAATTGTTCTATTCAAGTGTTTAGAAACCCCTTCGGCATAGTCTTGTGGACCATGCTGACGAAAGTTCATATACCACTAAATAAACCAATCATCACAATATAAAACAATTTCATATTCACTAACAAATACGCACTCATATCTATTATTACACTCAAATTCATTCTAGAGCACTGCTGACTCTATCTCTAATGAATTATACCCAACAGAACCATGGTTGTCGCTTAACCATATGCTCTGATACCACATTGTCAGGACACGATTCTTCGTCTTCCGAAAATTCAACATCGACACTCACTTTATCGACTGCCAAGTAATCGAACGACGGAAAACCGAACACTGAGGGTTTTTAAGAAAAAGAATTTAGGAAAAGAGAAGAGAAAAAGATAGAAATTAGGGAGGAGAGAAAATAGAAAATTTAGATAGGGAAAAGAAGATAGAAAATTTTAAAGATAGAAGAAATAGAAGAAAAAGAGAATAGAGGAAAAAGAAAAACAGAAGAAAATAGGACGGAATAGAAAACAACAGAACAACATCAGAATCTCACAATTCGCAGCGGAACAACATATAATAATAAATGAATAATCTTTAAACAAAGAACTATATCAGTTATTACATTTTATACATTTCATTATATTACATCATATCATATCATCAGAGTGTACAACATCATACAACAACAAACAGTGCAGCGGAAAAAGAAATACTATATAAGTAATACGCCATGCTATCCAGCTTGCCTCCAGCAACTTCAGAATATCCAGAATATCCTGATAAACCTAACCTTTGACTGCCCGTGTGAAAATTGGTGGGCACCCAGAGTTTAGGAAGGAAAACAATAAACTCCAAGTCAGTCATGTGACTGGTGTGAGAACTCAAAACAGTTTATTTATCTTTAAAATCAAAATAGAGGAATATTTTTAAATTCAATTCGCAATGCTTTTAAAAATGAGACTACCATAAGACCTCCTGCCACACACACAATGCAAACGCAGACTTGGAGAAGATTTCTCCTTATGATAGTCAAACATGCTTGATACGCATTTAAAAAGAACATTTGATATTATTACTAGTGCATAGTGTAGAAAATTCATTTCGAAAGTAGAATATAAATCTTAGCCAGCATAGGTACCATTATATTATGCCTACTAATAGCTACCATATTAGATGGCAGGTTCTACAACTAAAACCGTACAAGTCACGTATTGTTTCTTTGGATTTCCAACAAATGGTCAGGCCAAGGAACTTCCCATTGCCACATGAGAATGCCTCTGGAAAGACATCCCCGAGAACCAAACCGGAACTCTGCCAACACAAGGCCGGGTTACCCCTAACTGGGTAACTACCGACACGAGCACGCCATTCCCCAATCGTAAACGACCTTTCTCACGGGATCCCGATAGCCAACAACCACAAAGTAATAAATTCGTAGTAACCACATAGGTTAAATATCTGGGCTCCATACCATGATACCACCTCTATCCAGAAGGAAATGTACATACCCTAAAGGGTGCTACCCCTCATAACCTTGCCGCATCTTTCCTGTTTTGACCATTTCCGGGGTGTGAGGTTCGACGAAGTCACGTCCACAAAAACATACTTTATACAAAAGCCATGCTTTGGGTCAACAAATGATCAACACAATGATCACTAAGATAGACGATCAAATAAACGATCCTATCACAATAATCAACACAATGATCATTTACAGCATCACTCAGCATATCACATTACCAAATTGGGAATATATCGCTGATAACTTCAACTATATAACCTCTAAGCTCGTACGTCTCAGAGAAGGGTGTTAAGCTAAAGAATAAATTCTTCGCCACCAACAGAAATATATTTGAAAGAAATCAGCTTTATATCTCAGCTTGTAATGTCAGACATACAATCCATACAAGTTTGTTTCGGGATCGAACAAAACCGAAGGCACTTACAAAGAAGTCCTTGCAATCCGGATATTCACAATCCTGATCGGATTCACCATCACATATGGAGAACTCTATACCGGAGCAACTCGGTGCAGAGTAAATCGACAGGTCATCCTATCGCTCTCGCAAATACCGGGTCTTCAACACCGATCTTCAATGCAATTATAACGACGCATCACATATTCGGAATGGGTTATACGACCCCATGGTCCTTTCCCGGTTAACCCGAATAGTGAGCGCTTATTAAAAAATAAGTGTAGCATTCACATTCAATCAAATCACATCAATTACCCATTCAAAGGGAAATATTGATAGTCGGTTATTGAACTATCACTGGATATGCACACATCACCAGATTCCAAATAATTTTCCAAATTATTTATTTTCCAAAATATCTTCACTAGATATATAATTTCAATACTTCAAAAATAAATCAATATTTATTTTTAAACAAATTTCACTTTCTTTTATAAATTCCTTAGTGAATTTACATTTCACAATATCTATTGATATACGTTTTCAATTATCCATTTTCAATTTATCTTCAAAAAGATAAATTCTAAATATCACTTCATATTGGAAAACAATTCCATACTTATTTAATAAGTAATTCACAAATTTTATTTATTTTCAACACTTGGAAAATATTCAATATACTTCAACCAAAAATAAGTATATATTTCATTCTTTAAGGAAATCATTCACTTAAACATATTTATTTGGGCCAAAACGAATGTTACGTAAAACATCGTTACGACAACCCAAAATCACTAGTATAGGGATTCGAAATTAAAATAGATATATAAATTCCAATACTATACAAAAACATTTCCTTTCGGAAATCATTTACTATAACAACAGTGTTATAGTCCATCATCTCCTTTTATTTCTCGAAAACGTCCATTTCAACAATAAATGTTGAAATCTATGGCTTCGAATCTCAATATATTTTAAAACATCGTTAGATCGTTTTAATGCTATTTAAAACATTCACATTCAAACCATTTTCTTTAACGTGTTATTCACTATTTAAAAACGTGAATATTCTTTGTTAACAAATTTCATCCTTTTATTCATTTTATTTCAAAGGATTATTCACAGTCAAAAATGTGAATATAACTCCATTAATAGGTTTCAGCAATTTACTTATCAAAATAAGTCATTTGCGAATTTATAAAACAACGTTTATAAATTCCATTTCTATTTATTTATAAAAACTTCCTTTTTATAAATCTCTTTATTAACTTATTCGATTTATAATTTTAATTATAAACCAAAAGTCCAAATTATAAGTCAAACACTTATAATTTATTTATTTGCAGAAATCGTTCCTTTGAACTTTACAAATTTTATAAACCTACTGTTTATAAAATTTCCATTTATAACTTCACCGTCATATAATTCTATAAATTTCATTCATTAATGAATTTCATTTTCACTTCATTCAAACACTTATAAAAACTCGTTTTATAATGTCTATATCTCTATTTATAAATTTCCATTTATAAATCTCTTAATATAAATCAATTTATATTATTCTTTAAAACGTCTTTAATTTCCTTTATAATTTCATCCTTTCTCTTGATTTATAAAATAATCAAATTTTATAAATCCTATATTTAAACTTTTCACAATAATTCTAAAATATCTCGATTAAACTATTTTATAAAATCAATAGCATCATATTCTCAAAAATCAGTTTTTAACTATATTTCTCAAAAATCATAATTTTTATAACATTAAAAATTATAACGTTTATTTATTTAAAATGGATCAATTCCAAAATTATTTTATATTTTCAAAGATCACTTAAAAAATCATTTTAAAATTCCAAATTTGGTCCAATGATGCTACACACCAAATAGTCAATCACGACAACAACGATATCATATATCAATATGAAAATCCATCAAATATCAAAATATCTGAAATCAAATAAAAACTGTTGAGGAATCCAGTTGGATCCCTCCAACCTGTTTTCCTGCATCCAAAAACATTAGCACAATACCAATTTCGCTCCAGTACGAAATTATCGCGGTATATGTTCTTATTAAATATTATCCGCTTAATAACGGCGCAATAGGGTCTCATCCGCTAAACAAATAAATGCGGGAAGTCAATAACTCCAATATATACATATGCCAATATATATATATATATTGCTATTATATATAATACCAATTTCACTGTTTATGAAATATTCGCGGTATATGTTTTTAATAAATAACATCCGCTTACTAACGGCGTATAATGTCTATTTTAACAATCAATAGATATAACAATCATCATTCAAACATGCATTCAAATATTTTAAATCTAACTATTTAAAATAAAATCGAAACTGATTCGATTGAGTGAGAAATTCTCACCTTGATTTTATTTTCCGTTTTAGCGATTTATTTCGAATAAAATTAAACGGACGTTTAATTTTACCCAAAATTCTCACTAACTCCAAACGACTCCAAACCAACTCCATCGCGTAGTGCTCGTCCATACGATTCCAACGCAACTGGTTTCGCGCGTTTTCGACCTCGTATGCAAAAGTTATGAATTTTATAAGTTTGTACACGATTTATATAAACAAATCAACATAATTTAACTAATTTCAAACCACAACCATTCTCAGCCCTTAGATCACATCCCCCTGCATCTCCACCGTCCCCCTTTTCTTCCCACTCTCTCGTTCTATTTCCAGGTCACGTTGAAGAGGCCGAACCCAACATAGATCAACAAGGGTTAGCATTTGCATCGCGATTACTCAACGAAATTCGATCAAACCACCTTCATCTCGAAGCTCATGACCTAAGCTACGCTCGGCCTGAAGCATGTGGAGATCGGCCCCTTCCTCTTCATCAAAGTGCGTGCGCAGGCCTGAAGAGAACGGCCCCCTTTTCTCCTCCATCGTCGCTCCAAATTCGATCATAACTGTTGGATCTCTAGTTCGTGTTGTGCTCTATCACTTTGTAGTTGAACATTCTTGCTAATTGTCGACGGATTTGGAGATTTGGAGGGATGAAGTTGGGTGTTTTCTGGCCGTGGGTTATATGGGTGGCGGCTAGGGCAAATTAGAATTAGGGTTTATTTTTTTTTATCAAATTATGAAGAGTAGGGGCTATTTATAAGAGAACGAACGACACTATTCATCCGGAAATTCCGAACTCCGATTTACGCGCCGTAACCAGCGTTTCTAGGGTTTACCCCGCGTTTCGGACACAATGGAACAGGTTTCGGAAGCTAATTCGGAAGTATGTGCGAGTTATGGCTATAAACGCTCAATTTGAATTAAACCGATTTAACTCGATTTCTAGGCGTTTTAATTTGTAACGGACAAACGGTAAATCCAATTGACTTGAAATTTGAAACCTTACAATAATATCACATTACGGATCCGATGAAACTGGTTTCGTCGAAATCCGAGACTTTTTGAAAAATGGCTATTTTGACTCGCCAAATTTAAATTAAAAATAATTCGATGCGTTTCGAGCTGCCACGATCAAACGATAACTCCGATTGACACGAAATTTGAAATCCGGTAATAACTAACTATTACGGATCCAATGGAACTGTTTTCGTTCAATTCTGAGACTGTTCAAAAATTGACTATTTTCACTAGTCGATTTTTATATTAAAATATTCAATTTTCACAAATTAACTTTTAATTCGATTTTAAAAGTTCTAAAATATTGTTCTAACTTCAATATGATAAAATAGAATTTCCCAAATCATTTTCAATCATATTTAACTATATTTTCAATTATTTCCATAATTTAACGTATTAAATTATCGATTTAATTATCCAATTAAATCCAATAAATCGAAATAAAATTTATTCGACTTATAAATTCACTCATTTATATTTAAAATTAATTAAATATTCATATTTTAATTTCTAAAAATTCTGGGTCGTTACAAACCGAATTTGACTTTTGTTGGATAACTAGTTTGAGTTGTAGCGAGAGCTGAGAAGAGGTTAAGAAACAAGACAGTTAAGTTGGTGAAAGTTCAGTGGAGCGACAACGAGAAGGACTGTACTTGACAGACAAAAGATAGGATTATAGATACTTATCCTGATCTACTGTGAGGGTATGTTCTATATTTGTTTTATATAAACCGTTTCTAGTTAGGTAGGCTAGTATGGTAGTTAGGAGATGTTACAGATGGTCGCTATGCTTAGTGTTTAGTCCTTACTCAATTTCGAGGATGAAATTATTTAAGGAGGGGAGCCTGTAACACCACTAACTTTGAATAACATTATTCAGGAGTTAATTAGATAAATTAAAGAGAATAATGTAAAGATTAGAGTGATAAGGGGATTGAGATTTGAAAACTAACTGGAGGCTTTGCTTAACTAAATAAAAAATTAAATGAATGAGTTCATGGAAATGGTTTTTTAAGTTAACTAATAAAAGAATAAAGCAAGGGTATTATAGGGAATAGTTATCCACCATAACCCATAACCCCTAAACTCTTATTCCAATTTTCATTTCACAAGTTCACAATTCTGAAACATAAACCAAAGAGCTCTAGCTACTCATGACCTAGGGGAAAAAGAGGAGAAAAATCGATTAAAAGCTAAGGAATCTAGCAAGGAGAATCAAGCAAGATCAAATCTCAAGTTCCTTCTCCAAAGTAAGGTGAATAACAATCAAAACCATCTTTTTTTTGAAAGAGAATTTGATTTTGGGTTTTAAATTCAAAACCTTTATGATGATTTTTATGATAATATGCTTGGATTACATGATATGTTTGATTCAAAGGTTTAATAAATGTTTTATTTGATTTTATTGCTAAAATCATATACATTGGGTTTCGAATGCCAAGATGATTTAACATGTTAAACATTGTTTTGGAGATGGGTTTAAATTTTCATAATTATCCAAGATATGGATAATTTATTATGAATTTTTGAAAGAAGAAATAATTAATTGGGTTTAAAATTTTATTTCAGCTAGTATATAAGGGATTTTGGGTCTAAAATTTATACATGTTAGATGACATATTAAAATGAATTTTGATTATTTTTGGGGATTTTTCCTAAGTAAGTCAAAATGTAAATTAAATTATTGAAGTTGGAGGACTTAAACGTCTTATTTGTTTTCTTAAAGGGAAGGGCTACTTTGTAAATTACTTTCAGTTAATTCTGGATAAATTCGGCTGTCTTTTAAAAAAGATTACGGTAAAGTTTATGGCAACCAATTATGTTTTTACAAATAGGCAAGTTAGTTGAAAAACATTTAATTAAAAAGGCAACAAAACAGTTCTGCATAGATTTATAGTTTCGCCACTTCCAGTAGCAACCTTTCGACCCCATACCTCCGCCCTCAACCAAGTCGAAACCAATACACATGGTATTAGTGGATTGGAGAAAGGCTGAAGGCACAGAGTCGAAACCATGCTTTCGAAGGGGTTGAGGCCATTTTAAATAGCTTTCAAAGGTCTTTGTTTTGCTTTCAAAAGAGATGCCACTTGCCTAGCTTTTAAGGGATGCTTTTGAAAGGATTGAATTACCTTTATATAGCTTTCGAAGGGGTTGTCACCTTTTTGTTTTGAAAGGATAGCTGTCGAATGAGTTGCTGCAATCTATATTTTAAAATGGTTCTTTCGAAAGTGCAGTTTGAACCTAGTCGAACCCACGCTGCCTTCTTCATGCCTTTCGAATAGGTTGAAGTTATTAGTGAGTTTGAAAGGTAAGCTTTTGTTTTATAAATATAACAAGCCGCTTCCCAATGCTTTTGAAAGCGCTCTAGTAACCATTTATACTAAGGGTTTTGAAGGCAATGGCTTCAAAAGGTGTTTCAAAGCTATCCTTCTGATTGTTTTACTTAAAGACTAATGCTTTCGCAAGGTTGGTTCCAAACCCATCTGTTTTTCCCAAAATCTTTTATTTAAAGACTAATGTGTTGAAAGAGTTACTCTCTCTTATGTTCACTTTGACCCAAAAGTTATATTTAAGGTTAAACCCAATGGTTTTGAAAGAGGTATTTCAAATGGTTTCGAAGCTGTGCTTCAATAAGCTGGAAAGATATGCTTTAATACTTTCAAAAGGGAAGTTTTGATGTTTTCGAAAGAACGGATTTGATGCTTTCGAAAGAGATATTTTGAGTGTTTCGAAAGGCGTATGTTTAAGTGTTTTGAATAGAAAATTTGAATGCTTTCGAAAAATATATTCTAATGGTTTTGAAAGTAAAGGTCTAAGGTTTCGAAAGCCTTAGTTTTCAAAACAAAGAACCCAATCTCGTTTTTAAAGAAAAAACCCATGGTAATATAAACAAGCTTTGGAGTGATTTTTAAATTTGGAGTTTTGAAGAAGCTTGCCTTGATAAAAAATAATGGGTTAAAGGGATTAGACAAATTTGATGTGGAAATGATTTCAACTTATATAATGGACCCATAATTGTATTTTGAGGAAGGGCAGAATAACCAACTAGGTTAACCAATTGAGTTAACCCCTGTATGAGTAGAATTGCATCCAAGAGGTCAGGTAGACTGGAACTTAGGATTCCCAAAGACTGATCAAAAAGTTGTCAGTTTAGACAGGTTCAATGTAAACCCATGAAAAATATGTTGGGAGGGAGTTATTGACAGGGGCCAATAGATTCGTAGTGATCCCATGAAAACTATATCCGAATAAAGTTATTGATAGAGACCTAATAGATTCATAGTCAACCATGAAAATTATGATATAAGAGAAGTTATTGGAGATACCAATAGGTAGGGATAACTCATGAAATAATTGAATGAAGTTAATGGCAGGGGCCAATAGGTTCTTAGTGATCCAATGAAAACTATGAGACTAGACAGATAGTCATATGCTTTAAACAGATTATTAGTCATCTCATGAAAACTAATATATTAATAGAGGATAATTTAGAGTTGCAATTCGGGTCATTCGGCCTGGACAAATCCTAGACCATAATCTTCAACCACTTGCCTTTGATTGAGCGACCGCTAAGGGGCGACTGGTCAGTGTTAGGATGTCGACTGGTGGAGCTTCCTTATTTAATATATTTTCTTTCCTTAATTAATTATTTTTGATTTCGAAGTTTTCAAACATTGATAAACTTTCCGTACTAGCTCCGTTTTCAAAATATTTTATATGAATTTTTTTTCGAAAATCACTACGAATGTAATGGTGCAAATTCTGTAGCCACATTTAAATGTTTATAATATCCTATATTTACCCTTGCTATATTTAATTTTTAAGTTTCTTTAATTAAATTTTCGGGGTGTTACATTGACCTAGAACGTCGAGAAGATATTTAAAATGGAATATCAAACTAAGCCAATATGATATCATATACCATCCTAGAAAGGCCATAGAGGATAAATACTGGTCGATTTCATTGCTGAATTCACTGTCCAGGATGGGGAAGAAGGAGAAGATATGGTCTGAGTTTCCTAGTGGAAGTTGTACATAGATGGAGCTACCAATGAACAAAGTTTCATGGCAAGAGTGATCCTCATGACCCTAAAAGGACAAATTAACATGCTATGCACTAAAACCAGAGTTCCCAACAACAAACAACAAAGCTAAAGATGAAGCATTGATTGCAGGGCTCAAGATAAAGGAGTAATTAGTGGTCTAGACATTACATATATTTATCGACTCACAGTTGGTAGTCTATCAAGTCAAGAAGGAATTTCAGGCTAAAGGAGTGAGACGTGCCCCTTACCTAATAAAGAGGAGTCAAAATTGGAAAGCTCTAGCGATATCGAACACTATACAATTATCCATATACCTAGAGAAGAGAATACGAAAGATGATTCGTTAGCCAAACTGGCAAGTGCTGGGGATGCATAGCTTATGGGACTTACTCTAGTGAAAGTTTCATTGGCTCCGAGCATCGACTAGATGGATATCGATTGGATCTTGAAGGCCAAGGAAGAAAAGGAGTCGTGGATGAATTCAATTAAAGACTATTTGTTAAAGGGAACTCCTTTTAGTCACAGGAATGAATTGTGAAAATTCTTTCATAAAGCATCATCGTTTATATTACAAGGAGTGCTATACAGGAGTGATTGTTCAACCTCCTAATGTGTTATGTCACTAAAGGTGAAGCAAAGAAAATCCTTTCGGACTTATATATAAATTTGTGCTAATCATATTGGGGACAAATTTTGGCAAAGAAGATACTTCACTATGGATATTTTTAGTAGACGATCAAATTGGGTGCAAAATTTGGTGAAGAACATCATATGCATAGGTAGATTTGAAGTCCCAAAAAAAATCATTACTAATAATGAAACTCAATTCGAGAGTATCGAGTTCAAGGACTTCGGTAATCACTATCAAATTACAAAATGATTCTTGGTGGTACCACATCCGCAAGTGAATGGATAGGTGGAGGTGGTGAACAAGATCATTAAATCCATCATGAAGAAATAACAGACAAAAGCAAAGGGCTATTGGATTGATGAGTTACCACTAGCATTGTGGGCTTATTAGAACTACTGATAAGTCTGCGACTAGGCACACTCCATTCACTTAGGCCTACGGAGCTAAGGCCATGATTTCAGTGGAATTGGAATTCTCTTCCTTTCGAAGAAAACACTATGATGCCAAGATGAACGAGAAATTCTTGCTTGAGTCCCTCAAGTTGGTTAATGGAAAAATGGAAAGAGGCTTAACTGAGGGTAGCTGCTTACCAAAAAAGAGTGGCACGACATTTCAATGCCAAGGTCAGGAGTCGTACCTTTGAGGTTGGGGACCACGTATTGAAACGAGTCCTCTTTGATACAAGGATACTTGGTCCATAATGGGAAGGTCCCTATACGATTGAAACAAAGTTTGAAGATGGAAATTTCAAGCTATCAACTATTGATAGGATCCTAATTCTTTAAGCGTGGAATTGTGAGCGCTTATTGTAGGATCGATTTCACCCTATAGGGGGGATGAATAGGGTGGTGCTAATAATAACAAAAATTAATGTAGAAATATAATAATCGCCGTACGGATTATAGCAGAATAATAAAAGCAGAAATAGAACAACACAGATTTACCCACCTTTGGTAGTAACCTGCCTATATGCTACCCCCAAGGTTTCTACTATAAATTAAGTAGTTAAATGCTTACACACATAAACTTGCGACACCCGCTAATGACTAACCTAACTCTACGCTCAAAACCCTGCACAACTCAGCCATTGAGTTGCGAATTCTCGAATTACACCACCATAGTTCGTCCCTAGTCACACAACTAGAATTTACACAATTTAAAAATAGAAATTACAAAAAAAAACCAAAATTAAACAAAATCCTATTTAATAAATTTTAGAATAAAAAAATTAAAGATCGGCCTAAATCAATAATAAGGAAGAACGCTCCCTTTTCTTTTGTAGTATTTTCGGGTGTTATTTTTTCATTCCTCTTCAAAATTTAGGGCTTTACTATGTTGAATCCCCCACTTGATCTTTTTCTTCGATTGAAGTATGCATTTTCTTTGGATTTCGTTGTCAATCGATTGCTGCTTCGTTCGCCTTCGGCTGCTCTAATTGTCGAGTTTGAATGAAGGATAAAAAATGGTACATATTATTTTCCCTTTTTGATTTTGATTAACTCGACTTCAATTCGAGTTCTGGATTATTTTCTACGATTCGTTCTAAGTATGCTCTCTAATTTTGACTTGAACCCGAATGATCTTTTGCCGATGATGATCTTTGGGTTATATTTGGATTGAAATCCCTAAATATCAGTTCGTATATTTTTCGTGTGATTTAAGCACTTGCGTTGATTTACAATCGCATAACTCCAGTGCTTCTTGGATCGTTTATGTTACTGTACATTTCAAATTTTCTTTGAGTCGGTTCCTATGACTTCAGTATTTGAATACTTGAGATAAACTTGAAATTTTGGATCTTGACTTGTTCATGTATTTGTGATATATTATTACAACTTCCTTGGTCACCATGGCTTGCATTTGGTTCTCTGATATTTTGAATCTGTGATGCTTGTTCATCACGCTTTTTCATTTTTCAACTATTTTGGCCTTGGTTTAATTTTTAACTCTGCCTTATTCGAACTGCTACTTGCACTAGGTTATAGAACTATAAACTACTTCATTTGGCCTTTGTTGACTGGTTCATTGAACTGATATATGTGTATACATATATATATGCATATATGTATACATGTGTATGTACTTCATGTTTCCTCTGGAGTAGTTCTTCTAATTGTGTGGTGGAATATGTATTTGTTCATGTTGATTTGAGTCTTGTTCGAGTTCAACGATGATCTACACGCATCTGCGCTGTCCTTGCAGTCTGGTTCCACATGTTGGTTGAGTCTGCACTTTCTTTTGGTTTTATAGACTTGTGTGTTGCTTGATTGCATGCATTATTGAACTGGTCTACATTGATGAGATTTTGGCTTCATGAGTTTGTTATCATGCGACCTAGTTTGTGGTTGTTTGCATTGCGTTGGTCTAGTTTAGTTTAGTTAAAGTATTCTCCATTTCATTTCTCTAGTTGTGATGGTTTGTTGATCTTTTGTATTGCTATGGCTTTGTATTTTGTTTCACTTGCTCTTATCTGATCATTCTGTCTTGACCCATTGCCCTGTTGTGTTCATGTATGGTCTAGACTTCATATTGATCTTCATCTCTCTTGTATGGTTGGTTCCAATCCTTGTTAGCCTTGCATTATGTCCTTTATGCATTGTACCATTTGAGATCTTGTTACTTATTAGTAGAACTGCTGTCTTAGTTGAGTTCATTTGTATGCATGTGTTCTTGTTCCTTGTGTTTATGTTGTAACTTTTATGTGTCACCATGATGTCTGTGTTGTGGTTGAGTCCATTCTGGTTCAAGCATGTTTGAATCCAGAATTTGTACATATGTTGATGGAGTCTTTGTAAATGTGTTGTTTCTTCGATTCACGTGTACTGATTTTTTGGCCTCTGTTTCATGTGCACTTGGTTCTTTCATATGGTATCATGTGCATGTCGAGTTATTTACTTGTTAGACTTGCATTGATATGTCTAGGCCGGTCATTTGCTTTGTACTTGATGTTTTAATTGAGGCTTCACTTCCATGCTTTGTTGTCACCTCTTGAAATCCAGTTTGACCATGTGTATATTTGAAATGTTGTATATTGTTTTACGTGCACCTGAGTTGAATCCAGCCTCGACTTGGTTTGAACTTATGCTCACCTGTCCCTACAATTTTAACAAACAAGTGTATATCGGTGTGCATGGCCTTATGGCATGTATAGTGATACACTGTGCATGTCACAAATTGTTCGTGTAAGATGAATTAACAAAAATGACGACGAACAACCCAAATAACTGAGGCAAATAATATTTTCAAAATACACACTTCATTTTGAATTGCAAAATATTTCTTTTTCAAATTTACCGCGTTAGTGTTTATTTTGCAGATAATTCAGATGCTGGATACAAAGTGGAATAGGGTTGAAGATCAAATATGTATGTTGAGTGAATATACATAGTGAGATCAAAATTGTAAATTGAAAATTTTGATGTAATTGAAATTGTGTAAATGTAGTTAGAGCTCAAATCTGTACTATTTGAATTTGTCATAAATATTTTTTTGAATAAAATATTCGTTTGAATCTAAATTCTGTGTTATTTATTTTATCCAACAAATATTTATTTAATTATGTGAAAAATAAAATAGTACAATAAAAAATACATTTAAACGAATATATAAATGTTTATTATCATAAAATAATAATCATATACTAGCATATTCTACACTTATGATGCTATTTCACTTAGATTTATTTAGTTTATTATAACTAGGAGCAATGTAATAGGGAAGGACTAGTCCTTTCCTTTGTTTAAAATAATGTTGACTTTTGAACCAGTGGAACGTGTTCTTGTAAGCTAACCTTTGTGTTTCATGATTAGCAGTGCAATATGGTACCCAAAGATAGATACAAACCAACTCCTTTGACCCATGATTGGGCCAAGGGAGTATAATCACACTAGGTTTGATCACATGATTCACCCTTATCCCTCCGATCTTTGACTATACCCAAAGATATGAAAGGTCAACGTGGGATGTCCAGATTTAGGTTATTGAAACACCGGTTCCTGGAGATAGGAACTGATGTACAATTGAAGCTTTAGCGACTATGTTTACTTCTCGATGATCCATGCTCAGCCAAAGATAAACGATGATAGTCAGTGAGTGATTCTGATCAACGCTCGAAGATAGATAAGTCAGAAATCGATGCTCAAAGATAAGCATTTGAAATACCAATCAAAAGAGATAAGGGTAGATGAATAATTGAACTATTTATAGCTATGACCACATTTACAACCCAACGAACCACATTTGATGATAAATGATGAAGATCAAACCCAAATTCAATCAATGTCCGGAGATAGGTGAGATCAAAGTTTGGTGTCCAAAGATAGACATCCAGAGTGTTGTTTCCCAGAGATAGGAAATGACACAGAGATGAATGATTCAACAACAATGACTGTGTTTATGGTCGGATGAAGCACAACCGAAGATAAACAGGGTTAGCCATAGAGTTGGCTAAATGAAAATAGTTTTGTTTAACTAAGGAAAAATACTTTAGTGATGGAAAAATGAACCGAATAACAAAATATTATCTAGCAATTATAGAGATTTATTCATATATATAAAGTTATACTAAGTAATGGCATTGCAAAGAGAGGCATGTATGATATAAATGTAATTGAATTACAGCTGAGTATATTATATGTGCAGGCAGGTATATAAGCAAGTAAAGCAGAAAGTACAAAAATATAAATACAACAGATTATATAGAAAAACAGTCTTTTATCTACATTCACTTTTTATAAAAGAGTCGAGGGGCCACTCCTACATAATGCCGATCTACATGCAAAACGAAAACAGGGTACATCCAAAGAAAAAAGATAATGTCTTCCTAATAGCTTATGCAATCCCCTATTTCTTCTTCCATTACTTGCTGCTATTGGTTTCAAGCTTCGCCAGGCACTTCCCTGAATGCTTGCCTACCTGGATCTTCTCTTGCTCTAGAGTTCTTCTCTTATGAGATGAGAGTTGTTTCCCAATAGTCTAGTTGAGTGGTTCTTCAAGCTTGAAAGAGGTAGGATCAGCAGATTTCGAAGTTTCATAAGAACCGTGACCCTTAGAGGATTGATTTTCAATTGGGGGAAGCTTGGGAGTAGGCCATGGCTTTTCGGAGCTAATGGCAGATTTTTTAGTTTTTGGCCCAAGCATGACCTTGATTTTCCAATAGTTGGATTTTAGCCTCTCCTTTATTATAACATGATCATTTAGGTTTTTCTCGCTTATGATTGCAAGCTCTTCCTCCAGGGACTGATTGATGTCCTCCAACCCTTCAAATGCCCTTATTTTCTAAGAGTCTGGATCAGGGTCGGAGCTAGAAGAGGGAATTGGGATGATTGGCTCTATGATGATGCAGGTTGAGATGGTAGAAATACTGCTCATACCCGGGCCTTGAGTATATGCTGGCCGAGGAGGCAGAAACAAGAGATCTATAACTTAACATACATAATAATATAAGATAGCGACAACCTTTGGAGAAAGTTGAAGTTTCTTAAAGATTAGAGAGACGAGAGAAATACCTTGGCTAAGCAAAGTTTCCTTGGCCATGGACTTAATGACTTCACCCTTCCAGTAGAAGATTTTGATGGTTGTTAGCAGAAGGAGAGGAATGAGGAGCATCACTGCTTTGCATGGTTGGGATAGGAGTCTCGATAGCGACAGCTTCAGGAGTGGCCACCGCAGTTGTAATCTCTATCATGGCCTCTTTTAGTTCAGAAGTACATAATTATGCTTGACCCAATACACTGGAAGCGGTAGGACCCTCAGTAGTGACATTTCCTACAATCCTATCTTCTATGGTGAGAATGGCCTTACCTTTTTCCAAGGCTGCGATGTCCTCCTAATCCAAGAAATGAGGCTTCAGTGTCTCTTCAGTTACGCCTTCATCGGTTGCAGCACTTTTTAGGAGTATCTCTTTCCAGATATTAGCTGATGTGATAATATAACTATCTCCCAACCACTTCAAATTTTTATTCTCTAATATGTTGGCGAAAAATTGCTAAAGAGCGGCATTCATTTCTTCACTATCTAAGTAGCCTTCGCCATATCGATTTCCTTCTTGGCTTAGTGAGGTCAGTATGAGCTTGTGCCTTGGAATAGGTCTCCGCCTTTAAATTAGCCTTAAGTATGTCCATCTCAATCTAGAGGTTCTTATGTTTCTCCTTTTCGGCCTTGACTTATGTTGCTAGCTCAACATTTTATTCATGAGCATATTTGACTTGGTCCTTAATGACCATTGTAACCATATTGTGAGCTCTTTGCATTTATTTTATTAATTCCTTAGAATTTTTGGCCAATTTCAAGTTGTCTCTCTTTGTTTTATGTGGCTAGGCAACTTCATTTTGTAGCCCCCAACTATCCTATCATGATCTTTCCACTCTATCTCGAATGACTAAATAAGCATCTGGTTGATCCTATTGGCATCAGAAAGTCTTTCGCTAGCTTCTTTGACTCGAATAGCTGGTCTGAGAGCTCCTTACTCCATCTACCTTCCAGTTGGCCTCATGATGGGCGATAACTCTAGCATTGTAGTCAAACATGACCCATGACAGGTTGTAGTTAGGCATGTTTGCCTACATCTTAGTACCAATAGATGTAGATGAGCTATAGGGGGTGGAGGTAAAGCTATACAATTAACATTTATTTGGATTTATCGAAGGTAGAAACAATAGAAATGGGAGGTAATGATGATGTAGGTGTTTGTCGAGGAGTTTGAGAGTGGGTACACTGTTGAGAAGTACTAGAATTGTGCCCGGGAGAATCACATGAACCTCACTGTGACGACCGCCCTACACCTTTGGCACCCAATATAATATGTAGAGTGCGCTGCAATGGTGCTCGGCTGATGTAGGATGATAGTCAGGGGTTGTAAATTAAATAAAACAATTACACAATCTCAAAACCTATTGTATATCTCAAATCACATTTAATAAAGTATAATAGTCATCATAGCAATAAAACAGGCGAGACAGTAATAACTAAATGAACCATAAAAACAAGAGTGCACAGCTCCATACAGTTATGCAACAAAGTTGTAACGACCCAGAATTTTTAGAAATTAAAATATGAGTATTTAATTAATTTTAAATATTAATAAGTGAATTTATAAGTCAAATAAATTTTTATTTGAATTATTGGATTTAATTGAATAATTAAATCGATAATTTAATACGTTAAATTATGGAAATAATTGAAAATAGAGTTAAATATGATTGAAAATAATTTGGAAAATTTTATTTAATCATACTGGAGTTATAGAAATATTTTAGAACTTTTAAAATCGAATTAAAAGTTAATCTGTGAAAATTGAATATTTTAATATTTAATAATCGACTGTAAAATAGTCAATTTTTGAACAGTCTCAGAATTGAACGAAACCAGTTTCATTGGATCCGTAATAGTTAGTTATTACCGGATTTCAATTTTCGTGTCAATCGGAGTTATCGTTTGATCGTGGCAGCTCGAAACGCATCGAATCATTTTTAATTTAAATTTGGCGAGTCAAAATAGCCATTTTTCAAAAAGTCTCGGATTTCGACGAAACCAGTTTCATCGGATCCGTAATGTGATATTATTGTAAGGTTTCAAATTTCAAGTCAATTGGATTTACCGTTTGTCCGGTACAAATTAAAACGCCTAGAAATCGACTTAAATCGGTTTAATTTAAATTGAACGTTTTCTGCCATAACTCGCACATACTTCCGAATTAGCTTCCGAAACCTGTTCCATTGTGTCCGGAACGCGGGATAAACCCTAGGTACGCTGGTTACGGCATCTAAATCGGAGTTCGGAATTTCCGGGATGAATAGTGTTTACGCTTGCTCGTTCCTTATAAATAGCCCTACCCCTTCACAAAAATAAAATAAAAAAAAGAAGAAAATAACCCTAGCCGGCCCTAACCCATGTTTCAACGGCCAGAAAACACCCACCTTCTTCCCTCTAGATCTTCTAATCCGTCAACAATTAGCAGGAATGTTCAACTAGAGAATTGTAGAGAGCGTCGAGTACTAGAGTTTCAACGGTTATGATCGGAAACGGTGTCGTGTGGAGTGAGCTACAGGCCGCGTCCACTGGGGGCTGTACACGCGTTTCGAGGCCAACCTTAGGGCCGAGTTGCATGGCACTTGGGGCGAGTGTGGTGGTCGTGTAGGGCTTTGGGTTGCAACTGCTTGATCGAAGAATCGTCGAGTGATTGAGGCGATAAATTTAACCCTAGTTCTACATATTGGGTTCTTGTGCGTGCGTGGGTTTACTGGAGCTTGCGTGAGCTTGGGGAAGAGATGATGGAGGGCTGTGATCAGTTTGGTGTTGGATCCTATGGCCTGCAGTTGAGTTAGGTTTTAATTATAAAAGTTATGTTGTAAATTTAGTTATAAAAACGTGTACAAACTTGTAAAATTCATATCTTTTTCATACGAGGTCGAAAAAATGCAAACTCAGTTGCGTTGGAATCGTATGGACGAGCACTACGCGATGGAGTTGGTTTGGAGTCGATTGGAGTTAGTGAGAATTTCGGGTAAAATTAAACGCGCGTTTAATTTTATTCGAAATAAAAGCTAAAACGGAAATTAAAACCAAGGTGAGAATTTCTCACTCAATCGAATAGGTTTCGATTTTATTTTAAATAGTTAGATTTAAAATATTTGAATGCATGTTTGAATGATGACTGTAAATTATTGATTGTTAAAATAGACATTATGCGCCGTTAGTAAGCGGATGTTATTTAATATAAACATATACCGCGAATATTTCATAAACAGTGAAATTGGTATTATATATAATATCAATATATATATATTGGCATATGTATATATTGCAGTTGATTGATTTCCCGCATTTTTTGTTTAGCGGATGAGACCCTATTACGCCGTTATTAAGCGGATAATATTTATTAAGAACATGTACCGCGATAATTTCGTACTGGAGCGAAATTGGTATTGTGCTAATGTTTGTGATGCAGGAAAACAGGTTGGAGGGATCCAACTGGATTCCTCAACAGTATTTATTTTATTTCAGATATTTTGATATTTGATGGATTGTCATATTGATATATGATATCGTTGTTAGTCGTGTTTGACTATTTGGTGTGTAGCATCATTGGACCCAGATTTTGGGATTTTAAAATGATTTTAAAAGTGATTTTGAAAATATACTATATTTTTGGAATAGATCCATTATAAATAAATAAACGTTATAATTTTTAAAGTTATAAAAATTATGGTTTTTGTGAAATATAGTTAAAAAGCTGATTTTTAGAAATACGATTAAAAGTCGATTTTTGAGAAATAGGAACTAATGATTTTATAAAATAATTTAGATTGGATTTTTGAATATATGATAAAAGTTTAGATATAGGATTTATAAAATTTGATTATTTTATAAATCGAAATGATGAAATTATAAAGGAATTTAAAGACGTTTTGGAATAATAATATAAACTGATTTATATTAAGAGATTTATAAATGGATATTTATAAATTGAAATATAGACATTATAAAACGAGTTTTTATAAGTGTTTGAATGTAGTGAAAATGAATTTCATAAATGAATGAAATTTATAGAATTATAAACTGTGAAGTTATAGATGAAATTTATAAATAGTAAGATTTATAAATTTGTGAAGTTAATTGAAGAATAGATTTGGTTAAATAAATGAATCTTATAAGTTATAAGATTTATAATTATGAAATTCTAAGGAACGATTTTGTGAAATAATCGTTTATAAGTAGTTAACTTATTATATGAACATTTAGTTTATAATTTAGTCATAAACTGGAATAGGTTAATAACGGAATTTATAAAAAGGAAGTTTTTATAAATAAATAGAAATGGAATTTATAAACGTTGTTTTATAAATTCGCAAACGACTTATTTTGATAAGTTAATTGTTATAACTTAGAAATAGAGTTATATTCACGTTTTTAGACAGTGAATAATTCTTTGAATTAAAATGAATAAAAGGATGGAATTTGTTAAAGAAGTATATTCACGTTTTTGTATAGTGAATGATATGTTAAAGAAATTGTTTTGAATGAGATGTTTAAATTGAATTAAAACAATCTAATGATGTTTTAAAGGTGTTGAGATTCGAAATCATAGATTTCAACGTTGATTGTTGAAATAGATGTTTCGAGAAATAAAAGGAAATAGTGAACTATAACACTGTTGTTATAGTAAATGATTTCCGAAAGGAAATGTTTTGAATAGTATTGGGATTTATATATCTATTTTAATTTCGAATCCCTATACTAGTGATTTTGGGACGTCGTAACGATGTTTTACGCAACATCCGTTTTGGTCCAAATAAATATGTATAAGTGAATGATTTCCTTAAAGAATGAAATATATACTTAATTCGATTTAAGTATATTGAATATTTTCTAAGTGTTGAAAATAAATAAGATTTGTGAATTACTTATGAATAAATAAGTAAAGAAATGTTTTCCAATGTGAAGTGAATATAGAGAATTTATCTTTTTGAAGATAAATTGAAAATGAATAATTGAAATCGTATATTCACGAATGTTTTGAAATATAAATTCATTATGGAATTTATATATGTGAAAGTGGAATTTGTTTGAAAATAAATGTTGATTTATTTTTGAAGTGTGAAAATTTATATCTTGTAAAGATATTTTGGAAAATAAATAATTTGGAAAATTATTTGGAATCTGGTGATGTATGCATATCAATTGATAGTTCAATAGCCGACTATCAGTATTTCCCTTTGAATGGGTATTTGATGTGAATTGATTGAATTTGAATGCACACTTATTTTTGAATAAGCGCTCACTATTCGGGTTAACCGGGAAAGGACCATGGGGTCGTATAACCCATTCCGAATATGTGATACGTCGTTATGAATTGCATTTGAAGATCGGTGTTGAAGACCGAGTATTTGTGAAAGCGATAGGATGACCTATCGATTGTCTCTGCACTGGGTAGCTCCTGGTATAGAGATCTCTTAAGTGATGGGAAATTCGATCGGGATTGTGAATACCCGTATTGCAAGGGCTTCGTAAGAAGTGCCTTCGGTTTTGTTCGAGCCCGGAACAAACTTGTATGGATTGTATGTCTGACATTACAAGTTGAGATATAAAGCCGATTTCTTTCAAATATATTTCTGTTGGTGGCGGAGAATTTATTCTTTGCTTAACACCCTTCTTTGAGACGTACGAGCTCAAAGGTTATATAGTTGAAGTTATCAGCGATATATTCCCAATTTGGTAATGTGACATGCTGAGTGATGCTGAAATGATCATTGTGTTGATTATTGTGATAGGATCATTTATTTGATCGTCTATCTTAGTGATCATTGTGTTGATCATTTGTTGACCCAAAGCATGGCTTTTGTATAAAGTATGTTTTTGTGGACGTGACTTCGTCGAGCCTCACACCCCGTGAATGGTCAAAACAGGAAAGAAGCAGCAAGGTTATGAGGGGTAGCACCCTTTAGGATGTGTCCATTTCCTTCTGGAAAAGGGTGGTATCATGGTATGGAGCCCAGATATTTACTCATGTTGAAAACACTTTATGATTGTGTGAATTGATTACGAGCGCTCGGTTGATAAAGGTCCCAAAGGACCGGGGGATGGCATATTCGGTCAGTTGTTACTCAGTTAGGAGTAACCCGGCCTTGTGTTGGTAGAGATCCGGTTTGGTTCTCGGGGATGTCCATCCAGAGGCATTCTCAGTGGCAATGGGAAGTTCCTTGGCCTGACCATTTGTTGGAAATCCAATTCCCAATACGAAACCCTGTACGGTATTAGTTGTAGAACCTGCCATTCACTTATGGTGGTCACCACTGTTTGGATGGTAGCTATAGTAGGCATAGTTCGAAATGTCTATGCTGGCTAAGATTTATATTCTACTTTCGAAATGAATTTTTTCTACACTATACACTAATAATAATATCAAATGTTATTTTAAATGCGTATCAAGCATCTTTGACTATCATAAGGAGAAATCTCCTCCGATTCTGCGTTTGCATGTGTGTGTGTGCGGGAGGCCTTATGGTAGTCTCATTTTTAAAAGCATTGCGAATTGAATTAAAAATATTCCTCTATTTTGATTTTAAAGATAAATAAACTGTTTTGAGTTCTCACACCAGTCACATGACTGACTTGGAGTTTATTGTTTTCCTTCCTAAACTCTGGGTGCCCACCAATTTCCACACGGGCAGTCAAGAGTTAGGTTTATCAGGATATTCTGGATATTCTGGAGTTGCTGGAGGCAAGATGGATGGCATGGCATATTATTTATATAGTATTTCTTTTTCCGCTGCACTGTTTGATGTTGTATGTTGTGGTACACTCTGATGATATGATGTAATGAAATATGATGAAATGTAATAACTGTAGTTCTTTGTTTAAAGATTTTTCATTTATTATTATATGTTATTCCGTTGCGAATTGTGAGATTCTGTTGTTGTTCTGTTGTTTCCTTTCTGTCCGTTCTATTTTTAAAATTTTCTATCTTCTTGTTTCTTCTTTTTCTCTCTTCTTTCTTTCTTTTCTATTCTTTTTAAAACCCATAACATCCCGTGTTTTCGGCCTTCGAATTCTCGGCAGTCGATAAAGTGAGTGTCGATGTCGAATTTTCGAAGAACGAAAATCCGTATCGTTACATTTGGTATCAGAGCTGATGGTTAAGCGACAACCATGGTTCTGTTGGGTATAACTCATTAGAGATAGAGTCAGTAGTACTCTAGAATGAGTTTGAGTGTAATAATAGCTACGAGTGTGTATTTGTTAGTGAATATAAAATTTATTTTGTATTGTGATGATTGGTTTATTTAGTGGTATATGAACTTTCGTCAGCGTGGTCCGCAAGACTATGCCGAAGGGGTTTCTAAACACTTGAATAGAACAATTCGGCACAATATTGTTTTAAATTGGGTAAATGAAATAATTTTACCTTAAGTATATTTTATATATGAAGAAATAATTTTTCAAAATTATTAAATGTATATAAGTTGATTGTTAGGTTGTTTGAATAATCTAAATAAAAGAGTAATTGTATAAGCAAATGAATTATAAGAATTGAATTATAATTAAAGTGATTTACAATTGTGAAATAAACTTATATATATAAGAAGTGAAATTATATGAATATGAGTTGTAAATAATCAAGTGGATTAAATGGATATGAACTTGAGCTATGTAATAGAATTCAACTTTGTAATTGAATTGAATGAATGGATTGGATGTTAATCAATTGAATGTGAATAATTGATATGGAATAATGAATGTAAGTGAAGCAAAGGAATTTGGTTATAATTAAAATACTTGGGTTGTTATATGATTGTTGATTGGTTGTATAAAATTCATTAAGAGTTAATGAAATTGAAAACTATGAAATTTAATTCAAATTAGAAGTAAATAAATTTGAATAGAATTGAAAGTGAATTAGATTTAATTAGTAAATGAAACTAATTAGAATTGAGAATGAATGTTAGTAAATCCAATGTAAACAAATCAAATATGATTTAGAGTGAAAACCAATTCATAGAATATAAATGAGAATATGAATGAATATATTGGTTATGAATTTGTTGAATGGTAATTGGATGATGGTTGAACATATATTGCTATTGTTGCATTTGCTATGTGATATATATAGTTGATATGTTGCTATATGTTGTATATTGAGATTATTTGCATATGTGCATGTTCTCATGTTGTTTGTTGAGTGTTTAGTAGGTGCGGATAGCGTTTGCTTCGCATTTGGAGCTCGCTTTTGCGCTATATTAGCCGTATATGCTTGCTAATAAAATATAAGGTACATATCTCGGATTAAATATCGCACTTTTACACTTTTTCCCTTCGGGATGCCTCATTACTTGATGAGATGTATATTTGTGATATATATACTGTCATTTTTTTTTTCCGGATCGAGCCGCGCAAAGGAGACTATGGCGAATTTTTCCGGAAATTTAAGGCGTTAGAAAATTTTTGAGTAAATTGGGAAAATTGTGAAAACTTTAACTTTGTTTTGGAATTGAAAGTTAAACAATAATAGTTGCTTTTGAAATGATAACTAAGTATGATTTGAAAACTTAGTAAAGATTGGTAAAAAGTTTAATTATAAATTTTGGGAAAATTAATAGATTCTGTATTTTTCTTACTTGTAATTTCGAGGACGAAATTCTTTTAAGGGGGAAAGATTGTAACGACCCAGAATTTTTAGAAATTAAAATATGAGTATTTAATTAATTTTAAATATTAATAAGTGAATTTATAAGTCAAATAAATTTTTATTTGAATTATTGGATTTAATTGAATAATTAAATCGATAATTTAATACGTTAAATTATGGAAATAATTGAAAATAGAGTTAAATATGATTGAAAATAATTTGGAAAATTTTATTTAATCATACTGGAGTTATAGAAATATTTTAGAACTTTTAAAATCGAATTAAAAGTTAATCTGTGAAAATTGAATATTTTAATATTTAATAATCGACTGTAAAATAGTCAATTTTTGAACAGTCTCAGAATTGAACGAAACCAGTTTCATTGGATCCGTAATAGTTAGTTATTACCGGATTTCAATTTTCGTGTCAATCGGAGTTATCGTTTGATCGTGGCAGCTCGAAACGCATCGAATCGTTTTTAATTTAAATTTGGCGAGTCAAAATAGCCATTTTTCAAAAAGTCTCGGATTTCGACGAAACCAGTTTCATCGGATCCGTAATGTGATATTATTGTAAGGTTTCAAATTTCAAGTCAATTGGATTTACCGTTTGTCCGGTACAAATTAAAACGCCTAGAAATCGACTTAAATCGGTTTAATTTAAATTGAACGTTTTCTGCCATAACTCGCACATACTTCCGAATTAGCTTCCGAAACCTGTTCCATTGTGTCCGGAACGCGGGATAAACCCTAGGTACGCTGGTTACGGCATCTAAATCGGAGTTCGGAATTTCCGGGATGAATAGTGTTTACGCTTGCTCGTTCCTTATAAATAGCCCTACCCCTTCACAAAAATAAAATAAAAAAAAGAAGAAAATAACCCTAGCCGGCCCTAACCCATGTTTCAACGGCCAGAAAACACCCACCTTCTTCCCTCTAGATCTTCTAATCCGTCAACAATTAGCAGGAATGTTCAACTAGAGAATTGTAGAGAGCGTCGAGTACTAGAGTTTCAACGGTTATGATCGGAAACGGTGTCGTGTGGAGTGAGCTACAGGCCGCGTCCACTGGGGGCTGTACACGCGTTTCGAGGCCAACCTTAGGGCCGAGTTGCATGGCACTTGGGGCGAGTGTGGTGGTCGTGTAGGGCTTTGGGTTGCAACTGCTTGATCGAAGAATCGTCGAGTGATTGAGGCGATAAATTTAACCCTAGTTCTACATATTGGGTTCTTGTGCGTGCGTGGGTTTACTGGAGCTTGCGTGAGCTTGGGAAAGAGATGATGGAGGGCTGTGATCAGTTTGGTGTTGGATCCTATGGCCTGCAGTTGAGTTAGGTTTTAATTATAAAAGTTATGTTGTAAATTTAGTTATAAAAACGTGTACAAACTTGTAAAATTCATATCTTTTTCATACGAGGTCGAAAAAATGCAAACTCAGTTGCGTTGGAATCGTATGGACGAGCACTACGCGATGGAGTTGGTTTGGAGTCGATTGGAGTTAGTGAGAATTTCGGGTAAAATTAAACGCGCGTTTAATTTTATTCGAAATAAAAGCTAAAACGGAAATTAAAACCAAGGTGAGAATTTCTCACTCAATCGAATAGGTTTCGATTTTATTTTAAATAGTTAGATTTGAAATATTTGAATGCATGTTTGAATGATGACTGTAAATTATTGATTGTTAAAATAGACATTATGCGCCGTTAGTAAGCGGATGTTATTTAATATAAACATATACCGCGAATATTTCATAAACAGTGAAATTGGTATTATATATAATATCAATATATATATATATTGGCATATGTATATATTGCAGTTGATTGATTTCCCGCATTTTTTGTTTAGCGGATGAGACCCTATTACGCCGTTATTAAGCGGATAATATTTATTAAGAACATGTACCGCGATAATTTCGTACTGGAGCGAAATTGGTATTGTGCTAATGTTTGTGATGCAGGAAAACAGGTTGGAGGGATCCAACTGGATTCCTCAACAGTATTTATTTTATTTCAGATATTTTGATATTTGATGGATTGCATATTGATATATGATATCGTTGTTAGTCGTGTTTGACTATTTGGTGTGTAGCATCATTGGACCCAGATTTTAGGATTTTAAAATGATTTTAAAAGTGATTTTGAAAATATACTATATTTTTGGAATAGATCCATTATAAATAAATAAACGTTATAATTTTTAAAGTTATAAAAATTATGGTTTTTGTGAAATATAGTTAAAAAGCTGATTTTTAGAAATACGATTAAAAGTCGATTTTTGAGAAATAGGAACTAATGATTTTATAAAATAATTTAGATTGGATTTTTGAATATATGATAAAAGTTTAGATATAGGATTTATAAAATTTGATTATTTTATAAATCGAAATGATGAAATTATAAAGGAATTTAAAGACGTTTTGGAATAATAATATAAACTGATTTATATTAAGAGATTTATAAATGGATATTTATAAATTGAAATATAGACATTATAAAACGAGTTTTTATAAGTGTTTGAATGTAGTGAAAATGAATTTCATAAATGAATGAAATTTATAGAATTATAAACTGTGAAGTTATAGATGAAATTTATAAATAGTAAGATTTATAAATTTGTGAAGTTAATTGAAGAATAGATTTGGTTAAATAAATGAATCTTATAAGTTATAAGATTTATAATTATGAAATTCTAAGGAACGATTTTGTGAAATAATCGTTTATAAGTAGTTAACTTATTATATGAACATTTAGTTTATAATTTAGTCATAAACTGGAATAGGTTAATAACGGAATTTATAAAAAGGAAGTTTTTATAAATAAATAGAAATGGAATTTATAAACGTTGTTTTATAAATTCGCAAACGACTTATTTTGATAAGTTAATTGTTATAACTTAGAAATAGAGTTATATTCACGTTTTTAGACAGTGAATAATTCTTTGAATTAAAATGAATAAAAGGATGGAATTTGTTAAAGAAGTATATTCACGTTTTTGTATAGTGAATGATATGTTAAAGAAATTGTTTTGAATGAGATGTTTAAATTGAATTAAAACAATCTAATGATGTTTTAAAGGTGTTGAGATTCGAAATCATAGATTTCAACGTTGATTGTTGAAATAGATGTTTCGAGAAATAAAAGGAAATAGTGAACTATAACACTGTTGTTATAGTAAATGATTTCCGAAAGGAAATGTTTTGAATAGTATTGGGATTTATATATCTATTTTAATTTCGAATCCCTATACTAGTGATTTTGGGACGTCGTAACGATGTTTTACGCAACATCCGTTTTGGTCCAAATAAATATGTATAAGTGAATGATTTCCTTAAAGAATGAAATATATACTTAATTCGATTTAAGTATATTGAATATTTTCTAAGTGTTGAAAATAAATAAGATTTGTGAATTACTTATGAATAAATAAGTAAAGAAATGTTTTCCAATGTGAAGTGAATATAGAGAATTTATCTTTTTGAAGATAAATTGAAAATGAATAATTGAAATCGTATATTCACGAATGTTTTGAAATATAAATTCATTATGGAATTTATATATGTGAAAGTGGAATTTGTTTGAAAATAAATGTTGATTTATTTTTGAAGTGTGAAAATTTATATCTTGTAAAGATATTTTGGAAAATAAATAATTTGGAAAATTATTTGGAATCTGGTGATGTATGCATATCAATTGATAGTTCAATAGCCGACTATCAGTATTTCCCTTTGAATGGGTATTTGATGTGAATTGATTGAATTTGAATGCACACTTATTTTTGAATAAGCGCTCACTATTCGGGTTAACCGGGAAAGGACCATGGGGTCGTATAACCCATTCCGAATATGTGATACGTCGTTATGAATTGCATTTGAAGATCGGTGTTGAAGACCGAGTATTTGTGAAAGCGATAGGATGACCTATCGATTGTCTCTGCACTGGGTAGCTCCTGGTATAGAGATCTCTTAAGTGATGGGAAATTCGATCGGGATTGTGAATACCCGTATTGCAAGGGCTTCGTAAGAAGTGCCTTCGGTTTTGTTCGAGCCCGGAACAAACTTGTATGGATTGTATGTCTGACATTACAAGTTGAGATATAAAGCCGATTTCTTTCAAATATATTTCTGTTGGTGGCGGAGAATTTATTCTTTGCTTAACACCCTTCTTTGAGACGTACGAGCTCAAAGGTTATATAGTTGAAGTTATCAGCGATATATTCCCAATTTGGTAATGTGACATGCTGAGTGATGCTGAAATGATCATTGTGTTGATTATTGTGATAGGATCATTTATTTGATCGTCTATCTTAGTGATCATTGTGTTGATCATTTGTTGACCCAAAGCATGGCTTTTGTATAAAGTATGTTTTTGTGGACGTGACTTCGTCGAGCCTCACACCCCGTGAATGGTCAAAACAGGAAAGAAGCAGCAAGGTTATGAGGGGTAGCACCCTTTAGGATGTGTCCATTTCCTTCTGGAAAAGGGTGGTATCATGGTATGGAGCCCAGATATTTACTCATGTTGAAAACACTTTATGATTGTGTGAATTGATTACGAGCGCTCGGTTGATAAAGGTCCCAAAGGACCGGGGGATGGCATATTCGGTCAGTTGTTACTCAGTTAGGAGTAACCCGGCCTTGTGTTGGTAGAGATCCGGTTTGGTTCTCGGGGATGTCCATCCAGAGGCATTCTCAGTGGCAATGGGAAGTTCCTTGGCCTGACCATTTGTTGGAAATCCAATTCCCAATACGAAACCCTGTACGGTATTAGTTGTAGAACCTGCCATTCACTTATGGTGGTCACCACTGTTTGGATGGTAGCTATAGTAGGCATAGTTCGAAATGTCTATGCTGGCTAAGATTTATATTCTACTTTCGAAATGAATTTTTTCTACACTATACACTAATAATAATATCAAATGTTATTTTAAATGCGTATCAAGCATCTTTGACTATCATAAGGAGAAATCTCCTCCGATTCTGCGTTTGCATGTGTGTGTGTGCGGGAGGCCTTATGGTAGTCTCATTTTTAAAAGCATTGCGAATTGAATTAAAAATATTCCTCTATTTTGATTTTAAAGATAAATAAACTGTTTTGAGTTCTCACACCAGTCACATGACTGACTTGGAGTTTATTGTTTTCCTTCCTAAACTCTGGGTGCCCACCAATTTCCACACGGGCAGTCAAGAGTTAGGTTTATCAGGATATTCTGGATATTCTGGAGTTGCTGGAGGCAAGATGGATGGCATGGCATATTATTTATATAGTATTTCTTTTTCCGCTGCACTGTTTGATGTTGTATGTTGTGGTACACTCTGATGATATGATGTAATGAAATATGATGAAATGTAATAACTGTAGTTCTTTGTTTAAAGATTTTTCATTTATTATTATATGTTATTCCGTTGCGAATTGTGAGATTCTGTTGTTGTTCTGTTGTTTCCTTTCTGTCCGTTCTATTTTTAAAATTTTCTATCTTCTTGTTTCTTCTTTTTCTCTCTTCTTTCTTTCTTTTCTATTCTTTTTAAAACCCATAACATCCCGTGTTTTCGGCCTTCGAATTCTCGGCAGTCGATAAAGTGAGTGTCGATGTCGAATTTTCGAAGAACGAAAATCCGTATCGTTACATTTGGTATCAGAGCTGATGGTTAAGCGACAACCATGGTTCTGTTGGGTATAACTCATTAGAGATAGAGTCAGTAGTACTCTAGAATGAGTTTGAGTGTAATAATAGCTACGAGTGTGTATTTGTTAGTGAATATAAAATTTATTTTGTATTGTGATGATTGGTTTATTTAGTGGTATATGAACTTTCGTCAGCGTGGTCCGCAAGACTATGCCGAAGGGGTTTCTAAACACTTGAATAGAACAATTCGGCACAATATTGTTTTAAATTGGGTAAATGAAATAATTTTACCTTAAGTATATTTTATATATGAAGAAATAATTTTTCAAAATTATTAAATGTATATAAGTTGATTGTTAGGTTGTTTGAATAATCTAAATAAAAGAGTAATTGTATAAGCAAATGAATTATAAGAATTGAATTATAATTAAAGTGATTTACAATTGTGAAATAAACTTATATATATAAGAAGTGAAATTATATGAATATGAGTTGTAAATAATCAAGTGGATTAAATGGATATGAACTTGAGCTATGTAATAGAATTCAACTTTGTAATTGAATTGAATGAATGGATTGGATGTTAATCAATTGAATGTGAATAATTGATATGGAATAATGAATGTAAGTGAAGCAAAGGAATTTGGTTATAATTAAAATACTTGGGTTGTTATATGATTGTTGATTGGTTGTATAAAATTCATTAAGAGTTAATGAAATTGAAAACTATGAAATTTAATTCAAATTAGAAGTAAATAAATTTGAATAGAATTGAAAGTGAATTAGATTTAATTAGTAAATGAAACTAATTAGAATTGAGAATGAATGTTAGTAAATCCAATGTAAACAAATCAAATATGATTTAGAGTGAAAACCAATTCATAGAATATAAATGAGAATATGAATGAATATATTGGTTATGAATTTGTTGAATGGTAATTGGATGATGGTTGAACATATATTGCTATTGTTGCATTTGCTATGTGATATATATAGTTGATATGTTGCTATATGTTGTATATTGAGATTATTTGCATATGTGCATGTTCTCATGTTGTTTGTTGAGTGTTTAGTAGGTGCGGATAGCGTTTGCTTCGCATTTGGAGCTCGCTTTTGCGCTATATTAGCCGTATATGCTTGCTAATAAAATATAAGGTACATATCTCGGATTAAATATCGCACTTTTACACTTTTTCCCTTCGGGATGCCTCATTACTTGATGAGATGTATATTTGTGATATATATACTGTCATTTTTTTTTTCCGGATCGAGCCGCGCAAAGGAGACTATGGCGAATTTTTCCGGAAATTTAAGGCGTTAGAAAATTTTTGAGTAAATTGGGAAAATTGTGAAAACTTTAACTTTGTTTTGGAATTGAAAGTTAAACAATAATAGTTGCTTTTGAAATGATAACTAAGTATGATTTGAAAACTTAGTAAAGATTGGTAAAAAGTTTAATTATAAATTTTGGGAAAATTAATAGATTCTGTAATTTTCTTACTTGTAATTTCGAGGACGAAATTCTTTTAAGGGGGAAAGATTGTAACGACCCAGAATTTTTAGAAATTAAAATATGAGTATTTAATTAATTTTAAATATTAATAAGTGAATTTATAAGTCAAATAAATTTTTATTTGAATTATTGGATTTAATTGAATAATTAAATCGATAATTTAATACGTTAAATTATGGAAATAATTGAAAATAGAGTTAAATATGATTGAAAATAATTTGGAAAATTTTATTTAATCATACTGGAGTTATAGAAATATTTTAGAACTTTTAAAATCGAATTAAAAGTTAATCTGTGAAAATTGAATATTTTAATATTTAATAATCGACTGTAAAATAGTCAATTTTTGAACAGTCTCAGAATTGAACGAAACCAGTTTCATTGGATCCGTAATAGTTAGTTATTACCGGATTTCAATTTTCGTGTCAATCGGAGTTATCGTTTGATCGTGGCAGCTCGAAACGCATCGAATCGTTTTTAATTTAAATTTGGCGAGTCAAAATAGCCATTTTTCAAAAAGTCTCGGATTTCGACGAAACCAGTTTCATCGGATCCGTAATGTGATATTATTGTAAGGTTTCAAATTTCAAGTCAATTGGATTTACCGTTTGTCCGGTACAAATTAAAACGCCTAGAAATCGACTTAAATCGGTTTAATTTAAATTGAACGTTTTCTGCCATAACTCGCACATACTTCCGAATTAGCTTCCGAAACCTGTTCCATTGTGTCCGGAACGCGGGATAAACCCTAGGTACGCTGGTTACGGCATCTAAATCGGAGTTCGGAATTTCCGGGATGAATAGTGTTTACGCTTGCTCGTTCCTTATAAATAGCCCTACCCCTTCACAAAAATAAAATAAAAAAAAGAAGAAAATAACCCTAGCCGGCCCTAACCCATGTTTCAACGGCCAGAAAACACCCACCTTCTTCCCTCTAGATCTTCTAATCCGTCAACAATTAGCAGGAATGTTCAACTAGAGAATTGTAGAGAGCGTCGAGTACTAGAGTTTCAACGGTTATGATCGGAAACGGTGTCGTGTGGAGTGAGCTACAGGCCGCGTCCACTGGGGGCTGTACACGCGTTTTGAGGCCAACCTTAGGGCCGAGTTGCATGGCACTTGGGGCGAGTGTGGTGGTCGTGTAGGGCTTTGGGTTGCAACTGCTTGATCGAAGAATCGTCGAGTGATTGAGGCGATAAATTTAACCCTAGTTCTACATATTGGGTTCTTGTGCGTGCGTGGGTTTACTGGAGCTTGCGTGAGCTTGGGAAAGAGATGATGGAGGGCTGTGATCAGTTTGGTGTTGGATCCTATGGCCTGCAGTTGAGTTAGGTTTTAATTATAAAAGTTATGTTGTAAATTTAGTTATAAAAACGTGTACAAACTTGTAAAATTCATATCTTTTTCATACGAGGTCGAAAAAATGCAAACTCAGTTGCGTTGGAATCATATGGACGAGCACTACGCGATGGAGTTGGTTTGGAGTCGATTGGAGTTAGTGAGAATTTCGGGTAAAATTAAACGCGCGTTTAATTTTATTCGAAATAAAAGCTAAAACGGAAATTAAAACCAAGGTGAGAATTTCTCACTCAATCGAATAGGTTTCGATTTTATTTTAAATAGTTAGATTTGAAATATTTGAATGCATGTTTGAATGATGACTGTAAATTATTGATTGTTAAAATAGACATTATGCGCCGTTAGTAAGCGGATGTTATTTAATATAAACATATACCGCGAATATTTCATAAACAGTGAAATTGGTATTATATATAATATCAATATATATATATATTGGCATATGTATATATTGCAGTTGATTGATTTCCCGCATTTTTTGTTTAGCGGATGAGACCCTATTACGCCGTTATTAAGCGGATAATATTTATTAAGAACATGTACCGCGATAATTTCGTACTGGAGCGAAATTGGTATTGTGCTAATGTTTGTGATGCAGGAAAACAGGTTGGAGGGATCCAACTGGATTCCTCAACAGTATTTATTTTATTTCAGATATTTTGATATTTGATGGATTGCATATTGATATATGATATCGTTGTTAGTCGTGTTTGACTATTTGGTGTGTAGCATCATTGGACCCAGATTTTAGGATTTTAAAATGATTTTAAAAGTGATTTTGAAAATATACTATATTTTTGGAATAGATCCATTATAAATAAATAAACGTTATAATTTTTAAAGTTATAAAAATTATGGTTTTTGTGAAATATAGTTAAAAAGCTGATTTTTAGAAATACGATTAAAAGTCGATTTTTGAGAAATAGGAACTAATGATTTTATAAAATAATTTAGATTGGATTTTTGAATATATGATAAAAGTTTAGATATAGGATTTATAAAATTTGATTATTTTATAAATCGAAATGATGAAATTATAAAGGAATTTAAAGACGTTTTGGAATAATAATATAAACTGATTTATATTAAGAGATTTATAAATGGATATTTATAAATTGAAATATAGACATTATAAAACGAGTTTTTATAAGTGTTTGAATGTAGTGAAAATGAATTTCATAAATGAATGAAATTTATAGAATTATAAACTGTGAAGTTATAGATGAAATTTATAAATAGTAAGATTTATAAATTTGTGAAGTTAATTGAAGAATAGATTTGGTTAAATAAATGAATCTTATAAGTTATAAGATTTATAATTATGAAATTCTAAGGAACGATTTTGTGAAATAATCGTTTATAAGTAGTTAACTTATTATATGAACATTTAGTTTATAATTTAGTCATAAACTGGAATAGGTTAATAACGGAATTTATAAAAAGGAAGTTTTTATAAATAAATAGAAATGGAATTTATAAACGTTGTTTTATAAATTCGCAAACGACTTATTTTGATAAGTTAATTGTTATAACTTAGAAATAGAGTTATATTCACGTTTTTAGACAGTGAATAATTCTTTGAATTAAAATGAATAAAAGGATGGAATTTGTTAAAGAAGTATATTCACGTTTTTGTATAGTGAATGATATGTTAAAGAAATTGTTTTGAATGAGATGTTTAAATTGAATTAAAACAATCTAATGATGTTTTAAAGGTGTTGAGATTCGAAATCATAGATTTCAACGTTGATTGTTGAAATAGATGTTTCGAGAAATAAAAGGAAATAGTGAACTATAACACTGTTGTTATAGTAAATGATTTCCGAAAGGAAATGTTTTGAATAGTATTGGGATTTATATATCTATTTTAATTTCGAATCCCTATACTAGTGATTTTGGGACGTCGTAACGATGTTTTACGCAACATCCGTTTTGGTCCAAATAAATATGTATAAGTGAATGATTTCCTTAAAGAATGAAATATATACTTAATTCGATTTAAGTATATTGAATATTTTCTAAGTGTTGAAAATAAATAAGATTTGTGAATTACTTATGAATAAATAAGTAAAGAAATGTTTTCCAATGTGAAGTGAATATAGAGAATTTATCTTTTTGAAGATAAATTGAAAATGAATAATTGAAATCGTATATTCACGAATGTTTTGAAATATAAATTCATTATGGAATTTATATATGTGAAAGTGGAATTTGTTTGAAAATAAATGTTGATTTATTTTTGAAGTGTGAAAATTTATATCTTGTAAAGATATTTTGGAAAATAAATAATTTGGAAAATTATTTGGAATCTGGTGATGTATGCATATCAATTGATAGTTCAATAGCCGACTATCAGTATTTCCCTTTGAATGGGTATTTGATGTGAATTGATTGAATTTGAATGCACACTTATTTTTGAATAAGCGCTCACTATTCGGGTTAACCGGGAAAGGACCATGGGGTCGTATAACCCATTCCGAATATGTGATACGTCGTTATGAATTGCATTTGAAGATCGGTGTTGAAGACCGAGTATTTGTGAAAGCGATAGGATGACCTATCGATTGTCTCTGCACTGGGTAGCTCCTGGTATAGAGATCTCTTAAGTGATGGGAAATTCGATCGGGATTGTGAATACCCGTATTGCAAGGGCTTCGTAAGAAGTGCCTTCGGTTTTGTTCGAGCCCGGAACAAACTTGTATGGATTGTATGTCTGACATTACAAGTTGAGATATAAAGCCGATTTCTTTCAAATATATTTCTGTTGGTGGCGGAGAATTTATTCTTTGCTTAACACCCTTCTTTGAGACGTACGAGCTCAAAGGTTATATAGTTGAAGTTATCAGCGATATATTCCCAATTTGGTAATGTGACATGCTGAGTGATGCTGAAATGATCATTGTGTTGATTATTGTGATAGGATCATTTATTTGATCGTCTATCTTAGTGATCATTGTGTTGATCATTTGTTGACCCAAAGCATGGCTTTTGTATAAAGTATGTTTTTGTGGACGTGACTTCGTCGAGCCTCACACCCCGTGAATGGTCAAAACAGGAAAGAAGCAGCAAGGTTATGAGGGGTAGCACCCTTTAGGATGTGTCCATTTCCTTCTGGAAAAGGGTGGTATCATGGTATGGAGCCCAGATATTTACTCATGTTGAAAACACTTTATGATTGTGTGAATTGATTACGAGCGCTCGGTTGATAAAGGTCCCAAAGGACCGGGGGATGGCATATTCGGTCAGTTGTTACTCAGTTAGGAGTAACCCGGCCTTGTGTTGGTAGAGATCCGGTTTGGTTCTCGGGGATGTCCATCCAGAGGCATTCTCAGTGGCAATGGGAAGTTCCTTGGCCTGACCATTTGTTGGAAATCCAATTCCCAATACGAAACCCTGTACGGTATTAGTTGTAGAACCTGCCATTCACTTATGGTGGTCACCACTGTTTGGATGGTAGCTATAGTAGGCATAGTTCGAAATGTCTATGCTGGCTAAGATTTATATTCTACTTTCGAAATGAATTTTTTCTACACTATACACTAATAATAATATCAAATGTTATTTTAAATGCGTATCAAGCATCTTTGACTATCATAAGGAGAAATCTCCTCCGATTCTGCGTTTGCATGTGTGTGTGTGCGGGAGGCCTTATGGTAGTCTCATTTTTAAAAGCATTGCGAATTGAATTAAAAATATTCCTCTATTTTGATTTTAAAGATAAATAAACTGTTTTGAGTTCTCACACCAGTCACATGACTGACTTGGAGTTTATTGTTTTCCTTCCTAAACTCTGGGTGCCCACCAATTTCCACACGGGCAGTCAAGAGTTAGGTTTATCAGGATATTCTGGATATTCTGGAGTTGCTGGAGGCAAGATGGATGGCATGGCATATTATTTATATAGTATTTCTTTTTCCGCTGCACTGTTTGATGTTGTATGTTGTGGTACACTCTGATGATATGATGTAATGAAATATGATGAAATGTAATAACTGTAGTTCTTTGTTTAAAGATTTTTCATTTATTATTATATGTTATTCCGTTGCGAATTGTGAGATTCTGTTGTTGTTCTGTTGTTTCCTTTCTGTCCGTTCTATTTTTAAAATTTTCTATCTTCTTGTTTCTTCTTTTTCTCTCTTCTTTCTTTCTTTTCTATTCTTTTTAAAACCCATAACATCCCGTGTTTTCGGCCTTCGAATTCTCGGCAGTCGATAAAGTGAGTATCGATGTCGAATTTTCGAAGAACGAAAATCCGTATCGTTACATTTGGTATCAGAGCTGATGGTTAAGCGACAACCATGGTTCTGTTGGGTATAACTCATTAGAGATAGAGTCAGTAGTACTCTAGAATGAGTTTGAGTGTAATAATAGCTACGAGTGTGTATTTGTTAGTGAATATAAAATTTATTTTGTATTGTGATGATTGGTTTATTTAGTGGTATATGAACTTTCGTCAGCGTGGTCCGCAAGACTATGCCGAAGGGGTTTCTAAACACTTGAATAGAACAATTCGGCACAATATTGTTTTAAATTGGGTAAATGAAATAATTTTACCTTAAGTATATTTTATATATGAAGAAATAATTTTTCAAAATTATTAAATGTATATAAGTTGATTGTTAGGTTGTTTGAATAATCTAAATAAAAGAGTAATTGTATAAGCAAATGAATTATAAGAATTGAATTATAATTAAAGTGATTTACAATTGTGAAATAAACTTATATATATAAGAAGTGAAATTATATGAATATGAGTTGTAAATAATCAAGTGGATTAAATGGATATGAACTTGAGCTATGTAATAGAATTCAACTTTGTAATTGAATTGAATGAATGGATTGGATGTTAATCAATTGAATGTGAATAATTGATATGGAATAATGAATGTAAGTGAAGCAAAGGAATTTGGTTATAATTAAAATACTTGGGTTGTTATATGATTGTTGATTGGTTGTATAAAATTCATTAAGAGTTAATGAAATTGAAAACTATGAAATTTAATTCAAATTAGAAGTAAATAAATTTGAATAGAATTGAAAGTGAATTAGATTTAATTAGTAAATGAAACTAATTAGAATTGAGAATGAATGTTAGTAAATCCAATGTAAACAAATCAAATATGATTTAGAGTGAAAACCAATTCATAGAATATAAATGAGAATATGAATGAATATATTGGTTATGAATTTGTTGAATGGTAATTGGATGATGGTTGAACATATATTGCTATTGTTGCATTTGCTATGTGATATATATAGTTGATATGTTGCTATATGTTGTATATTGAGATTATTTGCATATGTGCATGTTCTCATGTTGTTTGTTGAGTGTTTAGTAGGTGCGGATAGCGTTTGCTTCGCATTTGGAGCTCGCTTTTGCGCTATATTAGCCGTATATGCTTGCTAATAAAATATAAGGTACATATCTCGGATTAAATATCGCACTTTTACACTTTTTCCCTTCGGGATGCCTCATTACTTGATGAGATGTATATTTGTGATATATATACTGTCATTTTTTTTTTCCGGATCGAGCCGCGCAAAGGAGACTATGGCGAATTTTTCCGGAAATTTAAGGCGTTAGAAAATTTTTGAGTAAATTGGGAAAATTGTGAAAACTTTAACTTTGTTTTGGAATTGAAAGTTAAACAATAATAGTTGCTTTTGAAATGATAACTAAGTATGATTTGAAAACTTAGTAAAGATTGGTAAAAAGTTTAATTATAAATTTTGGGAAAATTAATAGATTCTGTAATTTTCTTACTTGTAATTTCGAGGACGAAATTCTTTTAAGGGGGAAAGATTGTAACGACCCAGAATTTTTAGAAATTAAAATATGAGTATTTAATTAATTTTAAATATTAATAAGTGAATTTATAAGTCAAATAAATTTTTATTTGAATTATTGGATTTAATTGAATAATTAAATCGATAATTTAATACGTTAAATTATGGAAATAATTGAAAATAGAGTTAAATATGATTGAAAATAATTTGGAAAATTTTATTTAATCATACTGGAGTTATAGAAATATTTTAGAACTTTTAAAATCGAATTAAAAGTTAATCTGTGAAAATTGAATATTTTAATATTTAATAATCGACTGTAAAATAGTCAATTTTTGAACAGTCTCAGAATTGAACGAAACCAGTTTCATTGGATCCGTAATAGTTAGTTATTACCGGATTTCAATTTTCGTGTCAATCGGAGTTATCGTTTGATCGTGGCAGCTCGAAACGCATCGAATCGTTTTTAATTTAAATTTGGCGAGTCAAAATAGCCATTTTTCAAAAAGTCTCGGATTTCGACGAAACCAGTTTCATCGGATCCGTAATGTGATATTATTGTAAGGTTTCAAATTTCAAGTCAATTGGATTTACCGTTTGTCCGGTACAAATTAAAACGCCTAGAAATCGACTTAAATCGGTTTAATTTAAATTGAACGTTTTCTGCCATAACTCGCACATACTTCCGAATTAGCTTCCGAAACCTGTTCCATTGTGTCCGGAACGCGGGATAAACCCTAGGTACGCTGGTTACGGCATCTAAATCGGAGTTCGGAATTTCCGGGATGAATAGTGTTTACGCTTGCTCGTTCCTTATAAATAGCCCTACCCCTTCACAAAAATAAAATAAAAAAAAGAAGAAAATAACCCTAGCCGGCCCTAACCCATGTTTCAACGGCCAGAAAACACCCACCTTCTTCCCTCTAGATCTTCTAATCCGTCAACAATTAGCAGGAATGTTCAACTAGAGAATTGTAGAGAGCGTCGAGTACTAGAGTTTCAACGGTTATGATCGGAAACGGTGTCGTGTGGAGTGAGCTACAGGCCGCGTCCACTGGGGGCTGTACACGCGTTTCGAGGCCAACCTTAGGGCCGAGTTGCATGGCACTTGGGGCGAGTGTGGTGGTCGTGTAGGGCTTTGGGTTGCAACTGCTTGATCGAAGAATCGTCGAGTGATTGAGGCGATAAATTTAACCCTAGTTCTACATATTGGGTTCTTGTGCGTGCGTGGGTTTACTGGAGCTTGCGTGAGCTTGGGGAAGAGATGATGGAGGGCTGTGATCAGTTTGGTGTTGGATCCTATGGCCTGCAGTTGAGTTAGGTTTTAATTATAAAAGTTATGTTGTAAATTTAGTTATAAAAACGTGTACAAACTTGTAAAATTCATATCTTTTTCATACGAGGTCGAAAAAATGCAAACTCAGTTGCGTTGGAATCGTATGGACGAGCACTACGCGATGGAGTTGGTTTGGAGTCGATTGGAGTTAGTGAGAATTTCGGGTAAAATTAAACGCGCGTTTAATTTTATTCGAAATAAAAGCTAAAACGGAAATTAAAACCAAGGTGAGAATTTCTCACTCAATCGAATAGGTTTCGATTTTATTTTAAATAGTTAGATTTGAAATATTTGAATGCATGTTTGAATGATGACTGTAAATTATTGATTGTTAAAATAGACATTATGCGCCGTTAGTAAGCGGATGTTATTTAATATAAACATATACCGCGAATATTTCATAAACAGTGAAATTGGTATTATATATAATATCAATATATATATATATTGGCATATGTATATATTGCAGTTGATTGATTTCCCGCATTTTTTGTTTAGCGGATGAGACCCTATTACGCCGTTATTAAGCGGATAATATTTATTAAGAACATGTACCGCGATAATTTCGTACTGGAGCGAAATTGGTATTGTGCTAATGTTTGTGATGCAGGAAAACAGGTTGGAGGGATCCAACTGGATTCCTCAACAGTATTTATTTTATTTCAGATATTTTGATATTTGATGGATTGTCATATTGATATATGATATCGTTGTTAGTCGTGTTTGACTATTTGGTGTGTAGCATCATTGGACCCAGATTTTAGGATTTTAAAATGATTTTAAAAGTGATTTTGAAAATATACTATATTTTTGGAATAGATCCATTATAAATAAATAAACGTTATAATTTTTAAAGTTATAAAAATTATGGTTTTTGTGAAATATAGTTAAAAAGCTGATTTTTAGAAATACGATTAAAAGTCGATTTTTGAGAAATAGGAACTAATGATTTTATAAAATAATTTAGATTGGATTTTTGAATATATGATAAAAGTTTAGATATAGGATTTATAAAATTTGATTATTTTATAAATCGAAATGATGAAATTATAAAGGAATTTAAAGACGTTTTGGAATAATAATATAAACTGATTTATATTAAGAGATTTATAAATGGATATTTATAAATTGAAATATAGACATTATAAAACGAGTTTTTATAAGTGTTTGAATGTAGTGAAAATGAATTTCATAAATGAATGAAATTTATAGAATTATAAACTGTGAAGTTATAGATGAAATTTATAAATAGTAAGATTTATAAATTTGTGAAGTTAATTGAAGAATAGATTTGGTTAAATAAATGAATCTTATAAGTTATAAGATTTATAATTATGAAATTCTAAGGAACGATTTTGTGAAATAATCGTTTATAAGTAGTTAACTTATTATATGAACATTTAGTTTATAATTTAGTCATAAACTGGAATAGGTTAATAACGGAATTTATAAAAAGGAAGTTTTTATAAATAAATAGAAATGGAATTTATAAACGTTGTTTTATAAATTCGCAAACGACTTATTTTGATAAGTTAATTGTTATAACTTAGAAATAGAGTTATATTCACGTTTTTAGACAGTGAATAATTCTTTGAATTAAAATGAATAAAAGGATGGAATTTGTTAAAGAAGTATATTCACGTTTTTGTATAGTGAATGATATGTTAAAGAAATTGTTTTGAATGAGATGTTTAAATTGAATTAAAACAATCTAATGATGTTTTAAAGGTGTTGAGATTCGAAATCATAGATTTCAACGTTGATTGTTGAAATAGATGTTTCGAGAAATAAAAGGAAATAGTGAACTATAACACTGTTGTTATAGTAAATGATTTCCGAAAGGAAATGTTTTGAATAGTATTGGGATTTATATATCTATTTTAATTTCGAATCCCTATACTAGTGATTTTGGGACGTCGTAACGATGTTTTACGCAACATCCGTTTTGGTCCAAATAAATATGTATAAGTGAATGATTTCCTTAAAGAATGAAATATATACTTAATTCGATTTAAGTATATTGAATATTTTCTAAGTGTTGAAAATAAATAAGATTTGTGAATTACTTATGAATAAATAAGTAAAGAAATGTTTTCCAATGTGAAGTGAATATAGAGAATTTATCTTTTTGAAGATAAATTGAAAATGAATAATTGAAATCGTATATTCACGAATGTTTTGAAATATAAATTCATTATGGAATTTATATATGTGAAAGTGGAATTTGTTTGAAAATAAATGTTGATTTATTTTTGAAGTGTGAAAATTTATATCTTGTAAAGATATTTTGGAAAATAAATAATTTGGAAAATTATTTGGAATCTGGTGATGTATGCATATCAATTGATAGTTCAATAGCCGACTATCAGTATTTCCCTTTGAATGGGTATTTGATGTGAATTGATTGAATTTGAATGCACACTTATTTTTGAATAAGCGCTCACTATTCGGGTTAACCGGGAAAGGACCATGGGGTCGTATAACCCATTCCGAATATGTGATACGTCGTTATGAATTGCATTTGAAGATCGGTGTTGAAGACCGAGTATTTGTGAAAGCGATAGGATGACCTATCGATTGTCTCTGCACTGGGTAGCTCCTGGTATAGAGATCTCTTAAGTGATGGGAAATTCGATCGGGATTGTGAATACCCGTATTGCAAGGGCTTCGTAAGAAGTGCCTTCGGTTTTGTTCGAGCCCGGAACAAACTTGTATGGATTGTATGTCTGACATTACAAGTTGAGATATAAAGCCGATTTCTTTCAAATATATTTCTGTTGGTGGCGGAGAATTTATTCTTTGCTTAACACCCTTCTTTGAGACGTACGAGCTCAAAGGTTATATAGTTGAAGTTATCAGCGATATATTCCCAATTTGGTAATGTGACATGCTGAGTGATGCTGAAATGATCATTGTGTTGATTATTGTGATAGGATCATTTATTTGATCGTCTATCTTAGTGATCATTGTGTTGATCATTTGTTGACCCAAAGCATGGCTTTTGTATAAAGTATGTTTTTGTGGACGTGACTTCGTCGAGCCTCACACCCCGTGAATGGTCAAAACAGGAAAGAAGCAGCAAGGTTATGAGGGGTAGCACCCTTTAGGATGTGTCCATTTCCTTCTGGAAAAGGGTGGTATCATGGTATGGAGCCCAGATATTTACTCATGTTGAAAACACTTTATGATTGTGTGAATTGATTACGAGCGCTCGGTTGATAAAGGTCCCAAAGGACCGGGGGATGGCATATTCGGTCAGTTGTTACTCAGTTAGGAGTAACCCGGCCTTGTGTTGGTAGAGATCCGGTTTGGTTTTCGGGGATGTCCATCCAGAGGCATTCTCAGTGGCAATGGGAAGTTCCTTGGCCTGACCATTTGTTGGAAATCCAATTCCCAATACGAAACCCTGTACGGTATTAGTTGTAGAACCTGCCATTCACTTATGGTGGTCACCACTGTTTGGATGGTAGCTATAGTAGGCATAGTTCGAAATGTCTATGCTGGCTAAGATTTATATTCTACTTTCGAAATGAATTTTTTCTACACTATACACTAATAATAATATCAAATGTTATTTTAAATGCGTATCAAGCATCTTTGACTATCATAAGGAGAAATCTCCTCCGATTCTGCGTTTGCATGTGTGTGTGTGCGGGAGGCCTTATGGTAGTCTCATTTTTAAAAGCATTGCGAATTGAATTAAAAATATTCCTCTATTTTGATTTTAAAGATAAATAAACTGTTTTGAGTTCTCACACCAGTCACATGACTGACTTGGAGTTTATTGTTTTCCTTCCTAAACTCTGGGTGCCCACCAATTTCCACACGGGCAGTCAAGAGTTAGGTTTATCAGGATATTCTGGATATTCTGGAGTTGCTGGAGGCAAGATGGATGGCATGGCATATTATTTATATAGTATTTCTTTTTCCGCTGCACTGTTTGATGTTGTATGTTGTGGTACACTCTGATGATATGATGTAATGAAATATGATGAAATGTAATAACTGTAGTTCTTTGTTTAAAGATTTTTCATTTATTATTATATGTTATTCCGTTGCGAATTGTGAGATTCTGTTGTTGTTCTGTTGTTTCCTTTCTGTCCGTTCTATTTTTAAAATTTTCTATCTTCTTGTTTCTTCTTTTTCTCTCTTCTTTCTTTCTTTTCTATTCTTTTTAAAACCCATAACATCCCGTGTTTTCGGCCTTCGAATTCTCGGCAGTCGATAAAGTGAGTGTCGATGTCGAATTTTCGAAGAACGAAAATCCGTATCGTTACAAAAGTGGTAGAGTTCTCAATAACCGTCTCTAAGTAGATAAAATCACTAGTAATCTCCATGGTATTGCATAGCAAAATGATAAGCAATGATAGCTAAACATAGTAATACGTGAGAGTGTAGACTCCTGCTCGTCCACTGTCCAACTCCATGTGCTCACCAAACCTGATATTCCTAATTTACTCATTTAAGAGCACCCGGAATAATAGGAAGAAAAGCATAAAATTATGAGTCAGACAACAGTCCGGGGTGAGTGGTAGAAAATCTCAAAATACTATAAAGTCAACATACTAGGACATGGAGTACGTAAAATCATTATCGACCAGTCACTGCATCCAAAGAGTTAGGACATAACATATGATATATGCTATTCTATGTCGTGATCATCATGGGTGTATTATACATCCAGGTACTATTGGGTGTCTAAATATATACATCAATAATATATACATCATGTTACATCCCTAGAGTAATAAGTAACTAAAGCAAATATAGCATCCATCATCCATCCTCATATCACTCGCTCGATGAGTTGGAGATATGATAACTCGTATGACCTCCCCATATAATCAGGGACTACTCTATGTTCTGGCTTCTCGTTAATCCATGCTACTCAGTAGGCTAGGAACCAGACTGCACACTCCATAACAGTCCAGGGTAAGATGGATCAAAACATCATGCGATTCGAGGCATACGTCATAACCTAGGTGAGCGCCCTCACATACCCCTGCTCCATGAGTACGCATCAAAACCTTCGAGTATCAACGATCCCTTTGCACACGTCATCCATTATGGAGGATCCCCTAGACTTGTTTCTTGGATCATCGTATAACTCTTACATTGAGTTGTTATCTTTGGAACTGTTGCCGACAACCATCATCAGTCGTAGAACATCTACATTGTCCCAAATACATACTCTAGTGATCTTCTAGGCCAGGGATTAAGCCTTATGCTCAGAGTCTCTAAGTAGGAGTATCCCATCATTGAAGCCATCGCCCTTCATCAATAAGCCACGAATTGCCAAGGTCCATAGATCAACATCGAGTTGTTCAACTTCGTCTGATCCACGCCTTAGCCAAATTTTGGTCGAGCACTTGAGTTGACTCGAGCCTGAAGTACACATGACAAGGACCCATATCCTTCATGCCTAAACCCAAAGCAAGCATAGTAAAGAGTTGGAGTAAAAACACGAGCAACTCGAAATGGCTTTTGATTTTCCCTACCATCGAACCAAGCAACCCAGATCCACGAAGCTCGAAACCATGCACCACTGTAACAACCCGCCTCAAAATGGGTTTAATATTTAGCTTACAAAATGCCCACTAAAAATTATACTTGTAACGTCCCACCCCAAGACCCACCTTAGTAAAGAGAATTAACGAGTAATTCTATCTACTAAAGCGGAGAATAGGGTTGGTTAAGGGCGACCATCTATAACTTTGTCTTAAACATCTACAGAATACGTCAATAAATGCAATATAATTTTTCTTTTCTATCTCAATGGATCGACATACACAGTAAATGTTTAATCCAAAACTATAGGTGGTTGACGGATCTATCAGAACAAAATACAATAACTAAATGTAAAGCACATCACAGAACAGTAATCGACATCATATATGTACATATACACTGATACATGTTTAGTACAATACAATATGAATACAATAAAGGTGGTACTCGACCACACCATATACATCAAATCAAATGTAAAAACATCAGAGTATGCGGAGGAAATAAACTACTCAAGAGAAAGAAGAGATGATATCCAACACCAACTTCAAGCTAAGTCCAATAGATGATACCTGAAACAACTCGGTCTGACCCGAGTATAAATACACGGGTCAGTCTAGCTACACAAATCAGTCAATATCAAAAATATGAAGCAAAATGGATATAGTGATACTTCTTCTCGAATGAGGAGAAGGATTAGATAACTCATAGCTCAATACTTTAGTAACAAACGCTACCTAAGTGACAAAATACCTCGAAAGAGGTAACTCAAACTCAATACTCAAATGAAACACAAGTGCCTCATATCATTAGCGATAACCCATAATGAACTCAAATCAACTCATATAAAACTCAAGCAAAACTCAAATGGTTCGATGAACCATTACTCCAAAAGGGAGAAAACTCATCTCAATCACAAATAGAAGTCATGAAAGCAACACAAGACAACTCCATAAGAATGTGAGATCTCAAACTTATAAGTAGGCCAAGACGGCTAAATCTCACACATACATCTCAATCATAAAAACTCATGGAACTCGATACGAATTCAAACTCAATAAAGAATTCGATGCCCGTTCGAAACTTAGAAAATCTTAACATTAATGCGCCAAAAACGGCGAATTCAAAACTTAGAAAACTCGGATTGGCCATATCCCTAAATACAATGCCGAAGTGATGCTGCACGTGCTAAACTCAGACGGCCGAAGCCTTAGACAAGGTCGCTGACACCTTCCAAAACAGTTCGTCCTCATGACAAGGTCGCTGACACCTTTCCAAAGCAGTTCGTCCTCATGACAAGGTCGCTGACACCTTTCCAAAGCAGTTCGTCCTCATGACAAGGTATCTGACACCTTTCCAAGCCATTTTGTCATCCCTAACAAGGTCGCTAACACCTCCAAAGCAGTTCGTCCTCATGACAAGGTCGCTGACACCTCTCAAAGCAGTTCTGTTAGGTAAACATTGTGAATGTGTCACAAACTCACGGATAGGAACCTGAAAAGTGTTAACGTGTGTCTCATACCACACATTCGCACTTTGCGGTTTACTAGCCATTAGTTGATGCCGCACTAAAAACATCATAAAACTCAGAAAATTATATCTCGCCTAATCTCATTGGCGAGTGATAAAGAGGTACCATATTTGTCTCATCTCATCGACAAGTATTAAATGGCATCATAACTTGTCTCATCTCATCGACAAGTGAAAAACATTATGATGGTTTCTCATAAACCATAAATCTCAAAATATGAAATCATAAACTCAAGACTTGCCTTATGTCATTGGCAAGTAAATAAAACATCGTGATGGTTCTCATCGATCAAACTCCTACATAGGAGATCTCAAACTATAAGACTTGCCAAATATTGGCCATCTTAAATAATTCCAATAAATAGGAATTATAAAACTCAAAATACGCCATAAAATGACAAAACATCTCAGAATTATTAAACTCAAATAGCTTCGATCGTACAAGTCTGGAATTAACCGAAATAGTAAACGCACATGTCCCATACCACGTGTTTTACTAAATCATTTAATTCTCTTTCTTATACGTTCGAATAGTACAAAAGTGTGTGTTTTATATTTAAAATAGTTTACTAGAGAAAACAAGCTTTTAAAACTTTTTCCCGAAAAGATTAATAAAACCCATATTTGAAATTCTTTTATTATAGGGAATAAATAGGTTTTCTTTATATTAGAAAAATAATTTAAAATACTATATCATAATAATTTGAAATGTCAATTTATTTCAAAAATTACTTTAAAAATTGTTTAGTGAAAACTGTACTCGAAAACAATGAAAAATAAGAAAGATAACTCAAGACCGATAACTTGAGTTCAATACGAATTCAATTCAAATTTAATTAAAAATCAATCCGAATTCTATTTAAATTTGAATTTCAAAATTTTCAAATATATCTAGCCTATAGATAGGCGTCATAGCTCTCAAAAATCTCAAAAACATCATCAAAACCGGAAAAGAATAAGAGTAAAAACGAGCTAATATAATACTAAGGTCAATGTTAGTAGTTGTTGTCATCTTGTTCTCAGGACAACAACTTATAACCATAATTTCAACCAAGAAAACTTCAAAATTCTAGATAACATAATGAGAAAATCTTGTAGTACATAATTTAACCTTTCCGAAACATCTAAAATTATCAAAATCAGATAAGAAACGAAGAAGTTATGGCCAATTTTGTTTCAGCCTTAAGCACAGAGCAAATATTGCTTTTTCTCTCGGGACAACAGTAGAAAAATTATATTTTGGCATAGAAAACCTCTAAATTAAAGAAATCACAACACATGAAAGTTGTAGAATATGATTTGTGCTTTCCGAAACATCTAAAATTATGAAAATCGGATCAAAAACGAAGAAGTTATGGCCAATTTAGTTCACAGAGCAAATATTGCTTTTGCTCTCGGGACAATAGTAGAAAAATAGGATTTTGACACAGAAAACTTCTAAATTACTAAAAACACAACGCATGAAAGTTGTTCCGTATAAATATATATTCCAACTGGAAAATGTCTCACTCAATTCCGATTTGTCATTCAAAAGTTATGGTAATTTTAAGATCAGGTTTCAACAAAAAAAAATTGCACAGAGCGGAGCTGTGTACATCAGTTTCAAACTAAATTTCGACCCTATAAATCATAGAATTTGCAGAAACTTACAACATGAAAGTTTTTTATTTCTGTCTTAGCTTTCTAACAAAAAGAAATATACAAAATTTGGGTTTATGGCTTAAAAGTTATGGCCATTTTACTGTCAGATATCAACTCAGGAAATTTCAAATGGTTGTGCTATAACATCAGTTTCAAACTTAATTTCGACCCTTTTAAACATAGAATTTCGAAAAATGATTCAAATACAACTTATAGATTATTTAAATATCTTTCTATCACAAAAAGAATGAACGAATTTGGATCATTCTACACTGAGATATTGTTGTTTTACTGCAGCAATGTTCATAAAAATAATAATTCAGCAACCACTTTGCAAATTTCAACAATTCAATCAAATTACTCAAACCATTCAACTATTTATTGATATATATCACTTAATTCAAAGAATTAATACTTTATAGAGATAGATATGTGAGTTTGCAACTCACCTTAGAAATTTGAAGAGCAAACCCCATGGAAATTTGAAGAAAGAAGGAAGCTTGCCATTGATTTATTACCTGAAGTAAATTGGCTTTGAATTGATTATTACAGCAAATGATTGACTAAAGTTGGGGATTTTGGTTTTTGTTTTGAAAGAGGAAATGAGTTTATTTTCCTTTTTCTTAGTTTACAGGAAGAAGGAAAAATGCAGTACTTTATAGAAATGAGAAGGAGATGTTTCTTCTTTTCTGATTATGAAATCTAATGGGCTTAGACCCAACAACTAAATTAATTTAGCCTCTAATTGAAATTAACACACCAAAATCACTCATACACTAATATATTTCAAGTTAAAACAATTATATGTAAATATTTTCACTTCTACAAAATCACACAACATATTTTATGTTCTAAAATTTATTTTACAACAAAATAAAAGATATTTTTGATTTAAAAATTATTTTCATTAATAAAAATTCTTATTTTAATTAAATAAACAATTTACACAAATATCTACACAAAAACCATTTTCAACTCCAAAAATTACACAAAAATAATTTTCTTGTATAATAAAAGGCAACAAACCATTTTAACATTGTTCTTACTTCTAAAAATTATTATTATTATTTCCAATATTTCACCTCTTTTTTTTATTTACAATAAACAACATATGAAATTAAATACTTCATTAAAAATTCAATAAATGCCACATTTGGCAATAATTGCTAGAATTATTGCATTTTCTCAAATTACTATCATATATTGCTCATTTCGAATCCAGACAATCAAAATAAAGTTTTTTTTATCCAATAAATTACCAAATTAATATATTCATTTTCCACCATTTATTACCAACATTATCATATTAACTCCATTTATTCTTTCCAAATTCATTGTTTGTTCAAAATAAACAATTTTTAAGTCTCCAATTTATTTTTATTTCTCCATTATTAAATTATAACCACTGTTATAATTAAATTTTCAGGTAATCACCAAAACCAAGGTTGTTACAATACTCATTCCAAAATTGGTTGGTTATTGGTAAAATTGATACAAAGAACAACATATAGGGTTATCTATCTACACATTCAAAATCTTGTAGCGAAAGGATAAAATATAATATAAGAATCGTACCCATTTATTTAAAAAGTCAAATATAAAAAACACACGAAAAAATTCCATGTACCAACGCCAAATATTCATAGTACAATATGTCAAAATACATCATGTTTCAATAGGTGACAAAAATATATAGTTAAGCAAATGCCACAAGTCTGCGTCTCCACCACCATCTCAAAAAATCTATGTTATCTTTTCTAACCTGTGTTGTAACGAGGAGGGAGTCAGAACAATAATGTTCGGTGAATTTCTCTAATACATGGGCAATATAACTCAAATAAGGATATGTCTTACGCATCCTAACTATACTATAAGTTTCCCAATAGCAAACCCAAAGGTTGTTCCAGTACAATCCTATAACCATTACCCTTTTTCAATCCAATAACCCATTTTCAGCTATAGGCCAAAAGCCATTCTAATCCTTACGCATTTATCATCAATAGTGTCCTAACAATGTACAAGATAGTACCCAAACCATATAATACCATTTTAATGGGAACTAGGTAGAATCTGACTATTTAATACGTCATCCAAGGCACATCCCCATCAGTTATCCTTTCCAAAGGCGGACTCCTCTCCAATACTCCTAAAATTGAATAGAATCTCTCCAGGCTACTTAATACCTTTTTATGGGAGAGGTGGAACCTACAATAGCCACTATTACCTCAAACCCGAAGCGGACCCTTCCCGAGATATCCTCTACCGTGCCTAACTACTAACCCTAACGTTTTAATGTTTCTTATATAGGGAGAAGGCAGGCCCTTAGTCAATCACCTAATACCTTCAACCCTAAAGCAGATCCTTTGTCTTATGACCCATAACCCAAATTGCAATGTCTCACGCTAATCCGACTTTTTGTAGGTACTGGTAGCCAGATTAGTTAGGTAGGTTTACCCTACAGAATATGAAACTAAACTCATGTCCTTTGTGGGTACTTATTATAGGTGATGTCTCACATCAGCCCTAAATTCACACTGCTGATAGCCATATTAGCATGGCAGACTTCTGTGTGTTTTTGACCAACCTTGCATCCCTATAACTCAGTCATAAATACTCTCTTAACATATTATCACACATCTCACTGCATTCCCTATTAAGGCTATATAAGGGAAAAACCCTTATTTTTCCTTAACTATCAATTTCTTTCCAAAGGAGGATTTAATACCTATTTACTATGCAATTAATATTTTATTAATTATTTATGTGTTAATACACACATTATATATATATATATATGCCTAAAATAATTCTAAATATACAAAGATTATGCCCTAAAATAAACGTATAAATGTCAAAAATCCAAATTTATACAAGTCTAATTCCATATAAAAAATATACCGTATATCCAATATTCCTAATTCAACAACAAACTTGTATAAAAGTAGAACCCATACAAAAATTATTTTATACTAAAATAGCAGAATCAACATTAAGGGAATTTACAATTCAAATCCTTATATATTCTATTCAATTGCTTTGCATAAAATTGAAAAAGGGGAATTTCTATTTGAATTGCAAAAATAGGCCATGCAAACAAATAATAAAGGAATCCGTACCTTGCACACCATTAATTTACTTACTTCTTTTCAAAACCCTTAATCAAATGCAGTTAAAAAGATAAAAAGTGGAATATATTGTAAAACATTAAAATTGTAATAACTACACAATTCCACTATTTTAAAATAGAATAACTGAGATTCTAACTTAACCATTGACATTTCACTTTAAGGAATTTTGAGGTTCTAGTGCGATGTTTTCGTAAACAAAATTCTCCAATGCGTATATCAAATCCAAATTATACTGTACAATTACTAAAATAGAAAAACTGATATTTCCACTCACAAAATGTCCTTAGCTCTTCCTCTACGCCTGCTTTAAATCTCTTTTAGAATTCTCCATTTAGTAATATACAACAAGGGAACTGTATATGAATTAATTCAAAATTTAGGGATTGGAGGAGTATAAACTAGAAATTGAATAATAAATACCTAAAATTTCTTTTTACAAATCTTTGCCCTGAGGGATCTCACTTAGTTCCCAAAATATTTTTTGAATAAAAATGAACGGGATGGGCTCTTATTTACAGTGGTTAGAAAGCACCAGAACTGTCGGATTTAAATTAGTTTAAAATAATAAAATCTAAACCGTTCATAGTCTAAGTTAATCCTAACTGCCATAATAGCACCATTCAATCGTTCCTACCAAGGATGGCAGTTGACTGGTTGGTTTATTTTGGGAAGATATTTTTGTTATCATTTTATTTATATTTAATTCCTTAACTAATATTATGTTAACTTTAATATTTACTTAAACCCAAGTATCCTATCGTTAATTCTTGAATTCTAAATTTTGGATTTATATTAATTTGAATTTGAATTTGAATTCCATTTAAATTACATTGAATTCGAAATCTTTAAACATCAATAACTTTTTCGTTTGAACTCCATTTTCAAAATTTGTATATGGAAATTGATTAGAAAATCACCATGAACGCATCGGCACATCTTTCATGGCCAAATTATGAAATTTACAAAATTCCCATCTTTAGCCTTATTATTAATTTATTAATTATTTATTTTATTATTAATTAATTTCTTATTAATTTTTACAGGGTGTTACAACCACTGATTTGAGTTCTACCAACCCTTACATCCTCGACTTGAGCTCCACTAAACCGTGCACCACCTTCATGGTTTTGTGTCGAACCAAGGCCCCGAGCCATTTACTTAGCCATATTTTTTGCTAAATCATTTATTCCCTAAATAAAAATCCTTCTTCTATGTTGACCCGAAGCATTGAATCTCAAAATAAAGCATCCTACTAATCTAAGCTTGAATTCCCACCAATCCAACTTCCTTTGGCTATATCTTGAGAAAATGAACTCCATATCACTTGAAATTTGAAACATAGCTTCGTGAGCCTTCCTTGTCACCCTCACTCAAGTTGTATCAAATTTAGGAAAAGTCACTTTCTTGGATAACGATGATCCAAGACTTTGTTTCTAATTCTAAGTCGTCATTCGATTGGCATTTTCAACCAAACAAACAACATACACGCATTCAATACATAAAATATGTATAAACAAAAAAGCTCACACATACATCAAATTATAGCCTAATTATAAAGGTAAGAAAAATAGAGAAGATCCACAAGAACGTAGTTTCAAAAATCTTTATAAAATCATTTGGTATCGACACATGTGATTAGATATTGTTTAAACATATTTTAAAGCTCGAAAATCATTTTAAAACATCATTTTTAAGCGTATGACAACTAATTAGTAAGTAGAGAATCCCAACCACTCACTTAAATCCAAACAATCTAAAAAGAGCACAAATTCTAAGATGAATAGTAGATCAAAGGTGTCTCTAATAGTAAATCCCCAAATCCAAGTGCTAATTTCATTAATCTCCTCTTAATGAGAAGATTTAATTAACTAAAGTAAGGTTTAGAATTGCTATATGCTTAGAGAATGTTAACGGTGGATTCTCTAACTATTTTGGAAAGTGTGAAATGATTAGGGAAAGTCTAATCAGCTCATACCTGGCTCTAATCCTAAAATGGGCTTTTAGGCTTAACCAAGATTCCACTAATTATCCACTAAGCTATTTAAAATCATTGTAAACATCAATCAACCATATCTCCTAAAGTTACTTTTCTTATTGTGATCACTCTATAGGAAGAGAAACCATCGTCTTGATCATATGAAAGTAGTTTCAAAACCCAATTCGACTCCTATAAGAGTTATAGACCTTTCAATATTTTCATAGTTAGAATCATCCGATAAAATTCTAAAGGTAGAAAATGCATCTAGTAGTCATTTCCCGAAGGTATAGAATCATACGACCCTGTATAAAAATAGTATTAATATTTTTCTATTTTTCGATACGTAAAATGCGGGTCGTTACATATTTCCCTCTTTAGGAATTTCTTCCTCGAAATTCATTAAAAAAAATCATAAGAATACCCCGCATGCCTTACAATCATATGCAAGCACATGTACTCATCAAAAATCAAACATATGTACGTAGTATCAAAATTCAAAAGATAGCATCCAGGCCTATCTTAGCACGCAGGATACTACACTAAATTATAGATTATGATATTATAATTGAAAGTAAAAGTGATGTAGAAAGTATTACCAACTAAAGAGCTCTAGATAGTCCTCACGCTCTCTTGGTCTCCTAGGTGCAATCATCTTCGCTTTCACTCCATTAAACCTTCACAAACTTCACCGTCTTCCTCTGAAGTTGCTACAAAATACATTTAACAATATGAATAGGCTCAAAAGGTCACAAAGCTTTTGTTCAATCTCAGTATCATCCAGTTGATTTGGTGCGATAGTCATGTCCAAGTCATACAAAAACTTCCGTATGTGAGAAATGTGGAACACATTGTGCACTTCTACCATTCTTTGATTTAAGTCAACCCTATCAGCAACGTTCTCAATCCTCTCAGTATCGAAAAGGGATCTATGAACCTTGTTGCCAACTTCCCTTTAGTATCAAACCAAATTACATTCTTCAATGGATAGATTTTGACAAACACTATATCGTTGATAAAGAAGTCTAAACCTACGTGTCTCCGATCAGCGTAGCTTTTCTGTCTATTTGAGCAGCTTTTATCCATTGTCGAATGATTTTGATATTCTTTGAAGTTTCCCTAATCATATCTGGCCCAAGTATCAGTTTTTCACTTGCCACCAACAAGAAGTGTTTTTTTTCGATCAACCATACAATGCTTCAAATGGTGTCATACCATTATAAGATTAATAACTGTTGTTGTATATGAATTTGAAAGATGTAAGTGATTATCCCACTAGCCTATGAAATTGAGTATGCAAGCCTGCAAGAGATCCTCTAGAATATGATTCACTTACTCAATTTGGCCATTAGTTTAAGGGTGAAAGCAATACTCAAATGTATCCTTGTCCCAATGCCTCCTTTAAGTTCTTGCAGAACCCACTAGTGAGCAATGGGTATTAGTCACTCACAATGCTCTTCGATACACCATAGAACCGCACTACTCGCTTTATATATATTGTTCGATAAGTTTGGATGTCGCCTTTTGACTTCATGAGTATAAATCTGGAACTCTTGGTTAGTCTATTAACTATGACCCAGATGCCCTCCAGTTCGAGGCATCATATCGATGAAGTCCATCGATATTTGTTCCTACTTTGTGATTCCTCACCTTTATACCACTATCAACAAAGGACATTATAAGGTAATATCGTCTGCTAATATGGAGAATAGGCTGGTTAGGAGGGACTATCCATATTATTGCTTTGGACGAGTATCGATATGTCGAATTGAGTGAAAATTTACTATTTTATTTTCCAAGAGAGGATTTGACAAAATTGATCTAGGCGTAAAACAATAATACAGTGGCTTAATATAATTCAGAATACTATAAAATATTATAGATTATGGAATCATAGAACAATATACATATCTCATGAAATTGAAGGAGACATATATATAAAATACATAAAGTAGACAACAAAATAGTGGTCATAAGAGGACCACGATATACATATGAGATACATAGACAACCTAAAATAATATATACAACATGATGAGTCTCTATCTCAAATACATGATAGACTATAAACTACTAGACTATGATAGCATGCGTAACATCACCAAGTTAGTCCAACCCTAAAGTCATCATGCAGAAGTACCTGAAACACCTTTCCCTAACCCTAGTAGTATATAAAGATAATAAACAGGTCAGTCTAATTATAATTCAGTAAATGTGAGATAAGAGTGATGTAGGTACACGAGTCCTAATAATAACATAAATTCATAGAGAGTTAAACACGGAAGAATATCAACGTCCTTAAATCTTATTCATCAAATCCCAAAACTAATATAAGCTTATAAAAGAAAATCTCAAGATATATTTGGTGAAACACAAATCTCATAAAAATTTCGAAATCAAAATAGAAATCCAAAATAACAAAGGGAGGAGGCGCCTGAACTACTCAAGATTGGCAAGTATGAAAACTTACTAAACATGCATGTTTTTCTATGATGGTTTAGAAGAACCATAAATTCCCACAATGGATTAAAATCCATAATCCCACGATTTTCCGTAAAGACCATAATCCCACGATGGGTATAAAACCCATAATCCTACGATGGATCATATAGGTTCATAATCCTATGATCCACCGGTAGACGGACAAACACAGAAAACAAATCGTTAAACTTGTCTTGGAAAGTGCTATCTACTTTCGAATAGTATGTAAATGAATAACGTCTGTATGTCCCATACCATACTTGTTTACTCGAATATTTCCAAATTAGTAAACATGACTAAAGAGACAATAAGGTTTCAATCGAATAAGTCTGGGAATTAATTGATGAAGTAAACGCAAGTGTTCCATACCACTTGTTTTACTAAATCGTTTAATTGAATTTCTCATCCGAATGAATTAATAATTTATATATATATATAATAGTTTTGGAAATTCTTTTCTAAAATATTTATTTTCGAAAATAGAGTTGAAAATATATGAAATGAGATTTCTACCTGCATATATATAAATAGTGTAAAATGTTTTATTAAAATAAGATTTAGAAATCGAGTTGAAATATAATTAAATTGCTTTAAAAATCATTTTTGGAAACTCTTGACATCTTTTATAAATATGTTTATACAGATATTAGACATTTATTCAAAATTAATTTATCAAAAAATCCATATCATCACGATAAGAATCAAATCATTGAAAATTAGAAGCAATTGGATTCATAAAAAAACTCTAAAAACCAAGGCTCTAGACTCGGGTTCAATCGACTGAACCAAGCGGTTCAGTTGACTACTTGGAGCTATATGCTCTAGGTTAGCCGGTTTAGTCGATTGAACCATAGTTCAATCTACAACATGGAGCTATATGTTCTAGGTTTACTGGTTCAGTCAACTGAATAGAGAATTCAGTCGACCGAACATGAATTCCTTAAGCTATAAGGCTCCAGGTCATGTTTCCAGCTGCAATTGACGGACGTTACAGTGAAATTTCTCAATTCCGACGATAAATATGACTGAAATCTTTTACATACTTGCATGCAGTACCCATCTATTCATATGCAAACAATCTATAACAATTGGGCAAAGATATCGTTGATGAAAACAGTGGACAGTGATACTAGAGAATCAAGCCATCGATTAAACACAGAATTGAGATCAAATCAACAATTTTTCTAAACCATTTATTCACTTACCCACATGTAGTGAATTATAACAAGAAATTGTGAGACTACTCACATTATTGTTAAGAAAAGAATTTTTTTTACTGCCTGCAGACCTTTGCTCAACTCCTTACAGTTGCTGCTCCTAATATTCCTAGAAATAGACCCAAATACAAAGTTCAATAACTAAAATAAAACTAAAATAAAGGAGCAACAATATGTACCAATGGTTAGCCTAGATTAACTGAGTTTATTAGCTTTAAAAACTAGTGATTTCACTTTCTATTTGGTTGATTAGGGAAAGAACTAAGGTTTCTTTGAGAAAGAGGATGATAAAATTTACTGTAAATTCTTTTGTTACTAACATAAGTGAGAAAAATGAAATGAGAGAAGGAACAAATGTACAGGTATTTCTTCTCACATTTATTTAGCAAAAATAAATAACTAAATTTGGTCTTAGAATTAAATATAGCCCATAAAAAATTAATGCTTTATTCCAATTACAAGAGAAAAATGGTTCATGAAATAATTTGCTATTAAAATATTAGTTGGTTCTGCAAATCAATCCATTTTCACAAACTCAAGATTAGTTCCTTCCTCTCATTTTAAAATTAAACAATGAAATAATTTTACAACTCAATTTATAAAACCATTCATTTAAAATAATTGGAAAACTAATAATCCATTAACTTGTAAATCCTCTATTTAAACAAGAATAAAAATACTTTAATTTTATTAAATTCACATTGAAACCAATACAATGATTTTACCAGTCATAAAATAAATAATTAAATTACACTTACATAAAATGGTTCTCAAATCCTTATTTCATTAATAAAATTTCATATTTTCTTTTTATTATGAAATAGAAGAATTAACCACGTAGAAATAATTCCCATTATTACTAAAATTCCCAATTTCGCATCTCTAGTAGAAAATAATTTACATGAACTCCATATATATATATATATATATATTTCCAATCTCTAATTTAATTAATAATAAAAATCCCCAACTGTGTTAATTATTTAATTGTTACTTAATTAAATTATTCTTTTAATTTAATTTCTGGTAATCTAAAGCAGGGTTGTTACACACTTCCACTCAGGAATTTCTAGTGGTTTCATCAAACCACTATGCTTCTTCCGCTCTGCATTCACTGACTGGTAGTTCTTGCACTTTGACATAAATGCCTCAATGTCCTTCTTCATCCCTTTTGAATAATATGTCCGCTTCATATCATGGTACATCTTATTACCGTTGGGACGTATAGTCAATCTTGAATGATGGCACTCTCGTATTATTTCATCCATCAACCCAGCAACATCGAGAACAAACAATCTCCTATCCATTTGGAGCCAACCTTTAACACCTTGTAAAATTAATGATACTTAATAAATAATTATTAAGGCTCAAAAATAGAATCTGAGCCAACATTAGAATTTGGCCATGAAAATTGCACCGTTGTGTTCGTAATGATTTTCTGAGCTACATTTATATTTAGAGTTTTGCGATCGGAATTCAAACGAACAAGTTATCAGTGTTTGAAGTTTACAAAATGAAAATAAATGAAAAGGATTAAAAGGTAATAAACTATATAACTGCATGGACCCTACCGGTTAACACCATAGGCATGACCGGTCGACACCATGTGCACGCCCGGTTGACTCTTAGCGGTCGACCACTACATATAACCGATTGAGCGGCCGTGAGTGTGGCCGCTAGGGTCGAACCTTGGCCTAATGGCTCGAATTTATTATTTTAAATATGACGGATACGATTGGTTCAAGCCCTATGAATATAGGCCTAACCCCTCACTTTTCTTTTCATATTTTCTAATAAAGCAGCGAAGCTTTGCCATTTTTCCTTCTCAATTGTTTCTATTTAATTATAAAATATTATATTTACATAAATCAGAGAAGGGTAGAAAATAAAAAAGAAGAAGAAAGGAGCAAATTGACACTATGGAAAATGGTAAATTTCATAATTATAAATCTATATTACCCTTAACCCAGTGTCTTCTCAGATTATTAATTCTAATAGTATGTGTATGTGTGTGTGTGTGTGTGTGTGTGTGTATACATATATATCTTGTTATACGTTTTCTTTGGGATTAGAAAGGAAAAAGAGACAATTTAAAGGGATGAATTTGAATTTGGAGATTTGGAAAGCTAAGAAGATGAGTGAGAAATTATATGATTTATGTAGAACATTAAAATTTATATCTTTGAGTTTTATTTAACTATTATACCTATGCAACATTCATGGAGTTATAGGCTTAGAATAACATATTCACTTAAAATATCGCCCACATATTCGATAAGTTAAGTAATAAGAATACGAATTATATTTACACTCTAATTTGGAAATTTGGAAATCACTCCCCAAATTTATTAAAGTAGAATATTAATAAGATTGCAATATTAATTCCAGATTTATGATAGTTAGGTTTTAAACTGTTAGTGTAGATTTAGATTGCCCTAATTTGAATTAGAATGTGAATTTCTATGTTTTAATTTATTGGGAGCATTTTGGGTACAATTTAGTTGTACCTATTTCCGTATAATTTCTATAAGTTAGCTAATTCCACAACTATACATAAAAAGTGCATTTATTGAAATAATAAGGAATATACCAAAAAGAAAAGAGATACATAAAGTAGGGATGTTCTCCTCTATAGTTTGCAATGTCTATTTCAATTAAAAAAGAATATGATTCCTTGTAATTTCAAACGGAGCAAAAGTCTCAATTTTGGGTAATTTATGGAAATTTATAATGGTAATTCTATTTCAGAAGGATAGCTCTAATATATTAAAATATGGAAATAAATGTTCCTTATAGAATGTACATACAAGTATGTTTTGGAATTCCTAAGCGTAGGAACTATTGAGTTAGAAATAAGAATATTTATGTATGTATAACTGCACCTACCGATTATATATATATATACATAATAATATACAATGATATTCATATTAGTTATAATTAGGATGGCTAGTTATTAAAGCCTAGTAAACCATAGGACTAGGAGGTTGAAATAGAAACAAGATAGTACCTCCAAATTTAGTAGGGCGATAAATGTGCAGTTAATAGGGAGTTACAAGAAATAAATGGGATATAAATGCATTTAATGGGACTGATTAAGGAGTTTAATATGGCATTTATGGGGAAATGAAATAGGAATAATAGGTTGAATTAGAATGAATAAATAAGTGTCATTAGTGATTGTCCAATTTGAATAATAATGACCCATTATTACGGACAATTAACATTTACGGAACGTAAGAGGGAAGTAGAGAATATATGTAATAAGTGTATAAAATAGAAATTAAACACTAGGAGGCAGTATAATTTTCATAGGAGGAAATTATGTAGCATCAATAATATTAGGATAAGCGTGAATTTTTAGGACTAGGCCAATATTTAGGCCTAGGACTATTGGTAGTAAGGGCTAGGGTGCGTGGCAGTAGAGTTATGTAACAGAAGTTTCCTTTCACTTAGAGGCCATTGGCAGTTGTGCATATTTACTACTGATGTGAGACATCCCCAACCGTATGACCTATGGTGAATGGATATACGTCTGCATATAGGTAGATAAAATATACCAAGGGTTTGCCTGGGATTTTTAGTATTAAATGGCTTAGTATCTTTAGGAATGTTAAGGGCTTTACTTCAGGGTGGAAGGTATTAAATGGTCATTGGGTCTGCCTTCTCCCTATTTAAGAAGTCTTAAGTAATCTACAATGGTACCTAATAGGGAAACATGGTCTTGTTCAATTCCAACAAGAGGTATTAACTAACTAGAACGAGCATTTTCCTTGATTACATTAGGTTAGTCTAAATGGGATTTCGTTTGTGGGAGAGTCAAGTAGGCTATGTCGGTGTTGTTGATGAACCAACATTCAGTGGTAGGGTTGACGTATAGGTTGAGACGACCCGACTTTCTCACCACAGAAAATTGTATCATTTTGAAGAAAGAATGTAATATCCCGGAATTTATGGCAATATAAATTTAATAATCTGTGTTTAAATTTAAATTAATTTGATAATTTTTGTTAATAAATTGAATTGATTGTATAATCTTCTTTATTTAAATAATTAATTAGAGGATTTATCTTTTAATAAACTAATAATCTGTTTTCTATTTATAATAAGTATATGTATACTTATATATATTTTAAATAGATAAGTTTGGTTTTAAATTTAATTAGTGTATCATATTTTCTAATTTCAAATTTTGAATTTGGGAAATTATGATTTATTTTTGATTTAAGCTTTTCAAAATTATTTTATAAATAACTAAATGACTTTAATGTTTTATTGGTTTAAATTATATTTTGACTTAAGTTTAATATTAAAATAAGTTACAAAACTGTTTGTGTTATTCTTTTTAAAATCTTGATTTATAAAATGTGATTTGTAAATTTAATATGAAATTTCAAATATGAAACATGTAATTATTTAAACAACAAATGAGTTATAACCTCTTTCATAAATTTATTTAAAATGATTAAAAATATTATTTAAATGATTAAATTGTATATTGTTTTTGTTTATAACTATAATTGGTTTAATCTTCAATTATTTATCTGTACATAACTAAGTATTAGAAACTAATTAACTAAGTTAAACTTTCTTTAACACATAATTAAAAATACTAATTACTTAAATTGACATGTGTAAGTATATTAAGACATGAGTTAACATGTGTTGAGTAATTAAATGGGAAAGTTAACAAGTGTTAACATTTAAGCCATGTGTCATGTTTAATTTTATTTTTCTTTGTTTTTAAAAAAATAAATCATAAGCATGGTTATTTAAAAACTTGCATCCTTCATATTTTTCCTTTCTTCATTTTCATGCCTGAACTAAGACAATGTTTTTAGCTGAAACTCCTTTCCCTCTAAATACTCTTCAAAACCGTTTCTTTCCAAATTTCATATCAACTTCTATAAACAAACCTGAAAATCTGTATAACCTTTTTTTCCACCTCTCCAAAAATCAAACTTTTCATCTTAAAATCTGCATTCCTCTCTTCAAAAAGCAAATATGCATTTCCATTTTCAAGCAAGCTACCTGCATGCAACCATGAAAGCAAGATGTCTGCATTTATATTCAATTTGGAAAATAAATCAAGAAGCCTACATGTAAAAATCTGTAGACAGGAAACAAGTTTGTAAAAAGAAGTTCAAATAGGATTAAAAAGAAATCTGGGCTCTGTCTGCATCATTAAGAAAGGCGAGTAACTCATTTATTTTGAAATTAATTTAATAGGTAAAAGTTGTTCCATGTTTTTAAATTAGAAATGAACTTATAATATGATTTTGCAGTGATTATATATACATGTGAAAATATATTATATGTGCATGATGATAACTGTTGCATTTCTGTATTTCAATTTCCAAACTCCTGTTTGATTCTAAAATTCTTTTTCTTTTGACTTGTGTGCTGTTATGGTTTAAACTTTTGAATGAAACTTGTTTATATAAGATAAGGTAAGATTTTTTTTTAAAATTTATATAAGTTAAATAAAATTCTGTTTTACCTGAAAGAAAGTATAACAGAGTAAAAAGTTTGTATAAATTGGATATTCAAACAATACAAATCAATGTTTCAGGATTTCAACTCAAAACAACTTGCAAAATTATGATTTTTAAAAGTAATATTACAATCTATAATGTTAGAATCAAAGTGCAGTTTTATTTTGACTGTAAATTAAGTTTTGGGGCATCTCTGTTGCCACAAGCAATTAGAAATGCTGAGTTTGTTCCTGGTGATGGTGAAGTTATCTGAGATGTTAGGAAAATTACTAGTTTGGTTTATAATTTGTTTTTGATGTTGAGATTGGGATTTAAAATTTTGAACCCTAGTTTACTGGGTTACAAAATTTTATGGGAATTTGATCTCCTCGGTTGATCGAGTTCAACCATTTCTGGGGTATTGATAGACGGTGGTTTGAGGAAGACGTCGTCGGAATTTCGAAGGAGATGGTGGCAGGAGTCGCATCAACGACGTGTTGACAGGTTGGGTTTTGAGTTCTGTGCCTGTTCCAGTTGTTTTCGGGGTGTATTTTGACCTCGTTTTTAAATTCGAAGGTGAAGCGGGGTAATGGCGATGTATGTGGAATATCTGGGTGAGAGATGACTTGTTCTAGTCATCGGAGTTGATCAGAGGAGGCCGGAGTTGATGTACATGTGCATAGTGTGGGGATGATGGTGAGGGTTGGATGGCTGCAGGTTTTTAGTAACCTCGGGTTTGTCTAGGGTAAAACTTAATTTAACTCGAAGTTGATGGGAGTTTGACTCGAAGTATCTGTAGGGGTTGCTCGAGCATTTGTTTTGTTTCAGGTTTTCCAGTTTAACAGAAAACCTGTTTCAATTTTTAAAGTAAAAGTTTAAAAGGCAAATAAAATCTGAACTAGTTTTAAACCTGAAATTTAAATATGAATTCAACAGTTTAAAATCTTGGTTTTTTAATATTTTGAATTTTAAATTTTTAGTTTGGGTTTTAAATGGAAACAGGAAACCTGTTTCTGTTTTAAAATCAGAAGAGGAGTATAATATGCAAATTGAAAATTTAAACATAGTTTTTGAAATTTGTATTTGAATATGAATTCAATTTAGTTTGAATTTGGAATTGAAATAATTTAAGTTTTAAAATTTAAATTGGGTTTAAAACTTATAAGGGTAAAAACATATATGGTTTTAAATTGAATTGGAAGTTTAAAATTTTAAATTAGAAATTAAGATGAATTTAAATCTGGGTTTTTAAATCTGAATTTAAATTTAAACTTCAGTGTTTAAAATAAAATAAGTTTAAATTTAAGTTGTTTAATTACTTTGGAAAGATTAAAAGATTTGAATTATTTTAAAGGGTGATGTAAAATGTAAACAAAGCTTTAAGATTTAGGTTTAAATCTGGAATAAAAAGGATTCAAACCGTATTTCAGTTTTGAAATTAAAAAGGAAAATTTTAAATTGAATTTGTTTTATTTTTAAATTGATTTGAATTTAAATTGAATTGGAATTTAAATTCTTTTAAACTTATTTTATAAAGTAGATGTTTCTTTTAACATATTAGATAAAAGTTTGAATTATTTTAAAATCTTGTTTAAGATAAATTTGCATTTTAAGTTTAAAATGAAGTTAAATGGAATTTGACGTAAATTTAAAAAAAAATTGTTTTTAACTGATTAATTAAGTAAGGAATGTTTATCTTAAAGATAATTAAAACTTTAGTAATTTGTGTTCATTTAAATTATTAAGTTAATTTAAATGGGTAGTTTATTATTTAATTAATTAATGTGGATGATTAATTAAGTAATTAACAATTTTTAAATTGATTAATTAAGATTTGAGATTAATTAATTAAGGTTAATTAATCTATAATTAAGGATTGTTAATTAAATTTTAATTAATGATTAAGATTTACTAATCAAGTGATTAAGGATTAATTAAGATTATAATTAACACTTAATTAATTAATAATTAGAAATTAATTAAATTGAAACTAAATATTAATTAATTGGTAATTAACAATGATTAATATAAGTTAATTTGTTAATTAAGTAATTAAGAATAGTTAATGAAGGTAATTAACTTAAGATTATTTAATAATTAATTTATATGATTAATTTTAATAATTAATTAGATTAATTAATTAATAATAATCAATTGTTTAAGTTTAATTACTTAATGGAAGTTATTAATGAAATTAATTACTTAATGTAATTAATTGGTTTAAATGTGATTAGTTTATACTAATTAATTAAGTCTAGTTAATTTAAACATTTGATGATTTGATAATTACCTTATGTAATTAATAGGTTTGTAATTACTTAGAGAAGTAATGAATTGATAATTACTGGATGTAATTAAAAGATGTCAAATGATGGAAGTAATTTAAATTAAATTACTTTAGAATTAATCAAGGGATTAATTGAGATAATTAATTAAGAGTAATTAATTTATGGGATGAGTAATTTAAGTAGTTAATTACTAGATGGTTATTAATCAAGGGTGATTAATATATATGTGGTTTAATTGTAGATTAATTATTTATGTAATTAATTTGTATAGAGAGATTGATTAAATGTAATTAGAAATCATTAATTAATAAATCAATGATGTAATTTAAGATTGATTAACTAAGGAATAATCAATAAAGGAGGTAATTAATTAATAAAGGTTTAATGTAATTAATATAGTTGATTAATTGATTAAGTAATTACAAGTTAATTATTTGCAAAGAGTTAAGTAAAATTAACTTGTGTAATTAATAATGAAGGCTAATTACTTATTGTAATTAAGGAATTATTAATCAGAAATGATTAATTGAATAAAATAATGAAATGGTGATTATTTAATTGATTTGTAATCAATTAATGGTTAAGTTAAGCAGGATTTTAATGATGGAGTAATTAATTTAATTCACTTTAAATTAATTAAAAAGGATGTAATTAATTTAATTCATTTTAAATTAATTCTACATGGTGTGATCATTAGGTCATTGCTTATGTTTGATGATTGGTATTGGTTGCCATGTACGGTTTGTAATCTCAGCAATGAGATGAGTTATGTTATATGATATGGATGCGTTGGTTGCTTTTGGATGATAATATGGATTATCTGTTTATAATATGAATCATCTGTTGATGATGATAATGTTGATTATCTATTGTTATGTTGTGAATTACCTATCTGTGTGTATATAGATAATGAATTGAAATTGTTTTAAACTCTAAAACAACTTGGCCCTAAAAGACACGTTTTGGATTTTCGATGAGACCGGGATCGGGTTTCCATGTTTGGATATCCGAAAACCACATCGATCCAAATTATCGTTAGGTCATGAATCTCAATTGAAGATGAAGATTCGAAGTGCAAGGGTTATCGTCGTTAACTTTGAGGGTGATTTCAAAATGAGTGTAACGAGATAATGCCTTCGGTTTCGTTCGAACCCAGAACGAACTTGTATAGATTGAATGCTTTCAGAACATCGTTAGGTAGACGATGAGCATTCTAAGTGATATGTCCTATAAAGGTGATCGTAGCCTCAAGCCTCATCAACCGGAAATGGCTAAAACAGGGGAGGTGCAGCAAGGCTTCGTCGATAGCCCCCACTTGAGAGTGAGATTTACCCCTGTCTAGATGTCCCTTTATTTTGGCATAGTGGTGCGGTTGCTGATCACAACTATGGGGTGATCTTGTTCGGAACTGTTCAGTAAGGAATGGTTCTGGCTTTGTGTTGCAGGGAGCGAGCGTACTTCTCGGTACGGTGATCTAGGCCACGTAATGTGACGGGTGGTACCTCAGTAGCCCTGCCATTGTATGGAATCCAAAATCCAATAAGTGCCAACGGTTTTGATTGTATTACCCACTTTTGTGGCTAGTAGCTGGAATTTAATAGATGTAACAATTTCGGCTATTTCTTATTTACTTGAAAACCCTAGACCTATTATAATATCACTGGATTTCCTATCAAATGTTTTGGTTAGCGTAAGGTAAAAACTTTTCCATGTTTATGTGTGGGAAGTCTTACGTGATACCTTTCTTTTCCAAAGTTTTGTTTTCAAAAGTTAAGCAACTTTATCCTGTTACTCACACCAGACCCATGTCTGACCCGGAGTTATTTCTGTTTTTCTTTAACTCTTGGGTACTCAAATTTTTACGAGTAGCCAAGGGATTCAGGTTAGCTTTGACGAATTGTGGAGGAGCAATGGAGTAGGAGGCTTCTGCGTATAGATATATAGTTTTCCGCTGTGTTGGTATCTCTGAGTGTTTCTGTATTGTGTATTGAGTTGTAATAACTAGACAGGTGTTTATACTGTCTAGTATGTGTTGTATTGTCTGTATAACTCTGATAGTTGTTGCATATTATGTAATACTTATGCTATTAACATAATTTATTCATTCCGCTGTAGAAATTCTAGTGTTGTTTCTTCTTTCTCTTCTTTCTTTTTCTCTTTTCTACCTCTTTCTTTCTTAAGGATGATACGACTTTTGTGGAGAAAAAGTCGGGTCATCTCACTTGGTATCAGAGCGCTAGGTTGAGCGAATACCTAGTCTCTGGAGTGGTGTCTATCTTGGGAGAGTGTATTTGTTTTTTTATTATATGTATAGATATAATTGTTTCTACCTATCTGTTGGGTTACCTGTTCAGGTTTTCCAATATAAGTTATAAAGATAGATGAGGTAGTGGTGTGTGTAACACAACTACCGATGGTTGGAGTTTGGATATTTCAGGTTGGAAGTGGATCTGTCGAGACTGTAGACCTAATACCGTCTCAAGTGAGTTTTGCTTTGTGTAAGTATTTCATCGATCTCTGAAGGAAACCTGTATAGGTTCGGAGTTTATCTTTGAAGTGCAGAATTGGTTGAGTAGAGTTTGGATCTGTCGGTTGGGCAGAAGCAAGCAAATGATGGTATCTTGATATCTCAGGAAGTAGTAGTTGCGTGATGAGATGCAATGACTATGGATGTTTCCGAAGATGTTTCTTTGGAGCAAGAGTAAGGAAGTGAGTCTGCTTGGTGTTGTGGTTGAGACCAGCTGGGTGTTTCTGTTTGCTTTGAAGTCCGAGTTTCTCGGAGAGCTTTGGATTGAGAATTCTTTGGCTTTGGTGTTAGCAGTGCATCTTGGGGTGTTCTGTGTTGGCAGGAAGTCTTTTGGCTGAGTAGGTTTTCTGAAGTGGAGCTCAGAAGCAGCAGAGTGGATTCTTTCTTCGGTGAATTGGCTAGGCCAGAATAAGCTGTTCTGATTGGTTTAGAGAGAGCAGTTTTCTTTGGGATATTAGGCTGAGTTGATTGCAAAAGTGACTTGCGTTAGTTGAGTGTTCTTTTGGATTGTTGGAGATTTTCTGGATGTCTTCAGGGAGGTCAGCAATTTGTCTGCATCTAAAAATCGAGTTTTCTTATTGATTTGTATTCCAGGAGTGGAACTGGTGGTTCAGTTAGTAGATGGATGGTTCCTTGTGATAGAAGTGGGTGAAGCAACTCATGTTTCGGAGAAACTTCTGAGTTTTCTTATGGATCTGTAGAACCATATTTCTGTGCTGGGTTGTCTAGTCTGTGCTTGTGCTCTTCGTCAACATTTTCTTCTACTTCGGATCAGAGTTGTGCAGCAGAAGCAGTTTGAGAGTGCTTCTGTTTTGTTTTTCTGGATAAGGAGAAGTTTGTTCTGTCTTCTGTTTAAGGAGTAGAGTTGTGTTCCTGATTTTGGATTGATCTTGAGGAGATCATGGTGTTGGGTTGTTTTGATCCAGTCTGTTTCCAGAGGCATCAGCAAGAGTTGAGCTGATCGGGAAGGATGTTGGTAGTCCATGATCGTCCGAAGAGTTTTTATGGATAAGAGACAGAGAAATTTGGATTCTGGAGTCAGAGATTTGTTTTGGGATAAGTTTTCTCCGATGCGGGAAGCTAAAAGTTTGGGAAGCTAGCTCCGTAGTGTTTTGGGTTTCTTCTGTGTTCTGGTAAGATAGGTGTTTGGTTTTCAAGGGTTGAATTGCCAGTTTGGATAACTGGGATTCAGAGTGTTTCAGTATCTCTGAGGGAGTACGTGTATGAGCTATTTCTGGTTGTAGAACCAGCAGTTCAGGAGGGTTTGGTTGTTGAGTCAGACTCGTCTGTAGTCTGATATTCTGTTAGAGTTGTTGATAGGAACTCTATAGCTTAGTAGTTTTTGATTGTTTGGATTCTATAGAGCGAGTATCCCGATATATATATACCAGGGAAATTCGTGAAAGTTCTATTCAGAATTCTTTTGGATAATTAGATTTGTTCTGATTAAGTGAATTGGTTGCTATAGTTGTTGGCATATGATTAACATATGTTGTATTTTAAAATTAAATCTTTAATAAGATTATTAAATTACCTTTGTTTTAAATTTCAGGGACGAAATTCTTTTAAGGGGGGAGGATTGTAATATCTCGGAATTTATGACAATATAAATTTAATAATTTGTGTTTAAATTTAAATTAGTTTGATTATTTTTGTTAATAAATTAAATTGATTCTATAATCTTCTTTATTTAAATAATTAAGTAGAGGATTTATCTTTTAATAAACTAATAATCTGTTTTCTATTTATAATATGTATATGTATATTTATATATTTTTTAAATAGATAAGTTTGGTTTTTAATTTAATTAGTGTATCATATTTTCTAATTTTAGTATTTTGAATTTGGGAAATTATGATTTATTTTTGATTTAAGCTTTTCAAAACTATTTTATAAATAACTAAATGATTTTAATGTTTTATTGGTTTAAATTATATTTTGACTTAAGTTGAATATTAAAATAAGTTACAAAAATGTTTGTGTTATTCTTTTTAAAATCTTGATTTATAAAATGTGATTTGTAAATTTAATATGAAATTTAAAATATGAAACATGTATTTATTTAAACAACAAATGAGTTATAACCTCTTTCATAAATTTATTTAAAATGATTAAAAATATTATTTAAATGATTAAATTGTATATTGTTTTTGTTTATAACTATAATTGGTTTAATCTTTAATTATTTATCTATACATAACTAAGTATTAGAAACTAATTAACTAAGTTAAACTTTCTTTAACACATAATTAAAAATACTAATTACTTAAATTGACATGTGTAAGTATATTAAGACATGAGTTAACATGTGTTGAGTAATTAAATGGGAAAGTTAACAAGTGTTAACATTTAAGCCATGTGTCATGTTTAATTTTATTTTTCTTTGTTTTTATAAAAATAAATCATAAGCATGGTTATTTAAAAACTTGCATCTTTCATATTTTTCCTTTCTTCATTTTCATGCCTAAACTAAGACAGTGTTCTCAGCTGGAACCCCTTTCCCTCTAAATACTCTTCAAAACCGTTTGTTTCCAAATTTCATATCAACTTCTATAAACAAACCTGAAAATATGCATAACCCTTTTTTTTCACCTGTCCAAAAATCAAACTTTTCATCTTAAAATCTGCATTCCCCTCTTCCAAAAGCAAATATGCATTTCCATTTTCAAGCAAGCTACCTGCATGCAACCATGAAAGCAAGATGTCTGCATTTATATTCAATTTGGAAAATAAATCAAGAAGCCTGCATGTAAAAATCTGTAGACAGGAAACAAGTTTGTAAAAAGAAGTTCAAAAAGGGTTAAAAAGAAATCCGGGCTCTGTCTGCATCATTAAAAAAGGTGAGTAACTCATTTTTTTAAAATTAATTTAATAGGTAAAAGTTGTTCCATGTTTTTAAATTAGAAATGAACTTATAATATGATTTTGCTGTGATTATATATACATGTGAAAATATATTGTATGTGCATGATGATAACTGCTGCATTTCTGTATTTCAATTTCCAAACTCCTGTTTGATTCTAAAATTCTTCTTCTTTTGACTTGTGTGCTGTTATGGTTTAAACTTTTGAATGAAACTTTTTTATATAAGACAAGGTAAGTTTTTTTTTTAATTTTTTATAAGTTAAATAAAATTCCGTTTTACCTGAAAGAAAGTATAACCGAGTAAAAAGTTTGTATAAATTGGATATTCAAACAATACAAATCAATGTTTCAGGATTTCAACTCAAAACATCTTGCAAAATTTTGATTTTTAAAAGTAATATTACAATTTATAATGTTAGAATCAAAGTGCAGTTTTATTTTGACTGTAAATTAAGTTTTGGGGCATCTCTGTTGCCACAAGCAATTAGAAATGCTGAGTTTGTTCCTGGTGATGGTGAAGTTATCTGAGATGTTAGGAAAATTATTAGTTTGGTTTATAATTTGTTTTTGATGTTGAGATCGGGATTTAAAATTTTGAACCCTAGTTTTACTGGGTTATAAATTTTACGGGAATTTGATCTCCTCAGTTGATCGAGTTCAACCATTTCTGGAGTATTGATAGATGGTGGTTTGAGGAAGATCTCGCCGGAGTTTCGAAGGTGATGGTGGCAGGAGTCACGTCAACGACGTGTTGACAGGTTTGGTTTTGAGTTCTGTGCCTGTTTCAGTTGTTTTCGGGGTGGATTTTGACCTTGTTTTTAAATGCGAAGGTGAAGCTGGGTAATGGTGATGTATGTGGAATGTCTGGGTCATAGATGACTTGTTCTAGTCATCGGAGTTGATCGGAGGAGGCCGGAGTTGATGTACACGTGCATAGTGTGGGGATGATGGTGAGGGTTGGATGGCTGTAGGTTTTTAGTAACCTCGGGTTTGTCTAGGGTAAAACTTAATTTAACTCGAAGTTGATGGGAGTGTGACTCGAAGTATCTGTAGGGGTTGCTCGAGCATTTGTTTTGTTTCAAGTTTTACAGTTTAACAGAAAACTTGTTTCAATTTTTAAAGTAGAAGTTTAAAAGGCAAATAAAATCTGAACTATTTTTAAACCTGAAATTTAAATATGAATTCAACAGTTTAAAATCTTGGTTTTGTAATAATTTAAATTTTTAGTTTGAGTTTTAAATGGAAACAGGAAACCTGTTTCTGTTTTAAAATCAAAAGAGGAGTATAAGATGCAAATTGAAAATTTAAACAAAGTTTTTGAAATTTGTATCTGAATATGAATTCAATTTAGGTTGAATCTGGAATTGAAATAATTTAAGTTTGAAGTTTAAATTGGGTTTAAAACTTATAAGGGTAAAAACATATGTGGTTTTGAATTGATTTGGAAGTTTAAAATTTTAAATTAGAAATTAAGATGAATTTAAATGTGGGTTTTTAAATCTGAATTTAAATTTAAACTTCAGTGTTTAAAATAAAATAAATTTAAATTTAAGTTGTTTAATTACTTTGGAAAGATTAAAAGATTTGAATTCATTTAAAGGGTGATGTAAAATGTAAACAAAGCTTTAAGATTTAGGTATAAATCTGGAATAAAAAGCATTCGAACCGTATTTCAGTTTTGAAATTAAAAAGGAAAATTTTAAATTGATTTTTTTTATTTTTAAATTGATTTGAATTTAAATTGAATTGGAATTTAAATTCTTTTAAACTTATTTTATAAAGTAGATGTTTTTTTAACATATTAGATAAAAGTTTGAATTATTTTAAAATCTTGTTTAAGATAAATTTGCGTCTTAAGTTTAAAATGAAGTTAAATGGAATTTGAAGTAAATTTAAAAACAATTTGCTTTTAAATGATTAATTAAGTAAGGAATGTTTATTTTAAAGATAATTAAAATTTTAATAATTTGTGTTCATTTAAATTATTAAGTTAATTTAAGTGGGTAATTTATTATTTAATTAATTAATGTGGATGATTAATTAAGTAATTAACAATTTTTAAATTGATTAATTAAGATTTAAGATTAATTAATTAAGGTTGATTAATCTATAATTAAGGATTGTTAATTAAATTTTAATTAATGATTAAGATTTATTAATCAAGTGAATAAGGATTAATTAAGATTGTAATTAACACTTAATTAATTAAATTGAAATTAAATATTAATTAATTGGAAATTAATAATGATTAATATAAGTTAATTTCTTAATTAAGTAATTAAGAATAGTTAATGAAGGTCATTAACTTAAGATTATTTAATAATTAATTTATATGACTAATTTTAATAATTAATTAGATTAATTAATAATAATCAATTGTTTAAGTTTAATTACTTAATAGAAGTAATTAATGAAATTAATTACTTAATGTAATTAATTGGTTTAAATGTGATTATTTTATATTAATTAATTAAGTTTAATTAATTTAAACATTTGATGATTTGATAATTACTTTATGTAATTAATGGGTTTGTAATGTAACATCCCGAAAATTATGAATTTAAATTTTAGTAATGTATTTGAAATTTTTGAAATTTAAATCGAAAAGTTATAAAGAAATAAAATATGAACAAAATTTAGTGTTTTTAGTTAAAACTTTTAATAGAATTAAAACAAATATTGTAACAAAATCACATAGTTATTTAATGTTAATAACCAAAACCACTTTTCTTTTTAACAAAGTAAAATAAGGAATTGTGACAAAGTAAAATAATAAATTATGGTAGATGAGCTTTTAATAGAAATAAAATTGTTAAAATAAGTTATGATAAATTTATAAAAAATTTAAATCACATAATTATAATCTAACATCTAAACAAGTAAACAAATAATTAAACAAATAAACAAATGAACAAGTAAACAAATAATTAAACAAATAACAAAACAGTAAGAAGAAATAATAAATTAAGATTTCTGTAAGCATACAAGGGAGCAAATGAACATTGCATACATAGTTACAATTAATGCTATACACTTCAGCCATAAAACAAGATCTGCCAAACCAAACTTGTACTGGCAAGAATTTAAATAAAGACTGCTGTAAACATGCTCTCATTAAATGCTATTTCTCCTCAGCCCATACACAAACATACATCAGCCTAAATCAAAGCATGAGCACAGCATGCTGTAGATACATGAAAGTGTTACATACATTAAATGCTTTCAAACTTCAACCAGTAAATTGAAATATTCACAAAGTACAAATACAGTATAAGGAAGCTGTCCACTTAAACCTGCCCACTTCTTTATATACTTGAGAATTGTCTTAGTTCATTTGTTAAAAACAACTCAAGTATCATTCAACAAATTTTGAAAAGATCAGAAAAGAAATAAAAAGTGAGCAAAACAGAAAATAAAAAGAAGTTAAAAACCAAACCAGAGAGAGGAGATTCAAATCTGCAGTTCTAAGAAGATCAACATAGTCTCTGTTTCAAACCTTTGTCATGTGAGTAAATACATCTTAAACTTGAGTTCAGTTTGAATCATTGAACTGTATGAGGTCATATTTAAAGTTATATACTGATATGGTTTTGGGTTATGCTGTGTAAATAAGTTAGGGGATATATATTGTCTGTGCTCTGTTTGAAAAAAATAAAATAAAATATAGAGAGTTCAAACAAGTTAAAGATTTAAACTTCACTATAATCTCTGTTTTAGATCTTTAACAAATAAGTTAATTCAAACATCATCATGAGCTAAAAATAAATTCTGTTTCCAGCTTGAACATGAAGTACATTGGCTGTGCAACTTGAAAATTGCAGTGAAAACAAGTTTTTGCGATAAATTCAACCATTTTAAATTAGTGATTTGATTATGTAACTTGAATAAGCATACCAAGTTACAATTTTTAGAAGTAATATGATGATTTTTACTAAAGTGGTTTAGGAGCAGTTCATATTGTAACAAATGTTGCTTTTAAATCGATTCCTGTTAATCGAAAGATTTTTGAATGTTGCAATTTCGCGTGGAGCTAGTTTAATACTCAATAATGTTAGGAAAAATATTTAAAAATTTAATTATTGCAAGAATTTTGAGCACAAGATTGAAATAGGGTTTAAGAACCCATGTTTGTTCATGTTAAAAGAATCGGTCGCGGATGGTTCTGAGGTGCATCGAGTTGGATGAGGTATTGGGGGTTAGCCTCGTGGATGACCGGAGGAGATGTAACAGGGGCGGCGCGGTGTCAGGTGGACGGCGTCGCGAGGCCGAGGTGATTGGGGATGATGCAGTTGTATGGTTGGCGCACGCTTCAGGCAAATTTCGATTTAGACAGTTTCATGAAAAATTAAGTTTCGATCTCGTATGAAGGAACGAATCACGATTTGCTGGTGATCGAAACGGCCACCGGAGTGACGCCGTGACGATGTGCACGTGCACAGCGTTCGTTTGGGAACAGGGAATTGCCGCGTGTGTTGGCCTCGGGTGAGACTCGAAAAATCACGAGTAATGCTTCGGGTGGGTACTCGTGTTCGAGCGAGTTCTCTCTGATACTATTTTGTTAGCTAAAGTTTAAACTTAGCTAAAGAAAAAAAGAAAAAGAAACTGGGATGAGGAGAGAAAAGGGAATGGGCTCGAGACTCTGTGTTACACGGGTTGTTTTATAATGGGCTAAGCCCATTCAAAAATCTTCAAGAGAGTTTTGTGTTGCAATGTAAACAATATAGATTTAGTTAAGTTAAATTTTTTAACAAATGTTTTAGAATTTGTTAATTCTTTAATTAAGTAAAGAAAGTTTAAAAATAATTTTTTTTTATTTAACCCTTTAATTAAATGATTAAATTTTAAAAGAAGAATTTTAAATTAATTTACATTAAAATTCCAATGTAACAATAAATTAATTTTTAAAGTATAAAACAGATTTTCAAATGGAAATTAAGGTAAACAATTTTTATCAATAGTTTTGAAAAGGAATTTAGAATGATTTAAAGTTTATGATTAAAATTGATTTAATAAATAATTAAGTACTCAAATAAATTTATAATTAAGCATTTATTAATTAGATAAAGCAAGTTAATTAATTTAATTGGCAGTCAATTAAAATAACTAATTAAGGAAAAAATCAATGTATCAAGATGATTAAGATTAATTTATTTTTTCATTAAGAATAATAAATCATTGATTGAATAATCAATAAAATAATTATTTGGTTAATTTATCTCATTCGTTTTGATTGGTAAATAATTAACTATTGTTGTTAACTTATATTGATATCATCTCTGTTCTGTTTGTAATTCTGTATGATGTAATTGCCATGTTATTGCACTGAGATTATGATTTGTTCTGTATTGATGTGAAAACTTGTTGCCGTAAAACGGCATTTAAGACTTCGATGCGACAGGGAATCGGATTTCAGTTGGTTATCCGAAACCCACATCGAACCTGTGAATATTTGTGAATGACATCCACATGTTTTAAAATTTGACACTCACTATTTGAATTAGCCGGGAAAGGAACTTTGTGTCATATAACCCATTTCGAATATGTGATTCGACGTTATGGATAGCAATTGAAGACCGGTGTTGAAGACCGGGTATTTGCGAGAGCGATAGGATGACCTGTCGATTGACTCTGCACCGAGTTGCTCCGGTATAGAGTTCTCCATATGTGATAGGGAATCCGATCAGGATTGTGGATATCCGGATTGCAAGGACTTCTTTGGAAGTGCCTTCGGTTCTGTTCGAGCCCGGAACAGACTTGTATGGATAGTATGTCTGACATTACAAATTGAGATATAAAGCCGATTTCTTTCAAATATATTTCTGTTGGTGGCGGAGAATTTATTCTCTTAGCTTAACACCCTTCTCTGAGACGTACGAGCTCAGAGGTTATATAGTTGAAGGTTATCAGCAATATATTCCCAATTTGGTAATGTGACATGCTGAGTGTTGCTGTGAAATGATCATTGTGTTGATCATTTATGATAGGATCATTTATTTGATCGTCTATCTTGGTGATCATTTCTATGATCATTTGTTGACCCAAAGCACAACTTTTGTATAAAGTGTGGCTTTGTGGACGAGACTTCGTCGGACCTCACACCCCGAAATGGTCAAAACAGGAAAGATGCAGCAAGGTTATTGGGGGTAGCACCCCTTAGGGTATGTGCATTTCCTTCTGGATAGAAGTGGTATCATGGTATGGAGCCCAGATACTTAACTTATGTTGATATCGCAGATATATAATATATGATTTTGTGATTTGTTGCTCGGGCCCCGGTTAAAGGTTGGTTACGACCGGGAGATGGCATACTCGTGTCAGTAGTTACCCAGTTAGGGGTAACCCGGCCTTGTGTTGGCAGAGATCCGGTTTGGTTCTCGGGGACGTCCTTCCAGAGGCGTTCTCATGTGGCAATGGGAAGTTCCTTGGCCTGACCATTTGTTGGAAATCCAAAGAAACAATACGAAACCCTGTACGATTTTAGTTGTAGAACCTGTCATGCAGCGTGGCGGTAACCTGCCACAAAACATGGTAGCTATAGTAGGCATAGTTCAGAATGTCTATGCTGGCTAAGATTAATATTCTATTTTCGAAATGATTTACTTCACTATGCACTAGTAATAATATCAAAGAATTCTTTTCTCGTACCAAGCATATTTAACTATCATAAGAAGAAATCTCCTCCAATTCTGCGTTCGCATTGTGTGTGTGGCGGGAGGTCTTATGGTAGTTCCATTTTTAAAAGCATTCCGAAAATTCTTTTATAAATCTTGTTTTTATTTAAATACAACTGTTTTTGTTTACTCATACCAGTCCCATGACTGATCCGGAGTTTATTGTTTTCTTTCCTAAACTCTGGGTGCCCATTATTTCCACACGGGCAGCCTAGCAGCAGGTTTCTGTATTTTGGAGTAGCAGTATTTTGGAGCTCTCATCTTGGAGCTATCTTAGGTGCTTTTGGAGATTTCAGGTGTTAGCTTTTGGGAGTTCGTTATCATCTCTCTCATTTGAGGACTTTTGGATTTATAATTACTGTTGTATTGTCATGATGTTGTATTTGGAGTTGTGGTATATGTATTGTGTACTCTGTTGCAGTATGGATATTATGTTGATGTTGTAACTGTGATCATATTTATGATATTGTTTCTGTTCCGCTGTTTTATATTCATCTAATTGTTGTTATAAGCTCCGGCGATGCGAATTTGATGTCGTTTATCGGACATCGAGTTTGGGTCGTCACAAGTGGTATCAGAGCTATTGGTTGAGTAAGAACTTTAGCTACGGAGTATAACACATTAGATGGCTCATTATAGATAGGGTGAAGTATACCCTAGAATGAGTATAACCAAGGCTGAAACTTTAAAATTTTCTTAGTCTGTTTCTTTTTACTGCTGATATTCCTTAAGATATCTCGTCTGTATATCTAAATCAATTTTCTTACTAATCTCAGATAGTGAAAATGAGTGGACGCAGAGGAAGAGCTAGGGGTCAAGGCAATGCTGCAGCACCTAATCAAATTCCCTCAGCCGCAGAAGCAGTAATAGAAATTCAGCAGCAGCCGGACTTGGCTGATTTATATAAGAAGTTCGAAAAGCTTGGTGGCAAACCGTTCATTGGCAATGAGTCAATTATTGACGCTCAAGCTTGGGTAAGATCGTGTGAAAAGATTTTTAAAGGGCTAAAACTGCAGGATGAGCAGAAAAGACATAGCTTCTTGGCAACTCCAAGGAGAAGCTTCAGCTTGGTGGGAAACCATCATTATAGATGAACCCGAGGAAGAATTTACTTGGGATCGTTTTAAGGAAGTATTTGAGAAACGTTACATGCCATCGGCGGGAGTTTCCAGAATGTATCAGGAATTTCTGGATTTGAAACAAGAAAGTTTGTCGTTTGAAGAATACTTGAATAAATTCAGCGAACTATCTCGGTTTGGCCCGGAATTGCTAAATACACCTCTTAAGAAGAATGAAAGGTTTATCCGTGGTATGAACCAGAAATATCATGGAAGAATGACGGGTCATGTTAAAGAATCTTTTTCAGATTTAGTAAATATGGGGTACAGGTACGCTACTCTTGATATGCAAGAAGCAACTGTGGAGAAAGGTAATTCAGGTAGTCCGAATTATAAAAAGCGGAAATTCGGAGGCAAGAAACCTTGGCAAGGCAATGAGAAGAAGAGGAGCATTCAAGGAAGCGCAACAGAAAATGTCACTTGTTACAATTGCAAAGAGAAAGGCCACTATTCAAATGACTGCCCAAAACCGAAGAAGCCAGCTAAAGAATGCTACAATTGTCATAAACCGGGACATTTAGTTAAAGATTGCCCAGTGATGAAGCCAGCGCAGGTGGCAAAGGTTTACACGATTAAGAAGGACCCCTCATCTTCAAAAGCTGATAAAGGGAAAAGTGTTTTGGAAGGTAACCTTACTATTAATAATAGAACTGTTAGAGTTTTATTTGATACAGGAGCTTCACATAGCTTTATCTCCCAGCAAACCGTAAATGAATTAGGACTTGAAACTAAATTTGCTAACGATCTTATTTGCGTGAAAAATCCGGTTGGAGGTCCCGCAAATCTTTGTTCATATTGTAAGAGAGTTCCTATTTCATATGCTAGCTATAAATTTCCTATCAACCTTTTTGTCCTCGAATTTAATGAATTTGAAACCTTACTCGGTATGAACTGGTTATCGAGATACGAAGCTATTTTGGAGTGTAGTAATCGGACAGTTTTAATCAAAACAAGCCTTGGAAATTTTATTGAAATCTCTTGTGAGGATCCAAGTCCAAGGAGAGATAGATTGATGTATACTTTGGGAAATCTTGAGCCTACTTTGCAGTCTATACCTGTTGTTCGGGATTTTTCCGACGTATTTGAAGAAGTGGAATCTTTACCTCTTCATCGAGAAATAGAATTCCGAATCGATCTTGTACCTAATACTCGTCCTGTTGTCCACGCAAGTCGCAGGATGGCACCCAGGGAAAAGATTGAATTGGTTCATCAAACTGATGAACTACGAGCAAAAGAATTAATTCGACCCAGTGTTTCTGAATGGGGTTCAGCCGTCGTATTTGTTGCCAAATCAGACGGATCTTTGAGATTGTGTGTAGATTACCGCTATCTAAATAAACAAACTCTCAAGAATAAATTCCCTCTACCAAGAATTGATAATCTATTCGACCAACTTCATGGCGCTTGTTTCTTTTCAAAAATGGATCTAGCCCAAGGATTCCATCAACTACGAATCGCCGAAGATTGTGTCCATTTGACTGCTTTCAGAGGTCCTGATATGTTCTATGAATGGTTAGTTATGCCTTTCGGGCTAACCAATGCTCCAACATACTTCGTAGATCTTATGACTCATGTGTTTCGGGAAGTTCTGAATAAATTTGTGCTGGTATTCATTGATGATATTTTGATCTATTCTAAGACTAAAGAAGAGCATGCCGAGCATCTTAAAATCGTATTGGAAATATTGAGGAGAAATGTTCTATATGCAAAATTTTCCAAATGCCACTTCTGGGTCAATGAAGTCAAATTCCTTGGCCATATTGTTAATGAAGAAGGAATTTCAGTAGATCCTAGCAAAATTTCCGCTATTCTTGATTGGAAACAACCCACTACTCCAAGAGAAGTTCGAAGCTTTTTGGGTTTAGCAGGCTATTACCGGAAATTCGTTCAAGATTTTTCTAAGTTGGCTAGTCCGCTGACTAAGTTAACAATGAAAAATGCAAAGTTCATTTGGACTCCAGAATGTAAAGAAGTTTTTCAAGAGTTGAAAAAGAGATTGACCACTGCTCCTGTTCTCACTATTGTTAATGGGAACCAAGGCTTATCTGTCTATACTGATGCATGTGGTGAAGGGGTAGGTGCGGTATTAATGAAAAATGGAAAGTTGGTTGCCTACGCGAGTAGACAATTACGTCCGCATGAGAAAAACTACCCGACGCACGATTTGGAACTTTTGGCTGTTGTTTTCGCTTTGAAAATATGGCGACACTATCTTCTGGGTAAGAATCTTTCAGCTTTCTTAATAATTTGCGAAATTAACTAAAGAAATATACTTAATAAACTCTCTTTGTTTTAGGTGAAAAATTCGAACTATTCACCGACCATAAATCCTTGAAATATCTTTTCACCCAGAAGGATCTGAATCTGCGACAACAACGTTGGTTGGAATTTCTGGCATCTTATGACTTAGATATCCAATATACGCCGGGAAAAGCCAATGTAGTAGCCGATGCTTTAAGTAGGAGACATGCTGTTCTTGCATATCTTGTTATCACTCCTACTCTCTTTGAGAAGATCGCAAGACAGCAATATGAAGATGAGTTTCTTCGGGGAATTTATAAAAGAATTTGCCAAGGAGAAGACACTAGTTTTGAGATGGATAATAGAGGAGTAATAAGATTAAAAGGAAGGATTTGTGTTCCGGACTTCCCTGATCTGAAACGTGAAGTATTGGACGAATGCCACAAGTCCAAATTCAGCATCCATCCAGGAGTCAACAAAATGTATCGAGATGTTAAAAGAACATTCTGGTGGAAAACAATGAAGAGAGACATATCTATTTATGTGAGTCGCTGTGCTACTTGTCAGCAAATCAAGAGCGACCAAAAGAAAGTGGCCGGTTTACTTCAACCTTTAGAAGTACCGAAATGGAAGTGGGATCAGGTATCGATGGATTTCATCGACGGATTGCCACGAACCAAGAAAGGCAATGAAGCGATTTGGGTTATTGTGGATCGTCTAACCAAAAATGCTCATTTCATTCCAGTTAAAACCACTCGGACCGCGGCAAGCTTGGCAGGTATATATATAAAGGAAATTGTTCGCCTCCATGGTATTCCCAGCAGTATAGTGAGTGATTGTGATCCGATCTTCATTAGTAGATTTTGGGAAGCATTTCAAGACGCTTTGGGAACGAAATTAAATTTCAGCACTGCTTATCACCCACAATCTGATGGGCAGACTGAGAGAGTTAACCGAATTTTAGAAGACCTACTGCGTGCTTGTGTTCATGATTTTGGTGGTTCTTGGGAGGACCATTTGCATCTGGTTGAATTCTCATATAACAACAGTTATCAGGCCAGTTTAGAAATGGCTCCTTTCGAAGCTTTATATGGTCGTCCGTGTCGATCACCTACATGCTGGATCGAATCAGGTGACAGACATGTTCTTGGACCGGATATGATAAAAGAAGCCACTGAGAAGGTAAATTTTATTCGAAAGAAGTTATTAACTGCCCAGAGCCGTCAGAAGAGCTACTATGACCGTCGAAGGAGAAATTTGGAATTTCAAGTTGGAGATTCTGTATTTCTGAAAGTATCTCCGATGCGGGGTGTATTGAGATTCGGGAAAATTGGAAAGTTGGCACCGCGTTATATTGGTCCTTTTCCTATTCTGGAAAGGATTGGTTCTCTAGCATATAGAGTGCAGTTACCCAGCTGGTTGTCTGGCGTACATGATGTGTTCCATATTTCTAACCTTCGGAAATATGTGCACGATCCAGATGATATAATTGAAGAAGCTGCTCAGCAGGATCTTGAAATCACTCCCAACTTGGCAGTTAGAAGGGAACCGATAAAAATTGTCGATCGTGATGAGAAGCGATTGAGCAACAAAATTGTGAAATTGGTCAAAGTTAAATGGAGTGGCGATCCAAAGGACTGTACTTGGGAGACCGAAGATAATATGAAGAAATCATATCCCAAATGCAGAATTGACATCTCGACTTAAAACTGTAAGTCATTTCCTTATTTATAAATTCGTCTATCCTTTGTTTTCGTTTCTCTCTCTTTCAATTTCGAGGACGAAATTTTCTTAAGGAGGGGATATTGTAACATCCCGAAAATTATGAATTTAAATTTTAGTAATGTATTTGAACTTTTTGAAATTTAAATCGAAAAGTTATAAAGAAATAAAATATGAACAAAATTTAGTGTTTTTAGTTAAAACTTTTAATAGAATTAAAACAAATATTGTAATAAAATCACATAGTTATTTAATGTTAATAACTAAAACCACTTTTCTTTTTAACAAAGTAAAATAAGGAATTGTGACAAAGTAAAATAATAAATTGTGGTAGATGAGCTTTTAATAGAAATAAAATTGTTAAAGTGAGTTATGATAAATTTATAAAAAAATTTAAATCACATAATTATAATCTAACATCTAAACAAGTAAACAAATAATTAAACAAATAAACAAATAAACAAATAAACAAATGAACAAGTAAACAAATAATTAAACAAATAACAAAACAGTAAGAAGAAATAATAAATTAAGATTTCTGTAAGCATACAAGGGAGCAAATGAACATTGCATACATAGTTACAATTAATGCTATACACTTCAGCCATAAAACAAGATCTGCCAAACCAAACTTGTACTGGCAAGAATTTAAATAAAGACTGCTGTAAACATGCTCTCATTAAATGCTATTTCTCCTCAGCCCATACACATACATCGGCCTAAATCAAAGCATGAGCACGGCATGCTGTAGATACATGAAAGTGTTACATACATTAAATGCTTTCAAACTTCAACCAGTAAATTGAAATATTCACAAAGTACAAATACAGTATAAGGAAGCTGTCCACTTAAACCTGCCCACTTCTTTATATACTTGAGAATTGTCTTAGTTCATTTGTTAAAAACAACTCAAGTATCATTCAACAAATTTTGAAAAGATCGGAAAAGAAATAAAAAGTGAGCAAAACAGAAAATAAAAAGAAGTTAAAAACCAAACCAGAGAGAGGAGATTCAAATCTGCAGTTCAAAGAAGATCAACATAGTCTCTGTTTCAAACCTTTGTCGTGTGAGTAAATACATCTTAAACTTGAGTTCAGTTTGAATCATTGAACTGTATGAGGTCATATTTAAAGTTATATACTGATATGGTTTTGGGTTATGCTGTGTATATAAGTTAGGGGATATATATTGTCTGTGCTCTGTTTGAAAAAAATAAAATAAAATATAGAGAGTTCAAACAAGTTAAAGATTTAAACTTCACTATAATCTCTGTTTTAGATCTTTAACAAATAAGTTAATTCAAACATCATCCATGAGCTAAAAAAAAATTCTGTTTCCAGCTTGAACATGAAGTACATTGGCTTTGCAACTTGAAAATTGCAGTGAAAACAAGTTTTTGCGATAAATTCAACCATTTTAAATTAGTGATTTGATTATGTAACTTAAATAAGCATACAAAGTTACAATTTTTAGAAGTAATATGATGATTTTTACTAAAGTGGTTTAGGAGCAGTTCATATTGTAACAAATGTTGCTTTTAAATCGATTCCTGTTAATCGAAAGATTTTTGAATGTTGCAATTTCGCGTGGAGCTAGTTTAATACTCAATAATGTTAGGAAAAATATTTAAAAATTTAATTATTGCAAGAATTTTGAGCACAAGATTGAAATAGGGTTTAAGAACCCATGTTTGTTCATGTTAAAAGAGTCGGTCGCGGATGGTTCTGAGGTGCATCGAGTTGGATGAGGTATTGGGGGTTAGCCTCATGGATGACCGGAGGAGATGTGACAGGGGCGGCGCGGTGTCAGGTGGACGGCGTCGCGAGGCCGAGGTGATTGGGGATGATGCAGTCGTATGGTTGGCGCACGCTTCAGGCAAATTTCGATTTAGACAGTTTCATGAAAAATTAAGTTTCGATCTCGTATGAAGGAACGAATCACGATTTGCTGGTGATCGAAACGGCCACCGGAGTGACGCCGTGACGATGTGCACGTGCACAGCGTTCGTTTGGGAACAGGGAATTGCCGCGTGTGTTGGCCTCGGGTGAGACTCGAAAAATCACGAGTAATGCTTCGGGTGGGTACTCGTGTTCGAGCGAGTTCTCTCTGATACTATTTTGTTAGCTAAAGTTTAAACTTAGCTAAAGAAAAAAAGAAAAAGAAACTGGGATGAGGAGAGAAAAGGGAATGGGCTCGAGACTCTGTGTTACACGGGTTGTTTTATAATGGGCTAAGCCCATTCAAAAATCTTCAAGAGAGTTTTGTGTTGCAATGTAAACAATATAGATTTAGTTAAGTTAACTTTTTTAACAAATGTTTTAGAATTTGTTAATTCTTTAATTAAGTAAAGAAAGTTTAAAAATAATTTTTTTTTATTTAACCCTTTAATTAAATGATTAAATTTTAAAAGAAGAATTTTAAATTAATTTACATTAAAATTCCAATGTAACAATAAATTAATTTTTAAAGTATAAAACAGATTTTCAAATGGAAATTAAGGTAAACAATTTTTATCAATAGTTTTGAAAAGGAATTTAGAATGATTTAAAGTTTATGATTAAAATTGATTTAATAAATAATTAAGTACTCAAATAAATTTATAATTAAGCATTTATTAATTAGATAAAGCAAGTTAATTAATTTAATTGGCAGTCAATTAAAATAACTAATTAAGGAAAAAATCAATGTATCAAGATGATTAAGATTAATTTATTTTTTCATTAAGAATAATAAATCATTGATTGAATAATCAATAAAATAATTATTTGGTTAATTTATCTCATTCGTTTTGATTGGTAAATAATTAACTATTGTTGTTAACTTATATTGATATCATCTCTGTTCTGTTTGTAATTCTGTATGATGTAATTGCCATGTTATTGCACTGAGATTATGATTTGTTCTGTATTGATGTGAAAACTTGTTGCCGTAAAACGGCATTTAAGACTTCGATGCGACAGGGAATCGGATTTCAGTTGGTTATCCGAAACCCACATCGAACCTGTGAATATTTGTGAATGACATCCACATGTTTTAAAATTTGACACTCACTATTTGAATTAGCCGGGAAAGGAACTTTGTGTCATATAACCCATTTCGAATATGTGATTCGACGTTATGGATAGCAATTGAAGACCGGTGTTGAAGACCGGGTATTTGCGAGAGCGATAGGATGACCTGTCGATTGACTCTGCACCGAGTTGCTCCGGTATAGAGTTCTCCATATGTGATAGGGAATCCGATCAGGATTGTGGATATCCGGATTGCAAGGACTTCTTTGGAAGTGCCTTCGGTTCTGTTCGAGCCCGGAACAGACTTGTATGGATAGTATGTCTGACATTACAAATTGAGATATAAAGCCGATTTCTTTCAAATATATTTCTGTTGGTGGCGGAGAATTTATTCTCTTAGCTTAACACCCTTCTCTGAGACGTACGAGCTCAGAGGTTATATAGTTGAAGGTTATCAGCAATATATTCCCAATTTGGTAATGTGACATGCTGAGTGTTGCTGTGAAATGATCATTGTGTTGATCATTTATGATAGGATCATTTATTTGATCGTCTATCTTGGTGATCATTTCTATGATCATTTGTTAACCCAAAGCACAGCTTTTGTATAAAGTGTGGCTTTGTGGACGAGACTTCGTCGGACCTCACACCCCGAAATGGTCAAAACAGGAAAGATGCAGCAAGGTTATTGGGGGTAGCACCCCTTAGGGTATGTGCATTTCCTTCTGGATAGAAGTGGTATCATGGTATGGAGCCCAGATACTTAACTTATGTTGATATCGCAGATATATAATATATGATTTTGTGATTTGTTGCTCGGGCCCCGGTTAAAGGTTGGTTACGACCGGGAGATGGCATACTCGTGTCAGTAGTTACCCAGTTAGGGGTAACCCGGCCTTGTGTTGGCAGAGATCCGGTTTGGTTCTCGGGGACGTCCTTCCAGAGGCGTTCTCATGTGGCAATGGGAAGTTCCTTGGCCTGACCATTTGTTGGAAATCCAAAGAAACAATACGAAACCCTGTACGATTTTAGTTGTAGAACCTGTCATGCAGCGTGGCGGTAACCTGCCACAAAACATGGTAGCTATAGTAGGCATAGTTCAGAATGTCTATGCTGGCTAAGATTAATATTCTATTTTCGAAATGATTTACTTCACTATGCACTAGTAATAATATCAAAGAATTCTTTTCTCGTACCAAGCATATTTAACTATCATAAGAAGAAATCTCCTCCAATTCTGCGTTCGCATTGTGTGTGTGGCGGGAGGTCTTATGGTAGTTCCATTTTTAAAAGCATTCCGAAAATTCTTTTATAAATCTTGTTTTTATTTAAATACAACTGTTTTTGTTTACTCATACCAGTCCCATGACTGATCCAGAGTTTATTGTTTTCTTTCCTAAACTCTGGGTGTCCATTATTTCCACACGGGTAGCCTAGTAGCAGGTTTCTGTATTTTGGAGTAGCAGTATTTTGGAGCTCTCATCTTGGAGCTATCTTAGGAGCTTTTGGAGATTTCAAGTGTTAGCTTTTGGGAGTTCGTTATCATCTCTCTCATTTGAGGACTTTTGGATTTATAATTACTGTTGTATTGTCATGATGTTGTATTTGGAGTTGTGGTATATGTATTGTGTACTCTGTTGCAGTATGGATATTATGTTGATGTTGTAACTGTGATGATATTTATGATATTGTTTCTGTTCCGCTGTTTTATATTTATCTAATTGTTGTTATAAGCTCCGACAATGCGAATTTGATGTCGTTTATCGGACATCGAGTTTGGGTCGTCACAAGTAATTACTTAGAGAAGTAATGAATTGATAATTACTGGATGTAATTAAAAGATGTTTAATGATGGAAGTAATTTAAATTAAATTACTTTAGAATTAATCAAGGGATTAATTGAGATAATTAATTAAGAGTAATTAATTTATGGGATGAGTAATTTAAGTAGTTAATTACTAGGTGGTTATTAATCAAGGGTGATTAATATATATGTGGTTTAATTGCAGATTAATTACTTATGTAATTAATTTATATAGAGAGATTGATCAAATGTAATTAGAAATCATTAGTTATTAAATTAATGATGCAATTTAGGATTGGTTAACTAAGGAATAATCAATAAAGGAGGTAATTAATTAATAAAGGTTTAATGTAATTAATATTAGTTGATTAATTGATTAAGTAATTACAAGTAATTATTTGCAAGGAGTTAAGTAAAATTAACTTCTGTAATTAATAATAAAGGCTAATTACTTATTGTAACTAGGGAATTATTAATCAGAAATGATTAATTGAATAAAATAATGAAATGGTGATTATTTAATTGATTTGTAATCAATTAATGGTTAAGTTAAGCAGGATTTTAATGATGGAGTAATTAATTTAATTCACTTTAAATTAATTAAAAAGATGTAATTAATTTAATTTATTTTAAATTAATTATAAACGGTGTGATCATTAGATCATTGCTTATGTTTGATGATTGGTATTGGTTGCTATGTATGGTTTGTAATCTCAACAATGAGATGAGTTATGTTATATGATATGGATGCATGAGTTGCTTTTGGATGATAATATGGATTATCTGTTTATGATATGAATCATCTGTTGATGATGGTAATGTTGATTATCCATTGTTATGTTGTGAATTACCTATCTGTGTGTATATAGATAATGAATTGAAATTGTTTTAAACTCTAAAACAACTTGGCCTTAAAAGACACGTTTTGGATTTTCGATGAGACCGGGATCGGGTTTCCATATTTGGATATCCGAAAACCACATCAATCCAAATTAACGTTAGGCCGTGAATCTCAAGTGAAGATGAAGATTCGGGGTGCAAGGGTTATCGTCGTTAACTCTGAGGGTGATTCCAAAATGAGTGTAACGAGATAATTCCTTCGGTTTCGTTCGAACCCGGAACGAACTTGTATAGATTGAATGCTTTCAGAACATCGTCAGGTGGACGATGAGCATTCTAAGTGATATGTCCTATAAAGGTAATCGTAGCCTCAAGCCTCATCAACCAAAAATGGCTAAAACAGGGGAGGTGCAGCAAGGCTTCGTGGGAGCCTCCACATGAGAGCGAGATTTACCCCTGTCTAGATGTCCCTTTATTTTGTCTTAGTGGTGCGGTTGCCGATCACAACTACGGGGTAGTTTTGTCGGAACTGTTCAGTAAGGAATGGTTCCGGCTTTGTGTTGCAGGGGAGCAAGCATACTCCTTGGTACGGTGATCTAGGCCACGTACTGTGACGGGCGGTACCCCAGTAGCCCTGCCATTGTATGGAATCCAAAATCCAATAAGTGCTAACGGTTTTGATTGTATTACCCACTTTTGTGGCTAGTAGCTGGAATTTAATAAATGTAACAATTTCGGCTATTTCTTATTTACTTGAAAACCCTAGACCTATTATAATATCACTGGATTTCCTATCAAATGTTTTGGTTAGCATAAGGTAAAAACTTTTCCATGTTTATGTGTGGGAAGTCTTACGTGATATTTTTCTTTTCAAAGTTTTTCTTCTTCAAAAGTTAAGCAACTTTAACCTGTTACTCACACCAGACCCATGTCTGACCCGGAGTTATTTCTGTTTTTCTTTAACTCTTAGGTACTCAAATTTTTACGAGTAGCCAAGGGATTCAGGTTAGGTTTGACAAATTATGGAGGAGCAATGTAGCAGGAGGCTTCTGCGTGTAGATATATAGTTTTCCGCCATGTTGGTATCTCTAAGTGTTTCTGTATTGTGTATTCAGTTGTAATAACTAGACAGGTGTTTATAACTGTCTAGTCTGTGTTTTATTATCTGTATAACTCTGATAGTTGTTGCATACTATGTAATACTTATGTTATTAATATAATTTATTCGTTCCGCTGTTGAGATTCTAGTGTTGTTTCTTCTTTCTCTTCTTTCTTTTCTCTTTTCTATCCCTTTCTTTCTTAAGGATGATACGACTTTTGTGGAGAAAAATTCGGGTCGGGTCGTCTCAAAGAAAGGGATAGAAAAGAGAAAAGAAAGAAGAGAAAGAAGAAACAACACAAAATCTCAACAGCAGAACGAATAAATTATATTAATAACATAAATATTACATAGTTTACAATCATTATCAAAGTTACACAGCATAAGCAACAAATACTAGACAGTTATAAACACCTGTCTAGTTATACAACACAATATAGTACAAGGAAACTACTCAGAGAAATCAACACAGCGGAATACTATATATACACACACAGAAGCCTCCTGCTCCATTGCTCCTCCACAATTCATCAAAGCCAACCTGAATCTCTTGGCTACTCGTAAAAATTTGAGTACCCAAGTGTTTAAGAAAACAAAAGATAAACTCCGGGTCAGACATGGGTCTGGTGTGAGTAACATGTTAAGGTTGCTTAACTTTCAAAACCTTTTGAAAAGAAAGGTATCATGTAAGACTTCCCACACATAAACATGGAAAAGTTTTTACCTTACGCTAACCAAAACATTTGATAGGAAATCCGATGATATTATAATAGGTCTAGGGTTTTCAAGTAAAATACAGAAATAGCTGGAATGCTTACATCTCACGTTCCAACATAGTTGGGCACAACTAATACGTACGACACCAATTGGATTTTGGATTCCATCAATGGCAGGGCTACCGAGGTACCGTCCATCACAGTACGTGGCCTAGATCAACGTACCGAGGATCACTCCCAATCCCCTGTAACACAAGGCCGGAACCATTCCTTACTGAACAGTTCTGAACCAGACAACCCCGCGGTTGTAGCTAGCAACCGCCCACACTGCCGAATAAAAAGGGACCTCTAGACAGGGGAAAATTTTGTCCTACTTGGGCATGACCCACTTAACCTTGCCGCACCTCCCCTGTTTTAGCCATTCCTGGTTGATGAGGCTTGAGGCTACGATTACCTTTAGTGAAACACATCACTTAGAATGCTCTTCGTCCACCTACCGATGTTCTGAAATAATTCAATCCATACAAGTTCGTTTCGGGTTCGAACGAAACCGAAGGCATTATCTCGTTACACTCATTTGGAATCACCCTCAGAGTTAACGACAATAACCCTTGCACTCTGAATCTTCATCTTCACTTGAGATTCACGACATATCGTTAATTTAGATCGATGTGGTTTTCGGATATCCAAATATGGAAACCGATCCGGGTCTCATCGAAATCCAAAACGTATCTTTTAGGTCCAAGTTGTTTAAGGTTAAACAATTCAATTATCTATATACACATAGATAGATAATTCACAATCACAATTGATAATCAACATTATCATAATAAACAGATGATCCATATCATCATCACAATAGATAATCTATATTATCATCACAATGCAACCAAAGCATTCATACCACACAACATTACTTATCTCATTTCTGAGATCACAACTATTCAAGGCAATCAATATCACTTATTCATACATAAGCAATGATTTACTTAATCACAATATAATTAATTTAAAATGAATTAAATTAATTATCTCCATCTCTAATTAAATTAAAGTAAATTACATTAACTACTTCATCTATATAAATCTTGCTTACTTAACTATTTAATTTATTACAATCAATCAATTAATCATTCAAATTAATCACCTTAATTAATCACGCTTGATTAATTATTCTTTAATTGAAGTAATTATCCTTAATTAATTTCACAAATTAATTATTCTTAACCAAAAACAGTAATTAACCTTTAATTACTTGAATTAATTAATTAACTATAATTAATTACCTTAATCCTTAATTAATAACATTAATTAATTACCTTTAATTACTAATCATTGATTAATTAATCATAATTAATCAACTTTAATTATATTTTAATTAATTACTTTATTAAAATTAATTTCCTTAAGTAATTATCCACAATTATTAATCATTCCAGATTAATCACATTCAGTAATTAACTAACTTAATTACCTCATTGAAATAAATTAATTATCCCTTAATTAATTTCTTAATTAATCCCTTGATTAATTATAAAGTAATTTAATCCAAATTACTTCCATTCTTAAAAACATCTTCCATTAATTATATTCTGTAATTCCCAATCAATTACTTTACTACGAAATTTCCAATCCATTAATTACATTAAGTAATTATCTTTAAAACCTCAAGTGTTTAAAATTATTTAAACTTAATTAATTAAATTAAATAATCACATTTAACTCAATTAATTACCTTAAGTAATTAATTTATTAATTACTTCATTAAGTAATTGTACTCAACAATTCACAAATGATTATTATTAAATTAATTAATCTAATTAATTATTAAAAATTAAACACATTAATTAATTATTAAATAATCCTGGTTAATGACCTTCATTAACCATTCTTTAAGTATTTTCATTAAGTAAATAACTTAGATTAACCATTGTTAACTACAATTTAATTTATCTTTAATTATTCATTAATTAAAGTCTAATTATTCAAATAAATTAAATGTTAATTGTAACTAAATTAATCCTTAATTATTTAATTAATTAACCTTGATTTTAACTTAATTGTTTAATTAAGAAATCTTTAATCATTAGTTAATAATCTAATTAATGATCTTAATTACAAATTGATTAAACCTTAATCAATATCTATTAATCCCTAATCAATCAATTAATTAAATTATTTAATTATTCCTTAACTACCTTATTAATTAAATTAATTTCAAAACATTAATCTTAGTTAAATTTAAGATAAAAACATTCCTTAATTATGTTTAAATTGTCATTAACAAATTTATTTAAAGACAAATTACTTTTGGACTACTTTTAAATTTCATTTCAAATACAAGATTTAAAATAAATATAATTTAAACTTAAACAAAGTTTTAAACAATTTAAAACTCTAAAAATTACAAGACAAACAAGTGCTTGTCTTAAAAATGAAATTCATAAGAGTTTTGAAACTAAATCCATTTCAAAATTCAATAATTTAAATTTACACTTTGTTTAAATCTTTCAAATTTTAAAACTTCTTTTAATTTCAAAACTGAAGTTCATGTTTAACTTTTGATTTTCGGATTTAATTTAATTTTAATCTTGCTCATATTTTAACATTTTTAGTTTTAGAACATTCAATCTACTTAATATTTAAAGTAGTTAATAATTCAAGTTTTAATCTTTATTTCTTTTATTATTTTTATTATTATTTTAAAATTGAGATTTTAGATTTAAACTTGGATTCTAAAATTTTTAAACTTTGAATTTAAAACTAGGTATAAATTCTAGCTTTCATTTAAAAAAAACTGCAGTTTTTAAAAAAAATTAAAACAAAAAGAATACAGGTTACTGTAAAACCTAAAAAATCTGAACAATCCGAGAACACCCAAAATTACTTCGAGTCTAATGCCTATCTTCCTCGAGTCAACTACCATATTACTTCAATCAACACAAACAACTTCCCCTGTTACCACACTTAACCAAAACAACATCAATAAAATCTTATCACCGTGCATATGCACGGTGGCTCCGGCCACCACCGATCATCGTTGATGATCGTTGCACATCAGAAACCATCACTACAATCCACCAAGAACATAAAATTCGAGGCAAATCTCCAGAAATCAAAGATGACCCCCAATTCCAAAACCTGGAAACAACAAGCAGGTTTCCCTTCAAACCTGTCAACTCCAAATCCTCGGCGCTCCGACCACTTGAAGATCAGCTACTCCGGCCTCAACTTCAACCAGGCACTAACTACCAAATCCTAAAGGATCATAACACTCAGTCAATTACACAAACCAAAATGATCGACTCTTCAAACCCCTTTAAAACTAGGGTTTAAAAAGAATTTTCAAAGCTGCATCTTCCACAATGATATCCATCACCATCAAAGATTTTTCCCAGCTTCTCCTAACCCTCCTCCATCACCCTGAAGAATCCAGAGACTCCATAATTCATAGATCACCAGAAATTACAAATAAACCCATTTGCAGTCAATACCAAACTACACCCTTAACTAAATTCTAAAAATCCTAATTCTTGATTTAAAAATCATGCTTTAGTTAATGCTTTTGATTTATGATACTGAATTGATAAATTAACATGGTTGGATTTTACAGTGGTTTGAGTCTCCTGTTAAAATCTTATTTCCGGAGCCATTATAGTTTTAATTTAAGTTAAATAAAATTTAGCTTATAATCAAACAAACAATATTTAATTAGATCCTTAGTCTTAAAAATCTATGGTTCAAGGGTAAATTGATTTAAATAGAAAAACTGGGATTGACATCTAGAACAGAGATGTTCTACAGATTTTTCAAAAATCATACAAGTATCACACATCGCAAATACACAGGAAATTCCAACATATATATAACAATTACAATTTATTTAAATCATAGATCAAAAAACCAGATTAATCATTAAGTTTAAAAGGAGTTACTCACCTGATTACAGAAGAACAGAGTACTCTATATTTTGAAAAAGCTTGATCTTTTAAAAAAAATTGAGTTGCATGCTGTTGAAACTGGGATGCTTATGCTTCCTGACCAAAACTACTTGCATGCAAGCTTTGATTTTGTTGACTTCAGATATATTTTTAAAAAAAAATGCAGACATGATCTTGCAATAATTGATTTCAGGTTGAAATGAAATGCAGGTTTGATTTCCAAAGGAAGAAATGCAGTTGCATGCAGGCTTTGATCTTCAGGTAAATGATTTGAAGGTGTGCATATGCTTTTTTTTGTTACAAGGAGTGAATTTGGATTTATTTGAAGATAGCAAGTGTAGGGTTTTGAAGAGGTGCAGGCTTCAGATTTGTACAGGTATTTTGAAAATGCAGGTTTGATTATGAAGAGGACTTACCGATTTTGGAAAAAAAAATGAGGAGTTTTGAAGTTTCTTTTTTGATTAGGAAATAAGAAAAAAAACAAGTAAGAGTAAAAATGCATGTTTATATAGATGTATTTTAAGATTTTATTAAATAAAAGAAAAATTAAAACAAAATGACACTTGTAAACTATTTCAACATTTGTCAACTTAATATGTTAATCTTTTAACATTTGTTATAAAAGCTTAAAAATACAACACTTGTCCTATTTGAAAGTAATTTGTATTAAATTTACATGTTAATATATATGTTAAGCCTAATTAACTTGTTAACTAGTATTTAATATGTATATAAATTTTTAAAAGAAATAAAAACAAATTATACTTATAAATAAAGCTTATATAAAGATTAAAAAAAAAAAATCTATACTTTGGATTTTAAATTCAAATCAAATTCAAAATCTAATATTTAAAAATCAAGTTATGAATACAAATTAAATTTGAAATAACAATTGCCTTCTTATTCAAAATCTATTTATAAAGACAATACACTATTAATATTGTTTTTAGAAATATCTCATTATAAAATTAAAATAATTATAAAAGAAATTATATCTTTATTAATGAATTACTTATTTTATTAAGCTATATTTTAAAAAGAAAACAAAACAAACCTTTTTTGTTAATTCTATTAAATCTTAATTAAATTTTAAACATTTAAACATTTTTTTTAACAATTTAAAAATCATATATTTATTTATTAAATAGTTTTGAAAACTTAATATTAAATTAAATCAAAATTTCCAAATTGTTAATGTATATGTTAGAATTTTAAAACAAGAATCATTTATTAAATCCAAACCAAGATTTATTTATCTAATAACTTTAAAAAGCTTTATATTAAATAAAAACAAATTTTCAAATTACTAAAAATATTGGAATTAGAAAAATGTGCTTTATTTATTAAATTTAAAACAATGCTAATCTATTTACAATATAAACTATATATTTATATTATAAATAGAAACCAATTTATTATTTTTAGAAGATAAAATAACCAATTTATTATTTATTGAAGAAGATTATTAAATCAATTTGAATTATTATTAACAAAATTATCAGTATCAATTTAATTTTAATACAGATTATTAAATTGATATTGTCAAAAATTCCGGGATGTTACATAGGTTATGACTACCAACGGTCATTAGCAAAGACTTAGGCGATGCCCTCACAGATTTCACTTTCTACATGTATTGAATCCATATGAGATACGCAAAGATCTCACTATTTGATTAGTTGTTTATTTGTCATCGACGGGCTAGTAAACCTACAGATAAGTCTTTGATATGCGTTAGTAATACATCAGTTAAGCTATAAAGTCATATCCAGGGCCACCGATCTCTGTAGCTAGAACCGATTGATTAACGATTACGTTATGGAAGGCCCGCTTTGGGGTTGAGGTATTAAATGGCCGATGGGTCTGCCACCTCCCTATTTAAGAAGTATTAATTAGCTGAGGTTTTCTTTAGGTAGTACAACATTTATACGTACGTACGTACATACATACATACATACATACGTACGTACGTACGTACGTACGTACGTACGTACGTACATACATACATACATACATACATATAGGGTCATATATATATATAGGGTTATACCTTGGAGAAGGTTAAACATATCGTAAGGTTGATTAAATTACACATAACAGCCGTGAATAATTGACAAAACACTTAAATAGAAATCAATTGGCATAAATTAGTGTTATGGATAAAGTATAAATTTTCTGGTCACTAGAACGTTGTTCTGACCCCTCCTTATTACAATTCACATGATATATTTAGAAGGATAGGCTACTAATGCAAGCCGAGAACTGTAGATGATGAAGTCTTCTCATTCATGCTCGACGTTGGTAGGGCAATAAGATACTAAAGGAAATTACTAATTTCAATCCAGTAGCCTTGATCAACATATATGTTCTATTATATTTTTCTATTTAGCTGTGAGTTTACATAGATAGCTCTCTGATATACTTATGTTATTAGAGGTTACAAAAAAAAATGATTCATATTCTAATGTACTTGGGTTTAGATTTAGTAGAAATTCGGGCCTTTTAAGTTTCGGGTTGTTACACAACCATCTTGATCGAGTCCGTAAAGTTTCATCCCTTCTGACTTTACTCCATCTTCAACCTTAATGGTAATCTCAATTAGTCTAGCATCACCACTCTAACTAGACTAATTTGCTCAATCAACATAGTTTTGATAGTCAAGCTCACTAATACCTTTGGATCTAGCTCACATCTCATCGGAAGTTATAACTAGTAATATACTCTAATGGTGTCCACCTTAGGAATATAACTCTTAAGCTGGCATGTCCCTTACTTGATGTGTCACCCACTGCATTTCATTTTCCTAGGGTATTTTCAATATCAAAGTCATAGGAGGTTAGGAACTTTAACCATCGTTGCCAGCAAAAAAGAGGTATTCTAATGATTTATGTTCGGTGAACAACTCAAACCTGTCTTCAAATAGGTAGTGCCTCCAAATCTTTAGCACAAACACGATCGTTGCTAACTTCAAATCATAAATCGGGTATTTCTTCTCATGTGGCTTCAAATATCGTCTAGCATATGCAATAACTTTGTCATTCTGCATTAATATAGCACCTAATTTAGTACCATAAGCATTAGTGTTTACTGTCATCTCTTCATTCCAGCTTGGAATGGTCAATACTAGTGCAAACATTAACCTCACTTTTGGACTCATGAATTCCTATTCACACTGTACATCCTAAGTAAAGTCCGATTATTTTTTGTCCAATGAGTCAACAGAGCTGCTACCTTAGAAAAATCCTTCATAAAACATCTATAGTGTCCTACCAATTCAAGAAAACTTCTTATCTATAGTACTTTTTTGATTTTTCCTAATCCTAGACTGCCGTGAAATTCACAAGATCTACACCAACGTCCTACTCTAGAATAATGTGACCCAAGAATCTCACATCCCTCCTTCAAAAGTGACACTTCAGAAACTTCATAATCAATCGGTGTTTTCTCAACACCCTCAACACAATTCTCAAGTGCGTCTTGTGTTTCTCTTTTTTTCCAAGAATAGATAAAGATACCATTCATGAACACAAACACAAATTTACTCAAGTGATCCTTGAAAACATAGTTCATGAGAATAACAAAGTATATCTACGTGTTAGTTAGACCGAGTGGCATAACCAACCCCTCAAAAATCTAGATGGCATATGAAATACTTTAACCGACACACTCTCATTCGCTACCCTCAGCCGACAAAACCCCATCATAGGTCCAACCAAAGTAACACTTCATATCATAGAACCAATCGAACAAGTCATCAAGATGCGGGAGTGGATACTTGTTTTTCTTCTTGACCTTATTCAGCTCACGGCAATCAACATACAATCTCAAAGAGTCATCCATCTTAGTGGTGAACACTATAGGTGCACCCCATCCAGACCTGCTCCTGCAAATGAACCTTTGCCTCAATAGGTCATCTTCTCGCACCTCTAGTTTCCTCTGCTCTTTAGTCCTTGTACGCCCCAAAGGAATAACTATTGGTCTATCAACTATGTTCTGATCGATACAGAACTCTATCTCCCTATGTGGCAGTAATTCGATCATCTCATCGAATATGTCCAGATACACTCTAACAGTTGGCACTGATGAAAACTCATAATGTGGGATATCAAATGAATATAGAAAGCTAATCATAACCTTGTCATCTGAAGGGCAACCTAACATTACCTTCCACACATCGTCAGTCCCTATCACCACCAACGACCTCTCATAGTCCACCACCATTACATACCTCTTCAACCAACCTATTCCTAGAATAGTACCAAATATAGCGAAACCCAACACAATGCAATCACAAACAAACAAATATCCACGAATAGATAAGGCTAACTCTTGATAAACCATTTATAGACTGGCTAAGCCCTTAATAGTGTTCGTTGTATTTTAAAGGTCACTTAACTGTCTAGGGTCTCGATCCGAGTTTATCTACCAAATCACTAGATATGAAGGGATGTGGAGCCCCGATATCAAATAAAGTACGTATATGATCATTATAAATGGAAGGAACACCATAGAAAGTAATGCCCTTTCCCTTCTCTTTCATCGCTGGAATGCTCGATGAAGTCGGAACGACATTCATTGCATATGGCTTCATTTTATGCCCCTGCTTAGGTGGTTCGGGATAGTCCTTCTATACTGGGTATAGCATTTCATGTCATAAACATTCTGTAAGTTCCTATTAATGTAACCAATCAATCACTTCCTTAGATGACCATTTAACCAAATGATAAACTTTTCATTCTTTCTGAGTGGAGTATCAATTAAGGGTAGACCGTACATCGAAAGCACATTGAATTTGGCTACATACTCTAATATAGATGTATCACCTTGCTTCAAGTTGGAGGATTTACTAAACAACATAGACTTTTGAGCAGTTGGGATAATATTATCTTTGAAGAGAACTATGAACTAGTCCTAAGTAAATCGATCTTCGGGAATCGTGACTCTAAGGGCATTCCACCTATATTTCCCTTCCTTGAAGCTGCCTGAAGACTAACCTCCTCTTCATAGCATCCTTCAGTTCTGAATCTTCAAAAATTCTTTCATAGGCGTCTATCCATTCCTGCACTTCCATGACCGACTCCATTCAAAGGAACATTTTACCTCCTAAACTCACGTAGTCTTTATACAATACAAAAAAGCCTACTCTTAGCATCTGCATCTGAGAAGCATTAACAATATAAGAAACTTAGGAATTCTAAACCATCTTTTGTACTATCTCATCAAACAGGTTTTGTAGATCAGCGTTAGCGGCCCTCGAACCTACTCACTCCTTAACTTCAGAAATAGAGTTCTTCGCAATGCTTCTTGTATGTCTCTCATTCTTAATCAGTAACAAGAATGATCTGTCTCTTATAAAGAAAAGATGCATCAATGATACTCGTACGTGCAATGAAACTTATATATTATATATACTATTATATAATTTAGAAAATCAAAATATATAACAAGTATGCTCTCTCGTTTAAATGTACACTCATGATCCAGTCAAGGGTGATAACTCTTATCCTATCTCTACCAGATCACGGTATCAACTTAGGTTAACCACACAACCTAAGCTCTAATACCAAAAGCGACAATTGCTCTATACTTTCGACATCCAATACAATATGTAGAGTGCACTACAATGGTGCCGGCTGATGTAGAACGATAGTCAGAGGTTGTAAAATAAATAAAACAATCACACAATTATAGAACCTATCGTATATCTCACATCGTATTAAATAAAATATAATCGTATCACATATATAAAACAGGCTAGATGGTAATAACCGAATAAAACATAAAGACTAGAGTGCATAGATCCATACAGTTATGCAACACAAATGATAGATTTTATATAACTGATGATAAACTCAATGGAAAACTGTCTTTAAGTAGAAAAAAGCACTAGTAAGCTCTATAGTGCCTCACAGCAGAATGATATGCAATTATATCTAAACATGGTAATACGTAAGAGTGTAGCCTCCTAGTCATCCTCTATCTAGATCTACGTGATCTGATATCCCTAATCCACTCATTTATGAGCACCCGAAATGATAAGACGTAAAGCATACGATCTCGAGTCGGACAACAGTCTGGTGTGAACGTTAGAGAATCTAAAAATACTATAAAGCTAATATACTAGGACATTGGGTAAGAAAAATCATGTCTGACTTGTCCCTACATCCAATGAATTAGCACATAACATAGGATATATACCACTCTACATCATAACCATCATGGGTGTACTATATGTCAAGGCGTAATTACCTACATCAACAGTATCTACTTCCTTCGACATTCCTAGAGTAATAAGTACTTAAAGAAAATGTATCATCCATCATCTATCTTACACAACTTACTCAGTGCGTTGGGCATATGATAACTCGTATAACCTTCACATGTAGTCAAGGACCACTCAACGTCCTAGTATCTCAGTACTCGAATCCATGCCTCCCAGTAGTCCAGGAACTAGACTGCACATTCCATAATAGTCCATAGTAAGATGGATCAAAACATCATGAGATCCGGGGCATACGTCATAACCCAGTTGAGCATCCTCATATACCTCTGCTTTACATGTACACATCAAAACCTTCGAGATCAATGATCCCTTTGCAGACATCATATGTAATGGAGCATCCCCTAGACTCATTCCTTGGATCATCGCACAACTCTCGTCATTGAGTTGTTAAGTTAGAATTATTACAGACAATCATTATCAATCATAGAACGTCATCATTTGTCCCAAAACATCCTCTACTGATCATTTAGGCCAGGCCCGAAGCCCTAAGCTTTGAGTCTCTAAGTACAGCTATCCCATCATCGAAGTCTTCATTCTTCATCACTAAGCCATGAATCATCAAGGTTCGTAGATCAACACCGAGTTGCACAACTCGATGTTAATCTAGACATTGGCCAAATTCTAGCCAAGCATTTGAATTGGCTTGAGCCTGAAGTAAACATGAGAAGGAATCAAAGCTTATATGCCTAAACCCGAAGCAAGTACGGTAAAGACCTAGAGTAAACACACAAGTGGCCAAAAGTGGCTTTGATTTCCCTATCACTGAACAAGGCCGCCCTGATCCATGAAACTTTAAACCACGCACCATCAATCCAAGCGCCACTTACTCATGCACCCTCATCTGAGCGCACCACCGGACTGTGCTCCACCTTTATGATTCGGTGCCGATCCAAGACCACCGAGCCATCTATTTAGCCGAAGTTTTGGCTAAGTCCTTTAATCCCAAAATAAAACTTCCTTCCTCTATGTTGGCTCAAAGAAAATCCTCTCTAGACTCGAAGCTCTAGCATTTGAAACTTGAAGTAAAGCACCCCATCGATCAAACGCTTGAATTCCCATCGATCCTTTGGCTATATCTTGAGCAAATGAACTTCAAAACATTTGAAATTTGAAATGTATCTTTGTGAGGCCTTCCTTGTGACCCCACATAGCTCACATCAAATTTTGTCAAGGCTACTTTCTTGGATCAACGATGATCCAAAACCTTCTTGCTAATTCTTTATCATTATTTTATCGATGTTTTCAACCAAACAAACAATATACATTCACGCATTCGATACAAAAATACATTTAAAAAGACAAGCACAGATGTACATCAAGTTATAGGCTTGATCTAAAGATAAGGAAAATAAGGAAGATCCATAAGAACACAATTTCCTAAATCTTTATAAAATCATTTGAAATTGACAACCATGATTAAATATGGTTTAAAACATGTTTTAAAGCTCAAAAATAATTTTAAAACATCACTTTTAAGCATATAATGACTGATTAATATATGGAGAGTACCAACCACTCACCTAAATCCAAGCAATCCAGAAAGAGCATGGATTTTAATATAAACAACAGACTAAGATGTCTCCACAGTAAATCTCCAAAACCAAGCGCTAATTTCATTAATCTCCTCTTAATGACATGATTTACTAATTGAAGTAGAGTTTATGGTGATTTTAATATTAGTGAATGTTAATGGTGGCTTCTTTAACTATTTTAGGAAGGGTGAAATGATTAAGGAAAGATTAATCAGCTCCCACATGGCTCTAATCTCGAAATGGGCCTTTGTGCTTAGCTACTAATCTACTAATTACCCACTAAACTATTCAAAATCAATGAAAACCTTAAAAAGCAATATCTCCTTAATCGTAAGTCTGGCTTTCTATTATGACCACTCCACGAAAGTAGAAACCATCATCCTAATATAATGAAAGTGATTTTAGACCCTTACTCGGCTCCTATAAATAGTTATAGGCCTTTCAATGTTTTCAAGGTTCGCATCGTTCGATAAAAAAAAATCTAAGGGTAGGAAATGTCTCCAGAACTTATTTCCTAAAGTTATAGGATCATATGATTCTACATAAAAATAATACTAATATTTTGCGATCCTTCGATATGTAAAATAAGGTTCATTACACTCGGTATTTTTTAGCTCGCCGTGCTCTTTTTCTTCATATTGGTTTTGTCTGGCTTTATCATCTCGGTGCTCTTTATCTTCTATCCTCCTCTTCTCATGTTCGATCTCTTAGTATGAGCCGAAACGCTAAGTTTTCGAAGTTGATGAGTAGTGTTGGCTCACGCCCAAGCGGAGATAGCTATAACGATCTCTCCCTATTGTACCTTAAACGAAGACGGGGTATGTCAAAATTAAAGCATTGAATTAAGGAGGAGTGCAAAGTGTTTGTTTTCGTGATCCTAGAAGTGCAGGAAGTGTTGATATTTCCCCAAGTATTCTATAGACAGTGTTCTGGGTGTAAGGATGGGGTTTCATCACCCTTAGCAAGGATATCCTCGGACAGGAAGCTAAATTCACTAGAGTGTGCACTTATAATGTCTTCTATAATGCCTCCAGTACAAAAGGTCGAGAGAATTCCAATATCACTCAACATGATAAAGATATTTTCAAAAGAGCTTGTAGAAGGTGCCAGCTCACCAACTAGTGCTAGAATTAGACCAAGAGCCTGCCAAGAAGACTACCAATCACATTGGATGAGGCATGATAGGGATTATGTTGTCTTCAAGGAATGTCTGCCTATGTGATTCATCCTCATCATGCCATCTTCTTCGATCATCTTCATTGCCTCCTGCATCCTCTCGCTCTTCTTCTCACTCTTTCTTCCTCTCCCTCTTTCTCGTCTTCTCTTTCCTTTTCTTCTCCTCTTCCTTCATCCCTATCCCTTACCTTGTTCCCTTCCACTAACCTTTCTTCTCCTTCATCTACATTCACTTCGCCTCCTTGGTCTTCACCATCCCCTTGATCATCGTTATTAGAATCATGAATGGGGCAAAAGGCTTGACGAAAATTCGAGATTTCTTGGGTAGAAGCAAAAGAGGAATAACATGTCCGTTGGGTTTAAAAGACTATATTGGCTAAGCCTATCATTGGTAAGAAAGAAGGAGGTAGTGCAGATATGTTATTCAACTTCCTTAAGAAGCATTAAGGTGTTGGCATGTGCACTGTTGTCGTCTCGATTGGGAAGGTCCGCGAAGTGCATGGAAGAGAAGTTAAGAATTTGAATAAGAAAAATCAAAATGAAGGAAAGAGGGTAGAAGAAGAGACTTACACCTAGATAACCAGTGGCAGTTGAAGCCATAGAGATAGCGAACGAAAAAGTATTCACCTTTGAAGTAACTATGCTTGTTGTGAAGCGCCTCGAAAATTTTGTAACGATTACAAACTTTGATGGTTGGCAAAAAGGCGATTTAGATTTTTTTTGAAACTTAAGAGATACGTAAGATCCCTAAAATTTATGGGATAATGTAGTCTCATCATAAAAAGGAATTATAAGGAATTGAGTAAAGCATAGCCATAAGGGTGCATCTACATCAGAGGCAACCCAATCTCTTACAAGAAGAATTTTGGAAATTCAATAAAAGGCAGAATGGTTGTACCTAAGCACATATGTTTGTTGCATGCAGTGTATCCTTTAGGTGGGTTATGCACGCATTGATCGATTGTTAGCAAAAGTACATCACTCTCTAAAATCCTGTGATAGTGGAAGGTAGAATAAAGTGACTCCGTGGTTAGCAACAAAGGAGTATGATCAATAACCCTCTGGACCAAACACCATCTTTGTTGGCAGCATAGTCACTTCACTCTATCTTCCATAATAATGGGATTTCAAAGATTGACATACTATTACCAAAAATCGATCGATGAGTGCACAACCCACTATAGGGATACATAGCATGCAACAAATACATGTGCTACGGTGGAGACGTTCCGCCTTTAAGTGAATTCCTAAAATTCTTTTCGTAGTAGGTCGGGCTAGCTCTAACATAGGTGCACCCTAATAGTTATGCTCTACTAAATTCCTTGGACATCCTTGTCTTGATGAGATTGCTTCATCGTAGGAAGAGGGGGTGAAGAAGGAAGAGGAGACAAATAGAAAGAGAGGGAGGAAAATAAGGACAGGAAGAAAGAGAAGGAGAAGAAGATGGAGAGGATGCAGCGAACAATGAAGATATTGAGAAGGCTGGCATTAGTGAGAACGAATCATACGAGGAGACATCCTCGAATGCGACACAGTCACTATCTTGCCTCATCTGGAACTATTGGTTATCAAGTCATTTAACAGGAACCTAGTCGAAGTCTAACACCAGTTGGCAAGGTGACAACTTATGCAGGTTCTTTATAAAATACCTTCTTCTTGTTGAGTGATATTGGCGTTCTCTCGGCCTTTGTTACAAAGTTTCCACCATGGAAGATATTGTAAATCAACACTTTACTGAATTTAGCTTCCCGTATGTGGATATCATTGTCGAGGGTAATGAGACCATATCCTTACAAGTCCTCGAACATGGTCTATAGAATATATGAGGAAATATCAACACTTCAAGGATCACATACAACAACGATCTGTACTTGCCCTCGGTCCAGTCCTTTAACTATGATAAACCCCCTTCTCCTTTTAGGTGTAACAAAGAGAGATCATTATATCTATCTTCTCTCAAGCATGAGCCAACACCGTTCATCATCTCCAGACACTTACTCGTAATGTCCCAGCTCATACTAGAAAACTGAAGATGAGCGGAGGAGGTGAAAAGATAAAGTGCCCCAGACTAAGGAAGACAGACAAAGGCGTCAAGATGAAGAAAAAGAGTGCCACGAGCTAAAGAAAAAACATTGAGATTCTCTAATCATCCTAAGCATGATTCCTATGCTTATCACTAACCCACCAACTCTCAAACTCCTTGGCAACCACCTTCGTCAACTCTACCTCCCATTATTACCATTTCTACCTCCCATAAAGCCAAAGAAGCTTCAAATCATATAGCTCCATCTCTTCCCCTATAAGCTCATCTACAACCAACAATACTACAATGTCGGTGAACTTACCTAACTACTACCTAGCGTGGTTCACATGCTTTTCATAGACCTTTCCAATCGAGATGAAAAAGTGCACATGCAGAAACCGTAACACCCCGCATTTTTGGATTATTAAATAATCAAATAACAATGAACAGTGAAAATTAGCATTTTTTAAATTGTCAGAATATGGCCTCAAAACTTATACCATTGTGTTCATGGAAATTTTCTGAATAATTTCCATACATAACTTGTTGAAATCCGAGTTAATGTGAAGGAGTTACAAGAAGAACAAGAAATCATATATATATATATATATATATATATAATTAAATGAAAAAATATTAAAATAAGAAAAAGGACCCCATGGGTCGATCATCAGGTCGACCTGCAAAGCACAAGGGTTTAAGGTCGACCTCTAAAGAACATAGTTCGACTTATAGGTCAACCCTGTTTGCCCTGGACATTAAATCGTTTAGGGACTTGCCGAGCTTTTCTAACTCTGTTTTCGTGCGATTTGAAGCATTGTTTTCTAGATCCAATGATTCACAGTGAGCTTGTGACGTGGTTGCACCAGATTCAATCCAAAAATCCGACGGTCCGAGATCCCCAAAGTCCACTATAAATAGAACCCTAGGCCTAGCTATTTTCTCACAATCAGATTTTCTCCCAAATGGGTTCATTGCCTGAGGCTGAAACCTAATTAGAAAAATATTTCTAAGGAGAATATCCTTTTAATAAAAATACTAGATACCTTAGAAGAGGATCCAGGAAGGCCATGGAGCAATGATAAGGACGACAGATGAGTGGATTTGAATTATATCTCTTTTATGTTTATGATATATAATATCGTTAGATTCCCGTTAAATATTTAATTCAGCATTTACTTCAGTAGTTAGTTCTACTGATTAGTTATGTTGAAACTGTAAATTTTATAAGAGAAGTATACCTATATTTAAATGTTATTTATGTGGAAAAAGAAAGAAATCCAATTAAATATAAGTAATATTAGGCTTAAAAGTTAAAGAGAAAGGCATAAGCCTAAAAGTGAGAAATTTATAGTAAATTATGTTAAAACATGATAAATGAACTAAAAAGAGGAAAATCTAATAAATTGATTTGGAAGTTAGTGATAGATTAGTTGGTTGGTTTAGAAAAGAGAATACATTTCCATAGTTCAAAATTGTAAGAATAACGATAAATGTAATTGCAAGAATAAAAGTAAGAAAAGAGGAATCAGTGCAAAATAGAGACATTACTGTATTTGGCATCATCCGGCAATTAAAGAAACAATAAAATAAATATACTACAGTTACGAGTTATTGCTTATAGCATTATTTAGTATTAAAATATGAAAATGGATTTTTACCACAGTTTTCCTAACCAACCATATAGAATAGAAGTACTTACCACAACAAAGAGAATAACATAAAGCATTGAAGAAATTAAAGAAGAAGAAGAAATAATCGAGTTAATTATTTGACAAGACTAGAAAACATAAAATGTGAGTAGATCTGCATTTATTGTGCAGATAATAGAGTGAAAAGTAAAACAGTTGTAATGATAAGTAACTTATGACAGTTGGACGTAGTCCCAAGTTAAGACTATTATATAATATAATAGAATTTAAAAGAATTTAGTATCATAATAAAAGAAGACAGACTAGAATAGAAAAGGGACACTTGCAATTATATTATAACAAGTAGGCTATAAAAGAAAGAAAAGAATATAAAAGTAACAATTGTAAGTATAAATGTAACACGTAGGTTATAATTGAAAAGAAAGAAATTGAAGAGGATTATTTGATCAAACTTAGATCTTGGATAAGTTAATAAGCAAAATAATAGAAGTGGCCCGTACCGACATCATTCTCTTTCAAGCCTAGGACTGATGGTCTCGCATACAGGTGGGGTTGGCACTACACCAAATCAGCCAATTTGCAATACTTATTCTTTCATAATTTGTAACAGTTATAATCGTTATAAAATCCCAATGGTTATTTGTGTTAGCTAACTGTTATTACGGTTAAAACCGTTAGGATACCCATTGACGATGTAAATATGGTGAACCACAGGGATAGGTTAGTAATTTCTGCCTCTATACGCTTCTAACACATTTTAGTGCGTACAGATCTAAGTTTTCTCCCTCTCATCTCCTCTCTTGCGAACATCAAAATCAAATTAATTTTCATTTCTGAATTCAAATGGAACACCTTTTGTAATCTTGCTCTTCTTCATCGACTTGGCCTCTAACAACGATGCTGTCTGATTTGGAGAAATTATTGCTTTCTAGGTTTCATCGAGTATTGTGTTGGTGTAGTTATTCTTGCCATCTTGTGCATCAGCGATGCACCGCCTTCGATTCTCGACCGAAGTAGCTGACATTTTCTAGGGTTTCATCAGGTATTGTAGTGGAGTAGTGGAGTAGGTATTCATCATGCAATTTAGGTAATTTTTTTGAGTTAATTATTATATAGTTTCTGACATAAAGTTGAAATCGATGAATTAATGGAAATTATTGATTAAACATTCAGTTTTCTTTCGGAAAACTGAATGCTGCCAGTTTTAGAAGTTACTTTTTCTCAAAATACCTAACATGAATGCAAAATGGTTTACATGTTACTCAGATCATTTTTTTTGTTTTATTTTTTGTTTATTTTTTGTTTTTTTGTAAATGTCAAGTTTCAAAATATACGTTTTTAAAATTGCTTATGAAAATAGTAGGGCAAAGTGGAATTTGTGTGAAAAATTGTTAGACAAGTGAGGAAATAAAATAAAGTTGGAGTCAAACATATTTTTGAAGATATTATATCTATTTTTGTAATTTTAAACCAGATATTAATTTATGTTTACAAATATATACGGTAAGATTTATTTCTTCAACTTACACAAAAATTTTATATGGTGCTATATCTAATCTAAATTCAGAAAGAAAAAAAAAAACTACTATTATTTTTCAGGTCTTGAAATCTATTTGTTTTGTTTCAAAGTTATTTTTTTGGTTTTTTTTTTCCTTTCTAATTCACTAAAGAGTACTAGAATTTCTCGATAGTAAAAATCCATATTAATTTATATTTAAATATGAATTTCGATACTTAATTTTTTTTGTTAGTATTCTTTTCTAAAATTTCGATGAAATTTGTTTATGGTGCTATATAAATTCTTCATTGGAAGTGATAAAATAAATTTGAGTTTCAAATTTTGTTTGAAAATATATCATTTCCCTATTTTTTTTTTGGGATTTCATTCTTTATCTTTATTTTTTTTAAATATTCATTTTGAATCATTTTAGTTCACTAAAGAGCATTGAAATTTTTAGATAATTTTCAAAAACATAATTAAGAGTAGATACTTCACATCATTTTTTTGATACAAAGGTATATTTTGAATTTGATATTTGCGGAAAAAAAGTTGTGTTATAAATTTTTATTTTATTATTCAACGAATAAAAAATCATTTAATGGTTAGGTCACTTTTTTCTTTCTAATATTAGATATTTGAATTTTTTTGATATTTTGATTCTTTTAAATTAGTTTACTAAAATTAAAATTATTGGATTATTTTAGAAATTTGAATTTTGTCAGTTTTTATTTTTGCATTGAAATTTTACCCAAAAGATAAATTAAAAACCAAATTGAAATTGCATTTTTCTTGGTTACATTTTACCGAAAAACAAAACAAGAAGACATATTTCCATTTGCTTCTTAAACTTGGTTACAAGCTAATGTAACCTTGTTTGTTGCATTGCATATGCAGTCCTGCATATTCTACAATCTACAAATGCATTTTCAATGCATTAGCAAATGCCTGCATTTTCAATGCATTAGCATATGCATATCCCTGCATATGCAATGCAAGGCATATGCAATGCCTGCATTGCAATGCCAAGCATATGCATTTGCGTGCATATGCCTATCATATGCCTTTTCCTACATATGCATTAGCATATGCAAGGACGCTTTATACATGTAGATTTCATGTCAACCTAATGAATGTGTGTGTGTGTGTGTGTGTGTGTGTGTATATATATATATATGCTTTTCACTGTTCTTGTGTAATATTAGATGTTTTCTTCCACATATTAATGGATTTCATCTTCATTTTCAGATAAACATTTTTTTTTGGGGGGGGGGGGGGGGGGGGGTACAGACACAAAATAGCTTTGTTTATTATATTTTGTTTATTATATGATATACAATGAACTTAATCTATATAGAATTTAATTCTCCGACAAAGTACTGTTTAGGTTAAAGCACATCTTTTTCTGCTCGACGGGTGGGTCTTGCAGTCAAGCTCCCTTATGCCTTTGCACTCGAGGGCCAAGTTAACCATAAATTCTTCTAATTAAGAATATTGCTCCTCAATCTAAATTAATCCAATTTAACTTCCTCCTCGAGTAAAGGCTTCTACGGCCAGTTGACCAAATCTTTTTTTTTTACTGTGTAGCAACAATCTCATTTCTTTCGATGAAAAGGGGGTCCCCCTTCTTTTATTTTTACATCTAGGATCCGAACTGTATTATTGATAATAATAGGAACCGAACATTATGGCAAGAAAATGTTTGATTCAAAGGGATAAGAAATGACAGAAATTGGAACAGAAATATTATGATCTTAAGGGAGATCTTCTATAATTTCGCACGTGAGGGGTTATTTCTTGCTTTCGTCCAGTCATTAATAACTTGATTATTTTTAGATAATAGTAGATTTTTAGATAATAGTAGATGTTGTACATCGTCCTAAAAGTATCACCGAAATGGGTGGTGTGATTTGAAAGGGCAATTCATCGAAACAAAGCTTGTTAGTTTCAAAGCTCGATGCAAAGATGGTCGAGACCATGCAAAAAAAAGCACGGAAAGGAATATCCATGAGATCATCTAATAGTGTAATTGAAATTCCCAAAAATTAATAAGAGCTTAAGTGCAAAACTATTTTGAGGAATTTGGTGAGTAGTTCTCTTGTTTTTTTGGTCCAATTTGCTTTAGAATCTTTATTTATTAGGACATCCATAGGGAAAAAATGGAATCAAACAATACAGATTTGAATAAATGGAAACATAGTAAATTGGTTTTGAAAATTTTGAATTCTTATTTATAGTGTTTTTTAACTTCTACCACATTCTTACCACTACATTTGATCATTATATCAGGGTGCTATAGGTGGTGTGTATAATGTATTTCAACTCAATGTCATCATTAACATGCAATACAATCAAGAGAAGACGAAGAAAATAAGATAATATGCCACTGGAAAAGTTCTAGAAAACAAAGTTGTTTCCTGTAAGTTTAATCCTCATCAATTCTTCATTCTAGGCTTAAATTTGATTCTAGGTTGTTTGTGATTGCATTCAGATCATCATTTGGGTGAAAATAAATCAAGCTTTATCAAAAGAGAGGAGGAGAAGCAAGAATACACAGACACACACACATTTCTAGGTTTTAGGCACAAATTGGCCAGATTTCCAACTTACCGGACCGGTCGCTACGACAGTCGAAGGGTTATGTCAGATTTTCTAGGCAATACTCTCATTGCTCGCCGCTTGCTTCATGGCCTTCTGTTATCCCATTTTTGGTCAAAACTGGAATATCAACAAATGGACGAGGAATGATGGATGTCAGGATTGGAGATCAGTTGGAATCAAGGCTACGATCGATATCGTCGAAATTTGGTTAAACTCCGATCGGGATGAAATTAATTGGAGATGGTGATAAGGATTAGGAAAGGCTATGTTTCAAATTTCAGGTTAATCGGAGTTCATATGAAGGAGTTATGATCGATTCAAGGTAGGAAGGGCATGGCTGTTCGAACCCATCAAGGTGTTCGTTTCGAACCCATCAGGTTCGAATCGATTGAAGGCACACAAGGTTCGAATCGATACACTTCGTATCGATTGGTATGGATTCGGCTCTGAGAAGTTCGCATCAGGTGTTGGTTCGACTCGATAGGCTCGTATCGATCAGATAGGAGGGGTAGATGGATCTCAGTTCGATGACAACAAACCCAGAGTGGTAGTAAGCATGTGGAGGTTCTTCGAATAGATGTGCTTCGCATCGATCAGGATGGGTGCAGATGGCTCATTTCGACTCCAGTCTCGTTCGAATCCATCAGGTGAGAGCTTCGTTCGAATCCATCTTTTACGACCACTTCATATCGATGTCCCCATACTCGTTTCGAGTCGACCATATTACGTGGGATCGATTCGAAGTGAGCTCCAGGAACCGATGTGAAGAGAGACGCAAGTTATTGGATACGAACATGACCATTGTGAAGTTATGGATAAGGACGATGCGTAGAAAATGGATACGAACGCGTCTTCAGGAAGGGAAGCATTCAACACGGCGACAAAGGGGGGATCGACCCAGAGAAATAGCGCCACGTCATCGGTACACACACGCTTTGGATGGATTCGAAGCATGGATTCGAAGCATGGGTTCGAAACATGGATTGGAAGGCAACAGGCAACGGAAAACCCCAAATTCAAATCCATCGTATCTCCCAAACCATTGATCCAAATGCGATGAAATTTTTACAGGAGCTTACGTACATGTTGAAGAATGTCCTCACCAAATTTCAGCTCAATTGGATGATTTCTTGATCGACTTGAATGGAGTTCGAATCGATCCTAAAGTGGGCCCAATTTCCTGAGGCCGGGCGCATAGGCCCCCCTCACGTGCCAGAAGCGGTCTACCGGATTTTTAGGAGAAACATCAGCGTCCTACGCCTATAAATAGAGCCCCTGGTCATTCAAAAAAGGGGGTCGGAGAATTTGGAGAGAGAAAGCACGCCCGGACGCTGCCAGAGTCACCCCATAACATCATTGCTGCAATTTATTTCAAGTTTTGGACTTTGTAACTGCTGTAACCATCTGTAATCATCAAGTATAATCAATAAAAGGATAAAAAACTTTGGAGTGGACGTAGGCCGGAGATAGCCGAACCACTATAAAATTTGTGTCTCTGCTCTTTACTTTTGGATTGCTGTTTAATATTTGCTGAGATCCGAGATTTGTGTTTGAATATTATCGATTTATATTCATACACTGGTGCTTTCACGGTATTCGGAGTTTGTGACCAATTTTGGCGCAAACACTTTGGTGCTTTCATTGAGAGCGACTAGCACCCGCTACCCGCTACATCGGATTTGAAAGTTGGATTTGAAGATTTTGAAAGAGTTTGGATTCAAGGACAATGACTAGGCAAAATAGTAGAAGGCAAAGGGCTGAGAGAAGCCAACAGGAAGGAAGTCAACAAGCATCCTCCGGAGCCGGGGAAGGACAGGCTTCAATCTACATAACCCGGGATGAAATGGAGGCCATGGCAAATTCTTTGCAAGAGAGATTGTTGAAGAACCCATAGGAAATGATGCAGACTTTCTTTGAGCAGATGAGAGCTGCAGGGATGCAGAACTTAGGAATAGCTACAGGCGCTGTGGATGCAGGACAGGGGGCTAGGGTCATGGAACCCAATGGAGGACGAGATACGGAGCAAGGAGGCAATCATCAAGGGCTTGGGGGCAGGCCCACGGGATCCAATATAGGAGGACGTTTGGAAGGAATTCAACAGAGCTAACATTGCTTCTAGTGAACCACACGAGGAATATGTGCCGGAGTTCCCTCGGGGGCATGGGGGGCAACCCCCAACAGACAATACCAGATTAGTAGAAATCATCAGAAGAACCGTGCGAGGTGGTTTAACCAACGGGGACTTGGAAGGAGTGAATAGGAGCCCGTTTGCTCGGGAAATAAGGATGGCTCAGAATCCACCTAAGTTTAAGCTACCTAGTGTGGAGGTATATGATGGTAAGGAAGACCCAACTGATCACCTGATGAGGTACACCAGACACATGGAGGTGCTGGGAGCATCGGAGGAAGTGATGGCCCGATGCTTCCCTTTGTATCTAACAGACTTAGCTGCAATGTGGTTTAGGCAGCTGAGAGAAGGATCTATCAGGACTTGGAGAGAATTGGTGGAAAAGTTTTTGGGACAGTTTCGGGTTCATGTCAAGAGGCCTAAGAATGTGATGACATTGACATCGGTGAAGCAAAGGATGGATGAGTCGCTTAGAAGTTTTCTAACTCGATTCAGTGCGGCAGTCGCTTCGGTGGATCGGCCTGATCCATCGATGGTTTTAATGGCAGCAGCAGCAGGAGTCAGGGAGGACTCGAATTTCAAGGTATCTCTGATACGAGATCCCCCACAGGATCTCGACGAATTCTTTCACGAGGCAGAAAGGTTCCTTCGGCAGGAAGATGCGAGTACGGATTTAAAGGTGAAAATGGTTAATGCAACTCAGGATGTAGGACCATCCAACAAAGGTTTGGATAAAGACAAAGGGAAAAGGAAGTTGGACGATGATTCTGGAAACGCTAGGAAGCGATGGAAGGATCCGAAGTTTTCCACATATACATGATTGAGCGAGAAGCTGGAGCGGATATACCTAGATACTCGGAATCGCCTTCCTTACCGAAGGCCGGCTAGGAGAGAACCATCAGAACGGGAAAGGACATCGGGAAGGCACTGCCACTTCCATGATTTAGATGGACATGATACCAACAGCTGCAGGCACTTAAAGGATATAATCGAGGAGCATGTAAGGAATGGACAGTTACAACAATATGTCGGAACTCGGAATGCAACGGTGGAGCAGGAGCAACCACCGAAGACCTCTCGCCGTGGTGATGGGAGGCCCAGGGATGATGGTCGATTAATCATCCATTGATCAGGAAAATGTGAAATAAGTAGCAAACTGCTGGCAAGCAACTAAGTCATTTACACATGTATGGGGATGGAGATAGCCCCTAGACATGCTCTGAATGACGATAAACTGCGATGCTGTAGTTGGTGAAATTTATCTTTTGTTTTTTTGATTGGACACTGCTTTTCTCTTTGGATTTGGTTTTGGAGTTCGGATCGAACTCCTGGTTTTTGCTTATTTTCTGATTTGGATTTTCCACCGAATGATTGTTTTTGGTTTTGGATGCTGGTTTGGATTTTTGATTTTTTGGTTTCGACTTGGATTTTTGGGAGTTGGATTCTGGATTGGATTTTGATTAGATTTTCGTCTGGTTTTTGATAGACGGTCGTCGGGTATGGATTATGCCTGGCAAGGGGTGAGTCACTTTGCCCGAACGTGGTAAATTGACTCATTCAGGTCGTCGAGTATAGACTATGCTCGGCAAGGGTCCGGAGTGACCAGGATTCGGCCCAGGACTTAGGCCCCATATTATCGATTATTGTTTCGGGTCATTGAGTATGGACTATGCTCAACAAGGGTCCGGAGAGACCAGGATTCGGCTTAGGACTTAAGCCACGGCATAGCTCAACGTCCAGGGACACTGGACCACGGTCGTCAAGTGTGGATTACGCTTGGCAAGAACCCGGAGAGGTTAGCTCAACGTCCAGGGACACTGGACCACGGTCGTCAGGTGTGGATTACGCTTGGCAAGAACCCGGAGAGGTTAGCTCAACGTCTAGGGACACTGGACCACGGTCGTCAGGTGTGGATTACGCTTGGCAAGAACCCGGAGAGGTTAGCTCAACGTCCAGGGACACTGGACCACGGTCGTCAGGTGTGGATTACGCTTGGCAAGAACCCGGAGAGGTTAGCTCAACGTCCAGGGACACTGGACCACGGTCATCAGGTGTGGATTACGCTTGGCAAGAACCCGGAGAGGTTAGCTCAACGTCCAGGGACACTGGACCACGGTCGTCAGGTGTGGATTACGCTTGGCAAGAACCCGGAGAGGTTATGGATTTGGATATCTACCCGGAGAGATCCTGGATCTGGTTATTGGCTATTGGATAAGGATGGATTAAGACTCAGCTTTCGAGTTCGAATGGATATGGAATTGGCTAAGGCCTTGGTTACGGGATTTGGAATTGGGCATCGACTCGAAGCAGTTAAGGATGACATACTCTGGCGATATGGCTATGGACTTCGGATATTGGATTCGGAACTATTCAAAACACGCCTTGCTATCACAAGGCATGTTCTGGAGGGCAAAGTGTTATCCCATTTTTGGTCAAAACTGGAATATCAACAAATGGACGAGGAATGATGGATGTCAGGATTGGAGATTAGTTGGAATCAAGGCTACGATCGATATCGTCGAAATTTGGTTGAACTCCGATCGGGACAAAATTAATTGGAGATGGTGATAAGGATTAGGAAAGGCTATGTTTCAAATTTCAGGTTAATCGGAGTTCATATGAAGGAGTTATGATCGATGCAAGGTAGGAAGGGCATGGTTGTTCGAACCCATCAAGGTGTTCGTTTCGAACCCATCAGGTTCGAATCGATCGAAGGCACACAAGGTTCGAATCGATACACTTCATATCGATTGGTATGGATTCGGCTCTGAGAAGTTCGCATCAGGTGTTGGTTCGACTCGATAGGCTCGTATCGATTAGATAGGAGGGGTAGATGGATCTCAGTTCGATGACAACAAACCCAGAGTGGTAGCAAGCACGTGGAGGTTCTTCGAATCGATGTGCTTCGCATCGATCAGGATGGGTGCAGATGGCTCATTTCGACTCCAGCCTCGTTCGAATCCATCAGGTGAGAGCTTCTTCGAATCCATCTTTCACGACCACTTCGTATCGATATCCCCATACTCGTTTCGAGTCGACCATATCACGTGGGATCGATTCGAAGTGAGCTCCAGGAACCGATGCGAAGAGAGACGCAAGTTAATGGATACGAACATGACCGTTGTGAAGTTATGGATAAGGACGATGTGTAGAAAATGGATACGAACGCGTCTTCAGGAAGGGAAGCATTCAACACGGTGACAAAGGGGGGATCGACCCAGAGAAATAGCGCCACGTCATCGGTACACACACGCTTTGGATGGATTCGAAGCATGGATTCGAAGCATGGATTCGAAACATGGATTCAAAGGCAACAGGCAACGGAAAACCCCAAATTCGAATCCATCGTAACTCCCAAACCGTTGATCCAAATGCGATGAAATTTTTACAGGAGCTTACGTACATGTTGAAGAATGTCGTCACCAAATTTCATCTCAATTGGATAATTTCTTGATCGACTCGAATGGAGTTCGAATCGATCCCAAAGTGGACCCAATTTCCTGAGGCCGGGCGCGTGGGCCCCCCTCACGTGCCAGAAGCGGTCTACTGGATTTTTAGGAGTAATATCAGCCTCCTACGCCTATAAATAGATCCCCTAGTCATTCAGAAAAGGGGGTCGGAGAATTTGGAGAGAGAAAGCACTCCCGGACGCTGCCAGAGTCGCCCCATAACATCATTGCTGCAATTTATTTCAAGTTTCGGACTTTGTAACTGCTGTAACCATCTGTAATCATCAAGTATAATCAATAAAAGGATAAAAAACTTTGGAGTGGACGTAGGCCGGAGATAGCCGAACCACTATAAAACTTGTGTTCTGCTCTTTACTTTTGGATTGCTGTTTAATATTTGCTGAGATCCGAGATTTGTGTTTGAATATTATCGATTTATATTCATACACTGGTGCTTTCACGGTATTCGGGGTTTGTGACCAATTTTGGCACAAACACCTTCTGATGATGGTTTCAGATGATCTTCGAGGTGATCTTTGGCTAGTGTTTAAACTGCAATAACAGGCTCTGGTAAATCACCAAATAGATGATTGTATTACTATAGCCATGTATTAACTTTGATATTTTACATGATGATGAGAAAGATGAAACTAAATTTACCACAAGAGATCGAATTAATGCAAACATTATGCTTGAATTTGGTTTCGGGTTTTAGGGAATGGTGACCTTAGGGTTGCTGAAGGTGAGAAAAGAACGAGCATGGAAAGCTAGCTTGAATAAAGAAAAAGTGTATTGTTTAAGGCCTTCAGCGCTCCATGAGATCTGAATGGAATGAAAACTGTCACTGGATGTCCATAAGAGCCCACGTACTCCTTATAGGCTGGTACAATAGTTTTATGAGAATGTTGGAGTAATAGCGAGTCCAGTATTGTAAGCAAAATGCAGTGAATAATAGATTTGAATAGACTATGCAGTTACTGAATTGTGTGCAAGGGGTTGCTGCATTGTTTTAGATATAGTGTCGTAGTTTTTACAAGATAAAGTATAAACATTCCATGGTGAAGTGCATAAAGTCCAAAAAAGAGCGCATGCTAGTTGTTTGAAGTGTGTACATATGCAAAATGGAACTGGCACAACTTGGCCACAATTGTTGGAAGTGAATGCAAACAAAAAATGGTGCGTGTTGGTATTGCAGTTATAATTAATTTTATTTAGTATAAGTATTCAATTTTATCATATAGCTCCTGAAATCAATTTTATTAAAGCCGACATGGTATGCTAGAGAGAAGAATAGGTGCTGTTGTTGGCCAAGACACTGCATTATAAGAGGTAAAAAATTATTGAAAATTAACTAAGTTTATCATTATGGTTCCCCTAGGATGTTGATGTACATCTCCATACCAAATTCATGCTTCTTTATGTACTATCCCTCACAAATGTACATCTTCATCACTAAGTCCATAAGACCGTACCAAGTCAATAAGGCCATAACAATAATAATAACAACAACAACAATAATAGAAACTAAGTTGGATAAAATATTAACTAAGTTTATATGATAATAATAAACTATAGTTTGATAAAAATTAACTAAGTTGACAATAATATAATAAATTAACTAAGTCAACTGGGTTTTATAATTAACATCAACAATAATAACAAAAACTAAGTTTATAAAAATTAACTAAGTTAACTAAGTTTTATATAAATTAAATAAGTTTACAAAAGTTAACTAAGTTTATAATGATAATAATAATATAATAATAATAAATTAACTAAGTTTACAACAACAGTAATAAATTAACTAAGTTTATGAAAAATTTATAAGTTTGAGATAATTTATAAAAATTAATTAAGTTGATAGAGTTCAAGTTTGAAATAATTCATAAGTGTAAGTTAATTAAAATATAAGTTATAACGATTGAGATAATTTATAAGTCTAATAATAATAAACAATAGCTTGAATAAATTAACTAAGTTTCATAAAAATTTAAATATTTTATAAAAATTAACTAAGTATTATTAAAATTAACAAGTTTATAATACTAATAATAAACTAAGTTTGATAAAAAAAATTTAACTAAGTTATAATAATAAACTATAGTTTGATAAAAAAATTAACTAAATTTATAATAATAATAATAAATTAATAAGTAAACTAAGTTTTACAATTAATTATAACCATAGTAATATAAACTAAGTTTATCAAAAATAGTATAAAATGTTCACGTATGAACATCACTATAATCTTAATGGTACTTGGTCTGCATTCAACATCGTACTTAATTTGCATTCACAGCGGTACTTGATTTTCTTTGTACAATAAAACATTCATGGTGGCACTTAGGATGTTGACTTCCAGATTGTATGGGTATAATTTGAAAGATGATAATAATAATAGGTTGAAAGAGATCAAATGGAAGAAAGAATTTTTTAGAAAAATATTTTATTATAGCACGGAAATACATATACTAATATACATACCCTTTAACTAGCTACTAGGCTTACAGGATAAAAATCTTCCAAGCTTACATGTTTATTTTCCATGAGAAAATTATGTCCGACCTTTCACATGTGTAAATTTATAATTATTTTGTTTGTTTATTTATCACTGTATTGGATCCTGAAATTTAGTCTATAAACAATATTGAAGCCTGGAATTATTTTTGTTGTTATTACTCTTTTTATTTTCTGAAATATTGACTATTAATTTCATAAAGATATCCAGGACAACCCAAACCTTTTAACATATGCAGCTTAAAAAAATAGATTGTTAACTGTATTAGCATTTCATGCATTCGACTTAAGATTAGTAATGACTACTTATTTTAATGGAAACATGTCAGTAATGATTACTTAATTTATTCTGATCGGCCACCTTGGTTGCTAATGATTATTTTGATCAGTCACCTTGGTTGGTTAAAAGCACAACATATATGAATATTAAGCGCAATCTAAAATGTAGCAGAATCAGAAATGAGTCCTTTTTGTATGAGATCAGGGACATCATAAATAGTTAAGTGTTGGGCATTATAGGCCAAAATCTTGAAACATTATGTCTTCGATCAACTGTAAGTTGTTCATGTATTGTTTTATTTATATTAGCATGTTGTTTAATGCTTCGTTTATGTATTAATGTTGTATTTACATAAAATTGTAGGAACAAATAAATTTTCTTGCTAATGTTGAAGCCCACATCGAGAGAGTGGATTAGAATTCGTCATAGGAATACCAATGAATATATACAAGGAGTTTGATATTTTATGGAATTTGCGAAGAGTCATTCACCACCGGACTTTGGACTATGCAGTTGATGTTGTAACGGTGATGTGGAAGGAATGCAGTGCAGTTGTTTGTATGTATAGGGTGATGTGACTGTATGATGAAGATGTAGGAGCAGTGGCTTGATGTGTGGTGTATGCAAGGAGAAACATGCAAGTTTGCAAGCCAGAGGGGTGTATTTGTAAAATAGTGAGAAGTGGAAGTGCTGGAGTTGTGGAGCAGAGGAGGTTGGAAGGGTAGTAGGAGTGGTTGGGGTATGTAGCAGTGTGCAACAGAGCACAGCTGTGACAGTGATATAGGGTAATGGGGAATGCAACAACAGGTAGATGTTGAGGCAAGCAGATGGTGGTAAGGAGATGGTCGATGAACTATGTTGAATTGAAGTGTTGGAGTTGGTGCCAAGGAGATGTTGGTAAGGAGATTGTTGATGAACTATAGTGGTAATGAGATTGTTGATGGGGTAATGGGGTGGTTTGTTTGAAGTTTTTTTGGTCTATTTGCAATTGTACGTTGATGATGAGTAGGTGGTTGTTGAATGTTTTGCAGTGTATGAGTTGTCTGGAAGTTTTGGGGGAGATGATTTTGTATGTGGTCAGAGGTTGTTTGTGTAGATTAGTTGAAAGTGAGATAGCAGCAGATTATGGTAGTTGAATGTGAGGTCGTAGTTGAACGTGGATGGCTAGGGCAATGGGATGTTGTGAAGTTCAATGTTTGCTGTATGAAGTGTAGTTTGTAGCGGTGGTGCAGTTTGAAATAGCGATGTGATGTGGTCGTATGTTGTAGTAGGGTAGAAATGTTGGTGATATGGTGGAGGAGTTAGTGTCAGTGGAGTTGCAACTGAGATTGAGCAGTGGCGGGGGTTCTAGGATATAGAGGCAGTGAATTTAATGGTGGACTGGTTGTTGAAGACTAAAGTGGCTTTGATTATATGGCAGCAGAGGTGGAGTGTTTTTTCTTGTAGTAGCTGGTGTATCGCAATTTGGTGAGGCAGTTGCCGTATGGTGGAGAAGGCAGTGTAGTTGATTGGATGATATTGAAGGATGGTGTGAAGTTGAAGACGTTGAGATGTCTTGTAATGTGGAAGAGGGTATGTCAGTGAAGTGTGTTGCTATTTATAGTGATTGGGGGATGGTGGATTGTGAAGTAGAAAAGTCCAGTGGGGTTAATGGCTACAGTTAACAATGTAGTGTTAATGGTTATAATTGTGATATAATTTGCATTTGTCACGGTTATAAGTGTTAGAGTTTCCTTATTGGTAATGGTTATAAATGTTAGTATTAACCATTTTATCACGATTATAACCGTGAGTAAATACTATTCTGTCACGGTTATAAGTGTGATAATATCTAAATTTATAACGGTTATAAGCGTGAGAAATTACTATTTTTATCACAGTTATAACCGTGAGCAAAAGTGTGGCTGAATTTTCCCACGGTACCTATTTTTACGGTTATAACCGTAACAAATTAGTTTTGTCACGCTTATAACCGCGAGGAAATTGCTTTTCTGGTGTTGTATGGGTTTGTTGATTAGGGTAAATAAGTAGCCAACAGAATAACAAAAGTAAACTAAACGCATAGCAAAAGATTAGACGTAGGGTCTAATAAAATGGTATGGTGTGTTTGGAGCAGTACGAAAGAGAATTTGGATAAAGAGCCTAATGAAGCATTTCACTGCAGATTTTAGTACAGAAAGAGCTCGTCCGACTTAGTTAGTTTGGGCTAGAATGAAGTATGAGGCTTCAACGGGACGTGAGGATACTCTAGGATGGTTCTCTGGGATAGGCCTAACGAAGCAGCACCGCTGGAGGCTGGTCTGCAGGTGTTCCATCAAGAGAGTATGCCTTGACTGCTTTTGCATTGCAGGCCTAATAAAGCGGACCTTTGTAGGTAGTCAAAAGGTTGGTAATGGAGTAGGATATTCGTATGACACCGTACTCTGAATTGCGAGTAGGTTTAGTGGGCAGGACCTAAAAGGATAGTCGCACAAGCTGTCATTAATCTGAACGAGTTCCGGAAAGACTAGAGTTAAACCAACATGCCAATGATTCTTTCACTATTGAGACATTAGATAAGGGGAACAGCTAATTGGATGTTCAGACTGTTTGCAGCAGGGCAGAACCATATAGCTCTTGATGGGTATTTCGATTAGTTGAGGGGTGGCTGCGTGGGGCCATAGGCATGATGGAAAAGAGACAGACCAAGTAGAATATCTTTATTGCAGGCCTAACGAAGTGGACCTTTACGAATGTAGAAAATCCCTGACCGAGTTTCGTACAAGGTAGACCGTGTTGGTGGAATTCAGGGAGTAGAAAGAACAATTACATATAGTCCTCATGGTACGCATTGGGTGGTACATTGTGGATGTCCGAGCACTAGTATAAGCTACTACAGATGTATTTTTACGTTTTCATAGTAGACGAAGGAATATCTATATTGCAGGCGTCACGAAGCTATTCTTTACAGATGTAGTTACAAAACACTCTAAGAGCAAGATGATGGAGTCCTTTTCGAGGTGGATACAGAAGGTACTATGGGTAGTACCTAAGACCGATGCAGTCTTTAGGCATGTAACTACATATATATTGGTTATTAGATCTTAACCTACTAGGGGGTAGATGGTTCGATTCATACACAGAGACAAGAGTACTATAAATCCAATAAACCTAATATAATAGAAAATGGAAATAGAACACTATAAATGCTTAGAAGTCTATAATTTGTCCATTCACTAGAAATTTAGTTCCGACCACCTCCTTATAACATGCCACAGGTTAGATAGATGATAGAGATTTTCCAGCTTTAAGACACTTGCTTAGAAAGTGTTGTTACCTTGGTGAGTATTTACTTACTATTATATTTTAGTTAGTTCCGCTGTGAGATATTTATTTGAGCTCTGATATATTTATCTTTGCCTATTTGCAGGACACCAGATACCCAACTCGGGCTTCAGTGGGCTTGGTTTTTAGCATTTTTACGAAAAATCCAGACCCACTGGAATTCGGGTTGTTACAGAAACCCTTGCGCTCCTTATGGAAGTTGAATACCATTTCCACACTACCACCTTCTTTCTTACGAATGAGAGGCTTCACTTGTACAGTCTTCTACATCCCGACAGATATGTTATTTCTCTTTCACTTCCATCTAAGAAATATCGAGTTGCTATCGGGCCTTCTACCCTTGTTCATGATTTTGATAATAACGATCAAGGAGATGGCGAAGGCCATGGAGGCGAAGTGAATATCGATGAAGCCAAAGAAAGTAAAGTGGAAGATACTGAGGTAAGGGAAGGGGATGAAGGAAGAGGAGGTGAATACGAAAGAGGAGAAAAAATAGAAAGAGAAGAAGGAAAAGTGGGAGAGGAAGAAAGAGAAGGAGAAGAAGAGAGAGGGGATATATGGGGCGATGAAGATGACGAGAAGACTATAGCACCGATGAGAACGAATGGTACGGGGAGATATCCCCGAAAGTGACACAATCCCTATGTTGCTTCATTTGACGCTATTGGTTATCAAGTATCTAAACATGCTCTTAGTCCAAGTCCAGCACCAGTTGGTGAGGTGATACCTTAATTAGGTTTTTTTAGAAAATACCTTTGGCTCGTTGAGTGATATTGGCATTCTCCTAGCCTTTGTTACAGAGGCGCCACTATGGAAGACATTCTGAATGCACAATTTAGTGAATTTAGCATCCATTATAGGGATATCATTGTCGAAGGTAATGAAACAACATCCTTGCTACTCCTCAAACATTGTCTATAGAATATTTTGGGAAATATCAATGCTTTTAGGATTACAAATAGAAACACTATGCACTTTCCCTTAATATAATGCTTTAATTGTGATGTACCCCTTCTACTTTTTAGGTATAATAGGGAAAGATCTTTATAGCTCTCTCTGTTCAAGCACGAGCCTACGCCACTCGTCATCTCTAAACACTTAGTCAAAATGTTCCATATCATACTAGGAGACTGATGATAAGAGAAGGAGGTGAAAAGACAAAGAGCACTGGAATGAGGAAGGCAAACCAAGGCTTTGATATGAAGAAAATAGAGCATCACATGCTAGAGAAAAAGCATTAAGATTCCCATGATCTTCTCGAGTATGATTCCTACGCTTCTCAGCAATGCATCGGCTCTCATACTCCATGGCAATCACCTCCATAAACTCTAACTCCCATCACTACCATTTCTACCTTTTGTAAATCCAAAGAGGTTTCAACTCATATAGCTCCCCCTCTACGACCTACAGGCTTATCTACGGTCATCGATACTAGGATGGAGGTGAACTTTCCTGACTACTTCCTGGCGAGGTTTATGTTGGATTGTAGTGCTAGAGATATCTCCTTTCAAGAAATCAACCAAAAGGTAGAAAGAGTTAAGGAGCTCTCAGACCAGTTTTCCGAGCGGAAGAAGCCAACGAAGGGCCTTTTTGCCGTCAACAGGATCAACCAAATGCTTATCCAATCATTTGAGATAGAGAGGGAAGATCATGAAAAGATAGTCAGGGGCTACAAAATGGATTTGGCTATCCTAACCAAAGAAAGATACAACGCATTGAAATCAGCCAAAAACTCCAATGAATTAATAGAAGAAATGTTGAGAGCTCACTCTCAGGTTATGACGAACATGAAGGACCAAATCAAATCTTTTCATCGACAAAATGCCAAGCTGGTGGCGCAAGTCGAGGCCAAAAAGGAGAATAAAAGATCCTCCAGACTGAGATAGACATATGTAAGTATAATTTAAAGGCAAAGACAGATTCGGCGCAAGTTCAAAGTGGCCTCATGGAAGCCAGAAAGGTTATCGAAGAGCTTAAGGTGAAGGCTACTCAGGATAGAGAAGAAATGATTGTCATTCTTTAGCAATTCTAGGCCAATGTAATAAAGAACAATAATATGAAGTGGTTAGGAGATAGCTATGCTCTCATATTTTTTGATAACTAGGAAGAGATACTCATAGAGCTGTTGTAGCCAGTAAAAGCATAACTAAAGGGACACTGCAGTCATGTTTCTTAGATAAGGAGAATATTGTGACCTTGGAAAAAGGAAAAGTTATTCTAACCATAGAGTATGGGCTTATGGGAAAGGTCACTATCAAAGCTCCTGCTTGTTCTAGTGCACTAGGTTAGCCTATGAAAGAGATTGCTTCTACGGTGGCCACTTCTGATGCCATAGTTACTGAGATTCCTATCCCGGTCGTACTAGATGCTGGTGCTCCTCATTTCCTTCCTCTAGCCATTGAACTGTCAAAATTTTCTGCTGAGGAGGGCGAACATCAAGTCCCTGGCCAAGGAAACTTTTCCTAGCTAAAGAATTTATCTCATCTTTCCTTTCTTTGTGAAACTTCAACTCTCTCCAGAAGACATCACTGACTTATACTATTATGTTTGCTAAATTACATGTCACTTCGCTGCCTCCTCCACCGTCATCTACTCAAGTCCTAGGTCTGAGCGCTATTTCAACCACCACAACCTTTGATGTCACAAAGCCGATCATCCCAACCCACTTCCAGCTCCGACCCTTGTCCACACTCTTAGAAAATAGGGGTATTGGTAGGGTTATAGGATAGCAATCGGTCCTAGAAAGAAGAGGTCATAATTATAAGCGAGAAGGAACCATATGATCGTGTTACAATGACAGAGATGGTAAAACTCGACAATGAGAAAATGAAGTTCAAGCTCGAGCTGGGGAAATAAAAAATATGCCACTGATTCCAGAAAGTCGAGCCTTACTCCCAAGTTCCCCCATTGAAAATTAAGCCACTTAAGGGTCACGGTTCCGACGACACTTCAAAATCTCCCGATCCTACCTCCGACAAGTCTGAAGGCCTAGTCAACTTGATTACCGAGGAAGAACCCTCATCTCATGAGGAAAGCACCCTAGAGTAAGAGAGGATTCAAGAAAGGAAGGGTTCAAGGAAGTGTTAGTCCTTGAGATGATGGTTTTGATGACAACAACCTTAGAACAGAATTATAAAATATAAATACTAACATTATAGTTTAGATATATATATGTATATGCAGGATTTAACCATGCAGGTACCAAGAATGAAGACTATACAGTATAGAGATTCGTGTATCAAAATTGAAGACTCAAAGTATCAAGAATATCAAGATTATCAAGAGTTCAAGATTTCAAGAATAAGTAATTTAATTAGGAATTTTGTTAAAACTCCTAGAAAAGCACTGGCATCTTAAAATCCAATTTATTCATGGAATGGAATCCACTTTCGAGCCTGTTAAAGGGATGGAACCCTAAGTAGGATGGAACCTACGAAAAATCTAGTGGAACATCGTTTTGTATCCGCTAACCTTTTATTCAAAATGTTTTTTTACAAAATTATATCTTATTTACAAAATGATTTCAAAACCTTCCTTTTAAAAGAATCAAAATCATCCTGGTTTTAAATACTTTTAGCCTCAAAATATTCTTTAATTTCAAAATCAAATTATCCTTAGTTTTATATATCTTTTAATAATAATATATTTAACTTTTAACATTTATACTTATATTTAAATATAAAATTATACTAAAATTTTATATATACCAAAATATTATTCTCTATATTTATTTATGTATTTCAACTATAGTTAAGTAGATTTATAAAAGTTTAAAATAGTTTTAATATAAGATAAAAGTTATTTTCAAAGAAAAAAAACACCAAAATTTCCATTGGGATGTCGACATACCCAAGTTACCCATGTCGATATAGTGTCAGTTGATTTCAAAAATTTGAATTTCAAAAGAAGTGTCTATTCGTCATATCCCTTCACGAATGGACATGGCTATTGTTCTTCTATAAATAGGGGCTGTTTTCAATGAATTTACAATCATTTTTTTTCTTCTGGTTTTCACTCCTCTTCTTCTTCCACATTTCTTTATATATATTCTTACCATCAACCTGCCAAAATCAACATTGAATCTAACTAGATCATTTCTGATTCGATTCTCTATCACTATCTCAACAAGATCATCAATGATATTCAGAGTTGTAGGCTTCTTTGTAATAATTTCTGTGAGAAAAGATGTGATTGTAGCCTTGGAAATCAATCAAGTGAGAAAAGGTGTGATTGTAGCCTCGGAAATCAATCAAGTGAGAAATGTGTGATTGTCGTCTTGGAAATCAATTGGGTGAACTTGTTGCCCGTGAAATCAAGTATCTCTACCGAGAGGATTGTGAATCTAGAGGGTGTACCTCGTAGCCTTGAAATCGAGGGTGTAATTGTAAAGATTGATTTTGAAAGGAAATCCGTACTTGTGTGTAGGAATGGATATAGGGTAACTACGAACCAGTATAAAATCCAATGTGTTCTTTCCTTTACTGCTTTTACTTTATTTCTGTATCTGTGTTTGTTTCTGTGATCGTATCTATGTCTGAATATTGCATACATTTGTGTTTAAATTAACAAAAACTCTACAAGATTTAGTAATTTCTTAAAACACTATTCACCCCCTCTAGAATTTATCCTAGCCTTAAGATCCGTAATCTGCATTTCTAACATTTGGTATCAAAGCAAGGTTTTCAAAGTTTCATAATCTGTTTCTTGAAAAAGTTTTTTAAAAATGGCTATGTTTATTAATACTAGTTTAGAAATATTCAGATCATCATTGTCTCTTAAGTCTGCATATAATCAATATTCAAATTCAAGTTGTCTACCAAAATTGTTTGATGTGCAGGAAACATGCTTTATGGGGATTAAGGAATCAATCCACAACGGACAAATTGTGTAGATCAAAAAGAATAAATGGATACTCGATGATGGATACTTGATTTATTTGGTCCATCTCAAATTCTGTCAATAAATCATAGTAAGTATATTTTTGTAATTGTAGATGATTATTCTAGATTTACATGGACAATATTTTTGAACATAAAAGTGATACTTTTGAATGTTTTAATAACTTTACAAAAAGGATTCAAAATCAACTTTCTCTAAAAATTATAACCATCCGTAGTGATCACGGTGGTGAATGTGAAAACGAAAAGTTTGAGGAATTCTACAATAAAAAAGGAATAACTCACAATTTTTCATTTCCAAGAACTCCACAACAAAACGGAGTAGTATAACGTAAAAATAGGACGATTCAAGAGTGTGCGAGAACTATGCTTTCAGATAGTAAATTACCAAAGTATTTTTGGGCAGAAGCAGTTGCTACCACCTGTTATATTTTACATAGAATATTAATTAGACCTTTAACTGATAAGACATCTTATGAACTTCTTCACTCAAAGCAACCTAAGGTATCTTATTTTAGAATTTTTGGAAGTAAATGTTTTATTTTAAATACAAAAGATAATTAGATAAATTTGATCCTAAATCCGACAAAGGTATCTTTATCGGATATTCTAATAGAAGTAAAGCATACAGAGTGTTTAATTTAAAAACTAATACCATCGAAGAAACAATGCATGTTTTGTTCGATGAAAATCTTAAAAATTTTGAAGATTCAAATGATGAAGAGGATTTAATCACTCAAAATCAAGAGTTAACTGAAACTAATAATGAAATTAATCATCCTAATAAAAGGATTAAACTTTTAGAAGATCATCCTATAGAAAATATACTAGGAGATATGCAATCTTTTGTTAAAACTAGAAATCAACTAAGTCAGATGAGTAATGTAGCTTTTATATCAACTATTGAACCCAAAAGTCCAAAAGTAGCATCAAATGATGATCCGTGGATTTTGTCTATGCAAGAAGAATTAAATCAATTCACTAGAAATGATGTTTGGGAACTTGTTCCTAGATCTGAAAATAAAACTATAATTACAACTAAATGGGTTTATAAAAATAAAATGAATGAACAAGAGAGGTTGTTAGAAATAAAGCTCGGTTAGCCGCTCAAGGTTATTGTCATGAAGAAGGAATAGATTTTGATGAAACCTTTGCTCCCGTAGCAAGATTAGAAGCTAATAGGATTCTACTTGCTTTCGCAAATCATAATAATTTCAAATTATTTCAAATGGATGTTAAAAGTGCCTTTTTAAATGGATTTGTGAAAGAGGAAGTATATGTTGAACAAACACCACTTTTTGAAAATGAAAAATTACCAAATCATGTTTACAAACTTAAGAAAGCTCTATATGGTCTAAAACAAGCTCCTAGAGCCTAGTATGATAGACTAAGATTTTACTTATTACAATCAAATTTTGAAATTGGTAAAGTAGATAATACTCTTTTTATTAAAAGGAATAAAAATGATAACTAGTACACGTTTACGTAGATGATATCATTTTTGGATCAACTAATTTTGAAATGAATAAAGAATTTTCTGAAATAATGACAAAAGAGTTTGAGATGAGTCATATGGATAAACTAAACTTCTTTTTAGGATTACAAATAAAACAATTAGATAATAGTATCTTTATTAGTCAAGAAAAATATGCCAAAGGCCTAATTAGTAAATTTGGTTTGACTATTGCGAGTGGAAAACCCACTCCCATGGCAACCAATGAGTACCTTAGTAAAGAAGATCTCTCGAAAGATATAGAGCAAAAATTGTATAGAGGAATGATTGGATCACTACTCTATATCACTGCTAGTAGACCTGATATCATGCATAGTGTTTGTCTCTATGCGAGATATCAATCCCAACCTAAAGAAACCCACTTAAAAGCCATAAAACGTATCATAAGATATGTTAAACACACCTCTGATTATGGCTTATTTTACTCTAAAAATGATTCTTTTGACTTAATATCTTACTGTGATGCTGATTATGCTGGTTGTAAATCAGACCGAAAAAGTACAAGTTGAACTTGTCACTTTTTGGGGCATTCTCCGATTTCCTGGTTTAGTAAAAAGCAAAACATAGTTTCTTTATCAACAACTAAAGCAGAATATATTTCTACTACTTTGGCTTGTTCACAAGTAATATATATGCAACAAACTTTAAAAGATTATGGTTTAAATATCTCAAAATCACCAATTTATTGTGATAATACTAGTGCGATAAATTTATCCAAAAATACTACTCAACATGCTCAAACTAGACATATTGATATAAGACATCATTTTCTCAAAGATAATATAAATAAGGAAGTAATTTCTCTACATTATATTAATTCCGAGAATCGAATTGCTGATATATTATCAAAACCTTTAAATGAATCAATATTTACTAAATTAAGAAGAGAATTAGGTATTTGCTCAATAATTGAAATATAAAAAATAAATAACAAAGTATAATTAAAAATTAAATCAAAATAAATTAAATAGCAAAAAATCAAGCACCATGTCGACATTCCCCCTCTAACCATGTCGACATATAACGATTTTTTATTTTTGAAAATTTTCCCACCAAAATTCAAATAATTGGTTATATATTCTTCTTATTTTCGAATTTTTGATCATTCTCTCTGTTCTCTCTCTGTTCCAACTTCTGAAATAAATTAAACCATGGCCTCCTCTTCCATATCAAACAAAAATTCAACCTTATCATTTCGACCGTTTCAACGAACTACGCTCGCTCGAGTGACAAAAATGGAGGATTCTCTGAAGGATGCACTGCAATTATTGACTGAAATTCAGGTGGTTGCAACTTAGAATGACGCAAGAACAAGAGAGGCAAGGCAAAATCCTTAGGAATTTGCAAAAATTTCTAATGGATAATTGTGCTGACCCAATCTTGATTGACGAAGATTCTTCAGAAGATCAAGTGCAAGAGGGCAGCGAAGAAGAAGAAGCCTTCATGGAAGAAGAGCACGTTGAAGAAGACGACAAAGTCGTTTGTGTTGGCGAAGTGTGCTTTGACAAAGATGGAAATCTTATCAAACAACGTGGAAATTTCTATTCCAAATTGTTCGATTCATAGATCCCCCATTTTCAAAGTGACTCACTAGTTTCTTTTCTCATTTTCTTATTGTTTTATGTTCTTTCTTACGTTCTCTACGAAAATGTAAATATAACTATATAATTAATAAATAGTTCGTGTTCTCATTCGTGTTTTATTAAAAGTATTATTATATGGATACTTAGATAGGATAGTTAGCAGTTTAGGACTAAGTTTTAAGTTTTAGAGTTAAGTGATGATTATTTATGATAACACAATCATTATAATCACATGTCATAGAGTATTAGATTAAGGGGAGTTATATAGTTTGGAGATTAAATAGTTTGGAGTTATTTTTTTATTGATGACAAAGGGGGAGAAATATAAAATAGGATGGTTAGGCATAGATTAATGTGGAGTTATTAGGATAGAAGTAATATTTTATAAACAAAGGTTGTCATCATCAAAAAGGGGGAGATTGTTAGTCCTTGAGATGATGGTTTTGATGACAACAACCTTAGAACAGGATTATAAAATATAAATACTAACATTATAGTTTAGATATATATGTATATGCAGGATTTAACCATGCAGGTACCAAGAATGAAGGCTGTACAGTATAGAGATTCATGATATCAAAATTAAAGACTCATGAGTATGAAGAATATCAAGATTATCAAGAGTTCAAGATTTCAAAAATAAATAATTTAACTAGGAATTTTGTTAAAACTCCTAGAAAAGCACTAACATCTTAAAATCTAATTTATTCGTGGAATGGAATCCACTTCAAGCCTGTTAAAGGGATGGAACCCTAAGTAGGATGGAACCTACGAAAAATCTAGTGGAACATCATTTTGTATCCGCTAATCTTTTATTCAAAATGTTTTTTTACAAAATTATATCTTGTTTTCAAAATGATTTCAAAACCTTCCTTTTAAAAGAATCAAAATCATCTATCCTGGTTTTAAATACTTTTAGCCTCAAAATAATCTTTTAATTTCAAAATCAAATTATCCTTAGTTTTAAACTATCTTTTAATAATAATATATTTAACTTTTAATATTTACTTAGATTTAAATATAAAATTATAGTAAAATTTTATATATACCAAAATATTATTTTCTATATTTATTTATGTATTTCAACTATAGTTAAGTAGATTTATAAAAGTTTAAAATAGTTTTAATATAAGATAAAAGTTGTTTTTAAAGAAAAACAAAACACCAAAATTTCCTTTGGAATGTCGACATACCCAAGTTACCCATGTCGACATACTGTTAGTTGATTTCAAAATTTTGAATTTCAAAAGAAGTGTCTATTCGTCATATCCCTTCACGAATGGACATGGTTGTTGTTCTTCTATAAATAGGGGCTATTTTCAACGAATTTATAATCATATTTTTCTGGTTTTCACTCCTCTTCTTCCTCCACATTTCTTTATACAGATTCTTACCATTACTCTGCCGAAATCAACATTGAATCTAACTAGATCATTTCTGGTTTGATTCTCTGTCACTATCTCAACAAGATCCTCAGTGTTATTTAGAGTTATTAGCTACTTTGTAATTGTTTCTGTGAGAAAAGGTATGATTGTAGCCTTGGAAATCAATCAAGTGAGAAAAGGTGTGATTGTAGCCTTGGAAATCAATCAACTGAGAAAAGGTGTGATTGCAGCCCTCAAAATCAATTGGGTGAACTTGTTGTCCGTGAAATCAAGTATCTCTACCCAGAGGATTGTGAATCTAGAGGGTGTACCTCGTAGCCTTGAAATCGAGGGTGTAATTGTAAAGATTGCTTTTGAAAGGAAATTCGCAATTTTGTGTGGGACTGGATGTATGGTAACTCCGAACCAGTATAAAATCCGGTGTGTTCTTTCCTTCACTGCTTTTACTTTATTTCTACATCTGTATTTCTATGATCATATCTGTGTCTGAATATTGCGTACATTTGTGTTTAAATTAAAAAAAACTCCAAAAGATTTAGTAATTTCTTAAAACATTATTCACCCCCCCCACTAGTATTTATCCTAGCCTTAAGATCTGTAATCCGCATTTCTAACAAGCAGCACTCGACGAAGCTTAAAACATGAGTAGCAACGAAGGGAAGAAGAAGTAACTGTCTAGCTCAGCCTTTAGGAAGATAATTTCTTATTGTCTTTTGATATACTCGTTTTTCTTTTGGATATAGGCTTGCAATATGCGGAAGAGGCCCCCACGACTCTTGTGCAAAAAGTAATGTAAACAAAAGACTATTTTTTTGTACAATCTTTTTCGTATTTACATTTTTTTACCTTTTTCTTTAATTGCCTATATACTTGCCTGAATATATAATACACTCGGTTGTAATTTAATTATATCTATATCATAATGCCTATGTCTGTGCGATGTCATTGTTTACTATAACTCTATACATTTAAGTAAACCTTTGTAATTACTTGATAATATTTCGTTATTCAGTTCTATTTATCATCACCAAGGTATTTCTTTTTTGGTTAAAAAAAACTATCTTTATTTGGCCAACTCTTTATTTAGATAACTTCTTGGCTAACCCTGTTTATCTTCAGTTGTGCTACTCCGGCGATAAACAAAGTCACAGTCATTGAAGCACTCAGCTCGTGCCATTTTCTATCTTTGGGAAGCAACACTCTCGACATCTATCTTTGGGCAGTGAACTTCAATCTCACATATCTCTGAGCGTTGATAGAATTCAAGCTTTGACCTTCATACTTTTCATTTGTTGAGCATAGCTCATTGAGATGTAAGTGTGATCATAGCCATAAATAATTCAATTATCATCGAACCCTATCTTCGGGGATCAGTATTTCAAATGACTGCCATTGAACGTCGATTTCCAACCTCGCCTATCTCCATGTGTCGATCGATATTGCACACCAACTATCATTGTTTATCTTCGGGTAGGCATGTCTCACCAGGCCATAAACGTAGTCATAAAAGCTTTAATTATGCACTAATTCCTATTCTTAGGAACTAGTGTTTTGGTTGCCTGAATTTAGGCATCCATCGTTGACTTTTCTTATCTTTAGTAATTAGTCAAAGATTGGAGGGATAAGGGTGAATTTTTCGATCGACCCCAGTGCGATTATACTCTTCTGACCTGATCATGGGTCGACGGAGTTAGTTAATACCTGTCTTCGGGTACCTTATTGTGTTGCTAGTCACGTAGATAAAGTTTAGCTTACAAGAACATGGTTCCATTGGTTCTAAAAGACAACTTTATTTATAAAAAAAGGAAACGACAAGTCTCGCCCTATTACTTTGTCCCAATCAACTAGGGTAGCTTATTTTAAGGGAATATAATAAATCTAAGTGAAATAGCATTATACGTGCTCGCTATTCCATGTTCGAGGAACTGGGATCCTATCAACAGTTGATGGCTAGAAAGTTCCATCTTCAAGCTTTTACGCAATCGTATAGGAACCTTTCTAATTTGGGACAAGTGTCCTCAATATAGGGATGACTCATTTAAAGTAGTTCTTGAACTTGGCATTGAAAAGTCATGCTACTTTTTTTGGTAAGCAGCTAATGTCATTCCAGCCTCTTCCCTTTTTTTGTGGACCACTTCGAAGGACTTAAGTAAGAATTCCTCATTTATCTTGGGACCGTTGCATTTTCTTTGATGGGAATGGATTCAAGCTTCAACAAAATCACAGCCTCAGCTCCGTAGGCTAAAGCGAATGGAATATGCCCAATCACGGACTTATGGGTCATTCTATAATCTCATCGTATTACTAATAAGTCATCGACCCAATTGCCTTTGCTCTTTTCAATCGTTTCTTCAGGATATATTTAACGATATTGTTCACTGCCTCCATCTATCCATTTGCTTGTGAATCTGCTACTGTAGAGAAGCTTTTCAAAATTCGGTAGTGGTTACAGAATTCCTTAAACTCGGTACTTTCAAGTTGAGCTCCATTATTAGTAATGATTTTCTATAGGATTCTAGATCTGCACATGATGTTCTTCACTACAAAGTTGATCATTTTCTTTGTTGTAATCATGGCTAGTGATTCCATTTTAGCTCACTTTGTAAAGTAGTCAACAGCTACAGTAGTGTACTTTGCTTTACCCTTCGACATTGGTAGCACATCTGTTATATTGATTCCTCAAACTGAAAATGGCCATGGGCTAACCATTTGAATAAACTTTGTAGATGGGGCTTTTAGTATTTTCACAAACTTTCGACACCTGTTACATCACCGATTTAATCAACTATATATTGGGTTATCGTCAGCCAATAGTATCCATAGCAAAGTATCTTCTTCGGTAAAGTTTGCTCGTAGTGTGATTACCACAACTTCATTCGAGTGCATCTGAAAGGATTTTCTTTGCTTCATATTTGGTGACACATCACAGCAAGGGGTTAAAAAACTTCGCCTATATAACACTCCTTTCTATATTGAAACCGTGGTATTTTATAAAGGAATTTTCCTCTTTATTTCCTACAACTTGGGAGAATTCCCTTTAACAAATTGTCTTTAGTTCGAGTCATCCATGACTCATTTTCTTCTTTAGACTCCAAGATCCAATCGGCATCCATCCAGTCGACGCTTAGAGCCAATTGAACTTCCACTGGAACAAGTACTATAAGTTGCGCATCCTTACAGCTTGCTAATTCAAATAGTGAATTGGTTTTCATATTCTCTTCTTTAGGTATATAGGTACTTGTATAGTGTTCAATATCATTCAATAGTTCTAGTGTCTTTATCGGGTAAGAGGTAGGTCTCGCTCACTTATTCCGTCCTTCTTAACTTGACAAACTACGAATTATGAGTCATTGAATATATGCACTGTAATGACCCCAGTTCTTTTAAGATGTTTAATATGAAGCATGCAAGATGGATTTCTTATGCAATGATAATATGAATTGTTCCACATGTTGTATTCCCCAGAATATTACATTTCACTTATATATTTTATTCATAGGAAAAGTATCAAATCCGAATTGAGATCACCAAATGATAGCTTAGAGTATTCACAAGAATTTATAAAATACTAGAGAACTATTTATAAAAATAGCAAATTCGTATTGAAGGAGTGCACGAACTCGAACTTCATAAGTGATATCGAGTATAATATGTTAATTCTGAATTCTTGTTCAATCTTAAGTTAAGCACTTTAAATTGGAAATGTTCAAAAAAAGTAGTGGTTGATTTATCCAAAGGCTAAGTACACAGCCTTGAATAGCGCTGCAATAAAAAAGTGTAAATAAATGCATAAATTTATAACTGAGCTGGAGGTGATTCAAATGTTGAGAATTCCCATGATAGTCTCGACCCTCCTCAGGATTTTACCGGCCAGTCGGGTTCTACTAGGTTTTCAAAAAAAAAGTTTGTAAAAGAACCTAAGCCTCACTAGAATTCAAAAAACCTACTCTAAAGGGTTCTACATAATAAATGCATTTTATCAGAATCAGAGAGAGTTATTGACACAGTAGATATACAAAATAGCATATCCTTTCACCAAGGAATAACTCAATCAGTCTTGAGAAAAACAATCAATGAATAGGAATAAGATTCCATGCCCGACCTTACAGTGAAAGTCTGAGATTGATATAGTTAGGGGTATGACTTAGGTGCAATTATGTAATTTTGTAGTGCCCCATTATTTTTAGTATTTGAAATCAATTACAAATGCCATAAAATATGATGGAAACTAATTCCTGATATTAAAAGTAGACGACCATTTGTTTTATAAGTTGAATTTTCAACAACTAAGAGAGGAAAAGAGAAACCTTACAATAGAATCCAACATGAATAAAAGATGAACATTAACTCAATAATATAATTATTTTACAACATTAATTCTCATTTTAGTACGTCAACTATCACAAACTCATGAACGATATAACTATGGTATAAAAGAATATATGAAACTAACTATCCACAAGATAGCCTGAATCCACCTTTACATCCCTCTTATTCTACTACCTGCTACTTCATATCAATATAAATATATAAAATATAAAAGGGTATCAACTATATCTAGACTATTCCTAACCCTATAAACTAAAATATAGGCTCGATGGCTTTTGAATAAGAAAAGGATGCTTACGTACCCCTTTTAGAGGATCAAGCCTATGTAGTTTTATTTTTTTCTCTTCTCCTGTATCCAAATAGCAGTTAGCACATAGCAATCATATCATCCATCCAACCATTACAACGAACACAACTAATGGAAGCAGGAAACAATACTCCTACTAAACCATTCAAATAAATCATCATAAATATGGTCTAACAACAATAATAGCACACCCAGCCCTTAAACATTATAAACATTTGACAACACACAATATTAACTCTAAATATTGAATAAGCAAATCATAACACATGTACTTTATATACTAATTATCAACTATTAGCAACACACCATCAATGTGAGTATAAATTAATCCAATGTGTACTAAACTACTATATTGGTAACATAAACACCAAGTCATCAAATGTGTACTAAACCACTATATTAGTAAAATAAACACCCACATCATAAAACTATAGTTAACTGCACACACGTAGTAATAATGAAAAAATATCGCACACACATTCAAATATGATTTCTTCGTTATAAAACAATATAGGTGATAATTCAAATGACACATTAATCACATTTTACATCCATCCAAAAACATTGTACTTATGATCATTTTTTTCTTTTAAATATAAAAATAATTTTTAGTATTGTTTATTATAAAAGCACCATTATTTATTTAAAAATAATAATGGTTCTTTTAAAATGATAATATACTTCAAAATCCTTGAAACACCGGATTTTCAATCAAAAGTAGCAATTTACAACAAATTACTGTCTAAAGCGATAATATAGTTATTTTATGTTAAAATAGTAATATATATTAAATCTCCTTAATATTTTCCAAAAGCAATTCATTACTTTTATGAAATCTCAGTTCATTTTATAAATAATAATAAACTTTCAAATTTAGTTTAAAAAAAACTTTTCATCACTATTTATTAATTTTCCCAGAAATTTATAAATAATAACTTTATCGCCTTTCTTATGTTAATTCCAAATTAATCATTAAATCACCGTTATTTACAAATATCATCAATACTCCATAAATAATCTTATTTATCATTTATCTGTCTAATTTTCACTTTATTACCCAACATAATAAATTCTAAATCAATTAACTATTTTCTTCATTCAAATTCAAAGTTAATTATAATTAAACATCCAATAATTCAATAATTAATAATAAATAATCTATAACAACCCTGCTTTCTACGCCTTAAATTAAATACTTAAATTAAAATAAAATTATTTTGAATTTGATATTTGAATTTTTTAAAGTAAATAGCTCTTTAATTGAAGGCTAATAATAAAAAGATTTTTTTAAATAAATTGAATTAACTTAATAAATTCTTTCCGAATAATATATTGAAATTGAATAAGTTGTCTTAACTGAACATAATATATTTTTGAAGTGAGAATAATTAGTATAAGATTAAAATAGTGGAAAATAAATAAGCGGTCATTGAATTGAATAAAATCATCCAATTATCAAAGTATAAATTATAGAGTAAAGTGTAAATTAAATTAGATTGTAAATTTACTTACAATTTAAATGAAGAGAGGATCAAAACGAAGGGAAAAAATATAAACTTAAGGTCAATGCCCATTTAAAAACTCCCCTTCTCTTTTATTCCCTAAACCAACCCCAACCTTTATACTTCCTTACCCAAATCCGTTCCCATCGTGCCCTAACCACTCCAGAAATTTTGAATCTGTAAATTGCGGGAAAATAGGAAACAAAATTACATGCGATTGAGGTAAGTGAGGGTGATGTCTGGTGGGCAGCGTCGTGATGGAGGTGGCGACGTGGTAGTAGCGACCTTGGGATTCTGCTTGTATGGAGCAATTGACGGCATCGCGATGGATGCCTGAAGGCACGAGTGAGTTTGGCATAGGCAAAGTTTTGTACTGTGACATGTTGGTGGCAGCAGGCGATGCGCACTTGCTTAGGGTGTAGGAGGTGCAACCATATGGAGTGGAGATGGAGCGAATTTGTCAAGCGATGACATGTGCGGTGGTGGCAATAGCATCATTCCAATTTTAGGTAGATGATAGCGATATGCAGATCCAGTCAGGAAAGCGCAAGCTGAAGCTAATGAATGAGCTTAGAAAAGCAATCACTTGAGATGAGTTTTAAACTCACATTTAAATCTTTTCCTTTACATGATATGTGTGTGTGTATATGTATATCGATTAAATTGTGTTGCCTATTGAATTGATTGTGAATATGAATTAAATTGTAAGGATGAATTGTTTGTTCAGGATATTGGATTAATTGCGTGATATTGGATATGATTTGGAACAGATTGCGAGATTTTATGTATGTTGGATTCTCCAAATGTAAAGGAGATGTTGTCCAATTTCGTTTTGATATGCAGTTATTTTTTATGGGTGTGTACATTGTACGGATAGCTAGAATTCAATGTAACTCGATTTGGGTCAAACGATAATTTTTTATTGATGAGCGGTTAGTGATTTTGGAGAATTTTGCCCCATGACTTTTATTTCAGATGTCCGATTGATTTTCTAGATTTAATTTTTTTTGAAAACCTTAGAAAATTATTTATGGATTTTAAAATTTGACTGAATTTAATTTTAAATGAATAAAGGGGTTGGAAAATAAATAACATGGGAAATTATTTTAGGTATAAAAATTGTCTTAAAAATGAAAATAGAGAATTTTCAAGAGTATTAGAATGTAAGGAATTTTTTATAAGTATAATTTAGAGTTTTTAATAATATTTTCTGAAAGAAATTTCTTTTTTAAAGTTAATACTTCACAAAAAGCATTAAAAGTAATTTCAAAAGGGGACGTTTTATTTTAGAAACCAATTTTTTAGAGTTTTAAAATCTGTTACCTTATATATATATATTTATTGGTTCGAAATCAGAATATTTGATGATTTTGTGATTTATGCATAATAAGAATGTTGAATAAACATATTAGTACCACCGAGTGGTATGGGATCGATGCTCAGTAATATTTTTCGGTTATTCTATTGACTTAAATTATAAAATAATTGATAATTTAGTGTGTGTGTGTGTATTTTACTAGCTTCCAGTAAAGTTTCACGTAGTTCCGAGTGGTATGGGATGCTCAAGTAATCCTTGTTCAACTACTAATCATAAGTAGATGTCACTTATGTGTCAGAGATGTGTTAGGAGTTTGTGATATCATCAAGCGATGACTCCTTAGAGCTTAGCAGTCGAGAATTTTATTACTCTCCAAGGACTACAAGCTAGAGATATTTTAGGACTAACTAGCCGATTATTTTATTATTTACTCTTAGGGCTAGTAGTAGAAGGATTATTATATTGTGATGCTCTTATTAGGACGTACGAAGTCCAAAGTACTTATTATTATTCTTATTAGGACTCATCTCTTCGAGAGTATTTCATTGTTCCCTTTAAGGACTAACTAGTCGAGTAATGTTATCAATTCTTAGGGTTACTAGTCGAGGATTTGTTATATTGAGATACTCTCATCAGGACCTATATAGCTAAGAGCCATCACTATCACTCTCATTAGGACTCCTAGAGTCGAGAGTATTTGATGTGGATCTAATTAGGAATCATCGAGTCGAGAGTATCGGTTACCACTCTCAATAGAAATTATTGAGTCGAGAGTAGTTATTGCCGCTCTCATCGGGACTCCAAAGTTGAGAGTACTACTTATTACTCTCATTAGGATATATATATATATATATATTCGAGAGTATTTGTTGGGAACTACACCATAGGGTTCATGCCAATCTAGGGAGTGCGTGAATTAGACCCACCGAATAAGCTAGTTATCCATTCTAGCGATCTTGATTGTAGGTTCGTGTCTCAGATTCGTGTTGTCGTCTTGTTGAGTATATAGGTTGAGAGTTCTTTCTCTCATTAGAGCCATTTCCCAAACGTCACTTACGGACCAGTAGTCCATTACCAAAGGCAATTTGGAGACATGGCCAATGCACATCATAGTCTTGCAGCATGTTTATGACATGAGATGGATATAAGTGTCCCAATTCTAGAATTATCCAAAGGACTGTAAGAAAAAGGCTATGGTCATTAGTGTTTCCTAGAGCAGTGCTATGGTATGTCAGCCTTCCATCCAGATAAATTTGGTAGATCCATTATATATGAGACATATGATTTCACACTTCATTAGAGATGATGATCATATGACATTAGAGACTAGCAGTGTATCAGTCTGTCATTTGAGATATCCTAACCTGAGACAACTGCTTATTTTCCATCTATGCAATTGAAGATTTGCTGTGAGCCTATCTGTCATTCTCCCATAAGATTCTATGGCTAGGAGATACCATTTTTGTATGATTTGTTGTTTCTATCTTTAGGACCATTCAGTCGAGAGTTTCGCCTCTCCAAGGACTATGGATCAAGATATATTGTTTGTACATTGAGCATTTGATAGGTTTTGATGTTGATTGAGTTTGTGTTTCTTGATATGTCCTAAGACCTAGCGGTCAGAAGTTATAACTTCCACTTGGACTATAGGTTGAGATAATTATTTGATAATGCTTTTGATATTTTGGATGAACTACGATTTATTTTGGATTTGTACTTTCTGATATCTCCTTGGGCTAACTGTTGGAAAACTTTATTTCGACAAGACCATAAGTCGAGATAGCATCCTTGTATAAGGATTTTTGTATTTTGTACGGATTTTATTATATATAGGTTCCATATTTCTTGTTTCATCTTCTATGACTTAAGTGTCAAAACTTATTACTTCCATTAGGGCTGTAAGTCAAGATTTGATGCTTTGTTTCTTTATTTAGGATTATGCCTTTCTTGATTTGTATTTGAGGGTTCAACAGTCGGAAGACTACACTTCCCTTAGGACTACAAGTCGAGACAGTTATTTTGGTTGTCGACCCTTAGATTTGGTTTGAGTCAGGATTTATTCCTTTATTGCGGATTTTATGGATATGTTGTGTGCTTATTCATAGTATTTGAAGATTTCAGTGTGTTTGATTGTTATCACCCAATCTATGGTATCTGTGATTCTTACTTGCTTATATGTATTCCATGGTTGATATTTTAGATATGAGGCATGGTATATTAGTATAATTGTGATACCATGTTAGGTTACGTGATGTCGTACACATGTCATGCTTTTCATTTACCATGCTTGTTGTTTCATACTCTTATTGGATTTAGACATAGTCTAACATGTTTATTATTTATATAATACTCGAGTTAGTCCAAGACTTTTCAAGTATAGGGACATTAGCCATTTTATATGATTGGGCTTTAGAGGAAGCAATATACATTTACTGTACCATATTTTGAGATGATGACTATTTTTATGCTTTATTTGGGTGTCTTCTTGTATTTATTTTGATGAGATGGTCATGAATTGTGTATTGTGAACTTAACTGGGTATATATTATTATAGCAAGATGCTATTATAGTTGGTATCAGTTTGTTTATTGTATTTTTCTGCTACAATCTACGACTCTGTGTTCATTTGTTTATGTTGTATATTGTTATGTCCTACTATGCCCATATGTTTTTTTACTTTGGGCTGATATTAGATACGTATATTATTTATATATTTCAAGGTGAGATACGAATCTGTGTTAGCCCAAAGGAATATTCATGTGTCGTTGCTACTAACAAACATAATTATCCTTATTACCAAACATGATCACCTAGTAATCCTCTTTGGTAATATGGGTATAGAGGTGTAGCATAAAGATTGGTATTAGAGTAGGTTCATAATAGTATAGAATATGTGTAATATGAGGCTTAGAGTGAATTTACTGTCCCTATTCCTCTTCGGTGTATGATAGTTACCCTATATTAAGGGGATAGTAGGAGTATACGATGATTACTGAGGTAATGATCTAGAGACATACCTCTTGTTTTTCCTACTATATATGTAGTATTTTTATCTCCACCTCAAACGTGTTTTGTTTTCGAGTGAAATGAAAATTGTTGAGTGAGGTAGTGAAGTAAGGTGTGTTAGCTTGACGGGTTGTGTCAACATTGATGATGATGAATGAGCCTATGTATGGCTTGAATGTAAATGAAACAATTTGATTTAGGAAGTAGTAAAAGACCCTAAATAGAATCTTGTTTTGAAAGCTTCACAATTCTAGATTGTGAAGATGTGAGTTTGAGTTGGAAGATCTAGTAGGGATCAGAATATGATACAGAATAAGAAAATTTTATCGTTGGATAAATTGGGTAAAATAAATCTAGATCTTCTCCTTAGATTCTCGCAATCTAATATCGGCAGTAGATCCAATGAGCAGGAGAAAAGCTGGGTTTTCTCAGTGAAAGCACTAAAGTGTTCGTACCAAAATTGGGCACAACACTCTTCGGATGTGTTTAAAAAGATAAAATGAAGAAAGTAAATGTAAAATGAGATAGATCTGAAAAACACACTAATCAACAAATAAGAAAAATGCTGAAACACACGAATTTAGGGTGGTTCGCCGTATGGCCTACGTCCACTATGGAATAATTAATGTTTATTGATTATAACTCGCTGGATACAATTGCTTTACAATAGTACAATCGAAGTACAATAGCAATTTTAGCAGAGTATCGGTGTAGAGAGGCCATAAGTCCCTTTGCTGTGGGTCGAGGGTTACTATTTATAGGCATAGGCAGTAAATATCTCGCCCAGACCTTAGAATAATTCTTCTATCATATGGGTGGGCCCACGAGATTCAGTTCAGGTAATTTCGGCTCGATCTAGGAGCGATATGAATTGCGTTCGTATTGATCCATAAGTGGTCCTTTTAGGCTGAAATTGATCGGGTACATTCTCGAGGTTGTAGGCAAGATCCAATGAAAATTTGGTGGCATTTAGACTTGTAGATCTCGAGTTATGGTCGATGCAAGTTTGGATTTTTCATGTGTAACTGAGCTCGTATCGCTACCCTTCGTGTCGACCTCGTTCGTGTCACTTCTAGACACATAAGGGTCAATGACATGGCGTTACCTTCCAGGATCGATCCACTCTTCACGCCGAGTGACTGGGTCTTCATCTCATTTAGGTTCCGTTCATATCCATAGGTGTGGCTTCATTCGTATCCATCCATTGCCTTTCATTTCGTATCGATCGTACGTAGTCACTTCGTAACATTTAACAGGCAATCCCTTTGTATCGATCATTAGATGGTTGAATTCATATCAATAACCATTGAACGATACGTATCATGCAAATAAGGGACCGATACAAAACATAATAATCTCATTGGATACGAGGTGGCTCTAGGTTGATGGACACGAATGACAGCGGTTGGCAACCGATACGAACCAAATTGTTCTTGTTCGATGGATACATGCTCAAACTTCTTGAGGGATGGGTACGAAATAAAGGTTCACATGTTGATGGTTATGGAGACATCATGGATACGAATGTGGTTAGCTCCCTCGATATTGATGGATACGAAGCAAAGGGACACGAAAGAGATGGTTGTTGATGGATACGAACTTGGTGAATATGAATGAACTACTTCCCTCCACGGATACGAACCAGTCATGTTTTGCCTTTCCTATGAAACTTGATTGGTTCATGACTCGGGCATATGAACTCCAATTTACTTGAAATTTGAGATGTTGGCTTTTATAGCTTTTCATTGTCGTGTCGTATCGATTATAGCTCGACCCGGACTTGGACAAAATTTACTAGTATCCTAGTGAACTTCGTAGGTGATCGATCTTCGGGACACACTGTCCTTGGTTTCTAATCAAGTCCTTAGTGTCACGGCTTTGCCAAAAGGCGGGATAAGAATACCTTCAAAAGGTTTATGTTTTAAAAGGTTTAAGCATTCGAAAAGTTTATTCTAGGATCTATTTCGAAAGGTTTATTAGATGTTTTCGAAAGGTTTTCAAATGAAGGTTTTCAAAAGGTTTTTCTAAGGCAATGACTTAAAGTAATTTTAAAGAAGGATGTATAAAGTTTATAACTTCCGAAATGTTTGCTTTGAATGAATTCGAAAGGTTTTACAGATGATTTTCTAAAGGTTTAAACATTGAGTTTGAATGAGATAATTTCAAAGCATGGAAAGAGGCTCTTTCAAACGGTAAAGTGTTTTCATCAACTAAGTTTTTGAGTAAAGGATATATATCTTGTAACGACCCGATTTTTCGACTTACGAAAGTCGACATTAATACGTCCACTATATCAGTTGTCGAACCATCGAACGCCGGTAAACCGAACCATTAGGGTTTAAGAAGAAAAAGGTAGAAGAAGAAGAACAGCAAAAATAACAGAATCTCACATTTCGCAGCGGAACAATATATAATAGATAAATAAATAATCTTTAAATCAAAGAATCATCTCAGTTAATACAATACAACATCAGAGTTTACAACAACATCATACATCACTGACAGTTATTACAACTTAACTATATGAAAACTGATTTTCACCAACCATATGCAACGAACACTACATAGTAAAAAGATATGTTTCTCCATCCAGCTTCAAATCCTGATCTCCACAGCAATTCTTTTCTGACTTCGCTCTCGGAAAGCTGAAACCTGACACTAGGTTGCCCGTGTGAAAAATTATGGGCACCAAGAGTTTTGAAAGGGAACAATAAACTGCAGGTCAGTCATGGGACTGGTGTGAGATCTTAAAAACAGTTATTCTTTTACAAAAGAAAAACAAAGGAATTTAAAAGAAATCCGTAATGCTTTTTAGAAAATGAAACTACCATAAGGCCTCCAGCCACACATACAATGCAAACGCAGAATTGGAGGAGTTTCTCCTTATGATAGTCAAACATGCTTGATACACAAAATCATTTGATATTATTATTAGTGCATAGTGGAAAATATTTCGAAAGTATAATATTAATCTTAGCCAGCATAGACATTTCGAACTATGCCTACTGTAGCTACCATCTAAACAGCGGGACACCACCATAAGTAGATGGCAGGTTATACAACTAAAACCGTACTGGGTTCGTATTGAGAATTAGATTTCCAACAAATGGTCAGGCCAAGGAACTTCCCATTGCCACATGGGTACGCCTCTGGATAGACGCCTCGAGAACCTAACTAGATCTCTACCAACACAAGGCCGGATTCCCTCTACGAAAATAGGTTACTACTAACACGAGTATGCCATTCCCCGGTTGTAAACAACCTTTATCCGAGGATCCTCAACAACAACAATATTCACATAAGTTAAGTATCTGGGATCCATACCATGATACCACTTCTATCCAGAAGGAAATGTACATACCCTAAGGGGCGCTACCCCCATAACCTTGCTGCATTCTTCCTGTTTTGACCATTTCGGGGTGTGAGGTCCGACGAAGTCTCGTCCACAAAGCTACGTTTTTCACAAAACCCATGCTTCGATCAACAAATGATCAATAGCACTTCGTATGCCACATTACCAAATTGGGAATGTATCACTAGTAACCATCAACTACATAATCTCTGAGCTCGTACGTTTTAGAGAAGGGTGTTAATCTAAAAGAATAAATTCTCCGCCACCAATAGAAATGTATTTGATAGAAACCAGCCTTACATCTCAAAGTGTAACGTTAGACACACATCCATACAAGTCCGTTCCGGGATCGAACGAAACCGAAGGCACTTCCAAAGAAGCCCTTGCAATCCGGATATTCACCAATCACGTCCGGAATTCCCATCACAAAGGGTGATAAAATCTCTATACCGGAGCAACCCGGTGCCGAGACATTCGAGAGGTATCCTTTCATTTTCGAAAATACCCGGTCTTCAACATCGTCTTCACATGCAATCCAATTTCGTCGTATCGTTATTCGGAATGGGTTTTATGACACAAGGTCCTCTCCCGGCTAATCCGAATAACGAGCGCTTATTTTTAAAAATAAGTGTTCATTCAGTTTCAAACAAATCACAACAATTTCACTTTGATCTTTTAAACCAAAGATCCATCACAATCACAAAGGTTCGATGTGGGTTTCGAATACCCATTTGGAATTCGACTCCCGGTCGCATCGAAATTCAAATGCCGATTAAGGAAAATATTGATAGTCGGTTATTTAACTATCAATCATCATTAACAACAGTCACTGGATTTCAAATAATTTTTCCCCAATTATCATTAATTTCAATATATCTTCGCCAGATAAAATTTCACACTTCAATCCTTTGAAAATAAATAAATTTCAAAATAATTTTGTCCAAACATTTATTCATTTCCACTGAAAATCTGCCGATTTCAAATATTTCAAAATAATATAAAAATACTTATTCAAAATATACTTGGAAACATTTAAAACAAATGATTTTAGAATATTTTCTTAAGTATTAATTATGAGGAATATTATACTAATATCTCATAAAAAATTCAAGTCTAAAAACTAATTTTAAAATAAAATTAGTAGATAGATTACAAATATTTAAATACCTATTTTCTAAATCAAAAATCAATTTAATATTTTAATAATCCCTTATATAATTTATTAAATAAATTTATTTTAAACAATTTCCAAACTAATTTCTCCAACAATATTATTTTTAGAACCAAATGTAAAACTTTTAAATTTTATTCAAAAGTTATTTTAAAAATATACTCGGCTTTTCAGGGAAGAATTTCTTTTTTTTCTTTACAAAATGGTCCATTCCAATAAATTAATAAATCTTCTTGAGTTATTTTAAATCTACATTCCAATTTGTAAATTTCTTTCCACACTTTAAAAATAAACCAATATTTATTTTTAAACAATTTCTCTTTCTTTTATAAACTCCCATTGTGAATTTTCATTCCAAATATCAACTGATATATGAATTTTAAATCGATTTCCATGTAACACCTTCAAAACTAAATCAAATCCCAATTTGATTTCCATTTTATTTCAAACGCAAAGTCAAATTCCAATTTGATTTCCCCAAATAAATTTTCCAGTAACAAATCAAATCAATTTCAAATTGATTTCCCAAAATTATTTCCAACACACCAAACCAAATTTCCAAATCGATTCCTAAGGTTTATTTTAAATCCTAATTAATTCCTGTATCGATTTCTAAAATTTATTTCAACTCTAAATTAAATTCCAAAATTTAATTTCTAAATTTATTTCCTTTTGAAATAATTTTTTTTATCTCTTTCAATAATTTAAAATGCGTATCTTGGATAACTTCTTCAACCATTAAACAATATTACCTAAAATTACTTTATTAAAATATTTTCCCATATTTTTGGAATTTATCCAATAAATTTCAAAGATAAAACTTTATCTATTTAAATTTCCTTCTTTTAAAATTCACTCGTTTCCTTTGAATGAATTCATTATAAATTTTCTATCCAAATTTCAAAATCAATTAATTATTTATTTCTGGTATCCTACGATACCAAAAATTTATTCGGCTGAATTACGGCCTTCAACGCTTTCAATCACAAATAGTCAAATAAATTAAAAATAATCAATACACAACATATGATACAACTTAAATATTTGAGGAATCTAGTTGGATCCCTCCAACCTGTTTTCCTGCATCCATAGACGTTAGCACAATAATTAAATACCCATCCCACTTCGAGGTGGAATATCGCGGTATATGGGATTTATAAAATATTATCCGCTATTATGCGGCGCAATAGGGTCTAAATTAATATAACTAATAATAAATAAATTATCCAAACACACAATCAATCAATTTTAATTTAACTATCACAATTTCACAACCAATCAATAACTGGAATTTTCAATTAAAATTTTGAGCGAGAAGATCTCACCTTTCATTTGCATGCAATCCATTTCCATTCCAGCTATTTCTTCAGGATTTAAAACCTTGTAACAATATTATAAGGTTTATTAATATTCGAATTTGTCAAACCATCAAATTTTCCTATTCGATAAGTTTAGTTAACCAAAAACTTTATATTAAACTAAAATTTTTGTTCAAACAATTTCCTCTTTTATAAATTATGTTTAGTAAATGAAATAATTGAACAAATTAATTCCTATTTTCTATTCCCAAAATCTGATTTTTAAATTAACTTTTAAACACTTTAAAATTCATATACATATATATTTTTCCCAAAACCTTATCCGTATCTAATTTTTCTAGCTTACCAATATAATTAAATTAAAATAGTCATGTGTGTATATATATTAAAATTGAAAACTACACCTATATATATTTATCTTTACTGTAATTTAATTTTCCTAAACCAAAACATTTTAATCCTGAAAATAAAGATCTCCTGATAGCTGAAATGATCAAATTACAAATTAAAAAAACATAAAAAAATCAAATTACCTAAAACCGATGCCGCACCCCTCAGCTGACCAGAAAACATTGCCTGGATCGTCGATGGCCACCAAATCGATGGCATTACTCAATCCTGTCGATCGTCGCAGCCAAAACCCCATATGCATCACGACTCCCCTTTCCATGCTCGACATCGTCGCCGGTGAACCTCGCACGCCGCTGATAAAGTAGCCACCTCGATTTTCCCTAGGCCTCGCGCGATTATCAAATGCCACCTCGCCTTCCTCGAGCTCGCGCCACCCCCTCTAGGCCACCTGCTCGCACGCGACCGAATCGTGGTGCCGATCGACCCTTTATAGCTGCCTCCTTTTTTTTATTACTTTCCATCGTTCTGATTTTGGAAACGAAGAGAAAAAAAGAATTCAGCCATTGATGATTTCGAACGAAATTAAGTTGTATATGTTATATTTTTTTTAATTTAATTTGAAACGAGATTTGAAGAATCAAACTGAGAAGGAACTCGATTTAGATTCAAGAGCAGCGGCCATTATTTGTTTTGAACGAAAAGGATGGTTTTCGTTTTCTTTTATTATTATTTTTCTTTCTTTGAGCTAGAATTTTTTTTCAATGCGTGTAAAAATATTTGCCAGGTGTTAGATAACGAGAATGTGTAAAATTTGCTTTTGTGAAACATTATTATATTAAATTTTAAATTTAAATTCAATTTGCTTTGATAACTGCATCACATAATTTCGATCTCCAATCGAGGCATGCAGCCAGGCGTTTATAATGTTATAGCCCTTTTCGAACGCAATGGAAAAGGTTTTGGGTCCAAACTCGATCGTATGGAGAAGATAGCTTTTCGAACAAGTTATATAATTAAATTTCGATATAAATTTCAATGCGTTTGCTTATCATATGGCCAAACGATCACTCTGAATGCTACGAAAATTGAAATCCGATAATAACACAATATTACGTATCCATAGAACTAGTTTCATCGAATTCTGAGACTATGCCTCGGAAAGTTATTTTTAAATGTCGATTTTAAACGATAAAATTTCAAAACTGAACAAATCATTCCCAAATTCAATTTTGAAGCTTCTATTATCTCCAGTATTATCAGTATGAATTTTACAAGCCTTTGAAATATTTTTATTCAGTTTAAAACTGAAGATTCAAATTTTTATCCAACTTTAATAAATTAAATTAAATAATTAAATTGCCAAATCCATAATAAAATTTGAAATTCAAGTTAAACCATTATTCAAATATCTAAAATGAATTAAATATTCCATTTCAAATGTTAAAAATTTCTAGATCGTCATATCCTCCCCCCCTTAAAAGAATTTCGTCCCGAAATTACTAGTTAAGAAAAATGGACCTTAACCCGTGTAATATTTTCCAACCCAAACAGTTTTATCAATTTGTCAACCCAAATCTTTTTATTAAAGATTCATTTCAACTAGCTTTCCAAGTTCAATTATAAGTTCCAAACAATATTGTTTACTTCCCAGTTCAAATTTAAGTTTGAATTCAAATTTCAAACTTTCAAATTTTCTCAAAAATTTTGTACACCCTAAATTTTCGAAAAATTTCGCCAGCGTCTCCTTTGCGCGGCTAGCTCGGTACGACTACAAAATGGCACCACAGGACCTCAAATCCCAAAAGAAAACAAAAAGCCAAGTGGCTGGACAAGAAAATCACCAAATTTTATATAGAAATTTAAATACGTACCTTTTGTCGAGCAATTAAATTATCTTCAAAATCAAATCCCAATTTATCTTTTCCTGTAACACCCTTGTATATTCTGAATCCATAATATCCATTTTCATTCAATCTTGCATTTTCAATTTTATTTGAATTCAATTCATACTTCAATTCTATTTGGATTCAGCTTAACTTCTGAATATTGAATTTTTATTTTCTATTCATAGCTGATTCATATTATTATTTTAATTCAGTTTTATTCACTAATTTACTTCAATTTCAATTTTGAAATCGTTTGTTGCTAACAATTTTTTCAATAATTTTCTAACTCCCAAAATTTTCGAATTTTTTTGGCAGAGTCTCCTTTGTACGGAGGAGCTTTTGCAATTTGACAAAAGATATAAATATATATACATCGACCCACCTGGTCGGAAAAGCAAAAACAGTTCATATTTCCTATTTTTATTGCGTAGGCGTACCTTATTAAGCATTTTTAAGCAAAGCGGCTTATTATTAGCATTTTAGCGCAACCAAATCCAGTCAAACGGCCCTTCTGTACATGTATTTACTCAACTTAAACATATAAGTGACATATATAGAAAATTAATTTACATTTCACTCATTTCCAATAGTAAACACATAGTTTTCACAAGCAATACATTCAAAATAGTTCTCATAAGCAATTTATATGGTTCCGACACAAATTTGATTGCTTATAATCAATTCACATACCATTCTATTAAATTTAAGTGATTTACGACTCACTTTCTTTCATTCAATTTATTTTTAAGCGAAATAAACTCATATCTATTTCAATTGATTCAAAAATCAATTTGACTTGCTTTTATTAACTCTTAAAATTTTGTACATACTTGTTTGCGTCAAACAACAACCATTTCTATACAAATTTCGACGATATTCACTTAATAGAATATCCAATCTAGTTTATAACCAATTTAAATTGATACAAACTCAATTTACTCTTTATTCTATTTTATTTCCAATTGACTCCTTCAATTCATTTTGCATTCCATATTCACATTCATTTCAGTTTAAACCATTTCAAAATTTCTAGTTTATCCTCCATTTAATAATTTAGAATATTTCCTAACTCTAAATTTTACTTAAGAATTTTACCATTTATTTCTTAAGTTTAAGATAATTATTCTATATACTTCTTATATTTATTTCCAATTCACCACTTTGGTTTATAACCACTTAGATTTAAACTGGATTCCAAATTCCATATGAATTCATTTTACCTTTTATTTATAAATATTGAATTCAATTCATTATGAACCATATTAAATTTGTCATTCTTTTAATTAGTTTCACTAACTAATTTTAATTCCTTTATTAACATTTAGCTCCATTTGTTCCAATATTCACTTAAGTTATTTCAATTCAAAATTCAAATTTATTTTTCCTTGTAACATTTCCCAATTTAATTCCTTGATTTTATTTTCATTTATCAAATTCACTCCATCTACTAATTTAATTAAATTAGTTTTACTCACTTATCCATTTAAATTTTAACTTTCCTTTCTCAATTCATCTCGAATTTATTTTATCAATAACTAGGAAGTTTTCAATTTATTTCTACTTACTCGAATTTATCTGCAAATTCATACCATTTTTTTATTTAACTCACAATTCAAGTTTTGATTTAAATAATTCAACTTTCCTATTTCATGAATTGATTAATTATCATATTAGTTTACTTGAATTCAATCCATTTAATTTTTTTTCCAAGTTTGGATTTTTATTCAACTTGATCCAAGTCAAATCTCATTTCAATTTATAAACCCATTTATACATTCACATTACCAATTACATTCCATTAATGAATTTTATTCCAAATTAAAAATTATATTTAAAATTTACATTTACAAATCTCATTTGTATATTTATTTTCTTAGCTTTTGGTTTTGATTTCAATTCCTCATACAACGATGATCATAATCTAAGCAACCATATATTATAAAAATTCACAGAAAATTTATTTCTTTTATATACGAAAATAGTTTTGGGTAAAATTGTTTCATTTACCTATTTTAAAACAATACTGCATCGGTTTATATTGTTTAAAAGTTTAGAAACCCCTATCGAAATAGTTGACCAGACTGCACCGACCAGTATCTATAAACAATCAACCGATAAGTCAACACAATACCAAAATAGTTTTATATTCACTAACAGATACGCGCTCATATCTATTATTACACTTAAACACATTCTAGAGTATTGCTGACTCTATCTCTAATGAGTAACACCCCACAGAGCCAAGGTTGTCGCTTAACCAAATGCTCCGACACCACTTATGTAACGACCCGATTTTTCGACTTTCGAAAGTCGACATTAATACGTCCACTGTATCAATTGTCGAACCATCAAACGTTGGAAAACCGAACCATTAGGGTTTAAGAAGAAAAAGGTAGAAGAAGAAGAACAGAAACAATAACAAAATCCCACATTTCACATCGGAACAACATATAATAGATAAATAAATAATCTTTAAATCAAAGAATCATCTCAGTTAATACAATACAACATCAGAGTTTACAACAACATCATACATCACTGACAGTTATTATAACTTAACTATATGAAAACTGATTTTCACCAAACATATGCAACAGACGCTATGTGAGGACCCGCAAATCCGTACTCCTTGAATATACACTAATCTCCATAGATTAATTCAAGATGAACAGAAATACGAATTCTCAATGTTTAAGAAAAAGAAAAAGGTAGAAGGAGAGAGAGAAAGATAGAGAATAGAGAGAAAAGAAAATAAATAGAACGGAACAGAACAGAAAACAACAGAACAACAACAGAATCTCACAATTCGCAGCGGAACAACATATAATAGATAAATGAATAATCTTTAAACAAAGAACTATATCAGTTATTACATTTTATACATTTCATTACATCATATCATCAGAGTGTACAACAACAAACAGCGGAAAAGAAATACTATATAAACTAGTAATACGCCATGCCATCCAGCTTGCCTCCAGCAACTCTAGAGTATCCAGAATATCCTGATATACCTTAACTCTTGACTACCCGTGTGGAAATTGGTGGGTACCCAGAGTTTAGGAAGGAAAACAATAAACTCCGAGTCAGTCATGTGACTGGTGTGAGAACTCAAAACAGCTTATTTATCTTTGAAAACAAAATAGAGGAATATTTTTAAAGTCAATTCGCAATGCTTTTAAAAATGTAACAACCATAAGACCTCCCACCACACACACAATGCAAACGCAGACTTGGAGGAGATTTCTTCTTATGTTAGTCAAAGATGCTTGATACGCATTAAAAAAGAAACATTTGATATTATTATTAGTGCATAGTGTAGAAATATTTCGAAAGTAGAATATAAATCTTAGCCAGCATAGGTACCATTATATTATGCCCACTATAGCTACCATATTAGATGGCAGGTTCTACAACTAAAACCGTATAAGTCTCGTATTGTTTCTTTGGATTTCCAACAAATGGTCAGGCCAAGGAACTTCCCATTGCCACATGAGAACGCCTCTGGAAGGACGTCCCCGAGAACCAAACCGGATCTCTGCCAACACAAGGCCGAGTTACCCCTAACTGGGTAACTACTGACATGAGTATGCCATCCCCCGGTCCTTTGGGACCTTTAACCGAGCGCTCGTCATCAACATCACACAATCATAAATAAAGTGTTTCAACATGAATAAGTATCTGGGCTCCATACCATGATACCGCCCTTTTCCAGAAGGAAATGCACATACCCTAAAGGGAGCTACCCCTCATAACCTTGCTGCATCTTTCCTGTTTTGACCATTCCGAGGTGTGAGGCTCGACGAAGTCACGTCCACAAAGACATACTTTATACAAAAGCCATGCTTTGGGTCAACAAATGATCATAGAAATGATCACCAAGATAAACGATCAAATAAATGATCCTATCACAAATGATCAACACAATGATCATTTCACAGCAACACTAAGCATGTCACATTACCAAATTGGGAATATATCGCTGATAACCATCAACTACATAACCTCTGAGCTCGTACGTCTCAGAGAAGGGTGTTAAGCTAAAAAAATAAATTCTCCGCTACCAACAGAAATATATTTGAAAGAAATCAGCTTTATATCTCAATTTGTAATGTCAGGCATACAATCCATACAAGTCTGTTCCGGGCTCGAACAGAACCGAAGGCACTTACAAAGAAGTCCTTGCAATCCGGATATCCACAATCCTGATCGGATTCCCTATCGCATATGGAGAACTCTATACTGGAGCAACTCGGTGCAGAGTCAATCGACAGGTCATCCTATCGCTCTCGCAAATACCCGGTCTTCAACACCGGTCATCAAATGCAATCCATATCGTCGTATCACTATTCGGAATGGGTAATCCAAATAACGAGCGTAATAATTTAAAAATAAGTGTGGCATTCAATTTCAAACAAATCACAACAAATACCTTTCAAAGATAAATATTGATAGTCGGTTATTGAACTATCAATGGATATGCACAACATCACCAGATTCCAAATAATTTTCCAAATTATTTATTTCCCAAAAATATCCTTACAAGATATATAATTTCAATACCTCAAAAATAAATCAATATTTATTTTTAAACAAATTCCACTTTCTTTTATAAATTCCACAGTGAATTTACATTCCAAAATATCTACGAATATACGATTTCAATTATTCATTTTCAATTTATCTTCAAAAGGATAAATTCTCAAAATATTCACTTTATATTGGAAAAACATATCCATACTTATTTATTAAGTAATTCTCAATCCATTTATTTTCAACACTTGGAAAATATTCAATATACTTAAATCGAGATTAAGTACCTATTTCATTCTTTAAGGAAATCATTCTCTTAAACATATTTATTTGGGCCAAAATGAATGTTGCATAAAACATCGTTACCACAACCCAAAATCACTAGTATAGGGATTCAAAATTAAAATAGATATATAAATCCCAATACTATACAAAACATTTCCTTTCGGAAATCATTTACTATAACAACAGTGTTATAGTCCACCATTTCCTTCTATTTCTCGAAAACGTCTATTTCAACAATAAATGTTGAAATCTATGGTTTCGAATCTCAACACATTTTAAAACATCGTTAGATCGTTTTAATTCTATTTAAAATATCACATCCAAAACATTTTCTTTAATATATTATTCACTATTCAAAAACGTGAATATACTACGTTAACAAATTTCATCACTTCTATTCATTTTATTTCAAAGGATTATTCACAGTCAAAAATGTGAACCATTAATAGGTTTCAACAATTTAATTATCAAAATAAGTCATTTGCGAATTTATAAAACAACATTTATAAACTCCATTTCTATTTATTTTATAACAACTTCCTTTTATAAATTCCTTTATTAACCTATTCAATTTATAACTCAATTATAAACCAAAGGTTCATGTTATAAGTTAAATACTTAGAATTTATTCGTTTGCACAATCGTTCCTTTAAACTTTATAATTATAAATCTTATAACTTATAAGATTCAATTATTTATCCAAAACCATTCTTTTAATAACTTTATAAATTTTATAAACCTACCGCTTATAAAATTTCATTTATAACTTCACCGTTTATAATTCTATAAATTTCATTCATTTACGAAATTTATTCGCAATTCATTCTAACACTTATAAAACTCGTTTTATCATTCAAATATTTCTAATTTATAAATATCAATTTATAAATCTTTTATATAAATCAATTTATATTATTATTTTAAAACACCTTTAAACTCCTTTATAATTTCATCATTTTGTTTTATAAATAATCAAATTTTATAAATCCTATATTTTCAACTTTTATAATAAATTCAAAAATCCTGATTAAACTATTTTATAAAATCATTAGCCTCGTATTTTCAAAAATCAACCTTTAACTATATTTCTCAAAAATCATAATTTTATAACTTTTAAAAGTATAACGTTTATTTATTTAAAATAAATCAATTTCCAAAAATATTTTATAACGTATACTTCAAAAGTCACTTTAAAAATCATTTTAAAATTCCAAAATTTGGGCCAATGATGCTACACACCAAATAGTCAATCACAACAACAACGACATCATATATCGATATGATAATCCATCAAATATCAAAATATCTAAAATCAAATAAATACTGTTGAGGAATCCAGTTGGATCCCTCCAACCTGTTTTCCTGCATCCACAAACATTAGCACAATACCAATTCCGCTCTAGTACGGAATTATCGCGGTATATGGGATTTAAAATATTATCCGCTTAATAGACGGCGCAATAGGGTCTCATCCGCTATACAATGCGGGAAATCAACAACTGCAATATATACATATGCCAATATATATATATTGCTATTATATATAATACCAATTTCACTGTTTATGAAATATTCGCGGTATATGTTTTTAATAAATAACATCCGCTTACTAACGGCGCATAATGTCTATTTTAACAATCAATAGATAACAATCATCATTCAAACATGCATTCAAGTATTTTAAATCTAACTATGTAAAATATAAATCGAAACTGTTCGATTGAGTGAGAAGTTCTCACCTTGATTTTATTTCCGTTTCAGCTTTTATTTCGAATAAAATTAAACGGACGTTTAATTTTACCTGAAATTTTCATTGACTCCAATCAACTCCAATCCAATTCCATAGCGTAGTGCTCGATAAAACGAACCCGTCGCAATTTGTTTTGTCAAAATCCGACCTCGTACGACAAAGATACAACAATTTAAATATTACACGATTTAAATTATAATTTATTTTCAATTTCTTTTTCAATCTTAAACCTTGATAACATCTCAGCCACACATTTTTGAACTGAGAAATCTCGGCCGCAATTGCTTCCTTCCCACGCGCATTCCTCCCAGGTAGCTCACGCACGCAATGAAACCCATCCCTCGTTTAAACACTTCGACGTCGGCCTCCCCCCCGAGCTAATTGAAGACGATCGAATGGCACCACGTCGCGCGCCTCCCCCAGAGCCACCACCGGCCTCAACCCCATGCGACTCGGTCAACTCCTTTGCTCAAAAAACGAGCTCGAACCCGCTGTCTTCACACACGAACTGCCGCTTCATCTTTGCATAAAAACCCATCATCATCGTTGAATAGGTAGATATCGAGGTGTTCTCTAACTTTCCAGTTAAAAGATTTTTGTAAAAGCAAGTGGATTTCGAGATATTAGAGGGGGAACGACGACAATTTTAGCCTTTGAATTTGAAGATGGCGGCCGGCTGCTTAGAGCTAGGGTTAGGGTTTATAATTTTTTTTTCCTTTTCTTGTCAGAATATGAGCTATTTATAGAGAATAAATGAACACTATTCATCCGAGTTTTCAAAACTCCGATTTACGCGCGGTGACTGGCATTTCTGCGGTTTATCCCACATTCCGGACACAATGGAATAGGTTTCGGAAGCTAATTCGGTCATCTGTGTGAGTTATGGCAATAAACGTTCAATTTAAATTAAACCGATTTAAACGATTTTCAAGGCGTTTTAGCTTGCACCGGACAAACGGTAAACCCGATTGACATAAAATTTGAAACCTTACAATAATATCACATTACGGATCCGTTGAAACTAGTTTTGTCGAAATCCGAGACTGTGTGAAAAATGGCTATTTTAACTCGCCAAATTATTACTAAAACAATTTCTATGCATTTCGAGCTTCCACGATCAAACGATAACTCCGATTGCTACGAAAATTGAAATCCGATAATAACAAACTATTACGGATCCAATGGAACTAGTTTCGTCCAATTCCGAGACTGTTCAAAAATTGGCTATTTCACTAGTCGATTAAATATTAAAATATTCAATTTTCACAAATAAACTTTTAATTCGATTTTAAAAGTTCTAAAATATCGTTCTAACTTCAATATGATAAAATAAAATTTCCCAAATCATTTTCAATCATATTTAACCCAATGTTCAATTATTTCCATAATTTAACATATTAAATTATCGATTTAATTATTCAATTAAATCCAATTATTCAAAATAACTTTTATTCGACTTATAATTTCACTTATTAATATTAAAATTAATTAAATATTCAAATTTTAATTCATAAAAATTCTGGGTCGTTACATACTTCCCCCCTAAAAGAATTTCGTCCTCGAAATTAACAAATAAGAAAAGTTACAGAATCTATTAGCTTTCCCAAAAATTCATAATTAAACTTCTTACAATAACTTTACTAAGTTTTCAAATCATACTTAGTTATCTTTTCAAAAACAAACTATCTTGTTTGACTTTCAACTCCAAATCAAAGTTAAGTTTTCAAGATTTTCCAATTTTCTCAAATTTTTCTAACGCCTTAAATTTTCGAAAAAGTTCGCCATAGTCTCCTTTGCGCGGCTCGATTTGGAAAAAAATGATAGTATATATATCACAAATATACATCTCATCTAGTAATGAGACATCCCGTAGGGAAAAAATGTAAAAGTACGATGTTTAATCCGAGATATCTACCTTATATTTTATTAGCGAGCATATACGGCTAATATAGCGCGAAAGCGAGCTCCAAATGCGAAGCAAACGCGATCCGCACCTACTAATCACTCAACAAACAACATGAGAACATGCATATATGAAAATAATCTCAATATACATCATATAGCAACATAACAACTACATAATATAGCAAATGCAACTAAAGCAACAAATGCAACCATCAACCAACTCAATATTCATTCATACTCTCATTAATATTCAATGAATTGGTTTTCAATTTAAATCATATTTGATTCAGTAACATTGGATTTTATCAACTTTCATTCATATCCAATTTCAATTAGTTTGCATTTACTAATTAAATCCAATTCACATTTAATTCTATTCAAATATATTTACTTTCAATTTGAATTCAATTTCATAGCTTCCAATTTCGCTAATTCACTTTCATTAACACTTAATGAATTTATATACAATCAATCAACAATCAAATAACAACCAATGTTTATTCAATACAACCAAATTCCTTTGCTTATATTCATTCAATTTGGTTTAACACCTTCACTTTCAATTGGTTTAATTAAATTGATTTTCATTCAATTATTCAACTTCCAATAACATTAGATTTTAATGAATTACACTTACATTCATTACTTCGTATCAACTTAATTTACATTCAATTGATTTACATATTCAATCCATTCATTCAATTCAATTTCTAAAGTTGAATTTCATTTACATAAATCAAGTTCACATCCACCCCTTAACTTTATTAATTTACTTTGATACCAATATCAACTTCATTCAACATCACTTAAGTTATATTTCCATTTTACAAACATCACTTGGTTTTACATAACTTAAATTCCCACTTATAAATCAATTTCAGATTCCAATTCTAAAGTAAATTTCCATTTAACTTTAAATTTCATTTTTATTTACAACTCATATTAATAAATATATTCATATAGTTTCACTTCTTATATATATATATAAGTTTTTTTTTCACAATTGTAAATCACTTTAATTATAATTCAATTCTTATAATTCTTTTGCTTATACAATTCTTCTTTTATTTAGATGATTCAAACAACCAAACAATCAACTTATATAAACTTTAATAATTCTGAAAAATTATTTCTTCATATAAAAAATATAATCAAGGTAAAATAATTTCATTTACCCAATTTTAAAACAATATTATGTCGAATTATTCTATTCAAGTGTTTATAAACCCCTTCGGCATAGTTGTACAGACCGTGCTGACGAAGGTTCATACGCCACTCAATAAACCAATCATCACAATATAAAACAATTTTATATTCACTAACAAATACGCTCTCATAGCTATTATTACTCTCAACTCATTCTAGATTACTACTGACTCTATCTCTAATGAGTAATACCCAAAAGAACCATGGTTGTCGCTTAACCATATGCTCTGATACCACCTGTGAGGATCCGCAAATCCGTACTCCTTGAATATACACTAATCTCCATAAATTAATTCAAGATGAACAGAAATACGAATTCTCAATGTTTAAGAAAAAGAAAAAGGTAGAAGGAGAGAGAGAAAGATAGAGAATAGAGAGAAAAGAAAATAAATAGAACGGAACAGAACAGAAAACAACAGAATCTCACAATTCGCAGCGGAACAACAGATAATAGATAAATGAGTAATCTTTAAAGAAAGAACTATATCAGTTATTACATTTTATACATTTCATTACATCATATCATCAGAGTGTACAACAACAAACAGCGGAAAAGAAATACTATATAAACTAGTAATACGCCATGCCATCCAGCTTGCCTCCAGCAACTCCAGAATATCAAGAATATCCTGATATACCTTAACTCTTGACTGCCTGTGTGGAAATTGGTGGGCACCCAGAGTTTAGGAAGGAAAACAATAAACTCCGAGTCAGTCATGTGACTGGTGTGAGAACTCAAAACAGTTTATTTATCTTTGAAAACAAAATAGAGGAATATTTTTAAAGTCAATTCGCAATGCTTTTAAAAATGTAACTACCATAAGACCTCCCACCACACACACAATGCAAACGCTGACTTGGAGGAGATTTCTTCTTATGTTAGTCAAAGATGCTTGATACGCATTAAAAAAGAAACATTTGATATTATTATTAGTGCATAGTGTAGAAATATTTCGAAAGTAGAATATAAATCTTAGCCAGCATAGGTACCATTATATTATGCCCACTATAGCTACCATATTAGATGGCAGGTTCTACAACTAAAACCGTACAAGTCTCGTATTGTTTCTTTGGATTTCCAACAAATGGTCAGGCCAAGGAACTTCCCATTGCCACATGAGAACGCCTCTGGAAGGACGTCCCCGAGAACCAAACCGGATCTCTGCCAACACAAGGCCGGGTTACCCCTAACTGGGTAACTACTGACACGAGTATGCCATCCCCCGGTCCTTTGGGACCTTTAACCGAGCGCTCGTCATCAACATCACACAATCATAAATAAAGTGTTTCAACATGAGTAAGTATCTGGGCTCCATACCATGAAACCACCCTTTTCCAGAAGGAAATGCACATACCCTAAAGGGAGCTACCCCTTATAACCTTGCTGCATCTTTCCTGTTTTGACCATTCCGGGGTGTGAGGCTCGACGAAGTCACGACCACAAAGACATACTTTATACAAAAGCCATGCTTTGGGTCAACAAATGATCATAGAAATGATCACCAAGATAAACGATCAAATAAATGATCCTGTCACAAATGATCAACACAATGATCATTTCACAGCAACACTAAGCATGTCACATTACCAAATTAGGAATATATCGCTGATAACCATCAACTACATAACCTCTGAGCTCGTACGTCTCAGAGAAGGGTGTTAAGCTAAGAGAATAAATTCTCCGCCGCCAACAGAAATATATTTGAAAGAAATCAGCTTTATATCTCAATTTGTAATGTCAGACATACAATCCATACAAGTCTATTCCGGGTTCGAACAGAACCGAAGGCACTTACAAAGAAGTCCTTGCAATCCGGATATCCACAATCCTGATCGGATTCCCCATCACATATGGAGAACTCTATACCGGAGCAACTCGGTGCAGAGTCAATCGACAGGTCATCCTATCGCTCTCGCAAATACCCGGTCTTCAACGCCGGTCATCAAATGCAATCCATTACGTCGTATCACTATTCGGAATGGGTAATCCGAATAACGAGCGCAATAATTTAAAAATAAGTGTGGCATTCAAATTCAAACAAATCACAACAAATACCTTTCAAAGACAAATATTGATAGTCGGTTATTGAACTATCAATGGATATACACAACATCACCAGATTCCAAATAATTTTCCAAATTATTTATTTCCCAAAAATATCCTTACAAGATATATAATTTCAATACCTCAAAAATAAATCAATATTTATTTTTAAACAAATTCCACTTTCTTTTATAAATTCCATAGTGAATTTACATTCCAAAATATCTACGAATATACGATTTCAATTATTCATTTTCAATTTATCTTCAAAAAGATAAATTCTCAAAATATTCACTTTATATTGGAAAAACATATCCATACTTATTTATTAAGTAATTCTCAATCCATTTATTTTCAACACTTGGAAAATGTTCAATATACTTAAATCGAGATTAAGTACCTATTTCATTCTTTAAGGAAATCATTCTCTTAAACATATTTATTTGGGCCAAAACGAATGTTGCGTAAAACATCGTTACCACAACCCAAAATCACTAGTATAGGGATTCGAAATTAAAATAGATATATAAATCCCAATACTATACAAAACATTTCCTTTCGGAAATCATTTACTATAACAACAGTGTTATAGTCCACCATTTCCTTCTATTTCTCGAAAACGTCTATTTCAACAATAAATGTTGAAATCTATGGTTTCGAATCTCAACACATTTTAAAACATTGTTAGATCGTTTTAATTCTATTTAAAATATCACATCCAAAACATTTTCTTTAACATATTATTAACTATTCAAAAATGTGAATATACTACGTTAACAAATTTCATCACTTCTATTCATTTTATTTCAAAGGATTATTCACAGTCAAAAATGTGAATATAACTCCATTAATATGTTTCAACAATTTACTTATCAAAATAAGTCATTTGCGAATTTATAAAACAACGTTTATAAACTCCATTTCTATTTATTTTATAACAACTTCCTTTTATAAATTCCTTTATTAACCTATTCAATTTATAACTCAATTATAAACCAAAGGTTCATGTTATAAGTTTAAAACTTAGAATTTATTCGTTTGCACAATCGTTCCTTTAAACTTTATAATTATAAATCTTATAACTTATAAGATTCAATTATTTATCCAAAAACCATTCTTTTAATAACTTTATAAATTTTATAAACCTACTGCTTATAAAATTTCATTTATAACTTCACCGTTTATAATTCTATAAATTTCATTCATTTACGAAATTTATTCGCAATTCATTCTAACACTTATAAAACTCGTTTTATCATTCAAATATTTTTAATTTATAAATATCAATTTATAAATCTTTTATATAAATCAATTTATACTATTATTTTAAAACATCTTTAAACTCCTTTATAATTTCATCATTTTGTTTTATAAATAATCAAATTTTATAAATCCTATATTTTCAACTTTTATAATAAATTCAAAAATCCCGATTAAACTATTTTATAAAATCATTAGCCTCATATTTTCAAAAATCAACCTTTAACTATATTTCTCAAAAATCATAATTTTATAACTTTTAAAAGTATAACGTTTATTTATTTTAAATAAATCAATTTTCAAAAATATTTTATAACGTATACTTCAAAAGTCACTTTAAAAATCATTTTAAAATTCCAAAATTTGGGCCAATGATGCTACACACCAAATAGTCAATCACAGCAACAACGACATCATATATCGATATGATAATCCATCAAATATCAAAATATCTGAAATCAAATAAATACTGTTGAGGAATCCAGTTGGATCCCTCCAACCTGTTTTCCTGCATCCATAAACATTAGCACAATACCAATTCCGCTCCAGTACGGAATTATCGCAGTATATGGGATTTAAAATATTATCCGCTTAATAGACGGCGCAATAGGGTCTCATCCGCTATACAATGCAGGAAATCAACAACTGCAATATATACATATGCCAATATATATATATTGCTATTATATATAATACCAATTTCACTGTTTATGAAATATTCGCGGTATATATTTTTAATAAATAACATCCGCTTACTAACGGCGCATAATGTCTATTTTAACAATCAATAGATAACAATCATCATTCAAACATGCATTCAAGTATTTTAAATCTAACTATTTAAAATATAAATCGAAACTGTTCGATTGAGTGAGAAGTTCTCACCTTGATTTTATTTCCGTTTCAGCTTTTATTTCGAATAAAATTAAACGGACGTTTAAATTTACCCGAAATTTTCATTGACTCCAATCGACTGCAATCCAATTCCATAGCGTAGTGCTCGACAAAACGAACCCGTTGCAATTTGTTTTGTCAAAATCCGACCTCGTACGACAAAGATACAACAATTTAAATATTATACGATTTAAATTATAATTTATTTTCAATTTCTTTTTCAATCTTAAACCTTGATAACATCTCAGCCACACATTTTTGAACTGAGAAATCTCGGCCGCAATTGCTTCCTTCCCACACGCGTTCCTCCCAGGTAGCTCACGCACGCAATGAAACCCATCCCTCGTTTAAAAACTTCGACGTCGGCCTCCCTCCCGAGCTAATTGAAGACGATCGAATGGCACCACGTCACGCGCCTCCCCCAGAGCCACCACCGGCCTGAACCCCATGCGACTCGGTCAACTACTTTGCTCGAAAAAAAAGCTCGAACCCGCTGCCTTCACACATGAACTGCCGCTTCATCTTTGCATAAAAACCCATCATCATCGTTGAATAGGCAGATATCGAGGTGTTCTCTAACTTTCCAGTTAAAAGATTTTTGTAAAAGCAAGTGGATTTCGAGATATTAGAGGGGGAACGACGACAATTTTCAGCCTTTGAATTTGAAGATGGCGGCCGGCTGCTTAGAGCTAGGGTTAGGGTTTAGAAATTTTTTTTTTATTTTCTTGTGAGAATATGGGCTATTTATAGAGAATAAATGAACACTATTCATCCGGGTTTTCAAAACTCCGATATACACGCGGTGACTGGCGTTTCTAGGGTTTATCCCGCATTCCGGACACAATGGAACAGATTTCGGAAGCTAATTCGGTCATCTGTGTGAGTTATGGCAATAAACGTTCAATTTAAATTATACCGATTTAAACGATTTTCTAGGCATTTTAGCTTGCACCGGACAAACGGTAAATCCGATTGACATGAAATTTGAAACCTTACAATAATATCACATTACGGATCCGATGAAACTAGTTTCGTCGAAATCCGAGACTGTGTGAAAAATGGCTATTTTAACTCGCCAAATTATTATTAAAACAATTTCGATGTTTTTCGAGCTGCCACGATCAAACGATAACTCCGATTGCTACGAAAATTGAAATCCGATAATAACAAACTATTACGGATCCAATGGAACTAGTTTCGTCCAATTCTGAGACTGTTCAAAAATTGGCTATTTCACTAGTCGATTAAATATTAAAATATTCAATTTTCACAAATAAACTTATAATTCGATTTTACAAGTTCTAAAATATCGTTCTAACTTCAATATGATAAAATAAAATTTCCCAAATCATTTTCAATCATATTTAACCCAATGTTCAATTATTTCCATAATTTAACATACTAAATTATCGATTTAATTATTCAATTAAATCCAATTATTCGAAATAAATTTTATTCGACTTATAATTTCACTTATTAATATTAAAATTGATTAAATATTCAAATTTTAATTCATAAAAATTCTGGGTCGTTACATACTACCCCACTTAAAAGAATTTCGTCCTCGAAATTAACAAATAAGAAAAGTTATAGAATCTATTAGCTTTCCCAAAAATTCATAATTAAACTTCTTACAATAACTTTACTAAGTTTTCAAATCATACTTTTGTTATCTTTTCAAAAACAAACTATCTTGTTTGACTTTCAACTCCAAATCAAAGTTTAAGTTTTCAAAATTTTCCAATTTTCTCAAATTTTTCTAACGCCTTAAATTTTCGAAAAAATTCGCCATAGTCTCCTTTGCGCAGCTCGATTCGGAAAAAAATGACAGTATATATATCACAAATATACATCTCATCTAGTAATGAGACATCCCGTAGGGAAAAAATGTAAAAGTACGATGTTTAATCCGAGATATCTACCTTATATTTTATTAGCGAGCATATACGGCTAATATAGCGCGAAAGCGAGCTCCAAATGCGAAGCAAACGCGATCCGCACCTACTAATCACTCAACAAACAACATGAGAACATGCATATATGAAAATAATCTCAATATACATCATATAGCAACATAACAACTACATAATATAGCAAATGCAACTAAAGCAACAAATGCAACCATCAACCAACTCAATATTCATTCATACTCTCATTAATATTCAATGAATTGGTTTTCAATTTAAATCATATTTGATTCATTAACATTGGATTTTATCAACTTTCATTCATATCCAATTTCAATTAGTTTGCATTTACTAATTAAATCCAATTCACATTCAATTCTATTCAAATTTATTTACTTTCAATTTGAATTCAATTTCATAGCTTCCAATTTCGCTAATTCACTTTCATTAACACTTAATGAATTTATATACAATCAATCAACAATCAAATAACAACCAATGTTTATTCAATACAACCAAATTCCTTTGCTTATATTCATTCCATTTGATTTAACACCTTCACTTTCAATTGGTTTAATTAAATTGATTTTCATTCAATTATTCAACTTCCAATAACATTAGATTTTAATGAATTACACTTACATTCATTACTTCGTATCAACTTAATTTACATTCAATTGATTTACATATTCAATCCATTCATTCAATTCAATTTCTAAAGTTGAATTTCATTTACATAACTCAAGTTCACATCCACCCCTTAACTTTATTAATTTACTTTGATACCAATATCAACTTCATTCAACATCTCTTAAGTTATATTTCCATTTTACAAACATCACTTGGTTTTACATAACTTAAATTCCCACTTATAAATCAATTTCAGATTCCAATTCTAAAGTAAATTTCCATTTAACTTTAAATTTCATTTTTATTTACAACTCATATTCATAAATATATTCATATAGTTTCACTTCTTATATATATATAAGTTTTTTTTTTCACAATTGTAAATCACTTTAATTATAATTCAATTCTTATAATTCTTTTGCTTATACAATTCTTCTTTTATTTAGATGATTCAAACAACCAAACAATCAACTTATATACACTTTAATAATTCTGAAAAATTATTTCTTCATATAAAAAATATAATCAAGGTAAAATTATTTCATTTACCCAATTTTAAAACAATATTATGTCGAATTGTTCTATTCAAGTGTTTATAAACCCCTTCGGCATAGTTGTACAGACCATACTGACGAAGGTTCATACGCCACTCAATAAACCAATCATCACAATATAAAACAATTTTATATTCACTAACAAATACGCTCGCATAGCTATTATTACTCTCAACTCATTCTAGAGTACTACTGACTCTATCTCTAATGAGTAATACCCAACAGAACCATGATTGTCGCTTAACCATATGCTCTGATACCACCTGTGAGGACCCGCAAATCCGTACTCCTTGAATATACACTAATCTCCATAGATTAATTCAAGATGAACAGAAATACGAATTCTCAATGTTTAAGAAAAAGAAAAAGGTAGAAGGAAAGAGAGAAAGATAGAGAATAGAGAGAAAAGAAAATAAATAGAACGGAACAGAACAGAAAACAACAGAACAACAACAGAATCTCACAATTCGCAGCGGAACAACATATAATAGATAAATGAATAATCTTTAAACAAAGAACTATATTAGTTATTACATTTTGTACATTTCATTACATCATATCATTAGAGTGTACAACAACAAACAGCGGAAAAGAAATACTATATAAACTAGTAATACGCCATGCCATCCAGCTTGCCTCCAGCAACTCCAGAATATCCTGATATACCTTAACTCTTGACTGCCCGTGTGGAAATTGGTGGGCACCCAGAGTTTAGGAAGGAAAACAATAAACTCCGAGTCAGTCATGTGACTGGTGTGAGAACTCAAAACAGTTTATTTATCTTTGAAAACAAAATAGAGGAATATTTTTAAAGTCAATTCGCAATGCTTTTAAAAATGTAACTACCATAAGACCTCCCACCACACACACAATGCAAACGCAGACTTGGAGGAGATTTCTTCTTATGTTAGTCAAAGATGCTTGATACGCATTAAAAAAGAAACATTTGATATTATTATTAGTGCATAGTGTAGAAATATTTCGAAAGTAGAATATAAATCTTAGCCAGCATAGGTACCATTATATTATGCCCACTATAGCTATCATATTAGATGGCAGGTTCTACAACTAAAACCGTACAAGTCTCGTATTGTTTCTTTGGATTTCCAACAAATGGTCAGGCCAAGGAACTTCCCATTGCCACATGAGAACGCCTCTGGAAGGACGTCCCCGAGAACCAAACCGGATCTCTGCCAACACAAGGCCGGGTTACCCCTAACTGGGTAACCACTGACACGAGTATGCCATCCCCCGGTCCTTTGGGACCTTTCACCGAGCGCTCGTCATCAACATCACACAATCATAAATAAAGTGTTTCAACATGAGTAAGTATCTGGGCTCCATACCATGATACCACCCTTTTCCAGAAGGAAATGCACATACCCTAAAGGGAGCTACCCCTTATAACCTTGCTGCATCTTTCCTGTTTTGACCATTCCGGGGTGTGAGGCTCGACGAAGTCACGTCCACAAAGACATACTTTATACAAAAGCCATGCTTTGGGTCAACAAATGATCATAGAAATGATCACCAAGATAAACGATCAAATAAATGATCCTGTCACAAATGATCAACACAATGATCATTTCACAACAACACTAAGCATGTCACATTACCAAATTGGGAATATATCGCTGATAACCATCAACTACATAACCTCTGAGCTCGTACGTCTCAGAGAAGGGTGTTAAGCTAAGAGAATAAATTCTCCGCCACCAACAGAAATATATTTGAAAGAAATTAGCTTTATATCTCAATTTGTAATGTCAGACATACAATCCATACAAGTCTGTTCCGGGCTCGAACAGAACCGAAGGCACTTACAAAGAAGTCCTTGCAATCCGGATATCCACAATCCTGATCGGATTCCCCATCACATATGGAGAACTCTATACCAGAGCAACTCGGTGCAGAGTCAATCGACAGGTCATCCTATCGCTCTCGCAAATACCCGGTCTTCAACACCGGTCATCAAATGTAATCCATTACGTCGTATCACTATTCGGAATGGGTAATCCGAATAACGAGCGCAATAATTTAAAAATAAGTGTGGCATTCAAATTCAAACAAATCACAACATATACCTTTCAAAGATAAATATTGATAGTCGGTTATTGAACTATCAATGGATATGCACAACATCACCAGATTCCAAATAATTTTCCAAATTATTTATTTCCCAAAAATATCCTTACAAGATATATAATTTCAATACCTCAAAAATAAATCAATATTTATTTTTAAACAAATTCCACTTTCTTTTATAAATTCCATAGTGAATTTACATTCCAAAATATCTACGAATATACGATTTCAATTATTCATTTTCAATTTATCTTCAAAAAGATAAATTCTCAAAATATTCACTTTAAATTGGAAAAACATATCCATACTTATTTATTAAGTAATTCTCAATCCATTTATTTTCAACACTTGGAAAATATTCAATATACTTAAATTGAGATTAAGTACCTATTTCATTCTTTAAGGAAATCATTCTCTTAAACATATTTATATGGGCCAAAACGAATGTTGCGTAAAACATCGTTACCACAACCCAAAATCACTAGTATAGGGATTCGAAATTAAAATAGATATATAAATCCCAATACTATACAAAACATTTCCTTTCGGAAATCATTTACTATAACAACAGTGTTATAGTCCACCATTTCCTTCTATTTCTCGAAAACGTCTATTTCAACAATAAATGTTGAAATCTATGGTTTCGAATCTCAACACATTTTAAAACACCGTTAGATCGTTTTAATTCTATTTAACATATCACATCCAAAACATTTTCTTTAACAAATTATTCACTATTCAAAAACGTGAATATACTACATTAACAAATTTCATCACTTCTATTCATTTTATTTCAAAGGATTATTCACAGTCAAAAATGTGAATATAACTCCATTAATAGGTTTCAACAATTTACTTATCAAAATAAGTCATTTGCGAATTTATAAAACAACGTTTATAAACTCCATTTCTATTTATTTTATAACAACTTCCTTTTATAAATTCCTTTATTAACCTATTCAATTTATAACTCAATTATAAACCAAAGGTTCATGTTATAAGTTAAATACTTAGAATTTATTCGTTTGCACAATCGTTCCTTTAAACTTTATAATTATAAATCTTATAACTTATAAGATTCAATTATTTATCCAAAACCATTCTTTTAATAACTTTATAAATTTTATAAACCTACCGCTTATAAAATTTCATTTATAACTTCACCGTTTATAATTCTATAAATTTCATTCATTTACGAAATTTATTCACAATTCATTCTAACACTTATAAAACTCGTTTTATCATTCAAATATTTCTAATTTATAAATATCAATTTATAAATCTTTTGTATAAATCAATTTATATTATTATTTTAAAACATCTTTAAACTCCTTTATAATTTCATCATTTTGTTTTATAAATAATCAAATTTTATAAATCCTATATTTTCAACTTTTATAATAAATTCAAAAATCCTGATTAAACTATTTTATAAAATCATTAGCCTCATATTTTCAAAAATCAACCTTTAACTATATTTCTCAAAAATCATAATTTTATAACTTTTAAAAGTATAACGTTTATTTATTTAAAATAAATCAATTTCCAAAAATATTTTATAACGTATACTTCAAAAGTCACTTTAAAAATCATTTTAAAATTCCAAAATTTGGGCCAATGATGCTACACACCAAATAGTCAATCACAACAACAACGACATCATATATCGATATGATAATCCATCAAATATCAAAATATCTAAAATCAAATAAATACTGTTGAGGAATCCAGTTGGATCCCTCCAACCTGTTTTCCTGCATCCGCAAACATTAGCACAATACCAATTCCGCTCTAGTACGGAATTATCGCGGTATATGGGATTTAAAATATTATCCGCTTAATAGACGGCGCAATAGGATCTCATCCGCTATACAATGCGGGAAATCAACAACTGCAATATATACAAATGCCAATATATATATATTGCTATTATATATAATACCAATTTCACTGTTTATGAAATATTCGCGGTATATGTTTTTAATAAATAACATCCGCTTACTAACGGCGCATAATGTCTATTTTAACAATCAATAGATAACAATCATCATTCAAACATGCATTCTAGTATTTTAAATCTAACTATTTAAAATATAAATCGAAACTGTTCGATTGAGTGAGAAGTTCTCACCTTGATTTTATTTCCGTTTCAGCTTTTATTTCGAATAAAATTAAACGGAAGTTTAATTTTACCCGAAATTTTCATTGACTCCAATCAACTCCAATCCAATTCCATAGCGTAGTGCTCGATAAAACGAACCCGTCGCAATTTGTTTTGTCAAAATCCGACCTCGTACGACAAAGATACAAAAATTTAAATATTACACGATTTAAATTATAATTTATTTTCAATTTCTTTTTCAATCTTAAACCTTGATAACATCTCAGCCACACATTTTTGAACTGAGAAATCTCGGCTGCAATTGCTTCCTTCCCACGCGCGTTCGTCCCAGGTAGCTCACGCACGCAATGAAACCCATCCCTCGTTTAAACACTTCGACGTCGGCCTCCCTCCCGAGCTAATTGAAGACGATCGAATGGCACCACGTCGCGCGCCTCCCCTAGAGCCACCACCGGCCTGAACCCCATGCGACTCGGTCAACTCCTTTGCTCAAAAAATGAGCTCGAACCCGCTGCCTTCACACACGAACTACCGCTTCATCTTTGCATAAAAACCCATCATCATCGTTGAATAGGTAGATATCGAGGTGTTCTCTAAATTTCCAGTTAAAAGATTTTTGTAAAAGCAAGTGGATTTCGAGATATTAGAGGGGGAACGACGACAATTTTAGTCTTTGAATTTGAAGATGGCGGCCGGCTGCTTAGAGCTAGGGTTAGGGTTTATAAATTTTTTTTTTTTAATTTTCTTGTGAGAATATGGGCTATTTATAGAGAATAAATGAACACTATTCATCCGAGTTTTCAAAACTCCGATTTACGCGCGGTGACTGGCGTTTCTGGGGTTTATCCCGCATTCCGGACACAATGGGTTAGGTTTCGGAAGCTAATTCGGTCATCTGTGTGAGTTATGGCAATAAACGTTCAATTTAAATTAAACCGATTTAAACGATTTTCTAGACGTTTTAGCTTGCACCGGACAAACGGTAAACCCGATTGACATAAAATTTGAAACCTTACAATAATATCACATTACGGATCCGATGAAACTAGATTCGTCGAAATCCGAGACTGTGTGAAAAATGGCTATTTTAACTCGCCAAATTATTATTAAAACAATTTCGATGCATTTCGAGCTTCCACGATCAAACGATAACTCCGATTGCTACGAAAATTGAAATTCGATAATAACAAACTATTACGGATCCAATGGAACTAGTTTCGTCCAATTCTGAGACTGTTCAAAAATTGGCTATTTCACTAGTCGATTAAATATTAAAATATTCAATTTTCACAAATAAACTTTTAATTCGATTTTAAAAGTTCTAAAATATCGTTCTAACTTCAATATGATAAAATAAAATTTCCCAAATCATTTTCAATCATATTTAACCCAATGTTCAATTATTTCCATAATTTAACATATTAAATTATCGATTTAATTATTCAATTAAATCCAATTATTCAAAATAAATTTTATTCGATTTTTAATTTCACTTATTAATATTAAAATTAATTAAATATTCAAATTTTAATTCATAAAAATTCTGGGTCGTTACATACTTCCCCCCTTAAAAGAATTTCGTCCTCGAAATTAACAAATAAGAAAAGTTACAGAATCTATTAGCTTTCCCAAAAATTCATAATTAAACTTCTTACAATAACTTTACTATGTTTTCAAATCATACTTAGTTATCTTTTCACAAACAAACTATCTTGTTTGACTTTCAACTGCAAATCAAAGTTTAAGTTTTCAAAATTTTCCAATTTTCTAAAATTTTTCTAACGCCTTAAATTTTCGAAAAAATTCGCCATAGTCTCCTTTGCGCGGCTCGATTCGGAAAAAAATGACAGTATATATATCATAAATATACATCTCATCTAGTAATGAGACATCCCGTAGGGAAAAAATGTAAAAGTACGATGTTTAATCTGAGATATCTACCTTATATTTTATTAGCGAGCATATACGGCTAATATAGCGCGAAAGCGAGCTCCAAATGCGAAGCAAACGCGATCCGCACCTACTAATCACTCAACAAACAACATGAGAACATGCATATATGAAAATAATCTCAATATACATCATATAGCAACATAACAACTACATAATATAGCAAATGCAACTAAAGCAACAAATGCAACCATCAACCAACTCAATATTCATTCATACTCTCATTAATATTCAATGAATTGGTTTTCAATTTAAATCATATTTGATTCATTAACATTGGATTTTATCAACTTTCATTCATATCCAATTTCAATTAGTTTGCATTTACTAATTAAATCCAATTCACATTCAATTCTATTCAAATTTATTTACCTTCAATTTGAATTCAATTTCATAGCTTCCAATTTCGCTAATTCACTTTCATTAACACTTAATGAATTTATATACAATCAATCAACAATCAAATAACAACCAATGTTTATTCAATACAACCAAATTCCTTTGCTTATATTCATTCAATTTGGTTTAACACCTTCACTTTCAATTGGTTTAATTAAATTGATTTTCATTCAATTATTCAACTTCCAATAACATTAGATTTTAATGAATTACACTTACATTCATTACTTCGTATCAACTTAATTTACATTCAATTGATTTACATATTCAATCCATTCATTCAATTCAATTTCTAAAGTTGAATTTCATTTACATAAATCAAGTTCACATCCACCCCTTAACTTTATTAATTTACTTTGATACCAATATCAACTTCATTCAACATCTCTTAAGTTATATTTCCATTTTACAAACATCACTTGGTTTTACATAACTTAAATTCCCACTTATAAATCAATTTCAGATTCCAATTCTAAAGTAAATTTCCATTTAACTTTAAATTTCATTTTTATTTACAACTCATATTATTAAATATATTCATATAGTTTCACTTCTTATATATATATATAAGTTTTTTTTTCACAATTGTAAATCACTTTAATTATAATTCAATTCTTATAATTCTTTTGCTTATACAATTCTTCTTTTATTTAGATGATTCAAACAACCAAACAATCAACTTATATACACTTTAATAATTCTGAAAAATTATTTCTTCATATAAAAAATATAATCAAGGTAAAATTATTTAATTTACCCAATTTTAAAACAATATTATGTCGAATTGTTCTATTCAAGTGTTTATAAACCCCTTCGGCATAGTTGTACAGACCGTGCTGACAAAGGTTCATACGCCACTCAATAAACCAATCATCACAATATAAAACAATTTTATATTCACTAACAAATACGCTCTCATAGCTATTATTACTCTCAACTCATTCTAGAGTACTACTGACTCTATCTCTAATGAGTAATACCCAACAGAACCATGGTTGTCGCTTAACCATATGCTCTGATACCACCTGTGAGGACCCGCAAATCCGTACTCCTTGGATATACACTAATCTCCATAGATTAATTCAAGATGAACAGAAATACGAATTCTCAATGTTTAAGAAAAAGAAAAAGGTAGAAGGAGAGAGAGAAAGATAGAGAATAGAGAGAAAAGAAAATAAATAGAACGGAACAGAACAGAAAACAACAGAATCTCACAATTCGCAGCGGAACAACATATAATAGATAAATGAATAATCTTTAAACAAAGAACTATATCAGTTATTACATTTTATACATTTCATTTACATCATATCATCAGAGTGTACAACAACAAACAGCGGAAAAGAAATACTATATAAACTAGTAATACGCCATGCCATCCAGCTTGCCTCCAGCAACTCGAGAATATCCAGAATATCCTGATATACCTTAACTCTTGACTGCCTGTGTGGAAATTGGTGGGCACCCAGAGTTTAGGAAGGAAAACAATAAACTCCGAGTCAGTCATGTGACTGGTGTGAGAACTCAAAACAGCTTATTTATCTTTGAAAACAAAATAGAGGAATATTTTTAAAGTCAATTCGCAATGCTTTTAAAAATGTAACAACCATAAGACCTCCCACCACACACACAATGCAAACGCAGACTTGGAGGAGATTTCTTCTTATGTTAGTCAAAGATGCTTGATACGCATTAAAAAAGAAACATTTGATATTATTATTAGTGCATAGTGTAGAAATATTTCGAAAGTAGAATATAAATCTTAGCCAGCATAGGTACCATTATATTATGCCCACTATAGCTACCATATTAGATGGCAGGTTCCACAACTAAAACCGTACAAGTCTCGTATTGTTTCTTTGGATTTCCAACAAATGGTCAGGCCAAGGAACTTCCCATTGCCACATGAGAACGCCTCTGGAAGGACGTCCCCGAGAACCAAACCGGATCTCTGCCAACACAAGGCCGGGTTACCCCTAACTGGGTAACCACTGACACGAGTATGCCATCCCCCGGTCCTTTGGGACCTTTCACCGAGCGCTCGTCATCAACATCACACAATCATAAATAAAGTGTTTCAACATGAGTAAGTATCTGGGCTCCATACCATGATACCACCCTTTTCCAGAAGGAAATGCACATACCCTAAAGGGAGCTACCCCTTATAACCTTGCTGCATCTTTCCTGTTTTGACCATTCCGGGGTGTGAGGCTCGACGAAGTCACGTCCACAAAGACATACTTTATACAAAAGCCATGCTTTGGGTCAACAAATGATCATAGAAATGATCACCAAGATAAACGATCAAATAAATGATCCTGTCACAAATGATCAACACAATGATCATTTCACAGCAACACTAAGCATGTCACATTACCAAATTGGGAATATATCGCTGATAACCATCAACTACATAACCTCTGAGCTCGTACGTCTCAGAGAAGGGTGTTAAGCTAAGAGAATAAATTCTCCGCCACCAACAGAAATATATTTGAAAGAAATCAGCTTTATATCTCAATTTGTAATGTCAGACATACAATCCATACAAATCTGTTCCGGGTTCGAACAGAACCGAAGGCACTTACAAAGAAGTCCTTGCAATCCGGATATCCACAATCCTGATCGGATTCCCCATCACATATGGAGAACTCTATACCGGAGCAACTCGGTGCAGAGTCAATCGACAGGTCATCCTATCACTCTCGCAAATACCCGGTCTTCAACGCCGGTCATCAAATGCAATCCATTATGTCGTATCACTATTCGGAATGGGTAATCCGAATAACGAGCGCAATAATTTAAAAATAAGTGTGGCATTCAAATTCAAACAAATCACAACAAATACCTTTCAAAGACAAATATTGATAGTCGGTTATTGAACTATCAATGGATATGCACGACATCACCAGATTCCAAATAATTTTCCAAATTATTTATTTCCCAAAAATATCTTTACAAGATATATAATTTCAATACCTCAAAAATAAATCAATATTTATTTTTAAACAAATTCCACTTTCTTTTATAAATTCCATAGTGAATTTACATTCCAAAATATCTACGAATATACGATTTCAATTATTCATTTTCAATTTATCTTCAAAAAGATAAATTCTCAAAATATTCACTTTATATTGGAAAAACATATCCATACTTATTTATTAAGTAATTCTCAATCCATTTATTTTCAACACTTGGAAAATGTTCAATATACTTAAATCGAGATTAAGTACCTATTTCATTCTTTAAGGAAATCATTCTCTTAAACATATTTATATGGGCCAAAACGAATGTTGCGTAAAACATCGTTACCACAACCCAAAATCACTAGTATAGGGATTCGAAATTAAAATAGATATATAAATCCCAATACTATACAAAACATTTCCTTTCGGAAATCATTTACTATAACAACAGTGTTATAGTCCACCATTTCCTTCTATTTCTCGAAAACGTCTATTTCAACAATAAATGTTGAAATCTATGGTTTCGAATCTCAACACATTTTAAAACATCGTTAGATCGTTTTAATTCTATTTAAAATATCACATCCAAAACATTTTCTTTAACATATTATTCACTATTCAAAAACGTGAATATACTACGTTAACAAATTTCATCACTTCTATTCATTTTATTTCAAAGGATTATTCACAGTCAAAAATGTGAACCATTAATAGGTTTCAACAATTTAATTATCAAAATAAGTCGTTTGCGAATTTATAAAACAACGTTTATAAACTCCATTTCTATTTATTTTATAACAACTTCCTTTTATAAATTCCTTTATTAACCTATTCAATTTATAACTCAATTATAAACCAAAGGTTCATGTTATAAGTTAAATACTTAGAATTTATTCGTTTGCACAATCGTTCCTTTAAACTTTATAATTATAAATCTTATAACTTATAAGATTCAATTATTTATCCAAAACCATTCTTTTAATAACTTTATAAATTTTATAAACCTACTGCTTATAAAATTTCATTTATAACTTCACCGTTTATAATTCGATAAATTTCATTCATTTACGAAATTTATTCGCAATTCATTCTAACACTTATAAAACTCGTTTTATCATTCAAATATTTTTAATTTATAAATATCAATTTATAAATCTTTTATATAAATCAATTTATATTATTATTTTAAAACATCTTTAAACTCTTTTATAATTTCATCATTTTGTTTTATAAATAATCAAATTTTATAAATCCTATATTTTCAACTTTTATAATAAAGTCAAAAATCCCGATTAAACTATTTTATAAAATCATTAGCCTCATATTTTCAAAAATCAACCTTTAACTATATTTCTCAAAAATCATAATTTTATAACTTTTAAAAGTACAACGTTTATTTATTTAAAATAAATCAATTTCCAAAAATATTTTATAACGTATACTTCAAAAGTCACTTTAAAAATCATTTTAAAATTCCAAAATTTGGGCCAATGATGCTACACACCAAATAGTCAATCACAGCAACAACGACATCATATATCAATATGATAATCCATCAAATATCAAAATATCTGAAATCAAATAAATACTGTTGAGGAATCCAGTTGGATCCCTCCAACCCGTTTTCCTGCATCCACAAACATTAGCACAATACCAATTCCGCTCCAGTACGGAATTATCGCGGTATATGGGATTTAAAATATTATCCGCTTAATAGACGGCGCAATAGGGTCTCATCCGCTATACAATGCGGGAAACAACAACTGCAATATGTACATATGCCAATATATATATATATTGCTATTATATATAAAACCAATTTCACTGTTTATGAAATATTCGCGGTATATGTTTTTAATAAATAACATCCGCTTACTAACGGCGCATAATGTCTATTTTAACAATCAATAGATAACAATCATCATTCAAACATGCATTCAAGTATTTTAAATCTATCTATTTAAAATATAAATCGAAACTGTTCGATTGAGTGAGAAGTTCTCACCTTGATTTTATTTCCGTTTCAGCTTTTATTTCGAATAAAATTAAACGGACGTTTAATTTTACCCGAAATTTTCATTGACTCCAATCGACTACAATCTAATTCCATAGCGTAGTGCTCGACAAACGAACCCATCGCAATTTGTTTTGTCAAAATCCGACCTCGTACAACAAAGATACAACAATTTAAATATTAGACGATTTAAATTATAATTTATTTTCAATTTCTTTTTCAATCTTAAACCTTGACAACATCTCAGCCACACATTTTTGAACTGAGAAATCTCGGCCGCAATTGCTTCCTTCCCACGCGCATTCCTCCCAGGTAGCTCACGCACGCAATGAAACCCATCACTCGTTTAAAAACTTCGACGTCGGCCTCCCCCCCGAGCTAATTGAAGACGATCGAATGGCACCACGTCGCGCGCCTCCCCCGGAGCCACCACCGGCCTGAACCCTATGCGGCTCGGTCAACTCCTTTGCTCGAAAAACGAGCTCGAACCCGCTGCCTTCACACACGAACTTCCGCTTCATCTTTGCATAAAAACCCATCATCATCGTTGAATAGGTAGATATCGAGGTGTTCTCTAACTTTCCAGTTAAAAGATTTTTGTAAAAGCAAGTGGATTTCGAGATATTAGAGGGGGAACGACGGCAATTTTAGCCTTTGAATTTGAAGATGGCGGCCGACTGCTTAGAGCTAGGGTTAGGGTTTAGAATTTTTTTTTTATTTTCTTGTGAGAATATGGGCTATTTATAGAGAATAAATGAACACTATTCATCCGGGTTTTCAAAACTCCGATTTACTCGCGGTGACTGGCGTTTTTGGGGTTTATCCCGCATTCCGGACACAATGGAACAGGTTTCGGAAGCTAATTCGGTCATCTGTGTGAGTTATGGCAATAAACGTTCAATTTAAATTAAACCGATTTAAACGATTTTCTAGGCGTTTTAGCTTGCACCGGACAAACGGTAAATCCGATTGACATGAAATTTGAAACCTTAAAATAATATCACATTACGGATCCGATGAAACTGGTTTCATCGAAATCCGAGACTGTGTGGAAAATGGCTATTTTAACTCGCCAAATTATTATTAAAACAATTTCGATGCGTTTCGAGCTACCACGATCAAACGATAACTCCGATTGCTACAAAAATTGAAATCCGATAATAACAAACTATTACGGTTCCAATGGAACTAGTTTCGTCCAATTCTGAGACTGTTCAAAAATTGGCTATTTCACTAGTCGATTAAATATTAAAATATTCAATTTTCACAAATAAACTTTTAATTAGATTTTAAAAGTTCTAAAATATCGTTCTAACTTCAATATGATAAAATAAAATTTCCCAAATCATTTTCAATCATATTTAACCCAATGTTCAATTATTTCCATAATTTAACATATTAAATTATCGATTTAATTATTCAATTAAATCCAATTATTCGAAATAAATTTTATTCGACTTATAATTTCACTTATTAATATTAGAATAAATTAAATATTCAAATTTTAATTCATAAAAATTCTGGGTCGTTACACGCTACATAGTAAAAAGATACGTCTCTCCATCTAGCTTCAACTCCTGATCTCCACAGCAATTCTTTTCTGACTTCGCTCCTGGATAACTGAAATCTGACACTAGGCTGCCCGTGTGGAAAATTATGGGCAGCCAGAGTTTAGAACGAGAACAATAAACTCTAGGTCAGTCATGGGACTGGTGTGTGAGATCTTAAAAATAGTTATTCTTTTACAAAAGAAAAACAAAGGAATTTAAAAAAAATCCGTAATTCTTTTTAGAAAATGAAACTACCATAAGGCCTCCCGCCACACACAAATACAAACGCAGAATTGGAGGAGATTTCTCCTTATTGTAGTCAAACATGCTTGATAGGCAAAATAATTTGATATTATTATTATTAGTGCATAGTGGAAAACATTTCGAAAGTATAATATTAATCTTAGCCAGCATAGACTTCCGAACTATGTTTACTACAGCTACCATCTAAACAGTGGGGCACCACCATAAGTAGATGGCAGGTTATACAACTAAAACCATTTTGGGTTCGTATTGAGAATTGGATTTCCAACAAATGGTCAGGCCAAGGAACTTCCCATTGCCACATGGGTACGCCTCTAGATAGATGCCCCGAGAACCTAACCGGATCTCTGCCAACACAAGGCCGGGTTACCTCTTCAAAAATAGGTAACCACTGACACGAGTATGCCATTCCCCGGTTGTAAACAACCTTTATCCGAGGATCCTCAACAACAACAATCACAAAGTAATATATATTTGCGATATTCACATAAGTTAAGTATCTAGGCTCCATACCATGATACCACTTCTATCCAGAAGGAAATGTACATACCCTAAGAGGCGCTATCCCCTATAACCTTGCTGCATTCTTCCTGTTTTGACCATTCCGGGGTGTGAGGTCCAACGAAGTCTCGTCCACAAAGCTACGCTTTTCACAAAAGCCATGCTTCGATCAACAAATGATCAGTAGCACTTCGTATGCCACATTACCAAATTGGGAATGTATCACTAGTAAACGTCAACTACATAACCTCTAAGCTCGTATGTCTCAAAGAAGGGTACTAAGCTAAAAGAATAAATTCGCCACCACCAACAAAAATGTATTTGATAGAAACCAGCCTTACATCTCAAACTGTAACGTTAGACACACATCCATACAAGTCCGTTCCAGGATCGAATGAAACTGAAGGCACTTCCAAAGAAGCCCTTACAATCCGGATATTCACTAATCACGTTCGGAATTCCCATCACAAAGGGTGGTAAAATCTCTATACCGGAGCAACCCGGTGCAGAGACATTCGACAGGTATCCTTTCATTTTCGAAAATACCCGGTCTTCAACATCGTCTTCACATGCAATCCCATTTTGTCATACCGTTATTCGAAATGGTTTTATGACACGAGGTCCTCTCTCGGCTAATTCGAATAATGAGCGCTTATTTTTAAAAATAAGCGTTCATTCAATTTCAAACAAATCACAACAATTTCACTTTGATCTTTTAAACCAAAGATCCATCACAATCACAAAGGTTCGATGTGGGTTTCGAATATCCATTTGGAATTTGACTCCCGGTCGCATCGAAATTCAAATGTCGATTAAGGCCAATATTGATAGTCGGTTATTTAACTATCAATTGTCATTAACAACAGTCACTGGATTTCAAATAATTTTTCCCCAATTATTATTATTTTCAATATATCTTCGCAAGATAAAATTTCACACTTCAATCCTTTGGAAATAAATAAATTTCAAAACAATTTTTTTCCAAACATTTATTCATTTCCACTGAAAATCTGCCGATTTCAAATATTTTAGAATAATATAAAAATACTTATTCAAAATATACTTGGAAACATTTAAAACAAATGGTTTTCAAATATTTGCTTAAGTATTAGTTATGAGGAATATTATACTAATATCTCATATAAAATTCAAGTCTAAAAACTAATTTTAAAATAAAATTAGTAGATAGAGTATAAATATTTAAATACCTATTTTCTAGATCAAAAATCAATTTAATCTTTTAAATAATCCCTTATATAATTTATTAAATAAATTTTACTTACAGTTTCACTTTTGTTATACATTCATATTAGATAAGTTCAATTCATTTATAACATTTTATAATTTTAATTGACTTATATAATATTCTTAAGAATACTTTTATATTAATTTTATTAATTAAATATCATTTAATTAATTTTACTGATTAATTAATTAACATTTTAAATAATTTAATTTTATTCATTTTAAAGATTTTAAATTTGAATACACACACACACACACACATTAATACCTTAGACATTGATTTTGATGACAACAACTATATATAATCATATAAAATATAAACACTAATGTTTTGCCAAGTTATATAGCATATAATGCAGAATATTACATAGGTATTGAATCGAAGACTGTACAGTATAAAGAACCAAAAGATAGATATGTAGACTCGTGAGTTCAAAAACCTAGATATGAAGATCTCAAGATTATAATTTAGTGTATAAAGTCATACCATATATTGTTTAAGTCCTTGGTAACAATCTTTGATGTCTATATCCAATTTTCATTTATGTTTTTTTAACCAATTTTAAAATTTTTGTAACTAGTTTCTCCAACAATATTATTTTTAGAACCAAATGTAAAACTTTTAAATTTTATTCAAAAGTTATTTTAAAAATATACTCAGCTTTCCAGGAAAGAATTTCTTTTTTTTCATTACAAAATGGTCCATTCCAATAAATAAATCTTCTTGATTTATTTTAAATTTACATTCCAATTTGTAAATTTCTTTCCACACTTTAAAAATAAACCAATATTTATTTTCAAAAAATCTCTTTCTTTTGTAAATTCCTATTGTGAATTTACATTCCAAATATCAACTGATATATGAATTTTAAATTGATTTCCATATAACACCTTCAAAACCAAATCAAATCCCAATTTGATTTCCAATTTATTTTAAACGCAAAGTCAAATTCCAATTTGATTTCCCCAAATAATTTTTCCAATAACAAATCAAATCAATTTCAAATTGATTTCTCAAAATTATTTCCAACACACCAAACCAAATTTCCAAATCGATTCCTAATGTTTACTTTAACTCCAAATTAATTCCTGAATCGATTTCTAAAATTTATTTCAACTCTAAATTAAATTCCAAAATTTAATTTCTAAATTTATTTCCTTTTGAAATATTTTTTTTATCTCTTTCAATAATTTAAAACACGTATCTTGGATAACTTCTTCAACCATTAAACAATATTACCTGAAATTCCTTTATTAAAATATTTTCCCATATTTTTGGAATTTCAATAAGTTTCAAAGATAAAACTTTATCTATTTAAATTTCCTTCTTTTAAAATTCACTCAGTTCCTTTGAATGAATTCATTATAAATTTTCTATCCAAATTTTAAAATCAATTAATTATTTATTTCTGGTATCCTACGATACCAAAAAATTATTCGGCTGAAATACAGCCTTCAACGATTTCTATCACAAATAGTCACACAAATTAAAAATAATCAATACACAACATACGATATAAATTAAATATCTGAGGAATCCAGTTGGATCCCTCCAACCTGTTTCCCTGCATCCACAGACGTTAGCATAACAATTAAATACCCATCCCACTGCGAGGTGGAATATTGTGGTATATGGGATTTATAAAATATTATCCGCTATTATGCGGCGCAATAGGGTCTAAACTAATATAACTAATAATAAATAATTATCCAAACAAACAATCAATCAATTTTAATTTAACTATCAAAATTCCACAACCAATCAATAACTGGAATTTTCAATTAAAATTTTGAGTGAGAAGATCTCACCTTTCATTTGCATGCAATCCATTTCCATTCCAGCAATTTCTTCATGATTTAAAACCTTGTAACAATATTATAAGGTTTATTAATATTCGAATTTGTCAAACCATCAAATTTTCCTATTCGATAAGTTTAGTTAACCAAAAACTTTATATTAAACTAAAATTTTTAGTTCAAACAAATTTCCTCTTTTATAAATTATTTTTAGTAAATTAAATAATTGAACAAGTTAATTCCTCTTTTCTATTCCCAAAATCTGATTTTTAAATTTACTTTTAAACACTTTAAAATTCATATACATATATTTTTTTCCCAAAACCTTATCTGTATCTAATTTTTCTAGCTTACCTATATAATTAAATTAAAATAGTCATGTGTATATATATATTAAAATTGAAAACTGCACCTATATATATTTCTCTTTACTGAAATTTAATTTTCCTAAACCAAAACATTTTAATCCTGAAAATAAAGATCTCCCGACAGTTGAAATTGTCAAATTACAAATTAAAAAAACATAAAAAAATTCAAATTACCTCAAAGCGCTGCCGCACCCCTCAGCTGACCAGAAAACATTGTCTGGATCGTCGATGGCCACCAAATCGATCGCATCACTCAATCCTGTCGATCGTCGCAGCCGAAGCCCCATATGCATCACGACTCCCCTTTCCATGCTCGACATCGTCACCGTTGAACCTCACACGCCGCCGATGAAGAAGCCACCTCGATTTTCCCTAGGCCTCGTGCGATTATCAAATACGCCTGCCACGAGCTCGCGCCACATCCTCTAGGCCGCCTGCTTGCACGCGACCGAATCGTGGTGCCGATCGACCCTTTATCGCTGCCTTTTTTTTATTGCTTTCCATCGATCTGATTTTGGAAACGAAGAAGAAAAAAGAATTCGGCCATTGATGATTTCGAACGAAATTAAGTTGTATATGTTATATTTTTTATTTAATTTGAAACGAGATTTGAAGAATCAAACTGAGAAGGAACTCGATTTAGATTCAAGAGCAGCGGCCATTATTTTTTTTGAATGAAAAGGATGGTTTTCGTTTTCTTTTATTATTATTTTTCATTCTTTGAGCTAGAAATTTTTTTCAACGCGTGTAAAAATATATGCCAGGTGTTAGATAACGAGAACGTGTAAAATTTGCTTTTGTAAAACATTATTTCATTAAATTTTAATTTTAAATTCAAATTGCTTTGATAACCGCATTCCAAAATCTCGATCTCCAATCGAGGCGTGCCGTCAGGCATTTATAATGTTATAGCCCTATTCCTAACGCAATGGAAAAGGCTTCGGGTCGAAACTCGATCGTATGGAGAAGATAGCTTTTCAAACTAGTTATATAATTAAATTTCGATATAAATTTCAACGCGTTTGCTTATCATACGGCTAAACGATCACTCCGAATGCTACGAAAATTGAAATCTGATAATAACACAATATTGCAGATCCAATAGAACAGGTTTCATCGAATTCCGAGACTGTGCCTCATAAAGTAATTTTTAAATATCGATTTTAAACGATAAAATTTCAAAACTGAACAAATCATTCCCAAATCCAATTTTGAAGCTTCTATTATCTCCAGTATTATCAATATGAATTTTACAAGCCTTTGAAATATTTTTATTCAGTTTAAAACTGAAGATTCAAATTTTTATCCAACTTCGATAAATTAAATTTAATAATTAAATTTTCAAATCCATAATTAATTTTGGAATTCAAGTTAAGCCATCATTCAAATATCTAAAATCAATTAAATATTCCATTTCAAATGTTAAAAATTTCCGGGTCGTCACATATCTAACATGGTAATACGATTTGAGTAAAGTATAAAGACTTTTTTTCCTTGTTTGAAGTTTGGTTTAATGGTTTAAATCATTTTGAAATTGTTTTTAAGGAAAATTATGGGAGGGGATCTTTAAGTATAAATGACTCAGATATTAGAAAAACAGATGGGATTAGAATGGGGTTGCGCCCTATACATTAGCTTTTAGCCCTATCTAATTGTTGTCCAAAATTCCAATGTGTAGGACTTGCTCACAGGTAGACTAAAATTATGATTGCACATCGAAAGGAATATATGTTGTATACATACAGGTTATTGGTATGCCCGTAGAACCATTAGGCTCGAGAGAACCTAGGAGATGATTAAGTTAGGGACAGATAGTCCAGAAGTGAGTAATTTAATAGATAGTTTAGGACAGACCATCCTAATGGGAATGGTTAAATAGATAGATAAGGATAGATAATCCTAAATATGAATTTCTAACAGATGTTAGGTTAATTTTAATTATGTTGTCTGGTAGGCTCGAGTCAATCAATTGTTAAAAGTTATTTTTATTTGAGCATATAGTTCATTATTTCCTAACATTTATGTATGATTACATGATGATTATTTGTTGAGATTAATCATTGTGGATGTAGGAGCACAATATGTGGTTATATGATAGGATTCACAATGATAAGTTTTAAAAAGAATGTTAGTGAGGGGAAACCGTTCCGCTAAGCATCGTGGTCTCACTTAACATAATTAAACCAGGATGTATAGTATTATTCATACCAAGCTTTATGTCTGACTCGAAGTTTTCATTTTCTCCTTAAACTTTAAGTAATCAAAACCAATTTGAGTAGATTGAGAGGTTAAGGATTATTTCATGTTTCTAGGTTGTTTGACGAATAAGCTACCGCAGGATGCTGGAGGCAACATATAGTTATTTAGGATTTACTGCTTTTATTTATGTTTAGATGATTTCTGCTGCGTTATGATATATTAGGTCGTATATGACCATTTGACCTGATCAATCTCTGGGATATCTTCATGTACTGCTCTCGACGTAATTTCTAGTAACTATATTTATTCGGTGCCTAGGAATACGATTGGATTATCTAACGTGAATGTGGAACAAATATTATTTGGAAATGTAATGAAGTAATCTATGATTTGTTTCATATTCAAACGCTTCTGATATTATTGATACCATTAACATAGCAGTATTTAGTCGTCGAAAGCTAATACTATAGATGGCTGCAACATCTGTAGTGCTTAGTTTTGGGCCTCTAGATAGGGGATGTTACATCCATTAATGAAATCCTTGACCATCGAATCCCATTTCCAAATTGAAACCTTCAAAGGATGCTAAAGCTCACTCGAGTACTGATGCTCTACCTTCACTTATTGGCATGTGAGACATCTCCTTACATAATCTCCTATATCTTTCTTCATTCCTTCTCAGAAGAAACTTCTCTTCATATCTCTGTATATCTTAGTACCACCTGGATGAATGGTGAACTTTGAACGATGACTTTCAGCTAACTCTTCCTTCTGTAGGCCTCATATATTCGAAAATACAACCTTCCATTCCTCCATGGTCTGCCTTCTCTATCAACATTGAACCTCTTTGGCTCAACTACCTCAGTTTCATACCTAGACTCCTCTATTTTTCATCATAGATATGACCTTCCTTCTATAGTTTAGAAATCTTCTCTACAGTTCAAGTCGAACTTTCAAGTAGTATAATGTTCCGGGAGTTCTACTTGGTCTTATGTTAAAGTGAAACTGTACATTACATGCATACAATAACTATAACATGTTTTACTCATCAATCATTTCCAAAACACAATTCAGTTACTTTCGGTAAGGTGTCAACCGCCTTATTACCCTCTTCTGAGGTATACTCCATCCCTAAATTATATGATGCAAAAAACTATAACCACCCCTGTTGCCTAATATTCAACTCCTTCTAAGAGAGCAAATATCTCAAGGACTTATGGTTAGCAAATAGCTCAAACATTTCTCCTAAGAGATAACGCCTCCAAATCTTTAATGCAAAACAACAACCACTAACTCTAAGTCATGAGTAAGGTATCAAAATTCATGGGGTTGCAACTACCTAGATGCATAAGCTATTACTTTTCCATTTTGCATCAATATTACTCTAGCCTCGAACCAGATGCATCTACATATATGGTCATATCATCATTCTCCTTGGATATCACTAGCACATGAGTATACATCAATCGAAGCTCTACTCTTGGAATGGCTCCTCACACTCTTTCATCCAAATATATTTCTCATTCTTCCAAGTCAGTTTCATCATCAATGCTGCTACATGAGAGAATCCTTAATGACCCCCTCCAATTGTAACCAACCAAACCTAAGAAACTATGCATTACAGCCATAGTCTCAAGTCTCTTCCACATATTTACTGCATCAACTTTTGAAGGGTCTACAGCCGAACTCCTTTCGAAAATTAAATAGCCTAGGAACTTTACCTCCTTTCTCAAAAAATGACATTTAGAAATTTCTCATTTAACTTATGCCGCCTCAACGTCTCCATCACAATCCTTAGGCGCACTGCATGCTCCTCCTCATCTCTCGAGTATACGAAGATATCATCCATAAAAACTAACGCATATCTATCAAGATGGTCTTAGAAATCCTATTCATCAAGTTTATAAAGAACGTTGGTGAATTGTTGGTCCAAATGGCATTGCTAACCATGCATATGAACTATGCCTCATATTAAACGCGATCAATGGAACACTTTCCTCCTCAACCCTCAGTTGATGGAATTCCAAAGCTAAATCTAACTACGAGCACATCTTAGCTCCATTCAACTAATCAAACAAGTCATCAATTCTCGAAAATGGATATCTACTCTTCATCATTCTTTCATTCAACTTCTAATGGTTAATGCACAGCCTTAAAGACCCATTGGACTTCTTTGCAAAAACCACTATAGCTCCCCAAGGCAAGCTACTCGGCCTTACAAAGCTTTTCTCTTCTAATGCCACCAACTGTTTCTTTAAATCCACCATATCCTTCAAGGGCATTCTACTATAGGGTTGACTTATTAGTTCGGCTATCAGTAGCAATTCTATATGAAGTTCTACTGATCTCGAGGATGGCAACCCTAAGACCAGTTTGAATACATAGGAAATTCCATTATTACTCATACTATACTAAGACCTACCTCCTCCTAAACTAAAGCAAACATACTCCGAATCATAGGCAGAATATCTAACTTCATGCGTTCGAAGTTGCTGAGATGCAAAGGAAATAACTTTACCTCTCTGCATCAACACAGCTCCTAACCTAAATCCACATGCATTTGTATACACCATCAAGTCTTGATTCCCATCTAGGATAACTAACACGGCCACATTAGTCAACTAATGCATTAGCTTCTAAAATGCTTCTTTACATTTATCGACCAAACAAACTTTACATCCTTCCTTATTAGTTTAGTTAGCAGTGCTGTTATACAAAAGAAATCTATAATAAATCCCTATTAATAGCTAGCCAACCCATAGAGACTTCTAGTCTCAGTGGTAGTAGTGTATCTTCTAATTATTGATAGCTTCAATCTTTGATGGATCTACAAATAACCCATTCTGTGAAACTATATGTTCAATGAACTTCACTTTTCTTTCCTAATAATGACATTTTGAAAACTTCGTTCTTTAGCTTATGTTGCCTCAAAGTATCTAGCACTATTTCGAGAAAAACTTCATGCTCTTATTCATTCTTAGAATAGATCAAGATGTCATGGATAAACACTAACATAAATCTATTTAAACGCTCTTGGAAGATTCATCTCATCAAATCTACAAAGAAAGCAGGCATGTTGATTAGTCTGAATGGCATGACTAACCACTCATGCAAAAGCTATCTTGTTTGAAAAGACATCAATGATATACTGTCCTCTGCCACTCTCAATTAGTGGAACCCCGCTGCTAAATCTAGCTAGGAGAACACCTTGGATCTACTCAATTAATCGAACAACTAATCTATTCTAAGCAAATGATACCAATTCTTTATTGTCTTCTCATTCAGCTTCCTATAGTCAATGCATTTTCTCAATGATCTATCTGGTTTCATCAATGTACACCGCCGTAGCTCCCAAAGGTAAACTACTTGATTTATTAAAATTATTACCTTCTAAATCCACTAGCTACACATTTAACTCCTTCATTTATGTAGGCGTCATTCTGTTAGGTGGTCTACTTATAGGTTTAGCTCCAGGCATGACATCTATTCGAAACTCTATAGTTTGTTGTGGCGGTAATCTCATGACAGGGTCGAAAATATCAACATACTCCCTTACTACAAAACTCGATTTATTTCAACTTCTATACCTTCCATCGTACCCATCATTGCATAGACATTGAAACTCGACTCTTTAATGAGTAAATAATTTGATCGTAGGAATCAGTGTGTTTTAAGGATATTACTTTATCTCGACAAAGTATCCTAACATCATATCAGCTTAACCAATTATATATATATATATATATATATATATATATATATATATATATATAGAATTATCCCAAAACCCTAAAAATCAGACATACAAATTGTAGGAAAAAAATGACCCAACAAATCAAACTCTACATGGTCATGTCCCATTCCAAGATTTGCATAGCCGCCTATTGAATTCGCAACCCTTAAAAAAGTAATAAGTTATGTCGATTCAAGGTTCACCTTATCTACCTAAAATATAAACATAAAAGAATATGATGTTCGAATATCAATAAACACACCAATAGGAATGCTATGAATAAGAAATGTACCTCCAATATAGCCTTTCCCTTCTCCTTTACAGTCGGTCCAAAAGCTGTAGGTTCCTCATCAAAAGCCTATCCTTTCGGAACTTTGATTGATTCATGACACTTGTTCTTAGAATGACCCATCTTTCTATAGTTATAACACCTCACACCTTTCTTACCAACAATCTTATTTCCTTCACTAGAATGACACTCAATAGAAAAATGCCCCCTACTTATCACATTTATAGCAAGTCACTTCAGCTCTTCCTTTTTCAGAGTCCTGCTCTTCTGAGCTTGCTTCTTGCCAAATAACTTTCTTTTCTTGCCTTGGAAACCTATAGTCTCTGCATACTTATTCTTCCCCAATGATGCAAGTAAATCTTCATTCCTTAGAGCCTTGTCTTCTATGATATTAAATGGATATCTAAGGTGTGGAATAATTTCCGTAGCAATCTCCAGCTTCAGCCCTGTAATGAACTTCTCTTTCTTCTTAAACAGAGTGTTAATAATAGCATGCCCATGCCTTGATAGCTCATCAAACTTCGTAACAAACTCCAACACGGTCATCTCACCTTATACTAACTCCAAGAACTTTCTAAATAAAGTTGAGTTAGTTGCTTCAGATAGAAAATTCTCTTCAAACCTATCTCTAAACTTAACCTAGGTAAGCTCCTTCTTTGGAATTCCTATAGTAACACTAATCCACCAGTAGAGAGCAGCTCCATGCAACTTTCTTGATGCCAGTCTCCTTTTCTGGTCATTGTTCAACCCTAGATCGCCAAAAACTATCACATTGGAGGAGCCAATCCATCACATTAATAACGTTCTCTGTTCCCAAGAATAGTTTTCCTTCCAAGCTAGTACAATTCCAACTCAACAATACATAGTTGTTACGGGCAGCCACTTCCGATGTAGTAGCTCTCGAATTACCAGCGTTACCACCAGTTAGTCCAGTCGCTACTAAGACTTGCATTATATTAGCAAATAACTGATCATCATCCCTATATCAATTGGAGCAGCTCTATCACCCCTATTAGCGTTCGCATTCGCATTAGTGGTTTGGTTAGCATTCCTAGCATTGGCCCGAACATTTCCATTGGTTGTGATGCTTTTTCCTCCCAAGTTTAGTTTTCCACTTTTGGTGTCCATTTATTATAATCTGCATATGAGTGTTTACAAGATACAGAAGAATTGTGTAAGACAGAGCGAAGAGTATGGATAGATATATATACTTGTATATATATTTAGCAAATAACAATTACGCTATTATAACTCTATCACATACCCCAATTTTCAATCTTCCTTATTCAATTTAGGTTCTATTTTTCAAAATCTTAATAAGTTTTATGAAATCATGTGCATTGACACCAAGTTGTAACATCCTCCATTTTAAGGCTCAAAAATAGATAATAGTGATGCTGAAGCCATCCTTACTATTATTTCCCAGTGAAAAAATGAGATTAGTTATTACGTCATTAAAACCATGGGCATGAGAATTTATATATTTTCATAAAATAATTTCATTCATTAATTTGTAAATTCTTGACAATTTAACTTCATAACCCCACGATTGCACTATTTAGATAAAATATAATAATTAAAAAATAATCCCAAGAGCGACATATGAAGATGCCACTTTGGATGATCAGAGTCTTAACTGCTTAGATGATTATAGTACCCGTCGTTACGTCCATTCAATCAAAAACCAAAAGAAAGTAATTAACTACACAATGGAAATATCAAATTATAAATAAAAGCTTGCCTCATGCATGTAACATCCCCTATTTGGAGGCCCAAAACTAACCGCTAAGGATGCCGCAGTCATCTATACTTATCAATTCTCAATGATCAAATGCAATAATGTTAAATACATTGATATTCCAAAATTACATGAGTATGAAAAAAAATTTAACATAATTAAAGTAAATTTCTCATTTCATTTCATATTCATTACATATCCCATACGTAAACCACATTCAGAGAAATTACAATTTATTACAAAATACGCTAAGAGTGACATATAAGGATACCCCCATGATTGATTAGAGTCTAAATATAAGCACTAAATAACCTTGTCATTGCATCCAATAACAATGTGGAATTAAATAGAAAGAACTCCTAATAGCTAGCTTGCCTCCAGCACGTCTCCGGAAGGTTTTTCGTCTAAAGGAGAACCGAAAACCTCAGTTCTCAAAGTACTCAAAATCAATTAAGCACCTGATAGTTTAAGGGGAAAACATAAAATTCAAGTTCAAAAAGTCTGGTGTGAATAATAATATAACATCTTAAACCATATAGATATCTAGTGGGACCGCGTCGCTTAGCGAAACGGGTTTTCCCCTCACTGGTATTTTAACCCAATATATAGTAACTATATATTGTGCACCTGCATCCACAATGGTTAAGGCATAACATAATAAAATGTATCATGATGATATGATAACATGCAATACACTCTGGATTTTCCATCCCCATTTACCTGACTATCTGTCTCAAGTTATAGTTTCTAGGGTCACTATTAACCCATTAATTTTCATGGGCTAACTAATAACCAGTTCCAAGCTTACGGACTATCTGTGTGGTTACATAGTTTTCATGGAATCACTAAGAACCTATTGGATTCTCCAATAACTTCTCTCATGTCATAGTTTTCAAGGGCTTACTATGTGTCTATCAATCCCTATCAATAACTTGTTTCAGACATAGTTTTCATAGGATAACTAAGAACCTATTGGCCCGTGCCAATAACAATTTCCATAACATAGTTTTTATGGACATACTAAGAACCTATCTAAACCAATAATCTTTGATCAGTTTTGGACAACCAATCTTCTTGTCCATCTGACCTCCTAGACGCAATTCAACTCATACAGAAGTGAATTAAATATATATATATTCACTATTAGGTCCACCTCGTCGAATATTCTGCCCTTAACCTCCAAAAATGCAATTATGGGTTAATTATGAAGTGAATATGATTGCAGAAGCATACATGATAACTGATCGAAACATAATAATATAAACATCCATGGTTTAAATTCTTGTAATTATTTTCTACTAAAACATGGTTAATACCCTTAACTCACTATCCTTGGTAAGGAAAACTTCCTTTAAGATTTCAAATTTTAAATGCCATTTCAAAACCATTTTATATTTCCATGGATTTACCTTTTAAACATGATATTGGGTTTTCTTATTCGAAAGATAAGGTTTTCGACTAGATCCTTTGGATCATTGTGACATCATGAGTTACCCTCCGTTACTCTCCCTTTCAAAAGCAGTACTTAAAATCTTAGACATTTTCTATCGAAACCATAAAAAATAAACCTTTCGAAAGCATTGGAAATCTTCCTTTCAAAACATTGAAAAACATGCCTTTCGAAACACTTAAAAAATACCTTTGAAGGCATTTAGTTCAAGTAAGAATTTATAGAAGCATAGCTTCGAAACCCTTTGAAAGTATCTCTTTCGAAATCATTGGGCTTAACATTGAATATAACTATCTGGTCAAAGAGAACAAAATCGTAAGTACCCTTTTCGAAAGCATTGATCTCAAGTAAAAGAATTAGGAAAGAGGATAGCTTTAAAACCAACCTTTTGAAACCATTACCTCCGAAACTATTACTAAAAGTGATTAAAACAACCTTTTGAAAAGCATTAAGGAAGCAGCTTTAAAATTTAAAGGACGGAGGCTTCCCTTTCGAACTATAAAGAAAAGCAGCCTCTAACTGATTTGAAAGGTATGAATGTGGCAGCTAGGTATTGAATGAATTCAAAAGTAGCAACTCCTTCGAAAGCTGCTTTAAAAACAATGGGAAGTTGAATTTCTTAGAAAGCTAATAAAAGTGACTTCATGTAAAATCTCTAATTTTGATTGCATTTTTCAAGGAAATTTAATTAGGTAAATTAAATTAAATAACGATGATAAAAGGATTGATATTTGAATAAATTATGTAAAAAGGGCCATGCCTATTAATTAAATAAATGGGCTTTTATTGGTTTAAAGGATAATTAGTTCACAGATGGGCATATTAGTAAAATAACCTCTTTATTTTGCACGGCTATACATTTCTCACTATAGTCCATTCATGTTCATTTTTCTCAAATAAAAAACAAAACGCAAAAACCTTAAGGAGCTGGCCATTATCAAAGAGGAATTCAATCAAAAGCTAACAATCAAAGCTAGGAAGGATTAATCAACAATAAATCTCAAATTCCTTACCATATCTAAGGTAAATAATAATTTTATACCATCTTTATTTTATTCCATGAATATGTGTTTTCAGATTTATAAATTTGCTTTTATATGATATGGATGATGATATGCTTCAATTATGTTATGATCAAATTATTTTAATTCATATACATATGAATTTGCTTCTTTTAAGGGAAGACCAAGAGTTTATGATTTTCGAATGCCATGGAATTTTTTTATGTTAAGTAAAACATGATTTTGGAGATGAGTTTTAATTTTAGAATTTTCCAAGCTATAGAAATTATATTATGAGCTTTTGATGATAAATATAATGTAATTGGGTTTAAAATTTATTTTTGAATATTTCAGGAAGAAATTGGGTCTAAATTTTTAATATGTTTGATTACATAATGAAATCGAATTTCAATGATTTTTGGGGATTTTTCCAATTGATTTTCTAAGGAAGTAAATTATTTTAAAAGAAGGACTTTTCTGAAATAACTGGTTTTGGTATATGGAAGGGCTTAAACATTACATTTTTTTAGCTTAAATTTGATATATGTGCAGTAGTTTTAAATATAAAAGTATTTAAAAAGTTTTGTGGCAACCAATCAATGGTTTACAAATAGTTAAGTTAATATAAAGCAAGTACTAAAAGACGTAATATTTCAACCTTTAATTAAGAAAAAGTGTTCCGTCTCAATTAGTAGCCCCTTTCGACTCCAATGATTCCGCCCCATCCTAGCCAGAGCCTACTTAGTCGAAACCCACATAGTCGAACCAATACACAAGGTATCACCTAGTGGTGTGCAGTGGATTGGAAGGAAGACAAGAGCCTTGGTGTCAAAAGGTAAGCTTTCAATGGGGTCGAAACCCTGCTTTGTTTTCAAAAGTTAAAGTCTTGCCTTGTTTTATTTAAAGCTTTCGACATAGTCGAAACACATACTTTCGAAAAGGATTTGTAAATGACTTTCGAAGGAGATTGTTATACTATGTAAAGGAGTTAGCTTTCGAAGGGGAATTTTCTTAGATAAGAGCTTTCGAAATGACCGATTTCGACCAAGTTGAGACCTAGCTGTTAACTTTCTTTTCGACTGCAATGAAGTCACCTATGTTGTCGAAGGGGTTACTTCTGTTTGTAATCTAAACTAAGCTTTTTTCCTAAATGCTTTTGAATGGGATTAAGGGTTTCGAAGATGATAGAGTCAAAAGTGGGTTTCGACTTTATTCTTCAAAGTTTTAATTTTTAAATGTCTTTGCTTTCGACTAGATGGTTCCGACATCATCAAATTTTTCCAAATAAAATTTAGCTGGTTTTGAAGGAGATACTTTCGTACATAACCACATTGATACAAATTTTGTTTTAAAAGAGTAAAGCCAATACTTTCGAAAGGGGTACTTTCATTTGTTTTCAAGCTCTACATTTTCAAAGGTGATTTAATACCATCAAAAGGTATAAATGGTTTCGAAAGAGAATTTTACTAAGGGCTTCGAATGGTATGTATACTATGTTTTGAAAAGAAGTCTTTGCTTTCGAAAGAGGAAATCCGAAGATTTTGAAAGAGATGTTTCAAGATTTCAAAACATAAACTCTATCTTAATTTAAAGTATTAGCGATGGCATAACTAAATAAACAAAGTGTTTTAAAATGAAGAAGTTTTTCTTGATTTAAAAGGTTAAAGAGTTAACCAGGATGTATATATATGTATAAAGAGGATTTCAAGGATAATAAACCACAGTGTGGGTATTATTTTGTTGTTATGTTTGCTTCTTCATATATTTATTCACATTGTTATTAATACATAACTGTATTTTGGGAAAAAGGCAGATTAAACAGTTAGGTTGATCCAGTAGTGAATATAACTTAATAGATGTTAAAATCTTAATATATGATATTGGCAGGGACCATATTGTTCATTGTCAACCCATGAAAACTATGATTTGATACTGGAAGGGGCTAGTAGGTTTGTAGTTAGCTCATGAAAACTATATTTGGATTAATATATTAATAGATAGTCAATGGGTTCCTAGTTAGCCCATGAAAATTAGGATATGTGAAATGATATTGGAGCTACTAATAGATTCTTAGTTATCCCTTAAAACTATGAAATTGGGCAAATTGTCCATAAATATTTAAAAGGTTAATAGTAACCCTTAAAACTGTAATTAAGACATATTGTCAGAATAAATAGGGATGGGTAATCGAGATTTGATTTATTTTTCATATCATCATAAAGTTTTTGAAATACTATGTTATGACCATTGTGGATGCAGGAGCACAGTATATGGTTTATAAATATTTTAGGATATTAGTGAGGGGAAACCCATTCTGCTAATTGGCATGTCTCCTTAGATATCTAAACGGTTTGAGATGGTAAATTGTTATTCATACCAGGCTTTATGTCTGACTCGAAGTTTTTGTTTTCCCCTTAAACTCTCGGGTACTTAATTGATTTGGAGAAGACTGAGGGTTAAGGTTTCCAGATGTTCTTTTAGATGAATAAAGCTTCCGAGGATGTGCAAGAGGCAAGCTTGTCATTAGAGTTCTTTTATTTCCGTCGTGTGTTGTGTTTGTAAATGAAAATTGTTTACTTGCCTATATATATATACACTGATCTACCAAAGAGACATCTTCATATGTCACTCTTGGCGTATCTTGTAATAATTATATGTTATTTGAATGTGGTCTACGATTTAGGATTACAGAATCAATTTGGAATATTTCGAAATGGCATGTGGAGCTTGTTTGTTGTTTAATTTTTTTCCATATTCTTGTGTTTTTTTTGTGTCAATGTATCTGATGTTGTCGCATTTAGTTGCCGAGGATTAATAACTATGGATGACTGCAGCATTCGTAGCCACTATTTTTGGGCCCCTATGCAGGGGATTGTTCCTTCAACCTCTTCGAAAGCATGCCTTTGACACAGTCACTTCTACCTTTCTCCAACACACTATGTATCAATTGCTTGATACCATGTGCACTGGTTTAGAATGGGTGTGAAAGGTGAAAGTGGCTACTGTGTGGCTAGCTATCACTTAGGATCGTGTAATATGGAATATAATTAAATCTAAATGCGGAAATAGATGATAATAGCAAAGTAAATAAAAATGAGCACACCAGGAATTTTTATACTTGCTCGAACTTCCCGTTCTACGTCCAGTCCCAGACTTCTCTCTGGAATTTCTCACAATAACCCTTTCTTAACTCGGAGGAATAGGTATACAGCACCTGAACAACCGAACAAGATTTTTATGCCTCTAACAACCGAAAAAAGACTTTACCCGCCTGAACAACCGAACAGGACTCCAACAGTTTCAATAGAATTGCTTTGACACTTTGTGTTCTTAATAACACTGATTTGTCTTTGATAGTACAACCTTCCTATGATCTTTCCTCAAGTTTATGTGTGTATAAAGATTTAAAAAGGAAAATATTGCTTTGAATCAAAGAATAAGTTAATTGATTCAAAGATTCAAGCAATATATGAAAGTTGTGATTGCTTTTTAGAATACAGAGATAGTAGAAAGTAAGATCACAAAGTAATCAGAAAATTGGTAATTTGTAAAGTGGATTTTGTGTGTTTATATAGTAGATAAAGAGATGCAACCATTCACGAAGAGTTCTGATCAAATAAGCATCCGTACCTCTTCATATTAGAAAGTAACTCTTGGCAAAAGGAAGTGTCCACTCAGAAAAAATAGCTGTTGAAAGAATTCAGTCGACTGACCTAAAATGATCAGTCAACTGAATGTTCAAAGTTGTTTAAAAAATAACGTTTCTGTGCACCTGTACAGATTCAGTCGACTGGCCATATACGGTCAGTCGACTGACCTGACGGTCAAAGAACAATCTTCACATTTATTTAAAAATTTAATGTTTTAAAACAACTTAACTACTTGAGGATAGATTTTAACATTTCTAAGACTAAAAAACTTCAATAAATCAACATACTATACACATTTTTGTAGCCTTGTCTCCTTTGTAGTTTGAACAGCATAATTCTTTTTCTTTTTGTCGCTTATCCGTATAGTATAATTCATTGCTTTGTCATGAATCAAAAATATGTGATTCAACATTCTCCCTCTTTTTTGATTGATGACAACCTTTTATATATGATACTATTTGAGAAATATATCGGGAGTTATATATATCTCCCCCTAAATATATGGCGACATTTTTAATCCCTGCATGAAATGGTTAGTCATACAAATTTCTCGCCCTTTGTCATCGACAAAAAGGAAAAGATAGTTAAAGCATTAAACTAACACAATAGAATAAAAATACTAGTTACAATCATAGAAACAAAAGATTTCAAATGTTACGAGTACAAACTTATAGATAGAATGTTCGAAACAAAGAAATAACTTACTACCACTAAAAGATAACAACCTCATTCAGAATCAGATTTTGTCTCCTCTTCTTCAATTTGCATTGGTCCTTTTCCTTTGGAGGAACTTCCCACAAACTATCTACCACCTCCATTGCCACTTGTGTCTGTACTTGTATGTTCTTCTGATGTTGACCAAGTAAAATGAGGGGCTGGACGTTTGCCTGGATCACGTTGAGAAGTCTGCGTAGCGGTGGAAGAGAAGCATGATATCGCATCCCATAATATCCCCAAGAAACTCTTGATTTTGTCAAATTTTTGGTCAATTTTCTTATCAAGATTTTTAATACAGGAATCCAAGATAACTTGATTTCTTACGATTAAATCAATAGATTCCCTAGTGCTTTGGGATGGAGTTGGCATACGGATGTCATCTCTTGATTGATGTTGTCGTTGGGTAGAGGTGTGACGACCGCCCATGACTCCCGCACCAAAACAAGGGAATAATGCGCTGAAAGGCGTGCCAGGTAGCCATGGACGATAGTTAGGATAAATAAAACAACAAACTCTATCGTACTACTCACAGCGCATGGATAAAATACAATAGAGAAATATATATAGTGAAGCTTCATAACAGAAAATCATCATATAAGCACCACAGTAGTTTTATACCAAACATGAATCATACATACATCAAGGCCTCACTACATAACACTCAATCAAATACAGCAGCGGATACCCAGTACATATAATAAGAAATAATATGCATAGCCTCCTACTCGTCTTCGTCGTCATCAGCGAAGAACTCCAAGAACAGCACCTGTCACCTGCTACCTAGTCTGCCCATCCCAACATGGATGAACAGCCCAAGGTAATAAGAGGAGACATAAAACCTTGAGTCAGACAAAGTCTTAGTGAGCAGTAAATTAACTATCAAACATACCAAAAGAGCATAAAGGATAAAAGGAATAGGAACCAAACCATCCCACTCCACCTCTTTCTACAGTGATAGCCCGCAGACATACACTAAGGAGAAGCAAGCATAACAACATAGACAATTAAAGTAAAACAATAACCACTCGAGTCAAGAACGATGTTTTCCAAATACAAACCCCCAAGGCCTAAACCAAGATCAGATAAGCACCCAGAAAACACCGCTCTTGAAGCTGAATGATAATACAACCAAACATCCATGACTCTGGCTATCACTGTTATCCTTGCCTCGATTTCACCGTTAGTTGAATGACCATATGTCAAGGGCAAATGGTAACCCCGGTTCTAACCATAACTCCGCACACTGCCTTGTGCCTAGGACTTATCTACTTTGCCCAGAGTACTCAACTACCTACCTGTAGTCTTTTGGGTGTCCCGACTACCTACCTGTAGTCGTTATGGGTGCCCCATGTACTCTTGCTTTTGAGCATGCTAGAACCTTCAACAACGATGAGATCCAAGCCTCCTAGCCATCCTTCTTGACGACTATCCTCATACAAGCTCAAGCTACCTCTTGAACAATCCATTATCAACCAACTTGAACTACCCTTCAAGTTATCAACATGCTTGGAATGATCCCTGCCTGGATTAAGCCAAGACTCACATCATACTTCGCTTCATCGCATCAAAGCAAAGTCTCAACTCAACAACATGGTTTGCCTCATCGCATCATGGCAAAGTTCCATCTCAACATCATCCAATCCATACATATGAGCTTCAACATCCGCTACATATGCCTTAAGCAGCTTTCACCATTCAAGACCCTTCTTCCGTGGCTTTTGAATCATCTTCAATCATCTTGTTCCAAATCAACTACTAGCTAACTTGGAAACAATCAAATCAATCATACATTCAAGCAATCAATCATTCAAACAAGATCTAACAAGCAATATTAACCATAATGGCAATTTCGTAAATAAATGAGCATAAGTCCAACATGCATGATTCATAGGTTTTTAACCTAGATCTATCAAATATAAAACATGGGTTTTGTCTCTAATACTTGTTAAATGAACTTGCATAAGTAAACATCTTCAAAAACCATGGATCTACACTTGGATCTAAGAAAAATGCACAAAATTACTAACTACAACACTCCAACAAGTCACCAATCCAATATACTCCTTTGGATCCGCGTGAGAGATAACTACCACTCACCAAATCACCCAAACACTATGAAAAACTAAACACTTCAGATCAGGACAGCGGAGATCAAGGCTTGATCCGGCAATATCTCGCCTCAATCGATGAAATCTAGCTCAAACGGATGGAGATCTTCAACTTTGGCACTTGAATCTTCAATCTAAATCTTCGATCTTGGATGGATGTTAGAATTAGATTGGAATGGAGAAAAGAAGATGAAGAAATGTTGTAGTCGAGTTCCCAAAATGGCAGCACTTCGTTGCTTCAAAAACCGGTGCCAAAAAGTGAGCCAAACCCCTCTATTTATAGGCTGAACCAACCATGAGTCGTCGCTCTAAGTCATCGCCGACCCAACTCCTGAGTCGTCCCCGACTCATCCCCATGCCGACTCAACACAGCCGACTTACCATGAGTCGTTCACGACTCATTGCCATGCCGACCAAGCACAAGCCATTCACACGACTCAACAACCCAGCAACCTAACGACTTATCTACAAAGCCGACCCTATATCCCAACGACTCAACTTAAGTCGGTCACGACCTAAAAAGCCTCCGATTTAAGACACACACGACTCAATATATCTTCTTAAGTCGTACTCAGGTCCTAACGACTCAAGTCCTAAGTCGTTCGGCGACTCAACCATACACACACACGACTCACGACTCATCCTACTAACGACTCAACAACTTCACGAGACAACACCCTGCCGACCCCAGCCCCTACCGACTCAAGACCCCACGACCTAAGCCTTAGCCCCTTAAGCCGCTAACCCATGAGTCGGTCACTATCTTAGGTCGGTCTATCCTTATCTCGGCCAAACCTATAAGCCCCCCTCCTATGAGTCGTAACTCGTGCACGACTTAACCTATAAGTCGCTGCTTCTATAAGTCGGTCACCCCCTTGACTCGTCTAAGCCTATGAGTCGGCCCTCTATGAGTCGGTCACGACTCATCACTTGACCCCTATCTCTCCTCTCTTCTTAAGTCGGCAACTACTACGCCGTTCTAACCCTTAACTCGGTCCATTCCCTTAAGTCGTCTACGACTTATCTATGGGTCGGTCAACTTATTTAAGTCGTAGCTTGTGCACGACCTATCCTATGAGTCGGTCACGACTCAACTCTTGCACTCGGGTTAACTTATAAACGACTCAAGCTAGAGGCAACACAAACAATACTAACGACCTACAAATTCTACGATTTATCGATACGTAAAATACGGGTCGTTACATTCTCTCCCCCTTAGGAATTTCGCCCCCGAAATTCCAAGCAAACAACAGCAATCACAATTATTCCGCATGCCTACCATCCATAGCAATCAACAAACCATGCATCCAATTCTATCCTAGCATGCAGAATTCTAAGCCTTAGAACAAGCTACAAATTCATGAGATGTCACGACACTTTAGGGCCATACCTCGAAGAGTCCGGGATGAGCTGCCTTCATCCTCTCTTCCTCCTCCCATGTACAGTCGTTAACATCATCACTCCATTGTACCTTGAGCAACGTAATCGTCTTCCTCCTAAGCTGTTTCGTATCGGTTTCAACAATACGAAGCGGCTCACGAGGTCTCGTACCCACGGGATCAACTTCTAAGTCTTCACAGCTATCAGCAGAAACCACCGTACTCGGGTCATGCACATACTTCCGTAGATAAGATACATGAAAAACATTGTGCACACCCGCCATCTTTTCCGGTAACTCCAATCTATAGGCGAGCTTTCCAATTCGCTCGATAATCGGAAATGGTCCAACAAATCTCGGAGTCAATTTCCCTTTCTTCCCGAATCTAATAACATTCTTCAATGGAGAAATCTTCACAAAAACCATATCACCTACATCGAATTCCAAATCCTTTCGACGGTTATCGGCATAACTTTTCTGACGATCCTGGGCTGCCTTCATTCTTTGCCGAATGATCTCTATATCATCCGAAGTCTGTCGAATCATCTCTGGCCCAAGTATCATCTTTTCTCCAGTTTCCAACCAACATGTCGGAGAGTTACACGGTCTTCCATATAATGCCTCATATGGTGCCATACCAATACTCGACTGATAACTGTTATTATAAGCAAATTCCACCAAATGAAGATGATCTTCCCATGATCCTCCGAAGTCCAAAACACATGCTATAAGAAGATCTTCCAAAACTCGGTTGACTCTCTCAGTTTGACCATCTGTTTGAGGGTGATAAGCTGTACTCAAACACAACTCGGTTCCCAAAACTTCCTGGAAGCTCTTCCAAAATCCACTAGTGAACAACGGATCTCGATCGCTCACTATACTCTTCGGAACACCATGGAATCGAACAATCCACTTCACATACAGTTCAGCTAACTTCGATGCAGTCCTAGTCGATCGAACAGGGATGAACCTTGCACTCTTGGTCAAACGATCTATTATGACCCAAATCCCTTCATTCCCTGCTCTTGTCCTAGGTAGACCATCGATAAAATCCATCGACACTTGCTCCCACTTCCATGTAGGAACCTCTAATGGCTGAAGCAATCCACTGGGCTTCTTCTGCTCAGCTTTTACCAACTGGCAGTCCATACACTTGGAAATAAAATTTCCAACATCCTTCTTCATACCTTCCCAGTAGTAAACTCTCTTCATATCCCGATACATCTTATTCCCACCTGGATGAATCGTCAACTTCGAGTGATGACTCTCCCTCAGAATCTCATCTCTCAATCCATCAACATCAGGAACAACCAATCGTCCTTGCTTTCGAAGCCAACCCTCTCGATCGACCTCGAATCCTTTATCCTTCTCCGGGTCCAATCCGGATTCCAAATCACGGATAATCTTGACAAGCTTATCATCTCTCCTTTGGCTCTCGCCAATTCTTTCCACAAGAGTAGGCCTTATCGATAAGTTTGCCAACATCTCAGGTTCCAATTCACATCTAGGCCTGAAATCAAACTCAGCCAAATACTCGAGACTCTTCCACTCTGAAAACATGGCTCCCAATCCTGCATGTCTTCGACTTAACGCATCAGCCACTGCGTTACCTTTCCCCGGAGTATAGGCTATACCAAAATCATAAGATGCTAGAAACTCTAGCCACCGTTGCTGTCGAAGATTCAAATCCTTTTGGGAGAACAGATATTTCAACGACTTATGATCCGTAAACAACTCGAATCTAACTCCCAGTAGATAATGTCTCCACATCTTCAAAGCAAACACAATCGCCGCTAACTCCAAATCATGAGTCGGATAATTCCTTTCATGCGGCTTCAGTTGTCGACTAGCATACGCAACAACTTTATCCTTCTGCATTAGCACTGCTCCCAGTCCAGTACCACATGCATCGGTGTAAACCACCATCTCCTCATTCCCACTCGGAATAGTCAAAACAGGAGCACTTGTCAATCGCTCTTTCAGGATTACGAAAGCTTGCTCACACTTGTCATCCCAACTGAACACTTGGTTCTTCTTCGTCAATCTTGTTAACGGTGCAGCTATCTTGGAAAAGTCTTTGATAAACCGACGATAATATCCTGCTAATCCAAGAAAACTTCTCACATCAGATGCATTCTTAGGTCTAACCCAATCCTGGATCGCTGCCACCTTAGTGGGGTCAACCGCTATTCCATTTCCAGAGATAACATGGCCTAAGAACCTCACTTCATTCTTCCAGAAGTGACACTTCGAAAACTTAGCCTTCAGCTGATGTTTCCGCAAAATTTCCAAAACAATCCTCAAGTGCGTCTTGTGCTCTTCCTCAGTTCTGGAATAAACCAAAATATCATCCACGAACACAAGCACGAACTTATTCAACTGATCTCTGAATACTCTGTTCATAAGATCCACAAAATATGCTGGCGCGTTAGTCAACCCAAACGGCATTACCAGCCACTCATAAAACCCGGATGGTGTCCTGAAAGCAGTCTTCGGCACACTATCCTTCGCCACTCTCAACTGGTGAAATCCCGTTGCCAAATCCATCTGAGAAAACACCTTAGCCTCGTGAAGCTGATCAAACAAGTCATCTATTCTCGGCAATGGATACTTGTTCTTCTTAGTCACCTTATTCAGCTCACGATAATCGACACACAACCTTAACGATCCATCCGCTTTGGTTGCGAACACAACGGGCGCACCCCATTCGGACACACTTCTCCGAATGAATCCTTTCCGCAAAAGGTCATCAACTTGCACCTTCAGCTCTTGCTGCTCCCTCGGTGCCATCCGCCTAAGGGGCATCACAACAGGTCTGGCTCCCTCAACTAGATCGATACGAAACTCGATCTCCCTATGCGGCGGCAACCCTTTGACTTCGTCAAAGACATCCTCAAATCCATTCACAATAGGCACCGATGACAGTCCATCCCGTGGAACAACCAGCGAATACATGAAGCTCATGAAGACGCCTTCCTCATGCTTACATCGTATCACAACCTTTCGCCCTTCCACATTCCCGACTGTCACCTCAAGCCTCTCACAATCAATCCTTACCGCATACTTCCTAAGCCAGTCCATACCCAAAATAATTCCGAACCCTGCAAAGTTCAGAACAAAACAATCACAAACAAACGAGCAATCATGACTCGACACAACTAGACCACGGCATATCATACACAAACATGACGAACCCCCAACCGGATTAGTCACAACCAATGGCCTATCAACAATATCCGGTTTCAAACCCAACCGGCCTACCAAATCATCACAAACAAAAGAATGCGACGCTCCAGTGTCAAACAACACTCTAACTGGAACACCACAAATGGAAAGAGTACCTTGAACCACTACACTCTTCCCCTTCTCTTCAGCAGTAGGAGCTTTTGAAGACGACGGCACAGCTCCCAAAGCATAGGCCTGCACAATCTGCCTATCTTTCCTTGGCTCTGGGCAATCCTTCTTGATATGTCCCAGCTTATCACAGTTGTAACACTTTCCCGGCACCTTGGGATTTTTACAGTCTTTGTAAAGATGGCCCTTCTGCTGGCAGTTATAGCAAGTCACTTCGCTCTTCGGCTTCTTCTGGCCATCCTTACCCCTCTGTTGCTGCTGCTTCCTCTTCTTGTTGCCACTCTGCTGTGGTTTAGATCCTTCCCTGGTTACAGCAACAACAGAACTTTCCTTAGGAAACAAGCTCTCATGCCTAAGGGCTTTCTCCACAAGCTTCTCAAATGGATCGTCCAGATGATCCACTAACTGCCTCCCAAGATAAGCATCCAGACCAGTCACAAACTTTTCATTCTTCTGGTAGGGAGAATCAATATACGATCTGGCATACTTAGACAAAGCTTCGAACTCAGAGATATACTCAAGAACAGGTCTCCCACCCTGCTTGAGCTGCACAAACCTCTTGAACAAAACAGACTTCTGAGCCGTAGAGATGAACTTGGCTTCAAATCTGACTTGGAATTGCTCCCAAGTAATCTCTTCTTCTGGTGTATCTATGGTGATAGAATTCCACCAATCCGCAGCTCTCCCTTGAAGCTGTCTCGATGCAAGCTTCCTCTTGGTTGCATCTTCAATCCCCAAGTCACCAAAAATCCTCCGGCAAGCATCAATCCATCTCTGCACTTCAATAGTCGACTCTGTCCCCAAGAAAGCTTTTCCTCCAAGAGAAGTATAGTCCTTGCAAAGCTTAGCAAAATCCACCGGTCTCGGAGCTTGGACTTGAACTCCCACATCCACAGATGATCCTGAAGCTGGTATCCTCCTCATGATTGAAGTCATCATGGCCTCAAACATAGGAGCATAATCAACAGCTTCCCTAGCAGCACGGCTACCCCTCGCAGCTTGCCTCTCACTTCGACTCATCCTTAATATCTGTAAAAAGGAATGATTAGAACACCTTAAGAAACAACTGCATAAGGAGTTCAAATCCTTCTAAACTACTATATTATATATAGTAATCATCCATCAAAATACAATTACGTCTCTCATACGTAGTTACGTCAGCGAGCGTTGGCTAAAATCGATTAACCTCGCTCTGATACCAAATGTGACGACCGCCCATGACTCCCGCACCAAAACAAGGGAATAATGCGCTGAAAGGCGTGCCAGGTAGCCATGGACGATAGTTAGGATAAATAAAACAACAAACTCTATCGTACTACTCACAGCGCATGGATAAAATACAATAGAGAAATATATATAGTGAAGCTTCATAACAGAAAATCATCATATAAGCACCACAGTAGTTTTATACCAAACATGAATCATACATACATCAAGGCCTCACTACATAACACTCAATCAAATACAGCAGCGGATACCCAGTACATATAATAAGAAATAATATGCATAGCCTCCTACTCGTCTTCGTCGTCATCAGCGAAGAACTCCAAGAACAGCACCTGTCACCTGCTACCTAGTCTGCCCATCCCAACATGGATGAACAGCCCAAGGTAATAAGAGGAGACATAAAACCTTGAGTCAGACAAAGTCTTAGTGAGCAGTAAATTAACTATCAAACATACCAAAAGAGCATAAAGGATAAAAGGAATAGGAACCAAACCATCCCACTCCACCTCTTTCTACAGTGATAGCCCGCAGACATACACTAAGGAGAAGCAAGCATAACAACATAGACAATTAAAGTAAAACAATAACCACTCGAGTCAAGAACGATGTTTTCCAAATACAAACCCCCAAGGCCTAAACCAAGATCAGATAAGCACCCAGAAAACACCGCTCTTGAAGCCGAATGATAATACAACCAAACATCCATGACTCTGGCTATCACTGTTATCCTTGCCTCGATTTCACCGTTAGTTGAATGACCATCTGTCAAGGGCTAATGGTAACCCCGGTTCTAACCATAACTCCGCACACTGCCTTGTGCCTAGGACTTATCTACTTTGCCCAGAGTACTCAACTACCTACCTGTAGTCTTTTGGGTGTCCCGACTACCTACCTGTAGTCGTTATGGGCGCCCCATGTACTCTTGCTTTTGAGCATGCTAGAACCTTCAACAACGATGAGATCCAAGCCTCCTAGCCATCCTTCTTGACGACTATCCTCATACAAGCTCAAGCTACCTCTTGAACAATCCATTATCAACCAACTTGAACTACCCTTCAAGTTATCAACATGCTTGGAATGATCCCTGCCTGGATTAAGCCAAGACTCACATCATACTTCGCTTCATCGCATCAAAGCAAAGTCTCAACTCAACAACATGGTTTGCCTCATCGCATCATGGCAAAGTTCCATCTCAACATCATCCAATCCATACATATGAGCTTCAACATCCGCTACATATGCCTTAAGCAGCTTTCACCATTCAAGAGCCTTCTTCCGTGGCTTTTGAATCATCTTCAATCATCTTGTTCCAAATCAACTACTAGCTAACTTGGAAACAATCAAATCAATCATACATTCAAGCAATCAATCATTCAAACAAGATCTAACAAGCAATATTAACCATAATGGCAATTTCGTAAATAAATGAGCATAAGTCCAACATGCATGATTCATAGGTTTTTAACCTAGATCTATCAAATATAAAACATGGGTTTTGTCTCTAATACTTGTTAAATGAACTTGCATAAGTAAACATCTTCAAAAACCATGGATCTACACTTGGATCTAAGAAAAATGCACAAAATTACTAACTACAACACTCCAACAAGTCACCAATCCAATATACTCCTTTGGATCCGCGTGAGAGATAACTACCACTCACCAAATCACCCAAACACTATGAAAAACTAAACACTTCAGATCAGGACAGCGGAGATCAAGGCTTGATCCGGCAATATCTCGCCTCAATCGATGAAATCTAGCTCAAACGGATGGAGATCTTCAACTTTGGCACTTGAATCTTCAATCTAAATCTTCGATCTTGGATGGATGTTAGAATTAGATTGGAATGGAGAAAAGAAGATGAAGAAATGTTGTAGTCGAGTTCCCAAAATGGCAGCACTTCGTTGCTTCAAAAACCGGTGCCAAAAAGTGAGCCAAACCCCTCTATTTATAGGCTGAACCAACCATGAGTCGTCGCTCTAAGTCGTCGCCGACCCAACTCCTGAGTCGTCCCCGACTCATCCCCATGCCGACTCAACACAGCCGACTTACCATGAGTCGTTCACGACTCATTGCCATGCCGACCAAGCACAAGCCATTCACACGACTCAACAACCCAGCAACCTAACGACTTATCTACAAAGCCGACCCTATATCCCAACGACTCAACTTAAGTCGGTCACGACCTAAAAAGCCTCCGATTTAAGACACACACGACTCAATATATCTTCTTAAGTCGTACTCAGGTCCTAACGACTCAAGTCCTAAGTCGTTCGGCGACTCAACCATACACACACACGACTCACGACTCATCCTACTAACGACTCAACAACTTCACGAGACAACACCCTGCCGACCCCAGCCCCTACCGACTCAAGACCCCACGACCTAAGCCTTAGCCCCTTAAGCCGCTAACCCATGAGTCGGTCACTATCTTAGGTCGGTCTATCCTTATCTCGGCCAAACCTATAAGCCGCCCCTCCTATGAGTCGTAACTCGTGCACGACTTAACCTATAAGTCGCTGCTTCTATAAGTCGGTCACCCCCCTTGACTCGTCTAAGCCTATGAGTCGGCCCTCTATGAGTCGGTCACGACTCATCACTTGACCCCTATCTCGCCTCTCTTCTTAAGTCGGCAACTACTACGCCGTTCTAACCCTTAACTCGGTCCATTCCCTTAAGTCGTCTACGACTTATCTATGGGTCGGTCAACTTATTTAAGTCGTAGCTTGTGCACGACCTATCCTATGAGTCGGTCATGACTCAACTCTTGCACTCGGGTTAACTTCTAAACGACTCAAGCTAGAGGCAACACAAACAACACTAACGACCTACAAATTCTACGATTTATCGATACGTAAAATACGGGTCGTTACAAGAGGTTTCTTGGCGAGGTCGAGATTTCCATTCTTGAAAGCTTATGATAGTGAGAGGTCTTGGTGGTAGTTTCATAAGGCTAGTGGTGCAGCTATTCAAAGTTTTTGGAATAGAGGTATCGAATTTCGGAATAGGAATCTGGAGATTCATAAGCAACCGCGTAATATATTCTCCAAAATAATTAATATTCACACGACCTTGGTTGAATGACAAAAATTTGTCTAGGATGAGTTTTGGCCAATTTATTTCAACTTCTCCCCAAATAACATATAACGCTTTATAGTTGTTTGGATAGACCGGTTCATAAGAGTCAGTACGGGGTAGAATTGTGTGCATTAAAGCTCTTTGCATTATTCTGGCAGTGGGTCGTAATGCAATAGACTTAAGTTCGGTCATGTCATCTTATAAGAATCGATGACTTACTTCGTCTCTCTCGCCTATGATAGCATTTAATTCTTGTAAATCAATACCTCTTGTCGGAGTATGAAGAATATGACCGATTCTATCTAAAGAAAGAAACACTTGTTGGCCACATACTAGACTCCAAACGCAATTGTCATGATTGCGTGGGTTTTGATGGCTTAAATTCAAATTCGCATAGAAGAGTTTTACCAAGATTTGATTAATCTTGATATTGTTTTGATTATGATCTAGGAGTGATTCTAGATGACTTCTCTTTGCTAAATCTTGAATCCTATACGACGTAAAATCAGGAAAGACAACAAAAGAACCTTTAAAGAATCGAGCTTCTTTCATCTTATTCCATCGTTGAACTGCAGTTGCATCATATTGCCATTGAACGATTTGAGAATCAATTGGCTCAGAGGAAGAAGAAGCAAGCCTGGATCTCTTTGTTTGACGAGGAGCCATTTGAATTTATCAAAGTATTGAAGAAATTTGGAAAAATTTAGGAACTAGGGTTTTAGAATTATGGAGAATGGAGATAAATGTAAAAAGTAAAAGAGAAAGTAAAGGGCTTTAGTGTTAAAAAGGAGGTAAAAAGGTGAAAAGGTACGTTTCAGATTTGAATTCAGTCGACTGAACGATTGTGGTCAGTCGACTGAACCACTTTCCCGAGAGTTCTGCTTCAGCTTCAGTCGACTGGGCTAATGTGGTCAGTCGACTGAACCACTTTCCCAAGAGTTCTGTTCCAGAATTAGTCGACTAGTCTAGTCAACTGAATAAACAAATATGCTCTCTGTTTAGTCATTCAGTCGACTGGTTGCATTCGATCAATCGACTGAATAGTGTATGAAAACAAATAGTATACAGATTCAGTCGACTGATCGAATTTTTCAGTCGACTGAATGAGCCTTTAAGCATATTCAGTCATATTTGAACACAAACAAGTAATATATTTCATGTATTAGCAAAATGTATGCAAGGTAAGTTTAAAAAAAATTGTAAAAAGTAGACAAAAACGAAATTACATGGAAGAAGAAGTTGATGGAGACTTGGAGTTTGTCGGTTCATCTGTCGTCTTCTCTACATATTGTCGCAGTGATGACCAACGGTTTCCATGCTCCCACGAGTTTGGAGAGACAGGCGGAGCTTGTGGCGACCTATCCCATGGATTCTGAGATCACAATGGTATAGGTTGATGAACCGAAGAGGAAGATGAACTGCATAATTTCCATCCAGTCTGCTCAAGAGAACTCAGACGTCTAGAATTCATTTTCTATTCATAATACATTTCACGCCGAAGCGCTATCGATTCCCTCTGGTAATGATGCAAATCATCAATTTTTTGTTTGGTTTGAGGAGAATCAAAGAACAGGAACCGTCTAGCTTTCTTTTTCTCGGGTGTATAACCGTGCTATAATTTGATGGTCTTGCAGGTTCATGGGTACGAGTAGGTGTAGGTAGGTTCGACGATGCATATGAAGGAGTTTCAAAGTTGATAGATGAGTAGGATGATCCATCTGATGAATCGTGCCATGAAGAAATTTTGATTTTATAAGTAGTTTTAGAAGATTATGTAAAGGTAAAAAAAATTTGAGAAACATAATTTTTTGATGGAGAAAAGGGAGCTGAGAACTGAAATATATAGGAGGAAATGTAGTTTGAAAATGATGGTTCTACGTGCAATTTGAAAAAAAATGAGGAAGAGAATTAACCAAAAATTTGTGGCTGAAATTTTATCTTTAGAAATAATTTATATATATATATATATATATATATATAAGAGAAGATGTTTAAGGAGTAGATGTGAAACATTGAATGGTCAGGTGGAAAAGTCATAGGCTTATCAAACTCGAGGTGCAGAGTTCGAGTACCAATTTTTTTTTTAAATTACATTAGTTAGAAATATTTATAATTCTTTTAAAGAAATTATACCTAGTTCTCTTCTTAATCTTATAAAACTATTTTCATTGAGTGGTTTAGTAAAAATATCAACTAATTGATTTTCAGAATTTACAAATTCTAAATTTATTATCACCTTTTCAATATTATAACGAAGAAAATGATGACGAATGTCAATATGTTTAGTTCATGAGTGATTGATAGGATTTTTTGATAAATTTATTGCACTAGTGTTATCACAATATATTATAACCTTATTTAATTTTATATCAAAATCCTATAATGTTTGTTGCATGTAGATTACTTGAGAACATGCTAAAGCTGCAGATATATACTCCGCTTCACATGTCGATAGTGAAATGCAATTTTGTTTCTTACTAAACCAAGATACTAAGGATCGTCCGATGAAATGACAAGTTCCACTAGTACTTTTTCTATCTGTCCGACTTCCTCCGAAATCAGCATCGCTATATGATACTAATTCAAAAGGACATTCTTTTGAATAACATAATCCTAAATCTTTGGTTTTATTAAGATAATGAATTATACGTTTAACTGCTCGTATATGTGATTCTTTAGGATTTGCTTGAAATCGGGCACATAAACAAACACTCATCATAATGTCAGGTCGAATAGCAGTTAAGTAAAGTAGTGATCCAATCATACTACGATATATTTTTTGGTCAACGCTCTTACCATTTTCATCTTTTTCAAGATGTATAGTTTTACTCGTAGGACTTGGTTTGGCAGACGTGTTTTCCATACCGAATCGTTTAATTAGACTAGTACAGTACTTTTGTTGATTAATAAAAATGCCACTTTGCATTTGTTTGATTTGTAATCCGAGAAAATATGATAGTTCTTCCATATGTGACATTTCAAATTCATTTGTCATGATAGTCGAAAATTCCTGACATAATTTTTCATTTGTTGAACCAAAAATAATATCATCAACATATATATATGAATAATTAAAATATCTTATTTAGTTTTCTCAATAAATAATGTTTGATCAACTTTCCTAATCTCAAAACCAGATTCAATAAATAGCTTTTAAGTCGGTCATACCAAGCATGAGGTGCTTATTTTAAACCATATAAAGCTTTCTTAAGTTTATAAACATGATAAAGAAATTTTTCATGAGTAAACAGAGGATGTTGTTCAACATAAACATTTTCTTTCATAAAACCATTTAAAAAAGCACTTTTAACATCCATTTGATATAACTTAAAGTTATCAAAACGAAAGCCAGTAGAATACGTATAGCTTCTAGTCTTGCAACTAGAGCAAACGTTTCTTCATAGTGTATTCCCTCTTCTTGATCATAACCTTGTGCTACTAATCTAGCTTTATTTCTAATAATGTTACCTTGTTCATCAGCTTTATTTTTGAAAACCCATTTTGTACCGATGACTGATTGATCAATTGGTTTAGGAATTAATTTCCAAACTTCGTTTCTTTCAAATTGATTTAGCTCTTCCTACATAACTATAATCCAATAATCATCAGTTGAGGCTTCCTTAACATTTTTAGGTTCTACATCAGACAGAAAAGTTATATGGCCCATTTGATTTAATTGATGTCTTGCTCTTACATTTGAATTTACTTCTCCAATTATATTTTGAACAGGGTGATCTCTAAGAATTCTTGGAGGAGAACTTATTATATTATCATTATTAATATTATTAACATTTTCTAAAGTAACATCGGAATTATTGTTTTGAAGAATAATATCATCATCCGCTGAATTATTTGTCAGAATTATATTTGTATTATTTTTCAAATTCGTAAATTTAGAAGAAGTTTTGACATTTTCATCGAATGAAACATGAAGATTTTCTTCGATTATTTTAGTTCTTGTATTAAAAACTTGATAAGCTTTGCTTCTTTTCGAATATCCTATGAATATACCTTCATCAGATTTTGGATCAAATTTGCTAAGCTGATCTTTAGTGTTAAGTATGAAACATTTTGAACCAAAAATTTTAAAATATGAAATATTTGGTTTTCTACCATTTAAAAGTTCATATGGAGAATGTTTTTTAATGATCGAATAGAGACACGATTCAAAACATAGCAAGTAGTTGCAGCAACTTTTGCCCAGAAATGCTTAGGTAAAGTGCTTCCATTTAATAAAGTTCATTCACGTTCTTGTAATGTTCTGTTTTTCCTTTCTACAACTCCATTTTGTTGTGGTGTTCCAGGAAAGGAGAACTTATGATTAATTCCTTTCTTGTTACAAAAATGTTCGAAAGCTTCATTTTCAAATTCACCTCCATGATCACTTCTAATGTTTTTAACTTTAAATTCTTTATATTTTGAATTCTTTTTACAAAAAATTTAAAATTTTCAAAAGTATCACTTTTATGTTACATAAAAATAGTCCATGTATATCTTGAAAAATCATCTACAATAACAAATACATATCTATTGTGATTAATAGACTAAACTTGAATAGGTCCGAAAAGGTCCATATGTAGTAGTTCAAGTGGTTGTGTTGTAGATATGATTTTCTTAGATTTAAAAGAAGATTTTGTTAATTTTCCTAACTAATAAGCATCACAGATATTATCAATTTTGAATTCATATCAGGTAGTCCTTTAATAAGTTTATTTTTAGCTAATTTATTAATAGTATTAATGTTTATATGACAAAATTTTTTGTGCCATAACCAAGAATCATTTTCTGTAGCTACTAAACACATATTTGTATTATGATTTATATTCATATTTAAAATATAGATATTTTTATCTCTTATACCTTCAAAAATTAAATTTTGATTTTTATTAGAAATACTACATTTATTTTCTGAAAAAGATATATTAAAACCATTATCACATAACTGACTTATACTCAATAAATTATGTTTTAAGTCTTTAACAAATAGAACATCAGTAATGAGAAGTGAATTAGAGATACCGTTATTGCTCACATCATTGCTCACATCGCCTTTGCCGATGACATAACCCTTTGAATTATCTCCGAAAGTGATCGATCCTCCATTTGAGTAGACTATGTTTGTTAACATGTCTTTATCACCAGTCATGTGTTTCGAGCAACCACTGTCTAGAATCCATTTTCCTCTCTTTTTAAGCGATACCTGTATAAAATAAAGATTTAGATGGTACCCAGTCTTCTTTTTAGGGTCCTAAGATTTAGGTCTTAGGAAACCAAACCCAAGAAGGTTCAGAATTCCCTTTAAAAATATAATTCTTATTTTTATAAATAGTTTCCATAAATGTTTTGATATGTTTATACCTAATCAAACTATTATTTGTTTTAGGAATCCATATTTTAATAGTTTTAACATTTTTAGAAACTGTTTTCTTTAAATCTAGCTTAAATTTGTGTTTAAACTTATTTTTAAACTTTTCAGATTTCTTTAGATTTTCAATTTTCTTATATCCTAATCCCATTTTATTTGAAGTTGACTGAGAATTTTCTATTATTTTGGAAAGATTTTCTCATCTTTTATTAAAATTGGAAATATTTTTATTAATATCTTCTAGCTTAGTTTTAAGACTAGATTTTTCTAATTCTAAAACTTTAGTGCTAGATTTTAAATCATTTACTTCAACAGATAAACTATAATTTTTATATTATAAATTTCTAATTCCTGAGTTATCATAGAAAGTTGAGAAGCTAAATTAGAATTAGATTCTTGAGATTTTTCAAGTTCTTCTTGGAGAATTTTCTTTCCATCTCTAAGCGTACTAATTTCTAATTCAGATCTATTCAGTTTTCCTTATAACTCCTTATTATGTTTCTTTGTCTGTTTGACAAAAACTACTAGTGCAGAATTAAGTTCAACTAAATCTTCAAAACTTAGTTCACTTACATCATCATTTGTAGACATGAAGCATACATTTGCTTGCTCTGTGTCACTAACACTGTCGCTTTCTGATGATGAAGAATCTGAATCATGCTATGTTACATAAAATGTTTTCTTCTTGAATTTGTTCTTCTTGAATTTATTTTTTGTTTTACTAGACAATCTTTCTTCATATGGCCCTTCTTATGACATTCATAACATTCCATGACAGATGATGATGGTTTATTGCTATTATAGTTGCTAGAATTATTTTTGTAACTCTTTCCCTTGTTATTCTTTTTGAATTTCAAAAACTTTTTGAAATTCTTAGCAGTAAATGCCATATCCTCTTCATCTGAGTCAGAGTCATCTTATTCTGCTTGAAATACTAGATTCTTCTTATCTTGTGCTTGAACTTTCTTTGCCTATAAATTCACTTCATATGACATTAGATTTCCTATTAACTCTTCTGGTTTCATAACTGAAAGATCGTTTGCTTCTTTAATAGCCAGGACCTTTCTTTCCTATTCATCCGTTAAAGAGTTTAGGATTTTTGATACTATATCAAAATCAAAGAATTTTTTTCCTAGTGCCAATAGTGAATGATATATATCTTGACATCTAGAATACATGTCATTTACATTTTCATTTGATTTCATTTTGAAATTTTGAAAATGATTTTTCAACATTGAAATTTTACTTTGTTTGACTTTGTTAGTTCCTTCATGAGTTACTTTTAGAGTTCTCCATATCACATAAGCATTCGTGCACATACTAACTCTATTAAACTCATTTCTATCTAATGCAAAAATTAGCATATTCATTGCTTTTGCATTTGTAGTAGCATCGGTTTTCTATGCAGTAGTCCAAGTTGAAAAATCTTCTGGTGGAGTAGTATATTCGTTTTGAATAATGTTCCAAGTTTTAAAACCATTAGATTGCATATATATTCTCATTTTAGTTGATCAGTAATTATAATTCATGCCATTGAATAGTGGAGGTCGTGCAGTAGATTGACCTTCAATAAAATTAGTGTTAGTGACATTGCTTGTGCTGGTGTCATTCGGTTATAGGATAACCTTGCTCTGATACCAAATGAAAGTGGCTACTGTGTGGCTAGCTATCACTTAGGATCGTGTAATATGGAATATAATTAATTCTAAATGTGGAAATAGATGATAATAGCAAAGTAAATAAAATGAGCACATGAGGAATTTTTATACTGGTTCGAACTTCCCATTCTACGTCCAGTCCTAGACTTATCTATGGAATTCTTCACAATAACCCTCTCTTAACATGGAGGAATAGGGTATACAACACCTGAACAATCGAACAGGATTTTTCCTCCTCTAACAACCAAAAGAGGACTTTACCCGCTTGAACAACCGAACAGGAATTCAACAATTTTAATAGAATTGCTTTGACACTACGTGTTCTTAATAAACACTGATTTGTCTTTGATAGTACAGCCCTCCTATAATCTTTCCTCAAGCATATATATGTGTATAAAGATTTAGAAAGGAAAATATTGCTTTGAATCAAAGAATAAGTTAATTAATTCAAAGATTCAAGCAATATATGAAAGTTGTGATTGCTTTTTAGAATACAGAGATAGTAGAAAGTAAGATCAGAAAGTAATCAGAAAATTGGTAATTTGTGAAGTGGATTTTGTGTGTTTATATAGTAGATAAAGAGATGCAACCATTCACGAAGAGTTCTGATCAAAGGAAGCATCCATACCTCTTAATATTAGAAAGTAACTCTTGGCAAAAGGAAGTTTCCATTCAGAAAAAATAGTTGTTGAAATAATTCAATCGACTGACCTAAAACGATTAGTCAACTGAATGTTCAAAGTTGTTTAAAAATAGAACGTTTATGTGCACCTATACACACTCGGTCGACTGGCCATATATGGTCAGTCGACTAACCTGATAGTTAAAGTACAATCTTCACATTTAAAAAAAATTAAAGTTTTAAGACAACTTAAGTACTTGAGGATAGATTTTAACATTTTTAAGACTAAAACTTCAATAAATCAACATACTATTTGCAGTTTTGTAGCCTTGTCTCCTTGTAGTTTGAACAACATAATTCTTTTTCTTTTTGTCACTTATCCATATAGTATAATTCACTGCTTTGTCATGAGTCAAAAATATGTGATTCAACAAAAGGTCATTAGCGAAAGTATGGTGATGGAAGCAAGCTGGTGGAAGTGGCAAAGTTGTAATTCGAAACAAAGCTGATTTTTTTCCTTTCAAAGTAATTCCTATTTTACCTAACTTGCCTAATTTGTCAAAATATGATTGGTTGCCAATTCTTTATAAAAAATCTTTTCTAAAAGGTATCCGAATTCAATAATTAACAAATGAAATCATTTTAACAAATAAGCCATTCCTCTTAAGAAAACATTTAAATCCTCCAACTCAAATAATTTAATAACTATAGTAAAACACTTAGGAGAAATCCCCAACTTAAATAATTTAAACCCAAAATTAACTATTTCTTTCGTTCAAAATTCATAATAAATTATCCATAGCTAGGAATGCTATGAAAGTTTAAACCCATCTCCAAAATTATGTTTTGCATAACATATTCAAACATCATGGCATTTGGAAACCAATTTGCTCGATGTTAACCTTAAAATCAAATTATATTATCCCAAAAATCCTTGTTTAAATTATAACATGGCATATAAATCAAAGCATGTCATCATTCATCCAACAATACGGTTTTAAACCTTAAACCTGAATTAAAACGTTCAAGAAACTTTTATGAGATGGTTTAGATCATTATTCACCTTGTTTGGATAAGGAACTTAAGATTTGTTCTTTCTTTAATCTTTCAAGCTTGAACCTTAGCTTATAATTGGATTTTGCTCGTCTTCTTCTTAAGTTATGGCCGGCCTTATTTTATTTTGTTTGGGTTTTTTTTTATAAGAATGTAATGAGAATAAAAATTTTGTAAGGGTTTTAGGGGTTATGGGGTTTGGCTATTCCCATATCACCCTTGCCCTATTCTCTTAAGTATTTAACTTATAAGTCAATCCTTATAAATCCATTTAGTTAAGGCATGACGTAATTAGATCTCAAATCTTAGTTCCCTTATCATCCCAACCTCTACATTATTCTTTTTAATTTATCTAATTAAAGATCCTGAATAATGCTATTTAAAATTAGGGGTGTTACACTACACATCTTCGAAAGCTTATTCATCCAAACCAAAAAAAAGCCTTATTCTCAACCTACCTATTTCAACATGAGTGCTGAGAGTTTATATGAAAATCAAAAACTTTACATCAGACAAAAGTCTGGTGTGAATAATATTAGTCCATCTCAAACCAAAATATAGTTACTTAGTGAGATTATGCCGCTATATGGAAATGGTTTTCCCTCACTAATACCCTATGAAACAACATGTAATCCATCACATATCTTGCACCCAAAAATGACTAAAGCATAATCATAACATCAATAACATATCATACATTTCTGATTTAAAATGAATAGTCCACCATTCATAAGAGTCAAAGGGTTACGCATTCCTACAATTGCCCAATGCAATAAAATGGTTCATTCGACGGCATAGTTTTCCCAGAGTCACTATGAGCCTATATTAGTTTACTTAAGCTAACAAAAAACCTATTAGGCTAACTCAGGCCAATATATATATATATATATATATATATATATATATATATATATATATTGTATTTTCCAATGGTCTTCTAGTCCACTTAGAAGAATATATGAATGGTCTCCTAAGATTAGTAGGAGAAGAATCATAACGGTCTTCTAAAAATGATATGAGAAAATAATAACAGACTCTTAAAAATGGTTAGAGAAAAATACAGGTGAGCAAAGTGCTACGAGTTCCGTCGGATGCATAAACTCCAATTTTTAGCCTTAATAGGCAAGCCCTACTACACATTGGAATCGCGGACCTGGCCAATTGAGGGCTTGATGGTTGGAGAATAGGAAACGACCCTACCTCAGTCTCCGGCCAAATATGGTTTAAAATAGTATGAGTCATGTCTTTTCATCAGGCATCATTACACAATTCGATCTTATCAATCTCCAAGATGCAGTTACACTCGCTTGGGAGTCTAAGTTTGTTCATACCTAAAACTAGAAAAACCCTAGCTGGTCATTAGTTCTCGGGTCCCAGGGTCAAAATGCTGGTTGATTTCGTTTAACACATAGGTAAGTAAATCAGCAATTTATTATATGCAATAATAGCTGATCAAAACACAAAGATGAGCACATAACACACTTGCAATCATCCAAATATATGTTCGATATGATAGCTAATTTATACACAAAATTACTTATTCAGAGTAATAATCTTCCCTTTAAATCTCCTTTAAAATGGGCTAAACATTCTTTCTTTCTTTTGAAAACCCATAAAATACTTAACAAAACCATCATTTTTGTTTAAGAAAAACTTACCCCATATAGAGTTGAAATTCTTCCAAATATTATAAAAAGAGAAAATTAGTTAAAAGGACAAACTTATTTTAAAATTTATTATCGGGCCACGAGTTTAATTATTCGGACCAAAGGACCCGCCTTTTCAAACTAACCACGTGACGTTGTTTTCATCTCTTGGGTCTTACCAACTTAGGGTTTTGCAGTCGTTTTTATCCGAAACTCATTTCAAATTCTTCATCGAAAATCAAAAGAAACATTCTAATGGAAATTAGGTCGAAATATTCTCGGTCGACCAACAATCAGTCTCATAGTTCTTCACTATAATCGAAATCCCAAATAGTATCGTCAAAATTATCTTTAGCTACATCAAAGGCTAGGAAGACTAGAGAAATGGAGAAGAAAAAGAAAAAACTGGTATAATACTAAATTATTCTATATATATTGCTGATTTAGAATTATTTTATAAGAAATGCTATATTATTTTTCATCCTTTTTGCCTAGCGAACGTTTTGTGATGTGGTTTTATCTTTATTGTCGAAATCTATAGTGTTACTGAATGATTTTGTCAAAATCTTAGTAATTTCGTGTTCTGGTTTTATCATTATTTTCTGACTTCAGGAACAAAGATTATGTTGCTATTGAAGTTTGTTATAACTCATTTGATCTGAATTCGGATTAATGAAATCACTATATTTTAGTGACCAAATCAAATCACTCAAAGTTATTGTTGTTAACTTTCATCACTTTAAACCTGCTTTGTTTTCTATTATTTGCATTTGAAAAATTTATTAGATTTTACCCATTTATTTAATAAAAATTCTAAAACTAGTTATCATATTAATTCGATTGGGGAAAACATATTCTAATGGTATAGAAGTGCTAAATAACTGTAGCATTTTCAACAAAAATTAGCATCCATTAAAAATGCTAAGACTAGTTACAACCATGTCCAGTAATGCTAAAGAAACTAGCATTTAGGAAAAATGCTAAGACTAGTTATCATCTTAATTTAATTTGGAAACAGAATCCATTGTTACAAAAATATTCTAAAACACTGTAGCATTATGATTTAGCTATTTTATGTATTAAAATCATTTCTAACTATGCTAAATAAGTTAGCATCTAATAAAAATGCTAAGACTGTTGAATATGCGCTTTGCGCTATATGATTTTTGTTTGATGATAATAAATATATATACATTCATTTAAATGTATTTGGTAATGTACTATTTTGTTTTTCATAGTTTAAATAAATATTTGTTGAATAAAATTAAATTTCACAGAATTTAAATTTGAATTCAAACAAAACAAGTTAAACAGATTTTGAATTCAAACAGAAATTTTATTCAAACAAATATTTTGAATAGTATGTATTTGGTTAGATAAATGTCTGTTGAATAAAATAAATTACACAGAATTTGAATTTGAATTCAAACAGAACAAGTTACACAGTTTTTGAATTCAAACGAATATTTTATTCAAACGAATATTTATTACAAACTTGAATAGTACAAATTCATGCTCTCACTATACATATACATTTCTGATTACATCACGATTACATCACAAATATTTTTACATTGATAATCTCACTACATATCACTCACACTCGTATTTTGTCTTCAACTGCATTTCGGTTTGAATCCAGCATCTGAGTAATCTGCAAAAATATTTTCAAACGCAGTAAAATTGAAAAAAAAAATCTTTGCAATTCAAAAATAAAAGATGATTTTGAAAACATTGTTTGCCTCAGTTATTTGGGTTGTTCGTCATCATTTTTGATTGTATCTGTGCATATCAGCATTTTATCAGGGACAGGTAATTACAAGTGGCTGCAGTACACACGTGTACATTCGTATACGTGTGCACTGCCTCGCCAACTCGTGTGCAAAAATCAAACAAAAGCACAGTAATCAAAAACAAGGTCAAACCCAAGATAGGTTCAACTCAAAGCACCACTGACCAGACAATGCAAGCACAGTCTCAAGCATGAAACAAGGTGCACCAGACCAGGTTGCAAAAATGATCAAATATACACAAATGCAGCCCAATAGACCAAAGTACAACATCAAAGACAGCACTGCAACTCAAATGTACAGGCCAGTGAACATAAAAGAGAATGACTCGAAGCAGTTGTGAACAAATGTGCAAATACTCAAGACCATCAGTACACAGTGATGACAATACAAGGAAATGAAGATTACAGCAATATACAGATGAAAAAATTGACCAACTGCAACAATGCAAACAAGTGATCAACAGAACATGGACTGCAACATGAATGTCACAAGCCAATATAACAGCAAAACAAGCAGTGCAGACCACAAAAGTGCAACAAGTATTGCAGTAATAAACATGGACAGAAGCAAGGCAACAAAGACTCAAGCAACAACATGGACTGCAACAAATACATGATGCACAACTCAAATGAATATCAGTGCAAGTGTCAACCAGGTAGCAAGGAAGATCAACACAGCAAGCTACAACATCAAGTTGATCAAGATGCTACAGATTTCAGCAAATGAACCATCAAAGAATGCAACACAGTGAAATGACCAAGTGCAACTGGAAACAACAATGGATGCAAACTACAAATACATGATACCGTTCAATATCCAAGACTTAAGAATGCATCACTATGACACAGTATACACAAGTGAAGCCAAAAGAAATCAATCCAGTTCCCACACAACTCAATCAAGTAACCAATAGCTAGTGCTATCAAATGAACCAGTGACAATGCAACAATCAACTCAAATGAATACAGCAAGCATGCAACAGAGGTCAAGCATATATAGATATGCAATGACAAAGTGGATCAAAATGAAACATACAAAATGCCCAAGTAAAGTGCACAGTGAAGTATAAAGCAACTACAACATATGCAGTGAAGCATCTGTGTAAATATATGTACAGCATGTCAAAGCAAGATGCATATATGACAATCAACCAAAATTGAACCAATGATCTAGGTTACAACTTCAAAATCAGTGGGCAAAGGCATTGAAGACCAGCAAATGAAGCAAGTCTAAAACAAATATACAATGCACCAAGCATCGAACCAGAAGACCGAAGTCAGATAACAATTAAACCGAAGCTATCAATATCAAGTTCGTGCCAAAGTCAATTTTGAACAAGTCGCAATCAAAACGAACAAGTCAAATTCAAAACCGTGGTCATCACGAAACGAATCAAAGCCGTGGGAAGCAAGCAACAAAAATATACGCATATGAAAAGGTCAGAAATCATCTCAGCATCAAAGTGAAATCGAACGGCTGATCAAATATCAGTTGACAAATTCAAGTACAAAATATACGACGCAAATCCAGGGTTACAAACCCTATATAAATTGATATCATCATCGGCAATTTTCTGGATCGAGTTCAAGTATCAATTTAAGAAAAGCAAAAGGAGACAGTACATACCGAATTCACAAAGCAACGAACTCGATCGAGCAACTGCAAAACATCCAATAGTCAACCATCAGAGAAGCAGCGAGCTAGGGCAACGTATAACAGATAAATTGAAGAATTCGAAGCCCTAATTGGAACAAAGAGCCGAAGCCCTAACTGGAACAAAAGGGAACGAAGCAAGCCGCCATTATTCTCACGAACGAAACAAAAGGGGATCGGGCTGGAGATAACAAAGAAAGGAAGTGGGCCGGTCTTAAAAATTAAAAGGGGGTTTTGTTTATTTAAGGCTTCTTTATATTGTTAATTAGTTTAGGGTTATTGTCTATTGTTTTTAAATTATTGTTTTTATTTTACGAATCAAAAAGTTAGTAAATCACCACCTAGGTTTAGGTAGTGTCAGATTGTCTATTTTGAATTAGTTCAGTGAGCAGGGCGTGCGAGTTTGCAAAGCTCTATAGGCGGGAGCAGTGTTTGCGAGTGAGCGAAACTCTATAGGCGGGAGCAGGGTGTGCGAGTCTAGTAGAGTGTTTGTGAGCGGGAGCAAAAGGGTCTGCGAGTCTAGTAGAGTTGTTGTAAGCGTGATACTGTTTAATTCTAATAGAAATCTATGAATGCAGCAGTAGGCAGGGGTTGCCGAAGCTGGGTAAATTTTGTGTGTGATTTACTTTTCAGCATATTTATTTCTGCTATTATAATTCTGTGTTTAATTCGAGAAAATTTGCTATAACCCTATTCACCCCCCCCCCACCTCTAGGGTTAATCTAGATCCTACAAGTGGTATTAGAGCCTGGTATATATTTTTATTTAACTCTAGAGTCATGAGTCTACAAAATAATGCTTTCTCTGAGGGGCAATCTATTGCTAGGCCACCCATGTTTAACGGGAACGATTATGCTTATTGGAAAGTTAGGATGAGTATTTATCTTAGTTCCGTTGATTATGATGTTTGGGATATTATTGAAACTGGCTATAAACCTCCCACTATAATCGTTGGTGGTACTGAGATTCCTAAACCTAAGGATAGGTGGGATGCTAACGATAAGAAATTGAAAACGACAAATGCTAAAGCCATGAATGCTTTGATATGTGCTCTTGATAAAAATGAATTTAATAGAATTTCTCATTGTACAACAGCACAGGAAATATGGCATACTTTGGAGGTGACACACGAAGGAACTCCTCAAGTCAAGGAGTCTCGGCTATCCCTATTCAGCAATGAATACGAAAACTTTGTGATGGACAAAGGCGAAAGCATAAAGGATATGTTTGGACGTTTTTCAACCTTGGTATACAATGCTAGAGCACTTGGGAAGGTATTCACCGAGGTAGAACTTGTGAGGAAGATACTACGAGTTTTACCAATGAACTTTGAGGCAAAAGTCACAGCAATCCAAGAATCGAAAGATTTGAGTAAACTAAGCATGGAGGAGTTGATTGGCAACTTAATGACATATGAGCTTGAGTTAATTTAGGTTAAAAACTAAACTTGAAAATATTCAAAACCTAGAATGTAAAAAATGTAAGATTTTAGATTCAGAATTATCAAAACTGAGGAATAACTTTGAAAGTCTTGAAAATGATAACTTGAATCTTAAGGAAACCATCGACACTAGGAGAAAGGATTTTATTAATCGATGCACCTCACTTGTCATTGAAAATTCAACATTAAAAACCAAAGTCCAAAATCTTGAGAAATCTTTGAATAACTTTTCAAGAGGCGAAAAATCTTTCAAAATGTTATTTGGAAATCAAATTTTTGCTAACAATAGAAAAGGACTAGGTTATGGAAAATCACAAGATGATGGTAAAGGTAAAAGTGTTGCTCGATCTGAAATAATTTGAAATCATGTTGAAAATCATAGTTATAGAAACACAAAATTTAATCAAGTCAATTTGATGTGCACGTTTTGTAGAGTATTTGGACATAATCGAAATAATTGTTGGTATAGACCCAAACACGTGAAAACTATAACAATTTGGGTTCCAAAAGGCACAAATATAAAATCTTTGAAAGTCAAACAAATTTGGGTGCCAAAAGGAACATATATAAATAGTTTTGAGTCTCCAAAAACATATTTTTCATATTCTGCCACTAACAACAATGGACCTATAAAAACAAATAGGTCACACAAATCTTTTGTCGTGTAGGTGTGGTGGCAGGCTAAGGAACAACAACGGTGTTCTCTGGATTTTGGCTGTTCCAGAAACACAACGGGCAACAAAGCAAAGTTCCTTAGCCTAGTATAAAGGTGACAGAATCACAATGGGCAATCACGTAAAATTATCGTAAAGGTAAAACAGGTAATTGTTTTTTTTAAAATGTGATTATCTGCACCATACTCTAAATTAAAATCAGCCAATATTGAGATGAACAAAAGATGATGATTTTAATGCTATGATTTTTTTTTAAAATATTGACTAACCATCTTTAAAGAGAATTACTTGGAGTAATTATGATGGTTGACTGATTCGGACTTAATTGATATGATTTTTGACTTGTTCTTATTTATGACATTAATTTGTGCTTAATTGATGACCAATCAGATTTTCAATTTTTGAACTAATTTATATAAATTTGTTCGGTCAAATGCTGGTTACTCATGCTACACGTAGATATATTGGTTCTGACATTTTGATCACTGCTTGTAAATTTGCACGATTTCAAATTCATGAGAAAAAGGATTTTGAGAAATTGTTTTTGAAATAATTATGATGTTGATTGACTGTTGATTACTCATGAAAATAATTGTTTATCCTCTGTTTTCTGAAATTAACATCATGATATTTGTTTGAGTGTTAACACGGCTTAAATTCAAATTCAAAAGAATGATGTTTTGAAATTTTTGGTGCACATCTCATGGTTTGATTCAACAAGTGAATATTGAGTGAAATTTAAATTCAGATGCGGATTACACTGGTAATATAGTTGATAGAAAAATTATTAGTGTAACGTGATTAATTTGTGAAACATTCATTTGCTGCATCGTTTTTTAAAGAAAATGTCTGCATATTTTTCACTTGAAATAATTTTCAAATAGCAGAAAATTTTCTTATAAAACTCCCCTCGAGAAAATCATGTTTGACCATATTTACAGATTAATCATTTTTGAAAAATTGATTTTATAATTTTTGAATTTGATTTTAAATGACAAATTTTGACTAATCTGACTCCCTTTGATTATCGAAATGATGAATAGTGATTGAAAAAGAGATGAGTGTTGATATTTATCATATATTATAACTCAAGAAAGTATAATTAGAAAATTTTCTTTAGAATTTCATAACAAGAGTTATAAAAACTTTCCGTTGGGTAAAAATTCCATGACCATTTCTATTTTTATCATCTTTCTATCGACCATCACTCATCAAGATAATATTTAGTATGTAAATTTGTGGTAGTTTACAAAGGAAATCATTTGTTCTTCAATATCTTTAAACCTGTGAAGGAAATTATTTGTGCTTCAACTTATTATATTTAGCAATAAAAATAAATATCCAAAGTATTCACTCTCATTTAAAAGTCCTCACGGTTATGCATGGGTGAATTACTTGGATTTTTTGATTATGTGCTTCCATGCTCATTTAAAAGTCCTCACGGTTATGCATGTATGGAACGCATATTAAAAATAATTGATTTAATAGACAAGTTGATTCTAATCCCATTTAAAAGTCCTCACGGTCATGCGTGGTTAGAAGACACTTGATTTTATTTTTTAAATTAAATTGGAATACTACTAATCTCATTTAAAAGTCCTAACGATTATGCATGGTTAGTAGATATTCAAATTTCCAGAAATAAATATACCACAAATAGACATATCTATATGAATTTTTGATGATTCTATCTTCATCACTTCTGAAAGTGGAATATGCGCTTGACAAGGGTAATTATGATTTTTGTTTGAGTTTTATTGAAATTTGATATTTATATTTAATTGAGTTAAATGTTTGATTCATGTCTATCACTTCATCCCTATTTTATAACACTATTATTCTTTTGCTGATAACAAAAGGGGGAGAGAAAAGTTAAGATTTTGTCAAATAGAATCAAGCAAAGGTCAAATAACCTTCAATTTGCATATAGGCTCATTTACATATTTTTATTTGTATGCATATATGTAGGGGGAGCCATATATGTAGGGGGAGTATCACATAAAAAGGAAGCATTCAAATAGGGGGAGCAAATGAAATTATCAAATACATTTAATATATTCAAAATCTTAAATATATGTTTGTTATCATCAAAAGGGGGAGATTGTTGAATATGCGCTTTGCGCTATATGATTTTTGTTTGATGATAATAAACATATATACATTCATTTAAATGTATTTGGTAATGTACTATTTTGTTTTTCATAGTTTAAATAAATATTTGTTGAATAAAATTAAATTTCACAGAATTTAAATTTGAATTCAAACAAAACAAGTTAAACAGATTTTGAATTCAAACAGAAATTTTATTCAAACAAATATTTTGAATAGTATGTATTTGGTTAGATAAATGTCTGTTGAATAAAATAAATTACACAGAATTTGAATTTGAATTCAAACAGAACAAGTTACACAGTTTTTGAATTCAAACGAATATTTTATTCAAACGAATATTTATTACAAACTTGAATAGTACAAATTCATGCTCTCACTATACATATACATTTCTGATTACATCACGATTACATCACAAATATTTTTACATTGATAATCTCACTACATATCACTCACACTCGTATTTTGTCTTCAACTGCATTCCGGTTTGAATCCAGCATCTGAGTAATCTGCAAAAATATTTTCAAACGCAGTAAAATTGAAAAAAAAAATTCTTTGCAATTCAAAAATAAAAGATGATTTTGAAAACATTGTTTGCCTCAGTTATTTGGGTTGTTCGTCATCATTTTTGATTGTATCTGTGCATATCAGCATTTTATCAGGGACAGGTAATTACAAGTGGCTGCAGTACACACGTGTACATTCGTATACGTGTGCACTGCCTCGCCAACTCATGTGCAAAAATCAAACAAAAGCACAGAAATCAAAAACAAGGTCAAACCCAAGATAGGTTCAACTCAAAGCACCACTGACCAGACAATGCAAGCACAGTCTCAAGCATGAAACAAGGTGCACCAGACCAGGTTGCAAAAATGATCAAATATACACAAATGCAGCCCAATAGACCAAAGTACAACATCAAAGACAGCACTGCAACTCAAATGTACAGGCCAGTGAACATAAAAGAGAATGACTCGAAGCAGTTGTGAACAAATGTGCAAATACTCAAGACCATCAGTACACAGTGATGACAATACAAGGAAATGAAGATTACAGCAATATACAGATGAAAAAATTGACCAACTGCAACAATGCAAACAAGTGATCAACAGAACATGGACTGCAACATGAATGTCACAAGCCAATATAACAGCAAAACAAGCAGTGCAGACCACAAAAGTGCAACAAGTATTGCAGTAATAAACATGGACAGAAGCAAGGCAACAAAGACTCAAGCAACAACATGGACTGCAACAAATACATGATGCACAACTCAAATGAATATCAGTGCAAGTGTCAACCAGGTAGCAAGGAAGATCAACACAGCAAGCTACAGCATCAAGTTGATCAAGATGCTACAGATTTCAGCAAATGAACCATCAAAGAATGCAACACAGTGAAATGACCAAGTGCAACTGGAAACAACAATGGATGCAAACTACAAATACATGATACCGTTCAATATCCAAGACTTAAGAATGCATCACTATGACACAGTACACACAAGTGAAGCTAAAAGAAATCAATCCAGTTCCCACACAACTCAATCAAGTAACCAACAGCTAGTGCTATCAAATGATCCAGTGACAATGCAACAATCAACTCAAATGAATACAGCAAGCATGCAACAGAGGTCAAGCATATATAGATATGCAATGACAAAGTGGATCAAAATGAAACATACAAAATGCCCAAGTAAAGTGCACAGTGAAGTATAGAGCAACTACAACAGATGCAGTGAAGCATCTGTGTAAATATATGTACAGCATGTCAAAGCAAGATGCATATATGACAATCAACCAAAATTGAACCAATGATCTAGGTTACAACTTCAAAATCAGTGGGCAAAGGCATTGAAGACCAGCAAATGAAGCAAGTCCAAAACAAATATACAATGCACCAAGCATCGAACCAGAAGACCGAAGTCAGATAACAATTAAACCGAAGCTATCAATATCAAGTTCGTGCCAAAGTCAATTTTGAACAAGTCGCAATCAAACGAACAAGTCAAATTCAAAACCGTGGTCATCACGAAACGAATCAAAGCCGTGGGAAGCAAGCTACAAAAATATACGCATATGAAAAGGTCAGAAATCATCTCAGCATCAAAGTGAAATCGAACGGCTGATCAAATATCAGTTGACAAATTCAAGTACAAAATATACGACGCAAATCCAGGGTTACAAACCCTATATAAATTGATATCATCATCGGCAATTTTCTGGATCGAGTTCAAGTATCAATTTAAGAAAAGCAAAAGGAGACAGTACATACCGAATTCACAAAGCAACGAACTCGATCGAGCAACTGCAAAACATCCAATAGTCAACCATCAGAGAAGCAGCGAGCTAGGGCAACGTATAACAGATTAATTGAAGAATTCGAAGCCCTAATTGGAACAAAGAGCCGAAGCCCTAACTGGAACAAAAGGGAACGAAGCAAGCCGCCATTATTCTCACGAACGAAACAAAAGGGGATCGGGCTGGAGATAACAAAGAAAGGAAGTGGGCCGGTCTTAAAAATTAAAAGGGGGTTTTGTTTATTTAAGGCTTCTTTATATTGTTAATTAGTTTAGGGTTATTGTCTATTGTTTTTAAATTATTGTTTTTATTTTACGAATCAAAAAGTTAGTAAATCACCACCTAGGTTTAGGTAGTGTCAGATTGTCTATTTTGAATTAGTTCAGTGAGCAGGGCGTGCGAGTTTGCAAAGCTCTATAGGCGGGAGCAGTGTTTGCGAGTGAGCGAAACTCTGTAGGCGGGAGCAGGGTGTGCGAGTCTAGTAGAGTGTTTGTGAGCGGGAGCAAAAGGGTCTGCGAGTCTAGTAGAGTTGTTGTAAGCGTGATACTGTTTAATTCTAATAGAAATCTGTGAATGCAGCAGTAGGCAGGGGTTGCCGAAGCTGGGTAAATTTTGTGTGTGATTTACTTTTCAGCATATTTATTTCTGCTATTATAATTCTGTGTTTAATTCGAGAAAATTTGCTATAACCTTATTCACCCCCCCTCTAGGGTTAATCTAGATCCTACAAAGACTAGTTATCATATTAATTTGATTGGGTAAACATAATCTAATGTTGCAGAAATGCTAAATAACTGTAGCATTTTCAATAAAAATTAGCATCCATTAAAAATTCTAAGACTAGTTAAAATCATATCCAAAAATGTTAAAGAAATTAGCATTTAGGAAAAATGCTAAGACAAGTTATCATCTTAATTTAATTTGGAAACAAAATCCACTATTATAACAATATGCTAAAACACCGTAGCATTATGATTTAGCTATTTTATGAATTAAATTGATTTGTAATTATGCTAAATAAATTAGCATCTAGTAAAAATGCTAAAACTATTTATCATCTTAATTAAATTTGGAAACAGAATCCACTGTTACAGTAAGTGCTAAACCATTGTAGCATTAAAGTTTAGGTATTGCATGAGTTACAATCATTTCCAAAAATGCTAAAGAAATTAGCATCTGGTAAAACTGCTAAGACTAGTTATCATCTTAATCTACTTTGTTAAATATATTCTAATGTTACAAGAAATGCTAAATCACTATAGCATCATGGTTTATGTATTTCTTATTGGTGTTAAATATTTGCTTAGTGTAGAATACAAAATCTTCACTACAAGTAGAGGACGGTTAAAATGTAGAAGAAAGAGAGCAGATAAGGAAACTATGCAGTATAGGTGTAGTTTATCCACCTTCGTTAAAATGCTTGGAAATATTAAAAAAAAGGTTTTACTTAAAATCAGTTGAATTTTTTAAAACAACCACCTTTCTAAAACTTTTTAATGCTTTCTTTGAGGGTGATATAGGAAGAAAAAACATTAGAAAATGTTCAAAAAATTTAGACAATTTAATGGACTCTTCTTGTGTTGAAGAAGAATGTTTTATTGCAGGAGGAAAAACATTACAGATAACAACAGCGGACATTTCTTTAATTTTTGGTTTGCCAATGCAAGGAAAAAACATTTTTCCACTTCCTAAGGTTTCTTTTCCAAGCACTCAAGAAAACTGTCAAGAATTTGTTTTAAGAAACTTTGGTATAATTGACCATATAACAAGAGATATTGTTATTCAAAACATAAAGAAAGAATTAGACAAAGAAATTCAAGAACAAGAAAACGATTTACCAAAATTTATCATCATTCTTCCTTTCATTACATTTTTTTCCTGACAATCAAAGAATGTTAAGTTGGGGATATCTTCAATATGTAGTTGATTTGAAAAAATTGAATCAAGTTTCATGGCCTTTAAGCATTCACTATTCTTTGATTAAAGCATTAAATTATTTCAAGCAAAACCAAGGAATATGTCAATTTGCTCGATGATACCATTGGTAAGGATATAATTTTACATTCTACTATATTATAATAAATTATGAAATAACATTTTGTTTTTTATATATTAGTATTTTTATGTGAACACGTGGACATAATGAAGCTAAGGAAGGCATGGTCGAAGGACTTAGCAAGATTTGCTAAATGGTCACTGAATGGGATGAAGAACATAGTCTCAAAAGACTATTTAAAGAATGTGGAAAGCAAAAAGGTATATACATCTAATATTGTATGTCATTTATTTTTTACATATAAAATGGAAAAAAAAGCTAAATGATGATAAAATTATATAAAAAAATGCTATACAGTTTTAGCATTTTTTTTATGCACTAGATTATGCGAACATACATATAAATAGGAAAAAATGCTAGATGATGATAGCATTACAACATAATATCCAGTGTATAAATTTAGAACACAGAAAATGTTTTTTTCTACATCTTTATTTATAATATTTATGCATATAATTTTCAGGAAATTGTTACTTAGTTTATTACAGTTAATTATGGAAGAGGTTAATGTTACCTTGAATGATTTTATATTCTCATTTTTTACATTCAAAAAAGATTTACATGTTACTGAAACCGAATCATTAGTAGAAAATGTTACATAATTTTAGCATTAATAAAATATATGATGCTTATTGAATACAGATCTCAATTGGACTTAAAAATGAAACAATCAAAGAAAGGCTACTACTTGATTCTTCCAAAGTGCAATTGGCTATTATAGAAACAAAACAACAACAAAAATGTAACAGATGCTGAAGAAGAATCCAAATTAAGTGACAAAGAAAAAAAATTCAAACACAAAGCTACCACATTAAACAGTTGGAAAATGATTTGGATCAAACAAAAAGAGATCAAGAGAAGGAAAAAGAAGTAAGAAAACAGAGGGAAAAGCAGTTAACTGTAATGGAGAAAGAAATCGAATTGTTGAAATCAAAACTTCAACAATTTGGGAAAGAGGAACAAAAAAGAAAACTAAAGGAAGCTTTTGAAAGTATTATCCCTCCATCGTTCAAGCTATTGAACACACAGGATTTTGAAGTACATCAAGAAGAAAACAAAGAAGAAGATAAACAAGACGATAAGAATGAAAGAAGAAGTCGGCGATTGAAAAATATCTCACCTCCTTCAATGATTAAAAGACTAAAATCGAAAAAAAGAAAGGCAAAATAGATCCTCATTATCAGTTTGAGATAGTGTACCACAACAAAAGAGTTAAAAGTGAAGATGACAGTGAAACACAAGAAGGAAAAAAGGAAGATAAACAAGAAATGAGGATGAAGGACGAGGAGAAGAAGATGGCCACTGTGAAGAAACTGAACATGTAAAAAACAAAGATAAGGAAAAAAGATGAAAGAGAAGACAGTAAAGAAAATGATGAGGTGAGTGAAAACGACAACGGAAAAAATTGAGAAGAAACCAATGAAGAAGACAATAAAGAAGGTGAAGATTATGAAGGAGAATATGCAAAGGAGAATAAAAAATGAAGAAAAAACTTACATGGATGATGAAGATGAGAAGGAAGAATTTGTCGATGTGGATAATTACTCACCTGAAAGAAAGCAATATCATCAAAGAAACATAGTAAAAAAGCCACATTTTTCAAATGCTAGAAACACAGAAGAAGGATATAACAAGAGCTTTTTTTGCATGTGAGGACACATCAAAGTAAGTAGTTCATATCTAGTAAAAACTTAAATAATTTCATTGGAGTTGTTTTATAATAATTTGAAATTTACAAATTATATAGCACGGTAGCATGGCACAAAGATGATGGTAAGAAAGGAGGGATAACAGTGGTTCAATCCATGCTAGAAGCTTTGCTATTGAAGAATTTACAGATGGACAAGTATGACACTTGAAAATGCTAACAGTATCAATAAATTTTGACATTAGGAAATGCTAACTAGCACTAGCACTATGACATTTGAATTATAACAACACGCCACTAATATAATTTTTTGTTATGTTTTTATTTTTGTTAGTAAAATAGTATCAATAATTTTTTAATACCAAATGTATTATAATATTAGCCTGAAAATGTAGAATGACTATAAATATTTTGATTACACAACATTGACCTTACAGAATGTTAATTTTTCAGTATAATATATGAAATTATTAAAAGATAGTAGCATATCTACCATTGTCTGTGTGTGGTGTGTGTGTATATATATATCTCATAGTGTATAATTATTATGAACTGTTTATAAATATTCAAAATACTTTATTACTATATGCTTAACCTATATTCTTTTTCTAATGCAGATTATTGATTGGTTTGTTGAAAATATACCAACATATGAACATAACTACACTTTCAGCATAATCATTTTTTTTTTTTTTTTTTTTTTTTTTTTGAACTGGTACTTTATATACAACAAATCAATGGGACAACATATCCCATGTCAAATAAACGTTCGAAAGCAAGTTTCGAACTTGTGACATCCTGCACCAAGCCGATCAATTAACCACTTGGACAATGGTGCTTGTCTTCAGCATAATCATGACGGTAAACAATATTATTTTTCTTTGAAATTTAATGTAATGGAAAAACAAACTAATATTCAATTTTCATTTGCAACATGCATTGCAAACAGACATTGAAAATGTAATCCAATCATTGGTGTACCCTATGGTACAAAATATAGTCATGGATTCATTTATAGAGATGATATTTTTCCCCTTGCATTACATCAATCATTGGACATTGCTAACTTTGGACTACAACCAAATGCAATGGTGCCGTTATGATTCTTTAAGGCCTAGAAGATCAACAACGGCATCAAATCAACATTACAAACAAGCTAAGCTACTTGTAAGACCATATTTTATAACAAAAAAATTTGAAAAAGTCTAACTTTCTTTTTTTCTTTTTTCGTAACAGAGAAAAAAGGTGGAAAAAATATTACAAGAAAAGTGGAGAGAGAACAAAATCTTAAATAACGAAGTTGGTACGATGACGATAAAGCAACCACGGTGTCCACAGCAAGACCTTTCCTCGTAAGCATTAATAAGTTTTTAATCTTCTTCAAGTAAACTGCACATCTATTATACTAAAAATTGCAATGCCATAATATACAATGCATCAAAAAAAGAAAAAAAAGACGGGATATTTTGTATGTCAAAAAAGTGCTAAATGGTAATAGCAGTAAAAATGTATAATGTATTAAAGTATTTATTTTCATGTACATGCTAAATAATCGTAGCATTGCAATGTTGCGGTGTTCAATAAACCGAAAATTTGACAGGTTGCATTATGATTATGCAGTAGAAATTGTATGGTTATTGATACACATAGTGTTAACAAAATACATAACGATAATAGCAGTAAAAATGTATAACATATTTTAATGTATATATTTTTTTAAATGCTAAATGACCATACCATTATAATATTACACCACTGCCCTTTTAGTCCACTGACCTGAAGAAACTTTTCATACATTCCTATATGAAGCCCTATTTTATATGTTAAGAGTAATAATAAATGGTTGTAGCATTACATCTTTTATACCATTGCTCTTTACTCTATTAGTTTGAAAGCTACATCATATATACCCATATAAGTCCTTATGTATCCAATGTATGTCACTCAAGCTGATGTACAGTTCTTTTAACAAAACGTAATTATTAAATACTTACCATGTACAAATATTTTTAGTCTGTCTCTAATGATAAAATTATTAGCGTAAATTGATTACTAGTTAACAAACAATTTTTGTTGTTTTTTCATTTTTTAAATCAACAGGAATGACTGTGCTCTATATGTCATGAAATTCATTCAACATTTAGACAATGACTAAACCTCCCCAACGATTACAGCAAAAAAGATATCAACCTCATGCGAGCTGAAATGGTGTATAACATACTAAATGATCCACATAGAAGTTGGAATGTCATGACTATTTTACAAATGCAACTCCTGAAGAAGTTGAAAAGGCAGTGAAGACAAAGAAATAAAGTAAAAAAGAAAAGTTGAAGACTTGGAAAATTTGAAGAAGTGACAATTGTAGTTAAATTTGAATTACCTCAATTTAAGTTGAAGTACTGATTATAGTTAAATATGAATTAGCTAAAGTAAAGACGAAGTGCTAACTATGGTTGAATTGATACTTATATTTTACTGAACTTCTAATTCAAGTGCAATAGTGTTACTACTTACAAAGCTATAATTTGTTATACATATGTTCTCTTAAAGATTTGCTTTTTTTGCTAAATATGTCTTGTATTTCTAATTGAAAAAATGTAATTACCGATCTTTATTTTTCTCCAAAAGTTTTATGCATGTTCTGAAAATTTTATGAATTAACATCAATGTTGGAAAAAGCTATATTGAATTTGCAACCAATTTTTTCTACTTGAATTATACCACGTCTATAAGAAAACAGCATAGCTAATTCTTTCAAGTGTTCAAGGAATAACAGCTAATCAAGAATTTGAAGAACTTAAGCTAAGTAGAGTAAATAAGATTTAGGACCTAAGCATGTGGTATATGTAGATCTACTTGTTTCCATATTTAACAGAATGATTTATTGTCTTTCCTTGCCTCTCTTATAGAAAAGTAAAAAAAACGATGATAATCATTTGTATATTACTTTTCCTTTATTTCAGCACTGTGAATTTGCATTCCATGCTATGTTATGACATGCCACAAATTTATTTCGTGTCAGTTTTTTGATTGACTGTACATGCTTTTGATTACATCTTGTAAACAATAATTGACGGCTCACTGTTTTCTCTTAGTAACTTGATATTAAATTCAAAGGAAGAACCTCTGTAAATTATAAACATCTAGTGAGAAAAAAAAACAGACATAAAGAAAAAGACAGAAGATAAAAGACATAAGATAAACAACTTCAATACATCAGCTTCCAACAAAGACAAAAAAGAAGACTCACTTATTTGAGCTGAATTCCAATGCTCACAACAACACTTTATTGAAATCTTTTACTATAATTTTTCCAAAGCAGCATCACAGAGTTTATTAATATATAACAATAACCAAATTTTCCAACCTTTCTACCATATGCTAAATAAAAAGGCTAAATACAAATAGCATTATTCTAATGAATTGCTAAATAAACAGAAAGCATCTGGTACTAACATACCAATATTTTTTCATCACAACACAATATTACAGCTAAAAAAAAGATAATATACAAATGAAAATAACATGCTTCACAAACAAATAAAAATCGCCAAAAATGCACAAAAAAGTAAACTTCTTATTAAAATAATCAATCGTCACAGTACATGTACTAGTATCTGAAATTTTAAAAAAAGTACGACTATATCAAATAAGTAAATGGTAAACAAATACGAAGAATAAAATGACAGAAATAAAAGAAAAAATAAAATTCAAATTTAAATCTTCATTGAAGCTTGACAATTCCTCTTGTTATGTCCAACTTGACTGTGATTACTACATTTATTCCGCTTACTCTGAGAATAAGAAAAGCCGCAATGTCTGTTAGTAGAAGGTCTTCCAACACCTCGAATTTTTTTAGGCACTTTAATTATGACATCATCTCCGCTAACAATTGGCTTACCAACATTAGGAATTGGATTAATAGCATATGCATAACTCGATCTAAAAGCACCGGCTGTAAAATAATAATCCAAATAATCATATACTGAATGCCTTGACCTATTCATACACTTGATGGCATGTGCACATGGAAAATCGGTAATTTTCCACTGGTTACAAGTACATAATCTTTTTGCAAGATCAACATAATGTGATCTTGGAGACCTAACTTCAAAAATATTTTCCAAAGACCTATACGTATCCCATCCAAAACCTTCATTAACTAATTGCAACAACCATTGGTTCATAACTGGACGTGAAGTAGTAGTCCATTGATGACATTCTTCTCTCCTCTTCGCCATTTATTCCATTATTTTAACCCGGATTCCATCTAGACAAGATGTAATAGGCATAAATCTATCAACCACAGTCCCAGAGTTAAAGCTTTCAGCCACATTAGATGAATATTCTCCATACCTCTTGCCTTGAAAAAACAAATCAGTCCAATGTTCAAAAGGTTTATCATTTAAAAAATTAATTGCAGCAACACCACCAATTTCTTTAAACTTTAACATATAGCGATCAAAATCATATGGATTTGAAGCTCGAGTCAAAAGTTTAAACAAATCAATAATAGAAGTATCGCCCTGGCAAGCTTTAACTACTGACAAATGTTTTGCTCCATATGAAATGTGCAATAGCTATGAAAAGAAGATAGAAACACTTTTGGAACACCTAACAACAAGCGCCACTGGCGATCAGATATGAAAATCAATTCACGATCCTCACTAAGCACCTCTTTTAAATGCTCCAAAAACCAAGACCAATTTGACTCATTCTCATGTGAAACTACTCCCACAGCAAGCAGAAAGAAACCTTAAAAAAATAGTAGTTATGTTCAAATGCTAATATAAGAAAATAATATGCTAATATTAGTAAAGTTATTACTTTCACATCATAAAATTTCATATATATTACATGATTGCGGGAGTAAAAAAGAATATATATGATTAATCCTAAATTAATATAACATTATGTGTTTGATAGTATAGTCATATAATAAACAGAATAATAAATGCTAAAAAATACTAGCACTATGACATTTAAATTCATGTAATATTATAATTTCATATAAAGTAACAATACAGTCAACATATTATTGTTAAAATGACAATGGAGTGCTAAGATATATCAACATCCACCAAATGTTACTATACTACATAACTAAAACAATATACTAAATAACACATGGCAGAAAAAAATCAAAAAAAATCAAAAGTCAAACCTTGATTGCCATTTTTTGCTGTAGCAGCTAATAAAACACCTTGTTGGCCCTTCAAAAATGCCACATCTAAAAATATCATGGGATGGCAATGCCTAAATCCAAGTAAACAAGCACTAAACCCAATCCAACGCAAATTCTTTCAAATTGATTAGTTGACGAATCCACATCCAAAGCAACATAACTTCTCCTATTAGTTTTTTGTATAGCCTCTAGATACCAATTCAAATCATTTACGACATTGCATCATCTCCATAAATTTCCTTCAACGCCAATTGTTCCTGGTGTATGCACAATAATAAGGAGTGAAATTAAATTCTCTTCTGAAATCATTAATAATGCCTCTCGGTTTCTTCATCGGGACATCTCTAATTTGATTAATAATTAAAGATTTTACAAATCTACTAGCTGTATGAACTTTCTTAACATCTCTTAACCTACTACCACACAAATGTTCAAACCTGTAAGTCCTAATAAAAAATGAATAAGATGTCCAGGATCTGAAGAAGCATAAATGGTGAACATACAACCTTCTTTAAACCACGAATAAATAACAGATATTCTTTTTGGACAATTCTTAACAAAAATCAATTCACGCCCTTCTTTTATTTAATAATCCATAAGAAACTCTCCAAAATCTTCAACACCATTGAAACAATAGCTAATAAAGTCCGCAAGATTTAACTAAGATCCTTTCTTCGTAATATCCTTTAAATAAGAACTTGACTCACTACAAGATTTAATATTCAGACAACCAGTAGAAACTAAACTGCTCTGATGATTAGAAGTAATTGGTAAACTATTACCCAAATTGAACTCCAGTGCACAAATGCTTGACTTAACAGTAAAAACAAAATAAGAACTTTTCTTGTATCTTTAAAAGCATAGTATGGTATGCAAATCCGAATCAGTATCAACTGTGATAACCTTATTTTCCAAACTATAGGATATACCAATAGAACAAGGGGTAAGACGCGACCAATGTTTACATATACTATTTTTACACTAATCAAAGAACAAGTCATGTCAAGTCGAATAGAGTAGCTGTTTTCATCAAGTAAAAGTAGTACAAGAATACTATCATCAACATTCCTGCCAAAAAAAAGAGTGAGTTAAAAGACAAAAGGTAATTAAAATGTAAAAGAACATGTATGTAGTTAAATATAAATGGTGTTAGGCATAAAATACACTATGCACGAGATAACAACAACAGAAAATGGTTAAAATGCATATAAAATATTTTTACAGCATCAAAAAGTTTGAAAATGCTAAATGGACATAGCATCAAGCATAATGAAATCATACCCGATTTCACCTCCCAATCTTGTACCCAGATCAGACATATTACATGCAAATAGTCTAAGAATTTCAAATTGGTAGTAAAATAGTAAGAAAACAAAAGAAAAGTAGCCAAATCAAGCACAAAATTCGAATCGGCATCAAAAAATTAGGTTAAACTTACCTTTGTTACCATACAGTGAGAACGAAAGAACAAAAAAGACAAGAAATCCAAATCGGTACTTGTTACTCAATGACATCTCAGAATTATAATTGGCACAACAATTTGAAAGAGAAAGAAACGAGGGAAAAGAAGAAGAAAGTAAAGAAGAATAAATAATGTTTGCTTGACTAATAAAACAAAGATGTTTCCACTTCAGCCCAAAAATTTGTACGTGCGTTTTGTAGCCCAAGAAAAGCAATTTTTTTATCCTATAGCCTATTTTCCACTTATAAAAATAACTATCTTTCCTTTCAAAATTGTTTGCTATTGCACCTTGATAAATATCATGCTTTCTCAGATTAAAACATAGGCCATTGCTTGCCAAAACTTATAGTTATCGCATCTTAACATATATAGCTATTGCATATAAAAAATATAGCTTCCGAAAGTTCAGAAATATGGCTAAGGTAGATTGATATAGACATAGCTTTCATGCCTTCACAAACTATAGCTTTTGTAAATTAAGAAAATATAGTGGTCAATCCTTAACCAAAATATTGCTTTCATGTGTCAAGGAAATATAGCTATTAGCCTTAAAATAGCATTCATAGGTTGATTCCCATGTAGTCAACATGCCTTAGCAAAATAAAGTCATCATGCCTTTATAAACTATAATTCATACATTAAAATATAGTTATCATGAGTTGGTAAAACAAAGCCATCTTTGATGAGTTGATAAAACAAAGCCGTCTTTACTGAGTTAAAATGGCCATCATGTGATAATGAACCAAGCTTTCAAAGGCTAATAAAACCGTAGCTATCGTGGGTTAAATAGCCACTATGAGTTGAAAATACATGCGATCGCTTAATAAAGTCCAAGTGAAGAAAATAGTGGCTATCGAAGGTTAAAATGGCATTTCTATAATATTTTTCAAAATTTAAGATTTTCCTTTAAAGCATAACTTTCACCAAATCAATATTATTTGTCAAAATCTCATTGCCAACAAACATCTTTTTAGAATCCTTGTAGAATTTCTAGTGGAAACTTGCACTTTTATTTTCCAAGATATAATTTTACTTAAATTATATTATCTATTGCACTTTGCAGATAAGCACATTTTGCATAAAACGATTTATATTAGATAATAGTCACTTGGAACAATTCATAAAAATTTCCAAAATCAATAACTATTTACTTAACAACATTTTGAAATTTTGGATTAAAATAACTATTCCTTGTGTTTTAAATAATTATATTCCAAAATCAACCTTTTGTCACTTAGAAAATTCATAATAAGTAAATAAAATTATGAAATTTAAAATTCATCTCCATAATAATAATTCAAACATCAGATTGAAATTTTAGAATATTTGGAGAATAAAAACTTAGTTTTCTATATCATAACCCTTTAGGAAAATTTCCCAAATAATCCATAAACCTATAAACATGATTATACAATCCGTGGACATGATATTTAGGATTCAAAAATTTGAATTTATTCTTAAATCTGAAACAAACACATCAACACAAAGACATGGAAGTATTAATCACCTTTTGTATCTACGGCCCTATACCTTTAATCCTGGACAGTTGTCAAAGGAAAGAAATGAAGTAAGGAAGAGGGATAGAAGAGAAGAAAAGGGAAAGAAACATCAATCAATCACATAACCGGTCGTATATCTCACAGCGCATCGAATAAAATATAATAGTCATCGCAGATATAAAATAGGTGAGACAGTAATAGCTACATAAACCACAAAATCAGAGTACAAATGCTCATATAGTTACAAAACAGTAATAGATTTTGTACAACTAATAAATAAACTCAACTAATAAACTAATAATATTAAGTCAAACACTATCAAGCCTCTATAATGTTATATAGTGGAATATGCAATAAAAAAAATCAAATATAAGTATAAGTAAATGTCACCTCCTGCCAGTCCATCTGTAGAACTCCATATGTCATCCACGACTACTCTCTGGTCTACTCATTTAAGAGTACCCAATATAATAAGAAGCAAAGCATAAAACATCGAGTCAGAAAACAGTCTAGTGTGAGCGATGAATAATCTCAAAATACTATAAAAGTAGATATAATATACGGAATAGGTGGTATACAAATCATAACTGACCTGTCCCTGCAACCAAAGAGTTAGCATAAAACATCGATAATATGCTACTCTATAACATCAAAAGGGTACACCATATTAAGTAAACTATCGAGGTGGTTATGTATCCCTACCTACAATAACTACATCATGTGACATACCTAGAGTGTCAGGTGGCTAATAAGCAACCATAACAAACATGGAATCCATTAAACAATACTAACTATCACTGAATGTACTCTGCATATATGATCTCATATGGCCTCCTTACTGCCAGGGAACAATGGAGATCCCAATTTTTAGTTGTACTCTCGTATCTCATAGCCCAAAGCTAGATATGTGTCTCATAGCTCTAAGCTAGACGCTACACTTAAAGCACTAGTCAAAGGTATATAGATCCACTCACTGATCCATGGGTGTCCCCTCTCATAATAACATTACTTCGAGTACAACAGAAAATACTTTGAGTGTCAATGACCTGTTAGCATGTGTATCGGAGAAAACCCTTTTTCTTAATCTGGTTTCCAATATACTTAAGGAACCCTGTCACGTTCCTCCACTCCATGGCTCCCTCCAATATCAAGCTGCTATCTTCAGTCATGAGTCACCAACCGAAGATACAAAGCTTTTATCGTGTTGTCACATCGCCCTCGAACCCAAAATGATTAGACAAACACACCCAACATGATATACAGAGCTCCCACTCCCTGTCCTGGAAGTCTCACCCAAATCTCATGCATGGAAACAACTCAACGTAGAGTAGTAACGTCAATACTTAGAGTCGGCCACACGAACAAACTATTATATCGCGCTCCTCAAAGCCTCCTCACCATCCATGTCAAAGATCGACCAAATCGATCATCATCAATAGTGATGGGCATTGAGCACTCTACAATGGTCAATGCTAACCACTTTGGTTATGTACTTAACTAAAAATGGGTAAGTACAAACCAAATAAATACGTCCAACATCCATCCTGAAGTCTAAAGTCTGCCCAAGTCCGTCATCTTTCCTCTCCAAATTAGTCGACACACATCCCAATACTCTTCTAAAACTTATACCATCCATTTGGGTTTTCTATCAATTTGCATGAAACCCTAGCATGAGGGATATTACCAAATGCTTAATCGTTGATAAATCAGCCTTTTCAACCAAAACAAGCAAACAAGCATACAAGCATACATGCAACCAGCAAGCATACATGCATCCAATATAGTATGCACACAACATGTATAATTCATCTATATCAGCTAGTGCGGTCAATGGGTACCCAAAAAATCCGGTATCCGTCCGAATCCATATCCGAAAATATTTTCATATCCGTTATCCGAAAAACGGATACAGATATCCGATGTCCGAAAAACTTTTCGAATATGGATTGGTTATTGTGGTATCCGTATCCGAAAAATATCTGTCCGATTGCATATGTATATATGTAATCAAAATTATATTTAATTAATATATGATTCTTCAACTATTTCTTAACAATTGGATGTTACTATGATATAGTTTTTTGCTCATTTTTAGTGAAAACAGACAATTTTAGTGTTTAATTTTCGAATATTTTTGGGTACACATATGGATATTGTTATAAAACAATGTTTTACCGTCACACTTTTATTCCTTGGTTTTTATGAACATTAGTACAAAAACTATTTTATGTTGATCCAAACCTTTTCATTTATACTTTTAAATTTATTGATTAAGGACAGAGCGGATAAATATCCGACATCCGTCCATATTCGAAAATTAAACGGATACAGATATGTGATATCCGACGGATACGGATATCCGAAAATGATTTTGGATACGGATATGGCACTATCTATATCCTATCCGTTGACAGCCCTAATATCAACCAATGGAAGAATTCATATCAAAAATATCACAAATCTAGTAATTTCCTAAAATAGCACGTCAATGGAAAAAATGAGTTATTTAATCATCTTAAAATACTTTTATTTTCATTTTTAAAAATCAAGTAGGTGTTTAAGTATATTAAAATCATATTTTAAAGTCAGATACCGTTTTAAAATGTTGTTTTAATACTGTATTACAATCATAGTATGGTGAGACACAATATCACTTACCTAACCAAAAGCTATCTAAACTAATGCCAAGGTATAGAGCTTTCTATCATGAGCGCAAATAAGAAATTGCATTCAAAATGAACCTCGTATGTAAAAGATATGCATAGTATAAGAAATGAGATCAACTAAATAATTAATTAACTTAATATAAACAAATTATTTACCTTAATCCTTCTTCCCAATCTTCAATCTAACCCTTCATGTACATGTCGGGCCAACATATAGCATACACATACCTTCTATATTCCTTATCTCGGCTGTTACTTAACGAAATCGTGAGCCATCATCACCAATGCGTTCCATTACATGATCTCTCTATCGTGGACTCAACAACTTCAAGCTCGATCACTTATTGATCATCGTTACCTAACGGTGCACTTCATGACAAAAAAATGTCGCACCCCCCCGTCTCCAGTAGCACATCCCCAAATCGACACCATCCACTTCTCTTCGTACGAGAATCACAACACCGCTCTTTGATTCGCCTAAATCTGCATACTGCTCTACCTAATTGAAATCCTAATCGTGGCCGAAGAACATCGACTTTGCTAATCACATCTGCACCGTAAATTGAACACATGAGTTCAAAGCTCTCCACGCTCCGATCTCAACAAATTTGGTTTTGATTTATCATTGAGTGGATCTCACAATTTGATTTTTGAGTGAAATTATAGGAAGCAGCCATTCTATATAGGAAATCAATGGAATAGTAAAATTTTAATAAGAAGAGGGAAGGATTTGGTGATTATTCATATTAATATTATGTTGTTATTATTTATTTGAACTCTTAAATATGTCATCGTACGTTTTGAGCTTGTATGATCAAACGACGCGTCCGATCGCAAAGAAACCCATTTGCATACATCACTTAATAATTTTTTGGTCCCAATGGCATAAATCTCATCGCTATTTGAGACTGCATCCAAGGATGAAAATTTCATGCATTTCGAGATCGTTTCGGCTATCGGATCATCCAATCTCTAAAAATAGCAATGCTTATACTTATTTTAATTCGTAACGTCAATCCAGACTCAACAGAAGTGGTCCCAGTCCTGATTCAATCGTATGTGTAAAATCATATTTTTGGGCCTACAATTGGTTAAGGATTCAATATTTAATTAAGTTATTTAAATATCTTATCATTAAAATGCAGGTCATTCTCTCTTCCTTAAAAGAATTTCTCCCTCGAAATCACAAAGTTAGGAGAAAATCTTTTAACGCATTGGCCTTCTAAGCCCTTCATATTCTGGAATAATTCGACAGCACTTCCTTTACATAGCTAGATCTAGGAAAATCCCTAATACAATATAGATATATACTTCCTATATTTGAGGTATCTCATTTCTGAGGACAATCAAGCATATATATCCAAATCTACATTACAGATGTTACATACCTCTTTTATAACAAGAGCCTGCTATTTTGATGCAAATAAAAGCATGCAAGCATCAAAATAGCCAACACTTTGTTTTCATGTGCCTGAATATGTACTCAACAAAGAGGATTAAACACAAATGTAACATCATCATGTATTTAAGCATATTAAATCATATACATATAGCAATCATCTCAAATAAACATGCTATACCAAAACATAGCTATCCCACATGCCTAACAATCATACAAGCATAAGCATTATATCAAGTGCTAACAATCAAACATCAAACGTGCATACATAGATCTAACATCAAAAAGTAACATCCATTCCTATCTTGGAATGCATGATTTTGAACTGTCAAGTATAAAACATCAAATATGATATCCAATATGAAAGCCGACGATAAAAATGAAATCTTGCTAAGTGAAGAGCTTCGGACAAGCGGTCCTCATGCTTTTTTCGGTCTCTTATATTTTGGCATCTTCACTTTCACTTCACTAAACCTTTACCAGTCGACAACTTCCTCCTATCCTATTTCATATCACATCCATCGATACGAATAGGCTTACAAGGTCTCGGAATTCCTAGTTCAGTCCCGATATCGTCTAGTTGATTTGGGGCCAAATTTCCCAACATCTCTTATAATTTCTCCCAAAACCCACCATTGAACAAACCGTTTTGCCACTTACAATACTAGTGCATACAATAGAACCACACTATCCATTCCACATATAAATCGACAAATTCGAAATTCGTTCTATCTATCATTCTTTGTCAATCAGTCGACTTTGACTCAAATGCTATCATATTATCCTCAGTCCTCGGTAATCTATCGATGCGGCTTATAGATATCCATTCCCACTACTCGAGAACAAACAAACTCTCATCCCTACGGAACCATTGATCTTGGTCAGATCCACATTGCATCACCTCCATAGACACTACTCGTGTAACGACCAAGAATTTCAATCATTTGAATTTGAAATATTTAATTGGTTTTAAATATTAAAAATTAATTTTATAAGTTAAATAACTTGAATTTTAAATATAGTGATTAATTGTTTAATTAAATTAATTCATTTAATATTTGGAATTTTTTAAATAATTTAATCCTGAATTTAATATGAATAAAAATGAGTTTGAAAGTTGAATTAAAATTCTACTTAAATAAGAAAAAAAAGGTAGTAAACTTTTAATTTATATTTAAATGTGATTAATTTAGTTTTATAATAATTCGTTTTAATTAACGTGTAAAATAGCCTTTCGGGGCACTGTCTCGGATTTTAACGAAACCAATTTCATTGTATCTGTAATAGTGAATTATAGTATTCCATCGACTTCATGGCGGTTGGGTATATCATTTGGTCGTACGAATTCAAAATGCATAGAAATTAATTAAAGGAATTTAGATTCAAATAATTCAATTTTGAAAAGCTAAGGTCTGCATGTGATAGAATTGGATCTCGATACTAGTTCCATTGTGTTCAGAATAAGGGTATAACATGTAAAACGCCAGGCAGCACGTCTCGTTTGGAGTTCAAAAATTTAATGAATGAATAGTGCTTTAATTTTTTTTATATGATGTTGGCTTTCTCCATTTGCAAACCCTAGTTTCTAAAACCAGAGCTGCCATTAACCAAACCCTAGCATCCAACGACCAAGATTGTTCTTATCGATTGAGGCCAAACTAAGAGAATTGTTCAACGTGAATTCGAAGAGTTCGTCTCCACGAATTCGTCTATGGTCATGGATCGTCAATCGAAAGTCATTGGCAATGGCTAGGGCAGCTCAAATCGGTGGCGGCTTGGGTTATTTTTTAGCGATCAGGGCGAAGTTTGAGGCGGCGTGGCAACAACAAGCTCCGACGGGGCGCAATCAGCGAAGGGCAAACGTTAGTGCAGTCGCGATTGACATTGATGGAAAAAAGGAAGGAACGCAAATTGGAATCACGATTTCAAGTGTAAGAAAGAGGGAGAGGTAAATTAAAAGTTTAGGTTTTTTATTATTTAATAATTAAATTTAATTATCTCAACGTTCATTAATTAATAAATTTTTCATACGATGTCCAATTGAAAGCAACAAGTGGCGTTACGATCGTATCAACAAATATTGCATTATGGAGTTTGACTGGATAGATTTGGTATCAGCAAAAAATTGGGTTAAAATTGAACGAATTTCAATTTTAATTCAAATTGGAACGTTTTGACGAAACTAAAACTAGGCGAGTTAAACTCCCATTTTTGGTTAACCAGAAATGTTATATAGTTGATAATAAATTTCTAATTGAATGTTTGGATGATTTACTATATTTATTAGTTGGTTTGGATATATTTTTGCCTTTGGAGCAGATGAGACCATATTACGTTGCTGTGTAAGAGCAAATGACACTTTGTATACGATTCAGCCTCGAAGCGGTTGATTTATATTATTGATTATATACAGTATTTGATGTCAGGGACAGATTGGAGGGATCCAACAGGATTGCTCACACTGTTGATTTTATTGTTCATATAAGTTGATATAGGTTATGTTGGATGCTATATTTGATGATATGGATAAGATTTTGCTTATTTAGTGCTTTAGTAGCATTAGGCCTTATTTTTGGTGTTTTTAAATATTATATACTAATGTTTGATATAAAAAAGGGATTTCAAAGTGATTTTGGAAATTATATACGTTTGAATAATTTTTCTTGAATTATCTAAAGAAGAAATTTATTTTAAAATAAAAGGTATGATTTTTAAAGATTATAAATTTATAGTTTATAAAATATTTTAAATATAGATTTTTGAACTATATAATAAAGATTTTAAATACTTAAAAATAAGTACGTCATTTATAATCAAGGAATATAGTTTTGAAAAGAAAATAGTAATATTTTGGTATGAATATTTATCAACCGTTTTATATGAATTACTGGATATATATACACTCATATATTAAAGTTAAATTAAAAGGGTGAAAATTTATAAATGTGATCAATTTTAGATATAACATTTTACAAACAAAGTAAAGATTTGTAAAATCATACTTTGTTGATAGAGGGATAAATTTAGAAACAATGTTTATAAAAAAAAGGAAAATTTTATCATTGGATAAATTGGGTAAAATAAATCACAACTGCGGGTTTATGATAACATGTAGGATGTTGTTTTAGAAAATCGAAAGTGATGATAGATTTGGAGATGTTAAACGATATGTTATAAAATAGAAAGAAATTCATAACTATAGTTTTATAAATATGGAAATGATTTTGTTGAAATTTAAGCATGGATTTTTATCAAGAAGGTATATTTATGTTTAAAAGTTGTTTATTTATATTAATATCATTTTAAATTTATTTATCAATATTTTAATGTTTGGAAAAGTTAATTATTTTAATTATTAATATGGTCTGAAATTAATTATAATTATTCATCAATAAAGTTTTGGAAATTAATTATTATTATTTATAATAATGTTTAAGATAAATTATTATTGTTTTATCAAAAATTTCTCACACCATTAATTATTATCTTTAAGATGTCTTGTAGTTAATTACTATTTATTATATTGTTTATTATTATATGGTTTGAAGTTAACTACTATTTATTTATACTGTTTATTATTATATAATAGTGTTTTAAAGTAAATGATTATAATTGATTTATGAATATTCGAGATTTATGAATAAAGTTTTATAAAGGACTTAGGTTTTATAAGTGAAGTTTTATAAAAATGGTTAATGGCTTAAAGGAATTTTTTTACAAGGGACAAAGTTTTGTAAATAGTTAGATATTTATAAAAGAATTTTAGAAATGGGTATATAGATTTATAAAAGGAGTTTGTAAAAAGGTTTTATGGACTTATAAAGGAGGTCATAAATGATTTTTGGGATGTATAGAGGATTTTCAAAATGGTTCCTAAGATTTATAAAATATTTTATAAATGGTTTTAGAAATTATAATGAAGTTTATAATTGATTTAGAATTGCATAAAAAGGAAATCTCCTTCGCTGTTTGGTGAATATACTTATGCCATTGTGGTAAGTATAAGAATATTTTTCCAAGTATTGAAATACAAGGATTTGTAGATACACACACACATATCTTTGTAAAAGGATTTTGCTACAATATTTACATGATGAAATAAATAAATGAAAATTTTATGAAAAGAGGCTAGTGGTTGCTTATGTGCTTAACCAATGTTAGTTTTCCTAATGGAATTAAATCCCATATTGAATGTTTGTTATTCGATAGTTAAATAACTGACTATCAAATATGGAACCTAAACGTTACTTGTAAAATATCTAGGAGAAATACATGAGTTATATGGCACGGTCATCTCCGATGATGTTGTACTGCATGTAAAAATCTTGTTTCGTTCTCCTAGGACAAACAATTAGGAAATCTGTCCACTAAAGGTTAGGAGGTGATCTCCGCTCTTATCTTTGACAATTTATTTCCTAAAGAATCGGCGTTGAATTTTCCAAAAACTATCGAATATTGTTTCAAAGAGACAAGGATCCGATATTTTATCGGAAAACCACTTTGATCCAACTTAACAGTTTCAAAGTGAAGATATCTTGAAGATAATGGAATTGAAGATGGAGCTCTCAAGCATTTCGTTCAGTCCCAGAATGAACTTGTATGGATGAAAGCTAGCATTGTATTTTTGCCTGGAAGGCGTGTTAGCATTCCTTGTGGAAAGTGTTATATAAATGAAAACGTAGACTTAAGCCTCATCAACCGGTAAATGAAAAAATCAAGCATGTGGTAGGGCCAAGTGGGTCACTCCTATCAGAGTATGGTCATTCCAAGTCCAGCTCGGTTACTATCTACTCATGTATGCTTCGGGCCCATTAATGAAAAGGGTGATCCTATTCGATACTACTAGTCAAGTGGTAGGTCAGTCCGGTGTGACAGGGGTACAAGATTGTAGAACCTAGTATGCTGGAATTTAATAATGTAACAATTTCGGCTATGATTAATAAGTATTTGTATTTTGGATATTATTATAATATCAGAGGATTTTCTGTTAAAATATTTTGGTTATCGTAAGGTAAACCCCGTCCGTGTTTATGCACAACGTGATCTTAAGAGATACTTTTGATTTTAAAGGTTTTTATAACTTTAAAATCTAGTTGAGTGTGTTTTCTCACGCTGGTTTTCCAGGCTGACTTGGGTGTTATTTTATAATAATGCTCAGATCAGACTGAGCATATTACATATTTCTTTAGATTCATTGGAGCCTAAGAGACGAGCAGGAGGTCTTCAAGTCATATTCACCTATATGTTTATTTTCCACTACTTTGTTGTTGAAATCATCGACATTTGTGAGGACAGGTTGTTATAACTATCCAAGACGATAATTGTGATTTGTTGTTGTACTCTAATGGACGTATGTGTACAACAGTTTCTCTTTGTAAAGATCATTGAGATATTATTCCGCTGTGATAGTGAGGTTTTGTGTTGTTTGCTATTTTCTGTCTCTCTTCTTTCTTCTTCCTTTTTCCTTCTTTCTTTCCCATAACTATCTGTCTTTCCGTCCAATTTGGGTTGGTTATGTATGGTTTATTGTCAGCTTCAGTTGTGCGGATTGGTGGTCTTTACAACTCGTTCCACTAACTTAGCCATAATCTCTACTAGTCTAGCTTCATGCCCCTGACTAGTACCGATCTACTAAATCAAAGTAGGTTTGACAGTCGTACTAGCCATTACCTTTGGTCACAGCTCTCATGGAGTTCTGAAGTCATAATCAGCGATAAACTTGAGTAACACCCACTCTAAAAATATCGCTCCTAAACTGGTCTGTCTTCTACTTCAAGCATCAACAACTGCATTTCCCTTACAGGCGTATAGGAAATATTAAAGTCGTAGGAGGTTAAGAATTACTACCTCGCCACTAGCGAAAGTTGAGATCCTTCTCGGAGAAGAGATACTTCAATGATGTGGAATCAGTGAATCGAACATCTCTCCTAATAGATAGTGCCTCAAATATCCAAAACAAATACTATCAGCACTAACTCCGAATCAAGAGTCAGATACTTTCCTTCGCACCATTTCAGTCATCGACTAACATGTGACAACCTTACCTTTCGATACCAACATCGCACCCCGTCAATTACATAAGGCATGTGTGTTATCTACTCCTCATTCTTGCTTGAAATGAGTAACATCACTGCACTCATCAACCTCTCGGTCTCACTCACTAACACGTATCCGCACCTCGCATCTCAAATAAAAGTATCGTCCTCTATCATCGAATTGGCTAATGCTGCTGCTATCTTAGAGAAGTCCTTGGTAAAATATATATAGCATCTCATTAATCTAAGGAGGACTTCTAATCTATAAAACTCTTGGTTCAATCCAAATTCTGGACCGTCATAACCTTCGTAGGATCTATAGTGATGTCCTACTCTGAGACAAAGTGACCCAAGCATCTCACTTCCCTCCTCTAGAAGTGATACTTCAAAAATCTCATCATAAGTCAGTATCTGCTCAACACCTACAATACAATCATCAATCGTGCCTTGTGCTCTTCTTTCATTCATGATTAGACGAAGTATCATCAACGAGAACAAGTATAGACTTACTCAAGTAATCCCATGATACTTGGTCTATGAGATCAATAAGGCAATCCGACATGTCGGTTACCCTGAATAGCATAACCAACCAATCAATCATCAAAGTAGCATACAAATTGTTGTACTCAACACTCTTTCTCTAAACACTCTTAGGCAATGAAATCCTTCATGAATTCCAACCGAGAGAACTCCCTCGCGCCACAATGCTGGTCGAACAAGCCATCAATAAGCAGGAGTGAAGACTTTCTCGTCATCTCATTTATTTACGATAATAAAAAACAACCTCAAAAAGTCATCCACCTTAATGTCAAGCACTATAGGTGCATCCTAGCAAAATATGCTCCTACGAATGAACCCTCGTCTCGATAGGTCATCCACTTGTGCCTTTAACTTTCTTTGCTCTTTGGGCATCATATTCCTTAAAGGCATAACTATTGGTTTATCGTCTCTAACTAGATTAATACGGACTATATGGTGGTAATCCGGTCACCTCCTTGAATATGTCCGGACACTCTTTAGCTACAAACATAGATGACAACTCATCATGCGAAATAGTAAACGAATATAGAAAGCTAACCATAATCCCATCCTCTTAGGATGCCTATCACTATTGTTCGCTTCTCCACGGCCCTAATCATCATCAACGGTCTTTTACAGTCTACCATTATTCCATACCCAATTAGCCAGTCTATTCCAAGACTATAATACTGAACCCAATTAAACCCTAAAACAAATAAATAGGAAGAAAACAAACAAACATCCATGACTCAATAAGAAAAAGTCCCAACATACCATGTATAGGTTGGTTGAGCCCCTAACTAGGTTTGTCACAATTAAAGGTCGGTTAACCATCTCAGGCCTTAATCCTAATATATTTGATCAAATCACTAGATATGAAGGAATGTGAAACCTCGACGTCAAAAAAAAAAAAACATGTATGGAAACACCACAAATGGAAAGCATACCTCAAAAGGTATTTCCATTTTCCTTCTCTTTCATCAATGGAGCACTTGACGAAATCAGAACGACATTCAATGCATATGCTTTCCCGGTTTGTGCCTACTTGGCTTGTTTGGGACAATTCTTTAAAACTGAGTACATGCAATCACATCATAACGCCCTCTCGATCAACTTCTTGAAGGCTTTTGTTAATATGACCATTCAATCGCTTCCTAAGATGATCAGTCAACGCAATAATAAATTTTTCATTCTTTCTGTGTACAGTATCAAGGAAAGATAGGCCATACTTCGACAACACATGGAATTTGATCATATACTCTAACATAGACATATAACCATACTTTAAACCAGTAAACTACCTAACCAACATTGACATTTAAAAAGTCAAGATAAATTTTCTTTGAAACAAACTATGAACTAATCCTAAATATATCAATCCTCGGGAGTCGAAGCTATAAAAGCACTCCACTAGTTCATTGTTCATCCTTGAAGTTAGCTAGAGGCTAACTTCTACCTCAGCGCATCATCTAACTCTTGTTATCGGAGATCCTCTTACTAGTAGCCATCCAATCTTGACTTTCAATAGCTAACTCCGTTCCAAGGAATGGTCTACCTCATAGACTCACGTAATCTTCATACAGCTCGACAAAGTTGACTCTAGCCATTTGCACTTGAGAACCATAATCATATAGAGAAATTAAGGCATTCCAGAAAATAATCACACCACTCTACGAAAAATTCTGTCAATCAGGGTTAGTGACTTTAAACCTGCCCACTCCTCAACTCCGTAGATGTAGTCAATAGCAGTATTTCTCATAACCAAAACATTTCTATTCTATAACCAGTCTTCATAAAGAAAACTACATTAATAGTGCTAGTGTTACGATACAACCTATATACTATATATACTACTGTATAAATTTGAAAACAAAAATCTATAACAAATATGAAATAATACACTGTGTATCTAGTCTAAGTCGATAACTCCTACCCTATCTCTACTAGATTGCGGCATCAACTTAGGTTAATCGTGTAATCTAAGCTTAGACACCAAATGTAACAACCGCCTAACACCTCCAATGCAGGATGGTTGTAAAAGGAAAGAAAGGAAGTAAATAAGAGAGATAAAAGAGAAAAAAAGAGAAAGAAACGTCAATCAATCACACAATCTATCATACATCTCACAGCACATTGAATAAATATAATAGTCGTCACAGATATAAAGCAAGTGAGACAGTAATAACCACATGAACCATAAAATCAGAGTATATATGCTCATACAGTTACACAATAGTAATAAAGTTTATACAACTCATAAATAAAAATCAAACGATAAATTCTCTCGAATAATAGTAAGTCATACACTGTCAAGCCTCCACAGTGTCATACAATAGAATATGCAATAACAAACTCAAATATAAATATGAGTGAAGGTCACCTCCTGCTAGTCCATCGGCAGGACTCCATATGCCATCCACTCCTGCTCTCTAGTCTACTAATTTAAGAGTACCCAAGATATAAGAAGAAAAGCATAAAAACTCAAGTTAGACAATAGTATGGTGTGAGGAATAAACAATCTCAAAATACTATAAAAGTCGATATAGTATTTGGAACAGAGTGTATACTAATCATACCTGACATGTCCCTGCAAACAAAGAGTTAGCACATAACATCAATAATATGCAACTCTATAACATCAAAAGGGTACTACATACTAAGTAAACTATCGAGGTGCCTAGGTATCCCTACCTACAATACTTGCATCATATGACATCTAGAGTGATAGATGGATAAGAAAGAAACCATAACAGACATAACATCTACCAAACGGTACTAACTATCATTCAACGCACTCTGGATATGTGGTACCTCATATGGCATCCTTACTGCCAGGGACTAATGGAAATCCTAGTTCTCAGTTGTACTCCTATATCTTGTAGCTTAAAGCTATATACATGACCCATCGCCCAAAGTTATACACTAGACTCAAAGCCACTGGCCCAAGGTATACATATCTACTCATTGATCCATGAGCATCCCCACTTATAATAACCCTACTTTGAGTACAACAGAAAACACTTCGAGTATCAACAATCCCTTAGCGCATGTATCCAAGCCCACACTTTTGCTCAATATAGTTTCCATTATTCTCGAGGAACCCTCTCACCTTCCTCCACTCCACGGCTTCCTATAATATTGAGCTGCTATCTTCGGTCATAAGTCACCAAGCGAAGATACAAAGCTTTTATCGTGTTGTTACATCGCCCTTGAATCACAAGCGATCAAGCCAACACCCTCAACATAATCTATAGAGCTCCTACTCACTATCCTAGAAGTCTCACCCCAATCAGATGCATAGAAACAACTCGCCGTAGAGTAGTAACATCAAGGCCTAGAGTCAATCGCATGAACAAACCATCATATCATGCTCCTTAAAGCATCCTCACCATCCATGTTAAAGATCGATCAAATCAACCATTATCAATAGTATGGGCACTGACCACTCTACAGTGGTCAATACCAATCACTTTGGTCATGTACTTAACTAAAAGGGGATAAGTACAAACCAAATTAGAACATCCGGTGTAAATCCTAAAGTACCAGTACTCTTCTATAACTTATTTTGTCTGTTTGGATTTTCGATCAATGTGCATGAAACCTCAACGTGCGAGATATTCCCTACGCTCAATCATCGATAAATCGGCATTTTCAACCAAAATATACATGCAACCAACAAGCATACATACATCTAGTATAGTATACACACATCATGTATAATGCATCTATATCAACAATGAGGGAATTCATATCAAAAGTACCCAAATCTAATAATTTCTCAAATAGAACGTTAATGGGAGAAATGTGATACCCATTTTAAAATCATTTTAAAATACTTTTATTTTCTTTTATAAAAATCAAGTAGGTGTTTAAGTATATTAAAATCATATTTTAAAATTAGAAATCATTTCAAATCATTGTTTTAATATATACTAACAATTGGTGAAAGACAATATCACTCACCTCAATAAAAGCTATCTGAACCAACGCTAAAGCATAGAGCTCTCTATCACGAGCGCAGTATAAGAAACCGCATCCATAGAGGACTTCGTATGCTAAAAATATGCAAATTATAAGAAATGAGATTAACTTAATAGTTAGTTAACTTAATATTAACTAATTTTTTGCCTTAATTATTCTTCCCAAACTCTAATCTCCCCCTTCTTGTGCATGCACTGCACACACATAACATACACACCATCTCTTTTCCTTATATCGGCCATCAATGAAATCGTGTCTCGTATTTGCCTATGTGTTCCATTATGTAATTTCTCCGCCATAGACTCAATAACATTAGACTTGAACACCTATTGATCTCGCGACATGATAGTGTGAACGACGACAAAAAAATTTCATACTCCCTAATCCCCTGCTGCGCATCCCCAAATCAACGTCATCCACTCCCCTTCGCACGCGAATCGTAACACGCTCTACCATTCACCTGAATCTGCCTATAGCTCCACTTAATTGAAACCCTAGTCGTGGCCCAAGAACATTGACTTCGCTACACTATCGTACTTTGGATCGAGCACATGAATTCGAAGCCTTCCTCGCTTCGATCTCAATGAATTAGGTTTTCTAATTTATCGTCAAGCGGATCTCATGATTTTAATTTTTGAGTAAAATTAGGATGTTGCCACTCTTTATAGGAAACAAATGGAACAATAAAAAGGAGAATGAGAGGAAGGAAGGATTTGGTGATTATTTATATGTATGTTATATTATTATTTATTTGAATTCTCAAATAAGTTGTCATACATTTCAAGTTGATACGATTACATGATGTGTCCGATCACAATGAAACTCATCTACATATATCACTTCATTTTTCCGGTCCAAACGATAAAAATCTTGTCGCTATCTCAGGCTGTGTCCCGGGATGCTAATTTCATGAATTTTGAGATTGTTTCGGCCATCGGATCACCTGATCTCCATATGTAGCGACGCTTATGTTCATTTTAATTCGCAACGTCAATCCAATATCAATGGAAGTGGTCTCAACTCTTGATTCGACCGTATGTGAAAAATCATATTTTTGGGCTGTTAATTAACTAACGATTCAATATTTAAATATCACATTGTTAAAGTACGGATCGTTAAACCTTTAATCTTATTGGAATAATAGATTTTTCTTTAGCTTCTTTTTCCTCTTAAATCTTTTTTTCTTAGTTGTTATCTGTCTATACTTATGTTTATTAAATCTTATTCCTTTAAATCATTCTCTTTGTTAAATTTATTAAGGCTAAACCAATTTAATTAATATAGAAAATACCACATTTCCAACTATTCAATTTAATTGAAGTAGGGGTGAGGATGATGGATGTATTTAGTGACTCCCAGTTAGTGGTCTGCCAGGTAAAAAGGAATTCCAGGCACATAGAGAGAGATTTGCCTCTTACATGATGAAGACACTAGAACTGTTGAATGCTACAGATCATTACATGATTACCCACATCCTTAGGGAGAAGAATATGAAAGCCAATTCACTGGCCAAATTAGCTAGCTTTGGGGATACATAATTGACGTAATTGGTTCTAGTGGAGGTTTTATCGGCTTTAAGCATCAACCAGATGGATGTCGATTGGATCTTAAAGGCCAAGGAGGAAAAGGAGTCATGAATGACTCCGATCAAGGACTATTTCATAAAGGGAACTTTATCAAAAGGAAGAAATGAGCATAAGAAACATCTTCTTAAAGTGTTATGGTTCGAAATGCTAGAAGAAGTGTTATATAGGAGAGGTATATCAACCCCCCCCCCCCCCCGCTTCTGTGTATAATCAAAGTTGAAGTTAGGAAAATTCTCATGGAAATACATGAGGGTAGCTGTGGCGATCACTCCAAGGGATAGACCTTAGCAAAGAAGATATTTCACTATGGATATTTCAGGTCGATGATAAACTGTGATGTTACTGACTACACTAGATGGTATGATAGGTGTCAGAGGATGTGATCTGTGAGCGCTATGCAAAAAACTTGCGCAAATGGTTGGTTTGTGGTCATTTTGTTTTGGTATATTGATATAATCCATGTGCCATCGATGTCGAAAGGAGGGTTAAGTACGCTATTATTATGGTAGATTACTTCATAAAGTGGCCTGAAGCGGAACTCTTGCCATGATCACAACGGGAAAGGTAATCCACTTTCTGATAAAGACCATTGTCTATAGATTCAAAGTTATCCAAAAAATTATCATTGACAATAGAACTTAATTCCAGAGTATCGAGTTCAAGGATTTCTATAATTGGTACAAACTAAGAAAATCTTTTCATTATTAGCACACCTTAGGAGAATGGACAGGAGGAGGCAGTGAATAAAATCACCAAGTTACTTTGAAGAAATGGTTAACTAAGGCCAAGGGCAATTGGGTCGATGAGCTTCCACTTTTACTATGGGCTTGGAGGATGAACCAAAAGTTCACGATTAGGCGTATTCCATTCATTCTATCCTAAGAAATTATGGCCATGATTCCAATAGAATTAGAAGTCTCTTCTCACGAGATAAAGCACTGTAACCTCAAGGTGAACGAGGAACTCTTGCTTGAGTCTCTTGACTTGGTTGACAGAAAATGAGAAGAGACTGGATTGGAGGTAGCTGCTCACCAAAAAAGAGTACTATGACATTTCAACACCAAGGTTCGAATACAAACCATCGAAGTGGGGAACTCATTTTGAAAGGGGTTGTTTCTATTATGGGGCACTTGGTTTGAATTGGGAAGGTTTCTACAGGATCAAACAGAAGCTTGGAGATGGAACTTTTAAGCTAGCGACTATTGATGAGATACAATCCCACGGGGATGGAATAACAACCTATTGCCATGCTATTTCACTTAGATTTTGTTTTTTTACTATGATGAATAAATAATCCTAATTGACGGAATGAGATGCAATAAGGCAAGATTTGCCATCTTTTCGTACATATATAATGTTAGCTTTTTGAACTAATGAAATCATATTCCATTAAGTCTGATATTTTCTATCCCATGATTAGCAGCGAGCAGAATCAGACATCGCATGTTGCGAAAAACAAAATATCTAGGTAATTAGAGATAGGTACCATTGGACTCCTTCAATCGGTAATTAGGTTAAAGGATAATAATTAACTGGGGCTGATCGAACAATTCACCATATACATCTGAACTTTGGCCAATATCCAAGGACAAGTAAGATAATAGACTGATGCATGAAGGTAGGTATCTTGAACAACAGGTCCAAGAGACAAGAACCATTATATAATTGAATCTTTTGTTGGAATGAACCTGGTGAGACATTCCTAGTGAAGGATAAGTGAGGACGGTTGATAAGGGCATCGACAAAGCCCAAAGATATGAAAAATCGACATCGGGCGTTAAGGACAACTATTACCCAACCACTTCAGGTTCTTATCTTCGATAATGTTTGCAAAGTATTGCTGAAGGGTGGAGTTTATATCTTTGTTCTCTTTTGTTTTCAAATCTTTGAGTTCATTAATTCGCTACTGCCCTAGCAAGGTCAACCTGCGCTTCTATTTTTGCCACTATCTCGGCCTTCAGACTATCCCCGAGTCACTCAACTTCAGCCTAGAGTATCTGAAGCTCTGCATCTTTGGCCTGAAGTGCTAACTCCTTGGCTAGAAGTGGCAATTCTATAGCCAGAAGCACATTTTTCTTAACCTCAACTTGGGCTGAAAGCTTGCCACTCTCTCAATGAGCCTTTTTAAGCTGACCGTTCACGACTAGAAGGGCATGAGTGTGTGCGTTGGATATCTCTTCAATTAATGCTTTAGAGTTTTCAATCTATGTTTGAGCATCATCTCCTTACTTTTGAGTTCGTCCAATTTTTTTTATCATACTACTATTCTATCATGGGCCTTCCTCTTTGATTCAAATGATTGAATATTTGTTTAGTTAATTCTATTGACGATGAAGAGATCAAAAGCTAGTTTCCTTCATTCATAAAGTTAGTTAACAAGTTTGATAACCACTTTAACTCTGCTGTTGGCCTCTTCTTAAGGGATATCTTTGCTACTATGGTCAAATTTTACCCCCTGTCAAGCAAATGCCAGGAATGGTAGCCTGCATTTTGATGTCACTATTATGGATGACCCCAAAGGGGTCGTGATGGTGGAGCGGGATGAGTACAAATCTCTTTGGATTTTTGTGAGGTTGATATGGTAGTGGTTGGAGGTCATGTCATTGCAAGCTGATAAGCTTGAGGTTGGGAACATGGTTAGCTAGGGTTAGAGGTAGGCCCTTAGCAATCATGAGAGTCATGAAGTCTCTTCCCTTGATCACAATGTTCCCTCCTCTCAGCTTGACATTTCTTTCTTTCTTTGTCTTCGAGGCATTCCCTCCCTTCTCTTTTTTGTCTTTCTTCTCTAGTTTCCCACTGCAAAATAGAGTAGCGGGGATAAGGTTCTAAGGTAGTTCCCGATGCTCGTCGACGCTTGATCAGAGGTAGTGAAGCGATCTCTTGCTGTTGCACTTGATACAAAGAAAAAAGGGATGTATTAGTATCAAAATAATAAATTAAGGATGAATGCAGGACATGAGTGTTTTGAGCTTACAATAAGTGCTCTACGGTCCATGTTTGGAGGGTTGCAATGATGGGGTTCCATCTGCCTTTGCTAGGAGGTCCTTGGAAAAAAAAGCTGAAACTCAAAGGATATTCTTTGAGAATATTGTCAATCAGGATGTCCAAATTTCTTAAGGATCCGAAAGTATTTTTTTTAAAGATCATATATGACGAGTTGCCTTAGCAGCTAGTGCTAGACATAGACTAAAAGCCTGTAGGAAGGATTTGGCAACTAATATACTTGCACGAGACGAAGCAGGAATTTCTACACCTTTGGGGGAGGTCTCCCCATGTGACTCACCTCCTTTTTGATCAAAGTCTTCATCATCGTCATCATCTAATTCTCCTCCTCGCCCTCACCTACTCCTTCCTCTCCTTCTTCCTTTTCTCCTTCTTTCACTCTTTCCAATCCTCTTCTCTCTTCCTTCCTCTCTTTCTTCTTTTCCTCAACAATGTTCTCCTCCATCGCTCTAATTTGGCCTACATCAATGTTTGCTTCGCCTATAGGGCTTCACTACCCCCGTTGACCGACGTCGCTAAAGCCGTGAGCAAGGAAAGGGGTTGAAGTGAAAGACCTTGTCCCTTCTATTAGGAAATCGAGAGAAATGACAAAGGACTCAGAATGTAGAAGGGAATACTGTAAATCTCTTATTTTAAGGAGATAAGTAGCAGTGTGACGTCGAACGTCGACACTTTTCGTAGTTCCCATGGTCTTAGAGTGTAGGTCATGGGTGTCTTACTTGGGATAATCTATCAAAGAGAACAAAGAAGTAAATAATGATAGGGTTAAGAGATTCAAAGTGTAGAAAATAGTGTTAAAGAAAAAATTTTATGTCTAGATAATTAAAGTCGGTTGAAGTCGAAGGGACAACGAACAAAGAAATACTCGCTCTTAAAATACGAGCATTGATTACGAACTTCCTCAATGACCTTGCAGTGGTACCAAGCAATGATCAATAAAAAAGGCGAGTCGTCTCCCTTCTTGAAGTTTAGATGGTGTGTCAATTCCCCAAAGATTGGTGGTTATTGAGCAAGCAACATCAATATAACATATGAAGAAATGAGGACGACGTATCCATCGGGGTGCACTTGCGTTAGAGTCATCCCGATTACTTGTAAATGGATCTAAGAAACTCATTGAAAGAAGGAATGGCTCCACCTATAAACATTTACTTATTTCAGTGGTGTACCCTTAATGAGGATTTGATCCCAATAATCGATCGTTGGAAGTACAACATTTTTCGAAATTCCATTATGGTAGCGGATTGTCTAGAGTTGCTCTATAGTTAATAAATATGGTGTTTGATCAAAAGGGTCATCCAACACTCTTAGTCTACATTGTTTGCATAATGGAGGAGGCTAGTTCAAAAAGGTACCATTAGCATAAGCTATCCTTAGTTCAACTGTAATCAAATGCCTAGCTTCGGACGGAGTAGACGTAAAATCCTTAATGGTGAAAAGCTGGCTTCTGAAGGAGTTGAAGGTTTAGAAGTAACTTTGAAGCATGGTGATTGACGAGTCATTCTAAATTGGAAAGCTTGACAGTGAACACAGCTAGGTATGTTTTATTTTGAAATTTTATTTTAATAAATGACTATGCGATCGGCATAAAGAATCCAACAGATGTCGGCATATTTTGATCGATTACAGTGTGAAGTATCAATTTATGCGTTGTGTGTCCTATGTCTAGAGTATGGTGTATGGAACAATCAACGTAGATAGCCCACTTGTGCTGGTAAACAAGCTCCATCGCACGATGGAGCTATGTGGTGGATCTTACCCATTATCGTGGAGTGAATGATAACCGAACCATTGTCCAAAGTGACGCAAAACATTCTTTGCAGGTATGTAGGATTGTCCGGTGACTTGAAATGTTGTATGGTACTACTATTCAGATGCTGAAGTGCTTCGACATGATCATTTATTGGAACCATCTCATCAAAATTTGATCTCTAACTTGTGATCGACCAAAGCTTGAAGGAACCACTTAAGACCCAAGGTCTGAATTGTTATGGCTTGAAATTAATACCAAGTGAATGAACCTAAAGTTCTTGATATCGACTTCGATTCTAGCCTAACCTTCTCCTCGGGACACTTTGGATCTTGAGATGGCTATATAAAATAGGTTGAGGAAGAACGGTCGGGCATGGGTTAAGGTTTTAACCCTTCCTTATGGCCATAGATGAATAATAGTAAGCAATGTGCAGCAGTAATGATAACCCAGACATCAGCCACAACTCCAAGAACCAAAATCCCACCTTTATATCTTGGATTAGATCTGGAAAATGACTCAAAAGAATTCGAGACTGACTTTTTTTGGTTGTGGCGATTCTTTCATTTGAAGTGGCGATGTCTTCTTGATTATCAAAGTGAGAATAATGTAATGGTGGCTTAAAGTTGACGTCGAGATGGGTGGTGGCAGCAAGAAGTTGAGGATTACAAGGGCAAAGAACAAAGGAATTGGGCCTAAGTAAACAAGTAAAAGTGAATAGTGGAAGCAGAAATTTTAAGTCCACAATTTATACAGCATTCGACCAAAGTAGAAATTCATGTTGGTACGAACATGAATCATTTGATACTAACATGAATTTAAAAAAAAGAGAAAGAAATAAAAATAAAAAGAAGAGAAGGAAGCCCATTTGGATAAGGCATGGAATGATCCTCAAAATGATGTAGATTTTGACCTTAGTGTAGAAAGAGGTTCATCAACTATATAGAGTAAGTGAATGGATGTCTTGGAATAAAGATGACTCTGTGAAGTGATCCTTGGGTAACCAATGGACTCTTTCAGAAGCGTATATATCAATTATCTTGATTTAAAGGATGCTTTGTTTTCAATAGAAGCATACTTGGTAGGCAAGTGTTATCCAACATTTAAACCAAGAAGCCTATAATTGAATCTAGAAATCAAGACGAAGACGTAATGGTTCAAGAACTTGGCGCAACCTCATGATGGCCTTGGACAAGAAATCATGAAGATTGAAATCCTAAAGTGACTAAGGAAAGTTGTCGGTACGAAGAGATCGAGATAACGACTCAGTACCGAGTGGTCTTTCCCATACTATTTTGGGCAGTTTTGTTATGGTCAAGTGATAGGGCTATAAAGTGATCGTCTCAGGACCCATATCTGAAGGAGTGGTGAACAACTCCAAAGTTGTATGTGAAAACCACCAAAGCAACTTAGAAAAGAAAAAGTACCATAAAAAGCCAAGTCTTTTGATACCAAGAGGTTCTCATATGCCAAAAAGTGCTCAAAGCTCGAAGACATGAAGATGCAAGAAGTGAAGGAAGAAGTGATGGTTTACACAAATCAAAACCTCTAGGTATTGACATGATTCATGTGGTACCGATTGGTTTTTTGTTATGGGAAGACTTCATCTTCCCCTCTATTCTTATGGATCTAGCTAGTCTTCAACAACTATTGGAGGACCTTTTGCCATTCTCTTCTTCATCTTCTACCTCTACCCAGGTCTTGTTACCTAGAGTAGTACTCTTACTTTTATATATTTGAAAACGAATTATAAAGCTTTATACTTGTGACAAAGCAATCTATTATAAGACTAAAGTAGACGTAGGCCATAAAATTTTGTTAACCACTATAAAAATTCATGTGTCTTTACTATTTGATGTTATTACTACTTAAATCTACTCTCTTCTACTCAGTTGGGGTGTTGTTCCATTTTTTGGTCCAATAGTGAGGCTGGCCATATCTTGGGTAATAGGAAGATTAAAAGCCTTTTAGGGTTTGAGCAAATGAGGGAGGGAATGGTGTTGACTAATGACTATAAATAGCCTATCCCCTACATAAATTCTAGACTGAATTTTTGACCACTCTTTTCCCATTGCTTACCGTCCATATTTCCTTGGTGATGCCATCTCCTTGACAAAATCAATGAGAAGAAGGACTATCAAGTTCGAAAGAGGGAGAATTGTCAAACAAACATATCGATTCTTGGCAAGGTTATTAGGAAAAAAGGATTGAATTTCTTATTTACATTTATACACTTATATAACTATGTTTCCATCATCATCATGAATTATTTTCCAATCGACCATTTTTTTTAAAAATAAAAATTTAAAATCATGAATATATATGTAAAACACGTAAGTGCGTGTGTGTATTTATATTTAGATCTATATATATAGCTATATACATTATCTCCCTAATTTTTTTTGGCAAACCAAAAAAACTTATTTTTTTTTTTTTTTGGCAAAGCCAGCGGGGTTAACTGGGGCCCTACCAGTTTTATTGTAAACAATAAAAAGGGTACATCAAAAGGAGAAGGAAAAGAACAAGGAAAAAGCTAGAAAAACACCAAACTCAGACCCAAGCATCAACTAGTGTTTGGGGGAAAACACTAGCACAGTACTTCCGTTGTCTATGAGTTCGGGCCTTGACCTCATTCCAAATCAATTCATCATTTCTTCTAACATTATCAAAGACTATGGCATTCCTCGCTGTCCATATCACAGTCATACATATTTTCAAGCAAACAGCGAACACCCTTCCTTGATCCTTTCTCCACCTAGTAGCTTTAAAAATTATACTCCAGAGAATGCTAGAAGTAGAACAAGATAACTTAGCACCAGTGATACAACTAATCCTGACTAATAAGAAGTGTAGGGCAGGACAGTCAAAAAATAGATGCTTAGAAGTTTCATCATGGAGATGACAGAACAAACACTGAGATGAACAAGCTAAGCCATACCTGTTAATTAAACTTCTGGTATGTAATGCCTGATTGATAACTTTCCACATCATTAAGTTGTCTTTTGGAACAGAATCAGAAGTCCAAATGACAGTGAACCATTTTGTAGCAGGCAGGGGGACACTGGCAGTAACAAAATTGTAAATAGCTTTAACAGTGTGAGTTTTCATTTGCCAAGAAACATAGGCATCTTGATGAGCACTGAAATTTTATTGTTGTATATCACCCCCACAATTGCCTAATCACCTGGTTGTTGTTGAAAGGTAACAGGATTTTACCATTATGTAAAAATTCATTTGCTTTAGCATCAAAGTGTATTCCAGACTGCAAAATCTGAGAATGATCACATATTTTAGATAGGATATGACCATTACTGACCCATGGATCATGCCAAAAGCTAACAACAAATCTAGCATTAACAGGATATTGTATCATAGGGAGGAAGACTTGTCTGAGCTTCAACAGACTTCTCCATATCCAACTGCAATTCTGTGGAGTATCCATGGTCCAGAAGTGTTTGTTCTTAATACTGTATTTCCATATCTAGCTAACCTATAAACTACCTTTTTTGTTAATGAGGACATCAAATTGTTTACTTATTGCAGCAATATTCCACATCCTTACATCAATTAGTCCTAGACCTCCCATTCTCAAAGGTATCTCAATTTTAGAAAATGAACATGGCACTATCTTCCTATTGTGAATACTACCAGACCAAAAAAATCTAATCATGGAAGACCTAATAAGTTGCAACAGTTTCACAGGAAGGATGAGAGTACGAGCCCAATAAACAATAGAGGAAAAGACAACAGATTTAATAATAACTAGCCTACCACTCTGAGCCAAGTTCCTATTGTCCCAAGCAGTCATAATAGAGGTGATTTTAATGAAAAGAGGTAAGCAGTCGGCCTTAGTTATTTTTTTTGATATTAAAGGGAGACCAAGATACTTCATATCATTATTCATGCTAGAGAAACCAGTATGTTGATGTAGAGCAGCAGCCTGCAATTCATTAACTCTAGTAACTAGTAAAGAAGATTTGGCTTGATTTATGGAAAGACCAGTCATACTGTGAAAAGCCTGCAATGCTTCCAATATACCATTCAGAGAAGGTAACTCAGGTTTGGTAAACAACATGACATCATCAGCGAACACAATAGATGTTATATGAAGATGTGAGCACTTTGGGTGATACTTAATTATCTTATGATTGTAACTAGTTCTGAGAATAACTGTTAAAACTTCCACAACCATCAAAAATATGTAAGATGATATAGGGTCTCCCTATCGTATACATTTACTACCTCTGAAAAATCCCACAGGTCTGCCATTTAATACTACAGAGTATGAAGGGGTGAAAATACAATCATATATCCAAGACACAAAAGTTTTGGGGAACCCATCACTGCCATTATCCTAACAATTGAGACCCATTGAATAGTGTCATAAGCCTTGGAAATATCCAATTTAAGAGCAGCTGTAGGGGGCACATTACTTCTGCCATATCCCTTAAGTAATTCCTGAGCAAGAAGAACATTATCAATTATGTCCCTTGAAGGAATAAAGGCAGATTGATTTTTTGATACAACAGTAGGTAGTACTCTGACTAAACGTGTTGCTAGAATTTTAGAGATACACTTGTAGACAACATTACAGCATGATATAGGCCTGAAAGAAGTTACACTAGTAGGTGGAGTGACTTTAGGGATAAGAGCAATGTTGGTGCTGTTGACTTCCCCAAGCAACTGACATTTATTGAAAAAATTGTGTATTGCTTTACAAAACTCACCACCTAGAACACTCCAGGTTGAGATAAAAAATGTGACATTTAGCCCATCAGGGCCTCCAGATGATTGCTTGTTCATGGAGAACAGGGTGGCCTTGATTTCTTCATCAGTAACAGGCATAATAAGAGAGGAAGCTTCCAGGGAAGAAATGCAAGGAAGAGCAAGAGTAGAAATAAGGTCCAAATCAGGAACGAAGCCATTAGTATTGCCAAGCAAATTGGTGAAGTATTAAATAAAAGCATGATCAACAGTATCAGCAGTAGTATAAAGAGAACCATGTTCATCAGTAATACTAAAAATATTTTCTCTTGCCTGCTTAACCTTAAGAGATTCATGATAAAATTTTGTGTTTTTATCCCCATCATCCATCCATCTTTTGTGCAGTTGCTGCCTCTTCATGCTAGCTTCCAGGGTTAGGGCATTGTTAACCTCCTTGTATAATTTCCCCTCTTCAGCAGATGCTTGAATATCAAGTGGATGCTCCATCATATAGTCTTGCTTTATCTTCAATTGTTCTTTTAGAATAGTAGACAGAAGGCTACCAGTACCAAAAGTTGCAGAAACCCATAGTTTGATTGCTAGCTTGATATTTTTTAATTTCCTGCAAAACTTATACATAGGGTTACCATAACATGTAATTACAGAATTAACTTGTGTGACAATGTTCAGAAATTGCTCATGCTTAGCCCATGCATTAAAATTTTTAAAACTTCTCTTTTCCCTTCTAAAATGGTTCCCAAAAGATAAAATTAGAGGTGAGTGATCAGACATTATTGGTTGATGAAGGAAGACTGAGAGAGAAGGCCATTGATTGAGAGCTTGAAAGTTACAAAAGGAATGATCAATTGTTGTGAAAGTACGAACACCACTTCTACTTCTATTATTCCATGAATATTTGGCTCCTAACTTATTAACCAAGATCAACTCAAAATCATAAACAGCATGATTGATTGAATCAAGATCTCTAGGAAGAAGAGGAGATCCCCCAAATTTGTCATCATAGCCATAGCATGAGTTGAAGTCACCCAAGACAAGCCAGGGGTGAGAAGATTGTCTTAATGGAGGCAAAGAATTGAAGAAAGCATTTCTAGAGTTGACAGAATTATCAGCATAAACAAAAGCTAAATAGAAGGATGATTGATTTTGGGAAACAAGAACATGAAAATGAATAAAATGCCTAGATGACAGTATGGGAGAAAGAGTCAAAATAGCAGGGTCATAGATGGCAAGAATTCTACCGTATGCCGCAGAGTCAAGATTATGTTGGAAAGACCATTTTGGGTTAATGTAGGAAGCAGCTTTGTGGGAAAAGGAAAGATTAAGCTTAGTTTCTAGAAGGCCAAAAATACAAATATTATGCTCTGAGATGTAACTTTTGACTTGATCAAGTTTCAAATTATTATGGGCTCCTCTTATATTCCAAGATGCAATTTTTTTAATCATTAAAAATTATTGAGATTAGGAGGTGTTATTCCTTCTCTGAGCTAACAAAGATCTTGTTTCAATTTTCCTTCTTGGCAAGGTAGGGGGGAGGAAGGTTGTGAATTAGTATGGGATGTGGAAGGATGTGAATTAGTATAGGGTGAGGATGGGACATGAGGTAAAGCTGATTGAGATTGGGAGATAGGAATGGTAGAAGGCCAACCTGGTAGCTGAATTGAGAAGTTATAATAAGGAGGAGCAGCAGGTTGAATGTGTTCAGCAGATACATGCATTGTGGTTATTAATTGAGTGATTTGTGTTTCAAAAGTTTTACATCAACTTAATTCAAAATCAGAAGCAGGATTAGTGTGTGCATTTACTTCAGGTGTATCCTTTCCAACTACCTTGTTACTCATACTTGGGGTAGTATCCTTATTAATAACTTCCAGCACACCAGGTTTTGTTGACAAAACTTGTATATCTGTTTCATTGTGGTCAACAATTGTAACAATATTCTTGGTTGACACATTGTGTTGCTCTCTACAATTAACCTCGACTGTTATCTCTCCTTCCTCCTCATCATACATTTCCAATGTAAAGCATTCATTGTCTGCATTTTGGAGCAAGCTGTACTTATTTTGTGTGCCTACAGCACAAACTTGTTCATCACTGTGAGTTTTACTCTCATTATCATTATCCTTTATGTTTTGTTCAGAAACATCATGAAGTGTTACTCCATTAGCATCTATTTTCTTCAGGGCAATTTCTTCTTGCTCTTCACAATTATTCACTGTTTTTCCTTTATTCTTAATAACTTTTTGCCAAATCTGTTTCACCTTGTCTTGTTTAACTATGTTTTGCCCCCTCTTCATCTTGCTCCTTCCCACATCACTAGTTATCTGCTGCTCATTAGCTACACATTGTTCTGCATTGCCTTCACAATCAACTTTCGTGCAATTGCTCACTAAATGACCAAACTCTTTACATATAGTACATATCTCTGATTTCCACAAGTAAGCAACTTTAATAATCTGCTCTGTACCATCTAACATTCTAACAGAAAAATTGTCAGGCAATTCTTGATTTGGATTTACTTCAAATAAACATTTCGCAAAAGAAATACGTTCAAATTTTTCAGTTGATGCATCCAAACAATGAAGCTTCCCAACTCTTGAAGCTAACCAGTTAATACCCAAAGGAGACCACACATAAAGTGGGATATTAGATAGTTTTATCCATACTGGAACAGATTTAATACTACTACAACTGTTGCCAATATTCTCATCCCATGCTTTCACTATAAAAAGCTTATTCCTCATAACCACAGGGTCAGATTCAGATATTCTTGACCTATCCTCTTCATTAGTAAACTTGAACAAAAACAAAAAACCATCAGATTTGACAGAAATAGATCCACTAAGTTTCCACACTTTTTCGAGATAGTACAGAACAGTAGCATATGGGAGCGGGTTATCAAGAAAAAAACCAACGAGATATTCTTTCCACATAGAGTTTCCAGCTTGAACTACATCATCTGAAGGCACAATAGAATTACCAATATAGTCAAGTTGGAAATCACGGGGCACATATTTTCCAGCATTGCTGGGTTTAGCTTTAAAAAGGGAGTTCCATGAACGAGAAGGAATATATGAAGGTTGTGGAATCAATGGAGGAGAAGAGGAGAGATTTGGCTCTGGCACCTTAGGAGTAGCATCTGCAAGAGATGCAGGAACTACAGGATTACCAGGGAAAGATGGAGAGGGGACTGTCATGGGGAGATGGGGTGAAGCAGAGGGAGGTACAAGGAATGAAGAAGAAGGACAAGGTTGAAGAGAAGATGAGGGATGGGACTGATTAGCGGGAAGAAAAGAAGAAGAGGGCGGGGACCCCATTTTTGAAGAAAAAGATTTTAAAAAAAAACTTATTTTCTATTATATACGTACATACATATATATGTATGTATGTATGTATGTAGTACGAACAAGTTTATTGTAAATAAAATTTCTCTTATTATATATATTATTTCTTGTTATATCAAAATCATTTATATATACATATACTATTTATTATTATTTTAAAATTATATATATATATATGTGTGTGTGTGTGTGTGTGTGTGTGTATAACCTTGTGAGTGTCTATATATGTATATGTTAGTATATTATTCTATAAATTAAAAAATTCTTTTGAATATTAATTTTTAAAAATAGTCTCGAATCTATTATACATACATACATACATACATACATATATATATATTTGATTTATAATTATTTTACCAAGCCAAAATTATTTAACCTTGAAAATTTTGAATTATCCAAAGGGTAAAATTTTGGTCATAGATAATTTTTTCTAAAAAAACTCTTAGGTAGTTAGAGCATGGAGAAAAAATTGAATTAGTCAGAACTTTTAAAACTTGTATTTTATATAAATAAAATATATAGTCAAAAATGAAATACGTTACACACACACACACATATATATATATTATAATATTCAGTTAATATTTGCTAAAGTTCGGTACTGAGGTGTAATGGGCGGTGGCCTTGCTGGAGCTCATTCAAGAAGTTACTTGATGTTGTTATCTTATATTTTTCTATGTAATGAGTTGTCACCTACAAGGCATGTTGGCACCTCCTTTTCTATCGTTGTTATATATGTATGTATGTATGTATGTATGTATATATATATATGTGTGTGTGTGTAGTCCTCTACTTTAGAGGATCACACATTTCTCTCAAAAAATTATTTATTTAATAATCTTTCCAGTAAATAAAATTATTTATCATCATTTATAAATATTTTATATTTTCGAAATGGATTTAAAATATTTACATATTGCTGTGTATGTATTTGTTTTATTATTAAATGTTAAATGGCTGAATTAAAAAAACTGTATTTTTTCATGATTATACAAGATATTAAATTATCATGTATGTGTGTCCTAACTAGGGTTTTAAAGGAAAATTGACCGCATTGTCGTAAGATTAATAAGATAACTAAATATAATATATGTATAGTTTTAATGTCCACGTTATGAATATGGATATCGTGACATTTTAAATAAGTTAGTATACGAATTATAATTCGATTAAAAATAAATTTATTTAAATACTAGTAACAAATAAATGTTTTAATCAATTTAATTAAATCAAAATATTAAGGCCATCTTTTACTGATCAAAATGCTAGACTTGATTTAGTCTAAATAAATATTTATTTATAAACATAGAATAAAGACCTTGCGTAGTTTAATGAAATAAAATTTATTTGAAATTCACTCTTTTACCCTAACAACCAGTGCATCTAACCCAATAGGTATAGGACCAATTTATTACTACAACATTGAGACTGCTCAAAAAATTATAGTGACATAAACGTTAAACAATATATTATTAGTTATATCTATTATATCACTCACAATTGTATATTCTTTGCTCCTAATCATCTTTATAAGCTCAAGAGTGCTCAAAAAATCAAAAAGCCAATTAGATATTCATAATCCATCATTTCACGATTGCCTGAGGAAAATTTGATAACCCTTGAAGGTGCTCAACTAAGTTAAAAATTGTTCTTGCCAATCTAGTAACAATATAAACATCACCATAAATATTTTATGGCTTAAGAGTGCTTAACAACCATACATATGTATACTACTTTATTTATATTATAAATGATAGCAGAAACATTATTTCACAATCGTAATCTCAAAATAGCAATAATAATGAGTATTATCATCCATAAGAAATAATAAATATTCACAACACCTAATCACATCATTTAATATATATATATATATATATATATATATATATATATATAGACACATGATTATATACATATGTATTTATTCGTGATAACTATTCTGGGTTTTATTTGATTTTAACTTTTATAATCATATTTTTATTTTATTTTATGTACATATATAGGATTCTTTTATTTAATTATAACAATCATAATTTCCATACTGAATATAATATTTTGTATATATTATTATATTTTGATGTGAAAAACGAGTAATTTTATTTTGCAAGTATAAGTCGCATTATAGTGGTACCATTTTACAAAGATACAAAAACTGTGAGGCGGATACGCCTCAACAATTACAGCACGATTACAGATGTGAGGCTAACATGCCTCAATGACTACGATGTAACAGTAATCAACTAGGGCGAGACTATAATGTCTTGAATATCAAAACTAAAACATGTTATTTTATCTTAGACGACGATGAATCACTCTCATACGTAGATTGTGCAGGCCCCATGACATTATTATGACCTTTCATGAATAGAACACTTATAATTCATTGTATAATTTAAAATTACTTTGAATTTATCTATTTATAACTTTTGTAGTATTAATTCAAAACAATTTCAGATTTATTTATTTATAAATTTTATAAATTCATATTTAAATAATTTTAAATTTTTTTATTTATAACCATTATAAATTCAAATTTAAACAATTTTAAGTTCATTCATTACCTTTGCATGTATAAATTTAAAATAATTTTAAACCGTATTCATAATCCTTATAAAAAAAATTGATTTAAAATAATTTAAAAAAATTGCAACTTTTATGAATAAAAAGTTAAACAACTTTTAAATTTATTCATAGTCATAATAAATTTAAATTTTAAATTAAAAGAATTTAAATACAATTTTTTTACATTACTGAAAATAATACATTATGGGATCTAATACAACTGTTGGATTAGGTACAATGGGCAATAAGGTAGAAGGGGAAAATTCAAAACTAAATTTAACTTATTGTGCACTGGATCACTTATAGTTTTATCATGAATATTGTCGATAATAGTAAATCATATTTAATGTATTATTACATGTGCTTAATTTGAATTTCAAGTAATATTATAATATTATTGTTTGGTCAAAATTAGGCCTTGTCCAAGACCAAATATGCTAGTCAAAAGAGGTGAGTCCCATTGATACAATATTATAGTCAAAGAGGCAAGTCTTATGCAAGTCAAGAATCCACATGAGTGTAAATATATGCAAATAAGAATTTTATTCAAGTCCTTGATTTCAATTTGATCTAACGGCCACTGAAATCTCAATCTTAAATTTTTTTCTTAAGTACACAAGAAAATATAAAATGAGAGAAAATAATAACTTGGAATTCATCCACTTTCTAGTTGGAGGTACATGCTTATTTATAGAGAACATTAACCCTTAGATTCATGAAAAGTGTCATTTGAGAAAAATGAATAACCATGGTTTGCCGATGTGGCACATTTTTGAGATGACACGTGGCACTCCATTATGACGTGTCATAGTGAGCCTAATGGAAGAATGCCATATGGCCAATTAAGGTATTGATTTTTGGGTCTGTTTTTATATGTGATAGCTCTGAATTATTAACTTCTAATAGCTCGACTTATCAACATGTGGTAGTCTTGAGATATTAATCTTTGATAGCTAGGTCTATCAATATGGGATGCCTTGAAGTATCAACCATTGATGGCTCAATCTATCAACATTTGATAGCCTTGAATTATCAACCTTTGTTAGCTCAATCTATCAACAACTAATAGCCTCGAGGTATCAACCTTCGATAGCTCGCTTTATCCATCATGAGATAACTTTGAACCACCAATTTTCGATAGCTCTTCCGTTTATTTCACCATACATCAACTTTATTTGTATCAACTTTTGATATTTTCATTTTTCACTCTGCTAGAATGGATCACTTCTTTCAATAACCTTATTAGCATTCAACTTGTGGTGCATATAGCATCAAGTTGCACTGGCTCTACTTAGCATCAAGATGCGATAACTTTCCTAGATCTCAACTTATGATAGCTCCACCACACGATTGCTTGCCTTAGCCTTCATTTTGTGACAGGATTATCTTCCATCAACTTGCGGTTGTTTGCTTTGGCATTCATCCTTCAATGCCTTACCATAATCAACTTGCAATGACCTTTTTCCAGCCTGCGATAAGTGGCATTTTTGGGTATAACATTTCGACCTCCTTTTATAAAAGCGTATTATACTTAATTATAAAATTTTACTTCTTTTAGCCTCTTTATAACTTAAATTCTTTGTATTTTTTTAAAATTTCTATCTTGGCCATGCATTTTCCCTCTTTCTCGATCCAGTGACTGAATTTATTTCTTCTCTCTCTTATAAATAGCTTCTCCTCTCCTTCCCTTTTACTATTTTTCTAGAAATAATAATCTTAAAATACCATTGACTTCTTCTAAAAAGCCCTAGTTCTCAAAAGACTCTCTTTTGTAATGATTCACTTTCTATTAGTATGATGATTATGCTATTATTTTCCAATAAGGCTTATTATTACCATTTACATTCGTTTAATCTTTGTTGATTTTTGGTTTGATCAAATCTATTAGTTTCATGGTTTCTTATGGGCTTCTTCAAAATTCTATTTATTCTTTGTTTTGATCCAGTATTAACCTTGTTGAAGTTGTTTGTTTTGCTAGCAGGTTTTAGGATTCGATTTCCATAATGCGCTTTAATTTTAATGCTACACAACTATTAGTTACTTATCTTACTTTTTAACGCATGGTGTTCCAATCTATGATAAGCCCCTTTATTTACTTATTCTCAACTCGCGATAGTTCAACTCGTGAGAACCCTTTTTTTACTTGTTCTCAACATGCGATAGTTCACCATGTGATAACAACCATATTTAATTATTCTCAACATGCAATAGTTCAACTTGTGATAATCCCCCTTTTTTAATTCTCAACATGCAATAGTTCAATTCGAACCTCCTTTATTTATTTATTTTTTCATTCACAACATGCGATAGCTCACTATGCAACAACCCATCTTATCTCATTTATTCAACATGTGACGACTCAATTCACGATAACTCATTTTGTTCACCTTAATAAACTCGAGATGGCTTAATATGCAACAACTCACTTTGTTTACCTTACTCAAATTATGATAGCTCAATATGCGACGACCTACTTTGTTTACATTACTCAACTTACGATAGCTTAATATGTGATAGCCTATTTTTCTTATCTTACTCAACTTACAATAGCTCAATATGTGATAGCCCTCTTACTATGCCTATTCAACGTGCGATAGTTACGTGTTAACTTATTTTGCTTTCTTTATTTAATTTGTTATAGCTCAACTTGCGATGATCCCTTTTACTTGTTTTAATCGACATGCACCAACCTTGTTATTTATTTATTTATTATTTTACCAAACATTAGTCAGTTTAACTTGTTCATTTTTATGGACTAGTTTTATTCATTTCTTTATTATCTTTTACTTAAAAGAAATTACTAGTTTAATCATGTTGGAAATTTATTAGATTAACTATTTTTGGAGTGATTTGTGTTTGAATTTTTCTTTTTTCGATTAATATTTTTTTAACCTGTATATTTGGTTAAAATGACATAGTCACTTTGGTTGGAAGCAAGAAAGAAAATTCTAAAGGATCACATAGTAATCCTAAACACATGAAACCCTTGGAAGAGAAAATCTATGCTAACTGCTAATCTTACTTCTCAAGCCAGGAGAATATCGACAATATTGAAACATTTCAGGATTTTTGGAGTTAAGACCAGAGTTCTAGGTCTCTTCGATAGGATCCACTCCTCCTAAGGGATTCTTTGTTTTCACTTCTATCCATATTTGACATCCTTGCCACCTGCATGTCAAAACTATTATCACTAGAATCTTGTCCTTCCTCAAGACTGCACCTATTCAACTTAATTTAAATTCCTATAGTTATATTTCACTCCCTAACCATGCTATTTAAAGAGCATAAGTTAGAAGATCCGACTCTTATTTTGTGTTTCCTTGCCACTCTTCAAAAAGTTAAGTATCAAGTTGAAGGCGCCATGTATTATTTCTTCCTGTTGATAGCTAATCGATTTCTGACTCGACCAATAAAACAAGTGACTAGAGCTATCATTTCTTCTATTTAAGATGCTTCTCTCCAAAGATTTGTGAGAAATTCGTTGTCCCTAGTATGTTGCTTGGTCTTATAATCTTCTTTGATTTATCATCATTTTACATTAACTTTAATTGTTTTATTCTATGTTATTACTTTTAGCTTCTGCCTCAAAAGACATCAATCCTGAGGTTCTGGCTAAAACTAATCACCTCAGAGATGTCACCAAGTTCTTAAGGAGTTGATTGAGGTTCCCCGCTAAAGAGAAATTGAGGAATTTTCTTTGACTCGACCACCGGATCGGATTTGGGTGAGCCCTATGTAATAAAGAGAAAAGGATATAGTTCTTCAACTCTTGTTGCCGCTAAACTAGAAGTTTTCACCATAAATTCCCTGGTCAAATGTCCAACCACAGATGGCCTTGGATACTCCCCAGGTCCCATTCTTTTCCTTTTTATGCTAAGGAAAATAATGGTTATTTTTTCTCATCTACTTACATTTTCTAATTTGTAGGTGTGCACCTAGTCGATGCAGCTTCCTTGACGTGCGTTAAGGATCCCGCGAATTTTCACATCTCTCCAAAAGCTGTTAGAAAACCACCTATTCCTCCTACTTCTAAGGTTATCCAGTCATCCCTTACTTCTACAGTGGGAGATATCTTTTCATTGGTGAAGAATAGGAAACAAAAGGGTTCTAGCAATATGAATACTTCTACTGAGCCTCCACTCAAGAAATCCAAGGAAGACTATTCATCTTCACTGCACCCTTGGTTCCCTCTTTTGATATTGCCAATACTTCCTCTTTACTACATACATAGAGCTCGACTGTTGATATCATAAATTTTCCAATAAAGAATTATTTAGCTTTCCCTCACCGTGACCTAAGACTTGAATCACCCTTGTACATGATGCTCCTCTTCCAAGCTCTAGCATAAGCACTCCTCTCCTCTTAATTTCTAAGAAGTTATTAATGTCCATTATCCAATTCCCTGCCATTGCTTCTTTGGACTCAACTAAGGCATCCCTTCCTCTCTCAAGAGAGGCTCATCTCTTTTATTCAATAATTTATTTTGGTATGTACCTTATTGTTCATACACATTAGATTATCTGACCAATTTAGTTTTAACATTTAAGAGTATTTTTAGATTAGAAAGCGCCTATTTCTCCTTCAGCAATGGCCTTTATCTTCTCAGGAAATGTAATCGTTGCAAGAATTTAACTTCTCATTATTTGAAGGTAAAGACTCATGAGAAAGAAAGTTATAGTCTCCAAATAAACAATAGTTCTTTGTCCATTAAAAATGTTCTGATCTCGACTTTACTCGACCTAGAGAAGAGTAAAACCCATAATTTGGAAGAAAGGCTAAAAACTTTATAGAAGGAGATTTTGTTGAGTCGAAGAAACAAAGCAAGCCTAATTTGAGGCTTTAGCCAAACTTTCGACTTAGAGAAGGAATTAGCAAAGAAGTAACTTTCTCTCAAGAAGTCAAGGGCATATTTACACGATATTACACTACGCCATAGATGGCCTATTGCAGCGAAAACACAAGATGTTGCTAGATACAACGTAACGATAGTTATGCTGATTTTTGTCTATTACCACATTAGCTTCAGGATGTTAGAATAGATATCAACACTATGTTGCAGTAGCTATAGACTTATAAAAATTATTATAAAAAATGAGTGCGGGCTGAAAAAAAAGCGGGCTGAAATAATTTTTAACGTGGGAAGCAAAAACAAAGCAGCAAAAGTTAACAAAATATTGAAGGGTTTCACTCAAACACTTAACAAAATATTAATATATCATCCATCAAAAATTAAGTTAGTGCAGTTTTCCCTCCGGTTTTTTTCATTTTCCCACTTTCTCAAATTCTTAAACACACTTGCCACATATTTAACTTTCCCAAATTCTGAAAATCCTTTTCCCTTCCATAACCTAACCCAAGATATCCACTTACCTTCACCGAATTTGCATAAAAGGTTGCATATTCTCCCTTTACTTCCCGCTGGACCAGACCAATCCATCAACTTTGCCAACGTCCACCACGTTTCGGTGCTTGCAACGTCTCCAAGATCCTCCATGATCTTCTTGCTTCCCAACGCGAGGATGCCATCAACTCCCTCGCCTACGAGGCCGAGGCACGAATCTACGACCCGGTCCATGGCTGCATGGCCTCCTTCTGCAACCTCTAGACCCGCATCAAGCAAACTTGATGAGTGAGCTTGAATTATACTTCGTATTGTATGTCTGACTTTAAGTATCGATAAACTTTATTTGTTTGTTCAATTCGATGATTGAGCTTGAATTCATGTGATTAAATCCTTAAACTATCGGTAATTAGGTTAGTGTGAATCTTTAGAACAAACCTTTACGGTTAGCATTTCAAAATGAAGTTGGAAGAAATAATATATTTGAGTCCTACTATCTAAGGTGTCTGTGAAATGCCAATCCATGCTAACTACTACTGAAGTAAACCAGGAATTTACTAAATATGTTAGTAACGACAGATTATTTTACCAATCAAGCCATAAGCTAATCCAGCTTGCATTAAAAAAAGAAATTGAACAAACTAGAATTGAGAAAGGTTAGGTTATACATAAATTACTTACTAAAACTGTTCTTCCAAATCCTTTTTTAAACCGAAGCTGATTATGATACTCATACTGATATTCATATAATGTAATAACAATGAAAAAAATGACAATACTTTAGAAATATAAGTTGGCTTTTTGGTGCTATAAAATAGAAGAAAATAAGTTTGAATTATGTTTATTGAAGTTCTTAAAATTAATATAGTCTGCATAAAAATCAACAACACTTTGTGATTGATTTGAGGCCAATGAAAACAAAATAGCTATACTAATTTGCAATGCACATATTCTATTTGACAAAATGCAAACTAATTAATAGATGCATTTGAAAAAAATTGCTTATACTGTCAAGTTATAACAAGGAACAATTTTGTCAGGCCATGCAATCCATGTCAGTTATAGAAGTAAACGGTGTCTTAAGTTATATTGCTAATGGACACTTACATTTCAAATATGCAAAAAAATTCTCACCGGTAAGAAGTGAAACACATTCCTTTTATTGCTTATTTGCTCATGAACAAGTTGTTTTCCAGTATTCTGAGTTTTGGATAAAAAGCTGATTTCAATTTTATTGGCATTTAGTTCTCTGTTTTTGAGCTGCCTACAGGATAATCAATCCAGATTGACTTTTGTCCCAGACTGTTGTCGTATTTAATTTGAAATGTAGCTCTCCTCGTTTCCTCTATGTCAAGGGATTGAATGATTTTGAGTCTTGCATTCTCTCGTATAATTTTATTGCATGTTAACATGTCAAATGGGAGGGAAAGTTGTGTGAGTTAAATAGCTCTGTAAAATATCTAATTGCCTCCTCTTTTAGCTTAATTAGTTTAGAAAATAGTTGTCCATTATCATCAATTAACCTGTGAATATGCAACTTTCTGCTATTAGTCATCATAACATGGAGAATTTCGGTTGGTCTCCTTATGCCAGCCAATTGACTTTTACTTTCTGTTGATTTTCATAGCTTCTGTGCAAAGTAAATTTTGCAGTTGTTGAGAATTATTTTTTAATTCATGGATAAGTTCTTTGTCAATAGGATTATTGATCAGCTGTAAGTATATTGAGTTGTTATAGTCCCTGGGACTGTCAATTTTTTTTTCTAATGTTGACAGAATTTATGTTCCATTGTTTTAGATTATATTTAATATAATTTAACTTCATCAGAAAACTATAGACTGGGTTGTCATTAGTTTTGAAGTTTATACATCGATGAATTAACTCTATCTAACCAGATTGAGTGATCCAAGCATTACTGAACCTAAAAGGTTTGTTTAAACTGATAATAGAATCGTTAAGTAGTTTAATAAATAAAAGAGAGTGATCGTTGGTAGGTTGATTTAAAATAGTAGCATAAATTTGAGAGAACTTTAAATAAAAACGATGTTACCAAATGTTCTATCGAGTTTACTATACTGGGAAAGGTTAAGTCCTTCACGCCAGGTAAAAGGATTGCCAATAGCATTGAGTTCCTATAGCCCACATGAGTTGATGCAAGCTTGGAAGTCAGAATCTGCAGTAAGGGAGCTGCTACCTGAGATCATTGTTGAGAGTACAATTGACATCACCTGCTACTAACCAAGGTGAGATATTATTTTATGCATCCACTATCAGTAACACCACAGACCTTCCCTTTCTTGGTTATGGTAAGAAAATAGGACAAAATAGCTGGTTCATGTCAAACATAAATATAATCTAACACTAACCTATGTGCTTATCAAGTTAATCCTGTTCTATCCATAATCTTATACTTTTATGGTGGCTAATGCTTTTTGTACATATATTGTGAGATGTTTGTTTAATACTTTTTATGAACTATCAATAGTCATCTCAAAATTTTATTTCGTACAATAAACTTTTGTTAACCTTTACTAGATATGCTAATTTTATATATGTTAAAGTAGATCTATTAATGGTGTGTCTGAAGTCTTCACATAATATTGTATCATATTGAGAGAAGTAGACGAGTCAATTGAGCATTGACTAAAACCCATTTAACCTAGCTATAGGATCAATATTCTCTTATTATTACTTAAGTATTTTGATAAGTCTATATATATTTCCTTGTATGCATGTATGTTGTCTATACATATGTATGTATGTCCACACATACATACATATGTATGTACATACATGTGTGTGTGCATATAATCAATCAATCTATGAGTGAAAAAGTTCAGTCAAGTAGTCAAATTTTAAAGTCTCTACACTCGTTTATCCTCCTCAACATAGAGTAGCTGGTCATAAAAATATCTGAAGGGATCATAATTCATAAATATCATGGGATATTTATCTTACAAGTGTTTTTTTTAATGTAGTTCATCAAGATGTCATTGTCGATCATATGCAAATATGCTACATAATGAAATCGTATAAGCAATTATATATGATGACATTGTCCCTTTTTTGACCTAATTTGTTTTTCTTCAATTCAAGTGGGAATTATGCTTGGTAAGCGATACCGAGACTACTATTTTCATGTGCATTTTTAGAAAATCAGTTGATATTCTATCTTTTTGGTTTACCTTATCGTTATTATATGATGACAACAACCCTTTTTGAACCATTTAGTTCAATAAACTATTTAACTGAACTTAAGTATTTGCCCTAAGTTTAAAGTTTTGTTTGTATGTTTCTCTTGTTTTTATTTTACTGATACTTTGCACATGTGCTATATTTTGATTTCGATTTTTACTTCTTTTTCGCTTATACCTATTGCACGGTTTACAGCTTTGCAAAAAGAAGAGGTATGTTTGCTTCTACTGCTATAAGGAAAAGTTCTATAATTAGTTTTTTTACTTTGTTTCTTTGTGAATCCTTTGAATTAACAATCATATGACTGGATATACATTCGTTTTTCATTTCAAATAATATCATTTTAAATTTTCAGGCATTCATGTTATGGCTGAAGTTGATGTGCCAGGTCATGCAAAATCCTGGTATACATTTCTTTTCATGTTATGTTTCATTGGCTAAGAAGGCCAAGCCATATATATTAAGGCCATTACAAGTTAAGTTCTGATTGTTGTTTGCAATTCCTACTTTATTTAAATAGGGGCATTCGTTATCCTAGTCTTTGGCCTTCATCTAATTGTACAGAGCCCCTGGATGTTACAAAAGAATTCACGTTTGAATTGATTTCTGGTATATTGACTGGTATATTCCTGACTCTTTTTTCCATCAAATCCGATAATTTAATTTAGTTCATGTACCATCCATGGAACAGTTATCAACATATTATGTTTATTACAACAAATGACAAATATTTTGAATCAATAAAAGTTGTTTAATTTTGAAACTATTTTGTGTACTCTCAGTTTGTTTATTATTTTTATGGAATAAAAAGGAATTAAAAAGAGTAAAAACCAAAAGAACATAGATGGAGGCCATGAAAATGATATGATGGAGTTTAGATCTGAACGAGGAATGATATGATGGAGTTTAGATCTGAAGGAGGAAATAATTTGGATGATGAGTTGTGGAGAGATTTTTTGACAGCATGATCAGACCTCATTTTTCTGTTCATGTTGTTCATGATGAAGAAAATGATGTTAACAGCGATTCTCTGTGGAAATTTTGATTGTTAAATGTTCACAAGTGTTTTTCCATAAACTAGTAGCATTTACAATCAAGTCCAAAAAATTATATATGATTAATTTGTTAGTGTAATTTCTCAGTCTAACAATAATCAATCAACGAAAACCGAATTATAAATAAAAAGATTATAGAAGAAGCTAATTAATGAAGATAAACTATCTTCTAAAGTTGCTTTTAAAAATATCCAATGAGCACGGCTCATTTAGGCTATTGCACCTTTTTACCTTTGAGGTCCATGAATTCCTTACAAGTGGACTGCTCATAAGCGAGAATTCGGTGAGTCCCTTAAATGTGTTTGACTTTATGTTCGTGATGTTGGGTGCTGGGTGTGTGTAATTGTATTTGTGATTTGTATTCGTAGTAATACTCCAAATAAAGGGTAGTGTAATGAAACCTGAATAAGATGGATCCAGAGGTTTTGGAATATACAAGTAATGTTGAATTTTTTTCAGAAAAACCCATGTGAAACCAATCTCTTGTTTGATTTCAAATTATTTTATATTTACCGTGCTTGGGAATATTTTAAATCTCGTCCATCTCGGTTGAGATTTCATTTTGACGCTTGGCAATTCGACACATTCAATTTCATCTGAATCTTGTTTGAACAAAATCTCCTTCAAGACCTCGCTCGAGTACATGATTTTTAGTTTAAACAATGGATTGGTCTACAAAATCCATAATAAATTAATGTAACATATCTTCTCCCTTCTAAGTTCTAACTCACACAATTCACAGTTTACTCTTATATATCATATTTAATTCACTTTTTTATCCACAAAAAAAACTTGTTATTATATTCCATTTATTTTTTTGTTGTGCTTGTGTTTCTGACATGAACTTTCGCTCAGTAGAATGTCCTTCATTGGCATATGTTGGATGAACAATCTTTTCCTTTAGATGTGCCATCCTACCCAGATTTGTGGAAGGGAGCATACTCAAAATGGGAGAGATACACTATTGAAGATGCACTTGACATTGTTAAGTATGTGTTTCTCCTGCATATGGTTATGGTACTATGTGCTGCACAAACACATGCCTCCTATGGCCATTATGTGTTGCAAATATGAATCTACTGTTAATAAGTAGAATTTAGTATGTACTGGCTGTAACTATGAATACACTGGCTATGTTTTTAAGTATGTTTGTTATTTTGTACTTGACTAAGTAAAAATTGCGTTGCTGGTTATTCTGAAATGAAAAGTTCTTTGTTGCAATGTAATGTTGCCATTAGATATGATATAATGTTGCAGTGTAATGTTGCCATAGATATGATACAATGTTGCAGTACATTTTCAATTTAAATTGCAAAAGGTTTTGCAATAGATATGATATAATGTTGTAGTATGTGATGTTAAATGTGGTAATAAACTGAAAAAGTGTTGCCATTGGATGGTAAAGTGTTACCATAGATTAATGAATATGGGCCCCACAACAGGGTTCCGTAAAGGTGGTCCATACAATTAGTGGGCCTCACAATGTGGGCCCACATGTTGGGGCCCAGATTGTAGGGCCCACTTTTTAGTAAATTTGGTACATGTGGCAACAACAAAACCGATGTTCCCGTAGGCCGCAAAGATGTTGCCTTTGACTCTAGGGCAACATGCAAAATGCATCACCGAGAAAGTGTTGCCTTTGCCCTTTTTTAGCCTACAGCAACATTTTTTGGCACTTCCTGCATCACTTCTTGGTGTTGCAGTATGCAATCTGTGGCGCAGTGTTAAGACAAAGGCGTTTTCCTTTTTAAATGAAGCTTTCCCTCATCGTAAGGATTAAAATTCTAAAGAGACCTTATTTACTACTTATAAAGGCAATATTGAACAGTACCCAGATATGGACTTCCCTTCTTTTCATTTCATGGTAGTGGGCTACAAAAGAATGTTTGATATCCTCCTTGATTGCATCCTAAGCGATCTTCCAAATTTAGGGATCATGACCCTATTGATCCAGTTAAGCTCCTAACCTTTGATGATCTTCCATCGGATGACAATGAATTAGAAAGTGATAAGGTAGATGAGTCTGATGATGATAATAGTGGAGATGACGATGAAGGGTATGATAGTGCTAATGGTCATGTTTAAGATGGTTCATTACGGAAGGATGGAGATGGTGGCTCAAATTAGGGTGGGTTAGAAGCCCCTCAAGACTCAAGTCACGCTGCTGGTTTTACTTCCCCTCATGTTAATCATGGAAGTTGTGGTTCACTATCCTTAAAGAGTCCTTCTGGTGGTCCAACCCTTCCTAGCTTAAGCAATCTTGGACAATCTTCTTTTGGAATTTAAAAGATTTATCCCTTTAAGCCAAGCGCTTCAACAACACCCCATAGGTAATTCATCTTTCAAAATTTACCTTCTAGTTTTATCTCATTTTATTGCTGATACTCTTAATATTACCTACTTATCAATATAGAAGGAGAAATAGGAATTATGATATTTATTATATAAAAAGAGAGATGAGATTTTAAGACTTAACAGAGAAGATGAGAGACTATGAATAGATCTGAATGAGTAAAATGGTAGGTACATGAGAATTTCAAAATGCCTTAAATACCTCAATAATTTTGAGAACAAGAAGGTTGCACCTCTTCTCCAAAAATCTTGTTTTTATCAATCCAACTTTCGTAAGGAGGACGAAGAACTTACTACCCTCTTTTGGCTGTTAATCAGGGATAGATCCAAGTTAATAGAATGCCTTTACCTAGTTTACATTAGGTTTCCCAATACCGGCTTTTCTTTCTTCGGTAATGATTGTAGAGGCTTAGTTAAATGGCTTTATAAGAGATACTTGGATGAGCATGGGTAAGATCCACACCATCGATAATGTTGGAACTTACCTAGAATCTCCGATGCTTCTTCAACTATTAATTGCTTTCCTCTGGAAAAAATTACGATTAACAAGGACAGATTCGATAATATAAAGAATATGTCCTCTATGAACCATCATGACATTGCTGTACAGTTTTAATTTTGTAGTCAAGCTGATGTTGTAATGATATGTCTATGTAAAATTGACATTTAATTTTGTTATATCGTCAATATGAAAGTTTTTGAATTTGCCCCTATTTCTTCTTTATCCCTTTCCAAAGTCGTTCTAAGTAGACTAGTTGGTTTAAAAAGATCTGTTTAGGCAATTCTTCCATAATTGGCAATTGAAATATTGTTTTCTTCATGGCCTTCATCATATGTACACTCAATTCCAAATTTTGGATTTCAATTTCCTGTGAAACCAAAGAGATCAATATCTTCATGAGATTCAAACTAATTATGAGAAACTACTATGCGATGAGCTTAGTCCCCCACTAAAGAATGGGATTATCGTGGATTTCCTTTCGTCAATACTCCTCCCAGCATTGGAGCTCCCTTTAGCACTACATTGTCCATTTCTCCTTCATTCTTTCAGGGAATTGAGATCTCTGTTCTCGTTTCAAGAATTAATAAAGACTAAAAACACATGTAGTCACTATTATTGTTATTTTTGTGCTAATTAATAATATCACTTGTACTACAAATTATTAATAAAGTGTTTTGTTGTTATTCTTTTCTCTTCCATTATAGGTTAGTCATTACTTTTTTAATTTAGGACAAGGAATTGGCTTTATCTCTTGATGATCTTAACCCCACTCAACGTCTTAAGAGCATCTAGTCTAAGTTAGTGACAGTTATGGAAAACCAATCCTCTCACTCCACTTTGGGCCTAACATCCATTGACGGTGCCAATGTCAATAAGTGGTATGATAAATATGTTCAGTTAAAGTCTATTATAGAAGCCACTTATGGAACATTTGATGACCTTGAAAAGAAGATCTCTTCCAAGGATAGCGAGATTCTTGACTAAACGAAGAACCTTGGTTCTAGGTTTGATCAGTTGGAATGCAACATAAATATTTCCCAACTCAGTCAATGTATTCTCGACTTTGAAATGGATCTACTGAGGTCTAGGAGTGAATGTCAATCACATATACTCATCTTAATAGAAGATGAAGAACTTATTACACCAATACGGATAAAATCCTCCACAAAGGCTCTCTCGTGGATTTCTCTTCTCCTTGGGGTAGTTTCACTTGTAATGGCACCATGGTTGTTCCTCCTCCAATACCTTTACAGTCAAAAGATGAATCCAATGACATTAATAGATTAAGAATTTCTTTCAAATTCGAATATGGTCAAAATATAAAAGAATACTAGAATAAAATGTATAATGAGATATTTTCAAGCCTTAGGTTAGAGGTAGAATCCTTGGGACATGAAAAGAACAAGCTAAAGCTGAAGATCCAACAACTCAAGATTGATCTAAAAGGCTTATCTTATCAAGTTTCCTAGATTAAAGGTGCTAATGAAACTTATAGGAAGGCACTAATTTCTCAAACTGACTTTATTGATTCTCTCAACATTATTCACCATAGAGAAAAGAAAATACAGAAACATCTTCTTATGGAGATTCAACATATTTTTAATCATCCTTCCGTACTATAGACTTTAATGAAAGAGGAAAAAGAACTTAACAATCAATTAAAATTAATGCAATTCTACACCTTTAGGTATCTTAAATTAATTAGCTAGTAGACTACTTAATTGAAGTCATAATTACCTTCAACTTACAGATTGACTTCTCATTTTTAGGCTCAAAAAGTGATTGCCAATTAAGGAAAGCCATGACTTCCAGTTATCAAAGATATCAACATTTATTTTGGCATGGATGTACTGATACTTAAGGAGATTAGGAGTTCTATTTTGTACAGGAATGTTGGTTCATCCAGTGAATTGCACTCTTGCATTTTGGAGGTCGAAGGGAAAGGAAAGTGCTAGTTTATTAATATCTCCCTCTTCCTCGCCTTCCAAAATTGTGATTTTCCAAAAGTCGTTCTTATTGTAAAAATAAAAACACCTTTTGTAATATAATGATTATTTACTAAAATTCCCACTTGTAAACCTGTTTTATAAATGGTTGTTGTTTGTATTATTGAAAGAGTCTTTTGGATGCTTCCATTTTCCTATGTCGACCAAATCTGATGAATGGATCAAACGTCTTTGTTATTTGTCTTTCTTGGATAGACGTTTTGGCCAAACTTTTAGGTGGGACCTAGGGATTTTGTTCATATCCCTTAGATGGGTGCTTTGGCCAAACGTTGTGATGCGACCAGAGGCTAAATTGACCATTACTCTTTGGATGGGCGCTCCATTAGGCCTTGTGCCAAGATCGAAGGCTTTTGGTCCATCTCCTATGGATGGGTGCTTTGGCCAGGCTTGGCGGTAGGACCAAAGGCTTAAATGACCATCACTCTTTGGATGGGTGCTTCAGCCAGGCTTTACGGCTGGACAGAAGACCTTTTGTCCATCTTCCTTGGATGTGTGCTTTAGCTAGGTCTTGCTACAAGACCAAAGGGTTAATTGACCATCACTCTGATAGTGCTTCGGCTAAGCCTTATGACGGAACCATAGACTCTTTTTCATCTCCCTTTGGTGCTTTGGCCAGGCCTTGCCGCAGGATCAAAGGCTTAATTTACCATCAATCTTTGGATGGTTGCTTCAACCAGGTCTTGCAGAAGGATCGAAGGCTTTTTGTCCATTTCTCTTGAATGGGTGTTTTGGCCTAGCCTTGCAACGAGACCAAAGGCTTAATTTAGGTTGCTTTTCTTTTTGAAGTCGTTCCATTTTGAAGACTTTCTTTTGATCAATAGTTTTCTTCTTTAGAGATTTTTTTGGAGATATATATCTGTCGTTATATGAAATCATATCCGCTCCCCTTTTTAGTTTCTCAAAGGTTTATGTAATAACCCGCACCATAAAGAGCCCAAATTTTGATAAAAATCGAAACCCAAGTTTTTCAAAGCACATATCATTGGATTTGGTACCTGCAAATAAGCGCGAGCATTATCAGAGATTGATAGAAATCAAAAATCATGGCGGAAACGATAATAGGATAAGATATTAACTATGACTACTACCTTGGAAATAATGGTATTTCTTGAATAGCAGGTTGTCACATCGGCATCAAGCATGAGAGAAAGAAGACTTCTCCAACAACAAAGCACATCCAGCTCTAGTGACCCACTCCTCTAAATCTATCATATGGGTTATAATGAGGAGGAGGTTAGAACAGCGTTTTGGTGACTGGAAAATATAAATTGTCCATAACATAAACTTATACCGATTGGTTTCCATTTAATACCTATATCCATTAAGATAGAAATTCTAATCTAACCTTGCATTGCATACACAATTATTTACTTACCCCTTCCAAGGTACGAAATACCGATGAAGCCTTATCAAGCATCCAATACTTCCAAACCCATTTACCACTTAATATTTCCAAATATGAAGAGGGCTTCTCTAATAGTTCTAAAAGAGACATGGGCAGACTCTGTCATCTAAGACCTTAATCAACGTAGACCCCATTATTTAAGACCTATTCCTAAGGTGGTTTCTAACAATGTGTCAATAGTCAATGGCTCCTAGCTACAAGACCTCTAACAACTATTTAAGGTTTATGACATTTGATGTCCAATTATTACCGCATCTATTGCCGATAAAATCGTAGCCATGTAATAAAAATATTCCAAGCCATTTAATACATTTTATTGAAAATTAGGCAGACTCTAGTCATTTAAGACCTTAACTAAGGCAGACCCATCATAAGACCTAACCCTAAGGCATGTTCCTAAATAGTATTATTTTTGTTATGGCCTTAGCAATGTAAGAGATTATGCCTAAGCCACTTAATACTTCCAAGTGGAAAAAAGTCAGAATCTGGTCAGTTAAGACCTTAATTAGGTAGACCCCATCATTTAAGACCTATTTCCAAAAGCATGCTCCTCAATAGTACTATCTAGGCATCATTGCTTGAAAATCTCATTGGGATACTTAATACTTCTTTTATAGGAAAGAGGAGGACCCTTTAGTTAGTTTAGACCCCAAATAAGAAGTGAATCCTTCCCAATATATCTGCTATCACTCTTTAATTATAAATATGATATCTCACTAGGTCACTTCTTTCGGTAGGGAGGCAGAACCTTTAGCCACTTAATACCTCAACATTAAAATGAAACCTTTTTAGAGACATTCTTATTTATTTACTTATAATCTAACCAGGTTACATAATACTTCCATTTAGGAGAGAGGACCCTTCAATCACTTAATCCTCAAAGCAGAAGCAAATCCCTATGGAGATATCCCCTATCGATCCTAATTCCATATTTGGGCCATTTAATACTTTCCAATTAAGAAAGTAAGCCCATTTTCTCACGTCGTCATGGGTCCTAAGATTAGTGATATCTCACATCAATAATAAGTATGCCTTACTGTTGGTAGACTCAAAGTGAAGGGCAGCCTTCCGTCGAGTGATTCTACTGACTTTGCATCATTAACTTGCTAAGTCCAATTAATCATCCTAAGTCTTTATTTATATTATCTTTGGTAGACAATGGACTTAGCTTATTAATTCCCTTTCTATTTAAGGCAATAAGATTTACATTAAATATTTATCTACTCATAAATCTTCATTTAATGTTCATAAATTTCAATTTGTTTATAAATTCCTAACAGACATTTCCTAAGACATTTATGTATGATTACTAATTTCAAATTAGTAACCTTTCATATCTGTTCCAATTTTATTAGTCCCATTAATCCATTTATCCTATCAAATTATTGCAATTTCCATATTTATTATCATTTATTGGAATTACAACCTTTTAAATTCTTTTCTCGTTAATTAATTATCCTAAACGTGAATATTACGTACAAGCGTCATTATTAACTTTTTATTTAATTATTATAAGTGCAGTAATTACGGACAAATATTTACTTTTATCAAATATGTTCTAGTTATATACCGTCACCGAAATATACTTTTCCCTTTAAATTGTTGGAACCATATCTAAAAATATTATCTGCTATAATTTCCATATATTAGTCCAACATAAAAGATTTAACTTTAAAATGTCAAAAATTACACCGCTGAAATTACAAGGAATAATCCTTTCTTTTAATTTCTAAAATAGACAGTGTAAACTACAATGAATTCATACTTTACGCATCCCTTTCTCTTTCTATTCCTTGTTAGATCAAATTCTATATTTTTCTACAAGGGAAAAAACTCAAACTATTATAAACTAAAAGGAGATAAGAAGCCATTAGAAAAGAGGAGAAAATGCTATTTACACTGATATCAGTTTCATAAGATTGATTTGTGACGATCCAGAATTTTTGGACATTTAAAATCGGAATATTTAATTGATTTTAAATTTTTAAAAGTTAATTTTTAACTTGAATTCAAATATTACTATTTATTCGATAATTAAATTATTGAATTAAATAATTTAAAGTTGGGTAAGATATTGAATCTCTAGTTTTAAGCTTGTTAAAAATAATTTAAAGGCTGGTACAAATTTATATCGATAATACTGAAGATAGTAAAGTGTTAAAATTGAATTTGGAGGTGTTTTGTTAAGATTTGAAATTTTATCGTTTAACTTGATATTTAAAAATAGCCTTCTGAGGCACAGTCTCGGATTTCGACGAAACCAGTTCCATTGGATCCCTAATAGCTTGATATTATCTGATTTCAATTTTCATTGGATTTGGAGTTGTTGTGCGAGCGTACGATATATAAACGCGCTTAAATCTAAATCGAAATTAAATATAATAACTGAAAGTGCGGTGTGTATACAATTATATGTGCTAATATAGTACACACGGATCGTGTAATATGGACTACAATATAAATGCGGAAATAGATGATAATAGCATAGTAAATAAAAAATAGAAAAATCACACCAGAGATTTTTATACTGGTTTGGAGCACCGTCCTACGTCCAGTCCCAGACTTCTATCTAGATTTTCACTATTAACTACCTCACTTCACCCGGAGGAACAGGTTTACAACACCCGAACAACCGAACGGGATTTCACGCTTCTAATACACTGAGGACTTCAACACTTGCCTCTTACAACACAGAGGACTTCAACACAAGAACAAATACAATTGTTGTTGACAACTTGTGTTCTTGAAAACACGGATTTGTCACTAGTAGTACACCCTTCCTATAATCTTATCCTCAAATATGCGAATGATGTTTTGAAAAGATTAAGGAAAGTATATTACTTATTGAATCAAAAGATATGAAATAGTTTCAATGATTCAATAAATAATCGAGAGCTTTTAGAATGCAGGAGTATGTAGTAAGTTCAGAGATTAGATTAAAAAGCATATATAATCATGTTGTGTTAATCAACGAATTAGATGAGTTTATATAGATAAGAATGATTGTAACTCTTTGTGAGCAGTTGCAATTAAGAGATATGATCTTTGGTGAAAGGTAAGAGATGCAACCTTTGGAGAAGAGAAGTGTCTTTTGGAAAAATTGCTTTCTGTTTAAAAACGGTCGACAGGTTAAAAAGTGACCAGTAGACAGGAATTTAAATATATATACGTTATGTGCATGTGTGCACGTTCAGTGTGCAAATTATGCAGGAACGGTCGACCGCCTATATTGTGACCGGTCGACCGGTCCCTGTAAAGTTGCACACTGAATGTGCAACTACATTCTAATCGTATATATATATATATATATATTAATTTTCTTGAAAATGCATGATTATTTGAGGATAGATTTTAACAAGTTTATCACTAATATAATATCAAATAATCAATCTTCAATCTAGAGTACCATATGTAGCTCTTTATAGCCATAATGACCTTGTTTTGTCAATCGCCTTTAGTTATTTGTCAGAAATCAAAAGCTTCATAAAACTTGTGACTCAACATTCTCCCCCTTTTTGATTGATGAGAATATATATCTGCAAATCTGAATCTCCCCCTGAGTATGTGATCTCTCTCTCTTTGAATTCTTATATATGTATGTTCCTGCAAGCAATTGTTAGCCCTTTCTCCCCCTTTGTCATCGACAAAAAGGAGTAACAGATACTAGAATAGTAGAATGAATATGATATGAATAGCAAAATAAATCATTAACACATTCAAAACATAACAGAGTATACTACAGATCATAATGTCAAATGAAAAACAAGAATAACGACACTATTTAGTACAAGTGTCGATGAATGTTTTTTAAAGAGCTAAACCATAACAGAATCTAGGATGAAGCAGATCGTATCTCCTCTTCATCATCATCATCGTTGTCATCATCATCATCTTCTTCTTCTTCTTCCTCATCATTGTTCCCTCTAGATGATTCTCCATGTCCATGACCACTCATACCTGTAGACTCGTCAGATGATGTCCAGGTGAAAACAGGAGCAGCAGGACGTTTTCCTGGGTCTTGTGCTTGAACAGAGGTGGATGTGGAACATGATATAGCATCCCATAGCATACCAAAGAATGGCTTGACCTTATTGAAGTGCTTATCAATTTTAGAGTCCATTCGCTTGAGACGTGATTCAAGCAAAAATTGGTTACGCGCAATTAGTTCAAGTGATTCTTTTGTTGATGATTTTGATTTTAATAGTTTCACTTCATCGGAACGAGGACGAGAGGAAGTTGCTCTTTGTTGTCTTGGTCCTCTTTGTTGCCATTCTTCAAAAGACATAATTTCAAGATAAGGTGGAGGAAGCTTCATTCGTTTGATGGTTATTGAATCAATGCATTTTGGTTTTGAGGTTGCAGAATCAGGAGGATTTACTCCGCAAGCTAACAAAAGTCGCATGATATATTCATTGTAGAAGAAATGAGGCCGTGTAGAGTTATTTACCTTGAGAATTTCATCAAAAAGCATGTGTACCCAATTGATTTGGATTTCACCATAAATAGCATAAAGTGCTTTGAAGTTTTCTTTATATACTGCATCATAATTTCCAAGTCTAGGAAAAAGAGAATGCATCAAAACACGATGTAGTAGTCTAGCTGTCGGTCGAAGTCCAATAGACTTTGTGCCATCACTATTGTCTTCTATGAACTGATGACTAGTACTATTTCGAGTGAAGACTTCGCAGAAGGTAGATGAAAACTCATCGCCTCGATTTGGTATACCAAGTATAGAGGCAATTCTAGCATGAGTAAGAAAAATTTGCTTACCACAGACCACAGACCAGATTACTCCGTTTGGATTATCAGGTTGATATTCATCGAGATTCATGTTGGCGTAAAACAATTTAATCATCAAATGATTTATCTCCACATTATTTTCTGAAAAATCAATCAATGGAGTAATGTTGGCATTATTGGCTAACCTCCGAACGCCATAAGCCGTGAAATCATCAAATTTGATAAAAAAGCCTGGATGAAACTTGTAATTTGTCATCTGATTCCATCTTGTTACAGCAATTGGACTTTAAAGCCACTTTTTGGCGGAGATGCTTAGAGATGAAGTTTCAGAGGTTGTTCCTTTCTTAGATTTCTTTTGAGGAGGAGCCATTGTTGGAAGATTTGAGATTTGGGAATTGAAAATAGGAAACTAGGGTTTGAGATTTTGGGAAAAAGAACAGCTTGAGTCAAAAGAGAAAGAGGGTAGAAGGAAAAGAAATGACGCATAGGTATATATAAAAACTGAAAATACGTCAACCGGTCGACCTATGAAATATGGCCGGTCGACCGTTTTCAACCAGGGAGCAAACGGTCGACCGGCTATAACCGGGGCGGTCGATCGGTTCTGGTCTGCTGAGAATAATATGTTATTTTGCAAGTTTTTTATTATATATCAACCTATATATATTATATTTCATTCTTAATACAAAATATAACCGTTATTACACAAGTGATAGATAAAGATATAATAACTATATATAAATCTAATGAGAAGGTTCGTCATTAGAATTATCGTTGTTTCCTTCAATACGTTTTGACCATGGACTCCATTGTTTCTGAGCTCCTTCATTCTTCTCATAGTTCCGATCCACGAGTTAGGACTTTTAGATGTTGATGGCGTAGACGGCATTGGTTCATGCACGTCATGCTTGTTGGAACCGCAGAAAAATGTTGCCAACTTTTCTAAAACGGATAATCGTGCCGATGTCCGTTGTTGCTCGTGATAAAGTTGACTTTGCCCATAATGGAGCTGTCTCTGAAGGTATATCTGATGTTTCTGGTAGTGGTGTATTTCATCGATTTGTGCTTTGGTACGAGGAGAATAGAACAGTGTCCTCTTCACTCGTTTTGAATTTGGAGTTTTATCAGACATACAAGAGAATTGATGATGACAACTTGGTTTTTGTTTTGGTGTAGTAGGAGAATAATATTCCTCCGACTCAGAACTCGTAATAGAAATGTATGATTCTTGAGCACATTTATCACAAATGTGAGCCATAGTGTATGTTGTATAGAATATTATGGTTAGATAAAAAAGATGAACAAAATAAAAAATTTTGCAAGCTTATATACAAGTTTCTTATGTATAAACCTATGGATGTGAGTTAATGGAAAATTTTAACCAAGAAAACATAAGCAGAAATTTTATTTTAACTCTAAAAATAGCTCTCCTTTTAAAACTGAAATTATAAAATAAGAAAGGAAAGGACGATCACTAAAAGAAAAGAATAAAACAAATGAGTAAAGAGAATTTAACCATTAAATAAAGCAGAGGCTTATATTTAATGTTAAAAAAATTTTATGCAAAAGTTATGGTTAAAGAATAACTAAAAAGAAGACGTTCTTTAGAAATTACTTAGTCAAGATTTTTTCTTGAAATTAAACCAAGCTCTCTTCGTAATCTAATAAAATTAGATTCGAGCAGAGGTTTAGTAAAAATGTCCGCTAATTGATTGTCAGTATGGACATATTCAAGACATGTATTTCCTTTGTCAATATTATCTCGAAGGAAATGATGACGGATATCAATGTGTTTGGTTCTAGAGTGATTTACTGGATTTTTAGAGAGATTTATAGCACTGGTGTTATCACAGTATATAATAGAATTTGATAAATGAATATCAAAATCTTGAAGTGTTTGTTGCATATATAGTACTTGAGTACAAGCGAGAGCTGCTGATATATATTCAGCTTCACATGTTGATAGTGAAACACAATTCTGTTTCTTACTGAACCAGGAGACAAGTGATTTTCCAATAAAATGGCACGTACCACTTGTACTTTTTCTATCCGTTCGTGAGCCACCGAAATCAGCATCACTATATGATACTAATTCAAATGGACATTCTTTTGGATAAAAAAGACCGAAATCTTTGGTATTATTAAGATAACGAATTATACGTTTCACTGCTCGTAGATGTGATTCCTTTGGATCGGCTTGAAAACGAGCACATAAACAAACACTCATTATTATATCCGGACGACTAGCTGTAAGATAAAGAAGAGAACCAATCATGCTTTGATATAATTTCTGGTCAATATTCTTACCACTTTCATCTTTTTCAAGATGTGTAGTTGTACTCATAGGAGTTGGTTTACCAGATGTATTTTCTAATCCGAAGCGTTTGATAAGGTTTTCACAGTATTTTTCTTGATTGATAAAAATACCGTTTGAAAGTTGCTTTATTTGAAGTCCAAGAAAATAAGATAGTTCTCCCATATGAGACATTTCGAATTCTTTGGTCATAATACTTGCAAATTCTTTGCAGAGTTTATCGTATGTTGAACCGAAGATGATATCGTCTAGATATATCTGGATAACTAGAATATCTTTTCGAGAATGTTTAATAAACAAAGTTTGATCGACTTTGCCTATTTGAAATCCTGAGTTAATAAGATAGCTACGTAGTTGTTCATACCAAGCACGAGGTGCTTGTTTTAAACCATACAAAGCTTTCTTAAGTTTGAACACATGGTCAGGATATTTTTCATGTACGAACAAAGGAGGTTATTCGACATAGACATTCTCTTTGATAAATCCATTGAGAAAAGCACTTTTTATATCCATCTGATAAAGTTTGAAATTATGGTGACAAGCAAAAGATAATAGGATTCTAATAGCTTCTAGTCGAGCAACTGGTGCAAAAGTTTCTTCATAATCGATACCTTCTTCCTGATTATATCCTTGTGCTACTAATCTTGCTTTATTTTTGGTGATATTTCCTTGTTCGTCGGCCTTATTTTTATAGACCCATTTAGTACCAATTACTGACTGATCAGTTGGTCGTGGAACAAGTTCCCAAACGTCATTGCGCTCAAACTGATTTAGTTCTTCCTGCATGGCAATGATCCAGTAATCATCTGTAGCAGCTTCTTTTGGATTCTTAGGTTCGATATTTGAGAGAAAAGCGGCATGACCCATTTGAGTGAGTTGACTTCTTGTTCTGACATGTGATGTTATTTCACCGATTATATTTTGAGCCGGATGGTCTCTTAATATTCTTGGTGGTGATTGTAACTCACATGTTTGAGGAATATTCTCAATAATTATTTCCGAGTCAGAATCAATATTTGTGATGATTTGATTGTCAGTGACTATTGATTCGTCATCATCTGATATAGTGTGAGGGTGCTGATAGATTTCATCAAAAGAGACATGAAGTGATTCTTCAATAGTTTTGGTTCGTTTATTAAATATCCGATAGGCCTTACTTCGTTCCGAATAACCGACAAATATTCCTTCATCGGCTTTTGGATCGAATTTGCCAAGCTGGTCTTTCGTATTTAAAATAAAGCACTTGGAACCAAAAACTTTGAAGTATGAGATTTTAGGCTTCCTTTTGTTAAATAATTCATAAGGAGTATTCTTGGTAAGAGGTCTTATGGATACACGATTTAAAACATAACAGGCAGTTGCCACAGCTTCCGCCCAAAAATGTTTTGGTAAGGTGGTTCCATTCAATAATGTTCTTGCACATTCTTGTAAAGTTCGGTTCTTCCGTTCTACAACTCCGTTCTGTTGTGGAGTTCTGGGAAACGAAAAATTATGATATATACCTTTCTTTGTACAAAAATGTTCAAATTCATTATTTTCAAACTCTCCGCCATGATCACTTCTTATATTTTTAACTTTAATCCCTTTTGATTTTTGAATTCTTTTGACGAAAGATTTGAAATGATCGAAAGTGTCACTTTTATTTTTTAAGAAAATTGTCCATGTATAATGAGAGAAATCATCAACAATTATAAGCACATATTGACTGTGATTTATTGATTGAACCCTAGTAGGTCCAAATAAATCCATGTGTAGTAACTCAAGTGGTTGTAATGTTGATATGACTTTCTTGGATTTAAAAGATGATTTGGTCAATTTTCCTAATTGACATGCATCACAAATGTTGTTAACTTTAAATATCATTTTGGGTAGTCCTCTAACTAGATTGTTTTTGGCTAGCTTGTCAATAGTTCTGAAGTTTATATGACAGAAGCGTTTGTGCCATAGCCATGGATCATTGTCATTAGCCACAAGACACATATCTGAATTATGATTAATATTCATATTCAGAATATATATATTTCTGTCTCTATAACCTTCGAAAACCAAATTATGGTCTTTATCTAAAATACTACACTTATTATTTGAAAATGAAATTATAAATCCCTTGTCACATAACTGACTAATACTAAGCAAATTGTGTTTTAAATTTCTAACTAGCATGACATTAGTAATAAGAGGTAAGTTAGATGTACCGCAATTGCTCACATCGCCTTTGCCGATGATATAGCCTTTTGAATTGTCTCCAAAAGTGACGGAGCCACCATCTGAATATGTAATATTTGTTAATAGACTCTTGTCTCCTGTCATGTGCTTTGAGCAACCACTGTCCAATATCCACTTTCCTCTTTTCTTAAGTGGGACCTGCAAAAAATAGAATTAAGTCCATGGTACCCACTTTTTATAGGGTCCTAAGAGTTAGGTCTTAGGAGTCCAAACCCATTTGGGTCCGGTATCCCCTTTATATATATAATTATTATTAAAATGCACAGTATTCATGAATTGCTGAATGTATTTGTTCCTAATCAAATTGTTATTTGTTTTAGGAACCCATATTTTGATAGTCTTGACATTTTTCTTTTGAAATTTCAGAACTGGTTTTGGTTTGGAATATAATAAACTAAGATTTTTCTTAGCTTCATTTTTTTGTACTTTCTTCTTCCGTTTATTTCCAAGATGTTTCTTGGTTTCTTGTTTGTTATATCCCAATCCTTGTTTGTCTGAAATAGATTGTGAACTTTCAATTATTTTTGTCAAATTTTCTCGACCTTTGTTAAAGTTAGAAACATTTTGAGTAATGTCATCAAACTTTGTTTGTAAGCTAGCTTTTTCTAGGTCTAGAATTTTGACTTTTTCTTTAAGCTCATGATTTTTAGTAGTGAGAGCATTATTTTTCTCTTTTTGAGCTTCTATTTCTTGACTCAAAAGAGATATTTGAGAGTCAACATTAGATGATGATTCTTGAATATTTTCAAGTTCCTCTTCTAATATTTTCTTCTCATCTTTTAACATATCTCGTTCAAACTCTGCTCTACTTAAATCTGCTTTGACTACTTTTAATTGACGTTTTATGTCTTTATATTTGACTATTAATTCAGCATTAATATCAAGTAATTCATCAAATGTAGGAATTTGTACCTCATCTTCTATTGCCATAAAACAAACATTAGCTTGTTCATTCTCTGAATCACTTTCACTTTCTGATGAAGATGACTCTGAATCATCCCATGTTACTGAGAAAGCTCGTTTCTTAGATTTGTCCTTCTTATATTTGAATTTGTCATTTTCTGACTTCTTCTTTTGTTCTGGACAATCTTTCTGCATGTGTCTCTTTTTGTGGCAGTTGAAACATTCTATAGCAGATGAAGATGGTTTGTTTGATCCAGGTTTCCTTTTATTGTAACGATTGGCTTTTCGATATTTTAGGAATTTTTTAAATCCTTTCACAATGAATGCCAAATCTTCGTCTTCAGAATCTGATTCATTTTCATCTTTCTCAACATGAAATGCTACATTTTTCTTTTCTTCTTTCTGTTCCTTTCTAGCCTGCAAATTTGCTTCATAGGACATTAAATTTCCTATCAATTCATCTGGCTTCATGACGGAAAGGTCATTAGCTTCTTCAATTGCTAATACTTTTCCTTCCCATTCACTAGTCAGAGAATGTAGGACTGTTGAAACAACATCGAAATCAGAATACTTTTGTCCTAAGCCAATAAGTGCATGGTGGATAGTTTGAAACCGTGAATACATGTCATTTATTGTCTCATTTGGTTTCATTTTGAAAATTTGAAATTGACTTTTCAGCATGGCTATTTTGGCTTGTTTAACCTTGTTAGTACCTTCATGAGTGATTTTTAGTGTTTGCCAAATTTGATATGCAGTAGTGCAGATACTAACACGGTTATATTCATTTTGGTCTAATGCACAGAACAACATATTTATTGCTCTTGCATTTACGGCTGCTGCCGTTTTCTCAGCTGCAGTCCATTCTGAATAATCAGTTGTTGGATTCACTATTTCTCTTTGAGTGGCATTCCAAGCATCATAGCTATTTGATTGCATAAAGAATGACATACGTGTTGCCCAATAACTATAGTTAAGACCACTGAAAAATGGAGGTCTTTGTGTCGATTGACCCTCCGTGTAAGTAGTGTTTTGAGTGCTAATACTTATGTTATTTGCCATATTACTATAATATATCAAATAACTGTGTTACGGTTATATGATGACCTTGCTCTGATACCAAATGAAAGTGCGGTGTGCATACAATTATATGTGCTAATATAGTACACACGGATCGTGTAATATGGACTACAATATAAATGCGGAAATAGATGATAATAGCATAGTAAATAAAAAATAGAAAAATCACACCAGAGATTTTTATACTGGTTCGGAGCACCGTCCTACGTCCAGTCCCAGACTTCTATCTGGATTTTCACTATTAACTACCTCGCTTCACCCGGAGGAACAGGTTTACAACACCCGAACAACCGAACGGGATTTCACGCCTCAAATACACTGAGGACTTCAACACTTGCCTCTTACAACACAGAGGACTTCAACACAAGAACAAATACAATTGTTGTTGACAACTTGTGTTCTTGAAAACACGGATTTGTCACTAGTAGTACACCCTTCCTATAATCTTATCCTCAAAGTATGCGAATGATGTTTTGAAAAGATTAAGGAAAGTATATTACTTATTGAATCAAAAGATATGAAATAGTTTCAATGATTCAATAAATAATCGAGAGCTTTTAGAATGCAGGAGTATGTAGTAAGTTCAAAGATTAGATTAAAAAGCATATATAATCATGTTGTGTTAATCAACGAATTAGATGAGTTTATATAGATAAGAATGATTGTAACTCTTTGTGAGCAGTTGCAATTAAGAGATATGATCTTTGGTGAAAGGTAAGAGATGCAACCTTTGGAGAAGAGAAGTGTCTTTTGGAAAAATTGCTTTCTGTTTAAAAACGGTCGACAGGTTAAAAAGTGACCAGTAGACAGGAATTTAAATATATATACGTTATATGCATGTGTGCACGTTCAGTGTGCAAATTATGCAGGAACGGTCGACCGCCTATATTGTGACCGGTCGACCGGTCCCTGTAAAGTTGCACACTGATTGTGCAACTACATTCTAATCGTATATATATATTAATTTTCTTGAAAATGCATGATTATTTAAGGATAGATTTTAACAAGTTTATCACTAATAAAATATCAAATAATCAATCTTCAATCTAGAGTACCATATGTAGCTCTTTATAGCCATAATGACCTTGTTTTGTCGATCGCCTTTAGTTATTTGTCAGAAATCAAAAGCTTCATAAAACTTGTGACTCAACATAATAACTTGGTCCGAAAAGCTATCTTCTCCATACGATCGAATTAGGACTCGAAACCTTTTCCATTGCGTTCGGTGTGAGGGTATAACATTATAAATGCCAAGCGGCATGCCTCGATAGGAGGTCAAGTTTTTAAGTTGCATTTATCAGAACAATTTGAATTTGATTTTAAATTGAATATATTTATACTAGTCAACTGCAGTTGAAATTATCTCACATCAATTTTTTCCTTTCAACTCAAAACACTATAATAGGTATAGTCCAACATGCAACATCTCTTTCCATCAACTTCTCATCAGCCGAAATAAAAACGAAACCGAAAAGGAAAACCCAAGTCACGAAATCCAATTTTTTCCTTCTTCTCTTTCGTGATAAAACAAAAAAATGGTCACTTGCCATTCATTTCAAATTGAATCAATTTAAAAAAATCGCATGCGGCCTGATCTCGCGATTGGAGGCGACTTCGAGGGTTGCTCGCGGATTCCATCGATCGAAGGTAGTATCGTGGCTAATAGCAGAACAGGCCGCGCTCGTATTCGAAGGACTAAGGAATCGAGGACGCGAGCTATTTTGGGCGTGCGACGTCGATCTAGGGCAGCAGGCTCGAGCGCGACATTACCACCTGGCCGAGGAGCGGCCGCGATGTGGTTGATCGAGTCGATGAGAAGTATAGCCATTGAATCAAATTAAGGATTCCGAGCTCGAGCTCGAACTCGAGCTGCAACTGTGAAGTCGCCTTTGGAGGCTGTGGGGTTTCGTGGTTCGAACGAGGTGGATATCCTGAGTTGTTTTTCCTTCAAGGTATAAATTTACAACTTGTTAATTTACAATTTGCATTTCAATTTAGATTTAAATGATCAGAAGTCAGAAAACAAAAGAAATATATAATTACAGTAAAATATTTCTGTTAATAGGAGACTTATAAATGGTAATATAAATTTTATTTATAAGCGCATATCTAGATAAGATTTTGAAATATACGGGATTTTAAAATGTGAAGAATTTATTTAAAAATTGGATTTTTGGATCTATATAAGCTATTTTATAAGTGTATATACATATGTGGTTTCAAAAAAGGAAAGCATAGGTATAAATTATAAATATTTATATATTTCAACGTACTATTTCATTTTAAAATAAATACCGAGATGGTTAAATTATTTAATTTCTTATTTAATTTAATTAGTTACTAAAAGGGTTTTTTTAAAGGAGATATTAGTTTGGAAGTGTTTTTGTTCAAAATAAACCATTAGTCAAAATTAAAACTATTAAACAGTAATTAATAGTTCGATTATTTCTAATATCAATAAATTATATAAATTGTTTATTTATGGTCAAACATCTTGAAATTCAAGGCAATATTGAAGTGGATTGCAAAACAAAATCAAAGGTAAGTTAATCTCACTCATCTAGTTGTAATTTAAATTTAAATGGTTAAACTTAAACAATTGGATGATTGATTGAATTGTTTGATGTGCAATATTATATATAGTAGTATATAATATATCTTGGAATGATTGATTTCCCGCATTATATAGCGGATGAACCCCATGCGTCGTATAATAGCGGATGATTTAATATTTAAAACCCATATACCACGATATTCCACCTCGAAGTGGAATTGGTATTTTATATCGTGCCAACATCTGTGGATGCAGGAAAATAGGTTGGAGGGATCCAACTGGATTACTCAAAATTATTTATATTGTTTAATATTCTCTTTATGAATATTCGATATTTTGTGATGAATATTATTGATAATTGGAATATTGAATGCTATGGTTTACTTGAATATATTCTGGTACATTGAGTTACCAAAATATATAGAATTGGATTTTGAAATAAAAGGAAGAAAATTTGTAAGTGAAATAATTATAGAGAATTTAAATAAATTTAAGAATGAACTAGGGAAGAATAAATGTGATTTTAAAATTCTAATAAATAAATTTCGTATATCAAAGGGAATTTTGAATAAACAGGATGATAATGAATTTTAAATTTCAGTGTTATTATTAAAAGAATAAAGCATTTATTTTGAACTAAGATTTAAATTATTGAAAGAATAAAGAAGAAATTGGAAAATTTGAAATTGGTATGTTTCAGTTAAAAGATTTAAAATCAAAAAGAAAGAAAAAAAAGTAAATAAATAAATAAAGTCTATAATTAATGGATTTTGAAATGAATTGAGTGAGTAAAGAAATTTATTTCAAAATGGAGTAGATTAGAAATCAATTTGAAAATTGATTTAAGTGGTTGAAGTTGGAACTTTAAATGAATGAGAAATTTTGTTTAAAAATAAATAGTGATTTATTTTTAAAAGGATGTGAAGAGAAGTATATTTCCCCTAAATACCCAAGTACGTTTCAAAGTAAAGTTTTAAAAGGGTTTTAATGTCGTTTTAAAAAGTATGTTTAAGAAAATTTATTATTCCTAAATGTTTAAATTCTGAAGTAAATATTTTTCAAATCTATTATAGTATTAATTATTTGAAGGTGACTTGGTATTTTGTTTTAAAAGAGAAAATCTAATTTTATATTTTGTAAAGTAGCCTCAGTTTAAATACTCCTATAGTATATATTTTTTAATAAAGTATTAAAGTAATTTTTAATTTAAATGTTTTAAAGGATAATTTATAATAAAGTGTTTTAAATTAATTTAAAAATCTAAAGTTTTGTGCTTAGTTGTTTTCAGTGGAAATAAATAGTTGGAAATTTATTTTATGAGAAAAGTATGCGTTGAAACTGTTTGCAAAGGATTGAAAATAGGAATATATCTTGTGAAGATATTTGAGATAAATAAATAACTTGAGAAATTATTTATGTTTGATGGTTGTTGTGAACATTAATTGATAGTTAAATAACCGACTATCAATATTGGCCAATGCATTGATCATTTCGAAGAGACCGGAATCGGGTTTGCTACATTACAGCGTGATAGGGGGTTCTCGCTTTGCATTAGGTGGTGAACGGGAGACTCTTACCCCTACATGTCCCCGGGGTTAGTATAAGGCTTTTGGGGTTGGTTGCGAGTCGAGAGGCTGGCCGTAAAAGCAAACCCGAGGTATCACTGTAAGCCACGGTGGGGCTGGGATGGTTGAAAAGCCTACCAGTTGTGGCCGCTGTCGATGGTTGAGAAGCCTAGACCGTTACAATTGGTATCAGAGCTTAGGTTGGTGATAACCTTGGCTCTGGTGGGGATTACTCATTGAAAATAGAGTCCGCAGTACTCTAGAATGAGTTTGAGCGTATTAATAGATATGAGCACGTATTTGTTAGTGAATATAAATTGTTTTAATATTGTGTTGGCTTATTGGTTGAGTGGAATATGAATTCTGATCGGGTAAGTTGGCCGCTACCCGAAAAGAGTCTATAAACACCTGACACGATAAATTGACATGGTATTGTTTTAAAGGTGGGTAAATGAAATAATTTTACCCAAAATATATTTTGATATAAAAGAAAGTTTTTGTAAACTATTTTAGCTAATATATGGATACTTGGATGTTAGGAATGATAATATTAAATTATTATCATTATTGTGTGGAAATTTAACAAGAATTGAAAATATAACCAAAGGCTAAGGAAATAAATTCAATTATAAAATGAAATTTATAAATGTGAATTATAAACGTGATTTATAAATTGAAATATAATCAAATGGGAATTTGTATGAGCATAAATTATACAAATGAATTGCAGTTAAAATTAGAAAATTTGAAATCCTGGAGATTTTGGAAGTGTTTATCGAAGTGTTTTGAAGATAAATAATAGAATTATTGTTTTAGAAGTACTTCTGAAAGGAAATTGTTTCAAATAAATCTTGGGAAGGGATATAGCATTGAGCTCACTTCAGTCGCTAGAAAATAACTTCGGTGATGACTGCAGCATCATCGATGTTCATTTTTGAGTTTCTAAGTGATGGATTGCTGCCAAATTGATTTGTTCATAAGAACCAGTTTGTTTTTAAAATTTCAAAGGAAATTTGTTGGGAATAAAAACCAGGATTGGTTTAAAATTTTAAGAAGGGTGATTTTGAGATAATGGTGGTTTCAAAATGATTTGAAACCAAAAGCGGGTGTTTAAAAATCCTGATGAGATAGGTTATAAGCTTCTAAATTGAGATGATTTTTAAATCAGGAAGGAAATATGAGCTTTGAATGTTGGAATTTAAATTTAATGTGAAAAGTTAAAAATGAAATTAACTGGATTGATGAAGAAAATTGAATCGAATTGAATCAAATAAATCTGAGTTAAAATAGAATTGAATTGGAATAAAATTCAGTTGAGTTACATGTAATATTGAATGAAATTAGATCCTTACTTGAATAAATGGAAGTAAGTTCGATACGAAATAAGTTGGAATAAATGAATTAGAATAACTTATAAAAGAATTAAAAATCCATAGAATAAAAATATGCTTGGGTCATAAATAAGCGAAAAATCTTGGGTAAAATAAAAAATGAATATATTCAAGCCTAGAACGAATGGAAATGTGTAAATAATAAGTTATGACTTATAAAATTGAAAGGTGGAATAGAAAACCCAAAATAAGTATTGTTTGGGAAATTGAAACAAAAGTCCAAACTGGAATTATAAAATAAATTGAATTTAAGAAAATTAAATGAAGTGGTTTTTAAAATTAAAAATCAAGTATTGAATTATAAATAAGGGGAGGACTAATTAGATAATAAATTAGTTAATGAAATATGTAAATAGAACCTAATGTAGTTAAATAGAAGCTGAATTTATGAGTTAATTTTGAAGTTGGAAATAAAACTCAAGTTATAAATCAAATTCGACTTGAATCGTTAGTGAAGTAAATATAATTGGAAATGTTTCCAAATAAAAAGAAATTGGATTAAAATAGGGATGGTTTTAGTTGCAGATAAAACCCAGATGAGTAGGAATAAATTAAAAATGGCCTTGTAATTAATTAAATGAATTGAGAATGAATTGAATATGAAAATTTAAAATTTATAATAAATAATCAAATAAATTTATAGATTGAAATGAGATTTGATTGAAATAGAATCAAGTTAAATTGTAAAGAAAATTTTATTTGTAAAAAAAATGAGCTTAAGTATGAAATTTGAATAATTTGAAATAAATTAATTTAAGCTTAAAATTAGTGGAAGCTTGGCTTCGAGTAAAGGTAAAAGCCTATTAAATAAAACTTGGGTAAGTTTAAATTAGGGAATGGTTATTAATGTATAAGCATGGAATGGTTCAAGCTAAATAAAATTGATGTGAATGAATTAAAATAGAAGGAATTAAATGATAAATTGAATTGGAATCAATTTAAAATGATTATAAGCCTAAGTAATTGTTATTTGCATGAATAACATCAAATTCACATAGAAAATTAGTCATTTTATCGTAAACGAAAGTAAATGTATTTAGAGGTGAATAGAATTGATTTTTTTTTAAATCAATTGGAATAATATGGGTTTGTTTAAAATTCAAAATAAATTGAATGTGAGCAAGTGGATTGTAAACCATTCAAATTGAATGAAAGTGGTATATGAATTAGTTGAAAATAATTGAATTAGTATTAAAACTACATAAATTGCTTACGGAAAGTGTTTAGTGTGCATTGCTTTTAGAATTCATGTGTTTAACTATTGCAAATAAGTGAAAAGTTGTTAAACTTCATATATATGGCACTTACATGTTCTAGTTGAGTAAGTACAGGTTCAGGGAAGTCGTTGGGCTGGATTTGATTGCGCAAAATGCTAACTAAATAAGCCGCTTGCTTAAAAATGCTAAATAAGGTACGCATACGCAATAAAAATAGAAAATATGAACTGTTTTTGTTTTTTCCGACCGTATGGGTCGATGTATTATATTTATATCTTTTGTCAAATTGCAAAAGCTCCTCCGAACAAAGCAGACTCTGCCAAAATTTTCTGAAATTTTGGGAGTCAGAAAAATTTTTGAAAATTTTTGGAAAATTTTTTGTTAGTGACAAAAGGACTTTAAATTGAAAATTGGAGTAAATTAGTGGATGAAACTAATTTAAGATAATGATATGAATCGGTTATAAATGAAAGATAAAATTTCAATATTCAGAGTTGAAGATAAATTGAATTTATATGGAAATGAGAGAGTCAATTTGAATAGAAATAGATATAAACTTAAGTGGTAAAGTGAAAATAAATATAAGAAGCATATAAAATACTTATACTGAACTTAAGAAGAAATGATAAAATTCTTAAGTAATATGGGTGTCGAGAAAATATATTGAATAAGCATTGGAGTGAAAATTTAATAAAATGCTTTTGAAATGCTATGATTGGATATTATTGCTAAATAGGATATGTAGGTATTATAAAGGGAATGGAATTTGGTTTTGATTTCAGAAGATAAATTTGAATTGCTCGACAAAAAGGTATGTGTTTAAATTTCTGTATGAAATTTGATTGGGTTTTTTATCTAGCCACTTGGCTTTTGTTTTCTTTGGAATTTGGGAGCCAATAGAGGCATTCTGTAGTTGTACCGAGCTAGCCACACAAAGGAGACGTTGGCAAAAAAATTCAAAAATTTAGGGGGTTAGAAAATTTTTGAGAAATTTTGAAAATTTAAAACTTGGTTTTGAGTTATACTTTGAAGGGTTGAATAAGTAAGGCTGTTTGGGAACTATGAAAAAGTTTGGAAAGTTAGTTAGATGGATAGGGTGTTTTTAATAAAGATTGTTTGGTTATTATTAAAAAACTGTTTGGTTTTGGAAAATAGTAACGGGTATTGGACCATTCTTCCTAACTAGCAATTTCGGGGACGAAATTCTTTTATGGGGGGAGGAATGTGACGATCTGGAGTTTTTGGACATTTAAAATTGGAATATTTAATTGATTTTAAATGTTTAAAATTTAATTTTTAACTTGAATTCAAATATCACTATTTATTTGATAATTAAATTACTGAATTAAATAATTTGAAGTTGGGTAAGATATTGAATCTCCAGTTTTAAGCCTGTTAAAATAATTTAAAGGCCTGTAAAATTTATATCGATAATACTGAAGATAGTAAAAGTGTTAAAATTGAATTTGGAAGTGTTTTGTTGAGATTTGAAATTTTATCGTTTAAATTGATATTTAAAAATAGCCTTCCGAGGAACAGTCTCGTATTTCGACGAAACCAGTTACATTGGATCCGTAATAGCATATTATTATCGGATTTCAATTTTCGTAGCATTTGTTGTTGTTGTGTGAGCGTACGATATATAAACGTGCTTAAATCTAAATCGAAATTAAATATAATAACCGAGTCCGAAAAGTTATCTTCTCCATACGATCGAATTACGACTTGAAACCTTTTCCATTGCGTTCGGAATAGGGGCATAACATTATAAACGGCTAGCGGCACGCCTCGATAGGAGGTCAAGTTTTTAAGCTGCATTTATTGGAACAATTTGAATTTGAATTTAAATTGAATATATTTATACTAGTCAACTGCAGTTGAAATTGTCTCACATCAATTTTTTTTCCTTTCAACTCTAAACACTGTAATAGGTATAGTCCAACACGCAACATCTCTTTCCATCAACTTCTCATCAGCCGAAATAAAAACGAAATCGAAAAGGAAAACCCAAGTCACGAAATCTAATTTTTTCCTTTTTCTCTTTCGTGATAAAACAAAAAAAATGGCCGCTTGCCATTCATTTCAAATCAAATCAATTTAAAAAAAATCGCACGCGACCTGATCTTGCGATTGAAGGCGACTCCGAGGGTTGCTCGCGGATTCCATCGATCGAAGGTGGTATCGTGGCTAATAGTAGAGCAGGCCGCGCTAGTATTCGAAGGACTAAGGAATCATGGACGCGAGCGATTTTGGGTGTGCGACGTCGATCTAGGGCAGCAGGCTCGAGCGCGACGTTATCACGTGGCCGAGGAGCGACGGCGAAGTGGTCGATCGAGTTGATGAGAAGCGTAGCCGTTGAATCAAATTTGGGATTTCGAGCTCAAGCTCGAACTCGAGCTGCAACCGTGAAGTCGCCTTCGGAGGCTGCAGGGTTTCGTGGTTTGAACGAGGTAGATTTCCTGAGTTGTTTTTCCATCAAGGTATAAATTTACAACTTGTTAGTTTACAATTTGCATTTCAATTTAGATTTAAATGATCAGAAGTCAGAAAACAAAAGAAAAATATAATTACAGTAAAATATTTCTGTTAATAGGAGACTTATAAATGGTAGTATAAATTTTATTTATAAGCGTATATCTATGGTTACAAAGATAAGATTTCGAAATATATGGGATTTTAAAATGTGAAGAATTTATTTAAAAATTGGATATTTGGATCTGTATAAGCTATTTTATAAGTGTATATACATATGTGGTATCAAAAAAGGAAAGCATAGATATAAATTATAAATATTTATATATTTCAACCTACTATTTCATTTTAAAATAAATATTGAGATGGTTAAATTATTTAATTGCTTATTTAATTTAATTAGTTACTAAAAGGGTTTTTTTTAAAGGAGATATTAGTTTGGAAGTAGTTATTGTTTAAAATAAATCATTAGTCAAAATTAAAACTATTAAACGGTAATTAATAGTTCGATTATTTCGAATATTAATAAATTATATAAATTGTTTATTTAAGTCAAACATCTGGAAATTCAAGGCAATATTGAAGTGGATTGCAAAACAAAATCAAAGGTGAGTTAATCTCACTCATCTGGTTATAACTTAAATTTAAATGGTTAAATTTAAACAATTGGATGATTGATTGAATTGTTTGATGTGCAATATTATATATAGTAGTATATAACATGTCTTGGAATGATTGATTTCCCGCATTATATAGCGAATGAGACCCTATGCGCCGCATAATTGCGGATGATTTTATATTTAAAACCCATATACGGTGATATTCCACCTCGAAGTGGAATGGGTATTTTATATCGTGCCAAGATCTGTGAATGCAGAAAAACAGGTTGGAGAGATCCAACTGGATTCCTCAAAATTATTTATATTGTTTAATATTCTCTGTTATGAATATTCGATATTTTGTGATGAATACTATTGATAATTGGAATACTGAATGCTATGGTTTACTTGAATATATTCTGGTACGTTGAGTTATCAAGATATATAGAATTGGATTTTGAAATAAATGGAAGAAAATTTGTAAGTGAAATAATTATAGAGAATTTAAATAAATGTAAGAATGAATTGGGGAAGAATAAATGTGATTTTAAAATTCTAATAAATAAATTTAGTATATAAAAGGGAATTTTGAATAAACATGAAGATAATGAATTTTAAACTTCGGTGTTATTATTAAAAGAATAAAGCATTTATTTTGAATTTAAGATTTAAATTATTAAAAGAATAATGCATTAATTTTGAATTAAGATTTAAATTATTGAAAGAATAAAGAAGAAATTGGAAAAATCTGAAATTGGTATGTTTCAGTTAAAAGATTTAAAATCAAAACGAAAGAAAAAAAGGTAAATAAATAAATAAAGTCTATAATTAATGGATTTTGAAATGAATTGAGTGAGTAAAGAAATTTATTTCAAAATGGAGTAGATTAGAAATCAATTTGAAAATTGATTTAAGTGGTTGAAGTTGGAACTTTAAAGGATTGAGAAATTTTGTTTAAAAATAAATAGTGATTTATTTTTAAAAGGATGTGAGGAGAAGTATATTTCCCCTAAATACCCAAGTACGTTTCAAAGTAAAGTTTTAAAAGGTTTTAATGTCGTTTTAAAAAGTATGTTTTAGAAAATTAATTATTCCTAAATGCTTAAATTCTGAAGTAAGTATTTTTCAAATCTATTGTCTATTATAGTAGTAATTATTTGAAGGTGACTTGATATTTTGTTTCAAAAGAGAAAATCTAATTTTATATGTTATAAAGTAGCCTCAGTTTAAATATTCCTATAGTATATATATTTTTAATAAAGTATTAAAGTAATTTTGAATTTAAATGTTTTAAAGGATAATTTATAGTAAAGTGTTTTAAATTAATTTAAAAATCTAAAGTTTTGTGATTGGTTGTTTTCAGTGGAAATAAATAGTTGGAAATTTATTTTATGAGAAAAATATGGTTTGAAACTGTTTTCAAAGGATTGAAAATAGAAATATATCTTGTGAAGATATTTGAGACAAATAAATAACTTGATAAATTATTTATGTTTGATGGTTGTTGTGAATATTAATTTATAGTTAAATAACCGACTACCAATATTGGCCAATAAAGTGATCGTTTCGAAGAGACCGGGATCGGGATTATTTTCTCGAAAACCACTTCGATCCGGTTTGTACGTTTTTGTGGGAAAGCGAGTTCGGAGTCTAAGATGGAACAGTGAAGTGCAAGGGCTAGTCGCTACTAATCCTAAGGATATTTCCAAAATGGATGTAGTAGGAATAGTGCCTTCAGTTCCATTCGAACCCGGGACGGACTTGTATGGACGAATGCTTCCGGAACATCGTCAGGTGGATGAGGGGCATTCTAAGTGAAACAATCTAAAAGGTAACGCTTAGCCTCAAGCCTCATCAACCGGGAATGACTGAAAATTAGGGGTTATGCAGCAAGGCTAGGTGGGTAGCATCCACTTCAGGGTGAGATCATCCCTGTCTAGATGTCCCTTTTATTTCGGCTTAGTGGTGCGGTTGCTGATCCAAATTGTGGGGTGTTCTTACTCGGGATTATCCAGTAAGGGTTAGTCCTGGTCTTGTGTTGCAGGGGGTCGGGAGTGATCCTCGGTATGCCGATCTTGACCAGGTATCGTGACAGGTGGTACCCCATTGCCTAGTCATTAGTTGGAAATCCATTCTCCCTAAGGCCTTTTACGAGTTTTGTTTGTATTTCTACTTTGCGGCTAATAGCTGGAATTTAATCATGTAACAATTTTGGCTATTTTAATAAGTATTTGTAAGTAGACCCTATTATAATATCAGAGGATTTATATAAAAAGTGTTTTAGCTATCGTAAGGTAAAAACCCGACATGTTTATTTGTGGCGTAGTCTTAAGAGATGCTTTTGCTTTCAAAAGGATTTTGAAACTTTAATAATCAATTTGAGTGTGATTTCTCACGCTGGTATTACAGACTGACTCGGGTGTTATTTAACTGTAACGCTCGGGTCAGACCGAGTATTATAGAATACAGGAAAGGATGCTATGGAGCTCAGGAGACGGGCTGGATGGCGATACATACTCCCGTACTTGATTATTGTTCCGCTGTATATCCAGTTGTTTGTTATTGATGTTGATGTACTCTGATGATGTATGTATAAATGAATATAGTATTTGTTTTGGTGTATAGATCATTAATTATCTATTATATTTTATCCCGCTGCGATGGTTGGATTCTGATGTTATTTTCTATTTTCTTCTTCTATCTATTCTTCTTTAACCCAAATGGTTCGTATTTCTGTTCATCTTGAGTTGATTGATGTAGAATAGTGTTGACTCAAGGGGTGTGGATTTGCGGGACGTTACACGATTGATGCAATTACATTACATAGGCTCCTTTATATATAGCCTGGAGCATGAGATTGAACATATCCCATGATGTGGGACTAAATAGAAAAACACTAAGCATATTCACTTTTATATTTACATATATTATAACACTCCTCCTTGAATATGCATCTTCAAAATCTTGGATGCTTTATGGTTGCTAGACATTGTTCCTTTTGAAACGTCCATAACTTGCTCCCTCTCATTATTATCTTGCTTTCATACATCCATTCAGTCGTCATAAATATTGTCTGTTGCCTCATTAAAAACTTCTATTAGGAAAACCTAATGGAAAAACCTTGAACGAGGAAAAGAGTGTAACTTGAAATCATAGATATCATACAATGATATTCCTTCTAAGAGTTTGATACTTCGAGATCAATATAATGCCTCATTAAAACCTTACTAGGAAAAAACCCTATGGGAAAAATCTTAGTGAAGGAAAAAAATACAATATAGTATGACATATTTCAATAATTTACAGAATCAAATAGAGTTTGATACTTCTGGATCAATCTAATACTTCATTAAAAATCTTACAAAGGAAATCCTGATGGGTAAAAACCTTAGTCAAGGATAAAAATACAATTTAACTTAAATAACATATTTGAGATGTTATTTCTTGAAAAAAACGTTTGATTCTTCTAGATCAAGATAATGTCACATTAAAACCTTAGTTAGAAAAACCTAGTGGGACAAATCTTAAATAAAGAAAAAGAGTACATTGTAACTTATTTTCAAATGTTACTGGAGAGTTGATACTTCTGGTTCAAGATAATGCCTCATTAAAACCTTACTAATAAAAACCCAGTGGGAAAAATCTGTTAAGGAAAAAGAGTGCATTATAAAATACTTATAGATACTCCCCCTGATTTAAAGTTTCCTCTAAATTCGTATTCGTCTTTCGATAGCTTAAATTAGTTATAGATACTTCTAGATCCATAAATATGTATCTCATTAATAATACAATTCATTATTAGTTTCCTTCAATACAATCGAAATTTCCAATCCAAATATGATTTGCATTTTATGCATTTTGTTTGCACCTTTGTGAAAAACACATCATGTGTTTTCATTTTTACGCTTCAAATCAGTTTTGCATATTGTAACTACATCTTTGATAAACATTAAAGTTCTATTACAACAATACTTAAAAGCAGGAAGTAATCTACTCATCTTAAAGTGCATCAAGATTTTCATTACAACAATACTTAGAAGAAGGTTGTAGTCTACATTACATGTTCTTTGCGTTCTATAAATCATCATAGTTATTTATATTCTTCAGCAATAATTTCTGCACATCGCAACTAACATTTCAATGTATATTAAAAGTTTCATTACAATGATATTTAAAAATAGGAAGTAATCTACTCATCATGAATTATATCAAGATTTTCATTACAACGATACTCAAAAGTAGGTTGTAGTCTATGCTTCTTGTTCTTTGCATTCTTTATAACCACAAAAGTTATTTATATTCTTCAGGAATTTGTATACTTTCATCATTTAATATGATTTAAACCATATTTATACCGTCGGGGTATATTAAGCATTTCAAGCACTTTCTTACTTTGTGGACTACATGTCCATATTTCTCTATTGGTAAAGGATTCATGATGGCCAGTCATGTTTCCCATAATTCAAGATCCTTAATCTATTTATAAACATAAGCGTTTTTTATCATCAATGATTATTTCTTGTCAGTTCTAGACATGATTTATTGAGATCTCTTTAATTATCATGTTTTAGGTACCTAAACCACTTCTAGGGTAATTTGAAAATCACGTCATTAGTCTCTTCAAGAGCACCCCCTAAGTATTTCTTCAAGAACACTCATCTCTTTTATTTGGCATATTTATTACTTACTCCAAAAGTATAACTGACTTTTGTACCATATTTCAGATGTGGTTTACACGTTTTAATCCTTTAGGGATTTAAACCTACATTGGAGAAAGTCTACTAGGGATACTATTAATAATTTATTCAAGTTACTTAATATTTTGCATCATTATACATGTTAACAAATATTTGACACTGATGATCAAAATGAACTTGTATCGCTTTATCCTCCCCCTCAATGTTGACAAACATTGTCACATTAAATAATAATCATCTTTGAATTCTCATTTTGATCCATTATCATATTGTTACTAGCAAATACACCATACACGTTAATGATAGGAGGATAATTCTTTTATCAATTAATAAGATGCATTTAAGTGACATTTGTGAGCTTCTGGCAAAAGTTTAAATATGGGATGCAATTATGCCAAATTTCATGAAATATAATCCAGTTGAAATTGTACCAAATTTTTCTAAAATAAGCTTCTGACTTTCAATTTTAGAAATAACGCAAAGATATTCTTTGGCGTTTTCATTATAGTTCCAATATGGTAGCTGTTCATTAATGTGTCTTCAAAACTCAATAAATTTCTTTTAAATTTTCTTAAGTATAATGTTTCTGAATTAAGATATATGTACCATTTGATAATATTATATGGGCTCTTCCGGACCCTTCAATTACATTAGCAAATTTGCTATGGTTGAAATTTTTAGCTAAATATTTTCAGATAGTTCGAAGAAAAAACTTCTGGTTTTTCAAAATAATGTGAGTAGTTGCACTAACTAATAGGCATATATTATCACTCAAATATTTATGGTCCATACATTAAGAATTAAAGACAATATAGTTAGTCAACTATTAAGATTTGTAAATATTAAATAAATTCTAATACTTTCCAAAAAAAATTAAAATGGACTAATGATTAAAACACAACATTCATCGTTACATTATTTCAATTAATTCTGAAAAGAAAAACATACAACCACCTGCTTCCAACAGATTTATTAAACTAAATAAAATAAAATCCACATAGCAGACTTCAGGATATTACTATTGATCAATTCGACCATATCATTTATTATTGCACTTAGATTTCATCATTAATGAAGTTTTCTTCATCAACTTCGAAGAAATGATCTAACTTCAGGTTAGTATTATAAACAATCCTTTAACATAATTTTAGTTTAGAAGTAACTCTAAATATAGAGGAATTCTATTTCCTAATAGATTTAAAGACTTGAAACTTTAAGTTCAACCACTCGTATCTAGTGTTTAGAAGTGTGACCATATTTTGGTGGTCATAACGCTCATTCAGGGAGTTCCACAGGTAAAGATGATCTTTTTCAGTTAAATGTTTTATTTTAAGTTTGTCATGGATATGCCACCTTAAAAATATAAGAGCCAATTTTTTATCCTACCGGGTTATCACTTTTATGGCATTTTCTAAGCAACGAGATTGTAATTGGATGTCAACATCCAATATCTACGACAAAAAGTTATCTTCTAATAAGTCCAAAGCTTTGAATTCAAGCATGGCTGCGTTTATCATATTACCAACTATAAGCGGAAATAAAAATTCATAAGCATCAAAATATTGCTCATGGTTATATAATCAATGCATTTCATAAAATAAGAAACCATGCCTGATAGTAGTTACAGTGAAAGAATAAAAACATTAATGCAAAATAGCAAAGGACAACCAAATATAATCTATAAAAGCGACTATAATTTCTTATTTACATTCTTGTGATTGCTCTAGATCCAATATCATTAATTGCATTCATTACTTTCCTTGAAAATGCAAAACTATCCTTGAAAATATGGAAAGGTGGATTGATTGGTGGAGAAGGGATGAATTATAATCAAAGATTGTGCTGACTTGATTATGTTTACTTTCATAATATAAGCAAATTTAAGAATATGAATATGTAGTATTAAATACCATTTATTAATTCATAACAACTGCAATAGTGAGAAACATGAATATGTAACATGAATAAACGTTATGATCCTTGTCAACAATAAGAGATATTAAAGAAGAATAAACGTATGAAGTGTTCATACGCATCTTTGTTGGACCATTCTCATTAATCAATTAATTTTATTTAATGATTTATTAATTGCTACTGATTAATATATGTGGTTATTTGCATATTATAAGCTAAATAGAAAGAGGAAATTTTTACATCACATAATGTATGAATAATATCATGAAAAACAAAATAGTTTGACTTGGCAACTAAAAAGAAAGTTGTATGAGTTACAGCTATTTATAACATCAATAAGTATATTTTTGTGACATGACAATAGTAGGCAAAAGATTAAGCATATAAAATAGTAAATATTAGAATACCTCTTTGCCGAAAGAGGAAAGATGAATGAGTTTTGTATATAATATAACATAATTGATGTGTGTGTAAATATTAACATTCATTTTATGGAGAATCCAAAATACTTACTTTTGATCTATTATATTTTACCCTTTGAAAGACATGATTGGATGCATGGAAGAAGGAAAAAAAATAGGAATTAAACTTCCTATTAGAATACCTTGTTTTTTATTAAAAATAAGGAGAGTAAGAGAGTAGATATATTTCTATGTATTTATTTGGTTTAGTAAATGTAGCGACCCAACTTTCTAACACGAGAGAGTCGCATCACTAATTAAGAAAGAAAGGGATAGAAGAAGAAAAGAAAAGAAAAAAGAAACACAACAACATCAGACAACTCACAGCGGAATGAATGAAATATAATATATCACATAAAATATTACATTGTATTATATTACATCAGAGTACACAATATATACAACACATATTAGACAGTTATAAACATCTATCTAACTATACAACTCAAGATATCACAAGATACAGATATCACACAAACACAGCGGAACCATAATATATCTACACGTGGAAGCCTCCTGCTCCATATCTCCTCCAGAATTCGTCAAGCCAACCTTAATCCCTCGACTACTCATACATAATATGAGTACCCAAGAGCTTAATAAAATAGAAAATAAACATTCGGGTCAGACAGGGGTCTGGTGTGAGTAAATGGGTTAAAATTGCCTAACTTTAGAAAATCCTTTTAAAAGAAAAGGTATCACGTAAGACTTCCCACACAAAAACATGGAAAAGTTTTTACCTTACGCTAACCAAAACATTTGATAGGAAATCCAGTGATATTATAATAGTGTCTAGGGTTTTCAAGTAAATAAGAAATAGCCGAAATTGTTACATCTATTAAATTCCAGCTACTAGCCACAAAAGTGGGTAATACAAACAAAACCGTAGTGTCTCGTAGGAAGAATGGGTTTCCATCAATGGCAGGGCTACCAGGGTACCGCCCGTCACAGTACGTGGCCTAGATCACAGTACCGAGGATTACTCCTAATTGTGACGACCCGCCTTTCTAATCCAGAAAGACATATCATCATTAAGAAATAAAGGGATAGAAATAGAAAAGAATAGAAAGAAAGAATAACAACATCAGAATCTCACAGCGGAATGGAACAAAATATAACACATCACATAACTATTACATAGTTATACATACATCAGAGTCATACAATATCATATAACAGGACTGTCATATACATATATGTCCACACATACATCCAAAATACAACATACACTAATTACACAGCGAACTACATATATAGATACATATGTGTGGTCTTCTTCCCAAAAGAGCTTCTCCAGAAAATCAATACTTCCAATACCTATCACTTGGCTACTCATAAAAATTTGAGTACCCAAGGGTTTGGTATGAGTAAACAGGTTAAAATTGCTTAACTTTGAAAATCGTTTGAAAATAAAGGTATCACGTAAGACCACCCACAAATAAATACGGGTAAATTTTTACCTTATGCTAACCAAAACATTTTATAGGAACTTCAGTGATATTATAATAGTGTCCAGGGTTTTCGAGTAAATAGAAAATAGCCAAAATTATTACATGATTAAATTCCAGCTACTAGCCACGAAAGTGGGTAATACAAATCAAAACCGTAGGGTCTCGTAGGGAAAATGGGTTTCCAACAATGGAAGGGTACTGGGGTACCGCCCGTCACAGTACGTGGCCTAGATCACCGTACCGAGGATCACTCCCGACCCCTTACAACACAAGGCCGGAACCATTCCTTACTGAACAGTCCCGAACAAGATAACCCCGCAGTTGTGGCCAACAACTGCTCACACAGCCGAAATAAAAAGGGACATCTAGACAGGGGAATATCTTGTCCTGCTTGGGCATGACCCGCCTAAATTTGTTGCATCTCCCCTGTTTTAGCCATTCTCGGTTGATGAGACTTGAGGCTGCGATTACCTCTATTGAACATTGTTCTTAGAATGCTCATCGTCCACCTGACGATGTGCTGAAAGCATTCAGTCCATACAAGTTCGTCCCGGGTTCGAACGAAACCGAAGGTATTATCTCATTACACTGATTTTGGAATCACCCTCGGAGTTAAAGACGATAACCCTTGCATTCTGAAACACCATCTCGATCACCAAATGATAAGTCACGACCTATTGTTTAATTTGGATCGATGTGATTTTCGGAGAATCAAAATTGATACTTCCGATCCCGGTCTCATCGGAATCCAAACGCCATTTTAAGGGCCAAGTTGTCTATTTAATCTTAACAGTTCAATTAAAAATTAAGAATTCACATAGCAGATATCACAGATAAATCATATACAGTTATCATAGATATATCCAGAACATATCACAGAATATCATCGAACAGATATCAGAGTAAATCAGACAAGAATCATCAATTCATATCAAACTGGTTTGATTAACTTAACTTAATTAATTACTTAAGAATACACTACTGATTCTGCTTAATTAATTACTGATTAATTAACTTATTAATGATCAATTAATTACTTAGTTAATCATTAGTTATTAATTTATTAATCATCTAATCTTAAATTAATTATTCAATTAATTAACTTTAATTCATTAATTATTACTTAATTACTCAGTTAATTAATTTGTTCTTAATTGTTAATTAATAACTTACTTATTAAAATTAATTACTTATTTAATTATCACAAATTATTTAAATTTATCATTTATTATCAATTTAATTAATTATATAATCCCTAATTAATCACTTAAGTTCATTACCATTTACTAATTAATTAATTATTCTTAAGTAATTAATTAAATTTCCTTAAGTTAACTGATAAAACCCAAAATTAATTTCTAATTACAGATTTAATTAAAAGTTATTAATTTAATTTCATGTATAAATTAATTTACATTCATAGTTACCTTATATTAATTAACTATCTTTAGGACTTTCTTAATAAATTTTAAATCAAGTACTAACCTAACATTAACTAATTGCTTTACTAACTTTGTTATACAAAATACTTAAACAAAAATTATGCACATCCATTCAGAAAGGTACCCGAGACCGCACCACGCTTTACTCGAGAAAATCTCGAGTTTCCCTTGTGTCTTCCCCGCATCTCTCTTCCCCATCCACCTTCTTCTTCTTTTTCCAGTTTCTTTCTTCTTCCCATTATATACTTTTTTTTATTTAGCTTTAAGTTTAAGTTATAAATGAACAGCAGTAGACAACTCACGCAAACGACCCGGAGTCAACCCTGCAGCAACATTCAACAATCTTGGGTACAAGAACGCGACAACTCACTGACCAACGGACATCTCCTCTCCGTCGTGCACGTACCGTGCACGTGCACGGTGGTTCGCTTCGCCTCCGGCGACTCGCGCCATCACCCACAAATTCCAAATCGTCCCAATAACAAAATTTAAAACTCAATTTTTCTCAAAGATGATCATATTGAAAAAAAGGCCTAAAGCTCGAACCAAAATTCGAACAACACCGAGAATATTTGCTTCGCCCTACCAGTTTTGACCACCGGAGGCGAAATCACTTCGCCTACACCACGTCTAGACTCTCCTCAACCTCCACCTTAACGCACGTTGCACTCGATCAACCCGGTGAGTCGCAAATGGAAATTTTACAGAGCACAGGAAACATAAGAATGAAACACTATGTTTAACTCGCCCCCAAAATTTATGCATTCGAAAAGTTTTTTTTGGTATTTTTCTTGTGTTAAATGGATTACAAGCTTGCTTCATATCAATTTACCACAATTAAAATTAACCCGATCATCCAAAATTGACAAAAACCCATTTCAGCTTCCTTTTAAAACTGCTCTTGTGATCTCTGGTTAAAAATCATATTTTTTAGGTTAAAAATCCTAACTATGTATATGAAATCAAAATATGTTATTGAATTCCTAAATTTAAACTTTTAAATTTTGACCCTTTTGATTTCTTTTATCTATAACTTGAAATAACAGTATTTATAACATATTGTAAAACTCTAAACAGGTTTGCAGGCCTATGTTTTAAGATAAACAACTTGAATTAGCAACAATATCAAAGTTCAAAACATTTATATGAAGAAGCGTTTACAAATTTCTTTGCTTTGTTTTGTTCAGATATTCAAAATTCTGAAGGACAACTATATGAACTACCAGAGCAACAGGAAGTACTCAAGACAACTTGTTTAAAGCAGACATCAAAGCACATATCTTTGTAAGTTAAATATACAATTTTAAATTGAAAATAATAAATTTACTCACCAAATCCTTTATTGAAACAGAAAGCAATTTTGATGAAAGAACTGCAAGTTTGATTCCTGAAAACTTCACTGTCCTGAATTTGAACCAATTTTAATTTACAAGGTAAAGCTATTTAATTCCTTCTCTAATCTCAGGTTTGCATTTAGGTTTAGTTAAGTTTTTATAAACGAACTGATGGATATATATAGAAGTAACTGAATAATAATATAGGTTGTATCTAGACAGTTTCTATTTATGATGTCATGCTTTTTAATTGGCTAAGAATTATATAGTGCAGAAGGAAATATCATAGAATTTTGGCTGCAGTACTTTACTTAAACAAGAAGTTGTGCTAATCTTAAATGCATGATTTCATATTTGTTTACATCTAATTAATGCTTATGCTTCATTTATGATAACATGTAATTAATGTTTCAGATTCTTGTTTATTTTGTACAAGACACGGACCTGTTTTTATTAATTTGGAGTGAAAAACTTTTGTTTCTTATGCCTATAAACTTACAGCAGCATATATGATAAATCTTTTTGTACTGGGCAAAGACATTTGAACATTTTGTGTAATTTATCATCTTGTACTTATGTACATTTTATCATACTAGTTTGTACAACTTGGCTTTAGAACTTGCTGAGCATATACGTATGTTTCTTTGTACATTTCTTATTTAGCTTATTATTATTTTTTTAAAGTGTAGCCTGGCTGTGTTTTGGGAGAACATACATATATAGTTTTTTTTTCTTACTTTATACTTAGCATTTTGTACATATATTATGTGAATAAATTTGTCTTCTTTTGCAAACATGATTTACACAGCAAACATGTTATTTAAATTTTTTTACACCAGCTTGATAAATCTTTGTTAAAGGTTTTATGTTGTACAATAAATTCTACAGGTTATTATTTTGACTTTATTAATTGTAATCTATTTGTACTTTAGATTTTTCAAGCATTTGATTCATAACATTGCATTTGCAAATTTTATATTCCTAGTCATAACTTATATTTGTATATTTATATTCTTAGTTACATTTTATATTTTATAATTATGGTTTATACTTATGTTTATAATTACGATTTATACTTGTTTTGTATGTTTATGTTTATAATCATTTATATTGTTTTATACTTAAGTTTTAAATTTCCATGCTTAATATTCATATGATAGGTTATTTTTAAACATTATTATTTAAAGTTTATAATTAGATATTCATACGTATATTATCAAATAATAAAAATGTAGAGTCTTTGATTTGATTTTATTGAATAAGACAGATTTTGTTTTAAATGGTTTTGAAGCATTCTATTTTAAATTCTAAAATCAAAACTTTCTTTTACAACACATATAACTGTTAAATATCAAAGATCTCATCATTTTAAAATTTTAAAAGCTTGTATTTAATTTAAATTTGATTAAATATTTATTAAAAAAATGCTGTCAAAAATTCCGGGTTGTTACATTCCTCCCCCCTTAAAAGAATTTCGTCCCCCAAATTTTAAACAACAATTAATTCAAAAGCTTTTATATTAACAATCCAAACATACATATCATTCATACAAAAACACAATCAAACAGTCTACTCCAACAAACATCACTAGTTATCCGAACATAAATCCGGATAAGCTTTCCTAAAACTATCGAGAGTTTCCCAGGTACAATCTCTGGGATCCTCACTCCACTGCACCTTGACGAGTTTCACCACTTTGCTCCTGAGTTGCTTCTCGTCTTGATACACAATCCGAACTGGATTTCTGACCACGGTTAAATTGGGTTCAACTTCCAAATCTTCTTGAATTACTGGTTCTACAACCAGTGATGGATCATGAACAGATTTCGTCAAATGCGATACGTGAAACACATTATGAATCCCAGACATCCGCTCTGGAAATTCAATCCTATAGGCTACAGCTCCAATTCTTTCAATCACTCGGAATGGTCCAATGTATCTCGGAGCAAGTTTTTCCATTTTTCCGAATCTTATAGCACCTATAATTGGGGAAACTTTGATAAAAACCAGGTCTCCAATCTCAAATTCCAATGGTCTTCGTCTTCTATCAGCATATTTCTTCTAACGATCTTGAGCAGCTTTCATCCTTTTCTTGATAAGCTCAACCTTCGCAGAAGCTTCTTAAATAAGATCGGGTCCGAGCATAAGACGATCCTTCGATTCAATCCAACAAGATGGGGATCTACATGGTCTTCCGTATAAAGCTTCATAAGGAGCCATCTTAATACTTGCTTGATAACTGTTATTATAAGAGAATTCTACTAGATGAAGATGGTCCTCCCATGATCCACCAAAATCTAAAACACAAGCCCGCAGCATATCCTCAAGAATACAATTAAGCCTCTCCGTCTGTCGGTTTGTTTGAGGATGATAGGCTGTTCTCAATCTCAAATTTGTTCCCGTTGCTGATTGCAGAGCTTCCCAGAATTTGCTAGTGAAAATAGGATCATTGTCACTTACTATGCTGACTGAAACACCATGCAATCTAACTATCTCCTTCAAGAAAATTTCCTCCAGAGAAACTGCAGTACGGGTTGCCTTTACCGGTATAAAATGGGCACTCTTAGTTAAACGATCCACAATAACCCATATACCATCATTTCATTTCCTGGTTCTGGGCAAACCATCAATAAAATCCATCGAGATCATTTCCCATTTCCAATTTGGAATTTCCAAAGGCTGCAATAACCCAGCAGATTTCTGTTGATCACCTTTAACTTGTTGGCAGAAGGCACAACTGTTCACATATCTAGCATCTTTCTTCATGCCCGGCCACCAAAAGACTCTCCTCATGTCCTTATACGTTTTCAAAATTCTAGGATGAATATTCAATTTGGAATGATGACCCTCAGATAAGACTTCCTGCTTCAACTCCTTGAAATTCGGAACACAAATCCTTCCGTTGATCCTTAACGTTCCTTGACCATCGATTTCAAAACTAGGGCACTGACCCTTCCTGACTCTTTTAATGATTCCTCTTAATCTATTATCTGCTTCTTGCTTGCTTGAGATCCTTTCAATAAAAGATGGAACCACTTCCAGAAGAGATAGAATCGCGTTCCTGCTGAGAGCATCAGCTACGACATTCGCTTTTCCCGGAGTGTACAGAATATGCAAATCATAGGATGCAAGAAATTCAACCCACCGCTGCCGTCTCATATTAAGATCTTTTTGAGAGAATAGATATTTCAATAGTTTGTGATCCGTGAACAATTCAAATTTCTCTCCCAAAAGATAATGTCTCTAAATTTTCAAAGCAAAAACAATGGCTAGCAGTTCAAGATCGTGCGTAGCATAGTTCTTCTCGTGAGGCTTCAACTGCCGACTAGAATACGCAATAACCCTTCCGTTCTGCTTCAAAACTGCTCCCAAATCCACTATACAGGCATCAGTGTAAATCTCGAATTTTCTCTTCCCATCCGGAATAGAAAGTACTGGTGCACTAGTTAACCTGATCTTTAATTCCTGAAAAGCTTCTTCGCATTGGGGTGTCCATTTGAATTTTGCTCCTTTCCTAGTCAGCTTTGTCAGATGCAAAGAAATCTTAAAATAATCCCTGATAAATTTCCTGTAGTAGCCTGCCAATCCCGGAAAACTGCGAACTTTCATCGGTGTCTCCGACTGTTTCCATTCCAGAATAGTTTCAACTTTCGCTGGGTCTGCAGAAATGCCTTCACCAGAAACAATGTGCCCTAAAATTTTTACTTCCATTTCCAGAAATGGGACTTCGAAAACTTCGCCTTCAACACATGCTTCCTCAAAGTCTCCAATACAATTCTTAAATGCTTCCTGTGCTCTTCTTCAGATTCGGAATAGACCAAGATATCATATATGAATACCAGCACGAACTTATTCAACACATCCCTAAAGACTCGGTTCATGAGGTCAACGAACTAGGCAGGAGCGTTGGTTAATACGAACGACATAACCAACCACTCATAAAAATAATTCGGTCCCCTAAATGCAATCAAGGGAATACTGTCTTCAGCTACCCTCAACTGGGGAAACCTGAAGCAAGATCCAATTGAGAAAAGATAGAAGCACCATGCAACTGGTCAAAAAGATCATCGATGCGAGGAAGAGGATATTTATTACGGATAGTCACTTTGTTCAATTCTCTATAATCCACACAGAACCTCAATGATCCATCCGATTTGGTCACAAACACTACCGCCGAACTCCAACAAGAAAAACTTGGTCTTATCAACCCTTTCTCTAAAAGATCCTGCGTCTGCTTAATCAACTCTTCTCTTTCCCTAGGAGCCATTCTCCTACTAGGCTGAATCACCAGCACAGCTCCTGGAATCAAATCAATACGGAATTCTATTTCTCGATGTGGTGGCAGACACTTAACTTCTTCAAATACATCAGGAAAATCTTGAACCACATCGATGTCTTCAATCCTCTCTTCAGAAGTCTCAATTCCATGCAAAAGACTGCTCAAGTGAATTCCAGAATTATCACACGACACTCTGGCAATTCTACCCAGATCAGTTTCCAATGAAACCGTTCTTTCATCACAATTCAAAACGGCTTTATACTTATCCAGCCAATCCATTCCCAAAATAAGATCAAATCCCTTAAAATTCAACACATACAGGTCACAAGAAAAACTGTGGGATAGATAAGAGATCTTCATGTCCTTATAGATAGTGTCTAATTTGGTTACTCCTCCTATAGGATTAGATACCAAGATAGGCCTGTCTACAGAGCTAGGGGTAAGAGAGAACTTTTCAACAGAGTCCAAAGAAATAAAACTCAAGGAAGCACCCAAATCAAACAAAACTTTAATATATTTCCCATCTAAAAGTAAAGTACCTTCTAGTACTCCCTTGCCCATCGAATAAGAAGATGGTCCGGCTTCCAAAGCAAAAACTTTATTCTGAGGTACCCTCTATAGAAGTGGACAATTCTTGATCATGTGTCGTGGCTGATGACAATTAAAGCACAATGATCTCTGTACCATAGCTGATCCTGGGCCACTCTGATGCGGTTGCTGTTGCTGCTTCTGGAATCCTTTCCTAGGACATTTATTTGCCAAATGTCCTTCCTGTTGACAAATGTAGCACTTGCGAGGTCCATTGTTATTCCCAGGTTTCTTCTTGTTCGGCTTCCTCCATTTAGGATCGAACTTTCGCTTATTCGAATTAGTGAAATTCCCACCTGAAGCTGCAACTGGAACCCCCGGTTTCTTACTCATCAAACTTTCATATCTCAATGCCATATCAATCAAATCAATAAAAGATCCCTTCAAAAGCACCATCAATTTTCCATGGAATTCAGGCCTCAATCCTTGCACAAATTTCTCATTCTTTTTAAGAGGAGTATCGATGAGTCCTGGTCCATAACAAGAGAATTCATTGAATCTGGTTTCATATTCCGAAATAGACATACTACCCTGCTTCAAATATAGAAAATCCTGATACAATTGGGTCCTCCCTGCCGTCGGCGTAAACTTCTCTTCAAACAATTCCTTAAATCTGTCCCATGAAATGTCATCCTCAGAAATATTTGCAATTGTTGAATCCCACCATGCTGCTGCACCACTCTGCAATTGCCATGATGCCATTTGCCTCTTACGCTCATCAGACAATTTCATGCTCTTGAAAATGCGCTCACAAGAGCGTAGCCGGGCTTGAACTTCAATTATTGACTCTGAACCTTTGAATGGTTGGCCTCCGAGATTTTTAAAATCTTTGCATAAAGCTGCAAAACTAACTTGAGGCGGTACTGGATTGACTGCCTCACTAGCATTTGGACTCCGTCCATCATCTGTTGAAGTACTGGCCCTAACTCTACCTCTTCTTCCGGAACTCATGTCGGTCACCTGAACAGGTAACTCAACAAATTAGATGGACATATATAATTATATGAAAATACAAATACGCACTCTCAGGATAAATATAACACAAGAGCCTAGGTACTCGCTCGACCTAGTGCTTTGATACCAACTGTGACAACCCGCCTTTCTAACCCAGAAAGACGTATCATCATTAAGAAAGAAAGGGATAGAAATAGAAAAGAATAGAAAGAAAGAATAACAACATCAGAATCTCACAGCAGAATGGAACAAAATATAATACATCGCATAACTATTACATAGTTATACATACATCAGAGTCATACAATATCATATAATAGGACTGTCATATACATATATGTCCATACATACATCCAAAATACAGCATACACTAATTACACAGCAGAACTACATATATAGATACATACTTCTGGTCTTCTTCCCAAAAGAGCTTCTCCAGAAAATCAATACTTCCAATACCTATCACTTGGCTACTCATAAAAATTTGAGTACCCAAGAGTTTATGAAAAACAAAATATAAACTCCGGGTCAGACATGGGTCTGGTATGAGTAAACAGGTTAAAATTGCTTAACTTTGAAAAACGTTTGAAAATAAAGGTATCACGTAAGACTTCCCACAAATAAATGCAGGTAAGTTTTTACCTTACGCTAACCAAAACATTTTATAGGAACTACAATGATATTATAATAGTGTCTAGGGTATTCAAGTAAATAAAAAATAGCCGAAATTGTTACATGATTAAATTCCAGCTACTAGCCACGAAAGTGGGTAATACAAATCAAAACTGTAGGGTCTCGTAGGGAAAATGGGTTTCCAACAATAGCAGGGCTACTGGGGTACCGCCCGTCACAGTACGGGGCCTAGATCACCGTACCGAGGATCACTCCCGACCCCCTACAACACAAGGCCGGAACCATTCCTTACTGAACAGTCCCGAACAAGATAACCCCACAGTTGTGGCCAACAACTGCTCACACAGCCGAAATAAAAAGGGACATCTAGACAGGGGAATATCTTGTCCTGCTTGGGCATGACCCACCTAACCTTGCTGCATCTCCCCTGTTTTAGCCATTCCCGGTTGATGAGGCTTGAGGCTGCGATTACCTTTATTGAGCATTGTTCTTAGAATGTTCATCGTCCGACTGATGATGTGCTGAAAGCATTCAGTCCATACAAGTTCGTTCCAGGTTCGAACGAAACCGAAGGCATTAGCTCGTTACACTGATTTTGGAATCACCCTCAGAGTTAACGACGATAACCCTTGCATTCTAAAACACCATCTCGATCACCAAATGATAAGTCACGACCTATCGTTTAATTTGGATCGATGTGGTTTTCGAAGAATCAAAATTGATTCTTCCGATCCCGGTCTCATCGGAATCCAAACGCCATTTTAAGGGCCAAATTGTCTATTTAATCTTAACAGCTCAATTAAAAATTAAGAATTCACATAGCAGATATCACAGATAAATCATATATAATTATCATAGATATATCCAGAACATATCATAGAATATCATCGAACAGATATCAAAGTAAATCAGACAAGAATCATCAATTCATATCAACTAGTTTGATTAACTTAACTTAATTAATTACTTAAGAATACACTACTGATTCTGTTTAATTAATTACTGATTAATTAACTTATTAATGGTCAATTAGTTACTTAGTTAATCATTAATTATTAATTTATTAATCATCTAATCTTAAATTAATTAATCAATTAATTAACTTTTATTCATTAATTATTACTTAATTACTCAGTTAATTAATTTATTCTTAATTGTTAATTAATAACTTACTTATTAAAATTAATTACTTATTTAATTATCACAAATTATTTAAATTTATCATTTATTATCAATTTAATTAATTATATAATCCCTAATTAATCACTTAAGTTAATTACCATTTACTAATTAATTAGTTATTCTTAAGTAATTAATTAAATTTCCTTAAGTTAACTGATAAAAGCCAAGAATAATTTCTAATTACAGATTTAATTAAAAGTTATTAATTTAATTTCATGTATAAATTAATTAACATTCATAGTCACCTTTTATTGATTAACTATCTTTAAGGCTTTCCTTAATAAATTTTAAATCAAGTACTAACCTAACATTAACTAATTGCTTTACTAACTTAGTTATACAAAATACTTAAACAAAAAATATGCACGTCCATTCAGAAAGGTACCTGAGACCGCACCACCCTTTACTCGAGAAAATCTCGAGTTTCCCTCGTGTCTTCCCCACGTCTCTCTTCCCCATCCACCTTCTCCTTCTTTTTCCAGTTTCTTTCTTCTTCCCATTATTATTATTTTTTATTTAGCTTTAAGTTTAAGTTATAAATGAACAGCAGTAGACAACTCACGCAAACGACCCGGAGTCAACCCCGCAGCAACATTCAACAATCTTGGGTACAAGCACGCCACAACTCACTGACCAACGGACATCTCCTCGCCACCGTGCACGTGCACGGTGGTTCGCTTCGCCTCCGGCGACTCGCGCCATCACCCACAAATTCCAAATCGTCCCAATAACTAAATTTAAAACACAATTGTTCTCAAAGATGATCATATTGAAAAAAAGGCCTAAAGCTCGAACCAAAGTTTGAACAACACTGAGAATATTTGCTTCGCCTCACCAGTTTTGACCACTGGAGGCGAAATCACTTCGCCTACACCACGTCTAGACTCTCCTCAACCTCCACCTTAACGCATGTCGCACTCGATCAACCCGGTGAGGCGCAAATGGAAATTTTACAGAGCACAGGAAACATAAGAACGAAACCCTATGTTTAACTCGCCCCCAAAATTTATGCATTCGAAAAAAAAAATTGGTATTTTTCTTGTGTTAAATGGATTACAAGCTTGCTTCATATCAATTTACAACAATTAAAATTAACCCGATCATCCAAAATTGACAAAAACCCATTTCAGCTTCCTTTTAAAACTGCTCTTGTGATCTCTACTTAAAAATCATAATTTTTATGTTAAAAATCCTAACTATGTATATGAAATCAAAATATGTTATTGAATTCCTAAATTTAAACTTTCAAATTTTGACCCTTTTGATTTCTTTTACCTGTAACTTGAAATAACAGTATTTATAACATACTGTAAAACTTTAAACAGGTTTGCAGGCCTATGTTTTAAGATAAACAACTTGAATTAGCAACAATATCAAAGTTCAAAACATTTATATGAAGAAGTGTTTACAAATTTCTTTGCTTTGTTTTGTTCTGATATTCAAAATTCTGAAGGACAGCTATATGAACTACCAGAGCAACAGGAAGTACTCAAGACAACTTGTTTAAAGCAGACATCAAAGCACATATCTTTGTAAGTTAAATATACAATTTTAAATTGAAAATAAAAAGTTTACTCACCAAATACTTTATTGAAACAGAAAGCAATTTTGATGAAGGAACTGCAAGTTTGACTCCTGAAAACTTCACTGTCCTGAATTTGAACCAATTTTAATTTACAATGTAAAGCTATTTATTTCCTTCTCTAATCTCAGGTTTGTATTTAGTTTTAGTTAATTTTTTATAAACGAACTGATGGATATATATAGAAGTAACTGAATAATAATATAGGTTGTATCTAGACAGTTTCTATTTATAATGTCATGCTTTTTAATTGGCTAAGAATTATATACTGCAGAAGGAAATATCACAGAATTTCGGCTGCAGTACTTTACTTAAACAAGAAGTTGTGCTAATCTTAAATGCATGTTTTCATATTTGTTTCCATCTAATTAATGCTTATGCTTCATTTATGATAACAAGTAATTAATGTTTCAGATTCTTGTTTATTTTGTACAAGACACAGACCTGTTTTTACTAATTCGAAGTGATAAACTTTTGTTTCTTATGCCTATAAACTTACAGCAGCATATATGATAAATCTTTTTGTACTGGGCAAAGACATTTGAACATTTTGTGTAATTTATCATCTTGTACTTATGTACATTTTATCATACTAGTTTGTACAACCTGGCTTTAGAACTTGCTGAGCATATACGTATGTTTCTTTGTACATTTCTTATTTAGCTTTTTTTTTAAAGTGTAGCCTGGCTGTGTTTTGGGAGAACATACATATATAGTTCTTTTTTTTTGTTTACTTTATACTTAGCATTTTGTACATATATTATGTGAATAAATTTGTGTTCTTTTGCAAACATGATTTACACAACAAACATGTTGTTTAATTTTATTTTTTTAACAGCAGCTTGATAAATATTTGTTAAAGGTTTTATGTTGTACAATGAATTCTACAGGTTATTATTTTGACTTTATTAATTGTAATCTATTTGTACTTTAGATTTTTCAAGTATTTGATTCATAACATTGCATTGGTAAATTTTATATTCCTAGTTATAACTTATATTTGTATATTTATATTCTTAGTTACATTTTATATTTTATAATTATGGTTTATACTTATGTTTATAATTATGATTTATACTTGTTTTGTATGTTTATGTTTATGATCATTTATATTGTTTTATACTTAAGTTTTAAATTTCCATGTTTAATATTCATATGATAGGTTATTTTTAAACATTATTATTTAAAGTTTATAATTAGATATTCATGCGTATATTATCAAATAATAAAAATGTAGAGTCTTTGATTTGATTTTATTGAATAAGACAGATTTTGTTTTAAATGGTTTTGAAGCGTTCTATTTTAAATTCTCAAATTAAAACTTTCTTTTACAACACATATAACTGTTAAATATCAAAGATCTCATCAGTTTAAAAATTTAAAAGCTTGTATTTAATTTAAATTAGATTAAATATTTATTAAAAAATGCTATCAAAAATTCCGGGTTGTTACACTAATCCCCTACATCACAAAGCCGGGACCGAGTCAGATCACCCCGTGATTGGCGCGACCAACCACCCACTAAGCCGAAATAAATGGACATCTAGACAGGAATGACCTAACCCTGAATTGGGTGCTACCCACCTAGCCTTGCTGCACCTCCCCTGTTTTAGCCATTCCCGGTTGATGAGGCTTGAGGCTGTGATTACCTTTAGAGAACACATTTATCTTAGAATGCTCATCGTCCACCTAACGATGTTCTGAAAGCATTCAATCCATACAAGTTCGTTCCGGGTTCGAACGAAACCAAAGGCACTATCTCTTTGCACTCATTTTGGAATCACCCTCAGAGTCAACGACCATAGCCCTTGCAATCTAAATCACCATCTCGAACCTGTAACCACTATCTTCATCAAACTCATCACGGAATCACCCCCAGAGTTATACTGACGTATAGTTCTTACATTTCGAGTCTTCACTAAGCTCCACTTGGATTCATAACCTAACGTTTAATTTGGATCGATGTGGTTTTCGGATTATCCAAATATGAAAACCCGATCCCGGTCTCACTGAAACCAAACGCCATTTTAATGTCCAAGTTGTTTAAAGGTTTAAACAATTAAACTTATATTCAGGAGATATAAACAGATAGATGAATCACATTATCACAATAGATAATTCATATCAACATTCATCCCACAAAACAGCATATCACATAACAGAAATATCCAAATCATCCAGTATCAACCAATCACCCAATATCAATCATCCAATATCAATCAATCATCCAATATCAATCAATCATCCATAAACAGAATTGATTAACTCTTAATCAATTGGATTACCTTTAATCCTTCTTCATCTATTTATTCCAAATAAATGAATTAATCATCACTTAGTGATCTTCCTTAATTAATCTCCCTTGATTAGTTATACTTTAATTACATTCAAGTAATTATTCTTAACCATATACAGTAATTAACCTTTAATTACTATCATTAGTTACAACAATTAATGATCCTTCATTTACTTCCATTAATTAATCAATTATAATTAATTACATTAAAACTCAATTAATTACAATTAATTAATCACACTTAAATTAATCACTTTTATTAATCAATCTTGATTAATTAATTAATTAACTAATGATCCTTATTAATTGATAATTCCTTTAATAAATTAAATAATTAACTTGTAATTAATCATCTCATTAATTATAAACAGTAATTAACAACTTGTAATTACTTATCTTAATTAATTAACTTCTTGATTAATTATATTAATCCTTGATTTTTTTATCTAATTAATTAATCCTTAATTACTTCATTTATTAATTACAATTTTAATTAATTACACTTAGTAATTAATCTTAAATTAATCACATTCATTAATTAATTAATCATAATAATTAATTAACTAAACTAATTAAGTAATTAACCCTTAATTACTTACATAAGTAATTATCTTCTAATTACTTCCATTAATAAATCTTGATTATTCGCTTAATTAATTACTTAATAATTAATTCCATCATTAAATAATTCTTAATTCTTTAATTAATTAATTGCTCCATAACTAATTAACTTCAAAACAATTATATCAATTAAATCCTTAATTAACAACATCAAGTGTTTATCCATTAATCACTTCAACTTTAATTACTCCCATGAGTAATTTTCCACTAATTTTCCATAAGTACTTACCATTCTTAATTACATTCAATAATTAACCATTAATTACTTCATTAAGTAATTACACTTAATTAATTCATAATTAAGTGATTATTTAAAATTAATTAAACAATTAACTAATCATTTAAAATTAATTAAATAATTAATTAACTTCTTATATCTAAAGAAACTCTTTAATTAATTAAGAAAATCATTAAACTTTACTCATTAACAAATTATATCAATTAATATCATAAGTTCATAGCAAAGATAAATTAAACATATTTATCTTCATAAATTAATTAATTAATCAAATCTTAATAACTTAAAACAAACTTTTCAATTTGGTTCACAAAATTATAACATTAACCTTATTTGAAAATAATGCATTTAGAAGTCAAATTTAAAATTTAAAACACTTTAATTATCTAATTCAAACTTATTCATTTTAAATAAAATTTGAAACTTAAGTTTTTAAACATTACTTTAAAATTTTGCTTAAAACTTTGATTCAATATTTAAATTCATAACATTCTTTTTAAATTAAAATTCAAAATTTAATGAAGTTCATTACTTCCAAAAAGAAATCATTTTAAACAAATTTAAATTTTAAAATAAATTCAATTAATACTTTTTTGAAAGTTTGATTAACTTTTACTTCAAAGAACAAACTTTTTAACTTTGTAATTATATTTCCTTTTATACAACTTGAACTTGTTTTTCATTCAATCTACAGGTTTACAATTTGCAACTTTATTTATTCAAACTACAAGTTTCATTTGCAAACCTTATATCATTTTACAAAACAGACCAGAAAAGCACGCAACAAAAGTTAATCACCTAAATACCCCGTGCTAGCCTCGAGTCAAGTCCAAACTCCACCCACTTCTAGTCGACACTACGAAAATCACGAGCTCTACTTCAGAATGACCTCGTCTTCCCCAATCACCAAACTCTTCGGTTCCCAAATCGTGCATGGTGCACGTGCACCAACGCCGCCGTCCTCTGGCGAGCGTCGCTACAATCCCCTACAACCCCTCGATCTCATGCGAACACGAAAACCAACCCAGATCAAACAAATCTCACTCGAATCCAAATTTCGACCAAATGCTCGAATTACTGCAGAAACTCGATCCACAAATCCCATCGCCTCGGGTCATAGCAACCACCGGAGCTCCAATACCACCTTCAGAGCATCGCCGTAACACCGCGCTACCATCCCCCACCTCGCGAACACCTTCGGTCCATTAACCATGTCGCGACTATCACGACAGTCCAGCCGAAACCAAAAACCAACTAAAACCCTAATTCGATAAAATTCAAACAAATTCGATCATAGGAAAAATTCTGCGACATTTTTCCCCTCATCCATGATACAAGAGCAAGCTTCACCCAAGATTCCAACTCAAATCATTGATTCGACCATCGACAATTCGTCAAATTGCCGATACAATTCATCTCAGAATTCCCAAACGAATATCAATTTAAAAATTATGCAATGCATGTTAAAAATCATCATTTTTAACAACTAATCCATTCATATAATCCAATGCAGAAATTAAGTTGAGTGATTTTTATCATAAATATGAATTCCTCTGTTATTTCCATTTTAAACATCATTTGTGGTATTTAAAAATCCTGGAACTATTTTATAATCTTCATCATACAATTACAAACAACTTTCATTTAAATACTCAAGGCTAATATGGAATAGATTCGTAGATATTGAAATTTTTTAAGCAGAACATTCACAGTAAATCATTAGAGAACACACTTGAATGTTTATAAAAAGACAAGCTCACACAACATAAGCATACCAATTCATATAAATTCAAGCTAAAGAACTTTAACACAAGTCAATATCATCACATGCATGGCAGTAAAGCCCAGATCAAACTGTTTTTTTAATATTTACTCACCTGTTCAATTGCAGAAAACACAGCAGTTTTAATTTCCAGGCCTGAACATTTAATTTGAAAAAGCTTTGATTTGCTGATGAAGAGAAATCCTAACAACAATGGAGTCCTAACTTCAAATTCCCAATTATTGTTCTCTTAACCAGAGAAATCCTAACAACAATGGAGTCCCCAACTTCAAATTCCAAACTCCTTATCTCATATCTGCATAACTCAATAGACAATCCTAGGTTGCCCATTCTCTTCCTGATCAGCTCAACTTATGCTGATGCTTCCAGAAACAATTAGACAAAAGAAAACCAGTTTCTGGACCATATCCAACAGAAACTTCTTTCAAGATCCGTCGAAATCTAGAACACAAGCTCTACTTCCCAAGCAATAGCAAACTGAACTTGCTTCCTTTCTCGCACAGCTGCTACCACGCTTCCACTGCACAACTCCGATTCTGAAATAGATGAGAATACTGTTGATGAACATGAATATAAACTTATCCAATATATCCGGAAAAACTTTGTTCATCAAATCCATAAAATCTTAGTGACCCATCTGACTCGGTCACACAACCTTACAGCAGAAATCCAAACTCAAAAACTAGATCTGGCCAATCCAAATTCCAAAAATTTCTGAGCTGCTACACCAACTCTCCCTCTCCAGGAACCATCCTACTACCAGGCTAACTACCAAAATCTCTTCTGGAACCAAAACACTATGGAACTCAACTCCAGATGCAGACAACCTTATGATTACTTCAGTACCTCATATTTCTACATGAGAACCCTCAGTCTCAAACAAAAGATTGCCCAAGAAAAATTCCCAAATTAATCGCAAGTCACTTTTGCGATCCTACCTAGTTTGGATTCCAAAGAAACTGTCCTCTCTTTACTAATTAGAACAGCTTTAAGCTTTTCCAAACAAGGTTAACCCTTCAAGAAAACATTCACCAACTGCTCAGACTGCTGAAAGAAGAACCACCAAGATTCCTGAACTATCGGAGAAATGACCACACTGCTGCTTCCAAACTCTACCTCAAAGATACTGCAGAGCCAAAAGTCCTCCTCGTCAGCACACCGAACACTTCGAACTGCACTGCTACCACAGCTAACCAAAGACTTCTAATCCAAAGGCTCCTCGAAAATCAAAATGATCAACAAACCACAAAATAAACTTTCGAGATGGCAGACATCCTCTCAAGAAATTCGGGCTCCAAACAAAGCATCAAGATCTCGCTCTCCTTAAGCAATGACAAATGAGACCATGCCGAAGCAAAATAATTCATAGACCTTAGTCTCATATTCCAAAACAACCAACCTCCTTGCTAAAGATCCAGATAACTTCTACACAGACGAATCTTCCCTGCGGCAGGTAAAGACTGCTCCTCAACTACTTCTAAAACTGCTTCAAGATAAAACATCTTCTGAAATATCCATGGATACTGCATCTCATCACGCAGCTATCAAGATACCATTACTTACGTCTGCACTTCCGACAGATCCAAACTTACACTTCAAATATGGACTCTGAATTCTTTAAAAGATTTCCTTCGGATATCAGAGAAAACCTTACTCCAAACTAAACTCACTCGAGACAGAATTAGGTCTACAGTCTCGACAAATATATTCCAACCTCAAACATATGGACTACTTCCATCAGTGGTAGTCATGTTACACACACACACACACCAGTACTATATCTACCTCTAAAACTTATGTTGGAAAACCCGAACAAATAACCCAACAGATTAGGGGTGTGTGTGTATAGTTATATATAAAAATTACAAGTACGCTCTATCAAGGAAGATACCACTCCAGATCCTAGGTATTCACTCAACATAACGCTCTGATACCACATGTAGCAACCCAACTTTCTAACACCAGAAAGTTGCATCAGTAATTAAGAAAGAAAGGGATAGAAGAAGAAAAGAAAAGAAAGAAGAAACACAACAACATCAGATAACTCACAGCGGAACGAACGAAATATAATATATCACATAAAATATTACATAGTATCATATTACATCAGAGTACACAACATATACAACACATATTAGATAGTTATAAACTTCTGTCTAACTATACAACTCAAGATATCGTAAGATATAGATATCACACAAACACAGCGGAACCATAATATATCTACACGTGGAAGCCTCCCGCTCCATATCTCCTCCAGAATTCGTCAACCTAACCTGAAACCCTCGACTACTCATACATAATATGAGTACCTAAGAGTTTAATAAAACAGAAAATAAACACTCGGGTCAGACAGGGGTCTGGTGTGAGTAAACGGGTTAAAATTGCCTAACTTTAGAAAATCCTTTTAAAAGAAAAGGTATCACGTAAGACTTTCCACACATAAACATGGAAAAGTTTTTACCTTACGCTAACCAAAACATTTGATAGGAAATCCAGTGATATTATAATAGTGTATAGGGTTTTCAAGTAAATAAGAAATAGTCGAAATTGTTACATCTATTAAATTCCAGCTACTAGCCAAAAAAGTGGGTAATACAAACAAAACCATAAGGTCTCGTAGGAAGAATGGGTTTCCATCAATGGCAGGCCTACCGGGGTACCGCCCGTCACAGTACGTGGCCTTGATCACAGTACCAAGAATTACTCACAATCCCCTGCATCACAAAGCTGGGACCACTCCTTACTGAACAGTCCCGAGTAAGATCACCCCGTGATTGGCGCGACCAACCACCCACTAAGCCGAAATAAAGGGACATCTAGACAGGAATGACCTCACCCTGAAATGGGTGCTACCCACCTAGCCTTGCTACACCTTCCCTATTTTAGCCATTCCCGGTTGATGAGGCTTGAGGCTGCGATTACCTTTAGAGAACACATTTATCTAAGAATGCTCATCGCCCACCTGACGATGTTATGAAAGAATTCAATCCATACAAGTTCTTCCGGGTTTGAACGAAACCGAAGGCACTATCTCGTTGCACTCATTTTGGAATCACCCTCAGAGTCAACGACCATAGCCCTTGCACTCTAAATCACCATCTCGAACCTGTAAGCACTATCTTCGTCAAACTCATCACGGAATCACCCCCAGAGTTATACTGACGTATAGTTCTTACACTTCGAGTCTTCACCAAGCTCCACTTGGATTCACGACCTAACGTTTAATTTGGATCGATGTGGTTTTCGGATTATCCAAATATGGAAACCCGATCCAGGTCTCACCGAAGCCAAACGCCATTTTAATGTCCAAGTTGTTTAAAGGTTTAAACAATTAAACTTATATTCAGGAAGATATAAACAAATAGATGAATCACATTATCACAATAGATAATTCAGATCAACATTCATCCCACAAAATAGCATATCACATAACATAGATGTCCAAATCATCCAGTATCAACCAATCACCCAATATCAATCATCCAATATTAATCAATCATCCAATATCGATCAAATAATATCAATCAATCATCCATAAACAGAATTGATTAACTCTTAATCAATTGGATTACTTTTAGTCCTTCTTCATCTATTTATTCCAAATAAATAAACTAGTCATCTCTTAATGAACTTCCTCAATTAATCTCCTTTGATTAATTATACTTTAATTACATTCAAGTAATTATTCTTAACCATATACAGTAATTAACCTTTAATTACTATCATTGATTAGAATAATTAATGATCCTTCGTTTACTTCCATTAATTAATCAATTATAATTAATTACATTAAACCTCAATTAATTACAATTAATTAATCACACTTAAATTAATCAATCTTGATTAATTAATTAATTAACTAATGATCCTTATTAATTAATAATTCCTTTAATAAATTAAATAATTAACTTGTAATTAATCATCTCATTAATTATAAACAGTAATTAACAACTTGTAATTACTTATCTTAATTAATTAACTTCTTAATTAATTATATTAATCCTTGATTAATTATCTAATTAATTAATCTTTAATTACTTCATTTATTAATTACAATTTAATTAATTACACTGTGTAGTTAATCTTAAATTAATCACATTCATTAATTAATTAATCACAATAAGTAATTAACTAAAATAATTAAGTAATTAACCCTTAATTACTTACATAAGTAATTATCTTCTAATTACTTCCATTAATAAATCTTGATTACTCTCTAAATTAATTACTTAATAATAAATTCCATCATTAAATAATTCTTAATTCTTTAATTAATTAATTACTCCATACTTAATTAACTTCAAAACAATTATATTAATCAAATCCTTTATTAACAACATCAAGTGTTTATCCATTAATCACTTCAACTTTAATTATTCCCATGAGTAATTTTCCACTAATTAATTCCATAAGTAATTACCATTCTTAATTACATTCAATAATTAACCATTAATTACTTCATTAAGTAATTACACTTAATTAATTCATAATTAAGTGATTATTTAAAAAATAAACAATTAACTAATCATTTAAAATTAATTAAATAATTAATTGACTTCTTACATCTAAAGAAACTCCTTAATTAATTAAGAAAATCATTAAACTTTACTCATTAACAAATTATATCAATTAAGTATCATAAGTTCATAACAAAGATAAATTAACCATATTTATCTTCATAAATTAATTAATTAATCAAATTTTAATAACTTAAAACAAATTATTCAATTTGCTTTAAAAAATTATAACATTAACCTTATTTGAAAATAATGCATTTAGAAATCAAATTTAAAATTTAAAACACTTTAATTATCTAACTCGAACTTATTCATTTTAAACAAAATTTGAAACTTAAGTTTTTAAACATTACTTTAAAATTTTGCTTAAAACTTTGGTTCAATATTTAAATTCAAAACATTCTTTTTAAATTAAAATTCAAAATTTAATGAAGTTAATTACTTCGAAAAATAAATCATTTTAAACAAATTTAAATTTTAAAATAAATTCAATTAATACTTTTTTTAAAGTTTGATTAACTTTTACTTCAAAGAACAAACTTTAACTTTGTAGTTCTATTTCCTTTTATACAACGTGAACTTGTTTTTCATTCAATCAACAGGTTTACAATTTGCAACTTTATTTATTCAAACTACATGTTTCATTTGAAAACCTTAAATCATTTTACAGAACAGACCAGAAAAGCACGCAACAAAAATACTCGAGTTAATCACCTAAATACGCTGTGCTAGCCTCGAGTCAAGTCCAGACTCCACCCACTTCGAGTCGACACTACGAAAATCACGAGCTCTACTTCGGAACGACCTCGTCTTCCCCAATCACCAAACTCTCCAGTTCCCAAATCGTGCACGGTGCACGTGCATCAACGCCGCCGTCCTTTGGCGAGCGTCGCGACAATACCCTATAACCCCTCAATCTCGTGCGAACACGAAAACCAACCCAGATCGAACAAATCTCACTCGAATCCAAATTTCGACCAAATGCTCGAATTACTACAGAAACTCGATCCACAAATCCCATCGCCTCAGGTCATATCAACCACCGGAAGCTCCAATACCACCTCCCGAGCATCGCCGTAACACCGCGCTACCATCCCCCACCTCGCGAACACCTCCGATCCATTAACCAAGTCGCGACTATCACGACAGTCCAGCCGAAACCAAAAACCAACTAAAACCCTAATTCGATCAAATTCGAACAAATCGATCATAGGAAAAATTCTATTTTCCCCTTCATCCATGATACAAGAGCAAGCTTCACCCAAGATTCCAACTCAAATCATTGATTCGACCATCGGCAATTCGTCAAATTGCCGATACAGTTCATCTCAGGATTCCCAAACGAATATCAATTTAAAAATTATGCAATGCATGTTAAAAATCATCATTTTTAACAACTAATCCATTCATATAATCCGAAGCAGAAATTAAGTTGAGTGATTTTTATCATAAATGTGAATTCCTTTGTTATTTCCATTTTAAACATTATTTGTGGTATTTAAAAATCCTGGAACTATTTATAATCTTCATCATACAACTACAAACAACTTTCATTTAAATATTCAAGGCTAATATGGATTAGATTCGTAGATATTGAAATTTTTTAAGCAGAACATTCACAGTAAATCATCAGAGAACACACTTGAATGTTTATAAACAGACAAGCTCACACAACATAAACATACCGATTCATATAAATTCAAGCTAAAGAACTTTAACATAAGTCAATATCATCACATGCATGGCAGTAAAAAAACTATTTTTTTTAATATTTACTCACCTGTTTAATTGCAGAAAACACAGCAGTTTTAATTTCTAGGCCTGAACATTTAATTTGAAAAAGCTTTGATTTGCTGACGCAGATGAAACTGAATCCTGGCATGCTTTCTAATTTGATGTTTTATACAGTTGAAACTTGCAGAGTTGATCTTGATCCTATTTGAATGGCAGGTTTTCAATTTACAGGTTGAAGTTGATATGAAGAACTTCATTTGAATTGCAGTTTCTCATCGCAGATTTAATTTGTGGTTTTTTCTTTTGATTCAAATTTCAGGTTTACTTATTTTTTTCTTCAGCTGAGAATAGAAAATGATTTAATAAAAGAAGAAGGAGATGCAAAGTTTAATTTAAATTGAATTATGTTATGTATATTAAAATTAAAGAAAGTAAATGAAGACACTTGTAAATTAAACTTACATTTGTCATTCATCTCTAAATTTTTCAACACATGTCACTAACATGTGTTAATATGTTTACACATATTTCTTAAACATTTTTAAATAAATTTTCATTAAATTTAAATGATATATAAGCTTACTTATTTAATTTACTATAATAAATACTTATGTATGAATATATAAATTTACTCTTTTTAAAGAAAATATTATAAAACTAATTATAATACAAATATATTTCTTATACATGTATTTTAAAATCTATAACATTTATTTTCAGTGTTGAAGAAATAATTTTTAAAAGAAAGTTTGTTAATAACTTATATTTATAACCATTTAAATTTAAGCACTTTAAAGAAAACAAAAATAAAACATTGATTAAACCCTTTTTAAACTTATCATATTTAAAATAAACAATTATCTTATATTTGAAAACAATTGAATTGAACTTAAATTAGCTTTTGAAAAATATTAATTTTTAAACAAAGCTTTAAATTACAATATTCATATATATATAAATTATCAATAGATTAAATTAAATTTTAAAACAATTCCAAATTATAACATATACATGCATATATATGACAATTTGAAAACTCAATCTTTTATTTAAAACAAAAAATTTTCCTATCCATATTAGAATGAAAACAATTTTCCTATCCATATTAGATTTTCCTATCCATATATATTATAAATAGAATGAAATTTTATTAGCTTTGAAAAAATAAATCTTATCAATTTTAAATTGATAGAAAGATATTGATTAAAATTACCAGATTAAATATTTATTAACCTTTAAAAGATTAAATTTACCAATTTAAATTAAAATTATAAAGAAAAATTATCAAACCAATTTAATTATTAGTACAGTATATTAAATTGATATGCCTAAAATTCCGGGTCGTCACAGTAAAAGCATCAAATATATCAACAAATCTCTTCTGGAGATTTTTTTATTATTATTATCACTACTTCAGGAGTGAACAAATTTCTATACATTTATTTGGTTTAGTAGTTAATACCATTGGAAAATATTTTTAGAACTTCAAGTTTAATTTTACTTTAAAATAAAGTCTTTGTTTAGTACTTTAGATACTAAATTGTACAACTTGATTTTCATTATCAAACTTCAAGTTTGATTGTAATTGGAATTTACCATAATCTAAATTAGCTTTTCTAATAATTCAATGCTTCACATCTAAAATTTATATATTTGAGCTTTGATATATAAACCTTTTTTTTTGGAATGCAAACTTATATGTATAATTTTTATTTGAGAACTTCATGTCTTCAATATTAAATAAATACAATGAAATAAGAGAACTCTTCATAAATGTATTCGAACATGAGAATAGTAATACTATTTCTCTTTGAGGAAATAGTATTTATCACATTTGTAATGTTATTTCAACATATTATTTTTATGTTATGTCTTCTGGACATATCAACATCTTCTTCTGGAATTGCTCACTTATTTTTTTCATGGATTTATTTCAGGTTATGAAAACTTTAAATCTTTCACCTTCGCACGTATGAACTTCAGGTTCTTATTCTTTCATATAGATTTAATATGATCTTCTAGATACGTATTATCCTTATATTTGTTTCTCTAAGAAACAGTGAAATATTTCTTTTAAAAATATAAATCATGTGGTAAAATTATTTCTACGGTTCTCATTCAAACCGAAATCCAAACAAAAAAAATTCAAAATGAAAACCTTTTTTTACCAAACAATGGAATGAGATCTAAAAGTATAGATCTACAATAAAATGAGAACTAAAATGATAAGATTAATAGAGCAAGATCTATGAGGTAAGACATATGTATGTATGTATATGTATGTATGTATGTATATAATGAAATCTGGAAAATTAGATCTACGATAGATAAGATCTAAAAAGAAAATTAACAAAATAAGGTCAGAAATTACATTTTAGTCTATGGAACAACTTTAGTCTCAGATCAAATTTAAAATTATCACAAAAAATGGATATACATGAATGACAATTAAATAAGAGATCCGATGATTAAAATCTACAGATCTAAAAAAATATCATATGAACATGATAGTAAAATCTACAAGAGACCCGAAAAATTAGAATTAAAAAAATAAGATCTACAACAAAATAAGATCTGAAATACATGGACAAAAAAATAAGATGTACAAATATAATCAGATCCAAATAATTAGATCAATGATACAATGAGATCTAAAAGGAAAAAAATTAATAGAATGAAATCTCAAAGATTTGATCAATTAGATCAGAAAGATAGCTTACCGTTTAGAAGATTTATAAGAGCTTCATGCTGATAACGTATTATAAACTAAAAGGAGATAAGAAGCCATTAGAAAAGAGGAAAATCTTACTTACACTGATATCAGTTACATAAGATTGATTGATGCAATTACATTACATAGGCTCCTTTATATATAGGCATGTAGCATGAGATTGATCATATCCCATGATGTGAGACTAAATAGAAAAACACAAACCATATTCACTTTTATATTTACATATATTATAACACGAACTAATTTACAAATATTAAAAACGGATCTAAATTCCAACAATTCCAAACATAGATAAGTTGATATTCCAATAAGATTAGGGTAGTAATCCAAATTCTTAACAATACTATACAACCTATTTTAGATCTGAGATAAATCTTAATCAAATGAATATTCTAAATTCATACTTTTAGGATTGAAATCTAGGTCAGGTAGTATGCAATGCTAAATCAATTTATAAACAATAATATGTAGGCAATATTTATTATATTCAGATCATATTCAATTCGTTGCCTACAACATATACACAACTATCTAATTAGACATAAAAATCAAATAAAGTCCAACGACATTATTTTCATGTTATAACAAATTATAAAGCTTCTAGATTTAAAAAATCATTCTCCAAATTAGCCGGAAAATTCTAAGGAACAAAATAATGGCGTCCGCAAATTCGCTTTCTTCCTCGACAATCCTTTCTTTCTTCGATCGATCTTCCCATCATTTAATTCTAAGTTTGTTCCTCATTATCCATTCAACAGTCCTCAACGTTCATGTTGGGGATTTTGCGGTTCGAGATGAATTTGATGGCGATTGCAAAGAAGACAATGCTGTACTTCCGACTTCAAGGATCTACGGAATAGAATCTTTCAGACAATAGTTCAACCCATCAGGTACAAACGGGTTATCGAAATATCGACTTTCAGGATTCAATGAAGCCCTATAACAGCGTAATCGAATTCAAAATTTGTACGATTTTGATCCCACGAAGAACACTTTAGAACGATTTCTGATGATGCAATTTGTATATAATAGAATGAAGAGGAAGAGAAGAGCAATTCTGCAACGGTTTCTAAATCTGCAACACCTTGGAGGCATCGCAAAACAGAATGGTTTTCTGGCGTCGCAAAAATGCTCAGGGAAGAAGAAGAATTTGAAACTATTTTTGAAATGAATTATGGGTGTTGCTATTTAAAGTGTTGAAGAGGTGTCCATTCACAAAGCGTCACGACCGTTAGTAACGTACGCAACTGTTACGAACAGATTCAAAAATCAAACGTTGCATCCATTCATATTTGCAACGTTCAGAAAACGTTACAAATTCCCGCCATCAATTTTAAATTCTGAATTTCGGTTCTGGGTCCTTAACGGGCTGAAATCTAGCCCGAAACTGTTTACATATTGATTCAAAAATATTTTCAGATCCAAACCTAAAACCCGTACCCGTACCCAACCCGGCCTGGCCCGGTTCGGTCGGACGGACGGCGGCGGCTCGTGTGTGGTGTTGCATGACTTTTCTCCTCACAACAAAGCAAACATAAGGCCCCAACGTCCACTTGAGAGAGCTATACTTATACAAGTGTAGTCTTTATTTTTCTACAATGTGGGACTTCTCTTCTTCCTCTTTGCTTCTTCTCTTCCAAAACCAAAACCCAAACCCAAAAACTTTTGAAAATTTACAACAATGTCCCCCAATTTTCAAAATAAGAAAATAAATAAATAGGACAGCTGCATCACTAGACTGATTTCCTACATACCCAAGTGGGATCGAGCCTATGTAGTTCTAAGATTAAGTTTTGCATCATCGTGAAAACCAACACATAAATAAAAGGTATCTTTTAGATTTGAACCTTTACTTGGTGTAAACCATTCAAAGCCTTATCGAGATTCTATGGTGAATGAATCTTGAACCAAGTATCCCTAATGATAAAACTGGAACAATCACACATGTTGATTTCCTTAGGTAAAGTGTTCTGTATTGCTCAGCACGTTAATGGCCATGTGCTTAAATCCTGGTTCATGAGTCAATTTAGAAAGCGGGCTTACTTTCCTAGGAAACGGCCTGATTTCCATACTCATATAGGTAAGTCTCTTAATGTGTTTCTGCGATACACCTTTTAAGGTTTCTAGAGTTATTAAGGATATATATCCATCTTTTGTTCTTGTAGAATCCAACATTAAATATTATGGGATTATCGATTTAGTGTTCCATAATCATTCTCTTAACTTGTTGGTACCCATTGAACTTTGTCTATCCTTTTCAAGACATAAGTTGGGTTTCTGTTAAGGATGATCAACCTTCATTCACAGACCTTAGTCCTATTTTTTGTGACTTTATAGAAACTATTGCCTTTGGAAGACTCTTTGTCAGTGGGTCGACCAAGTTTTTCTTCGTTTCTATGTAGTCAACAGTTATAACTCCTCTTTAGAGTAACTGTCTCACCATTTGATGTCTTAGACTCACATGTCTAGACTTTCCATTATATGTCTTATTAGACACATTGTATATCATTGCTTGATTGTCACAGTTAATCAAGACTGATAGAGATGGCTTCTTCCATAAAGGAATTTCCATTAATAAATTCCTAAGCCATTCTGCTTCTTTACATGCATTTGCTAGTGCAATAAATTCTGACAACATTGTTGAGTCAAAAATACAGGTCTGCTTCTTGGAAGCCCAAGACACAGCAGCGCCTCCTAATGTAAAGATCCATCCAGTCGTAGACTTGGATTTGGATTCTACATTGTTCCAGGTTGCATTACTATATCCTTCTATTACAGCAGGATATCCTTTATAAGATAAACCATATTCAATGGTGCCCTTCAAATAAGCTAAAACTCTGGAAATAGCTTTCCAATGTTCGAAACCTAGATTACTCGTAAATCGACACAACACACTTATAGCATGTGCGATGTCTGGTCTAGTGCAATGCATAGCATACATAAGACTCCCAATAACACTGGAATACTCTATTTGTGAGATAGTACATTCAGTGTTCTTTTCAAATTTAATACTAGGATCTAAAGGAGTTGGTGCTGGTTTATCATCGTAATGACTTTTGTAGGAATTTCTCTATGTAATGAGATTGAGTTAGTAATAACTCCCCCTCTTTCCTAACAATTTTAATTTCCAAAATCACATCAGCCTCTCCTAGATCTTTCGTATCGAATTTAGAAGACAGAAACTTTTTAGTTTCATTCACACAGAATATATTGGAACCAAATATTAGCATGTCATCAACGTATAAACATATTATAACAATACCATTGTTATCCGATTTGCTATAAATACATTTATCAGCATCATTAACAAAGAATCCATATGACAGTGCAACTTTATCAAATTTCTCATGCCATAAAGAGATTTCACTAATTTGCAAACTTTCTTCTCTTGGCCTGGGGTTTAGAAACCTTCAAGTTGTTTCACATACATCTCTCCTTCTCTCCATTTAGAAAAGCAGTCTTTACATCCATTTGATGTATGACTAATTTATGAATTGATGCAAGTGCAATTAAACAGCGTATAGAAGATATGCGAGCAACTGGAGCATATGTATCAAAATAATCTACTCCATGTCTTTGCTTATATCCCTTAACAACTAATCTGGTTTTGAACTTATCAATGGATCCATTTGTATTCAACTTTTTCTTGAATATCCATTTACATCCTATAGTTTTAGCACCAGGAGGTAAATCAGTTAAAACCCAAGTTTTAATTAACATTATAGAATTCATTTCATCATTGATAGCTTCTTTCCAGAAATTGGAATCTCTAGAACTCATAGCCTCAGAATAAGTTTTGGGATCATCATCGACGTTCATTACATATTTAGTCGTATTAAGGACTTCGTCCTTACTGCCTTCTACAAGATATGTAATGAAGTCAGGACCATAGTCCTTCTCTATTCTTGCTCTTTTACTTCTCCGTTGTTCAGTACTATTATCTGGTACTGACACTTCCTTACTGTTTTGAGCAGGAGCATAATCATCGCCATTGATATCATTACTCATACTAGGTTCTGGACTAGATGATCTCAATGGGATCTCAACAGATTGATTTTCAAAAAATTCTACATCTACAGATTCTATAACTTCTAGGGTATCAAGAATAAGGAATCAATAAGTACTATTAAGTGAATATCCTATGAAAACACATTTAAATGCTCTATTTCCTAACTTTGGTCCTTTAGGGTCTGGTTTTCTAACATTTGCTAAGCAACCCCAAACTTTAAGTTTAGTTAGGTTAGCTTTCCTATTAAACCATAATTCATAAGGGAAAATATTATTATTTTTAAGTGGTACTCTATTTAAAATATAACATGCAGATAACATAGCATCACCTCATAGGTTATAAGGTAAATTAGAGCTTATGATCATAGCATTAACCATTTCTACTAAAGTTCTATTCTTCCTTTCAGCAACACCATTTTGTTGTGGTGTATATGGGACAGTACATTGGTGAATTATACCTTGTTGTTTACAAAACAAGGTGAATTCATTTGAGAAATATTCACCACCACAATCTAAATGTAATATTTAACTTTAAATCCTAATTGTGTTTTGACCTCTGCTTTGTAAATTTTGAATTTATCAAAAGCCTCATCTTTAGTTTTCATTAGATATACATATGCATATCTAGTACAATCATCAATGAATGTTATATAGTATCGGTTACCACCATAGTTGATATGATTTTTTAAGTCACCCACATCACTTTATACCAAATCAAGCAAACCAGTTTTCCTTTATACGGATTTAAAGGATTTCCGGTGTATTTTTGCTTGAACACATATTTCACATTTAGAGATGGTATCGAAATCACAATCAGAAATTAATCCTAATTTATTCATATTTCTAATGGATTTATAATTAACATGTCCTAATCTGCCATGACATAAATTAATAGAGTCAACAATATAAACAGAAGATTTCTTTATTAGATTCAACTTAATCACGCCGTTACAAGAGTATCCATGTCCAATGAATTTACCATTCTTAGACAACACTAGCTAATCAGACTCATACACCATCTTGAATCCTCCTTTGTTACGAAGGTATCCAGAGACCAAATTCTTACACATATCAGGTACATGAAATACATTGACTAACGTAAGAACTTTTTCAGAGGTGAGAGGAAGTTCTATAGTGCCATTTCCCAGAACTTTGCTTGGAACCTTATTTGCTCCAGTAACTTCATCGGCTTCTCCTTTATTTTCTTCGTAACTCTTGAAAAGATTACGGTCTTTGCAAATGTGAATGGTTGCTCCAGTATCGAACCACCAATCATTATCATTTCCACTAAGGGAGTTCGCCTCTTGCACTACAGCCACAAGCGAGTCTTCGATCACATTCACCTTTTGTTGTTTCTTCCGCAGATGGCAGTCTCGGGCATAGTGGTCGGGCTTGTTACAAAAATAACAAGCACCTTTCTTTTTGTTGTTGGTTTTGGAATGATTTTTCTTCTTAAACTGTGTCTCATTTTTGGCTTTAATTTATCAGTAATTTCAACATTATTTGCCTTAGAATGAGACTCAGTTTGCGAATTATCATCTAGATCTCGTTTGCGAGAGTCTTCTTCAATACGAAGATGACGCTGCAAACCGTCTAAATTATAATCCGTTTTCGGGTGTTTTATCTTTTTCTTATAATCATTCCAACTATGCGGAAGTCTAGAAATTATAACTCCAACAACAAAAGATTCAGGGAGATCAATTCCAGCATCTTTAAGTTGATTCACCAACAGTAAGATTTCACTTACTTATCCAATTATGGACTTATCGGTGACCATTTTGAAATCCATAAAATTAGAAATAAGAAACTTTTTATTACTTGCCTCGGATATGCGGTACTTATTCTCCAGGGCAGTCCAGAGTGCCTTCGTTGTTTTCAAGGTCCTATGAGCATTGTAGACTGGGGTAGATAGCGCATTCAAAATATGACCTCTGCATAGGAAATCGTCCTCTTTGCACTTTGCACTTTGCACGTGTAGCCTTTAGAACATCATTATCTTTATCAATTTCCTTCGTGATTTCTTCCAAGTTATCTTTCAAAATGTAGAACAACTTGAGGTGATCAGGAAAAATTTCATCGTCTCTTGCCAACGAGTGAAATTGTTGCCATCAAAACGCTCCAATCGAGTTAGATGCTGATTCATAACTTGTAAAGTGCTAGAACCTTCCATGGTTGAAGAATATTGTCTGAAATTTGTTGGGGATTCTACGGGTCGAGACGAATTTGATGGCGATTGCAAAGAAGACAATGTTGTACTTCCGACTTCAAGGATCTATGGAATAGATTTTTTCAGACAATAGTTCAACTGTGACGACCCTGACTGGACCTTCGAAAATCGGCAGCAAATATGACACTCGTATCAAATGCCGTAGATCCAAACGTCGAATCTGGTTCATCGGAGCTTATAACAGATTAAGTATAAAAACACAGCGCAAGAAAAAGAAATGAATATCATATACAACTCCAATGATACAATATCCAAGTATACAACAATGATATCAATACGATACAAGAATATCATAGACAATAAACAACAGCGGAAACGAATAACAAAAAGAGACAACTCCAATGATCAAACTGCAACTCCAATCCAATGGTTAAAGCCAAAACTCCAAACCAATAGCTCGAACCACCATCAAGTTACACAAAGACGAGCAAGGTCAGTGGTCCTTGAGTCCAAAGAACCCAATATCCAAGACATGAAAAGAATACCAGAGAGAGAGCTGAGATATACCAAATCGATATCTATATCTACTATCTGAAAAACCCAACTCTAGACTGCCCGTGTGGAAAATAGTGGGCACCCAGAGTTTAGAAAAGGAACAATAAACTCCAGGTCAGTCATGGGACTGGTATGAGCGAACAAAAACAGTATATCTTCAAACAAACAAAGAATTTCAAAACATTGAAATCCGTAATGTTTTTTGGAAAATTAAGCTACCATAAGGCCTCCCGACACACACACAATGCAATTGCACACATGGGGGAGATTTCTTCTTATGATAGTCAAACATGCTTACTACGCAAAATTCTTTTTGATATTATTATTAGTGCATAGTGGAAAACATTTCGAAAGTATAATATTAATCTTAGCCAGCATAGGTACCATTATACTATGCCTACTATAGCTACTATGTTAGATGGAAGGTTCTACAGCTAAAACCGTACAAGGCGCGTATTGGAGAATAGATTCCAACAAATGGTCAGGCTAAGGAACTTCCTGGGCCACATGGGTATGCCTCTAGATGGACGCCTCGAGAACCTAACCGGATCTCTGCCAACACAAGGCAGGGTTACCTTTGTAGCTAGGTAACTACTGACACGAGTATGCCATCCTCCGGTCGTAACCAACCTTTATCCCGGGATTCACCAACAACCACAAAGTAATAATTTTGCAGTAACTGCATAGGTTACGTATCTGGGCTCCATACCATGATACCACCTCTATCCAGAAGGAAATAAACATACCCTCAGGGGGCGCTACCCCCAAATAACCTTGCTGCATTCTTCCTATTTCGATCATTCCGGGTTGTGAAGTTCGACGAAGTCTCGTCCACAAAGCTACGCTTTTTACAAAGCCATGCTTTGATCAACAAATGATCAGCGGCACTTCGTATGCCACATTACCAAATTGGGAATGTATCACTAGTAACCATCAACTACATAACCTCTGAGCTCGTACGTCTCAGAGAAGGGTGTTAAGCTAAGAGAATAAATCTCCGCCACCAAACAGAAATGTATTTGATAGAAACCGGTTTTACATCTCAAAGTGTAATGTCAGACACACATCCATATAAGTCTGATTTGGGTTCGAACAGAACCGAAGGCACTTCCGAAGAAGCCCTTGCAATCCGTGAATCCACAATTCCGATCGGACTTGCCATCACTTAGGGAATCTCTATATCGTAGCTACTCGGCGCAGAGACAATCGATAGGTCATCCTATCATTCTTGCAAATACCCTGTCTTCACCACCGGTCTTCAAATGTTATCCATAACGTCGTATCATTTTTCGGAATGGGCTATATGACACAAGGTCCTCTCCAGGCTAAACCGAATAATGAGCGTAGAGTTTAAAAACATATGGATATGGATTTCAGTTAAGTCACAACTTCAAAATTCAAAACTATTTCAAATGGTTTAACCCAATTACCATTTCAAATCTTTAAACAAAAGATTTATTTCACAAAGTTTACCCAGTTTCACAAAGATCCATTCATGGATTTCAAAACAAATTTCCATTTCGAGTGGATTAATCCATTTAATCTTAAATCAAAGATTTAACTTATAGCTTTCAAAACGTTTCCTAAGATTCATTCATAACTTGGAAAACCGTTTTGTAATTCAAACTTGAAATTCCTATAATACAAGTTGGAAATTCATTTCTTATATGAAAGCTTTTATCATTTGAAGAAAAAACAGTTTCATTTTGGAAAAATCTGATTTCAATTATACAAGTTCAAGTTTTTCAAACCTGGGTTAAATTTAATTTCCAAAACAACACTTTAAAAATGGTTCAAAAACCCATATAACTTGTATGACCTTTTACTTCATAAATTCTCAAAATAGAATCTAATTTCAAATTCTGAATCTAAATTTAAGCTGAATTATTAAATTTCAAAACTTTATTAAGTTATTCAAAGTAACTTTTATTTTAGAAATTCTTTTCCAAAAGCTTTTCATTTTAAAACCCGATCCATTTCCAAAGCCATTTGTATTTAAATATTTGACTTTTAAAACTATTTTGAATTAAATCCAAATATCTGTGACTTAACTGATTTCCTTGTGAAATCCATATTTGTGTGTGTATAAGTGTGGTCCAGGGGTTTAACACAATAGTGCAACATCATTCAATCATCATAGATCAAAACACAGAAATATAGTTGATAAACGGTATAAACTATAACGCTTATCTTTCATTCACAGATTCACGGATAATAAACGGATGTATCACAAATAAATGAATAAATTATATACAGCACAATTCTTAGAACAAAATATCACAGATCAGATAGGATAATCAATTCGAGGCATCTCATACAATACGATCATTCATAAGTAAGGTCAAGCATTTAATAATCATTTATAAGCAGGATCTCCAATTAAATTAATTACTTATGGATTAGTTATCCAATCCTGATTTATTAATTACAAATCATTTGATATAAATTAATTTATCAATCACCTTAATTAATTTAATTATTCTTAATTAATCATATTAATTAAATCAACTTTTAAACAAATTACATAATTAATCAAACCCTTAATTAATTATTTTAAGAAATTAAACCTTTAATTACTTACCATTAAGCAATCGTCTCATAACAATTAATCATTAGTTACCAATTAATCTTTATCATTGAATTAATTTACTTTAATTGATCTTAATTAATCTTATTTATTAATTAATCCTTAATTTAACACTTAATTAATCCCTTGAATAATAACAAATAATTAGACTCAAATTACTAATCATCATTCAATTAATTACATCCAGTAATTATCTATTAAGTACTTCTCTAAGTAATTATCTCCAGTAATTACACTAAGTAATTACGCTTATCCAATTATCAAATGGTTTTCTTAAATTAATTAACCTAAATTAATTAACTTAACTAATCATATTATCATAATTAATTACAATAAGTAATTGATCTCTTAATTACTTCCATTAAGTAATTATACTTAGCAATTTACAATTGATTATCTTAATTAATTAATCTAATTAATTATCAAAAATTAATCACATTAATTAATTACTTAATAATCCTTAGTTAATGATTTTCATTAACAAATAACATTTCTTTCAATAAATTAATCTCTAATTATAAATTAATCTAAATCATTAATTTATAAATTAAATAAATAAATCATTCCTTAATTACCTTATAAATTAAATCAATTTCACACCTTAATTATCTTCTAAGATAATTTATTTCTTTATTAATTATTTAATTAATATTAAAATGTATTTTAAAACATTACCCTTTTGAATTTAAATTTGAATTCCATTTTGAATTTAAGATTCAAAATGATTTACCATTTAAACATTAACCAAATTTAAAAATCAATTTGTAAACTTTTAAAAAAATGTAAGAACATTTTACTTATATATGAAACTTATATAAGAAAAAGCTTTTAAACTAAATTTCTTAACTATGTAAAATCAAACTTTAAAATACATGTCTTGCAAATTCAAGTTTTAAACAATCCATATACTTTCCATTCAAAAAGAAAACTTTTACAAAACAATTTTCTCAAAATCAAGTTAAACATTTGTTTGAAACAAATTTACTTTTTAAAAGCTATTTTATTTAAACTTTAAGATGCAAAAGCTTATTTGAATCTAAACTCCATACTAGATTTAAACTTTATTTAAATCTGGCTCACAAATTTAAATTCTATTTAAATTTGTTTTAAATTCCACTTGCAGTCAGGTTTTCAAAATAAAAACCTGAAACAATACAAACTGACCTGAGAAAGTCAAACTGCTTCGAGTCATAACCCCTTCTGCTTCGAGCCAAACACGAAAATACTCAAGTCGACCCAAGGCCAAACCCACTGCTTAAAACAAAGATCACCAGAAAGGATAAAAATGCACGGTGCACATGTACCATGGCTCTGGCCAACTCCGGCCACCCTCCAGGCCTTCCCCACATTGCCAACCATCACCAGACTTGATCACGACCACCGGAAATCCAATAATAACTCGAAATCGAATTCGAGTTAGCTAATCTAAAACTTGGAAACATAAACAGAATCCAAACCCCAAAACCTGTCAAAGCTTCGACCAAGCTTCTCCGACCACCAGATCTCCAACACCACCGGCCATAGCCTCGACTATGCTTCAGCAACCATTTCCCAACACCCTGTAGAACTCGATCAACCATAGTGATCAAACGGAGAAAATTCATCAACCCAGACTAAACTAGGTTTACAAATTCTAAATTTCAACTACCACCGCCACCCTACTCTGATCATCATCACCTATTTTCGCCAGACACTCTGGTTACCCATTGACCTCCAGCCTTGATCCCAAACACCCAGATCAACTGGATTGTCAGAGATCCTTTAAAAACCCCAAACTGATCAACACAGAATTGCACTTTTTATACTTAACTAAAAAATGAGATTTTAGTTTCTAAAATCATTATCTAGTATAGGGATTCAATTCACGTCACTGAATTGTTAGATTTACATAATTGAATTTTACACAGATTCAAACTATCCTGTTTCTTTTAGTTTTTCCAGAGCAGTTTTTAAGTTATTTTAACTTAATAAGATTTTTTTAAACTTAACTTTAAAATCAAACAAACATTGGTTGTTTAGATGCTAGGTCCTAACAACAATTAGATCCATCAGAAATGAAGTAAGGTATGAGCTTTAAATCATAAATACAGATGTGTTACAGATTTCAACATGCAGGCAATTATAATCACATATACACAAAAATTTCACAGAACAATGCATATAAAAATGTACACACAAACATACCTTTTAGATATTAACATGCAACTATATTCAAACTTAAGTTATTTGAAAGTGTTACTCACCTATATGATTGAAAGATAGAGTAGTGCTTTTGGAAGCAGTTTTGAACTTGAAACTGTAATTGCTGATGAAACTTTGATTTGAAACTTGAAACTTAGATGAAGAATGCATGCAGATGATTTCAGACTTGAATGTATATAGTCAAACATACATGCATGTTAACATTCATGCAAACAATTTCAACATCATATCAGAATCATATGCAAGAGGGGTGGTTTGCTCACCTTGTATGAAGAGTAGAGAATGTAGGGAAGCTTGAAACTAGACTTGCTTTTGTTCTTAATCTTTTTACTTCATTAATCTGAAAGTTGATCTTTGGTTCATTGAATCTGCAGTTTTGATCTGAGTAGAACTTGGATCTGAAGCTTTAATGTTGCATTTGATTTTCAGGTTTGAATTCATTTCCAGGTTGCACTTTTGAATACTTGAATTTGATTTTTATTTTTTTGTTTCCAGGTTCCTCCATTTCTTCCTTTTATTTGTAAATTTGTTTTCAAGGTTTTTATTTTGATCTTGATTTCTCAAGTTTGAGAAATTCTGAACTATGAATCAATATTGAGAAATTGGATTACTTCTTTCTTTATATATTTTTCTAATTAAAAGATGATGAAATGCCACTTGCCTCTATGCAAGCTAATTTAATTACAAATGTTTTTTAAATGTGTTTTAAATAGTATACACTTGTGAAATTTTGTATATTTATGTTTATATCCTTGTCTTGAATTTATTTTATAAACTTTGTTTAGGTCCTTTAGTTCATAAATTTACAACTTAGTTCATAGAAATTTTTAAAAGAAAGAACTTTAAATCTTTTTGTTAAACTTAGATATTGCGCACATGTGTGTGTGTATATATAAATTATACTTACATAATCTTATCTCTTTATTTTATTTTTTGGCAAAGCCAGCGGGGTTAGAAATGGACCCCTACCATTTATTGATATACCAAGAAGATTTACAGAGGAGGAAACATTGCCACCACAAGCAGCAAGATTAGGGGAACAAGATAAACAAAGAAGACACAGCATATCAAAAAAAAACATATGAAAAGAAAAGGAAAAGAAAAAACAAGAAAAACAAACATAGGACACTCAAGACAGGCAAGACATGAATTCAGGCTCAAAAATGTGGTTCGATGCAACACTACCATGTCTCAAACCTTCTAATATACTAGCTTTCATTTGCGCGGCAGTTCTTCTTTTCCCGTTGAAGATAATTGCGTTCTTTTCCCCCTATATGATCGATATAAAAACTTTCAATGTGAACAGCAAAACATATGAGGATTCAACTTTCCATCTTGTTGCCTTGAAAATGAGATCCCATTCTATCTCACTAACCAAACTAACTCTCCTGGATGTAATAACAACAGTGCTGATCCAAGACCACAACATGTTGACGAAAGAACACCTAAAAAACAGGTGTAGGGTATCCTCTTCCTCCTCCTGACAGAAAACACAAGCAATGTCTATGTTTATGCCACTCTGACGCAGCCTACATTTCGTCAAAAGTGAATTACTAAAAATCTTCCACAGAAGAAAGTTCTACCTTTCAGAATCATGATTCAACCAAATTCGCTTGTGCCAACTTAGTGTGACTCTGTCAGTTTGCCTAACTAACTACTTGTACATGTTACCAATTCTGAATCTATCGCTACAACATGTCCAAGCAATACCATCAACTGGTGACAGTAAAACATGACATCCTCCCAAAGTACTCCAAAGTTGTCTAATAACCTGATTACTGGTATATGGCATGACAGAGACACCATCAGCAATGTAATTGCGCGCATAAGCATAAAGAGATATGCAAGTTTGAATACACTGATTGTAAGTAAGAATGTGATTCAGGATAGTTCCTTCTTTCACCCACGGATCACACTAGAAGGAAGTACAACCAGTTGAACCAATTCCAGATTTAGCATATGCCAGGATAACAGGTCTAAGTTTGAGGATGCTACACCAAGTCCAGCTAGAAGAGTGAGGAATTGCCATGGTCCAGAAATTTTTCTTACCAACCATAAACTTATGCGACCATTTAACCCATATACTGTCCCTGTGATTCAAGAGATCATCAATGTGAGAGACCATTGCCGCACGATTCCAAAGTGACATATTTTTAATCCCAAGACCTCCTCTTGACTTCGGCATTTCAAGTTTGGTGAAGGAACTAGGAGTAAATTTTCTAGATTTAATTGATCCATGCCATAAAAAATTTGACATAGCGCTCCTTATCATTCTGATCAATTTTGAAGGTAATGTGAAGGTTCTAGACCAGTAAACTGTCATGGAGAAGATTATGGCGTTAATAAGGGTGAGTCTTCCAGCCTGACTAAGGAACCTGTTAGTCCAAAGAGAAAGTCTTGCCGTAATACGTTCATACAAAGGAGTACATTGAGCAATGGAGTTCCTTGAAGTAGCCAAAGGTATACCTAAGTACATGGAAGTATCAACCCGATGAGATATGGAAGTTAAGCTGGAAATCTGATTGATCATATTATAACTAACTCCAGCAATCATAAGGTCAGATTTATTCAAGTTAATAGCCAAGCCAGTGATTCTGTAAAACAAATCAAGGCTCTTCATAATTGAATTAACTGTCGGTAAAGTTGGCTTAAAAAAGACAACTAAGTCATCTGCGAATATAAGTGAGGTGATAAGAGGATCCTTACACTTCGGTGGACCAAGAAGCTACCTTCATGAACTTGTTGTAACAAAATCTGAGTAAGAACTTCCATAACAATTATGAATAGGTACGCAGACAGGGGATCGCCCTGCCTTATTCCCTGTCTGCTACTAAAATATCCTTCATTGCAATTGTTGACCATAATAGAAAACCAAGGAATAGAGATGCAAGTTTCAATCCAGGCCACAAAATGCTTTGGGAAATTCATCAACCCCATAATTCTAACAATAGAATTCCATTGCAAGGTGTCAAAGGCTTTGGATATGTCAAGCTTAAACATAGCTCTGGGAGAGACATGTTTGGTATTGTATACCTTAAGTAATTCAAGCGACATAAGAACGTTATCAAGAATACTACGACCAGAAAGAAAAGCGGTTTGATTGGGAGATATAACCTTAGGGAGAACCAACTTAAGCCTATTAGCTAATACCTTGGAGATGCATTTGTATATAGTATTACAGCAAGAAATTGGCCTAAAATCAGAGACACAACATGCATTTTTCACTTTAGGAATCAGGGTTATGTTAGTTGCATTAACAGAACCAATCATTTTGCTTTTATTGAAGAAGTTATGAACGGCCTTCAAAAATACTGGGCCGACAGTCTTCCAGCTAAAAGTGAAGAAAAAGGCAATGAAGCCATCAGGACCGCCAGCGGAGTTAGCATTGAGTGAGAAAAGTGCCAATTTTATTTCATTGTCAGTGATTGCAGAACAGAGAAAATCATTGTCTTCAGATGAGATTTTAGGTAAGTTAATTGAGTCAAGATTGTCAAGAACATGATTAAATTGATCACTATTGCCAAGCAATTTACTGAAATATTCAAAAAACATGTTAGAAATAATGGGTTGGTCAGTGATGTACTCACCGTTGTCGTTGATGAGAGTGCTGATAGATTCTCGAGACTGTTTGGCTTTAAGGGAAGAGTGGAAGAAGGAGGAATTTCTATCACCTTCCTTGAACCATTGCATTCTAGATTTTTGTTTAATCATTGAGTCTTCAAGTTTTAATGCTTCAAACAGCTGAGAAGATAAGGTTGCTTCCTGCGCAGCTAAGTCGCTGTTTAACATGTCAGTCATCATGGTCTCTTGCACATGGAGGAGCTGTTGCGCGAGAAAGGTGGAGGACAAGTTCCCATTACCAAATTTGCTGGCTGACCACTCTTTCAAGTCAGTTCTCACCTGTTTCAGTTTACACTGCAAAATATACATGGGGTTACCAAAGAATAAAGTGGACCAAGCCTTACTAACTATTTGAGCATAATCAATATGTAGAGCCCAGGCATTAAAAAATTTAAAATGAGATTTTCTTTTTCTCACAGCAGCGCCGAAGGATAAGATTTGAGGTGAGTGATCAGATAGGCCAGCCATAGGTAGGAGATTGAACATATTGGGCCATTTGGAAAGAGCAGCTTGATTAGAAAAGGAGAAGTCAATTTTGGAGAAAGTGCGAGGCATAGACCTACTAGAGTTATTCCAAGAATAAGGGGCACCAACTGCAGTGATCTCAAAAAGGTTCGAGTGTGATAAAGCACAGCTCAAAGGTCTAATTTGTTGTATGGACAAGGGATTGCCACCAAGACGGTGAGATTGAAGGATTGAGCAATTGAAATCTCCTGTAACAGTCCATGGATGTGTTTCCTGTCTGAATGAAGGCAGGAGATCCAAAAAAGTTTGTCTTGCATTTACTGAGTTTTGACCACATATAACAGTAAGGTAAAAGGATGTGGAAGAAGATAAATGAAGACGGTGAAAATGAATAAGTTGAGAAGTTGAGATTATATTAGATAAGGTAAAGATAGAAGGATTATATAAAACAAGTATTCTACCATAAGGAGCCTCAGAGAGGTTATGAATCATCATCCAAGTGGGATTAATGATTTGAGCAGCTTTGGAAGAGAGAGTAGCATCAAGTTTGGTTTCCAGAATTGCGAGAAGACTAAGAGAATAAGTGGAAATGATTTTTTTACACTGATTATGTTTAACTACCGAGTGAGCACCTCTAATATTCCATGCTCCAATGTTGTTTAACATTGATCAACTAACTGTTTGTTGCGAAGTTTCTTCTTTGAACCCCTGGTAAGAGGGGTTATTGAGCATTTGATTCTGGAAATGTTGAAGAAAAAGTTGAACCATCACTTGGATCAAGGTCAAAAGAAGCAGGGGGTTTAGATTTCTTAGTAGTCGAATTACTTGATGGCTTCAACACAACAAGATTAGTGTTGCTGGACGAGGGACGTGTATTAGAGAGGATTAGGGATGCAGGGGGGGGTGGTTTCCACGCAGTTGGAGCTGGGATTTGAGAGTAAGGAAGTTCAGTTTCTTGATGAGTAGCAGAAACAAATGATGTTGTATATTTTGTTTAAACAGCACCACAGTTGGCAGCCAAGACCTCGTGCATGTGCACAGAGGGAACGTGCACAGTCATGAGAGGAGACATTGAATAATTCAAATTATCATCAGTTGACATTTCAGTGATGGGTGCTACTGGTGTCATTGACAGAGAAATATGGGTTGGGGGGAAAGTTTTCTATGATGATTTTTCGAGGTGTATCAGAATTGTTAGTTTCATGGTTATATGTTGAGGGTTGGTCTGATGTATTGCTATGTTTGGGATCAGTAGGTTGGTCTAATGTGACTTCTGTTGTACCTTGCATGCATGAGCAATTCAACACAGTAACAACAGATGAAAAATTACCCATTTCATTTACATACTTATTCCTTTCTACTGATTCAAAATCATTATTCTCAGCAAGAACATGGAATCCATTACTACACTGCAAACTATAAGGATCAATCTCAGTGTGTAATTCACCTTCTTCATCATTTGGAATAGGAATATCATTATCATTTACTCCTTCTTGAACATTATTACTTGGCTTGTCTAAATTCTCAGAATTATTAACTTCATGATCAGCATTCTTATGGTCATTTTTAACTATAGTTTTATTCCTCTTTCTTTTATCATTTTTCACAACTCTCCATTTATGCTTCCTCTGCCTCATGATTTTTCTCCCTACTTTACTATTTTCCTTCAGCTTATCATCATTAGCATCCACTGGGATGTTAAACAATTCTTTCTTCTCTGTACCGACAGGGGAGATTATCTTATCACAGTTCGACTCATTATGCCCAAATACATGACAACTACTACAAATATCTGGTTCCCAGTGATATTCAACATGGATAATTTAGGTCTCACCATTAAGGAGCTGCACTGGGAAAGAATCTATGAGCCCACGATCTGGTTTAATCTCAATTAAACACTTAGCATTGGACAACCTTTCCAGCTTCTCTGTCGACTCATCCATACATACTAGTTTACTTACTCTGCTTGCTAGCTAGTTAATCCCCATAAGAGACCAGGAAAACATTGGAATATCCGAAAAATTTACCCACACCGGGACAGAGGAGGTACTTCCACAGGCATTTCCAACATATGGGTTCCATTGTTTGACAATAAACAATTTGTTACGCATAACTATTGGGTCACTTTGCAGAATCCTGGTTCTATCATCATCACATGCTAGATGAAATAAGAATAGGAAACCATTGGAACGAAATTTAATTGATCCTTTCAGCTTCCAGTATTTTTTCAGAAAACTAATAACAATGGAGTATGACAGCGGTTTATCTAGGAAGAAACCAACTAAGTAACCATTCCACTCATGAGTACCAGCGTCAATCACGCAGGAAGGAGGAATCATAATTTCATTAGTGAACTCAGGGGTCATCTCAACTGGAATGTACTTCCCCGCGTTACTCGGCTTACGCTTAAAAAGTGAAGTCTACGGCAGTTGAGTTGGAAGAGACTGAGGCAAAATAGGCGATAATGGTGAGGAGGAGGAGGAAGGAGGAACCGAAGAAGAAAGATTGGCAGTTATGGAAGGCACTGAGAGTGAAGGACCAAAGGAAGACCTTGGGTGTAGGAGGGTTGGAACAGAGGATAGAGGCGATGGTGGGTCGGGGTGGTCAGAAGCAAGGCAATGGTGGATTAAAGGAGTAGGTAGGAGAGGTTTGGAGGTCGAAGGAGAAAGGACGAGAGAGGTTCGAGGAAGAAGGGGAGGAACATTGGATAGAGACAGGGGAGGGTCAGGAGGGTCAGGCGCAGGGCGTTGGTGGATTGATGGAGTAGACAGGAGAGGTATGGTGTAAGAAGAAGGAATGACAGGTGAGGTACGAGGAAGGACAGATGAAGAGGAAAGGTGGACAAGGATGGAGGTGTCAGCCATGAAAAAAGATCTTATCTCTTTATTTAAATTGCTTACAAATGTAAAATTGTATAATAAATTGTTTACATATGTATCTTGCATGTGTTTAATTGTTTTTAAATTTATTTTCTATTCATTTGTACACATTTTGATTTGTACTTATACAAATTTATAACAAATGATTTTGAAATCAAATTAGATTATATACCTACAATTCTAATTAGATACATATATATTGTTTTCCAAAATACAACTTTTAAATCCAATTAATTTTATAAAAATATTACTTATTGAATTTCAATCTAAAAATCAAATTTCAAATGATAATCTATTTATATAAATAAATAAACATACTTCTAATTAAATTTGGAAATTCAAACACAATTTAGATTTTTATTACCAAATCTTCAAATTAATTCTCAATTAAATTTAAAATTAATATCCATAAACAACTAATATTTTATGTACAAGCATGGATTGTTACAAGATTAGTGTGGATTGTTACAAGATTAGTGATATGTACGAGCGTCTTGTCTGTCAGAGCAACTCTGTTATTTTTCCTTGGCATTAGAGAATCTGGCTTGGTCACAACACGGAGAGGCAGAACTTGTTTCTGTGGAAGACACTCAATAACTGCTTGAAAATTAAGATAATGTTGAGACAGAGGTGAGTCATCATTGATACAACTTGCTGTTTCTGTCAGGCAGCTGATGAGGATGCTCTGCATTTGTTTTTTAACTGCCAATTCATCCATATGTTATGGTGCTCGATCAACTCTATTACCACTGGTAGGACTGTTTCTTTGATCAGTGAAGTTGAATGGGACTTAATATACAAAGCAACGAGACGGAATTATGAATCAACATATGTTACTGTTTACTCTTAAATTCTTCATCAGTATGATATGGGATGAGAGGAATGCAATTATTTTCCCTGGTAAAAGGAAGACTCTCAATCAAATGAAAAGTAGTATAGAAGAGGGATTGAGGAATGGAATAAATGCTTTTAGGCATGTGTTTCCTTCTGCTTTCCTTAATTCTCTCCCCTGATGCTATGAGCCTATGGTGTGTGTCTCTTTGTTGTGTGTTTTTACTTTTCCTTTTATTAATATGCCTGTCCTTCTTAGTTGTCATGTTCTCTACTTCTCGCTTGCCTTGTTAGTAGCTTTGTTCTTCTCTTCTATGTAACTCTTCTTGGTATATTAATAAAAATGGTAGGGGTCCATTTTTTAACCCCGTTGGCCTTGCGAAAAAATATTTTATTTTATTTTGAAAAACTCTATTTAATTCATAAATTTAATTTCATTAATTAATTAACTATCAAATTATCTTAACTAAAATTTAAGGGATGTTACAGATTCCCCCTTAGAAAATTTCATCCTCGAAATTTAAAAGTAGGGAGACAACAAAGAAATATAGAAAGATCGAGAGATGAATCACCAGATCAAATTAAAAATCTATTCTGCATTTGGCTTACCAAATCAGAATATCACTTATAATTATGAGAATGGACTCATTCAATACAAGACACTCGGGTCACCAGATCTACGAATATACAGGGGTATTGATTAGTTTAAAGGATAACTAACCACTCGTAGAATATACCTGGACCCAACAGAATAAACATATATATGGATGAAATCCAAAAATTTTAGTTTATACAACCAAAATATACCTATCAACCATAGTAACCAAAGCAAACAATTCATCCAACAAACAATTCTGACCCATCTGGAGTTTGTGTCTCATTCAAATATATCAAAGCTTCTTCCTGGAGCTGTCAGGAATCATCAAAGGATTGAGTAGAGATGATGAACAAAAGAGATTGATAGGAAAAGATTGTTTCCATTGTTGTTACAGGGCATTAACCATATTGGTATTTCCCTATCCCCTATCTCGTCCTCTTCTCGCACTCATATTCATTGTCAGTGGATGGAAGAGAATTTACTGAGGCATTCAGATGGATATCTTAGGGATATACACATTCTAGGGTATACTTCACCCTATCTCTAATGAGTCGCTTAGTGTGTTATACTCCTGATCTAAAGTTCAACCTTCAGCTCTGATACCAACTGTGACGACCCTGACTCGACCTTCGAAATTCGACACCAAATACAACACTCGTATTCAAATGTCGCAGATCCAAACATCGAATCTGGTTTGCCGGAGGTTATAACACATTAAGTATAACAACACAGCGGAAGAAAAAGAAATGAATATCATATACAACTCCAATGATACAATATCCAAGTACACAACAGTGATATCAATACGATACAAGAATATCAGAGACAATAAACAACAGCGGAAAACGAATAGCAAAAAGAGACAACTCCAATGATCAAACTACAACTCCAATCCAATGCTCAAAGCCAAAACTCCAAACCATTAGCTCATACCACCATCAAGTTGCACAAAGACGAGCAAGGTCAGTGGTCCTTGAGTCCAAAGAACCCAATATCCAAGACATGAAAAGAATACCAGAGAGAGAGCTGAGATATACCAAATCGATATCTATATCTACTATCTGAAAAACCCAACTCTAGACTGCCCGTGTGGAAAATAGTGGGCACCCAGAGTTTAGAAAAGGAACAATAAACTCCAGGTCAGTCATGGGACTGGTATGAGCAAACAAAAATAGTTTATCTTTAAACAAACAACAAAGAATTTTAAAACAATGAAATCCGCAATGTTTTTTGGAAAATGAAACAACCATAAGGCCTCCTGGCACACACACAATGAAATCGCATACATGGGGGAGATTTCTCCTTATGATAGTCAAACATGCTTACTATGCAAAATTCTTTTTGATATTATTATTAGTGTATAGTGGAAAACATTTCGAAAGTATAATATTAATCTTAGCCAGCATAGGTACCATTATACTATGCCTACTATAGCTACCATGTTAGATGGTAGGTTCTACAAGTAAAACCGTACAAGGCGCGTATTGGAGAATGGATTTCCAACAAATGGTCAGGCTAAGGAACTTCCTGGGCCACATGGGTACGCTTCTGGAGGGACGCCTCGAGAACCTAACCGGGTCTTTACCAACACAAGGTCGGGTTACCTCTGTAACTAGGTAACTACTGACACGAGTATGCCATCCCCCGGTCGTAACCAACCTTTATCCCGGGATTCACCAACAACCACAAAGTAATAATTTTGTAGCAACTACATAGGTTAAGTATCTGGGCTCCATACCATGATATCACCTCTATCCAGAAGGAAATGAACATACCCTCAGGGGGCGCTACCCCCAAATAACCTTCCTACATTCTTCCTATTTCGACCATTCCAGATTGTGAAGTTCGATGAAGTCTCGTCCACAAAGCTACGCTTTTTACAAAGCCATGCTTTGATCAACAAATGATCAGCAGCACTTCGTATGCCACATTACCAAATTGGGAATGTATCACTAGTAACCATCAACTACATAACCTCTGATCTCGTACGTCTCAGAGAAGGGTGTTAAGCTAAGAGAATAAATCTCCGCCACCAAACAGAAATGTATTTGATGGAAACCAGTTTTACATCTCAAAGTGTAATGTCAGACACACATCCATACATGTATGTTCCGGGTTCGAACAGAGCCGAAGGCACTTTCGAAGAAGCCCTTGCAATCCACGAATCCACAATTCCGATCGGACTTCCCATTACTTAGGGAATCTCTATATCGTAGCTACTCGGTGCAGAGACAATCGATAGGTCATCCTATCGTTCTCGCAAATACCCAGTCTTCACCATCGGTCTTCAAATGTTATCCATAACGTCATATCATTATTCGGAATGGGCTATATGACACAAGGTCCTCTCTCGGCTAAACCGAATAATGAGCGTAAAGTTTAAGAACATATGGATATGGATGTCAGTTAAGTCACAACTTCAAAATTCAAAACTTTTTCAAATGGTTTAACCCAATTACCATTTCAAATCTTTAAACAAAAGATTTATTTCACAAAGTTTACCCAGTTTCACAAAGATCCATTCATGGAGTTCAAAACGAATTTCCATTTCGAGTGGATTAATCCATTTAATCTTTAAATCAAAGATTTAACTTATAGCATTCAAAACGTTTCCTAAGATTCATTCATGACTTGGAAAACCGTTTTTCAATTCAATTTTGAAATTCCTATAATACAAGTTGGAAATTCATTTCTTATATGAAAGCTTTTATCACTTGAAAACAAACAGTTTCATTTTGGAAAAATCTGATTTCAATTATACAAGTTAAAGTTTTTCAAACTTGGGTTAAATTCAATTTCCAAAACAACACTTTAAAAAAAATGGTTTAAAAACCCATATAACTTGTATGACCTTTTACTTCATAAATTCCCAAAATAGAATTTAATTTCAAAATCTGAATCCAAATTTAAACTGAATTATTAAATTTCAAAACTTTATTAAGTTATTCAAAATAACTTTTATTTTAGAAATTCTTTTCCAAAAGCTTTTCATTTTGAAACCCGATCCATTTCCAAAGCCATTTGGATTTAAATATTCGACTTTTAAAACTATTTTGAATTAAATTCAAATATCTACGACTTAACCGATTTCCTTGTGAAATCCATATTTGTGTGTGTATAAGTGTGGTCCAGGGGTTTAGCACAATAGTGCAACATCATTCAATCATCATAGATCAAAACATAGAAATATAGTTGATAAGCGGTATAAACTATAACGCTTATCTTTCATTCACAGATTCACACATAATAAACAGATGTATCACAAATAAAATGAAAAAATTATACACAACACAATCCACAGAACAAAATATCACAGATCAGATAGGACAATCAATTCAAGGCATCTCATACAATACAATCATTCATAAGCAAGGTCAAGCATTTAATAATTATTTATAAGCAGGATCTCCAATTAAATTAATGACTTATGGATTAATTATCCACTCCTGATTTATTAATTACAAATCATTTGACATAAATTAATTTATCAATCGCCTTAATTAATTAAATTATTCTTGATTAAACATTTTAATTAAATCAACCTTAAAACTAATTACATAATTAATTAAACCCTTAATTAATTATTTTAAGAAATTAAATCTTAATTACTTACCATTAAGCAATCGTCTAATAACAATTAATCATTAATTACCAATTAATCTTTATCATTGAATTAATTTACTTTAATTAATCTTTAATTAATCTTAATTAATCTCATTATTAATTAATCCTTAATTTACCACTTAATTAATCCCTTGATTAATAACAAATAATTAGACTCAAATTACTAATCATTATTTAGTTAATTACATCCAGTAATTATCTATTAATTACTTCTCTAAGTAATTATCTCCATTAATTAAACTAAGTAACTACGCTTATCCGATTATCAAATGATTTTCTTAAATTAATTAACCTAAATTAATTAACTTAACTAACCATATTATCATATTAATTACAATAAGTAATTAACCTCTTAATTACTTCCATTAACTAACTATACTTAGCAATTTACAATTGATTATCTTAATTAATTAATCTAATTAATTATCAAAAATTAATCACATTAATTAATTACTTAGTAACCTTAGTTAATGATTTTCATTAACAAATAATGTTTCTTTCAATAAATTAATCTCCAATTATAAATTAATCTAAATCATTAATTTATAAATTAAATAAATAAATAAATAAATCATTCCTTAATTGCGTTATAAATTAAATCATTTTCACACCTTAATTATCTTCTAAGATAATTTATTTCTCTATTAATGATTTAATTAATATTAAAATGTATTTTAAAACATTACCCTTTTGAATTTAAATTTGAATTCCATTTTGAATTTAAGATTCAAAATGATTTACCATTTAAACATTGGCCAAATTTAAATATCAATTTATAAACTTTTAAAATAAATGTAAGAACATTTATTACTTATATATGAAACTTATATAAGAAAAAGCTTTTAAACTAAATTACTTAACTATGTAAAGTCAAACTTTAAAATACATATCTTGCAAATTCAAGTTTTAAACAATTCATATACTTTCCATTCAAAAAGAAAACTTTTATAAAAGAATTTTCTAAAAATCAAGTTAAACGTTTGTTTGAAACAAATTTACATTTTAAAAGCTATTTTATTTAAACTTTAAGATTCAAAAGTTTATTTGAATCTAAACTCCATACTAGATTTAAACTTTATTTAAATCTGGCTCACAAATTTAAATTCCATTTAAACTTTTTTCAAATTCAACTTGCACTCAGGTTTTCAAAAAAAAACCTAAAACAATACAAACTGACCTGAGAAAATCAAAACCGCTTCGAGTCAAACACGAAAATACTCGATTCGAACCCAAGGCCAAACCCACTGCTCAAAACAAAGATCACCAGAAAAGATAAACATGCACGGTGCACATGTACCGTGGCTCTGGCCAACTCTAGCCACCCTCTAGGCCTTCCCCACATTGCCAACCATCACCAGACTTGATCACGACCACCGGAAATCCAACAATAACTCGAAATCGAATTCGAGTTAGCTAATCTAAAACCTGGAAACATAGACAGAATCCAAACCCCAAAACATGTCAAAGCTTCGACCAAGCTTCTCCGGCCACCAGATCACCAACACCACCAGCCATAGCCTCGACTATGCTTCAGCAACCATCTCCCAACACCCTGTAGAACTCGATCAACCATAGCGATCAAACAGAGAAAATTCATTAACCCAGACTAAATAGGGTTTATAAATTCCAAATTTCAACTACCACCGCCAACCTACTCTGATCATCATCACCTATTTTCGCCAGACACTCTGGTTACCCATTGACCTCCAGCCTCGATCCCAAACATCCAGATCAACTGGATTGTCAGAGATCCTTTAAAAGCCCCAAACTGATCAACACAGAATTGCACTTTTTATACTTAACTAAAAAATGAGATTTTAGTTTCCTAAATCATTATCTAGTATAGGGATTCAATTCATGTCACCGAATTGTTAAATTTACATAATTGAATTTTACATAGGTTCAAACTATCCTGTTTCTTTTAGTTTTTCCAGAGCATTTTTAAAGTTATTTTAACTTAATAAGATTTTATTTAAACTTAACTTTAAAATCAAACAAACATTGGTTGTTTAGATGCTAGGTCCTAACAACAATTAGATCCATCAGAAATGAAGTAAGTATGAGCTTTAAATCATAAATACAAAGGTGTTATAGATTTCAACATGCAGGCAATCATAATCACATATACACAGAAATTTCACAGAACAATGCGTATAAAAATGTTCACACAAAGATAGCTTTTAGATATTAACATGCAACTATATTCAAACTTAAGTTATTTGAAAGTGTTACTCACCTATATGATTGAAAGACAGAGTACTGCTGTTGGAAGCAGTTTTGAACTTGAAACTGTAATTGCTGATGAAACTTTGATTTGAAACTTGAAACTTAGATGAAGAATGTAAAGAATCGATTCTTCGACTTTCGAAAATCGACATTAATACGTCCACTGTATCAACTAACCGAGCAATCGAATGTCGGAAAACTGAACCCTTAGGGTTTAAGTAGAAGAAAGAAAGAAAAAGCAACAGAAACAATATCAGAATCTCACAATCGCAGCGGAACAACATATAATAGATAAATGAATAATCTTTAATTCAAAAGAACTATATCAGTTATTACATTACATTATCTGAGTTTACAACAACAAACAGCGAAAAAGAAATACTATGTACTAGTTGATACGCCATGCCTTCCAGCTTGCTCCTGATCTCCACAGTAACTCCTGAATTTCCAGAATGACCTGATAACCTGACTCTAGGCTGCCCGTGTGGAAAATGATGGGCACCTAGAGGTTAGGAAGGGAATAATGAACTCCAAGTCAATAATGGGACTGGTGTGAGAACTTAAAACATTTTATCTTTAAAAACAAACAAAGAAATATTTTAAAATAGATCTGCAATGCTTTTAAAAAAATGTAACTACCACAAGGCCTCCTGCTACACACACAATGCAAACGCAGAATTGGAGGAGATTTCTCCTTATGATGGTTAAATATGCTTGATACGTAAATTTTCTTTGATATTATTACGATAAGTGCAAAGTACAGGAAAAACATTTCGAAAATACATTATTAATCTTAGCCAGCATAAGTACCATTATAATATGCCTATTATAGCTACCATATTAGATGGCGGGTTCTACAACTAAAACCGTACAGGGCTCGTATTGCCTCTTTGGATTCCAACAAATGGTCAGCCCAAGGAACTTCCCATTGCCACATGGAAACGCCTTTGGAAGGACGTCCCGAGAACCTAACTGGATCTTTGCCAACACAAGGCCGGGTTACCCCTAGCTGGGTAACAACTGACACGATTATGGCATCCCCCGGTCGTAACCGACCTAAATCCCGGGATTCACCAACAACCACAAAATATTAAGTTTGCAGCAACAACATAGGTTAAGTATCTGGGCTCCATACCATGATACCACCTTTATCCAGAAGGAAATGACATACACTAAGGGTGCGCTATCCCTTAATAACCTTATCGCATCTTTCCTGTTTTGACCATTATCGGGGTGTGAGGTCCGACGAAGTCTCATCCACAAAGCTACGCTTTTCATAAAGCCATGCTTCGATCAATCAAATGATCAGCAGCACTCAGCATGCCACGTTACCAAATTGGGAATATATCACTAGTAACCATCAACTACATGACCTCTGAGCTCGTACGTCTCAGAGAAGGGTGTTAAGCTAAGATAATAAATTCTTCGCCACCAACAGAAATATATTTGATAGAAACCAGCTTTACATCTCAAATTGTAATGTCAGACACACATCCATACAAGTCCGTTCCGGGATCGAACGGAACTTAAGGCACTTCCAAAGAAGACCTTGTAATCCGGATATTCACTAATCACGACCGGAATTCCCATCACAAAGGGAGATAAAATATCTATATCGGGGATCAGCCGATGCAGAGTCATTCGACGGTAATCCTTCCGTTTTCAAAAATATCCGGTCTTCAACACCGGTCTTCAAATGCTATCCATTATGACATATCACTATTCGGAATGGGAATTATGACCGAAAGGTCCACTCCCGGCTAAACTGAATAACGAGCGCTTATTTTAAAATAAGTGTAGCATTCAAATTCAAGTAAATCACAACAAATACCCATTTAAAGGTTAATGTTGATAGTCGGTTATTTAACTATCAAAGAAAACCAAAAATATTCAATACCATAGCAATCACTAGGCCCTTTTTATTAATCTTCCATAAATTTAATAACTTGCCAAATATTCACTTCAATTTATCTTTAAAAAGATATATTCTCTAAACCATTTCAATTTCCACATTGGAAAACATTTCCAAATACTTATTTTACAATAAGTAATTCACAAATCTATTTATTTTCAATACTTAGAAAATATTCATTATACTTAAATCACGATTAAGTATATATTGTATTCTTTTAGGAAAACAATCTTTTAAACACATTTATTTGAGTCAAAACGAATGTTGCGTAAAACATCGTTACGACAACCTAAAATCACTAGTATAGGGATTCGAAATTAAGATAGATATATAAATCCCAATACTAAAAAAACATTTCCTTTCGAAAATCATTTACTATAACAACAGTGTTATAGTCCACCATTTCCTTATTTCTCGAAAACGTCTATTTCAACAATGAATGTTGAAATCTATGGTTTTGATAGTTAATGCATTTTAAAACATCTTTAAATCATTTTAATTCTATTTAAAAGATCACTTCCTAAAACATTCCTTTGATATATTATTAACTGTCCAAAATCGTGAATATAAATCGTTTACCTAATTCACACTTCTACATATTTAATTTAAAGGATTATCCAGTATCCAAAATCGTGGATATATCTCCTTAAATAACTTTCATATTTACTTATCAAATTCAATTGGTTTTGGATTTATAAAACAACGTTTATAAATTCATACACACACACACACACATGTATATATATATATTTTATAAAAAAAACTTCAACTTATAAAATCCCTTAATTAACAAATTCTATTTATATCTCATTTAAATTCCAAAATCCAATTTATAAGTTAATTACTTATAAATCTTTTACTTTACAAAATCTATTCATTTGATAGCTTCACAATTCGTAGATTCTATCCTCTTATAATATGCATTTACAGCATCATTTTAAAACATCTTTAAAACTCCTTTATAATTTCATCACTTTGATTTATAAAAATCAAATTTTATAAATCTTATATATAATGCTTTTATAATAAATTCAAAAATCTAAATTTAAACTATTTTATAAAATTATTAACTCCATATTTCAAAAATCACATTTCAACTATATTTCTAAAAAAATCATAGTTTTTATTACATTAAAATTGTAACATTTATTTATTTAAAATGAATCAATTCCAAAATTCAATAAAATGTACACTTTTCAAAAATCACTTTGAAAATCCTTTTAAATTCGAAATCGTTACTTTAACATTTTTAATTTTCCAAAATAGGCCAAATGCTACAACAACACTAAATATAACAATCACTGCATTCAAAACATCATATATCAATATGATAACAGAATATATCGCAATATCTGTAAATAAATCAATATGGGTAAGGAATCCAGTCGGATCCCTCCAACCTGTTTCCCTGCATTCACAGATGTTAGCACAATACCAATCCCGTTCCAATACGGAATATTCGCGGTACATGGGTTTATATAAAATATTATCCGCTATTATGTGGCGCAATAGGGTCCTATCCGCTATATAATGTGGGAAATCAACTCCAAGTACATATATAATACCAATTCCACTTCAAGATGGAATTATCGTAGTATATGTGTTTAATAAATAACATCCGCTTAATATACGGTGTATAGGGTCTATTTCAATACAACAGATAACAATTTATCATCCAAACATACAATCAACATAATCAAGCAATTTCAAATTGCACTATTTAAAATTTAAATCAAAGCAATTTCGATTGAGTGAGAAGTTCTCACCTTGTTTCCTATAACAGTTGTTGTGTTTTATTTCAAATAAAATTAAACGAGCATTTAATTTTACCCAAAATTTTCACTAGCTCCAATCAACTCCAATCTAGCTCCATCGCGTAGTATTCGTCAATACGAATCAAACGCAAGTCGTTTCGTCCAAAATGGACCTCGTATGAAAGAGTTACAACATTTTAAACATTATACAAATTTTAATAAAATTAATTTACATTTTATTTTTATATTTTATAACCACTTGCATCTGGCCGTTCGTTTTTTTGTTCACGAGATCAAGGCCATAGCCTTCTTCTTCTTCCCATCAGGTTGAATACGCGCGCAGGAACCCATAGCCATCAACGTTCTTCGAATTTATCGCGCCACTACAACAAGTTATAGGATGATTGAGCAATGGCGATCGAACGGCCACCCCCGCCCCTACCTCTGGCTAGGAGCATGTGAAACTCGGTCCCATCCTTACATTGGAAAATGTGCCCGACCTATTGACGAACGCAAGCAATTATCTTCTTCCATGTCTTGCCATTTCAAATCTCGACTGTTGGACAGCTAGCACTCGTTGAGCTCTTCATTTTTCCAGTTGGAAGTTTTCAATGAAAGTCGATGGATTGTGAGAAAATAGAGGAGGAAGAAGCACAATTTTCGGCCATTAGAATTGAAAGTAGCGGCCAGGGTTTCTGAATTAGAATTTGAGTGTAAAATAGAAGATGTGAGGTCCCTTTATAGAAAAATTACGCGACACTATTCACCCGAAATTTTTCTGAACTCCAAACGAAGCATGCCGCCTGGCATTTATAATGTTTTACCCCTATTCCGAACGCAATGTAATATATATCGGGAGCCAATTCATTCAAATTTGGAAGATACGATTTCAAATTGGCTATTTAAATTTAAAAATTCACTCAATCCGATTTCAGTGCGTTTTAGCTTGCCCCAGACAAACCGTAAACCCGATTGACACGAAATTTGAAACCATACAATAATTTAACATTACGGATCCGATGAAACTAGTTTCGTCGAAATCTGAGACTGTTTGAAAAATGGCTATTTTTACTCGTCAATTAAATATTAAAATATTCAATTTCTGCAAATTAACTTTTAATTCAATTTTAAAAGTTGTGTAACATCATTCTAACTCCAACATGATTTAATACAACTTTACAAATCAATTTAAATCACTTTAAACCTAATTTCCAATTATTTCTGTAATTTCATATATTAATTTATTGATTTAAACTATCCAATTAAATCTAAATATTCGAAATAAAATTTATTCGACTTACAAATTTTACTTGTTAATATTTAAAATCAATTAAATATACGAATTTCCAATGATAGAAATTCTGGGTCGTTGCAAACTTCCCCCCTTAAAAGAATTTCATCCTCGAAATTACCAAGTAAGAAAAAGATACAGAATCTTTTAACTTTTCAAAACCATTCAAATTAGGTTTCAAATTCACTTCAGTGTTTAACTTTTCCAAAATCCAATAGTTAAACTTCTTACAAAAACTTTACTAACTTTTCAAATCATACTTCGTTATCTTTTCAAAATTTTCCGATTTTCTCAAAAATATTCTAATGCCTTAAATTTACTAGAAAAATTCGCCATAGTCTCCTTTGCGCTGCTCGATCCGAAAAAAGGGCAATATATATATATCACAAATATACATCTCATCAAAGTAATAACGCATCCCGTAGGAAAAAAAATGTAAAAGTACGGTATGTAATCCGAGATATGTACCTTATAATTTATTAGCGAGCATATACAGCTAATATAGCGTGCAAGCGAGCTCCAAAAGCGAAGCAAGCGCAATACACACCTACTAAACACTCAACAAACAAATGAGAACCATGTATATAGAAAATAATATCGACATACAACATATAATAGTACAACAACTACATATGCCAATATAGCAAATGCAACAAAAGCAATCAATGCAACCACCAAGCAACTATCATTCAGCAACTTATGCAACAAATCCATATCAAATCAATATACATTCACTTCTCATTAATATTTAATGAATTGATTTTTCATTTAATCACATTTGATTCATTAACATTACTAACATTCATTTATTCATATTCAATTAGTTTATATTCACTAATTCACATTCAAGTTAGTTCACTTCCACATTCAAATCAAATTTCATAGCTTCCCATTTATCAATTTAATTTCATTAACACTTAATGAATTATATACAATCAACTAACGATCATATAACAACAAATGTATATCCAATACACCCAAATTTATTGAATTTACATTCAACAATTCATATTCACTTTGACTAACTTCAATTTGGTTTAACACTTTTAATTCCAATTGGTTGATATTAAATTGACTTCCATTCAATTATTCAATTGTTTTTCTTCAACTTCATTAGCTTCTAATGAATTAACACTGACATTCATTATTCTATATCAATTCTTTTACATTCGACTGATTAATATTCAATCCATTTATTAATTCGATTGCTAATTCATTTAACCATAAAAGTTGAATTTCATTTATATAACTCAAGTTCACATTCATCACTTCACTTTATTCTTATACTTCGATACCAAAATCAACTTCATTCAACATCACTTAAGTTATATTCCATTTAAACATCATTTGTTTAACTTAACTTAAATTTCTACTTATAAATCCAATTCAAATTCCAATTCTAAAGTAAATTCTATTTAACTTTTACCAAGTCAAATGTCATCACTTATTCATATTCATATCTCGTTTTGCTTATATTCAACAATTACAACTTGGATTTTATTTCAAATTTATTTATCACAACAAAACTTCAATTTTCAATTTACTATGGTAGCAAATCCATCACACAGAAACTTGAAAATGATATTGATGATGCTGCGGTCATCGCCCTTATTATTTCCCAACAACAGTAGTGAATTCAACGCTTAATATTCTTCAAAAAAAATTCTTTTTCTTATAAATCACATTTATAAGTCTTTTTCTTATCTATTTTCACTATTTAACTTTTAATTTTGGAAAATAATTTCCAAAATAAACATGATTCAACATTTTCAATTCATAGTTCAAATTCATTTTTATTTACAACTCATATTTATAAATATATTCATATGGTTTCACTTCTTATATATAATATTATTTCACAATTGTAAATCACATTAATTATAATTCCATGCTTAATAATTCGTTTGCTTATACAAGTTATCTTTTTAATTAACTTATATATATATATATATTCTTGCATTTTCAACAACCAACAAATCAATTCAGATACACTTTAATAATTTCTGAAAAATTATTTCTTTATATATAAAATATAACAAAGGTAAAATTATTTCATTTACCCACTTTAAAATGATACTATGTCGGTTTACCTCGTTTAAGAGTTTAGAAATCCATATCGAAACAGTTGGCCAGACTGCACCGACCAGAATCTGTAAACAATCAACCGATAAGTCAACACAATACGATTTTTTTTATATTCACTAACAAATACGCGCTCATATCTATTATTACACTTACACTCATTCTAGAGTACTACCGACTCTATATCTAATGAGTAACACCCAACAGAGCTAAGGTTGTCACTTGACCATAAGCTCTGATACCAAATGTAAAGAACCGATTCTTCGACTTCCAAAAATCGGCATTAATACGTCCACTATATCAACTGACCGAGCAATCGAATGCCAAAAAACCGAACCCTTAGGGTTTAAGAAGAAGAAAGAAAGAAAAAGCAACAGAAACAATGTCAGAATCTCACAACCGCAGCGGAACAACATATAATAGATAAATGAATAATCTTTAAATCAAAAGAACTATATTAGTTATTACATTACATCACATTACATTACATTATCAGAGTTTACAACAACAAACAGCGGAAAAGAAATACTATATACTAGTTGATACGCCATGCCATACAGCTTGATCCTGATCTCCATAGCAACTGCTGAATTTCTAGAATGACCTGATAACCTTACTCTAGGCTGCCTGTGTGGAAAATGATGGGCACCCAGAGTTTAGGAAGGGAACAATAAACTCCAAGTCAGTCATGGGACTAGTGTGAGAACTTAAAACAGTTTATCTTTAAAAATAAACAAAGAAATATTTTAAAATAGATCCGCAATGCTTTTAAAAAATGTAACTACCATAAGGCCTCATGCCACACACACAGTGCAAATGCAGAATTGGAGGAGATTTCTCCTTATGATGGTTAAATATGCTTGATAAGTAAATTTTCTTTGATATTATTACTATAAGTGCAAAGTGTAGGAAAAACATTTTGAAAGTACATTATTAATCTTAGCCAACATAGGTACAATTATAGTATGCCTACTATAGCTACCATATTAGATGGCAGGTTCTACAACTAAAACTGTACAGGGCTTGTATTGTTTCTTTGGATTTCCAACAAATGGTCAGGCCAAGGAACTTCCCATTGCCACATGGAAACGCCTCTGGAAGGACGCCTCAAGAACCTAACCGAATCTCTGCCAACACAAGGTCGGGTTACCCCTAGTTGGGTAACAACTGACACGAGTATGCCATCCCCCGGTCATAACCGACCTAAATCCCAGGATTCACCAACAACCACAAAATAATAAGTTTGCAGCAACAACATAGGTTAAGTATCTGGGCTTCATACCATGATACCACCTCTATCCAGAACGTGACATACACTAAGGGGGCACTATCCCCTAATAACCTTGCCGCATCTTTCCAGTTTTGACCATTATCGGGGTGTGAGGTCTGACGAAGTCTCGTCCACAAAGCTACGCTTTTCATAAAGCCATGCTTCGATCAATCAAATGATCAGCAGCACTCAGCATGCCACGTTACCAATTTGGGAATATACCACTAGTAACCATCAACTACATAACCTCTGAGCTCGTACGTCTCGGAGAAGGGTGTTACGCTAAGAGAATAAATTCTCCGCCACAAACAGAAATATATTTGATAGAAACCAGCTTTACATCTCAAATTGTAATGTCAGATACACATCCATACAAGTCCATTCCGGGATCGAACGGACTTGAAGGCACTTCCAAAAAAGCCCTTGCAATCTGGATATTCACTAATCACGACCGGAATTTCCATCACAAAGGGTGATAAAATCTCTATATCGCAGATCAGTTGATGCAGAGTCATTCGACGGTAATCCTTTCATTTTCGAAAATATCCGGTCTTCAACACCGGGCTTCAAATGCTATCCATTACGACATATCACTATTCGAAATGGGATTTATGACCCAAAGGTCCTCTCCCGGCTAAACCGAATAACGAGCGTTTATTTTAAAATAAGTGTAGCATTCAAATTCAAGTAAATCACAACAAATATCCATTTAAAGGTAAATATTGATAGTCAGTTATTTAACTATCAAAGCAAACCAACAAATATTCAGCACCATAGCAATCACTAGGCCCTTTTTATTAATCTTCCATAAATTTAATAACTTGCTAAATATTCACTTTAATTTATCTTTAAAAATATATATTCTCTAAACCATTTCAATTTCCACGTTGGAAAACATTTCCAAATACTTATTTTACAATTAGTAATTCACAAATCTATTTATTTTCAATACTTAGAAAATATTCATTATACTTAAATCATGATTAAGTATATATTTTATTCTTTTAGGAAAACATTCTTTTAAACACATTTATTTGAGTCAAAACGAATGTTGCGTAAAACAACGTTACGACAACCCAAAATCACTAGTATAGGGATTCGAAATTAAGATAGATATATAAATCCCAATACTAAAAAAGCATTTCCTTTCGAAAATCATTTACTATAACAACAGTGTCATAGTCCACCATTTCCTTATTTCTCGAAAACATCTATTTCAACAGTGAATGTTGAAATCGATGGTTTCGATAGTTAATGCATTTTAAAACATCTTTAAATCGTTTTAGTTCTATTTAAAAGATCACTTCCCAAAACGTTCCTTTGATGTATTATTCACTGTCCAAAATCGTGAATATAAATCGTTTACCCAATTCACACTTCTACATATTTAATTTAAAGGATTATCTAGTATCCAAAATCGTGGATATATCTCCTTAAATAAGCTTTCATATTTACTTATCAAATTCAGTTGGTTTTGGATTTATAAAACAACGTTTATAAATTCACACACACACACACACACACACACACATATATATTTTACAGAAAACTTCAACTTATAAAATCCCTTAATTAACAAATTCTATTTATATCTCATTTAAATGCCAAAATCCAATTTATAAGTTAGCTACTTATAAATATTTTATTTTACAAAATCTATTCATTTGATAACTTCACAATTCGTAGATTCTATCCTCTTATAAAATCCATTTACAACATCATTTTAAAACATCTTTAAAACTCCTTTATAATTTCATCACTTTGTTTTATAAAAATCAAATTTTATAAATCTTATATATAAAGCTTTTATAATAAATTCAAATATCTATATTTAAAATATTTTATAAAATTATTAACTCCGTATTTCAAAAATCACATTTCAGCTATATTTCTCAAAAATCATAGTTTTTATAACATTAAAATTGTAACGTTTATTTATTTATAATGAATCAATTTCAAAATTCAATAAAATGTATACTTTTCAAAAATCACTTTGAAAATCCTTTTAAATTCGAAATCGTTACTTTAACATTTTTAATTTTCCAAAATAGGTCAAATGCTACAACAGCACTAAATATAACAATCACGGCATTCAAAACAATATATATCAATATAATAACAGAATATATCGCAATATATGTAAATCAATCAATACGGGTGAGGAATCCAGCCGGATCCCTCCAACCTGTTTACCTGCATTCACAGATGTTAGCACAATACCAATCCCGTTCCAATAAGGAATATTCGCAGTACATGGGCTTATATAAAATATTATCCGCTATTATGCGGCGCAATAGGGTCTCATCCACTATATAATGCGGGAAAATCAACTCCAAGTACATATATAATACCAATTCCACTTCAAGATGGAATTATCGTGGTATATGTGTTTAATAAATAGCATCCGCTTAATATACGGCGTATAGGGTCTATTTCAATACAACAGATAACAGTTTATCACCCAAACATACAATCAACATAATCAAACAATTTCAAATTTAACTATTTAAAATTTAAATCGAAACAATTTCGATTGAGTGAGAAGTTCTCACCTTTTTTCCAATAACAGTTGTCGTGTTTCATTTCAAATAAAATTAAATGTGTGTTTAATTTTACCCAAAATTTTCACTAGCTCCAATCCAGCTCCATCGCGTAGTATTCGTCAACATGAACCTAACGCAAGTCGTTTCGTCCAAAATGGACCTCGTATGAAAGAGCTACAACATTTTAAACTTTATACAAATTTTAATAAAATTAATCTACATTTTCTTTTTATATTTTATAACCTCTTGCATCTGGCCATTTGTTTTTTTGTTCACGAGATCAAGGCCGTAGCCTACTTCTTCCCATCAGGTTGAATACGCACGCAGGAACCCATAGCCGTCAACCTTTTTCGAATTTATCACGCCACTACGACAAGCTATAGGATGATCGAGCAACGGCGATCGAACGGCCACCTCCACCCCTACCTCCGGCTAGGAGCACGTGAAACACGGTCCCATCCTTACGTTGGAAAACGTGCCCGGCCTATTGATGAACGCGAGCAATTATCTTCTTCCATGTCGCGCCATTTCATATCTCGACGGTTGGATAGCTAGCACTCGTTGAGCTCTTTATTTTTTCAGTTGGAAGTTTTCAATGAAAGTCGATAGATTGTGAGAAAATGGAGGAGGAAGAAGCACAATTTTTGGCCATTAGAATTGAAAGTGGCGGCCAGGATTTCTGAATTAGGGTTCGAGTGTAAAATAGAAGATGTGAGGTCCTTTTATAGAAAAATTACGCGACACTATTCACCCGAAATTTTTCCGAACTCCAAACGAAGCGTGCCGCCTGACGTTTGTAATGTTTTACCCCTATTCTGAACGCAATGGAATATATATCGGGATCCAATTCGATCAAGTTTGGAAGATACGATTTTAAATCGACTATTTAAATTTAAAAATTCACACAATCTGATTTCAGTGCGTTTTAGCTTGCCCCGGACAAAGTGTAAACCCGATTGACATGAAATTTGAAACCATACAATAATTTAACATTATGGATCCGATGAAACTAGTTTCGTCGAAACCCGAGACTGTTTGAAAAATGGCTATTTTTACTCGTCAATTAAATATTAAAATATTCAATTTCTGCAAATTAACTTTTAATTCAATTTTAAAAGTTCTATAACGTCATTCTAACTCCAACATGATTTAGTACAACTTTACAAATCAATTTACTTTAAACCCAATGTCCAATTATTTCTGTAATTTCATATATTAATTTATCGATTTAAATTATCCAATTAAATCTAAATATTCAAAAATAAAATTTATTTGACTTGCAAATTTTACTTGTTAATATTTAAAATCAATTAACTATACGAATTTCAAATGACAAAATTCTGGGTCGTTACAAAGAATGCATGCAGATGATTTCAGACTTGAATGTATATAGTCAAACATGCATGCATGTTAACATTCATGCAAACAATTTCAACATCATATCAGAATCCAATGCAAGAGGGGTGGTTTGCTCACCTTGTATGAAGAGCAGAGGACACAAGGAAGCTTGAAATTGGACTTGCTTTTGTTCTTAATCTTTTTACTTCATTAATCTGAAAGTTGATCTTTGGTTCATTGAATCTGCAGTTTTGATCTGAGTAGAACTTGGATCTGAAGTTTTAATGTTGCATTTGATTTCCAGGTTTGAATTCATTTCCAAGTTGCACTTTTGAATACTTGAATTTGATTTTTATTTTTATGTTACCAGGTTCCCTATTTCTTCCTTTTATTTGTAAACTTGTTTTCAAGGTTTTTATTTTGATCTTGATTTCTCAAGTTTGAGAAATTCTGAACTATGAATCGATATCGAGAAATTTGATTACATCTTTCTTTACATATATTTTTTTAATTAAAAGATGATGAAATGCCACTTGTCTTTATGCAAGCTAGTTTAATTACAAATGTTTTTTAAATGTATTTTAAATAGTTTACACTTGTAAAAATTCGTATATTTATGTTTATATCCTTGTCTTGAATTTATTTTATAAACTTTGTTTAGGTCCTCTAGTTCATACATTTACAACTTAGTTCATAGAAATTTTTAAAAGAAAGAACTTTAAATATTTTTGTTAAACTTAGATATTTTGTGTGTGTGTGTGTGTGTGTATATATATATAAAAATTATACTTACATAATCTTATCTCTTTATTTAAATTGCTTACAAATGTAAAATTGTATAATAAAATGTTTACATATGTATCTTGCTTGTCTTTAATTGTTTTTAAATTTATTTTCTATTCATTTGTACACATTTTGGTTTGTACTTATACAAATTTATAACAGATGATTTTGAAATCAAATTAGATTATATACCTACAATTCTAATTTGATACGTATATATTGTTTTTCAAAATACAACTTTTAAATCCAATTAATTTTATAAAAATATTAATTATTGAATTTCAATCTAAAAATCAAATTTCAAATGATAATCTATTTATATAAATAAATAAACATACTTTTGGAAATTCAAACACAATTTAGATTTTTATTCCCAAATCTTCAAATTAATTCTCAATTAAATTTAAAATTAATATCTGTAAACAACTAATATTTTATTTTATTTTGAAAAAGTCTATTTAATTCACAAATTTAATTCCATTAATTAAATTAATTATTAAATTATCTTAACTAAAATTTCAGGGATGTTACATCAACCCACCAGGTACAAACGGGTTATCGAACTATCGACTTTCAGAATTCAATGAAGCCCTATAACAGCATAATCGGATTCAAAGTTTGTACGACTTCGACCAAGAATACTTTAGAACGGTTTCTGATGATGCAATTTGTATATAATAGAGTGAAGAGAAAGAGGAGAGCAATTCTGCAACGGTTTCTGAATCTGCAACACCTTGGAGGCGTCGCAAAACAGCGCAATGGTTTTCTGGCATCGCATAAATGCTCGTGGAAGAAGAAGAATTCGAAACTATTTTTGAAATAAATTATGCGCGTTGTTATTTATAGTGTTGAAGAGGTGTCCATTCACGAAGCACCGCGACCGTTTGTAACGTACGCAAATGTTACAAATAGATCCAAAAATCAAACGTCGCATCCAATCATATTTGCAACGTTCATAAAACGTTACGAATTCCCGCCATCAATTTTAAATTATGAATTTCGGTTCTGAGTCCTTAACGGGCTGAAATCTGGCCTGTTACTGTTTACATATTGATCCAAAAATAATTTTAGATCTGAACCTGAAACCCATACCTGGTTCGGTCGGACGGTCGAACACCGGCAGTGCACGTGTGGGTTGTATGACTTCTCTCCTCACAACAAAGCAAACATATGAAAGCTACAAGGCCCCAACATTTACTTGAGTGAGCTATAGTTATACAAGTATAGTCTTTATTTTTCTACATGTGGGACTTCTCTTCTTTCTCTTTACTTCTTCTCTTCCAAAACCAAAACCCAAACCAAAAAACTTTTGAAAATTTACAACAGTTCATATGCTAGTGTCGTCAAAATATCATCTCAGATCTCTTAGCCCAATTTGTATCCGTATGATTAATCATGGATTGTAGGAAGAAATCTTAACAATCGGTGTTTCAGGCGTGGGGATGGAAATCACATAGCTAAGGATTGTAGAGAGCCGATGCGATGTTTCTTTTATGGGATGTTCGATCGCAAGAAAAAGTTTTGTTCGAAGCTTCTTAATCGTGTTTCTTTATCGGCACCTCTGAATATGAAACGGCATGGGTATTTCTTTTGCTTGTAATTTCTCAAATTAAGAAATCTTTTTCTTGATGGTTTCATGGGTAACAAAGAAGAGTAGCTGTATTTGTTTAACAAGATTCTTTGGCACTTTGATGCTCTGAACACGGCTGTTAACTTCGCTTCTGGCTTATCTTCTGATTCTGGATCAGATTTTATATCTCATAGGAAGTCAAATAAAGAGAACTGTGAGAGGAAAAATTCTGATTCCGTTCTTAGAGATAAGTTCATGTTTACAGCAGAAGAAGATAATGTGGTTGATGTTCCTGGAGATTCGGATGTAATGTTATTGGATCCTGATGTGTTGAGTTTCTCAAAGATAGTTTGTCCTTCTATGGCTAAAATTGGTTTCACAAAAGTGTACTCGGAAGTTACCAGTGGTGATGAATCCTTGTGGTTTTCAATAAGAGCATCTAAATGCAAGATAGTCAAAAAAGACGTTGTTGAGTTGAACAAAAAATTTGCGATTTCTGATTCATTGGTTGATAGTGAATTGAATGAAGAAGCTTATGTTGCTTGGGACGATAACATTGCGGTTGATAAGGAGGTGGCTTTTGTCAGATCTGTTGATAATGTTTCTGTTTATAGATATATTTCTATGGGTAATGAGTTTAAGGCAGTGATGGATGGAAATTTTTTAATGATAAGTAAGCATGAGAAGACAAAAGCAGTAAATATGGGTTAGATTGACAATGGCATAGTCTATGATAGTGCGATCAGTGCAGACATGAGGGGTGATACTCATAAACTTATTATAGATATTGATAAGCCAAATTTGGGACGTGATATGAATGTCGTAGCTATTGATAAGCCTGATATGGATGTATGTCCTGATAGTATGATGATAAATCTAAATGTTAGAATGGATGGGGATATATCTGATTATGGCACATATTCATATATCAATGTGAAATTACTTGGTAGATTGGATTTGATACAGGGTTATATGTATTAGAATGTATTTTAGATCCTTGATGCTTTGACATGCTACTCTGATGTTTGTAAGAAGTTTAACTTGTTTCAGATAAAGCCACCTGATGACGTCGAAGAGGTGATCAGGAAGAGAAATTTTGTAGAGTCGAATAGCAAATAGATTATATTTTTTAATGATTTAAAGGAGTGGTCGAAAAATATTTTGGCACATACAGGGCAGCAGTTACTTATAATTCTAGTAGTATTGGTGGTTTATTTGATTCGAAGGTGAATGTAAGTGGGAATGTTTCTAGTTTATGTAGTGAAATTTTATTTTAATTTGAGCAGAAACGATTTATTTAATTAGGATCTAGTATTGTCTATTTAGATACCAATGACACTTGGAAAATAATATGCAGTCACATAGAAATAAAAACAGAAATAAGAGACACAGAAGATTTAACGTGGTTCAGATATGAATATCCTATGTCCACAGAGACCCAACAACTTTTTATTTCACTAAAGAAAAGAGTACAAGAGAGGAAGAATTATAGTGGATACTCCCACGTACTTGCTTGTTACATATTGAAGATGAAATTCCTTCATTTAAATAGACTTGATAATGAAGGGTTGCTTGGAGATTAAGCAAATCAATTTCCCGATTACTCAGATATTTTTCCAAATTGCATGATTTGATTTTAGTACAAATAGATGGCGTAATCTTCGTTTCTATATCTTTCCTATATTCTCTATGCCTAATCATTTATTTCTTCATATAGCAAATATATATTGACTAATTAATTGGTTGACTAATTAATTAGTTTCCTTTAAAATATCCTTCCATATAGCAGCCAAATAAATTGATTTGATTGAATCAATTAATCAATTTCTTTCCTCTTTAACAAATATTTGAATCATCCAAATTCAACACTCCATCTTGATTCAAATATAACAATCTATCTTCATCATCTTATCATTAAGCAATCGACATATAAGTTATTGGGTCTAGCGTCCCATGGCACTTAAGTAACAGGTATCAAACTGATCAAGTTTGAGCAATGCTCAAAAACTTGTCCATTGGAAGTGACTTAGTCATCATATCTGATGGATTATCCAAAGTACTCACCTTTAACAATTTGATCTTACTTCGTTCTTCCTCAAGCATAAGAAAAAACCTCTAACATCAATGTGCTTCTTCCGTTAACTATAAGCTTGATTTTCTACAAGATGAATCGCACTCCGACTGTCTGAAAATAGCTCTACTGTCCGCTGCACCATTGAAAGATCATCCAACAACTGGAGTAAGTATTATCCTTCATTTGTTGCTTCTACAATCGATATCAACTCTGTTTCGGTAGTCGATAAAGCTACGATAGATTGCAGCTTTGATCTCCATGAAATCGAGCTTATGCCAAGTGTAAAAACGTAGCCCGACACTGACTTCCTAACATCTCTACCCCCGACATAATCAGAATCACAGTATCCTCTAAGAAAGATGTCACCATCCACTCCACCATATAACAAGCCCACCGAAGAAGTGTGTCGAAGATATCTAAGAATCCACTTCACAGCTTGCCAATACTCTTTTGCCTGGGTTAGACATATATCGACTCACAATACCCACTGCGTAGGCTAATTCTTGCCTTGTGCACACTATCGCGTACATAAGACTACCAACAGCACTAGAATAAGTATATCAGCCATATACCTCTTGTCTTCTTTCGATGAGGGAGATAAGTCTTTTGACAACTTAAAATGAGAGCCTAGTGGAGTGCCAACCGGTTTGGTTTTCTCCATTCCAAATCGAGCGAGGACTTTCTCGATGTACTGTTCTTGAGTGAGCCTTAACTCTCTCCTCTTCATATCCCAGCTTATCTCCATACCCAATATTCTTTGTGCCTTTTTCAAATCCTTCATGTCAAACTCTCTACTGAGCTCCGTCTTCAACTCCTTAATTCTGACCATACTCCGAGATGCAATCAGCATATCATCAACATATAACAAAAATAAATCATATCACCATCACATCTCCTAAAATAAACACACTGGTCTTTGAAACTTCTACAGTATCCCTGTAAAAGTATAAACTTATCAAACCTATTATACCATAGTCTAGACGAATTCTTCAGTTCATATAGAGAGTTGTTGAGTTTGCAAACATAGTCTGGTCTGTTACTATCAATGAACCCTTTCGGCTGCTTTAAATAAATCTCTTCGTCCAGATCACCATGCAAGAATGTAGTTTTGACATCTAGTTGCTCTAATTCCATATCATATTGAGCAACTAATACCAAAAGAATACGAATAGAAGTATGCCTAACCACTGGAGCAAAGATATCATGACACTCTACTCCTTCTTCTGGACATACCCCTTTGCGACTAACCTTGCCTTGTATATGAGATTACCATTTTCACTGTCTTTCACTCTATAGATCCACTTGCATCCAATAGCTCTCTTGTCGGTGGAAAGTGGCACCAAATCCCCAATATGATTTCTCTGCAATGATTCAATCGCCTCCTCTATAGCAACTAACCAATTGGAACTGTTAACTGATGCGATATCTTCTCTATAATCACAGGGCTCATCATGAACAACATTCAAAGCATATGTTTCCATATCATCGAAGTTAATATCTTCGATGCTCAATCCAACAAACTCATCAAGCCACTTAGGCTTTTTTCTTTGTCTGACAGGCCTAGGTTTCGAATGAGCACCACCTTGAGTTTGATCCTTTGTACCAACATCATATTATCCTTATCAACCACGGTGTCATCGGAAACACCATTTGAACGTCTATGAAAGAATCAACAGACGACTTGCTTTGTATCTGGTATTCTTCACATGTCCTCTCATTGTCATCCGATGAGGAAGGCTCCACCTTTAACATAGCATTCTCATCAAAAGTCACATGCCTGCTCATAACGATCTTCTTGCTAATAGGACACCACAACCTATATCCTTTCACTCCTCTCCTATAACTTAGAAAAATACACTTGCAAGCTCTAGGTTCTAGCTTCCTTTGCTCTCATGCACATAAGCTGGGCAACCATCTCTGAGAAATGAATAGCTAACAGACTCTCCTTTCCATACTTCTTCAGGGATCTTCATATCTATGGAAGTATAAGGTGTGCGGTTGATGAGGAAAGACGCCATAGATAAAGCTTCAGCCCAAAATCTCTTCTTCAATTTAGCAGTCAGTTAAAGGCATCTTGTTCTCTCTAATAATGTCTGATTCATCCCTTCTGCAACTCCATTAGACTGGGGTTCGCCTGGTGTGGTGTAATGCATGCCTTTAGACTCACAAAATCGATGAATTCCTGTGATACAAATTCACTGCCATTATCTGAACGGAGAACTTTCAATTTATTCCCTGACTGCTTCTCAACCATAGATTTCCACTTCCAAAACTTGGCAAAGGTTTCACTCTTTGACTGAAGAAAGTATACCCATAATTTACGAGAGAAATCATTAATAAATGAAATGAAATATCTAGCTCCACCTAAAGACTGACAAGGGAAGGGACCCCAGACATCTGTATGAACATACTCCAAGATAGCTTTTGTTTTATGCTCTCCTATACCAAAAGAAATCTTCATCTGCTTTCCAAGAACACACTCTTCACAAAAACCAAGTTTTGAATGATGAACTCCATCAATCAATCCTCGTTTTCTCAACTCATCCATGCTGCGCTCACCGATCTGACCCATCCGTAAGTGCCATAATCTGGAAGAATCCGAAGCAACAGATGTAACAGAAGCTGATTCACCAATTACAGTAGTGCCTTTTAATAGATAAAGTTTTCCTGCCCTCACACCTCTCATAACAATCATGGAACCTTCGTTATCTTCATTTTATCTCCTTCCACTACAATCTTCAAGCCAAGTCTACTCAATGTCCCAACAAAGATCAAGCTCCTACTCAAATCAGGTACATGTCTAACATCGGTGATCGTACGAATAACAGCATCAAACATCCTAATCATCACGCTACCAACACCCATCATACGGCGAGAAGCATCATTATCCGTCAGAACTTCTCCTCCATCAATTCCAAAATAAGTGGAAAAGCAGTTCCTATCAGGTGTTATATGATAGGATGCGCTAGAATCAATCAGCCATAAGTTGCTCTTTCCAGAAGAGCCAGAAGCTGTAAATACATCGGTGTCATTTTTTGTATCTGGTTTCTCTGCTGTAGAAACTGAGGCTTGCTTTGGAGCTTTTCTTCTACCTTCAAGCTTGTGACATTGTGCTATGAAGTGCCGTGGTTTCTTACAATAATGACAAGTCAAATACTTAGGCTTCCTAGACTGAGACCGTGAATAATTCCATCCTCCACCTTTCTTCGACCTGCTTTAGCCTCTACCTCTCTGAACAGATAAGCCTTCGGCATCACTATCCAAGCTAATGCTCGCCAATCTACCTCTTAATACTTCATTATGAAGACCAGCCTTTGCATCAGACAGACTAATTTTACTACGGCCATAAATCATGGAATTAACAAAAGTAGTGTACTTCTTAGGAAAGGAACATAAGAGGATCACAGCTTGAGCCTCATCGGTAATATCAACTTTCGTTGCCTTTAGGTTCATAATCAAAGTCGTCGAAGCATCTACATGCTCCATGAGATCAACTTCAGGCTTCATCTTGAATGATAGAGTTGTTGCTGAAGAATAATCCGATCAGTGAGAGACTTGTCTTGATATGCATCCGATAATGCATCCCACAGTTCTTTCGCCGTCTTTTTCTGAGAGAATTCTCTAATAACTTCATCTGAAAGACTCAAATGAATTGCTGTAAGAGCTTCGTCTTCCATCTCTTCCAAATCAGCCGCATCAGTACCTTTCAATTTCTCAGGCGTAGAATCAACCCTGTAAGTCTTCTCCTTCTTCAATACAGCCTCCATCTTCATCTTCTAAGTACTAAAATCTCATTTTCTGTCAAAACGTGTTACTCCATAATTGAGACCAGATCTACCGACGAGACTTACTAGAAGTAGCCATTAATATCCAAACAGGAACAATAACACTAGCTCTGATACCAAATTATAATGAAATTTTATTTTAATTTGAGCGGAAGCGATTTATTTAATCAGGATCTAGTATTGCCCATTTAGATACCAATGACACTTATAAAAAATATGCAGTCTCACAGAAATAATAACAGAAATAAAAGACACAGAAGATTTAATGCGGTTCAGATATGAATGTCTTATGTCCATGGAGACCCAACAACTTTTTATTTCACTAAAGAAAAGAGTACAAGTGACGGAAGAATTATGGTGGATACTCTCACACACTTGATTGTTACAGTTGAAGATGAAATTCCTTCATTTAAATAGACTTGATAATGAAGAGTTGCTTGGAGATTAAGCAAATCAAACCGATTACCCATATATCTTTTCAAATTGCATGATTTGATTTTAGTACAAATAGATGGTGTAATCTTCGTTTCCATATCTTTCTTTTATTCTCCATGCCTAATCATTTATTTCTTCATATAGAAAATATATTGACTTATTATTAATTAATTGACTAATTAATTAGTTTCCTTCAAAATATCTTTTCATATACCAGCCAAATTAATTGATTTGATTGAATCAATTAATCAATTTCTTTCCTCTTTAACAAATATTTGAATCATCCAAATTCAACAGTTTATACTCAAATAGTAGAGTCAATAGAAGGAGAAGAGTTAAGAAGGTTGGTTCTGGGAGCAAGATTGATTCTATTTCAAGTTTGTGTGAGCATAGTTTGGTTAGAAGGAGTGCACATCTCCTTAGAGGTGAATCTACAGTATCTAATAACTCTAGCTCAAGTATGGAGCCTCTTGTGGGTATCAATTATGGTTCATATGCTATGAATAATTTGTCTACCAGTGATATTCATTTTTAGCTAAGAATTCAGGTGTTGTGTTTTATGGGTTTGGTTAAATTTTGATTATATTAAAGACAAGGAATTAAAAAGACTTAGATTACTTGGATTATGAGAATGATTAGTTAGAATGTAAGTGGCCTACATGATTTAAGGAAATGTAGAAAAATTAAATCTCTTTCTAAAGATAATAATATTGGCATAACTTTACTTCAAGAAACTAAGATTGATTTTCCAGATTATTGTATTTTTAGGTGTCTAGGGGGTCATTATTTTGATCATTGGGCATATCACCCTGCTAGCGCAGGAGGTCTTATGTTAGGGTGGAAAGAAAATTATGTTAGATTGTTACAATCTATTATTAGAAACTACTTGATGCATTTGATTTTTTTTGACAATAATGATGATTCTGTTCTTAATATTACAAATGTATATGGGTCAAATTCAATAACAGATCGTAGGGTTCTATGGAATGAGTGTTTAGACTTCAGATCACTCGCTCCTGGACCATGGATTATGGGTGGTGATCTTAATGTGACTAGATTTTTGTGTGAAAGATCACCAAGGAAAGGGAATTATGGTGCAAGGGAATAATTTGACCAATTTGTTGTTAATTTTAATTTGATACAGATATAACTAAGTAATAGACAATTTTCTTGGTCAAATACTAAGGAATTTCCATCGATGGCTTTGTTAGATAGGTTTTTTATAAGTGATAAATTGGAAGGCAATATCCTTGCTATAAAGTTATAGGGCTTCCAAATATACAATTGGACCATCGTCCAATAATACTTTTTTGTACTAACACTAATTTTAAAAACAATAAAAAAAATTTAATTTGAAAAAAATGTGGTTGTTAGAAAATAATTTTAAAATTTTAGTTAAAAATAAATGGCTATCCATGAATAATTACAATTGCAGATTTTCAGTTTACATAGCAAAAATTTTGGTTGGAAAGCTTAGAGATCTAAGATTATTTCTTAAAAAATGGAGAAAAAATGTTTTAAGTAACACAAGAATTAAAAGGAAAATCTAATTAATGAAACCCTAAGGTTAAATAAAATTGAAGAAATTTAATTTTTTCAGAAAAATGCGCTTTATAATTTAAAAGAAGAATACATAAAATATTTGTTCAAAAAGAAATAATGTGGAAACAATGATCTAGAGTTCAATGGATGGATGAGAGCAGTATGAACACTAAATTTTTTCATAGTGCGGCTAAAGGAAGAAAAAATAGTAATACTATTAATTCCATTTTAATTAATAATATTGAGATTTTTGGTCAATCAGAACTTAATAACGAATTTATTAATTATTATAGAGACATCGTTGGAAATACAAATAAACATGGAATTAAAGCTAATTGGGATAATCTTTACACTGAGGATACTAAGGTAGACTTAGTAGGGTTAGATGATAAATTCACGGAGGAGGAAATTGTGAAGGCTACAAAGGATATGTCTAAAGATAAAGCTTCGAGTCCGGATGGTTTTCCTGTCTTATTTCATGAAATTTTGTAACGGCCCGAAAAAATTTCAACTCCGAACATTGACACTAATACGTCTATTTTATAGAGTGCCAAGCAATCGAGTGCTGGAAATCCCAGACTGTTAGGGTTTAGAGGAAAAGAGATAGAATAATAAACAGAATCTCACAATCGCAGCGTAACAAAATATAATTTATAATTGCAGCATTTTATAGAAATAGATGTAACTGTTAATATATATACAAGTTATCAGAGTACAATCATCAACAAATAAATATAGGCAGCTATAATACTTGCCCCTTAATGCTGACAATACATCGAATAATATACAACGGGATATAACTCATACGTGCGCTACGTCCCTGCCTTCTATCTCGTCTTCGGAGCTTCAAAGCGTCCTAACCTGAAAATCTGTAATACTCGGTCTGACCTGAGCATTACAATAAAGTAACACCCAATTCAGGCTGAAAACCAGCATGAGTAGACCCATCTAATATGAATACTTAAGTTATAAAACTTCTTTGAAAACCAAGGTAAGTCGTATATCCGACGAGTTTTATCAGATTAAAACCAAACATTTTTGCAGAAATTCCATCAATAGTTTAATAGCATCTGGATACAACTACTTATTTATAATAATCCAGTTTCTTAATTTATTCAATTCTAGCCTATTGGACTCTATAATTAAACCCGTAAAGATTTGTGGTGATTCTTAAATCGAAGTGGTTCCGGATATAGCTAATATCCTATTATGGTCTCTCCAAATAAAAGAAATAAAATTTAAAACGGTAAAAAAAAATTTTATAATAAACAATTTATATTAAGGTTGAAAATATTCACGAATATGGGGATCTATCACAGATTTTATTTCAAATAAAACATATCATCCCTTAAATCTCATTATTTTAATTTGTCCGACCACTTGTTGGCACAGAAAAGAATAATTTGAAAGAAAATATCTAATAGAATTTAGCTACGGTATAGATTGTTAACCAAATTAACGATCTATAACAATATCAACCAATTCACATCCGAATTTCAATAACTTTAATTAACCGAGTCCATTTATATTTTAATCCAAATTTATTTCAAATTAAAGAAATTATGCTATAATTTATCACTAGTTAATTTAAAATTAAAGAAATTATGCGAAGAGTAAAAATAAAAGAAGACATAGATTTTCTTGTATATATATATATATATCGGTTCCATTTTTCTACCCTTTTCTTTTCTCTTATTTTTTTTTACCTTTTTTCTTTTTTTCCTTTTCCTTTTCCTTTCCCCCTGGCCCATTCCTTTCTTCCAGCCCAGTTCCTTCTTTCCCTCTTTTCCTTTTCTTCTAGCTCTCATTTTTTTCCTTTCTTCGTGCACGATACTATGCACCACCGTGTGCACATGCACCCAGCCTCTGGCTAACATCCTTCGATGTCAATCAACCTCACCAGTCACCCTGACTCTCACCTCAATTTCCCCCTCTGAAAACACTGCGAACCTCTCCATTCGAAAATTCGAACACTTCACTCCAAAACCTGTAGCACGTTGTGCCACTTGACAACCTTGCCATGCCACCACAAGCGACCATCCACCACTAATTTTCCCCAGAGCTTCATCACTGGCACCGCTACCTCCCCCCCCCCCCATGCGCACTACCCCATCTCTCTCCCCTGATCGCCAATGACCAGGAACTGCGACCAAACCCAACAACACCTGAAAACATTAGTTCGATCTCGACTAGCCTATGTGCATCTTTAAATGTTACCACACCATTTTTCATGAATTCCAAGTTGACCCAACCTCCTCCCCAACCAATTTCACGTCACGAAAATCGACTTGGTGATCGGTATTCCAAGATTGCCCAATTCCTCCATTGCTTCCCCAATACCTCGTTAAAAATCTCCAAACCAAGCCTAAAATTCAAGTTTCTTAGTAACAAACACAATCGTAAAATCATTTGATTAAAATGTGATACTCGAATTTTACTCATTTTAAAATCGTTCACTGTAAATAATATTTTTCCTTCCTCCACACTTAACAGAATTGAATGAAACAAATTTTTAAAAATATATACTCGAAATCAGACTACCTTTGTTTTAAAACTAAAGCCTAATTCTAATGGGATGGGGAGATATTGATTTTTGAATATAAATGTGTACAGTTTTTATCAAATAAAATGAACAGAGCACTTATCTTTATGGCTGACCATGTTCGGCACCACCACACACTCACCTATTTGCAAAAAAAAAACAAATCACGTACCTTTTGGCATCAATCCTACACACAGTTATATACCTATGAATATATCGTTAGCAGCAAAGTTTAAGATATTTGCTTACCTATTCCTAACAGATATGATAAACACAGGTTCTAGTTATAGGTTGTACAAGCATGCCTGAACATATGTGTGTGTGTGTGTGTATACATACATACGATCTGGGTACCTATTTAGTCATGGATCTTAGCATAATCAGGGTTCATTCAAATCCCAGATATGTAGATGCATACACAGTTTCCAATAAAACAAAAAGTTTACTCACATATATTTCTTCTTACAGTAGGAATTTTAAAAAGAATTACTCACCCTTAGATCGGAGATGAACTGGTGCCTTTGCCTAATCTTCCTTCTAGCTTCTAGTTTTTACTGTCTTTGGGTATTCTTCTTGTTATTATTTCTTTTTTTTGTGTCAAGTGAACAATTTGACAAAAACAGGACGGCCGTATATATAGACGAAATGGAAGTGTACAGGGTAAGCCAAGGCTGAACTTTATGTGTACGGGCTTTTATTTTTATTTCTTTTGTTATCATGACATGAGACATGAAAATCTGACTTGCATAAGATGATTTGAAGTTAAGGCTAATATGATATATCATATGCTTGAATTGATTTTGTTTTGACATTGATTTAAGGTTTTGTATGTTTGAATTTGATGTTGTCTCCTTTTTTGTTTACATATATCTTTATATGAATTTTATATATGTGTATATATTTTATATGTATAAATATATGTATAGTTATGTATTTTATCATATTATACTTACACTATCACTATTTAATATATATTTTCTTGTATTTGTCATCATATACATATGTTCTCATGTACATTGCTTAGGCATATTTTGATATTATATATATATATATATATATATATATATATATTCACATTTATACAATTTTCCTATATTTTGCTTCATATGATATATATACATTTATTTATACTTATATACTTTATCAACGTCATAAGCTTGTATATTCTTAATTATCATATATATATATATATATATATATATATATATATATTTTTACACATTTTCGTGTATATTATTTCATATGGGCATACAATCATATACTTGTATGTCTAGATACTTATATATATATATATATATATATATTCAAACATCATAAAGCTTGTATCTATATACTTATGGATATTTTTATCTCAATTTAAATGGTGGAGTTTATATAAACATATAATTTACTTTTTAAACGATTTATCATATTCCAGAAATTTTATAATTAATATCCTATATAGCTTTTTAAGCTAATTGATATACGTCCAGATATTTTAAGTATCAGAAATTTATTTGTTCGACTAACTAATATTAATATTTTAATAATAAAATCAGTTAATCATCTAATTAACCCACGTCAAAAATCCGAGTCATTACAATTTTTTTGGAAGGTGCTAAAAGATGATATAATAAAATTGTTTAATGAATTTCATGATGGCTCACTAGAGTTAGGTAGATTTAATTTCGAAAATGTAATCCAATTGCATAAAAGCTAAGTGCTAATTAATCAAAAGCTTTTGACCTATTTCATTACTAAATTGTTCTTTTTAAAATTATTTCGAAGGTTTTAGTAAATAGATTAAATAATAAAATGAATGTGTTAATAGATAACTCTCAAACAGCTGTCGTTAAGGGTAGAAATATCACGGATGGTGTAGTAGTAATTCAAGAATATATTAATTGTTGTGGCGAAAATAATATTATTTGTGCACTTTTAAAGCTTGATTTTGCTAAAGCTTTTGATTCGATTGATTGGGTTTTTCTCAAAGATGTATTATTGGCCAAGGGTTTTAGTGCAAGGTTGATAGGAGGGATTATGTCATTGCTCAAAAGGGGTAATTCTAGTACTATGGTTAATGGTATAAAATAAAATTCAATCAAAATATGGACTTAGACAAGGGGATCCACTGTCACCTTTATTATTCAATTTAGTTGCTGATGTTTTTTCTAGAATTATTAAATTATCTACTAGTGATAGAATACTAGATAGTATAGGTAATGAAATCACTAGCAAGGCCTTTTTGTTTTGCAATTTGCAGAGATACTATAATTTTCACATCCTATTTACTTAAACATATTATTACACTTAAATTTATTTTATATAGTTTTGAAATCCTTTTTGGCTAAAAGATTAACATCGATATAAGTTCATTTTTAGTATTAATTGATATAGACAATATTAAAAATCAAATTGCACAAATTTTAAACTATAAAACAATGAGATTTCCTATATAATATTTTGATTTCTTAGTTAGGCCACAAAAACTTAAGCATGATGATTGAAATATTATTATAGATAAAATTAGTAAAAGATTGTCTAAATGGAATGGTAAAATTTTGTCCAAAGTAGGTATGATTGTTCATATTAATTCAGTTTTATCTGCATTACCATTAATTGGATGTCATTTTATCATTTTCTTAAATGGGTAACAAAAAAAATTGATAAAATTAGAAGAGAGTTTTTATGGAGTGGTGACAACCTAAATAGTAGCTCTAAATGTCTTGTTAATTAGGAAACGGTTTGTAAGTCCAAATAGAGGGAGGTTTAGGAACTATAAGTTTACATAATTCAGATGCATCCTTTTTAGGAAAGTGGATTCGGAAATTTAGTGATTGTAATGAAAACCTGTTATGGAAAGAAATAGTAGCAAACCAACGGTATGAAGGTACTTTTAATTTGTATCACTCATAGCCAAATATTACTAATAACATATCTAGCCTCTGGGAATCAATAATTTGAAATTTGGATATATATATATATATATATATTAGGAATTAATATAATATCATACATTCTGCTAGTAATACCTCGTTTTGGCATGAATGTTGGTTACCTGTTTTCCTACTTAAAGTGGAATTTAAAGAATTATATGAAATTATTAATTTAAAATTGTTTTAATTTCTGATATTTACAAAGCTAATCTACACTTTCCTTGGGAACTTAGCTTTAATCATACGTTAATGGGAAATACTTTTACATAATTTGCTTTGTTGCATGTTAAGTTAGAATTATATAGTATTGATGATGAAAAAGATATTGAAACATGGTGTTGGGAAAATAGTAAGAAATGCATATCTAATTCATTCTATAGGTTCATTATATTTTCAAGAATTAATTTGAAAATATTTAAGTACACATGGAAAATTAATGCGCCACCTAAAGACAATGTACACGTATGGTTAATTTTACACGAAAAATTGAATGCTCTTGAATTTTTAAAAAAGAAAAATATACTAATGATAAAAAAATGTTATTTTTGTAATAATAAAATGGAAGATTTTAAGCACCTATATTTTAAATGTAATTTCACTAGATTTATATAAAAAATCTAAATTTATTTAATTTTATTATAAATTATACATATTAATTGTGAGTTGTATTGGATAATATTACATTTTATTATAAGGAACATGATACGTTTTTACTGGACACTATTTACACAATTACTTGTTGGTATATTTGGTTTGAAAGAAACTGACAAGTATTTAATAAAATTAATATTGGTTTCTGTAATTTTAATATATTATTTCTCTTTTTAGTATTAATTGGATTTCAAATTCTAATTATAAATTAAATAAAATTTTGAGTCTTAATGAGTTTCTTAAAAGAATAAAAGCTCGCACTAATTTTCTGTAGAATAATATCATTTTAAAGAATAGAAATAATAATAAGGGGCAGTTTTAGCTTACATGGATAACATTAATTTAATAACTTATGACTCTTCGCTTTTATTAGATTTTTAGCCTTGTATAATGTTTATTAATTGTTTCTTATTGTGTTAAGATTGTATTTAGAGATTTAAGGAATCATAAAAGTATGATTTTGGTTTGAAAATCCATTGTTATATGAAAAAATCAAATCAGAGAAAATAAATTATAAACTTGGAAAAACACAGAGTTGATCTACGCATGCTACTTGATTAGAACTGCCTCATCTTATACTATATCTTATATCTTATACTATATACCTTACAGTCAGACCTCACTTGCACTTTTTTCTTTTATCTCATAATTTTAGAATTTAAATACTCATCTCTCCTTGATTAAGTATGTTCTGAAGAATGTCACAAGTTCAATTCCAACTAGCCACTCCTATATCTTATTATCACACAATAATCATATTTTCCTTGGTTTAGTTTAAGGTCAAGCACACCAATTCGAACCCAGTTAACCTCATTTTATCTAATAAATTTTAGAATCAATTTATTCATTTTAAAATATTTATTTTTCTATTAGGTCTCTAATAACATGTAAACTCTACATATAAACTGCATTCTAAATCAAATCTCATGTTGTACAGTTTTATAATTTGTAGCTACATTGATAAGAATGATCTTTATTCAAAATTTCATTTTTTTTTTTAAATATAATGATTTTAACAGTTTCCTTCAATAAACACTTATTACAACAACAATAATAATAATTAAGGAAAATCAAAAGTATAACAACCAAGAAGTCTATAAACATATACTTAGTTTGAGACCTATGTATGTAACGACTCGGAAATTTTAACGATTTTAATAACATAATTGAAAAAATTCATAAAAATAAACAATAAAATTTGGAAATGAAAATTTGATATTTGGTATGCGTCTATTGAGGCATAGCAAGTGATAGATTTTCATTTGAAAATTTGAAAGTTTGTTCCGTTGTGAAATTTCAATTTCAAATTTAAAATCAATTGAATATTTGATGGAAATAAAATATTTTCAAAATATAAATATTTTTACATGATAAAAATATAGACATTTTTCTGAGCGAGACGTCATATTTTGTTTCGCCAAAGTTAGACTGCTCTAGCTCCGTTTATATTATTTTCGGCGTTTTAGCAGTAGTTTTGGCAACGAATATCGAATTTTGATAGGATGATAATATCACTCATATCTGAGTACGATTCTGTTCATCTCATCATGTGATCTCCACAATATATTCATTTGTGTGTTTCGATGTTTGGTACGTGGCGAAATCTGCGAAACGGTTAGCCATATGGGTATCTGTTTTGAACCCTTTTTGTTTTCCTTGTGTCGTTCCATTATCCACCGTATAATACCAATAGCCATTATGATTTATTTCCTAAATTCGATCGTTTTGACTTTTCTCATTCAACTTTTCAACTTATATTCTGGTTCACGCATTTATTCTCGTTCTTTCCGCTTACTGTTGTTCATATTCTTCCGTTTCATCGTGTTCTTCCTTAATAAAAAAGAGAATTCATTTCTTTTCTTGGATTCTTGTCTCTGGAATTTTTTTTAATAAAGTTATATACCAAAGATGCATGCCTATTGTTTATCACCTACTCGTTCATATTGGAAGTTCTTCATCTCTCTCCGCATGTTCTTCTTATCCCCACGATCGAAACTCTCCAACGCAATACCTCCACGAACTCGCCACTGCACTGCCCCTCCCTTACCTGAATAGCCCATTCCTTCCGCCACCACCCTACAGCTCGCTATCCTTACCACGCACGATTTTGCACCAAAACAGATCCGACCATCAGCCTAGCAACGCATTGACCGATCCACTTCATCCCTCCATCACTCGGCCGAACTCACCCATCAAAGCAACCTCTCCACCGACCACCCCTCTCCTGCCCACGAATCTGCCACTGCCATGCGCCCAAGCACAGCCACCCTGACCTTACCGCTCATCCATTCCTTCGAATCCCCAAGAGCTAGCTCGCGACAACCCATAGCTAGCGCGTCCACCAATATTTGCTCTCCCGATACATAGCCTCACTACCTAAAACCTACTCGAGAACCCAAGCTCTACTGAACAAACAACCTTCTCTAAATCCAGATCTCAACATCGCCTGCCTCTCCAATGGCCGCAGCCACCATCCCGCTGCAGCACCCGCCAAAGCCCAACACCACACTCCCGTCCCGAACACGAACAACTCCAGCAGCCTGCCACCTGAATAACTCCACGTTCACTTAACAGCCAAAGCACCATTCTCACCAAACGCTGCTTCACCTTCCTCCGTGCCCACCTCAATAGCTGCAGCTTTGCTTCCCTTTCGGGCATAATCATGAGCAGCAAAGTCTTATCCTTTTATATGTTTAAGTATTTATTTAAATATTTTGAAAGATATTTTGATTTTATTAGATGTGTTTTAAGAGAAAATTATCTTTTGAAACATAATATATAAAGATTTTATTTTAATATGTGTTTTAAATTAAATATTGATTTTTAAAAATATATTAAGATTTTATGCGTTTTAAATTGTATATCGATTTTTAAAATATAATATATAAAGTTTTATTTTAAATATGTAAGTGAATTTTAGATTTATAATTATATATATTGTTTCCATCGATCTCGAGTCCACCTTGCTTTGCTTTAGGATTGTCATTTGGATCGGTCGATTGTCTAGTTCGTGGTTCAATTCATAGCTTGTTTGTGTCATAAAATTTCGTAGCCACGAAAGTGAGCGATCACTCACGATTAACATTCATATGCCAGTAAATTTGATTTCACATGTAATGATGATTAAAATATGTTGTCAAATATAATTTGTTAGAAATTTAATTATTTAGTATGATATGCGGTTATTTAAATTTGTTTACCTATGTTAGTTGACATATGACACCATGACTTGTTGAATATATATTACATTTAAATTGTTAATTATGATCATATTTGTCATTGATATGCTATGCCATTTTATATTATTATTTTATTGCTGTCACTTTACAAGTTTCCTGTTACTTTAGGATTTCCCTATGGTTTGAAATGATACATACCTGAATGATATTATAGATTAACGAAAATCATTATGCGTTGAAATGACAAACCCAAGTGATTTTATTGACTTGAATTTAGGATTACGGGTTGAAATGGTATATACCCGTAAATATTAAATAATTACAGATTGAAATGATAGATATTCATATCACTCGACCATAGGATTGAAAATTATATACGGATGTCATTGGTTTATTTTTAAATGATTTCCAAAATTTTGAGAAAAGAGAAACATATGGATTTTAATAAATATTGATTTTTAAAACACAATATAAATATTTTATTTTAATATGTGTAAAATTTAGATTTTTAAATTATATGTTTGGAAATTTTAAATTTATATGTTAAGTTTTGGAAAATATAAATTTTTATATTTTACTCATAATTTTGTTATTTTTAAATTTATAAAATAAGATTTTATACAATATATTTAGTAAAATAATATTTAATTTAATAATAACTAATTTAATAAAGTTTAATAAGAATTTAATCTAACTAATATAAATAATATGTTTTAAATTATTTTTTTACAACTTATATTAATATTTTGAAAATAGATTTTGTAATAACTTCTATAAACTAAGATTGGGAAGATAAATTGAAATTGATTTTAATTTTAATTTGTTTAAAAATTTTATTTAATAGAATTTGATTTGAAACTTTTAATTTTGAGATTTTAAAGGTATGATTTTTATAGCTTGATAAATGAGTTTTAGTTAAAGGTGATTAAATGAATATCTTCAAATTTAAATAAAATTGAATATTTAGTTTTGAGTTAAATTTGTAATTTGAGATTTTATTTAAATGTTATAAAAAATGATCAAGTGGATATTTTCAAATTTAAATAAAATTAAAGTTGAATTTTCAATATAAATGAGATTTAGCAAGTTAAGTTATTGTAAATTGTTTAATATTTAAGCTCTAAAATCTATTGAAATTGGAGGTGGTTTTAAATTTGTAATTCAAACCTGGATTTGAAATTGATATAAATTAAAATGGTTTAAAGAGAATTTGAATTGAACCTTTAACCTTTTCAATTGAAATTATTAAACTAAAATTGATTTAAATTGAATTGTGAAATTAAAATTGATTTGAATTAATTTGTGAAGTTGAAAGAAATAATTCTACTTTGAAACTATTTTTAATATCAAACTATTTTTAATATATAAAATATTTTAATCTATAAACTATTTTAAGTATTAACTATTTTTAGTTTATAGCTATATCAATATATATAAACTACTTTCAATATTTAAAATGTTTAAGTTGGACTGTTGTGATTTAGATTTAACGGATTTAAATGCGAATATTTTGATATAAAGGTTTAAACTATTTTGTGGTCATGATTTTAGAAGCGAATATGATTTCGAAAAGGAATAGGATTTTGAAAGTGAGATGATTTCTAAAGTGATATGACTTTGAAATGAATGTGATATTTTGATAATGAATTGTTTGAAATATAAAATGACCACGATATGAAATAAGCGTTTGGTTGTTAAAGAGGCAGGGATTAGATATTGTCATACTCTCTGCTAATACCGAAAAGCACTTGAACAACTGTACACATGGTGAAGATTCCAGAACGAAGTAGGGTGGTTTGGCGAACGATCTATATGAGGTATTAATGCAACCCTGACTTCCGCGAGTCAACTTGATGTGGCTAAAACAGGAGCTATACCGGGCCAAGTGAGGTCGCACCTTCGATCGAGCATGCTTCTTCAATATCATTCTATTACTTTATGGAGCACCTTTGATTTGGGAGTGTGTCTCGAGGTAGGCGGTAGTAATTGCTATGTGTTACTACCAGTTCGTAAGTGCAAAAGATATAATCCTACCGTTGCATTGCCTCACGTGCTTTGTCACATGCATTATCGCACGCACTACATTGGTTTGTACCATACCTATAGAGTGCTCCTTCAGTAAACCACCGGTGGAGCTTACAGTATCTGTATAGACTGCGGGAATATATAAAATATGTTAAGAGAGATATGGATAATGCCTTAACACTATTTTAGTATTGTACTTTACTGTAGACATTATCTATGTAGCATATTGTACTTTGTATTTAGATAGTTTAACGGATCCTTGAAGGATGGAATTCCAAACATTCTTTGAGTTATTTTCATTTCACTATGACATTTCACTTGAGTTGATTTACTTGCATAAGAATGTTAATCCTGACTCGAGTTTTTTGTGTTCTGCTTTATGCTTGGGTCAGACTGAGTGACATAGCATTTGAGACTTGTCTTTGAAGCTTGGAGATTCCTCTCTATATATTCATCTTTCAGTTATTTCAGTTGTTTCCATTTAATGTTTAGATTTTTAATGTGCTTTGTATTGAGACTTCTATGTATTAGATTTCTATTGTATTAGACTCTTGTTTATTGTAGTAGCTTTATGTACTACTATTTATCTATTTCGCTGCTTATTATTGTATTACTCTATGTCTGTGATTCTGTGATTGATTTATTTATTGTATATGCTAAAATTTTCCAAATATAAATTAACAATCTTTTGTTTTGAGCAATTCAAGTCTGACATGAGTGGATGATTGTCGATTTGAAATGCCAGTTCGTTACAATTGGTATTAAAGCTCTGGTTTAGGCAAAACTTAGGATATGGCGTGAAAAATCATTAGAGATAGGGTAGCAATACCCTAGAATGAGTTGAATTGATTACATAATCATATTCTTTTGAACTTGAAATTCTTAGTTAGGATCCTCTTTGGTCGGTATTTCTTTTGAATTTTGAAACTTTCCCTTTGTTTTAAAATCCATTCTTGTCTTTACCTGTTCGTGTTCTTCTTGATTCTAGAGCATCGCGTAGCACTATTTTTGTTAATCTCTATAATGAATAAGAGCATATCTTGCAACCTCAGTTGGAAACTTCATCCTTATGGGTGACTAATCCCATGGCGGTCCTGCCAACCTAGGAATGATATGTAAAGGGGTGAGACCCCTTTACAAGAAGCGTCGATTCACCAGAGATTTTTATGTCCTCAGTTTTGATGTTGTTATTTCTTGCAAAGCTCGAATTGTTTCTTTAGTAGATGATAGGGTAATTCTCTTATGATCGATTGTCGATTGCCTTAGGACTATGCAGGCAGTTTTATCTTTTCGCTTGATTCTCCGCTTAGTGATCTTAACTCAACCCCGATAGTCAGGGATTATCCTAATGTTTTGGTGTAGTGACATCTCTTCCCCTTGAGCAGAAATTGAATTCCGCATTAATCTTATTCCTGAAGCTTGACCTTTTGTCCTTCCTCCCGAATGAATGGTTTCTATGAATGGTTAGTCATGCCCTTTAGATTAACTAATGCTCCTGCCATCTTCGTCGATCTCATGAATCATGTTCACCGCGATGTTCTCAACAAGTTGTCATGTTTTCATTGATGATATTCTGGTGTTTTCTAAGTCTTGGTTGATCAGGTTAAGGTTGCCACGATTAATATGAGTCTATCCATCTTTCCTCTTTTATAATTTAATTATTTTATCTTTCTTTCGAGCCTATCTTCTTAGTTAGAAATCTCTTTGACTAGGGTTTCTCAAAATTTGAATCTCTATTCTTGTTCTAAAATCCATTCTTGAATCATCATATGAGAGATCTTATTTGTAATTAATATAAAAGAATGTTTTATATTGTATTTGAGTTGTTAAGTTTGATTTTGGGCTTCGATCTATTTATCTGGCCAACGCTATTGATGGGAATTCCAAAACACTTGAAAAGAGCCAACTGATACAATATTGTTTAGAACTTGATAAATGAAATAATTTTATGTATGATTATATTTTAAATATAAAAGTATAATTTTCTGAAATTAGATAGTTAAATGAATTGGTTGTTAGAAATGATAAAACTAGATTATCATTTATTGTTTGTTAACATTACTAAACAATATATTATTGTTGTCTATTATAACAGGATGAAAATTTTAAAATATGGTTTATAAATCTGATTTGCAAATGAAATGAATTTAAATTAAGGTTTGAGAATTAAATTTTCGGTACCTTTCAAATTTGGTCTTCAAATTTTTGAAAAATATATTATTTGAAAGTATTTTCGAATGGAAATTGTTTTCAAAGAGTTACAAAGAATTTTATAAGTCGGTACTCTTCACTTATGTTGTTGGAAAATAATTTCGATGATGACTGCAACATCATCGACATTCATTTTCGAGTCTCAAAATGGGGAGACCACTTAGTAACTTTGCTAGACTTCTGTTTTGGAAATGGATTTGATTTGAATTTCATGAGTATGCTTGTGTACAAAGTATATAAATGTATATATTTATTTCAAATGGTTTGAAGTGAAACCGAAAATTTAACTCTTAAGTTTTATGTTAAGTAAAGGTTTTCAATTACTGAAATGTAGCAAAATTTTGAACAATTGAGTCTTAAAATGAGAAACGAAATTGGAACAACTTGAAACGGTTAAACTAGGATAAAATTAATTCATATAATATCAACTGAATTCTAAAACATATATAACTTACCTGAAATATTCAAAAAGTTAAAAATGTAATGAGAATATGAAATTGAAAAGTATACAATATAAATGGAAGTAATTTGATTTTAAAAAATGAAATTCGATTAAGGGGAATTTATAAATAAAAATTTAGTTGTTATAATGAATGTTTATACATTTAATCGATGTTGAATAAACTGAATAATAAAAGAAGATGTTATTTAAGTAAATAAATATGGACTTAAGGAACTAAATTGGTAATAAACAAATTTATATTTTGTATACCGTTTGTAATACAAAGGTAAACTGCAAAGAATAGTTGAAATTATGGGGTGGAATTAACTTAAGTGAAGTCAAATATATTAAATAAATAGAGTTAAATAAAATTTGTTTTGAAAAGATGAACTTAAGTTATAAAGAAAGGGTGAATGTTAATAAATTTGATGTGAATGTAAATTAATAAAAAGTGAGCTAATTAGAATTATGTTACATTCAATTCGTTATGTTACAAACGTTCAATGGCGTCTGACATTGCCTGAACATCTTTCGGCGCTTCTCCTTGCCCTCTTCGTTTATCCACTCCTCCTCCCCTCTTCATGCCCGCTTCACTGCCTCGGCTCCCCGTTGTTTCTTTCCCTCTTTCTCCCTTGGCGACCAGGTCGGGTCGTGTATTCAAAGTCATGGCAACAGTGTTTGAATGTCCATATCTTCTCCTTCAATCTGCCACTGAATTTCCGCCTCTTCCTGCAAACATAGATCGTTCTGTGGGTTCGAACATCAGCGAGGGAACATCATCGCCTGGTATGCCCTCCATTCCTTTTTCGTGTGGAGTTGAAGTGAGTAATCTTGAGAAGGGGAATTGTGTTTTGGGGAAGCAAGTGTCGAGTGGTGCGATTAGTGCTAGTGCCGATTTTGGTTTGTCTGTTCGTGAACAGGGTTGTGTTTCGGCTGATATTCGAAGCTTTGGTTAGTGCACACATGATGCTTGTTATAATGTCTCTGAGAAAGCTGTTCCTAAAGCCAGTGGAGCTTGTTCTGGTAATTCAATTCCTTCTGCCTCTATTGTTTACCCCTTCATCGCGGAGCTTCCTGCTCCTGCTGCTCCACCGCTGCCAAGCCCCATACCATGGTCTTCTCTATTCTCGTCCCTGCCCCGTAATGCGAGTGGCTACCTCCCGATTGAATTTGATTTGATTGAGGAGCATGGAGTGATGATCCTTCCCCCTTCTGTTTTGCAAGCCGGCGTAGATTTTTGGTCAGATTATTCGGTCAGTTTCTTTTTGGAACCTAATAACCGGATTCTTAATGCAGATTTGGTTTGTCGAAGGGCTTGGAAGCTTCGTGGTAATTTGAGTGTTAAGCTGATCGACTCCATGTATTATATTAAGTTTTCCACTTCTGAGGATCGGCGGCTTGTTCTTGAGGCCGAGCCTTCATTTTTTGATGGAAGGCCTTTTATAGTCACACCTTGGTCTCCAACAGTGGCATGTGCTCGTGAACAGGTTCTTTCTATCCCTGTTCGGGTTTACTTTTCCCAAATTACATCTGCCCTTCAGCCTCTTCTTGGGTTGGATTGGTTAGCCTGTAACGTTGGAAAATTGAAATGTTTTGACTCAAATACGGCTGCGCATGATAAAATGATGTATGCTAAGGCTCTTATTGAGATATCCCCCTTTAAGCCTCTCCCTTCATCTATTCTTGTTCAGCTTGCTGTCGGGCATGTTGTGGATGTCCACGTTCGCTATGGCTAGGTTCCAGATATTTGTACCTCCTGTCACTCTTTTGGTCACCTGGCTGTCGCTTGCATGCACTCTGAAGCCTCCACGGTTGCTCTAAAGATCCCTTTGCCTCGACCTCAGCGTACGATTTGGGTTCTCGGGGCCCCTGCCTCTCAGATTTCCCCTCCTCCTGCTGTTCCATTATCTGATCTGAGTCCGCCTCCATTGCCTTGTGCTAAGCCTGACTCTACTCCTTATTCTGTGGCCCCTTGTGACGTTGCTGCTCCTTTCCCGTCCTCGCCTCGTTTGCCTGTTGTTTGGGATGAGTCCGAGAGGTGTTGGGTTGATCACATATCTGATATGAGATTTAACCCTGTGCCCGGTTCTTTATTTAGATTTGTCCCCGATGATTATCTGGACCTTAGATGCCTTCATTACAAACCGTCTGGAGATTCCTTGGTTCTCAATTTGGATAGTTTGTATGCGACTTCGAATTCTGTGATGCTAGCTGATACTTCCTGGGATCGTTCTTTCATTTGCTCTTCTAATGCTGGGGGTTATGATCCTTGTCTTGCTATCTATTTTCGTCCCTTTGCTGGTCTTTGTGGGAATATCCCTTTGGTATCTTCTCAAGTGTCCTCGGATGACGGTGTATCATCCTCTTCGGAGGAGTCCTGGTCTAAGTGATATCTTAGTTACTGTGACATAGCTGTCGTACCTGTGCTGTATTTTCATTTTTTCTGAGTAGTTAAGGTGCTTTTACCTTACTCCTATACTTCAACTTTTATTACGTCCGTAACGGTCCACTATAAAACCGGTTGGCCTTGCCAAAAAAAAGAATTATAATAATAAATGGATGTAAATTAATTAAAAATGAAATTTATATAGTTTTGAATTAATTTTTATATCTAGCATTATGTATTTTGAATCTATCTTTTCTTTCTGTTGCTTATATTCTCCTATCTACTTTCTTTTTGGGGACGAACAGTTTTGAGTGGGGGGAAAGTTTAACGACCCAGAAATTTTAACGATTTTAATAACGTAATTAACAAAAAAATTCATAAAAATAAACAATAAATTTGGAAATGAAAATTTGAAATTTGATATGCATCCATCGAGTATAGCAAGTGGCAATTTTTCATTTGAAAATTTGAAAATTTATTCTGTTGTGAAATTTCAATTCAAAATTTAAAATCAGTTGAATGTTTGATGAAAATAAAATATTTTTGAAATCTAAATATTTTTACATAATAAAAATGTAGACCTTTTTCTGAATGAGACGTCATATTTCGTTTCATCAAATTTGGACTGCTTTAGCTCCGTTTATATTATTTTCGGCGTTTTAGCAATAGTTTTGAAATCAAATATTGACTTTTGATAGAATGATCGTCACACTCATATCTATGTTCTCGTTGTGCCGGTCTCCGCAGTATATTTTTTTTGTGCTTCGGCGATCGGTAAGAGGCATAATCTATGAAACGGTTAGCCGTACCGGTACCCGTCTTTAACCCTTTTTGTTTTCCATGTGTCTTTCCATTATCCACCGTATAATACTAATAGCATTTATTTTCCGAATTCAATTGTTCTGACTTTTTTCATTCCAACTTTTCAATTTATACTCTAGTTCACTCATTTATCTTCATTCTTTCCACTTTCTGCTGTTCATATTCTTCTGTTTCATCATGTTCTTCCTCAATAAAAAAAGAGAGTTCATTTTTGTTCTTGAATTCTTGTCTATGGAAAAAAAAAGTTATATATAAAATTTGCATTTCTATTATTTTTCACCTATTCGTTCATATAAGAGTTCTTCATCTCTCTCCGCCAGTTCTCCCCTTCCCCATGATAGAAACTCTTCAATGCAACCTCACCTCTATGAACACTCCACTGCACCGCCCCTCCCTAAGCTGAACAGTCCATTCCCTCCACCACCACCTTACAGCTCGCTCCCCCGACCACGCACAGCTTCGCACCCACACAGATCCGACCATCAACCTAGCAACGCCATGACAGATCCAATTCATCCCTCTACCACTATAACGACTCGTAATTTCGCTACTTCAAAAATGAGAGATTTCGTTCATTTTAAATTTAAAAGGAATTTAAATACTTAAATAAATATGATATATATAACAAATATTTGTCAATTCTTATAGTTAATAACTTAAAAAGTATAAATTTGAATTTAGAACAAATCAACAAAAGTTAAGTTTTGTTAATAATAAATATATTCTTAAATTAATACGTTTAAATATTTATTTGATAAGTTAAGTTTTATTTAAAACATCTAGTAAAGATAATAAAAGTATATTAATATATTTAAATGTATGTTAATCGTTTTACAAAAAATAACCAAAATTTATCGCATTTTGTAAGTTTTACGTACACTGTAAAATTAGATATTTGGATATTAATTAAATATAATTTTTTAAATATAAAGTGACATGTTTTAATTTATTTAAAGAAGTAAAATTTTTATTTTAAAGTTTGGTTTACTTCAATACATAGCCTAACAAAAACGTCAAATTTTTACTGTAAAATTTTTCGACAAAAACACCGACTTCAAACAAAACAAGTTATCGCAACTTGATACGCTTTCTAACATATAAATACAAGTTTACGAACTTTTAAACACTTTACATTTAGCACAAAATTACTAAAGGAGTTTACTTTTGAAAAGTTTAAACAAATGTATAAAAAGTGAAAAGACATGATTTGACTAATTAAATTTTATTTTAAATCCTTATAAACAACATCATTACACTCATTTCCATCACTATTAATGCTTAAGTCATATCACTTATGAAAAAGGAGCAAAATGATTATTTAATATTTTAAAGAATAGGAAAAATACGCAAAATCATTTTATAAATACATAAATCAAATCCTAACATCATTTCACATTTAATACCATCTCCTCTCCATTAAGCAAAGTTCAAATCAAAGGTAAAAAGGGTAAATTAAAAGTCCAAAAAGTAGTCAAGGGTAATATGGTCATTTGGTTATAAAGCTCAAATATAAATTAACATCCATGCCTTTCATTTTTCACAAAATCATTTTCTACTTTCTTCCTTAAACTCTTCTTCTCTATTTTCTTCCGCTCCCATATCCATGGCATCCAACCTCTCTTCCTCTTTCACAACTTCATCCATTTCCTTCCACCATCTCCAACAAGCTCCTCCACCCCCTAAACCCCCTCTAGTCTTGGCCACACCACCTCTACATCACCAAAACACTAGGTACCCCTACAATCCAAGATCGAGCACAAAAGACCCAAACCTGAGCATCTACAAGCCAACCGAAGCCCAAACGTCCACTACCCACCTCCTACACCCACCTACACACCTCTATCCCCACAAAACTCGAGCCCAAAGATCCCATACTCGACGTGTACAAGCCATACTCAAGGTCGTACCTTCCTCTCTGGGCCATACACCCTCCTCTAAGCCTACGACCATGATATAAAAAAAAAGAAAAAGAAAACGAAAAAAAGAAGAAACGACAAAACTCGAGACATTCAAGAAACAAAAAGAATGTTAGTTCAAAAAAAAGATTTACGGAGTGGATATGAAGGTGAGAAATCGTCATCGCTTTTGAAATTATATTTTGGTTATGTTAAAACGATCACATTTATACCCTTATGTATGTAAATGTTTATGCCAAGTGATTGTTAGTATGGATGATTTGATAGTTGGTTAGATAATTGAATTGTGATAATATATTCTGTTATGGTGTTAATGGTGAATGTTGGATTTGAAATCATATGTTATGTGTTTGGTTGAATGGATGTTATGTTAGTGATAATTATGGACATTGGTTATGTTCATTTTGATTTAATAATCCCTTTGTTAAAACTATCATATTTTAGTGATATGAGGTATTTTGGAAAAATAAGTCTCTTTTCAATTAGAAGTGAAACTAAAGTAAAAATAAAAGAGAATTTGAAATTTGAAGTGAAATGAGTATAAAAAGGATAGTTAAATTGAAATTGAAATTAAGATGAATAGTGACATTGAAATTGAAATTGATTTTGAAAAATTGAATTTGGGATTAAGGTTGAATTAAAATTTAAATTGAAATTGATTTGAAATCTAAGTTTTAAATGAGTTTAATTTGAAGTTAGAATTGAAATTGAATTGAAATTGGAATTTAAAATATAATGTTAAAAATAATAGGAATAAAATATTATTATAATATGGTAATAGTGAAAATTCACTTTACAAAGTGGAAATATTGATTTAAATTGATTTGTAATAATGTTATAAGTGATAGAATTCAATTTGAATAAATTATTTCAAATATTGAAAAATAAGTTAAAACTAGGTGCGTCGTGCAATGGTAGTTCGCGATTTCGAACCGAAAAGCTCAAATGAATGTATAGAGTGGAAAATAGCTCGGAATTCTTCGAGATAAGAAAATTCCGGACTATTATATCCATACCTTCTAAATGAAGAAAGAAAATCAAAGTTTCGTTGAGTAGATTTTGAATTTAGTCCAAATCATTTTTCTAGAAAAATCGCGCAAGTGCAGTTAAGTGACCATAATATGAAATCTGTTTAAATGAATGTTTTTAATTATGGAAAAATATGGAATAAATTTGATAAATCTATTAAATTGTTTAAAAGAAATTTGGATTGGAAATTATGAATTATCAAATGTTTAAAAGTTGATTTAATCAAATAAGCATATATAGCAATTTCCACAACACCTTATGCTGCAAATTGTATAACTTTTTGAATGTGAGTTTAAATGTAACATTTTTTCCAGAATCAATTGTGAATGTTTTTAAAAGAAAAACTAAGTGTTTAAAAGATAATTTGGAATATTTATAATCAATTCCAAAATAAAGTTGATAACTGAGTATGTGGGAACGACTAGTACATTTGCCCCGCCTTTGAGATCTGGGAAAATCAAACAAGGTGTTTAGCTAAGGTTAGGAATGGAGCGACCAGTACCCTGAACTTACCTAACCTATGTTTTCTTTTCATAGGCGAGCGGTGGAACAGATCGAAAGGAAAGCCCGGATTCTCTCAAATAAAAAGATTTTGTTAAGTTTTCCATAATAAAAGAAGATATCCAAAAAGTTAAGCAATGTCCAAAATGAATAATTTCTATAGTCCTATTTACTCAAAAATGTGTGCTCAAGTTGATTTAGAGTTTATCGTGAACGATGTCTTAAATATCATTATTTTTGACCGCCTAAAAGTTAAGCGGATTTGGATTGAGAGTTAAGTGAGGAAATTTGAAATATTATCCAAAGCGAAAGAATGAATTACTTAGAATTATTCTAAGTCAAAATAAAGAGATTTAGAAATCATTCGAAAAGAATTAAAGTGAAAAGAGACTTTATAAATCCTATATACTCATATTCATTTTTTGTCGATAATTTGATTTCGTAGGAACCGGGTCGTATTTGGGTGATTCCTATCCAAAAATCACTTCGAACCGATATATTAGTTCGAATGTGAAGACATATTGAAGATGATGATTATTGAAGACCGTGGATCTTCATAGCATGAGGACTACTTGTTGACTTGCTCTAGGTTGCAGCCATTATAGAGTAAATAGCAGCGGTCTTCTCATTGTGTAGATTTTTCAAATTACAAGGACTACTCGCTACTAGTGGTGGTAGGAGAGTGCCTTCAATTTGTCTTGTTCTTGGAAAACTTGTATGGACGTTTGTCTAACATTGCAATTCTAAAGATTACGTACATTGGTTTTTACAAACGCACATTAATGGTGGCGGAGAAGGCAACTTCTCTTAGGTTAACACTCTCCTTGAGACGTATGAGCTCAAGGGTTGTATTTTATGGAAGGCAATTAGTAGTTAATGAAAATGGAAATGTAGCGTTCAAAGATGTGATATGTGTTTTGTGAAAAATAATCGTTGCCTCAATTCTCATCAAACCGGAAATGACTGAAACAAGATTAGATGCAGCAAGACTAAGTGGATCATTCCTATGTAGGTTAAGATCATCCCCTTCTAGATATGTTTCTTTTCGCTATGATGTTCGGGATGTAAATTAATGTGGTGTATGGGAACGAGCACCCGTTTAAAGGTCGGTAATTACCGAGGGATGACATATTCGGTACTATCTAGTTATAGTGATAGGCCGGTCTTATGTTGGTAGAGGAGCTTTGTGATGGTTTCCTGGGACATCCATTTAGAGGTGTACCCGTTTTGTAGGTAGATCCTTCACCTGGTTATTTGTATGAAAATCCATTCTCCAATAATAACCTACGGTTTTGTTTGTATTGGTGTAATGAATAGCCTCGAAATGCTATAAGGGTAACCATTTCGGATAAGATTAATAATTTTATTTGCAAATGTTTCCAAAGAATGTCATTATGAATAATATCAAATGTTTTATATAAAAGTGTTTTAGTTATCATAAGGTAAAAACCCATCCGTATTTATGTGTGGGTGTGTCTTATGAGATACCCTTTCTTTTAAAAGGATTTTATTCAAAGGCTGACGTATAAAACCGTCATTTATTATTAAGTTTTTCTCATGCTGGTTTATCAAGCCTGATCCGGGTATTTTCAATACTCGGATCAGATCCGGGTAGTTTCAGGTTTAGTTGAAGACGATTGGAGTTTCAAAGGAGAGCTGGAGATATTGATCTACGTATAGACATATTCTATTATCCGTTGTACTTAGTTTGTTTTAGTTTGATGTTTGTCAGCAATTGTAAGGACAGATGTTTATAACTGTCCAAGCTGAATCTAGGTTAGACTCTGACAAATTATTTGAAGGTTTACCGCTGTAAAGATATTTATTCAATATTATATGTTATTCCTTTCGTGTGAGATTCTATTCTGTCTATTTTTATTTATTACCCTAGATCATCCATACTTCCATGCAACTTGGGTCGGACATGAGTGTTTTATTGTCGGCTCAAAGGGTACGGAAACATGGGTCGTCACATTTGGTATCAGAGCGGAAGGTTAAGTAAGAACCTTGGCTTTGTTATGGGTAAAGTATCATTGGAGATAGGATTAGTAATATCCTAGGATGACTAATTCATTATAGATATGGTTAGTAACACCCTAGAATGAGTTATGAGAGTATTATATATATGAGTGCGTATTTGTTAATTTTATAAAACTGATTTTGTTTTAAAAAGTTGGTGAATAAAAATAATTTTAACTTGGATTTATATTTCAAATATACAAAGAGGATATTATTATTTTTGGGGTAGAAATTAAGGATTGATTGTAACTTTTCTTAGTAAAACTAAAGTGTGAATATCTTGTGATTAGAATTACATAATTTGACTATAAGATATTTCATATAGAATCAATTGGTTGAGAACTAGAATTTAGAACATTTATCATATAACCGTAGACATTCGGCCTTAAGAAATAATAATGGTTTGATAAGTATAAAATAGGTTAATTTAAAAGGACTAATAACAAATACATTGTGAATTAAGTTTCACAATTTGACTATAAATTATTTGATGATAACATGTAGAAAAATAATATTCTTTTCAAAAAAGACCAAACCCACTGAACTTCATTCCAGCTTGTTGGGAATTCGAGTTCCTAAGTCAAAGAAAGTTTTTGGGATCGGAAAAGATTATGGAAGTTAAGGTGTGACGACCCGGCTTTATACGCCCAGAAATCTGTTTCGTCTTGAAGAAAGAAAGGGGTGAGAAAATAGAAAAGATAGAGAAGAAAGAACAACAACATCAGAATCTCACAGCGGAGCGAATAAATTATATTAATCACATAATTATTTACATAATATACAACATCAATCAGAGTTATACAGACAATACATCACATACTAGACAGTTATAGACACCTGTCAAGTTAATACAACTCGATACACAAAACAACTCAAACAATACGTCTCAGAGATATCAACACAACGGAACTATATGTATATCTACAACGCTGAAGCCTCCTACTCCATTGCTCCTCCAGAACTCGTCAAAGATAACCTGAATCTCTTGGCTACTCGTAAAAATTTGAGTACCCGGGAGTTTATGAAAAACAGAAGATAAACTCCGGGTCAGACATGGGTCTGGTGTGAGTAACAGGTTAAAGTTGCTTAATTTTGAAAACCTTTTGAAAATAAAAGGTATCACGTAAGACTCCCCACACATAAACATGGAAAAGTTTTTACCTTACGCTAACCAAAACATTTGATAGGAAATTCAGTGATATTATAAAAGGTCTAGGGTTTTCAAGTAAATAGAAAATAGCCGAAATTGTTACATCTATTAAATTCCAGCTACTAGCCACAAAAGCGGGTAATACAATCAAAACCGTTGGCACTTATTGGATTGTGGATTCCATACAATGGCAGGGCTACTGGGATACCGCCGGTCACAGTACGTGGCCTAGATCAATGTACCGAGGATCACTCCCGACCCCCTGCAACACAAGGCCAGAACCATTCCTTACTGAACAGTCCCGAACAAGACAACCCCGCAGTTGTTTGCAACCAACTGCCCACACAACCGAATAAAAAGGGACATCTAGACAGGGGGAAATCTTGTCCTGCTTGGGCATGGCCCACCTAACCTTGCTACACCTCCCCTGTTTTAGCCATTCCCGGCTGATGAGGCTTGAGGCTACGATTACCTTTATAGTAAACATTTCTTAGAATGCTCATCGCCCACCTGATGATATGTTGAAAGCATTCAATCCATACAAGTTCGTTCCTGGTTCGAACGAAACTGAAGGCATTATCTCGTTACACTCATTTTGGAATCACCCTCAGAGTTAACGACAATAACCCTCGCACTCTGAATCTTCATCTTCACTTCAGATTCGCGACATATCGTTAATTTGGAATCGATGTGGTCTTCGGATGTTCCAAATGAGGAAACCCGATCCCGGTCTCATCGAAATCCAAAACGTGTCTTTTAAGGCCAAGTTGTCTATTTAGTCTTAGCAGTTCAATTCAATATTATCAATATACACACAGATGAATAATTCATAATATCACAGTAGATAATCACATCATCATCATAAACCGATAATCAATATTATCATCCAAACAGATAATTAAATATTATCATACTTAAACTAGCATCCATATCACATTGATATTACTCATGTCATATCTGAATTCACAATCATCAAATGAAATATCAATATCATTCATCCATAAGCAATGATTTATAAATCACAATCTATAATTAATTTAAAATGAATTTAATTAACCACTTCTATCTTTAATTAATTTAAATAAATTAAATTAATTACTTCATCTATAAATCCTGCATATACAATTATTGGTTAATTATAAATCAAATAAATTAATCATCCTCTAAATATTCATCTTGGTTAAACACCCTTGATTAATCATTCTCTAATTACAATAGGTAATTAGTCTTTAATTAATTTCACAAATTAATTATCCTAAATCATCATAGTAATAAACATTTAATTACTTCATTTATTAATTAAATATATTAATTACATTTATTTTCAATTAATTACATAAATAAATCACCACATTATTAGTTATTCCTTAATTAAACTATTCTTAATTTCATCATTAATTACATTAATTAATGATCTCTAGTTCAGATTTAAATTAAATTACTTTATTTAATTTAATTACATTAAGTGATTAATCTTTAATTTGACACAATTATTAATCACCTTTGATTAATATCGACCGGTAATTAACCACCCTTAATTACTCATATTAATAAATTAATTATCCCATAATTAATTATCTTCGTTAATTAATCCCTTGATTAATTACAAAAGTAATTATCCAAATTACTTTATTAACACATCATCTTTTACTAGTCACATTCAGTAATTAACTTTAATTACTTCCTTAAGTAATTATGCTCCATTAAATACACTAAGCAATTACACTTATCAGTTTATCAAATGATTTTCTTAAATTAATTAACTTAATTTAATAATTATATCAAAATTAATCACAATAAGTAATTAATCTCTTTTATCAAATAATTACATTTAACAATTTACAATATGATTATCTTAATTAATTAATTAATTATCAAAATTTATCATATTAATTAATTATCAATAATCCTTAGTTAATTATCTTCATTAACTAATAACATTTCTAAATTTACTTCTTAATTAATCTTTAGTTATAAATTAATTTAAATTATTAATTTATAACTTAAATAAATAAGTCATTCCTTAATTAACCTATTATTCTTAAGATAATTTATTTCTTTATTAATGACTTTATTAACATTACATTTTAAATTTAAATTCAAATATCATTTGAATTTAAGATTCAAAATGACTATAATTTAAATTCAATTTAAAATCTTTTAAATAAATGTAAATAACATTTATTATTTACATATGAACTTATATAAGAAAATCTTTTAAATTAAACTACTTAAATATTAATTTAAATTTCCAAAATACATTAATATTTTAACTTGCAATTTCAAGTTAAAACAATTTATTTACTTTTCATTCAGAAATCTTTAATAAAAGAATCCTCAAAATCAAGTTAAATATTTATTGAAACAAATTTACTTTTCAAAACTATTTTATTAAACTTATTTTTAAAACATTCATATTCAAAAACTGATTTAAATTTTCAGATTTGAATCCAAAGCAAACTTGAATCCATCAATTTATGTTTGATTTTTAAAAAACTTTAATTTAAACTTCCCTTTAACAACTTGAATTAAAAACTTGATTTTTAAATCCAAATCTATTTTAAAACCTTAAGATTCAAATATTCATTTGAATCAATACTTTTAAAATTCAAATTTAAACTATTGTTAGAGCTTTTGTTTCAAATTTGATTTTTTTTTTAAATCTGGAAACTATCAGGTTTTTAAACCTGAAACTCATTTAAATATTTTAAACTTCATTTTAGATTCAAAATATAAATTTGAATTCATACTTACAACTAGACTTACACTTTGTTTAAATCCGTTATTTATTTTTAGATAGGTTTCATTTGAATTTGTGAAAAATCAAATTTTGTTTCCAGGTTTCTGCAAAAGCCTGAACAATCATATACTCGACGCAAACCAAAACTGCACCGAGTCTTCCCTTCCCCTACTTCGAGTCTCATACTCGTGTGTCTCGAGTATGTCCCGAGCCTAAAAATACCCTGCACCCACAAATTCCTACAGAACTACAATGGGCACGGTGCACGTGCACCGTGCCTCATCCACCTCCGGCCACCCACACGGACTTCAACACGACGTCTACCATCACCAGATGCCATCACGTCCCCACCGAAGCCACGCACTCGCTCGAATTGAAAATGAGCTCCAGATCCAAACCTGGAACAAGCTAGACATCCCAACCCACAACCTGTAAAACGCCTCGCTCCTGCCATCACGACCACCGGAGGCGCTGAGATTATGGTCACGACCTCGTCACCTCCCCCACTTCCAATTCCCAAAATCATGTGACGCTCGATCAATTCCAGGCGAGGAACGAATCGAACAAGACGGCCTCACCAAAATTAGGTTAAAAATATTAAAAACCCCACCGCCGCTTCCTCGACGAACTGGAGCAACTCCAGGTATTCTTCCCAACACTCCGGAGGCCCCTTCACCCCCATGCCAAACATCAAGCATTCCGGTCCACTCGATCACCCAATAATCGACCATAATCCATTTCCATTCAACCCAGAACTGCATCAAAAATCCCTCACTAAAAATTGTGATTTTGCTTCTAAAAATCATGATTAGGAATGATGTTTCAAATCCCAGTCCTGAAACAATACATTGTGAAACTTAAATTTCTACCTATTTTAGTTTTGATTAGTAAACCTGGTTTCCAGAGTCAAAAATATATTATTTGACTTAAGTACCATTTTTAAACTAGAGTTTACAATTTAGCAACCAAGTATGATTTGTATATTTAGTTTCAACCGAGACAAGATCAAAGATTTGAGTTTTTTTTATATCAAAACTGGAATACTGGAAGATAAAAGCAGAGAGTATCCAGATGAAACAAATATACATATGTATACAGAGAAAGCACTAATATATTCATGCATTCAACATAATGATTCCAGAGATTTCATGCAACAGATTACTACTTGAGTTTACTAAGTGAAGTTACTCACAACAAATAAAAAAACAGAGCAAGTTTACAATGAAGGCAGTTTGAATTTGCAGGTTTGAAATGTACAGAATTTCATCCCACAAACACCCAGAGAAAAATGAATATATATAAAATATTCACACAATACATTTAAGCATCCAAATATTATCATGCAACAGATTTTAAAACTTAAGTAATTTTAAAAGTGTTACTCACCAGTGCTTTTGAAAATGAATAGAGCGCCTTGGTATTGAAACAGCTTTGAAACTGAAATCTCCTCTGTTAAATCCTCTAGTTTGCATTGATGTATTGTTGTTGTATAAAGCTTCAGGTTATATCAATGGAAATTCTACATGTATATTAATTTTTGCTATGCTATGTTGAACGAACTAAAGAAGAAGGCATGCATATAAAGAAGTTTCAGGGGAAGGTGATAACTGGGTTTTGCAAATGTTCGTACAGTTATATTTTGTTTGTATCAGGCAAAATTACTGTATTAGGAGGCTGAAATGATCTTATACAATTTGAAATGACTTTATCAGCTGCTAAGAAACGGATTCGTTTAATGCTAATGTACTTGTGTTCCCTACTACTCATTCTTATGTATAGATATTTTTATTTAGCTTTGCACTTCTCTTACAAGCAACCTGCATATGTAATTTTCTTTACTTTGTTTCTTAACTTTGCTTTGCATTAGCTTGCTCTACAAACTACCTACAGGCCTTACTCTTTAATTTTTATTTTACACAGACCTGGTTTGCTTTCCTAGATATAAAGTTGTTTAGTCCTTGTTTATTTGCCAACATAACTATTTTACAGACATGATTACTTGCCTTTGTATTTTACATACATATTATAAAAATTGTTTTAGTCATTGGTTTGGTTTATTACTTTATTTACTTATTGTTTCTTATCCTTATGTTAATATTACAATTTCTTAAGTTTATGTATTCAGACTTATTTTTATAACCCTATACTTGGTTTACACTTATGTTTCATATTTATAAAGTTTGTTTTATTTTTAAACATAGTTGAAAGATTTTATTTTAAATCATAGCTTTCCAAAATACGTGTATATATATAAAAACATAAGTTTAAAATAATAACTCCTATTTATTTAAAATCCATTGTAAAGATGTCACATTATTATTATTGTTTTAAAAATAACTCATTATTAAAATAAATTCACTACATAAATAAATTACTTATTTTATAAAGCTAAATTTAAAAGAACAAAACAATCTTTTTATTTAAATTTAAACCTAGGCTAGAATTTATTTTTAAACAAATAGCTTGATCTTGAGTAAATAAAACATATTTTTATCTATTTAATAGCTAAATACTAAATTAAATCAAATTTCCAAATTTACCAAAAATATTAGAATTAGAAAACATAACTTTATTTATTAAATTTAAAACAAAGATGAACTATTTACAATATATACAAATATATAGATATATATTGTAAACAGAAAACAATTAAATTAGTTTTCAAAAGATAAATTATCAGTTAAATACTTATTTAAAATAAGATTATTAAATCAATTCAAATATTATTAACAAATATTATCAAATCAAATAAATTTTTAATGCAGATTATTAAATTGATATTGCCCCAAATTTCCGGGTTGTCACATTCCTTCCCCGTAAAAGAATTTCGTCCCCGAAATTTAAAACAAAGGTAATTTAATAATCTAGTTAAAGATTTGAATTTTAAACACAAGCATATATCAATCAGATGTTAACAACCATAGCAACCAATTTATTCAATCAAACAAATCTAACTATTCAGACAAAATTCCGGATAGAATTTTCTCGAGTTTCCCCAAATAAAAATATCGGGATACTCGCTCTACAAAATCCAAACAAACAATACTACTAAGCTACAGAACTTCCACTCATCTAGATTTACAAAACAAGATAGGATATCAGACTACAGACAAGTCTGAATCAACAACCAAAACTCGCAGAACTGCTGGTTCTTCAACCAGAGATAAATCTTACACGTACTCCCTCAGAGATACGTGAAACACAACGAATTCTAGTTATCCAAACTGACAATTCAATCCTGAAGGCCAAACACTTATCCCAAAATCAAATCTCCGACTTCGGAATCCAAATTCGTCCGTCTCTTATCCACAAAACTCTTCGGACGATCCTGGACCGCCTACATCTTTCCTGATCAGCTCAACTCTTGTCGATGTCCTTAGAAACAAACTGGACCAAACAATCCAACAAATTGATCTTTCCAAGATCGACCAAAACTCAGAACACAAACTCTATTCCAAATCAGAAAACAGAACTCACTTCTCTCATCCGAAAAAGATAGAACATGTGCACTCCAAACTGGCCTCAGATTCTGAGAAATCTCCTGTAGAACTCTCTAATCCAAACACTGCAACATCCAATAGCATCCCAACTAAACAGCTGCCACCATGCTTCCACTGCGCAACTCTGACTGAACAGATGAAAATGATGAAGATGAACTCAAGCATAGACTGGACAACACATTCCAATATTAAAGTTCACATATCCAAAAAATAAAACTCAGAAGTTCCTCCAAAATCTGAGCTACCAAACTCGATAACCATCCAATTACTAATCTGATTCAACGGTACCACTTCTAGAATCCAGTCGATGCCAATCTCAATCTTCAGATGTTTGCAAAACTCTGACTTCTTGAAGACATCCAGAAAATCTCTGAAACATAAGAAAACACTCAAATTATCGCAAGTCACTTTTGCGATCAATCCAGCCTAATTCCAAAGATACTGCTCTCTCTTTACAAATCAAAAAAACTTACGCTTATGAGGCCAATCCGTCGCAGAAATGGAACTATTCTGCTGCTTCTGAAGTTAGCCCAAGAAAACTGCTAAGCCAGAAGACTTTCAAACCCAAAGCCCTTTGAGAAACTCGGACCTCAAAGCAAACAGGAACACCCAACTGAATACAGCCACAACACCGAAGCAGTCACTCTTCCTTACTTGTTCCAAAGAAACATCTTCGGAGACATCCATAGTCACTTTGTCTCATCACACAGCTACTACACCTTGATGTATCAAGATATCATGACTTGCTTCTGTCCAACAAACAGATCCAAACTCCAGCTCAACCAAATTACATTTCATAAATGAACTCCGAATCTTAACAGATTTCCTTCAGAGATCGATGAAATCCTTACACCATCCAAAGCTTACTCGAGACGGTATTAGGTCTACAGTCTCGTCAGATACACTTCCAACCTTCATCATTTAAACTCCAACAATTGGTAGTCGTGTTACACACACCACTACCATATCTACCTTTATAACTTATTGGAAAACCGGAACAGGTAACCCAACATATAGGTAGAAATAAATAAATATATCAAAATTACAAATACGCTCTCTCAGGTAAGAAATCACTCAAGAGCCTAGGTATTCACTTAACTTAGCGCTCTGATACCAACTGTAACAGTCTAGGCTTTTCAACCATCAACAGCGGCCACAACTGGTAGGCTTTTCAACCATCCCAGCCCCACCGTGGCATACACTGGTACCTCGGGTTTGCTTTTACGGCCAGCCTCTCGACACGCAACCAACCCCTCCCCCCCCCCCCCCCCGGGGGACATGTAGGGGTAAGAGTCTCCCGTTCGCCACCAAACGCGAAGCGAGAACCCCCTATCATGCTGTAATATAGCAAACTCGATCCCGGTCTTATCGAAATCCAAAACGTGTCTTTTAAGGCCAAGTTGTCTATTTAGTCTTAACAGTTCAATTCAATATTATCAATACACACACATAGAAATAATTCATAATATCAAAGTAGATAACCACATCATCATCATAAACAGATAATCAATATTATCATCCAAACAGATAATTAAATATTATCATACTTAAACCAAGCATCCATATCACATAGATATTACTCATGTCATATCTGAATTCACAATCATCAAATGAAATATCAATATCATTCATCCATAAGCAATGATTTATAAATCACAATCTATAATTAATTTAAAATGAATTAAATTAACCACTTCTATCTTTAATTAATTTAAATAAATTAAATTAATTACTTCATCTATAAATCCTGCCTATACAATTATTGGTTAATTATAAATCAAATTAATTAATCATCCTCTAAATATTCATCTTGGTTAAACACCCTTGATTAATCGTTCTCTAATTGCAATAGGTAATTAGTCTTTAATTAATTTCACAAATTAATTATCCTAAATCATTCATAGTAATAAACATTTAATTACTTCATTTATTAATTAAATATATTAATTACATTTATTTTCAATTAATTACATAAATAAATCACCACATTATTAGTTATCCCTTAATTAAACTATTCTTAATTTCATCATTAATTACATTAATTAATGATCTCTAATTCAGATCTAAATTAAATTACTTTATTTAATTCAATTACATTAAGTGATTAATCTTTAATTAGACACAATTATTAATCACCTTCGATTAACATCAACCAGTAATTAACCACCCTTAATTACTCATATTAATAAATTAATTATCCCATAATTAATTATCTCCATTAGTTAATCCCTTGACTAATTACAAAAGTAATTATCCAAATTACTTTATTAACACATCATCTTTTACTAGTCACATTCAGTAATTAAATTTAATTACTTCCTTAAGTAATTATGCTCCATTAAATACACTAAGTAATTACACTTATCAGTTTATCAAATGATTTTCTTAAATTAATTAACTTAATTTAATTATTATATCAAAATTAATCACAATAAGTAATTAATCTCTTTTATCAAATAATTACATTTAACAATTTACAATATGATTATCTTAATTAATTAATTAATTATCAAAATTTATCATATTAATTAATTATTAATAATCCTTAGTTAATTATCTTCATTAACTAATAACATTTCTTAATTTACTTCTTAATTAATCTTTAGTTATAAATTAATTTAAATTATTAATTTAACTTAAATACATAAGTCATTCCTTAATTAACCTATTATTCTTAAGATAATTTATTTCTTTATTAATGACTTTATTAACATTACATTTTAAATTTAAATTCAAATATCATTTGAATTTAAGATTCAAAATGACTATAATTTAAATTCAATTTAAAATCTTTTAAATAAATGTAAATAACATTTATTATTTACATATGAACTTATATAAGAAAATTTTTTAAATTAAACTACTTAAATCTTAATTTAAATTTCCAAAATACATTAATATTTTAACTTGCAATTTCAAGTTAAAACAATTTATTTACTTTCCATTCAGAAATCTTTAATAAAAGAATCCTCAAAATAAAGTTAAATGTTTATTGAAACAAATTTACTTTTCAAAACTATTTTATTTAAACTTATTTTTAAAACATTCGTATTCAAAAACTGATTTAAATTTTCAGATTTGAATCCAAAGTAAACTTGAATCCATCAATTTATCTTTGATTTTTCAAAAACTTTGATTTAAACTTCCCTTTAACAACTTGAATTAAAAACTTGATTTTTAAATCCAAATCTATTATAAAACCTTAAGATTCAAATATTCATTTGAATCAATACTTTTAAAATTCAAATTTAAACTACTGTTAGAGCTTTTGTTTCAGATTTAAATTTTTTTTTTTAAAAAAATCTGGAAACTATCAGGTTTTTAAACCTGAAACTCATTTAAATATTTTAAACTTCATTTTAGATTCAAAATATAAATTTGAATTCATACTTCCAACTAGATTTACACTTTGTTTAAATCCATTATTTATTTTTAGATAGGTTTCATTTGAATTTGTTGAAAATCAAATTTTGTTTCCAGGTTTCTGCAAAAGCCTGAACAATCATATACTCGACGCAAACCAAAACTGCACGAGTCTTCCCTTCCCTTACTTCGAGTTTCATACTCTTGTGTCTCGAGTATGTCCCGAGCCCAAAAATACGCTGCACCCACAAATTCCTACAGAACTGCAATGGGCACGGTGCACGTGCACCGTGGCCCCATCCACCTCCATCCACCCACACGGACTTCAACACGACGCCTACCATCACCATATGCCATCATGTCCCCACCGAAGCCACCCACTCGCTCGAATTGAAAACGAGCTCCTGATCCAAACCTGGAACAAGCTAGACATCCCAACCCACAACCTATAAAACGCCTCGCTCCTGCCGTCACGACCACCGGAGGCGCTGAGATTATGGTCACGACCTCGTCACCTCCCCCACTTCCAATTCCCAAAAGCATGTGACACTCGATCAATTCCAGGCGAGGAACGAATCGAACAAGACGGCCTCACCAAAATTAGGTTAAAAATATTCAAAACCCCACCGCCGCTTCCTCGACGAACTGGAGCAACTCCAGGTATTTTTCCCAACACCTCCGAAGGCTCCTTCACCTCCACGCCAAGCATCAAGCATTCTGGTCCACTCGATCACCCAATAATCGACCATAACCCATTTCCGTTCAACCCAGAACTGCATCAAAAATCCCTCACTAAAAATTGTGATTTTGCTTCTAAAAATCATGATTAGGTATGATGTTTCAAATCCTAGTCCTGAAACAATACATTGTGAAACTTAAATTTCTACCTATTTTAGTTTTGATCAGTAAACCTGGTTTCCAGAGTCAAAAATATATTATTTGACTTAAGTACCATTTTTAAGCTAGAGTTTACAATTTAGCAACCAAGTTTGATTTTTATATTTAGTTTAAACCGAGACAAGACCAAAGATTTTAGTTTTTTTTATATCAAAACTGGAATATTGGAAGATAAAAGCAGAGAGTATCCAGATGAAACAAATATACATATGTATACAGAGAAAGCACTAATATATTCATGCATTCAACATAATGATTCCAGAGATTTCATGCAACAGATTACTACTTAAGTTTACCAAGTGAAGTTACTCACAGCAAATAGAAAAAAACAGAGCAAGTTTACAATAAAGGCAGTTTGAAATATACAGAATTTCATCACACAAACACCCAAAGAAAAATAAATATATATAAATATTCACACAATATATTTAAGCATCCAAATATTATCATGCAACAGATTTTAAAACTTAAGTAATTTTAAAAGTGTTACTCACTGGTGCTTTTGAAAATGAATAGAGCACCTTGGTATTGAAACAGCTTTGAAACTGAAATCTCCTCTGTTAAATCCTCTAGTTTGCATTGATGTATTGTTGTTGTATAAAGCTTCAGGTTATATCAATGGAAATGCTACTTGTATATTCAGGTTTGCTATGCTATGTTGAACGAGCTAAAGAAGAAGGCATGCATATGAAGAAGTTTCAGGGGAAGGTGATAACTGGGTTTTGCAAATGCTAGTACAATTATGTTTTGTTTGTATCAGGCAAAATTACTGTATTAGGAGGCTGAAATGATCTTATACAATTCGAAATGACTTTATTAGCTGCTAAGAAATGGATTCATTTAATGCTAATGTACTTGTTTCCCTACTACTCATTCTTATGTTATTTAGCTTTGCACTTCTCTTACAAGCAACCTGCATATGTAATTTTCTTTACTTTGTTTCTTAACTTTTCTTTGCATTAGCTTGCTCTACAAACTACCTACAGGCCTTACTCTTTAATTTTTATTTTACACAAACCTGGTTTGCTTTCCTAGATATAAAGTTGTTTAGTCCTTGTTTATTTGCCAACATAACTATTTTCAGACATGATTACTTGCCTTTGTATTTTACATACATATTGTAAAAAATTTTTTAGTCATTGGTTTGGTTTATTACTTTATTTACTTATTGTTTCTTATCCTTATGTTAATATTACAATTTCTTAAGTTTATGTATTCAGACTTATTTTTATAACCCTATACTTCGTTTACACTTATGTTTCATATTTATGAAGTTTGTTTTATTTTTAAACATAGTTGAAAGATTTTATTTTAAATCATAGCTTTCCAAAATACGTGTATATATATAAACATAAGTTTAATATAATAACTCCTATTTATTTAAAATCCATTGTAAAGATGTCACATTATTATTATTGTTTTAAAAATAACTCATTATTAAAATAAATTCACTACATAAATAAATTACTTATTTTATAAAGCTAAATTTAAAAGAACAAAACAATCTTTTTATTTAAATTTAAACCTAGGCTAGAATTTATTTTTAAACAAATAGCTTGATCTTGAGTAAATAAAACATATTTTTATATATTTAATAGCTAAATACTAAATTAAATCAAATTTCCAAATTTACCAAAAATATTAGAATTAGAAAACATAACTTTATTTATTAAATTTAAAACAAAGATGAACTATTTACAATATATACAAATATATAGATATATATTGTAAATAGAAAACAATTAAATTAGTTTTCAAAAGATAAATTATCAGTTAAATACTTATTTAAAAGAATATTATTAAATCAATTCAAATATTATTAACAAATATTATCAAATCAATTAAATTTTAATGGAGATTATTAAATTGATATTGCCCTAAATTTCCGGGATGTCACATAAGGATTGGTTAAGGAAGTGTGATGAGCTCTAGCATAGCATGGTGAGCTTCATCCATGGATCATTTAGGGAGACGATAAGCAATACCCTAAAATTCGAAGATGTTGTTTCACAGCCAACTAAGGAAGTACCATTCAAGAAGAAAGGCATAAAAAGAACAAAGTTTGTTGTTTCAAATATAGACAAAGTGGTCACCTTGCAAAAGAATGTAGATCGGGAGTAAACATCAAGACCTTTAAGAAAATTGTCCTAAAGAGTTGCTATTACTACCATATTATGGGACATATCTCCTGAGACTGTCCAGTGCTCAAGACGGCAGAACAACCTAGGCCTTTTATTACCCTTACTCGTCCACCTACTGTTGTAGAAAAAGAAAAAGGAATAGTGGAAGCATAAGTTAGTTAAGCATGTATTAGTAATGCAATCTAAGTATTTTAACCGTATGTCTTTAGTAAAACTTTTTTAGTGTACTCCGTAGAAGCCACTTAGTATGAATGTATTTTGGGAATCAATATATGTAGACTATCATTTTGCTGCTTTGTCAATACCAAATTCTGTTAGAACCATATTAGAAAAGCTAAAAATATTTAACCCCATTTAAAAAGAATGAAAAGAAAAATGATAATAATTAAGTAAGAAGCACTTAAAAAAATAAGATGAAATTAAAAAAGTTGAGATAAGATCTTTGATAGGAAATGATAACTGATTTTAAGTTCTTTTATATAAATTGTAGAACGTAACCAAAGCCGAAAGACAAGCAATTAGGCAGATATTTAGGGAAGCCTTGTGTAACGACCCGGCTTTTTCAACAGTTAATTAGTGATATTTAAACTAAATTTAAATAATTAATTTGAAATATAAATTGTTTACAATATGAAAAGTTGGTTTGATTTAATAAAAAGAGAACTCAGAATTTAAATATAACAATTAATTGAATAAATTAAATAGTAGTTGACAATTGGGTAAATTATTTAAATCTGGAATTGTGACCTTGTTAGAAATATTTTAATGGCTTATAAATTTATATTGATAATACTGGAAATAATAAATTGATCAAAATTTAATTTAACTGCCGTTTGTTCAATTTTAAATTTTCATTGTTTAAATTAACATGTGAAAATAGCCTTCCGAGACACAGTCTCGGAATTCAACGAAACCAGTCCCATTGGATCCGTAATATTGAATTATTGTCGGATTTCAAATTTCGTAATTTTTGGAGTGACCGTGTGATTGTACGATAAGCAAACGCGCTATAATTGAATTCGAGAAGATTTATATAACGTTTAAAAATAAAATAATCAGCGTAGCTTCCTCAACACACCATCGTTCGTCTTCCTGAATACGCTTCCTATCCTTCTTTTTATTCACGAGGCTTCTCTCGTTTATACCTTCGTTAAGAAAACAAAATCTAATTAATGGCAGCTATTCTTCCCTTTATAATCGCGATACCCCTCACTTTAATTTCGATCAAAACCCATTGTTTTCCCCTTTCTTCTCTTCAAGGCCGAATTCACGGCATATTCATTTAAAAAAAAAAATCAATGGAACCCTGACTCGCGATTCAAATAGGGGGAACGCGAATTAAATCGCGTTCGAGCTGCTCGCGATGGTGAGATAGGGGGGACAGCGTGATTGGGTTCGACAGTTGAGAGGGCGCGCGCTCGAGAGACAGGGAGGAAGCGGCGACCTTGTTGAGTCGCGCGCGAGAGGGCGAGGCGACGAGGTTGTTCACAGGTTGGAGGGGGAGGATGCGATGCTATGCGGCTATAGGTGAAGTGATGGCGGCGACGTTCGTGAGTGTTTCAGTGGCGACGAGTGGATTCGATCGGCACATCTCGAGGCAGAGATAGTGGGTGAGTTCATGGAACGGCAGTGAGATAGTGATCCTTCTTTTTATCTAATTCAATTTAATTTTTTTGTCTTCAGTTCTGAATAAAGAAATTATTACGAGCAAAGATTGAATTGGTTAATCTTAAAAAAAGAGATTTTTAAAAATTAGTTAGCTATATATATTTTACAGTAAAGGATATGTTTGTAATTTCAAAAATTTATACATCTGTGTATACCTACTTATAGATTAAGAAGATCTTAACAGTAAGGTAAAACTTATAAAAATTTTACAGCAAAGTATCATGATCTGATAAGCAGTTTATTTAAAAATATTAAGTTAACTCGATTTAATTTTAATTATAATATATATAGAAATGTTTAAAGATTATGAAAAATTAGATTTTTAAAACCTATAGACTATTTAAATGTGCAGTTTGAAGAATATATAAAATATAAATTATTGGTTTAAAATTTAAGTATGTGTTTAAATTATATCACGTGTTGAAAAAAATAAATTATTAGATAAAAGGATAAATTTATTTAAACGGAAATAAATTGCTGCAAATATTAATAAATCATCAAATTGTTATTCAAGGTCAAGAATATGGAAACGAATCTGGATTGGGAAGGATTGCAACAATTAAATCAAAGGTGAGTTAATCTCACTCAGTTAAGTTTAAAATTTGAATGGTTGAATTTAAATTTAATTGTTGAATTGCTTGAATGATGATTGAAGTAGTGAATAATTAAATAAACTTTTTACCATATACTGCAATATTTCACATCGAAGTGAAATTGTTGTTTTATTGTGCTAACATCTGTGGATGCAGGGAAACAGGTTGGAGGGATCCAACAGGATTCCTCAAAACTATTTATTTTATTTCGTATATATGTTGTTCTGTGACAGGATGATATATTGATTTGGGTGGTTTTATAGATAATTGAATTATCAACTGTTGAATCACAGAGAAGTTGAAAATTTGAAATTTTTATTACCGTTGATAAATTAATTTGAAGAAGTTAAATAAAACTCAAATAGAAAATATTTATTTGAAATTTGAATCTACTTTAATTGATAATGAAGAAAAGAAATAAAAGTATATTTTCTACTTAAGTTAAACTTTAATGTGATAAAGTTGAGTTTGGAAAATTTAAATTATAAATTATACTTGAAGGAATATTGTAATCGATAAGTGAATTAAAGAAAATGGAATTATATTAAGAAAAGGAAATGGAGGTCTATTAAGGAAATAAAAAGAAATATTAATAAGAAAAGAAAAGAAAATTTATTAAGAAATAAAGAAGATTCTATTAAGAATTACGAATAAGAAATTCTATTAAGGGTCAAAAGGAGATTTTATTTAATAATGAATGGAACTTATTAAATAGGAAAATATGGAACTTTATAGAAAGAAATAAATTATAAAGATGATATTTTTAAATCAAACTATCTTATAATAAATGAAATTCAAGGAGATTTTATAAATTCGCGAATGAAATTTATAAATGAGATATGAAATTTGTTGGATGGAAATAGTAAGATATTTCAAAAGGGTGAATGTGGACAAGAGGCATTTATAAATGGATATTGGATTTTCTAAAATTATAATTTATTTTAAAAGGAATATTTTAAATTTCTATTCCATATAAAAAATTTTTATAAATTATTATTTGAATGTGAAATATTTTCGAATTAGTTATTTTGAAAGTTTAGCTATTGTTTATTATAAACTCTAAGTTTTCTAAAACCAGCCTTGAAACTTATGAATAACTAGATATAAATTTTAATATTTAACATTACTTCTTATTTTATAAATCTATATGTTTTCAAAATGTTTTTAAAATCCAATTAAAATCCTCTTGTGATGGTAAGCAAATTAATTTAAATGGGATAAGATTTAGGAGAAATCTTATTAAGTGGAGAAAGTGAATTTGTGAAATTATAAGGAAAGTGTAAATTGAATTCTTGAGGAAAAAATGAGAAAATAAGAATATTTTCAAAGGATAAATCAATTGTGAGTGAGTATAAGAAATCAGTTAAATGATTTCAAGGAAATAAAAGGACTTTGAAAATTTGTTTCAAATGGATTAAAATGAGAATTATATCTGAATGATATTTGTGATAAATAATTTATGGAAATTATTTGATGGTTGCTTGTGTGTGATTAATTGATAGTTAAATAACCGACTATCAATATTGGACAACGCGCTGATCGTTTCGAAGAGTTCGGGATCGGATTTAATTATCCGAAAACCACTTCGATCCGGTTTGAACGATACGAATGAAGACCGTGAAGAGTTGAAGACGGTGATTCGGTTTGTCCAGACCCAGGGCAACTTGTATGGATTGAATGCTTTCAGAACATTGTCAGGTGGACGATGAGCGTTCTAAGTGATGCGTTCTTGAAAGGTAACGTTTAACCTCAAGCCTCATCAACCGGGAATGGCTAAAATAGGGGAGGTGCAGCAAGACTTCGTGGGTAGCCCCCACTGGAGAGTGAGGTTTCCCCTGTCTAGGTGTCCCTTTTATTCGGCTTAGTGGGCGGTTGGTCGCGCCAACTGCGGGGTGATCTTGCTTGGGACTGTTCAGTAAGGAATGATTCCGGTCTTGTGTTGCAGGGGAGTTAGGGTGGCTCCTCGGTACTCTGATCTAGACCAGGTACTGTGACGGGCGGTACCCCAGTAGCCCTGCCAATGTATGGGATCCAAACTCCAATAAGCGCCTGTACGGTTTTGATTGTGCCCAACTATTGCTGAAACATGAGATGCAAGCATTTCAGCTAGATTCTATTTACTTTCTATAGACACTATAATAATATCAGAGAACTTTAATAAAAATTGTTTTTAGCTATCGTAAGGTAAAAACCCGACATGTTTATTTGTGGCGTGGTCTTACGAGATGCTTTTGTTTTCAAAGGATTTTTGAAACTTTAATAATCCAATTGAGTGTGATTTTCTCACGCTGGTATTCCAGACTGACTCGGGTGTTGTTTTATATGATGCTCGGGTCAGACCGAGTTTAAACAGGATTCAGGTTTTATACTGGAGCTCAGGAGACGAGCTGATGACAGAGCGTATCTACGTATTTGCCTATTATTTCCGCTGTGTATGATCTTATAGTAGTTGTCTCTGTATGAGTTAATTGATGTACGCTGAGGATGGTATGTATGTATATGTATACAGTACCGATTTCTTGTATTTAAAACTGTATTCTATATATTATATTTTATTCCGCTGCGATGTGAGATTCTGATGTTGTTTTTCTTCTTCTTCTTCTATCCCTTTCTTCTTTTCATAACTATCAGGGGTTTTCGGGTTCGAAAATTTCCGGGTTGTTACACTTGGTATCAAAGCTGAAAGGTTAAGCGAGAATCTTGGCTCTGGTGGGGAATTACTCATTAGAGATAGAGTCAATGATACTCTAGAATAAGTTTGAGCGTATTTATAGATATGAGCGCGTATTTGTTAGTGAATATCAAGTGGTTTTGTATTGTTCATTGATTTATTGAGTGGTATATGAACCTTCGTCGGCACAGCCTCGAAACTGCATCGAAGGGGTTTCTAAACACTTGAGTAGAGCAATTCGACACAATACTGATTTTCAAAGGTGGGTGAATGAAATAATTTCATCCAAAATATATTTTGATATAAAAGGAATATTTTTTCTGAAATTATTATTATAACTTGGATGTTTGGATGCTAGTATTGTAGACAAATGAGATTTTAAAATCCGAAATAGCTTATATAACCCAGGAAATCATTAAATTCGAATTTTGGAATTTAAAATCAAGTGAAGGTTAGAAATGAGAATTTAACTTGGATTTAAGATTAAAATTTTGAAATGTGAGTAATGAATAAGAAAATTTTGTGTGATTGAAGTGAGATGATGAAAATATAAAAATAAAATAAATATAAATAATGAGGAGAAGTAAATAAAAATTTAGAATGTGAATGAATTGAGAAGAGAAATAAAACTTAAAGTGGATTGAAATTAATTCAAGTGATATGAATGGAAGTAAATTGAATTAAACTGCAATTAAAATTCAGTTGTATTGAATAAAATTGAAATTTGGAATTAAAATGGAATTTAGTGATGAAACCTGAATTATACATAGAAATTCCATTGAATGGTAAGTAAATTAAATATGAATTGAAATTGTTTTGGAGTCGGACTAAAGTAAAGGTAATTAGAAGTTACAAATAAAATCCAAATTAAGTATGGATGGAATAATTTGGCCTTGGATATTATCTTAACAAATTTAGAATGGCTAATTAAATCACATGGGATTTGATCTAGATGAGTATCAAATCAATTGCAATGAATTTAAGTAAGAAGTTGCAATAAATGAATAAACTTAAGATTTAAAATCTATGGAAAGGTGATTTTGATGGAAGTGAAATTTCATAGAATAAAATAGATGGGTAAAGTACCTTAAACTTTGGATGTGATTGGATAGTGAATAGAAAATCCAAACCTGAATTATAAAATAAAATTGAATCAAAGAAATTTAAATGAAGAGATTTTTGAAGCTAAGAAAAAAAATTAAAAAAAAATCAAGTATTGAATTATAAATTGGAAATAAACTAATTTGGGATAATTTAGTAACTTGAATATGTGAATAAACTTTGAATTGGTTAAATAGAGCTGAATGGTGAATTAATAAGTTGGGGTTGTGAATTTAAGTGAATGGTAGAAAGAACTTGAATTGTAAATATAAAATTCAACTTGGATTGGTTGGTAAATAAATTGAAATTGGATTAAATATGATGGTTAGAAGTGTAAACAAAATCCAATTGTGTGTAAATAAAGTGAAAGTGGTCTTGTAATAAGTTAAATAAGTTCGAGAATGAATCGAACATGGAAATTGAATTTTTAAATGAAATAATTAATTGAGTTAAGGAGTAAATGAAAGAAATGTGATTTGAATAAAATCAAGTTAAATTTGGAAAAGAATTTATGAGCAAATGAAATTAACTTAAAGTTATGAAAATTAAATAATTTGAAGTAAATTAACCTAAGTCTAAATTCAATGAAGCACGACTTATATAAATTTGAGACATGTTTGTTAAATTTTAAGCATTGAAGTTGTCGAGCTTAATAAAAACGGTGTTGAATAAATCAATGCAAAGATATGGTTTATAAATAAATTAGAAATGGAATGAAATTTCATATAACTAGGGTTGGAATTAATTTTTAAAACAGTTATAAAATTAAAGTAACTGTTTGTTTGTATGAATATTGTTGTAATTTGCATAGAAATAATTATTGTTGACGTAAGCATGATTGAATAAAGTTCTATGGAATGATAAAAGTAATTAAATTTGATTCTTGAATAAAATTTCCAAGAATACAAATTAGTTTGCTTTAAGAATGGATTGAATAAAAGAATGATATTGGAAATCATTCTGAATCACATATGATGTTATTAATTGAGTAAAAGCAATTGGATTTAATTGAAAAACCTTATTACCTGCTTATAGAACTTGATTCGCATATAATTGCTTATAAAATATGGTTTTGAATTGATAAGAAGCATAAATTGATTTTTGAAATCAATTAAATGGAGAATAGGTTTGTTTGGGCATAATTATGAATTGGAGTTAAGTAAGTGTGTCGTAACCTACTTAAAGTTGGATGCAAACAGTGTTTGCCTCAGTTAGAAACAAATGGAACTAGTGTGGAAACTATATAAATTTGTTATGAAGTGATTTATATTGCATTGCTTATGTTTTTGATGTGTTGTAGTTGTTTAAATAAATGAAATGTTATAAATTTCATAAAGATGTTACTTATGAGTTTAAACTGAGTAAGTACAGGTACCAGAAGATTGTATAACGGGATTTTGGGTGCGTAAATGCTAAAATTAAATAAGCCGCTTGCTTAAAATGCTAAATAAGGTACGCCTACGCAATACAAACTAGGAAATATGAACTGTTTTTAGTTTTTCCGACCGTGTGGGTCGATGTATACATATTTATATCTATTGTCAAATTGCAAAAGCTCCTCCGTACAAAGGGGACTCTGCCAAAAATTTTCAGAAATTTTGAGAGTTAGAATTTTTTTGAAATTTTAGAAAATTTTGTCAACGACAAATGTTTTCAAATTGAAAATTTAAATAAGTTAGTGAATGAAACTAATTTAAAATTTAAGACATGAATTTGATATAAATGAAAATTAGAATTTGAATATTTAGAGTTATAGATAAATTAAATTCGTATGGGAATGAAAGAATAAATTGAATAAGGATGAATACAAACTAAAGTGGTAAGATGAAAATAAATATAAGAAAACACATAAGATGTTTATACTAATTTAAGTAAGGAAAATGTATTCTCAATCGAATTGATATTTCAAATGCAAGCTAAATAAATACTTGAATGAATAGATATGGACATTTGTAAGGATGTCGATAAAATGTTTTGTATGTTGTAATTGGATATATTACTGTGTAAGATTTGCAGGTAATATAAAGATTAAGAGAATTGAGTTTGGTTTCAAAAGATAAAATTTGAAATGCTCGACAAAAAGGTATGTGTTTGAATTTCTATATGGAAATTGATTGTGATTTTGATTGAGCCGCTTGGCCTTTTGTTTTCTTTTGGGTTTTTGAGAGGCCGTAGAGCCATTTTGTAGTTGTACCAAACTAGCCGTGCAAAGGAGACGCTGGCAAAAATTTTCGGGAATTTAGGGTGTTAGAAAAATTTTGAGAAAATTTTGATAAGTCAAATTTTGAGTTTAAATTGAAACTTGAATAGTTAAGCATATATTATAGTTGGATACCAGGGAAAAAGTTTAGAAAGTTATTAAGAAGGGTAATGCATCTTTTATTAAAAAGATAGTGGTAGGATGTTGAATTGTTGATTGTAAAGTAATAATAACGGGTATATGACCATTCTTCCTAACTAGTAATTTCGGGGACGAAATTCTTTTAAGGGGGGAGGAATGTAACGAACCGGCTTTTTCAACAGTTAATTAGTGATATTTAAAATAAATTTAAATAATTAATTTGAAATATAAATTGTTTTCAATATGAAAAGTTGGTTTGATTTAATAAAAAGAGAACTCAGAATTTAAATATAACAATTAATTGAATAAATTAAATAGTGGTTGACAATTGGGTAAATTATTTAAATCTGGAATTGTGACCTTGTTAGAAATATTTTAACGGCTTATAAATTTATATTGATAATACTGGAAATAATAAATTGATCAAAATTTAATTTAACTGTCGTTTGTTCAATTTTAAATTTTCATTATTTAAATTAACATGTGAAAATAGCCTTCCGAGACACAGTCTCGGAATTCAACGAAACCAGTCCCATTGGATCCGTAATATTGAATTATTGTCGGATTTCAAATTTCATAATTTTTGGAGTGACCGTGTGATTGTACGATAAGCAAACGCGCTATAATTGAATTCGAGAATATTTATATAACGTTTAAAAATAAAATAATCAGCGTAGCTTCCTCAACACACCATCGTTCGTCTTCCTGAATACGCTTCCTATCCTTCTTTTTATTCACGAGGCTTCTCTCGTTTATACCTTCGTTAAGAAAACAAAATCTAATTAATGGCAGCTATTCTTCCCTTTATAATCGCGATACCCCTCACTTTAATTTCGATCAAAACCCCTTGTTTTCCCCTTTCTTCTCTTCAAGGCCGAATTCTCGGCATTTTCATTTAAAAAAAAAAAATCAATGGAACTCTGACTCGCGATTCAAATAGGGGGAACGCGAATTAAATCGCGTTCGAGCTGCTCGCGATGGTGAGATAGGGGGGACAGCGTGATTGGGTTCGACAGTTGAGAGGGCGCACGCTCGAGAGACAGGGAGGAAGCGGCGACCTTGTTGAGTCGCGCGCGAGAGGGCTAGGCGACGAGGTTGTTCACAGGTTGGAGGGGAAGGATGCGATGCTATGCGGCTATAGGTGAAGTGATGGCGGCGACGTTCGTGAGTGTTTCAGTGGCGACGAGTGGATTCGATCGGCACATCTCGAGGCAGAGATAGTGGGTGAGTTCATGGAACGACAGTGAGGTAGTGATCCTTCTTTTTATCTAATTCAATTTAATTTTTTTTGTCTTCAGTTCTGAATAAAGAAATTACTACGAGCAAAGATTGAATTGGTTAATCTTAAAAACAGAGATTTTTAAAAATTAGTTAGCTATATATATTTTACAGTAAAGGATATGTTTGTAATTTCAAAAATTTATACATCTGTGTATACCTACTTATAGATTAAGAAGATCTTAACAGTAAGGTAAAACTTATAAAAAATTTACAGCAAAGTATCATGATCTGATAAGCAGTTTATTTAAAAATATTAAGTTAACTCGATTTAATTTTAATTAAATAATATATATATAAATGTTTAAAGATTATGAAAAATTAGATTTTTAAAACCTATAGACTATTTAAATGTGCAGTTTGAAGAATATATAAAATATAAATTACTGGTTTAAAATTTAAGTATGTGTTTAAATTATATCACGTGTTAAAAAAAATAAATTATTAGATAAAAGGATAAATTTATTTAAACGGAAATAAATTGCTGCAAATATTAATAAATCATCAAATTGTTATTCAAGGTCAAGAATATGGAAACGAATCTGGATTGGGAAGGATTGCAACAATTAAATCAAAGGTGAGTTAATCTCACTCAGTTAAGTTTAAAATTTGAATGGTTGAATTTAAATTTAATTGTTGAATTGCTTGAATGATGATTGAAGTAGTGAATAATTAAATAAACTTTTTACCATATACTGCAATATTTCACATCGAAGTGAAATTGTTGTTTTATTGTGCTAACATCTGTGGATGCAGGGAAACAGGTTGGAGGGATCCAACAGGATTCCTCAAAACTATTTATTTTATTTCGTATATATGTTGTTCTGTGACAGGATGATATATTGATTTGGGTGGTTTTATAGATAATTGAATTATCAACTGTTGAATCACAGAGAAGTTGAAAATTTGAAATTTTTATTACCGTTGATAAATTAATTTGAAGAAGTTAAATAAAACTCAAATAGAAAATATTTATTTGAAATTCGAATCTACTTTAATTGAGAATGAAGAAAAGAAATAAAAGTATATTTTCTACTTAAGTTAAACTTTAATGTGATAAAGTTGAGTTTGGAAAATTTAAATTATAAATTATACTTGAAGGAATATTGTAATCGATAAGTGAATTAAAGAAAATGGAATTATATTAAGAAAAGGAAATGGAGGTCTATTAAGGAAATAAAAAGAAATATTAATAAGAAAAGAAACGAAAATTTATTAAGAAATAAAGAAGATTCTATTAAGAATTACGAATAAGAAATTCTATTAAGGGTCAAAAGGAGATTTTATTTAATAATGAATGGAACTTATTAAATAGGAAAATATGGAACTTTATAGAAAGAAATAAATTATAAAGATGATATTTTTAAATCAAACTATCTTATAATAAATGAAATTCAAGGAGATTTTATAAATTCACGAATGACATTTATAAATGAGATATGAAATTTGTTGGATGGAAATAGTAAGATATTTCAAAAGGGTGAATGTGGACAAGAGGCATTTATAAATAGATATTGGATTTTCTAAAATTATAATTTATTTTAAAAGGAATATTTTAAATTTCTATTCCATACAATTTTTTTTTATAAATTATTATTTGAATGTAAAATATTTTCGAATTAGTTATTTTGAAAGTTTAGCTATTGTTTATTATAAACTCTAAGTTTTCTAAAACCAGCCTTGAAACTTATGAATAACTAGATATAAATTTTAATATTTAACATTACTTCTTATTTTATAAATCTATATGTTTTCAAAATGTTTTTAAAATCCAATTAAAATCCTCTTGTGATGGTAAGCAAATTAATTTAAATGGGATAAGATTTAGGAGAAATCTTATTAAGTGGAGAAAGTGAATTTGTGAAATTATAAGGAAAGTGTAAATTGAATTCTTGAGGAAAAAATGAGAAAATAAGAATATTTTCAAAGGATAAATCAATTGTGAGTGAGTATAAGAAATCAGTTAAATGATTTCATGGAAATAAAAGGACTTTGAAAATTTGTTTCAAATGGATTAAAATGAGAATTATATCTAAATGATATTTGAGATAAATAATTTATGGAAATTATTTGATGGTTGCTTGTGTGTGATTAATTGATAGTTAAATAACCGACCATCAATATTGGACAACGCGCTGATCGTTTCGAAGAGTCCGGTATCAGATTTAATTATCCGAAAACCACTTCGATCCGGTTTGAACGATACGAATGAAGACCGTGAAGAGTTGAAGACGGTGATTCGGTTTGTCCAGACCCAGGGCAACTTGTATGGATTGAATGCTTTCAGAACATCGTCAGGTGGACGATGAGCATTCTAAGTGATGCGTTCTTGAAAGGTAACGTTTAACCTCAAGCCTCATCAACCGGGAATGGCTAAAATAGGGGAGGTGCAGCAAGACTTCGTGGGTAGCCCCCATTGGAGAGTGAGGTTTCCCCTGTCTAGATGTCCCTTTTATTCGGCTTAGTGGGCGGTTGGTCGCGCCAACTGCGGGGTGATCTTGCTTGGGACTGTTCAGTAAGGAATGGTTCCGGTCTTGTGTTGCAGGGGAGTTAGGGTGGCTCCTCGGTACTCTGATCTAGACCAGGTACTGTGACGGGCGGTACCCCAGTAGCCCTGCCATTGTATGGGATCCAAACTCCAATAAGCGCCTGTACGGTTTTGATTGTGCCCAACTATTGCTGAAATGTGAGATGCAAGCATTTCAGCTAGATTCTATTTACTTTCTATAGACACTATAATAATATCAGAGAACTTTAATAAAAATTGCTTTTAGCTATCGTAAGGTAAAAACCCGACATGTTTATTTGTGGCGTGGTCTTACGAGATGCTTTTGTTTTCAAAGGATTTTTGAAACTTTAATAATCCAATTGAGTGTGATTTTCTCACGCTGGTATTCCAGACTGACTCGGGTGTTGTTTTATATGATGCTCGGGTCAGACCGAGTTTAAACAGGATTCAGGTTTTATACTGGAGCTCAGGAGACGAGCTGATGACAGAGCGTATCTACGTATTTGCCTATTATTTCCGTTGTGTATGATCTTATAGTAGTTGTCTCTGTATTAGTTAATTGATGTACGCTGAGGATGGTATGTATATATATGTATACAGTACCGATTTCTTGTATTTAAAACTGTATTCTATATATTATATTTTATTCCGCTGCGATGTGAGATTCTGATGTTGTTTTTCTTCTTCTTCTTCTATCCCTTTCTTCTTTTCATAACTATCTGGAGTTTTCGGGTTCGAAAATTTCTGGGTTGTTACACCTTGTCTAAATATGAAGACTTATAAGTTTTAGATACATCGATTTCGAGTGATTAGGAGGATATGCACGTAGGGGAGCCATCGGGGATAGTACCAGGGTCATTCGACCATCCGATAGATATCTCAGAGGATGAGGAGTTGATAGTTATTTCAGATGAGGAGGATGACTTGCCAGTGGCGTAGAAATTGATGCAGTGGCAGAAGCCGACAATGAAGCAGATGATTGGATGTTGGATCCCTTGAGTGAGGATGAGGGGCCTGAGGAAGAAGAACCTATAAAGGAGCTTATAGAAGTATCAGAGGAGATCGAGCTGCTGATAGAGGAACCCATGGCAGTGGAGATGGAAGATTCAGGGATTTACAATGCATGGTTATATGATGATTCAGAGAGTGATGAGAGGATCATTTGGGAGATTGGTATGCCCATTCAGAAGGAAGGATCTCCCATTCTAGAAATAGCTGAAGATCTCGGTTTGGAGGATATTGAGATGGAGGAACATGAGCCGTGGATTCCGAGAGGCCAGCAGTGGCAGCCGCTAAGTTGGGATACTGCTTAAGAGATGATAGACGATGAGGAGCCAATTGAGGACAGAGAAGAAGTAGAGCAACCGATAGAGATCGACTTAGAGGCGACATCAGAGGGTTCATCTGATTAGTAGTGTTTCACACTTACGGATATTTTGGGATATTTTGGGTTTGTATTATAGCCGTTGTTATTACCTTAAGCATGTAGTACGTGCTAAGACATGGGATTTTGTCCTTTAGTATGATATTTTAGTTGACTGATGTAGATAGTTGACTTATGACTATGTATTTACCTCAAATGTGTAGTATGCACTCAGGTTGGGAGTAGGATCGATGATTATATTCCATTATCAATATTTAGTAGTAGTATTTCTTTTGACATGTATTGTTGGCCTTTATAGTTCTGTATCATTGATTTCGTTTCGAGGACGAAATGCTTTTAATTATGGGAGAATGTAATGACTCGTAATTTTGTTACTTCGGAAATGAGAGATTCCGTTCGTTTTAAATTTAAAAGGAATTTAAAAAATTAAATAAATATGTTATATATAATAAATAATTATCTATTCTTATAGTTAACAAATTAAAAGGTATAAATATGAATTTTAGAACAAATCAACAGAAGTTAAGTTTTATTAATAATAAATAAAGGCTTAAATAAATAGGTTTAAATATTTGTTTGATAAGTTAAATCTTATTTAAAACATCTAATAAAGATAATAAAAGTATATTAATATATTTAAAAGTATGTTAATGATCTTTTTCCAAAAATAACCAAAATTTGTCGCATTTTATCAATTTTACATAAAATGTAAAATTATAAATTTTGATATTAATCAAATATGATTTTTAAATATAGAGAGACATGTTTTAATTTATTTAAAGAAGTAAAAAGTTCATTTTAATGTTTGGTTTATTCAATATATAGCTTAATAAAAACGTCAAATTTTGACTGTAAATTTTGTCGACAAAAAACATTGTTTTCAACCAAAACAAGTTGTCATCAAGTTGTTACAACTTGATACATTTTCTAATATATAAATACAAGTTTACAAACTTTTAAACACTTTATATTTAGCACTAAAATACTAAAGGAGTTTACTTTTGAAATTTTAAATAAATGTACAAAAAGTGAAAAGACCTAATTTGACTAATTAAATTTTATTTTAAATCTTTATAAACAACATCATTACACCCACTTCCATCACCATTAATGCTTAAGTCATATCACTTATGGAAAAAGAGCAAAATGATTATCTAACATTTTAAAGTTTAGGAAAAAGAGGAAAAATCATTTCATAAGTACTTAAATCAAATTCTAACATCATTTCACATTTAATACCATCTCCTCTCTATTAAGCAAAGTTCATATCAAGGGTAAAAAGGTAAATTAAAAGTCAAAAAAGTAACCAAGGTTAATATGGTCATTTGGTGGGAAAGCTCAAAGATAAATAAACATCTGTACCTTCCATTTTTCACAAAATCATTTTCTACTTTCTTCCTTAAGCTCTTCTTCTCCATCTTTTTCCATTTCCATATCCACGGCATCCAACCTCTCTTCCACTTTCATAAATTCATCCATTTCCATCCACCAAGCTCCTCCACCACCTAAACCCCCTCTACTCTCGGCAACACTACCTCCACATCACCAAAACACTAGCCATGCCACCACACATACCCCTACAATCCAAGGCCTAGTCCAAAAGACCCAAGCCCAAGCACCTACAAGCCAACCCGAGCCCAAACTTCCACCTACCCACCTTCTACATCCACTTACACACCTCTACCCAACAAAACCTGAGCCAAAAGATCCCACACCCGTCATGTACAAGCCCTAACCATGCCCAAAGCAACTATCCAAGGTCTTACCCTCCTCCCTAGGCCACACACCCTCCACTAAGCCACGACCATGATATAAAAAAAACAAAAAAAAAGAAAAAGAAAAGGAGAGGAAATGGAAAATTTCGAGACGTTCGAGAAATAAAAAGCACGCTAGTTCAAAAAAAAGATTGACGGAGTGGATATGAAGGTGAGAAATCCTCATCGCTTGTGAAATTATATTTTGGTTATGTTAAAACAATTACATTTATATCCTTATGACATATGAGTGTTTATACCAATTGATTGTTAATATGGATGATTTGATAGTTAGTTAGATAATTTAATTGTGATAATATATTCCATTATGGTATTAACAATGAATGTTGGATTTGTAATTTTATGTTATGATTGGTTGAATGGATGTTATGTTAGTGATAATTATGGAAATTTGCTATGTGCATTTTGATTAAATAATCCGTTCGTTAAAAAGACAATAGTGATGTGAGATATTTTGTAAAAATAAGTCTTTTTTCAATTAGAAGTGAAATTAAAGTAAAAATAAAAGAGAATTTGAAATTTGAAGTGAAATGGGTTTAAAAGTGATAGTTAAATTGAAATTAAGATGAACAGCAAAATTGAAACCGATTATGAAAAATTGAATTGAGACTAAAGTTGAATTGAAGTTTAAATTTAAATTAGATTTGAAATCTAAGTTTTAAATGAGTTTAATTTGAAGTTAGAATTAAAATTGGAAATTTAAATTTAATATTAAAATAATAGGAATAAATTAATATTGTAATATGGTAATAGTGAAAACTCATTTTAAATACTTTAAAAAGTGGAAATATTTATTTAAAACGATTTATAATGATTTTCTAAGTTATAGAATTCAATTTTAATGAATTATTACAAATATTGAAAAATAAGTTAAAACTAGGTGCATCACGCAACGGTGGTTCGCGATTTCATGCCGATGAATGTGTAGAGTGGAATATAGCTCGAAATTCTTCGAGACAAGAAAATTTTGAACTATCATATTCATATCTTCTAAATGAAGAAAGAAAAATCAAAGTTTCATTGAGTTGATTTTGAATTTATTCCAAATCAATTTTCTAGAAAAATCACGCTAATGCAATTAAGTGACCATAACTCGAAATCTGTTTAAATAAATGTTTTCAATTATGGAAAAATATGGGATAAATTTGATAAATCTACTTAAATAGCTTAAAAGATATTTGGATTGGAAAATATGAACTATAAATTGTTTAAATGTTGATTTAATCAAATAAGCTTATATAGCACTTTCCGCAATACTTTTATGCTGCAAATTGTATAACTTTTTGAATGTGAGTTTAAATGCAATGATTTTTCCCAGAATCAATTATGAATGTTTTTAAAAGGAAAACTAAGTGTTTAAAAGATAATTTGGAATATTTATAATCAATTCCAAAATAAAGTTGATAATTGAGTATGCGGAAACGACTAGTGCATTTGTCCCCCCTGTGGGATCTGGAAAAATAAAACAAGGTGTTTAAATAAGGTTACGAATGGAGCAACCAGTGCCCTGAACTTACCTAACCTATGTTTTCTTTTCTTAGGCGAGGGGTGGAATGTTTCAAAATGAAAGCCCGGATTCTCTCAGATAAAAAGATTCTGTTAAGCTTTCCATAATAAAAGAAGATTGGTATTGTTCAAAATTTAAGCAATCTCCAAAATGAATGATTTCTATGATCCTATTTACTCAAAAATGTTTGCTCAAATTGATTTAGGGTTTATCATGAATGATGTCTTAAATAACATTGTTTTTATCCCAGCTAAAAGTTAAGGAATTTGGATCGAGAGTTAAGTGAGGAAATTTGAAATATTATCCAAAGCGAAAGAATAAATTACTTAGAATTATTCTAAGTCAAAAGAAAGAGATTTCAAAATCATCCGAAAAGAATTAAAGTGAAAAGAGACTTAATAAATCCTATATACTCATATTCACTTTTTATCGATAATTGGATTTCGAAGGAACCGAGGTCGGATTTGGGTGATTCCTATCCAAAAACCAGTTCGAACTAATGTATACATTCGAATGTGAAGACATGTTGAAGATGATGATTATTGAAGACCGTGGATCTTCATAGCGTGAGGACTACTTGTTGACTTGCTTTGGGTCGCACCCATTATAGAGTTATATACAGCAATGGTCTCCTCGTTGTGGAGATTTTCGGATTGCAAGGACTACTCGCTATTAGTAGTAGGAGAGTGCCTTTAGTTTGTCATATTTCGGACAACTTGCATGGACGTTTGTCTGACATTGCATTTCTAAATACTACGTACATTGATTTTTACAGATGTACATCCGTGGTGGCGGAGAAGGAAACTTCTCTTAGCTTAACACCCTCCTTGAGACATACAAGCTCAAGGGTTGTATTTTTGTGGAACGCAATTAATAGTTAACTGAAATGGCAACGTAGCATCCAAAAATGTGATATGTGCTATGTGAAAAGGTAATCGTTGCCGCAAACCTCGTCAAACCGGAAATAACCGAAAGTGGATTAGATGCAGCAAGGCTAAGTGGGTCATTCCCAAGTAGGGTATGATCATCCCCTTCTAGATATATTTCTTCCCGTTATGACGTTCAGGATGTAAATTAATGTGGTGTATGGAAACGAGCGCTCGGTTAAAGGTCGGTAACGACTGAAGGATGACATATTCGGTACTATCTAGTCATAGAGGTAGGTCGGTCTTGTGTTGGTAGATGAGCTTTATGATGGTTCCTCGGGACATCCATCTACAGGTGTACCCATTCGGAAGGTAGATTCTTCATCTGGTCATTTGTATGGAAATCCATTCTCCAATAAGAAACTGTGGTCTTGTTTATATTGGTGTAATGAATAGCGTCGAAATGCTATAGGGGTAACCATTTCTGATAAGATTAATAAGTCTTTTTGCAAATATTTTCAAAGAATTTCATTAGAAATAACATCAAACGTTTTGATATAAAAGTGATTTGGTTATCATAAGGTAAAAATCCATCCATGTTTATGTATGTGCGTGGTCTTATGAGATACTCTTTCTTTTTAAAGGATTTTACTCAAAAACTGATATATGACACTGTCATTTATTATTGAGTTTTTCTCACGCTGGTTTATCAAGCCTGATCCGGGTATTTTCAATACTTGGGTCAGATCCGAGTAGTTTTAGGTTTAGTTGAAGACGATCGGAGTTTCTAGAGGAGAGCTGGAGATATTCATCTACGTATGGACAAATTCTATTATTTGCTGTACTTAGTTTGTTTTAGTTTGATGTTTGTCAGCAATTACAAGGACGGATGTTTATAAATGTCCAAGCTGAATCTAGGTTAGACTCTGATATATGTATTTTAAAAATATTTGCTGTAAAGATATTTGTTCAATATTATATGTTATTCCTTTCATGTGAGATTCTATTCTATCTATTTTTCTTCATACCCTTGATCATCCATATTTCCATGTAACTTGGGTCAGACATGAGTGTTTTATAGCTCAAAGGGTATAGAATTATGGGCCGTCACAACCACTCGACCGAACTCATCCACCAAAGTAACCTCTCCGCCAACCACCCCTCACCAACCCACGAACTTGCCACTGCCATGCGCCCAAGCACAACCACCCTGACCCGACCGCATGCCCATCCCTCCAAATCCCCAAGAGCTGCAGCTCATGACAACCCATAGCTAGCCTCGTCCACCAATATTTTCTCACCGATACATAGCCTCACTACTCGAAACCTCCTTAAGAACCCAAGCTCTGCCGAACAAATAAGTCTTCTCTAATTCCAGATCTCAACCTCGCCCGCCTCTCTAATAGCAGTAGCCACCATCCCGCTGCAGCACTCGCCAAAGCCCAGCACCACACTCCCCTCTCAAACACGAACAGCTTCAGCAGCCCGTCGCCAGAATAACTCAACATTCATCCGACAGCCAGCACCATTCTCACTAAACGTCGCTTCACCTTCCTTCGTGCCCACCTCGATAGCTGCAACTCTGCTTCCTTGTCGGGCACAATCGTGCGCAGCAATGCCTTCTCGTTTTATATGTTTAAGTATTTATTTAAATATTTTTAAAGATATTTTGATTTATTAGATGTGTTTTGAGAGAAACTGGTTTTTTGAAATATAATATATAAAGATTTATTTTAATATGTGTTTCAAATTAAATATTGATTTTATAAAAAAATTAAGGTTTTATGTTTTTTAATTTGAATATTGATTTTTAAAAAATAATACATAAAGGTTTGTTTTAAATATGTAAGTAAATTTTAGATTTTTAATTTTATATATTATTTCCATCGATCTCGAGTCCACCTTGCTTTGCTTTAGGATTGTCGTTTGGATTGGTCGTTTGTCGAGTTCATGATTTAATTCATAGCTCATTTGTGTCATCAAATTTCATAGACTTGAAAGGTGAGCAATCACTCACAATTAACATTCATATGCCAGTAAATTTGATTTCACATGAAATGAAGATTGCAATATGTTGTTAAATTTAATTGGTTAGAAATTTAATTGTTTAGTATGATATGTTGTTATGTAAGTTTGTTTACCTATGTTAATTGACATATGACACCATGACCTGTTGAGTTTATATATTACATTCTAGTTGTTAATTAGGATCATATTTGCCATTGATATGCTATGTCATTTTATATTATTAATTTATTTTATCACTCTATAAGTTTTCTGTTAGTTTAGAAATTCCCTATGGGTTGAAATGATACATACCTGAACGATGTTATAGAGTAGGAAAAACCGTTATGGGTTGAAATGATAAACCCAAGCGATTTTATTGATTTGAATTAGGGATTACGGGTTGAAATGATATGTACCCGTAAATATTAAAAAAATTGCAGATTGAAATGATACATATCCATATTACTTGACCATATGATAGAAAATTATATACGGACACCGCTCGCCTATTTTAAATGATTTCCAAAATTTTGGGAAAAGAGAAATATACGGGTTTTAACAAATATTCATTTTTAAAATACATTATAAATATTTTATTTTAATATGTGTAAAATTTTAAATTTTAAATTATATATTTGAAAATTTTAAATTTATAAGTTAAGTTTTAGAAAATATAAATTTTTAGATTTAACTTATAATTTTATTATTTTTAAATTTAAAATAAAATTTTACACAATATATTAACTAAAGTAAGATTTAATTTAATAACAATAAATTTAATAAAATTTACTAAGAATTTAATCTAACTAATATGTATATATAATTCGCTTTAAACATTTATTTACAAATTATATTACCATTTAGAAAATAGATTTTATAATAACTCAATAAACTAAGATTAGGAAGATAAATTGAAATTAATTTGAAATTTTTTTTTAAAATTTTTTTTTAATAAAATTTGATTTGAAACTTATTAATTTTGAGATTTTAAAGATATGATTTTTATAACTTGATAAATGGGTTTTAATTAAAGGTGATTAAATGAATATCTTCAGATTTAAATAAAACTGAATATTTAATTTTGTCTTAAATTTGTAATGTGAGATTTCATTTTAATGTTATAGAAAAATGATTAAGTGAATATTTTCAAATTTAAATAAGATTAAAGTTGAATTTGAAATATAAATGAGATTTATCAAATTGAATTATTGTAAACTGTTTGAATATTTAAACTTTAAAATCTATTGAACTTGGAGGTGGTTTTAAATTTGTAATTCAAACAAGGATTTGAAATCGATATAAATTAAAATGGTTTAAAGAGAATTTGAATTGAACCTTTAAACTTTTCAATTGAAATTGTTAAGCTGAAATTTATTTTAATTGAATCGTGAAATTAAAGTTGATTTGAATTAATTTGTGAAGTTGGAAGAAACAATTCTTTTTTGAAACTATTTTCAACATATAAAAACTATTATGAATGTTTAAGCTATTTTAATCCATAAACTATTTTAAATATGAATAATTTTTAATTTATAACTATTTCAATGTATATAAATTATTTTCAATATTTAAACTTTTTAAGTTGCAACTGTTATGATTTTGATTTAATAGATTTAAATGCGAATATTTTGATATGAAGGTTTAAACTATATTGTGGTTATGATTTTAGAACCGAATATGATTTCGAAAGTGAATATGATTTCGAAAGTGATACAATTTCTAAAGTGATATGACTTTCTAATGAATATGATATTTTGATAATGAACCGTTTGAAATATAAAATGACCATGGTGTGAAATAAACGTTTCGTTGTTCCAGAGAACGGGATCGAATATTGTCATGCTCTCTGCCAATACCGAAAAAACTTTAACAATTATGCACGTGGTGGAGATTCTAGAACGAAGTAGCATGGTTTGGTGAATGATTCTATATGAGGTAAACGCAACCCTAACTCCCGCGATTCAGCTTGATGTGGCAAAAACAGGAGCTAGACCGGGCCAAGTGAGGTTGCACCTCCGATCAAGAATGCTTCTTCGATACCATTCTATTACTTTGTAATTTGATTATGTTCACCTTTGATTTGGGAGTGTGTCCCGAGGTAGGCAGTAGTAGTTGTTATGTGTTACCACCAGTCCGAGAGTGCAAACGGTAGAATCCTACCTTGACATTGCCTCGCATGCCTTGTCGCATGTCTTATCGTGCCCACTACGACTTTGATTTATACCATACCTATGGAGTGCTCCCTTAGTAAACCACCGGTTTAGTGGAGCTTACAGTATCTGCATAGACTATGAGAATATATAAAATGTGTTAAGGGGGATTTGGCTAATGCCTTAATGATATTTTAATATTTTACTTTACTGTAGACATTACCTATGTGGCGTATTGTACTATGCATGTAAATAGTTTAACGGATCCTTAAATGATTGAATCTCAAACATCCTTTAAGTTATTTGCATTTCACTTGGACATTTCACTTAAGTTGATTTGCCTGCATAAGAATATTAATCCTGACTTGGGAGTTTTGTGTTTTGCTTTATGCTCGGGTCGGACTGAGTGTCCCAGCATTTGACTCACCTTTGGAGCTTGAAGCTTTGCTTAGAGATTCATCTCTATCTATTCTGCTTTTAGTTATTTCAGTTATTTCCAGTATATTTTCAGATTTGTCATGTGCTTTGTATTGAGACTTCTATGTATTAAATTTCTATTGTATTAGTCTCTATTGTTTATTGTAGTAGCTTCATGAAATACAATTTATCTATTCCGATGCTTATTGTTTTATTACTCTATGTCTGTGATTCTGTGATTAATTATTTACTGTATACGCTAAGATTTGCCAAATATAAATTAACAGTCTGTTGTTCTGAGCAATTCAAGTCTAACGTGAGTAAATGATTTTTGATTTGAACGGTTCGAAATGCTAGATCGTTATAATGTATGTAAGTATGTGTATGTGTATGTGTATATGCGTATGTTTATGTATATGTATGTGTATATTTATGTGTATGTGTATGTATGCGTATGTGTATATATGTATGCACGTATGCTTGTATGTTTTAATGTTGGATTATCCTAATTCTTTTGCTTTTTATCACATATTTTTACAAATTTAAATCCTTATTTCTATATAATTCATGTGCATATTCAAATATTAACGCATTGAAATTTCTCATTTAACAAGATTTACTATACTCAACCTTAATAACATGCCTCTTCAACTTTCCTATTTATTGGTTTTACTCTTTTTTTCAACTCTATTTTATATATCTGTGAACTTTAAACATAGGCAAAATTTTGTTATTATCATCAAAAGTATATATCTATTCTCCTTATTTCCATCTTTCATTGTTGTTCCTTTAATCTCAAGCACCACAATAACTCAAAATGATATCAAATTTCAATCTCACAATTCAATCATCAAAATGGGCCATATAATGTTATAGCAAGGTTTAAAATTTGATGATATTAAAATCTTTTTCCTAGTCATTCACTTTATTTTTATTTTCAATCTACACATAGCTTATTTTATATATTCCATATTTATAGACAATTCTCTTTATATCACTGTAGACCTTCATGTTTCCTTGAAATTGCATTTATTATCTTAAATGGTAAAGTCCGTATAATAACGTAATATCAAAGTACAACATACTTTGAGTTTACATTATTCTCCATTTTCTTATAAATAAGTAAGAATTTGTTTATATAATATATTTTAGTTTAACGTTCATATTTTGTGTATGTGTGTTAAGGTTAGATCTTTCCTAATCATTTTGTCCTTTTGTCATAATTTTAGAATTAAAAATCTCATTTCTATATGATTCATCTGTATATTTTCAGTTTACCCCTCTAAAATATCTCATTTGACGAGTTTTAATATAATCAGCGGTAACAACATGCCATTTTGACTATCCCATCATTTATTTTTACTCATTGTACTTAATGCAGTTTTATTTCCAACTAAAGTTAAAATCATCCCCAAGAAGGAGTTTCTTTTTGCTAATCAGAAATAAAAATTTTACTCTCTTTATTTCTATATTTCATTATACTTTCTCTTTTATCACAAGTTCCATGAGAACTAAAAATAAAATCAAATTTGAATTTAAATTAAATCATCGGAAAGGATCAAATAATATAGTGGTAAGTTCTTAATTTTGATGATATTTACTCTGTTTCCCTGTCAATTCACTTGATTTTTTTTCTTACTACATGTTTTATTCATATTTTAAATACCATATCTACAAAAAATCGTTGGTCATATATGATTTTCACTTTTCCTTGAAATGTACATTATTATCCCTGAAGATCACTATATAATATTTTATTCTCCATTTTCCCCATATATAAGTAAGAATTAGTTTCTAGAATTTATTTTATTTTGTTGTTTTATAGAATATGTTTATATCATGAATCTATATGTATAATTAAAATAAAGATAGTGATTTCATTTAGCTAATTAGTTACTTCTCAAAGAATAATCTTAACTCTATTACACCAATTTAGGATTTTCTATTTAATTAGCAGGTTTGTTTTTGGTTCTTTTACTCTTCAAATACACACAATCTAATTACCGGTAGCATTGAGAATATAGAACGTTGAAAGTTAATTATTTATATGGAATCTGTTTAAAATCTATGGATGATGTCGATGCTGTGCTTAAATATTAAAAGAAACCAAATTGAATTCGGTGGTTTAATAACTTTTGGTTTAAAATTTCTAATAATTAATTCTAATAAATCCATCTGTGGTAATAGTTTCTGTCTTCTCCTTTTGAAAAAGGAAGAAGAATTGGTTCAGATAAGAGGAATGAAGAAAAAACATTTTCTTAATTAAAATAAAGTTGTAAAGGAAAGACCTGAACAACTGATTCTTCCATTATAAAATCAAGTCACTACTAAAAAAGATGATAGGAGTACTTTTTCTCCTTATATTCAATATTTTAATAATGTACTTTCGAAGAGATTTAGGATCTTATATCTTATGAAGGTTCAAAATTAGGTATGCAATTATCTATTTAATCAAGATTTTTTTTATTTGTTCAAACAAAACTAATATCAATATGTAATTTGTTTTTAGATTGAAATTACACAAAAGAAAATTAATAAAATCAATTCTTAATAAAATAAAGGGTGATAGTGGATAATTTTGTGATAATTTTGTTTAAAAATCTAATTTCTGCTATAGTGAAGGATAATTTTATCATAATTTTTTTGTAGTTCAACCGTTAACTTCATGTAATCTAATTATATATGTATGTCTCTGTGTGTATATGTGTATATGTATGCATGTATGTTTTAATGTTGGATTTATCCTAATTATTTTTCTTTTCATCTATGCTTTCGCAATATAAATCCCTCTTTCCTTATGATTCATGTGTATCCAAACATTTAACGCTTTGAAATTTCTCATTTAACAAGATTTATTATACTTAACCTTAATAGCATGTCTCTTTGACTTTCCTATTTATTAGTTTTACTTTTTTGTTCAAATCTATTTTATATAACTATGAACTTTAAGCATATGAAAAAAAATTGTTATCATTAGAAGTAAATATCTATTCTCCTTATTTCCATCTTTCGTTATGGTAATAACTCAAATTGATATCAAACTTCAATTGCACAATTCAATCATCAAAATGGGCGATATAATATTATGGTAACGTTTAAACTTTGATGATATAAAACTCTCTTTCCCATACATTCGCTTGATTTTGTTTTCATTCTATATATAGTTCATTTTATATATTCCATATTTATAGACAATTCCCTTTAAATTATTACAGACTTTCATGTTTCCTTGAATTGCGTTTATTATCTTGAATGGTAAAATCCAAATGATATTTTAGTATCAAAGTACAACATACGTTGAGTTTGGATTATTCTTCCTTTTTCCTACAGATAAGTGAGAACTAGTTTATATAATATATATTAATTTAAAGTTCTTGTTTTTGTGCGTGGGTGTGTTAAAGTTAGATCTCTCCTAATCATTTTGTCTTTTCCTCATAATTTTAGAATTAAAATACTATTTTCTACATGATTCATCTATATGTTTTCAGTTTACCCCTCTAAAGCTTCTCATTTAACAAGTTTCAATATATTCAGTTGTAACAGCATGTTTCTTTGACTATCCTATTTAATATTTTTACTCACTGTATTTAATTCAGTTTTATTTCTAATTGAAGTTAAAACTGTCCCTAAGAAGGAGTACGTTTTCTTTAATCAGAAATAAAATCTCAACTCTTTTTTTTCTTTTATATTTCACTATACTGTCTCATTTATCTCAAGTTCCATGAGAACTCAAGGGTCAAATGATACAGTGGTAATTTTTTTATTTTGATGAAACTTTGTCCTATTTCCCTATCAATTCACTTGATTTTTTCTTAGTCTATGTTTTATTCATTTTTTAAACACCATATCTACAAAATATATTTGATGATATTAATCTCTCTGTCCCACTCATTCGCTTGATTTTTATTTTCACTCTACATATAGTTCATTTTATACATTCCATATTTATAAAAAATTCTCTCTAGATCATTGTAGACCTTCATGTTTCCTAGAAATTGTGTTATTATCTTAAATGGTAGAGTCCGTACAATATTTCAGTACCAATGTACAACATACTTTGAGTTTACATTGTTATCCTTTTTCCTATAGATAAGTAAGAATTAGTTTATATAATGTATTTTAGTTTAACATTTTTAGTTTTTGTGCGTGTGCTAAAGTTAGATCTCTCCTTCTTTTTTTTGTCTTTTTCCGATAATTTTAGAATTAAAATCCTTATTTCTACATGATTCATTTGTATATTTCCATTCACCCTTCTAAAGTTTCTCATTTAACAAGTTTCGGTATATTGAACTATAACAGTATGCCTCTTTGACTATCCCATCTTTTATTTTTACTCGCTATACTTAATTCAGTTTTATCTCTAACTGAAGTTAAAACCATCTCTAAGAATGAGTATCTTTTCTCTAATCAGAAATAAAATGTTTACTCTCTTTGTTTCTCTATTTCATTATACCATGTTTTATCTCAAGTTCCATGAGAACTCAAAATGACATAAAATTTTAATTTCAAATTAAATCATCAGAAAGGATAAAATAATATAGTGGTAAGTTTTTATTTTTTATGATATTTTACTCTATGTCCCTATCGATTCACTTGATTTTTTCTTACTATATGTTTTATTCTTTTTTTATATAACATATCTAGAAAAAATCTTTGATCATTGTAACTTTTCCTTGAAATATCATTTATTCTCCCTGAAGATAACTATATAATGTTTTATTCTCCATTTTCCCCATATATAAGTAAGAATTAGTTTGTAAATTTTTGTATAAAATATGTTTTGATCATGAATCTGTATGCATAATTAAAATGCGTATAGTTGATTTCATTTTGTTAATTAGCTACTTCTCAAAGAACAATCTTAACTCTATTAGACCAATTTATGATTTTTTGTTTAATTCACAGGTTTAGTTTTGGTTTTTTATTCTTCAAATACACACAATCTTATTACTGGTAGCATTAAGAATAAAGAACGTTGAAAGTTAATTATTTATACTGAACATGTTTAAAATCTATAGATGATGTCTATGTTGTGCTTAAATATTAAAAGAAACCAAATTAGAATTTGGCGGTTTACTAACTTTTGGTCTAAAATTTCTAATTAGTTACTTTTTATAAATCCATCTATAGTAGTTGTTTCTTTGTCTTCTCTTTTTGATTAAGGAGGAAGAATCGTAGCGGAATGAAGAAAAAGCATTTTCTTAATTAAAATGGAGTTGAAAAGGGAAGACTTGAACAATTAGTTCTTCCATTATAAAATCAAATCACTACCAAAAAAGACAATAGAGTATTTTTTTTTCTTATGTTCGATATTTTAGTGATGCCTTTGGAAGCGATTTAGGATCATATATCTTGACGTAGGTTCAAAATAGGGTATGCAATTATCTATTTAATCAAGATTTTATTATTTATTCAAACAAAACTAATATCGATATTTTATTTTATTTTATATTGAGGTGACATAAAAGAAAAATAATGAAAATGACTCTAACTGAAATGAAGGATGATAGTGGAAATTTTAGCAATAATTATCTAAAAAATGATTTTTTTTGATAATGAAGGATAATTTTGACATAAATTTTCTGTAATTCAACCATTACCTTCATGTAATCTAATTATATGTATGTAAGTATGCATGTATGTGTGTGTATGTATGCATGTACGTTTTAATGTTGGATTTAACGTAATTCTTTTGCTATTATCACATACTTTTACAAATTAAATCCTTCTTTTTTATGATTCATGTGTATATTCAAACATTTAACGCTTTAAAATTTCTCATTTAACAAGGTTTAATATACTCAACCTTAATAGCGTATCTCTTATACTTTCCTATTTATTGGTTTTACTCTTTTGTTCTAATCTATTTTATACATCTATGAACTTTAAACATAGGCAAAATTTCTTTATTATCATTAGAAGTAAATATCTATTCTCCCTATTTCCATCTTTCATTATAGTTCTCTTTAATCTCAAGCTCTACAATAATTTGAAATGATATCAAAATTCAATTCACAATTAGATCATAAAAATGGGCCATATAATATTATGGTAAGGTTTAAACTTTGATGATATTAAATAACATACTTTGAGTTTACATTATTCATCCTCTTTTGTACAAATATGTAAGATATAGTTTATATAATTTATTTTAATTCAATATTCTTAATTTGTATGTATGTTTGTTGAAGTTCTCTCCTAACCGTTCTATCTTTATCTCATAATTTTAGAATTAAAATCTTTATTTCTACACGATTCATCAGTATATTTCAAGTTTACCCCTCTAAAGGTTCTCATTTAACAAGTTTCAATACGTTCAGTTGTAATAGCATGCCTCTTTGACAATCCCATTTATTATGTTTACTCATTGTATCTAATTCAGTTTTATTTCTAATTGAAGTTGAAACCATCCCTAAGAAGGATTTTTTTTTTCTCTAATCAGAAACAAAATCTCCACTCTCTTTATTTCTATATAACATCATACTTTCACTTTTATCTCAAGTTCTATGAGAACTCAAAATGACATCAAATTTGAATTTCAAGTTAAATCGTCACAAAGGGTCAAATAATATAGTAGTAAATTTTTCATTTTGAAGATATTTTATGCTATTTCCCTATCAGTTTACTTGTTTTTTTTTCTTACTCTATGTTTTATTCATTTTCTAAACTCCATATTTACAAAAATCTTTAATCATTGTAGTTTTTCACTTTTTCTTGAAATGTCATTTATTATCCCTAAAGGTAATTATATAATATTTCATTCTACGTTTTCTCTATACATAAGTAAGAATTAGTTTGTAGAATTTATTTTAGTTTTGTCTTTTATATAAATTATGTCTAGATCATTAATCTGTATGCACAATTAAAACATATATAGTGATTTCATTTTGTTAATTAATTGCTTCTCAAAGAACATGCTTTAACTCTATTAAACCAATTTATGATTTTCTGTTTAATTAGCAAATTTATTTTTAGTTCTTGGTTCCTAGTTCGTTGAAAATGGGAGTCAATGGGTCTGTTTTCAAGGTTGAGAATGGAGGTCCAATGAAGTCTAAAAGTGCTAGCTGGATTTGAAGATGCTAGGGCTCATGGAGGCTCTCTAGTAGGGAAGAGTGGAACCCTTAAGTTCATATACACATAATCTAATTACTAGTAGCATTGAGAATAAAGAACGTTTAAAGTTAATTATTTATATTGAACCTATTTTAAATCTATGGATGGGAATAAAGAATGTTTAAAGTTGATTATTTATATTGAACCAATTTAAAATCTTTGGATGGTGTCCACTTTTGCTCAAATATTAAAAGAAATCAAATTAGAATTTGGAAATTTAATAACTTTTAATCTAAAATTTTAAATTAACTACTTCTTATAAATCCATCTATGGCAATTTTTTTCTTGTCTTCTCCTTTTGAATAGGGAGGGAGAATTGGTTTAGATAAGGGGAATGAAGAAAAAACATTTTCTGATTAAAACAGAGTTGAAAAGAGAGACTTGAACAATTGATTCTTCCATTAAATAACCAGTTCATCCACTAAAAATCAAATAACTTCCCTAAAAAGACGATAGGAGTATTTTAATTCCCTTATATTCAATATTTTAATGATGTTTTTGGAAGTGATTTGGATCTTATATCATGGTGGATGTTCAAAATAAGGTATGCATTTATCTATTTGATCAAAAAAAATCTTTTTTTCAAACCACACAAATATCAATATTTTATTTGTTTTTAGACTGAAGTGACACAAATGGAAAATATTGAAAATGATTCTAAATAAAATGAAGGGTAATAATGAAAATTTTGTGATAATTTTGTTTAAAAATTTAGTACAAGTTAAAAGTTTCTCCCTCTATAAATTATAGACTTTTATGGAAAATTTCTCCATGGCTTTTATTCCTCTAAACCAAATCACTCCCTTTTAGACATTCCCTTTAAATTGTTCGACAATTTTGCATTTATTCTTGTGACGACCAACTTTTCTGTACAGTTTAAGTTTGCAATAAACCAGACATGTCAACTCAAATTGAACATAATGGTGGATTATTAGTGGAAAGAAAGAAGATAGAAGATGGAAAAAACTAAAAGCAAACATTGAATCTCACGGTGCAACGGAATAACGTATATTAATCACATATATTTTACAAAGTCAACACAAAAAAATACGTCGGAGTTACGCTAATACAAATTCTAACCTAGGATAGTTATAACAACCTGTCCTTATACATCAGATTATATACAGCGAAAATAAGATAACAACTAGCTATCGGTGAAGCCTCCTACTCCAAGCTCCTCCAAAATGCATTCGTGGAAAACCCGAACAAATGGCATCTCAAAAAAATTTGAGCACCCGAGAGCTTTAGGGAAAGCAAATAAAACTCCGGGTCAGACATGGGTCTGGTGTGAATAAACTCAAACAACTTGATTATTACATTTCAATACTTTTAGAAATCAAAGGTATCTCGTAAGATCAAGCCGCACATAAACATGGACGGGTTTTTACCTTACGATAACCAAAACACTTCTATAGAAAATGTAGTGATATTACAATAATGTCTAATGTACAAATACTTAATAATTTTAGTCGAAATTGTTACATTAATTGTATTCCAACATGCTAGGCTTTATAACTGGAGAATTTATTCCATATTATGACTAGATAAGGAACTATCTCTGATGGGTACATCTCTAGAACAATGCATCCGGGTCTGACAAGAACATCTTGTACCCTACCACACAAAACTGACCTACCACTTGACTAGTAGTACCAAATACATCATCATCCCGGCCTTCCAACCTTAATCGCGATCTCTCATGCATAACCAATTCCATAAAAATAGGGTAATCTAGAAAGATAATGACATACACACATGGGAGTGACCGACTTAGCTCTACTGCATGCCATGTTTTAGTCATTTCCCGATTGATGAGGCTTGAGGCTACGTTTTACCTTTTTGAATAAGAATCCCGTTGGAATGCTAGCACTGCCTTCCAGGCAGTAATGCAGTGCCAACATTTATCTATACAAGTTGTCCAGGATAATAAAAAACCGAAGACATTTCTTCTACTACATCCATTTTGTAATCATCCTCAGGACTAGTAGTAAGCAGCCCTTGCACTTCAATTCTCCATCTTCGACTGCATATTCTTCAAGACATCTTCAATTTGAAATGCTTCAGTTGGATCAAAGTGATTTTCAAATAAAAGATCCGACCCCGGACTCTTCAAAACAACTTTCGATGATTTCTGGTAAACTCAACCACAATTCTTTAGGAAATAAGAAGATAAAAGATAAGAGCGGAGTTCACCTTCTAACCGTCAGTGGACGTATTTCCTTATCATTTATCCAAGAGGACTGAAACGAATTTATACGTATAATATAGTACCACCGACGGTAACTATACCATATAATTTCTGTGTTTCTCCGAGATATTTCCAAAGTTATGTTTTGGTCTAGATTTGATATTTGGTTATTTAACTATAAAATAATCAAATAATCAAATACTGATTCAATTTCATATGGGATCCTCTAAGCCTTTATTAATTAATCTTTAATTAATAAAATCACTTTATAAAACTTTATCGAAAGATCTTTTCTAAAATACTTTCCCAAACCACTTACCTCCCTTTTACTTGGAAAACAATATAAATATTTACCAAAATATTTGGAAAATTCTCTCTTCTCACATTCCATATGAAATGGCCAAACCATTCCCTTTCAAAACATCACTTACTACAAAACTCATTCACTTTATAAAATCCATTCACTTATTCCTTATAAAAATTCTTTTATAAGTTCACTTCACATAACCTCTTTACAATTTTTCGAACTTGATTTAAAAAGTCTTTCAAAAATATCTAAAATGATTTGTAAAATCTTTTTCTATTTTTACAACTAATTAAAAATCTTCCTTCATAATTCCTTTATGGAATCTCTTTTATAAAATATCATTTTCAAGATATCATTTGTAAATCACTTGAGGTAAAACCTTTTCTTTAATAAACCCCTTTTAAAAACAAGATATAATTTAAAAATAACTTTATACAATAATAATAAAATTTAAATATCATTTATAACCTTTAAAACCCAAATTGATCGAAGAATGATAGCTAATTCAAAAACATACTTTAGCAATTCAAAAAGAGACTTAGCAATCCCATTGGTACTATTTTAAGTTGCCATTCAATTTCCATTTCAATTTCCATTTCAATTTACTTAACAGTTATTTACATAGGTCAACATATATGTAAATTCAGCTCATATCCAAATTAAGAAATAACATGTCAATATGAATACATATCCAAATAACATAATAACAGGGTGGTGATTTGTCCTACTAAACAAATTTCTAAAGAATTTAACCAATTTATAGTTGAACAGTGATTTATTCTGCTAACACATGTCCACACAAACAAACAAACAATTTATAGTTGAATAAGGAATTATTCTACTAACACATATCCAAATAACTCGATAACCTACATTATAACTCATTCACATTTATATGGTTTCTTAATGGTTTCAACATTTGAATCACTTGTATTCAAAACCATCTTTGACCAAGAAGTACATTTGAAATATTTTACTTTTGAAACACAAAGGATTTAAAACTTTTAAACTCTTTTAAAAATAATTAATTAAAATTTAAATTCTTATTTAAATCAAAATTAATTTTAATTGAAACTTAAGTTAATTAAATATTTAAACAATAATTAACTATTAATTAAACCTAAATTATTCCTTTATTAATTATTTAATAATTAATTAAACCTTCATTAAATGTTAATTAATCTCAATTAATTAATTAACTAATTTATTAATATTTAATCAAACTTAAACAATAAAGTAAACCTTTAATAAATAATTTATTATAAATTAAATCTTTAATCAAATAATTAAGCCCTTGATTAATAATTAATCCTATATTTAAATAATGATAACTTAAATATAAATAATTTACTTAACCCACACTTAATTAACATAATTAATAATTAATTAAAATAAATTTAAACATTAAAAGAAAATTAATTAATAACCAATCTTTATTTAATTAAAGTTAATAAACCTTGTTACCATTTAATTAATTATCAATTTCTAAAACCTAATTAATTAAAAATTAATTATTAAATCCTTAATCAACTTTTAATAACATTATTATTTAGTTTATAAAAAAATTCACAAAACAATTTGAAGGGTAAAAACCAAACATTACAAAAATCTAAATTTTAAGCGAACTGCATGCATAATGACTATCGCTATGGACATCCGTAAGCTTTAACTTATTTCTATAATTCTTTTGAAAACTCTACCTTAAAGCTCGCTAACATTCTAGAAACAAAAATAAGTATTTAAAACTAAAAAAAGTTTAAATCTAACCAAATATTCGATTTTTAAAACTTAATCCATAACTTTCTTACACAAGATTCCAAATTCTCCAATAACCTACAAAGGTACCAACTTCTTCTCTGCTAATACATTACATACCCAAGTCCATACACAACCATAACATCTAGTATAACATCATTCCACAAACATAAGCAAGATCTAACCTTTAACCATTTAGACATCAAATTCAAGTCCAATGTCCTTACATATCCAAGCAACAATTATATGTATATATTTATAACCATCACATGATAAATTAACCAATCCTGACCATCATATCACACAATATAATAACTAACCTAAAAGTAAAAACTTTCCCAAGAATTCATAGTTTACACACCAGAAATTTTTTGAAACATGACATACCTTGAGATTTGGGAAGCTTGAAAAATCACGAACTCTACTTAAAAATAGGTCAACTTATAGTGTACTTTGGTCCTTTTTCTCTTGGATTTTAGAAGTGATCAAAAGGAAACTTTTAGCTTATTCTTTCCTCTATCCTTTAAGAAGAAGAATTACTAAAAAGGTTAAATTTTGAGGAAGTTATGGCCAAAATAGTGAGGGTTATTTTCGGGCATCAAAATCTAGGTTCGAAAACACTGTTGCAAAAACATAAATTTTTGGAGCATCTAAGCTCGAAATTAGAAAAAGTGGTAAACTGTAAACTTTTAACTACTGGAAACATACATGATACAAAAAAAGAAAATCTGGCTTTGAATTTTTTTGCAAGAAGTTACGGCCGAAACCATTTCGGGTAAAATGGAAGAAATTTTAAAATTGAAAAGAGGAGTTTTAAACAAGTTTCCACTAAGATTTTAAATGGGAAAGGTAGATTTTTATAACTTAAAACATGTAAGATAAGCCATCAAAATTATCTTAGAGCTTATGAAGTTAGAAAATGGAAGAGGAAAAAAATGAGAAAATGGAAAAAGAATTTGGAAAAAATAGTTTATGTAATATGTAAACAAGCGAGATTACCAAGATACCCTTGTCCTTCACCTCCTTTCATTACATGACACCTTACCAATGCATGCTTCCATGTATCCTCCTAAAACTATACGCATTTATAAATATAAGTACCTAAGGTTGCCATTATGTCATTTCATGTCTCTAATGACATGACTTTTAATATTTTTATTGCCAATGTGTCACATCGATGATTACCTTAACTTAATTAAGTTTATTAACCTTAATATATATTATTAATCCTGCATTACACACTTAGTATATATGTGCATATACATATCAAAGTGTACACAACATTACAAACAACTTTATATGATGAAACGTCGAAAATTCAAAAAATAGTTTCCGGTCACATTTTCTGCTTTTCATCGCACTATATATTTCAAATTTTAAAAACTATTCCACCATTAATATTTAATATTAAAAAGATTTTTATTTTTAATACAAAACCATTTATTTAATCATTTAAAATTATTATAAATAATCTTAAATCAAAGCAGTAAAATTCTGGGTCGTTACATTCTTTCCCTTTAAAAGAATTTCATCCCTGAAATTACACCTCATAACCTATTCAGAAACACTCTACATCCTTCCATATGTTTTACAGAATCATTCTTATGCAAAATGTGACTAGATCACAACTCGAATACATAACTTCACTTCCGAATTAGTATTGCTTAACCGATTCTCTAGTGCGGACTTCGATCAGGCTCCTTGATCTAGAACCTCTGCTCTCCTTACATAGTTGTAACTAGATTGAAACTTTGGTCCCAAACCAAAAATCCTCATCAATACTCATCGTCTAGAATCGAGTAATAAATCGTTATCTGAAATGGTGCCAAATGCCTTAAATTTGTATACTCGAATATTAGATCAAAACTCTATGCAAAGGAGAATTGATCTAAGTCCACCCTACACACTTACCATATTAGTTCTCCCTAATACCAACTCTATTTCACTAAATAATTTATGAAAACATTTCATAAACAACTCTTAGTTTCAACTTGGATAATACTCATTATAGCCTAAGTGTATATACCTTATTTGATCCCACCATTTCATTTTGAATTTTATCTCCCTAAGAAGACTTAAGATCCAAATACATGGATTTTATTTCAAAACTTTTTGAAATGATACTCTATATTTTAAATTATATAAATATATAAATATAGCTCGAGTAACTCCAAATGAATACTATGGAACTGGGTACTACCAAACATCATCATGCATTCCCTTACCAAGAAGGGTAATACTAAGAGAAGCGTTTACCATCCAAACACATCTCTTCCCCAAATTTTATGTTATTTTCGAGCCACTCGAACTAGTTAACTTAAAAAAATTCATTTATTTCAGAATCCTATTTTTGAAAAAATACTTTACATTTTCCAAAACAACATTTATCACCAACTTACTTTGGATTCCTTTGGGTTGAATTCGTTTCGATTGTACAATGATAAAGAGAATAATTTACTAAGATCACGATAAAGTTTGCCTAGGCAAACATCCGATCGTCACTTAGAAATTATTTCGATCATCACAAAACAATCACAATTCATTCCCCTAACTAATCTAAAGAAAACACTTCTTACTTAAATTTCATTCTCAAAATTTAATATATTAAGCAAAATTGCTTTCAAATACCATTATTATTTCTCAAAATATTGAAAAATAATTTTCCAAATTGTTGGGATTTAGGTTCTTAAGTTTTCAACCTAAATTTTTTTTGATTAAAAAGACAGATCTTATTCAAAGGAAAGTACTAAACATTTGCACAAAAATTAATGCTCAAACTGAAGGAGCATGACTAATCAAAATTTATATGATAATGATAACATATTATTATCTTCCAACAACATCTCAAAAATACTATACTATGCTATTTTTGAAAATCAATCTTTATATATAAAATATATCCTAAGTATAATTATTTCATTTACCCTAATTTAAAATAAAACTATGTCGGTTGGTCTGGCTGAAGCGTTTAGGAATTCCTATCGATAGCGTAGGCCAAACGCATCGACTAGAATTCATATACCACTCAACCGATCAAACAACATAATATAAAACTTTTTTATATCACTAACAAATACGCGCTTTCATATAATATACACTCAAACTCATCCTAGGGTATTGCTAACCCTATCTCTAATGAGTTAACCCCACCAAAGTCAAGGTTCTCGCTTAACCTTCAGCTTTGATACCATGTTGTAACGACCCACTTTTCTATATAGTTTAAGTTGGAAATAAATTACACATGTCAACTCAAATTGAACAAAAAGGCGGATTGTTATGGGAAAGAAAGAAGATAGAAGATAGAAGAAACAAAAGCACACATAGAATCTCAAAGCGCAATGGAATAACATATATTAATCACTAATATTTTATAAAGTCATCTTAAAAAAATTATATCAGAGTTACATTAATACAATTCTAACCTAGGAAAGTTATAACAACTTGTCCTTATACATCAGATACAAAGTATATAATATATAGCGGAAATAAGATAATAACTAGCTATTGGTGAAGCCTCCTGCTTCGAGCTCCTCCAAAATGCATCCGTGGAAAACCTGAACTACTTGGTTGCTCATAAAAAGTTAGGCACCCAAGAGATTTAGGGAAAGCAAATAAATTCCGGATCAGACATGGGTCTGATGCGAGTAAGCTCAAACAACTTGATTATTACATTTCAAAACCTTTTAAAAATCAAAGGTATCTCATATGGCTACGCGGCATTAAATAAAAAACGGGTTTTTACCTTAAGGTAGCCAAAACACTTTTATAGAAAATCCAGTGATATTATAATAATGTCTAAAGTACAATTACTTATTAATCTTAGTCGAAAATGTTAGACTAATTATATTCTAGCATATAGGCTTTACAATCAAAACCGAAAAGGCATGTATTAGAGAATGGATTCCATACTATGACCCGGTAAGGATTTACCTCCGACGGGTACATCTCTAGAACAATGCATCCAGGTCTGACAAGAACATCTTGTACCCTGCCAAACAGAACCGGCCCACCACTTACTAGTAGTAACAAATATGTCATCATCCTAGTCTTCCAACCTTAATCAAAATCTCTCATGCACAACCCAATCCATAAAAATAGGGTAATCTAGAAAGATGATGACATACCCTAATGGGAGCGACCCACTTAGCCCTGTTGCATGCCCTGTTTTAATCATTTCCCAGTTGATGAGGCTTGAGGCTATGTTTTACCTTTCTGAATAGCAATCCAATTTGGAATGCTAACATTGCCCTCCAGGCAGTAATGCAGTGCTAACATTCATCTTTACAAGTTGTCCAGGATAAGGACAAACCTAAGGCGCTGCTTCTACTACATCTACTTTGGAATTAACCTCAAGACTAGTAGCAAGCAGCCTTTGCACTTCAATGCTCCGTCCTCGATTCCATATTCTTCAAGACATCTTTAGTTCGAAATGCTTAATTTGGATCAAAGGGGTTTTTGAATAACAGATCCGATCCATGTCTATTCGAAACAAATTTTGGTAATTTCCTATAAACTCAACCCCAGTTCTTTAGGAAATAAGCAGATAAAAGATAAGAGCGGACTTCACTTCCTAACCATTAATGGATGGATTTTCTTATCATTTATCCTAGAAGAATGAAACAAATTTATATGTATAGTATAGCACCACCGACGGCAACCGTGCTCTATAGTTTCTACGTTTCTCCTAATATTTCCAAAGTTATGTTTTGGTCCATATTTGATAGTTGGTAATTTAACTATCAAATAAACAAACAATCAATCATTGATTCAATTCCATATGGGATCCTCTTAGCATTTATTAATTAATATTCAATTAATAAAATCACTTTCTAAAACTTGATCGAAGTATCTTTTCTAAAACACTTTTCCCAAACCACTTACCTATTTTTTACTTGAAAACTGTTTAAACATTTACCAAAATTTTTGGAAAATTCTCTCTTCTCATATTCCGTATTAAATGGCCAAACCATTCCCTTTCAAAACATCACTTACTAAAAAATTCATTCAGTTTATAAAATCCATTCGTTTATTCCTTATAAAAATTCTTTTATAAGCTCACTTCACATTTCAAACCTCTTTACCATTTTTCAAAATTGATTTAAAACGTCATTCAAAAATATTTAAAATGATTTATAAAATCTCTTTCTATTTTTACAACTATTTAAAAATCTTCCTTCATAATTCCTTTATGGAATCTCTTTTATAAAATATCATTTTCAAGGTATCATTTGTAACTCACTTGAGGTAAAACCTTTTATTTAATAAACCCCTTTTAAAAACAAGATATCATTTAAAAATAACTTTATAAAATAATAATAAAATTTAAATACCATTTATAACCTCTAAAACCCAAATTGATCGAAGAATTATAGCTAATTCAAAAAAATACTTTCGTAATTCAGAAAGAGGCTTAGAAATCCCTCTGGTACTATTTTAAGTTACCATTCAATTTCCAATTCAATTTACTTAACAGTTATTTACGTAGGTCAATATATATATAAATACAGCGCATATCCAAATCAAGGAATAACATGTCAATATGAACCAATAGCACATACATATCTAAATAGCATAATAGCAGGGTAGTGATTTGTCCTACTAAACAGATTTCCAAACAATTCAACCTATTTATAGTAGAACGGTGATTTTTTTCGCAAACGCATATCCACACAAACAAACAAACAATTTATAGCTGAATGGGGATTTATTCTACTAACACATATCCAAAAAACCCAACAATCTACAGTATAGCTCATTCACTGTTATATGATTTCTTAATGGTATCAACACTTGAGTCACTTGTACTCAAAACCATCTTTGAAAAACAAGTTCATTTGAAACCAAAGGATTTAAACCTTTAAACCATTTTAAAAATAATTTATTAAAATTTATATCCTTATTTAAATCAGAATTAATTTTAATTGAATCTTAACTTAACTTAATTAAATAGTTAAACAATAATTAACTATTAATTAAACCTAAATTAATCCTGTATTAATTAATTAATTAATTAAACCTTCATTAAATGTTAATTAATCTCAATTAATTAATTAATTAATATTTAATTAAACTTAAATAGTAAAGTAAACCATTAATAAATAATTTATTATAAATTAAATCTTTAATCAAATAATTAAGCCGTTGATTAATAATTAATCCTATATTTAATTAATGATAAATTAAATATAAATAATTTACTCAACCCATACTTAATTAATTAAAATAAATCTTAACTTTAAAAGATAATTAATTAAGAACTAATCTTTATTTAAATAAAGTTAATAAACCTTATTAAAATTTAAGTAATTATCAATTACTAAAACCTAATTAATTAACAATTGATTATTAAGTCCTTAATTAATTTTAAAAACATTATTATTTAGTTTATAAAATATTCACAAAAATTTGAAGTGTAGAAACCAAACTTTGCAAAAATCGAAATTTTAAGCGAACTGCATCCATAGCTATTGGATACCCATAAATTTTAACCTGTTTTTATCCTTCTTTTAAAAACTTTGCCTTAAAGCTCACTAACTTTATAAAAACAAATATAAGTATTTAAATCTAAATAAAATTTAAATCTAACCAAATTTTCGATTTTTAACAACTAAAACCATAACTGTTTTACACAAGATCCTGTGTTCACCAATACTCTAAAAAGGTACCAACTTCTTCCTAGCTTATACATTACATACCCAAGTCCATATGGAACCATAACATCCAGGATAACATCATGCCACAAACATAAGCAACATCTAATCTTTAACCATTTAGACTTCACATTCAAGTCTAATGTCCTTATATATCCAAGCAACAAGTGTATGTATATGTGTGTGTGTGTATAACCATCACATGATAAATTAACCAATACTAACCATCATATCACACAATATATTAACTAACATAATAGTAAAAAACCTTCCCAAAAATTCATAGTTTATTCACCGGAAATCCTTTGAAAACTTGACACACTTTGGAATTCCGGAAGGTAGGAAAACCACAGACTCTACTAAAAAACAGGTCAACTTCTAGTCTACTTTTGGACCTTTTTCTCTTGGATTTTGGTAAGTGGTCGAAAGGAAAGTTTTATATTATTCTTGCCTTTATCATTTAGATAAATGGATTACTCAAAAAAGTTAAATTTTGAGGAAATTATGGTCAAAACATCGAGGGGCATTTTCGAACATCAAAATCTAGGTTCAAGAACACTATCGCGAAAAATATGGAGCATCCAAGCTCGAAATAAGAAAAAGTGGTAAAGTGCAAAGTTGTAGCCACTGGAAACATACATGGTATGACAAAAATAAAATCTAGATTTGGAGTTATAGGTAAGAAGTTACGGCCAAAAACATTTCATGTAAATAGAAAAAATTTGAAATTGAAAAGAGGAGTGTTTAACAAGTTTCTACTAGATTTCAAATGGAAAAGAAAGATTTTTACAGCTTAGAACATGTAAGAGAAGCCATTAAAATTACCTTAGAGCTTATGAAAATAAAAAATGGAAGAGAGAAAATGAGAAAATGGAAAAAGTTTTTGAAAAAAATAGTTTTCATATTATGTAAACAAGTGAGAATACTAAAACAACTTTGTACTTTACCCTTCTCTCATTAACGCCACCTCACCTATGCATGCATCCATGTCTCCTCCTAACACTACGTGCATTTATGAATATAAGTACCTGAAGTTTCCGTTATGTCATTTCATGTCCCTAATGACATGACTTTTAATATTCTAGTATTTGATGTGTCACATCCATGATTACCTTCACTTAATTAAGTTTGTTAACCATAATATATATTATTAATACCAAATTATATACTTAGTATATGATTTCATATATATAAAAAATTGTACACAACATTACAAACAACTTTATATATACGTTGAAACGTTGGAAATTCTGAAAACGATTTCCGGTCACATTTTCTGTTTTTCATCGAACTATATATTTTTGTAAACAAATTTTAAAAACTATTCCACCATTATTATTTATTATTAAAAAGTGTTTTATTTCATTATAAAACTATTAATTTGAATATTTAAAATTAATTAAATAATTGCAGATCAAAGCAGTGAAATTCCAGTTCGTTACATTCTTCCCTCTTTAAGACAAATTAGTCCCTGAAATCACACCTCATAACCTATTCAAAAACACTAAACACTCTACATCATTCCATATGAGGTAAATAGGTCATTCTTATGCAAAATCTGACTCGATCACAACTCGAATACATAACTTCACTACCGAATTAGTGTCGCTTACCTGATTCTCTAGTGTGGACTCCGATTAGGCTCCTTGATTTAGAACCTCTGTTCTCCTTACATAGTGTAACTACGATAGAAACTTTGCCCCAAACCAGTAATCCTCATCAAATGCTTATCATCAGAAATCGAGCAATAAATCCTTGTTCGCAACTGTGTAAATGCCTTAAAGTCATATACTCTAATCTTAGGTCAAAATCTATGAAAGGAGAATTGATCTACTTCTACCCTATACATTTACCATATTGGTTCTCCCTAATACCAACTCTATTTCACTAAATTATTCATGCAAACATTTCATAAAAAAACTCTTAGTTTCAACTTAGATAATACTCCATTATAGCCTATGAGTATATATCTTTATTTGATCCTACTATTCCATTTTGAATTTTATCTCCCTAAGAAGACCCATGATCCAAATACCCGGCTTTTGTTTCAAAACTTTTTGAAATGAAACTCTATATTTTGAATTATACAAATATATAAATATAGCCCAAGTAACTCCAAAAGAATACTATGGAACTGGGTACTATCAAACAGTATCATGCATTCCCTTCCCAAGAAGGGTAATACTCAAGAGAAGTGTTTACCATCCGAGCATATCTCTTCTCCAAATTTTAAGTTATTTTCGAGCCACTCAAACTAGTTAACTTTAAAAAAAATCTTTTATCTCAAAATCCCATTTTTGAAACAATACTATAAATTTTCCAAAAAATATTTAACACCAACTTACTTTGGATTCGTTCGGGTTGAATTTGTTTCGATTATACAATGATAAAGAGAATAATTTACTAAGTGTATGACCAAGTTCGTCTAGGAAAACATCCGATCGTCACTTAGAAGATTATTCTGATCATCACAAAACAATCGTAATCCCCCTAATTAATCTAAAGAAAACACTTCTTACTTATATTTCATTCTCAAAATTTAATACTTTAAGCAATATTGCTTTCAAATACCATTATTATTTCTCAAAATATTAAAAAATAATTTTCCAAAGCATTGGAATTTATGTTCTCAAGTTTTTAACCTAAATTATTTTTAATTAAAAAGGCACATCATGTTCAAAAGAAAGTATCTTAACATTTATACAACCATCAATGCTCAAAATGGAGGAACATGACTAACCAAAACTTAAAAGTTAACGATAACATATTATCATCTCCAAACAACGACATCTCAAAAATACTATACTATACTATTTTTGAAAATCATTCTTTATATATAAAATATATCCTAATTAAAATTATTTCATTTACCCTAATTTTAAACAACACTATGTCAGTTGGTTTGGTTCAAGTGTTTAGGAATACCTATCAATAGCGTTAGCCAAATGCATGGACAAGAATTCATATATCACTCAACTGATCAAACAATACAAGACAAAACATTTTTATATCACTGACAAATACACCCTCTCATATAATATACACTCAAATTCATCCTAGGATACTACTAATCCTATCTCTAATGAGTTAACCCTACCAAAGCCAAGGTTCTCGCTTAACCTTCAGCTCTAATACCCCGTTGTAACGACCCACTTTTCAGTACAGTTAAGTTGGCAATAAACCACACATGACAACTCAAATTGAACAAAAAAGGGGATTGTTAGTGGAAAGAAAGAAGATAGAAGATAGAAGAAACTAAAAAGCAAACACAGAATCTCACGGCGCAATGGAATAACATATATTAACCACATAATATTTTACAAAGTCATCTCAAAAAAAATACGTCAGAGTTACACTACTACAATTCTAACATAGGACAGTTATAACAACATGTCCTTGTACATCAGATATGAAGTATATAATATACAACGGAAAAAAGATAATAACTAGCTAACGGTGAAGGCTCCTGCTCTGAGCTCCTTCAAAATGCATTCGTGGAAAACCTAAACTACTTGACAGCTCATAAAAATCACCTAAGAGTTTTAGGGAAAGAAAATAAAACTCCGGGTCAGACATGGTCTGGTGTGAGTAAACTCAAACAACTTGATTATTACATTTCAATACCTTTTAAAAATCAAAGGTATCTCTTAAGACCACGCCCCATATAGACACGGATAGCTTTTTACCTTATGACAACTAAAATACTTTTATAGAAAATCCAGTGATATTATAATAATGTCTAAGTACAAATACTTATTAATCATAGCCGAAATTGTTACATTAAACAAATTCCAACATACTAGGCTTTAAAATCAAAACTGAAAAGGCACGTATTGGAGAATGGATTCCATACTATGCCCAGATAAGGAACTTCCCCTGATGGATACATCTCTAGAACAATGCACCCAGGTCTGACCAGAACATCTTGTACCCTGCCACACAGAACCGGCCTACTACTTGACTAATAGTACTGAATATGTCATCATCCCAGTCTTTCAACCTTAATCGAGATCTCCCATGCACAACCAAATCCATAAAAAGGGGTAATCTAGAAAGATGATGACATACCCTAATGGTAGCGACCCACTTAACACTACTGCTTTCCTTGTTTTAGTCATTTCTTGATTGATGAGGCTTAAGCCTACGTTTTACCTTTTTGAGTAGCAATTCCACTTGGAATGCTAATACTGCCTTCCAAGCAGTAATACAGTGCCAACATTCATCCATACAAGTTGTCTAGGTAAGGAAAAACCGAAGGCACTACTTCTAGTACATTCATTTTGAAATCACCCTCAGGACTGTAGCGAGCGGTCATTGCACTTTAATGCTTCATCTTCGGTTCCATATACTTTAAGATGTATTCAGTTCGAAACACTTGAGTTGGATCAAAGTGGTTTTTGAATAACAGATCTGATCCCGGTCTCTTCGAAACTACTTTTGATAATTTTTGGTAAATTCAACCTCGGTTTTTTGAAAATAAGAAGATAAAAGATAAGAGTGGAGTTCACCTCCTACATAGTTTATTGAAACAATAACTCTTACCTCATATGGCAGTCAACCCCACCGTACCTTTCCCATCCCTTGTACCTTCCCTACCCATCATCCTCCCATCGATCCATCTTTAAGCACCGCGCCTGTCACCTTGACCATCCCTTGTCTTCTACCTCCCCCTCCACCTATGCCTCCTGACCCACCCTCGATCTAGCTTCCTCGTACCGTGGCTGACTCCACAGCCTCCCCTCTCCTTCATTCTTTTTAACCGAAATGGACTTCCTTATTTAAGCATAAACCAACAAATTCTAGGAAGTACATCTCGGTCGACATCAAACCATCGTTCTCTGATGGTGCTTTGGAACATACTGAAGACATTTTTCATGCAGGCTCTCTAGTATGGGGTGATAATTTAGTTGGTATCTTCCTCTATAAACCACTATCGCTCACAATATTTATCCAAAGATTGAAGATGATATAGAGGCTTAAAGGATCAATTAAGGTAAAGCCTGATGGTGCAGTTTTCCTATTCCTTCTCTCTTGTGAAGAGGATAGAAACAAAATTTTGTAAGGTAGTCTAATCATAATGAAGAACAAGTTATTTATAATCAAACCATATGATTCAAAAGTCAGTAAAGTTTGTGGTAGTATGCCTTCAGTGCCTGTATAGGTTCACATCCATAACATTCCTTTGGTATTGATCCAGATTTGGATGCTCAAGTGGAATTTGGAGCATTCCAAAAAGTTGGAGATCCAACTAACGCTGCATTGCCACTCGAAATCAAGATATTGGGATTGGACTTGCCAATCGATTCATAACTTGTTTTCCTGGTCGCACCTTGGTACTATTTGGTTATCCAGCAAGATAGGGAAGCTCCTATGCATGGACGAGATGACAGAGAGACTTGAATGACTGGAGTACGTTAAATGCCTCATAGAGGTGAATCTAGAATGTGATCTAGTTGATGAATTCATGATAAAATTGATGGATGAAGGTCTGAAACATATATCAAATATCTATGGAAGCTTGATATTTGTTGCAAATGTAGATCCTTAGGGCACACTATAGTTAACTGTGTTTTAACTAATTAAAACAAGGTGAATAAACATGAAGTGCGGGAGGAAGTCAAGGCAGTTGAAATGAAGCAGGGAAAAATTAACAACATGTAAAGGAAGATAAGGGTAGACTCACTCCAATATGGCAGAGGGTAAGTAGATACAAGAGGAAATACCAGCAGAAAAAAAGTAACATCAATGAGAAAAAAGGATCTAATGGGGGAGGTTTAAGTAGGATTAGTCTCACATTGGAAAAGGAAGGTTCATAAGTGACGCAGCGTAGGAAGCGAATTCGATGATGTAAATCGAATCCGTCCAGGATCTCACACGATTAGCGGAAATAATCGGTGAATCGATGATAAATCGATGGATTTAAGAATACCCAAATTCCCAAATCTGTTGATCACGAAGATACCAGATTCTAGCAATCTTCGATACGTTGATCGCGCACGATACCGTGACAGAAGATCTACAATTCTTCGAACGTTGATCAAGCGCACTTGATTCCGTGAATTGGCTTCAACAATCGTTGATTCGAGCGCACTCGAATACCGAAGGTGGAGATAGGAGTTAACACTCAAATACCAATTTCAATGGAGGCGCAAAGCACAAACCAAATTTTTATTCAAAATTCAACAACCTTTTCAAATGACCCAACTCGCCTGTTTATAGGCTTACAACACACATACACGACCTACACAGGTGGCCGACCTAAGCTTAAACAACGACTTACGACTTACAATTAACGACCTAAGTACAATGACTTAACAACACAACAAAATACAACACGAATTAGAAATAACAAATGTTACAGCACTTCACAACTCACGACTCAGCACACACGGGCTACGACCTAAAATATTAAAGTACAACTGTTCGCGACCTAAAATATTCAAGTACAACTGTTCGCGACCTAACCTCAACGAAGTAACCACGACTTCGCATTTGTTCGCGACCTATAGTGGAGCGATTCAAGCTGGAGGAGCGACCTATGTCTTCGCATCTTGTTCGCGACCTAGGGCTTCACGACTTAAGAATTGGCAGCGACTTAACTTCGTTCGCGACCTAAGGAATTGCTCCACTCGCGATTTAAAAGGAGCACGGCAATGACCTAGAGAGGAGCGGCATGGTGGAGCATCGAAGGTCATTCGTGACTTTATGGGGAAGCGACGAAGTCGGTCGCGACCTAGGGTAGGTCGTTCACGACCTAAAGATGAGTGATCGCGTCTCAAGGCGGAGCGGTGACTTTGATTTGAGGTATGCGCTTCATCATCCTCCCCTTGTTGGAAGGAATTCGTCCTCGAATTCACTCTCTCGTCATCTTCGACAAGTTCCTCCGCATAATACGGAATTAAGTGTTTGACATTGAAAACATCAGAAGTATGAACCTCTTCCGGCAACCTTAACTAATACGCATTATCATTGATCTTCTTTATGATTTCTAAAGGATCAATCTTTCTAGCAGCTAGTTTGTTGTAAGTACCAACAGAAAATCGATCCTTGGTCAATACTGCATATACAAAATCTCCTTCTTTGAAGACAACATGTCGTCGTTTAATATCCGCGGATTGCTTATATTTCTCATTCGATGCAAGTAATCGTTCATGAACAGTTATATGACATTCTTGCAACTCGTTAACAAAATCACAAGCTCGTTTAACAACTCCTTTCTAAATTGGCACTGTAGTCAAATCCAACGGACCCTTTGGGATTGCTGAATAAACAAATTGAAACAGACTAAAACCCGTACTTCGATTAACAGCATGAGTATGTGCAAATTCCACTTGACACAATTTCATATCCCAGCTTTTCAAATTATCTTTCACAAGACATCTCAGCAAGTTTCCCAATGATCTATTTACTACCTATGTTTGACCATCTGTTTGTGGATGATAGGCGCTACTAAAATTTAGCTTCGTTCCCACCATCTTCCACAAACTCATCCAAAAATGACTCATAAATCTAGTATCCCTGTCTGAAACTATAGATTCTGGTAAACCATGCAAGCGATAGATCTCTCTAAAGAACAACTGTGCCATATGGACCGCATCTGTCGTTTTTTTACATGTAACAAAATGTACCATTTTGAGAAACGGTCCACCACAACTATATAGAGTCATTTCCCCGCCGAGTCCTCGGCAAGCCCAACACGAAATCCATACTTACGTCTACCCACGGTTTTGTAAGAACAGGTAAAGGCATATACAATCCCGCATTTGTAGCTGTCCCTTTCGAAACTTGACAAACATGACATCTACGCACAAACTTTTCAACTTCCCGCCTCATCGAGGGCCAATAGTAAGACTGAGAAATCAACTACAATGTGTGATCCCGTCCAAAATGTCCTTCTTCATGTAACTCTTTTACAATTTTCATTCTCAAGCTGCAATCTGGTACGCATAATCGATTCCCTTTGAATAAAAATCCATCTACCAACATAAACTCATCAGTACTCCCATCCTTGACTTTCTCAACAATCTTCGCAAAGTAAGGATCCCCTTCAAACAACTCTGGCAATAGTTCAAATCCTGTCACTTCAACCTTCATCGTTGTCAACAAATGATTCCTCCTGCTCAAAGCATCAGCTACACGATTCGTCACCCCTGATTTGTGCTTGACAACAAAAGTAAACTGTTGTAGATACGTGACACATGAAGCGTGCCTAGCTGAAATTTTGTCCTGCCCTTGCAAATGCTTCAAAGCTTCATGATCCGTATAAAGCACAAACTCCTTCTGAAACAAATAATGTCTCCAGTGTTTCACAGCTTGAACAATCGCATAAAACTCCACATCATAAGTGCTATATCTCAATTTGGCTCCAGACAACTTCTCACTGAAATAAGCAACTGGTCTTCCATTCTGACTCAATACTCTACCAATCCCGACCTTCGAAGCATCAGTGTGTAACTCAAATAATGTCTGAAAATTCGGCAATACCAGAATGAGTGCTGTCGTCAAAAGTGTCATGATCTTCTCAAAATCTAACTCTGCTTCCTCTGTCCACATGAACTTCTTTCCTTTCATGCAATCTGTTACAGGCGCCATTACACTGCTAAAATGTGGAATGAATCTTCGATAAAAAGATACCAATCCATGAAAGCTCCTCACTTCAGTAATTGTCTTGGGTTGTGGCCAACTCCTAACAGCTTCCACTTTGCTTTCATCCACTTGAATACCTTCCTTCGACAGAACATACCCCAGAAACAAAACACTGTGCGTCATGAACACGCACTTCTTCGTTGCAGCATAAAATTGTTCCTATCGTAGAATCAACAGTGCTTTTCGCAAATGTTGGACATGCTCTTCCATACTCCCACTATAGATCAGAATATCGTCAAAGTAAACTACTACAAACTTCCCAATGAATGGTCTGACAATCTGGTTCATCACTCTCATAAAAGTACTATGAGCATTTGACAAGCCAAACGGCATAACCAGCCATTCGTATAGACCTTCTCTAGTTTTAAAGGCAGTCTTCCACTCATCACCCGGCCTAATATGAATATGATGGTATCCACTCTTCAAGTCAATCTTTGGTAACACAACAGCCCCACTCAACTGATCAATCAAATCATCGAACATTGGTATAGGAAACCTGTATCTCACGGTGATCTTGTTTAGAGCCCGATTGTCCGTACACATTCGCCAAGTCCCATCCTTCTTCGGTACCAATAAGGCCGGCATTGCACATGGACTCAAGCTCTCCTGAACACGCCCTTGTTCTAACAACTCCTCCACCTGCCTTCTCAGTTCCTCATGCTCCTTAGGACTCATCCTGTAATGTGGCCTGTGAGGTAGAACAGCTCCTGGAACAAGATCTATTTGATGTTGAATGTCCCTCAACGGTGGTAATTCCGTTGGCAGTTTTTTAGGAAACACATCTTCGAATTCTTCCAACACTGGTTTGACTTCCTCTGGAACTTCAACAGATTCAGTAGCTTCATGTCCAATCAACAAAAACACCTCTAGACTCTCCTCTACTTCTCCAACAAACTCCTTCAAAGTCAACAAAGTCTTCAGCTCCTCAATCTCTTCTGACTTGCTCTCTCCTTGTTGTCTCTTCTTCGGAACTAAAATGATCTTAACACCTTCAAACATAAAGCTGTAGCTATTGGTTCAACCATCATGCTGCACTGCTCGGTCATACTTCCATGGTCTTTCCAAAAGTAAGTGACAAACATCCATCTCCACCACATCACACCATATCTCGTCTTTATACTTCTTCCCAATAGAAAATGGAACATGAACTCGCCTATCCACCTTCACCTCTCCTCCTTTCCTTAACCACGCTAACTTGTAAGGATTTGGATGCTTCTCCGTCTTCAACTTTAACTTTCTCATAGCTTTGATAGAAATGATATTGTCACAACTTCCCGCGTCAATCACAAATTTACACACCTTCCCCAGTATAGTGCATGTCGATTGAAAGATATTACTCCTCAACCAACTAGCCTCTTCTTTCTGTTTCGGTGTCAAACAAGATCTCCTCAACATTAGATTACATCCTTCATCTCCCGACGCGACATCATGTTCATCCTCCTTAACTGGACTAGAATAACCTTGATCAACATCCTCACCTTCCGCTTCAACAATCATAGCTCGCCTCTTCGATTTCGAACATTCATTGCTCTTGTGGCCAAATTCTTGACAATTAAAGCACTTGATACTATTGTTGACCTTGGTCTTTGCTACCTCGTTGACAACCGGTTTAGTAATAGCCTTTGTAACAGTAGGATTGCTACTAGCTCCCTTCACTTGATTGTTGGAATTTGTAAACACACCACCTCCTCGTCTTCCTTGCTTCTCCCAAGCCAACGCTTTCTGGTGCGCTTCAGCCACAGATCTAGGGTCAAACATATTTACTATGTCCTGGATCTGGATCCTCAACCCCCTAACAAATCTAGCGGTCAACTGTTCTTCCGTCTTCATGATGTCATTTCGAGCAATTAGTTGATAAAACTCATCAGCATAATCATTAACAGTCTTTGTCCCCTGCTTCAGGTTCTGCAAACGTTGGTACATTAGAGATTGATAATTGTAAGGTAAGAAAGTAGCTTTCATTAACTTCTTCATCTTCTCCCATGAAACAATCTTTGATTTCCCCATTCTCTCTCGTGTAAGTTTAGTCTACTGCCACCACGCCATAGTCTCCCTCTCAATCTTGTAGCAACCAACTTAACTCTGCGATTCTCGGGAACTTCTTTCAAGTCAAAAATTTCCTCAACATTTGAAACCCAATCCAAAAATTCCTCCGCAACCATACCAACTTTAAATTCTGGAATTTCCATTTTCATCCCTGACTCCCATCGACGATCATCTTCATATTCTCTAACTCGATTTCTCCCTTGGCCATGATTTCGACAAGATCTACTTTCATAATCACTATCTTCTTCCAAATCTGACATATATCGATGTCGATCCCGACCATTAACATTTCTACTTCCACGCACGTCTCTTTCTCTCGAAACGGATGGCTCTCTTCTTTCTCTATAAGACTGTGGCGATATTCTTCGTTCACCCAAAACCGACGGCGAAACCCTGTTTCCACCCCGATTTGACACTGGTGATGTTCTTTGTCGAGTTTGGTTTATATTCATCATGAGCCTCTCCAATCTATCAATTCCTTCATCGAACTTTTCATTGAACTTATCACTAATTCGTTGCTCCATTTGTTCAGCATCTTCTCTTCTATACACATCTGCAATATTTTGATGACGGTTAGCTCTTCTCGGCGGCATGATCTTCAACAACAATCTTCAACTTACTTCAAACACACTTCGGCGCGCAAAAATCCCAACGAGCAAAATTCAAACACTTTCCGAACTTTGATTCAAAACGATATGGATCGAAGATCCCAACTTGTTGCAACTTCACGATGAACACGATGAACACCAACTTCTCAACAATTGCAAATCTGTTCTCTAATTGATGCAAACTCCTTGCAATCTAGCTCTGATACCAAACTGACGCAGCGTAGGAAGCGAATTCGATGGTGTAAATCGAATCCGTCCAGGATCTCACACGATTAGCGGAAATAATCGGTGAATCGATGATAAATCGATCGATTTAAGAATACCCAAATGCCCAAATCCGTTGATCACGAAGATACCGGATTCTAGCAATCTTTGACACTTGATCGCGCACGATACCGTGACAGAAAATCTACAATTCTTCGAACGTTGATCAAGCGTACTTGATTCCGTGAATTGGCTTCAACAATCGTTGATTCGAGCGCACTCGAATACCGAAGGTGGAGATAGGAGTTAACACTCAACTACCAATTTCAATGGAGGCACAAAGCACAAACCAAATTTTTATTCAAAATTCAACAACCTTCTCAAATGACCCAACTCGCCTATTTATAGGCTTACAACACACATACACGACCTACACAGGTGGCCGACCTAACCTCAAACAACGACTTACAACTTACAATTAACGACCTAAGTACAATGACTTAACAACACAACAAAATACAGTATGAATTAGAAATAACAAATGTTACAGCACTTCACAACTCACGACTCAGCACATACGGGCTACGACCTAAAATATTCAAGTACAACTGTTCGCGACTTAATATATTCAAGCACAACTGTTCGCGACCTAACCTCAACGAAGTACCCACGACTTCGCATTTGTTCGCGACCTATAGTGGAGTGATTCAAGCTGGAGGAGCGACCTATGTCTTCGCATCTTGTTCGCGACCTAGGGCTTCACGACTTAAGAATTGGCAGCGACTTAACTTCGTTCGCGACCTAAGGATTTGCTCCGCTCGCGATTTAAAAGGAGCACGGCAACGACCAAGAGAGGAGCGGCATGGTGGAGCATCGAAGGTCGTTCGCGACTTTATTGGGAAGCGACGAAGTCGGTCGCGACCTAGGATAGGTCGTTCACGACCTAAAGAGGAGCGATCGCGACTCAAGGCGGAGCGGCGACTTTGATTTGAGGTATGCGCTTCATCAATAAGTAGGAAGAGTTAGCAGTATAAAGTAGGGTGAAATATGTGTAGATAATGAATTAAAGAAGGGGAAAGATAACATTGTTGCTGTTTAGAAATGAGGAGGTCGATGCAAATCAATTATTGGACAATTCAAATGTTCATTGGCTCACTGAATTTGATGATAGACAGGAAAACGACAATAGTACTGAAATAGAGGTAAAAGAAGGAAATGACATAGTCTCAAATGAAAAAAATAAAAATGGTAAATGTGTTAGAAACACCCCAAAAATGATAGTAGAAGTCAAGCAGATGATACAATAACCAGTAATACATTTGAAGTGTTAATGATAGAAGATGGAAGTTTGGGAAATAATGAAGATGATATGGCGAATGAATTGGATAATGCTGAAGTAATTAGCAATAATGATGGTAATGTTGAAATAGCAGAGGAAAAAAAGAATTATGTGAACAAAAAACAAGGAATGCATCTCGATCGTATTCCTCGAATCCATGAAAAGTGCAATACCCTAAATGAATAAGGAAAAATAAAACATGCAAAGGATCAAAAGCAGAATATAAGGCAAACAATCAACACAAGCTAGAAGTGGAAATTATGAAAGACCAACAACAAAATGATCAAGAAAATACAAGTCGTGCTATCAACCTTGTGCACGTGCACAGTAGAAATTCCTCATATACGAGTACTCCATCATCACCCCTCTCAATCACTATCCTGCCTGAATCTCCTTTTCCACTCAAAACTCCACCCTCATCTTCCAAACCTAGTTCATCCAATCTCCCCACCTCGTTAAACCAAATTCTCCTTCCTATGCTACTTCCACTCATGTCACTAAAGTTATCCCAAGTAAAGACAATTTTGAATTGTTATCCTTGCACTCCTATGCCCATATCAAACCTCACCTAGCTTACATACCACCTCTTAAACATGCCACCAACCAAGACAAATCCAAACATGACCAAATAGTAACCAACCACAATCAAGTTGCACCAACCCCAAACAAAGGACATAAAATCATAAGTGTAGAGATGGATTCTGCCTTCTCAGATTCACCTCTATCAAAATCTATTCCTAACCAGTTTAATTCAAATCGGGTAGTGACTAGGAAAATGAGAATTGACTTGCTCAATGCCATTGGGTTTATTCAATGACACAAAGAATAGGAGCATGGAATATCAGGGGTGCCCACTTTGATATTAAATTGGATCAATGTAAAAGTTTGATCAACTCAAATAATCTCAGCATGTTTGTTATACTCGAAACTAAATTAAGTCTTGATCTGACTCAAAGGGCAGCTAGATATATTAACCCTCTTGGAAACTTATTCATAACCATGTTGATGCATCTTATGGTCGGATCATGGTTATTTACGACCCTAGTCTTCACCGAATAACCCCCATCACATCCTCTAAGCAACTGATTCACTACCATAATCTTCACATCCCAACCTCAACCTCCTACTATCTTACCTTCATTTATGCTAAAAACTCCAGCAATGCCCAAGAATCTCTCTTCCACACCATCCCTTTTCTTAGGAAACAAACACATCCCTGGATCATTTGTGGAGACTTTAACTGCTCTTTGAGACTATCTAACCGCATTGGAGGAAATCCTCTTTCCTTGAACGAAATCAAGCCTTTGAACATAGCCATAAATAACTTTGATCTTTCTAAAATCAAGACAAATGGAGTTGCATTCGCATTGAACAACAAAAGGAGACAAGGATGTAGAACTTTCTCAAAATTGATTACGCTTTCTATAACCATGCCACCCTTGTCAAATGGCCTTCCATTATTAACCATCTTCCCCCTATCAGACCACTCTCCTCAAATTCTCCATTTGGGAGGGTCTGCCATGAGAGGAAAAGTAAGTTTTAAATTTTTTTAATTCTTGGGTCAAAAAACTGGATTTTCAAAATATTGTTAATAAAGTTTGGAATAGACCTAACTATGATAACCCAATGTTTGTTTTGCATAAAAAATTGAAAGCTACTAAAGAGGTTCTTATAGAGTGGGCAAGGATGAAATTTGGCAATGGTAGCAAGCAATCTGATTATTGGAAGAGACAGCTTGCGGACATCCAAAAGAAAATGTTTAATGCTGTGTACAACTCTAGTTATGCAACTTGGAAACTAGCCTAACAACTCAGTATACTGAAGTCCTCATCAAAGAGAGTACTATGATCAAGCAGAAAGCAAAATTGCGCTGGAAAGAGGAGGAAGACAGGAATACATCCTACTACCATGCCTCCCTAAAAGCTAAGCACACTAAAGAAAATATTATTACAGCGATAGATCGACAAGGATAAATACAAGACAATCAAGCAATCATTGACAGGCCTTCATCCAATTCTGTTCTGGTTTGTTTGATAATGAAACTAACTTTGTTCCTACCACTGATGAGATAGACCAAACTATCCTGCCTCAACTAAGTAACATAGATCATAATACCCTATGCATGGATGTTGAAATCTAGCAAGCTATGTTCAACCTAAACAAAAATTCATGCGGGGGGACAGATGGATTTAATGCGTATTTCTACATATCCTGCTAGTTTATAGTTGGAAATAATGTTTGCAAAGCAGCGAAGTGCTTCTTCAATCGTGCCAAGATGATGAAATCTTGCAACAATACTAGTTTAGCTCTAATTCCCAAAGTCAAAAATGCTAATGATGTTCATTACTTTAGACCTATTGCTTGTTGCAATACCATATACAAATGTATTTTGAAGACACTCGCATCCAGAATGAAGTTGGTGCTTCCCTCAATTATTTCCACCAATCAAGCTGCCTTCCTTGCTGGTAGAAATATTCTTGACAATGTGATGGTATCAACATGAGCTCCTATGGGGATATAAAAGCAAAAATGCATCGCCAAGAGCCATGATGAAACTGGACATTACGAAGGCCATTGACACAATATAGTGGGATGTTATTTTTAGAATTATGGGGTTCATGAATTTACCTTCACATTTTATTTCATGGGTGTATGAGTGCATGACCACTATGAATTCTCTATCGACAACAGTGGTTCTGTTATTGGTTTTTTTGGTAGCAAGCAAGGAATAAGGCAGGGTTACTCTATGTCGACATACTTATTTATCTTCGTGATGGAACTATTAACCCAAATGCTTAATAAAACAGTTACTCAAAGAATATTTCAGCCTCGCCCCAAATGTAAAGACCCCCAAGTCACATCCCTATTATTTGATGATGACCTTGTGATATTATGCAAACCAGATAACAGCACTATACAAAGTACAAACTATAATTAACACTTTTAAAATGTTCCACAACATGACTGGCCTTAATATCAATCTTCAAAAATTCAAAATTGTATTGGATGGAGTTTGTGTTACTCAAGCAGATGTTATATATACAGCTATAGGTTTAAAGGAAAACCAAGATACCATTACATATCTAGGCTTACCTCTCACAACTTCCAGGATCACCACCATGCAGTTCTTTATATGATAAAACTACTGCCAGACTTGAGTGTTGGTTGAACAGGAAGTTAAGTCATGCAGGCAGAGTACCCTAATAAAATCTGTTATATTCTCTATGCAAGTGTACTAGGCAAGAACCTTCATCCTCCCCCCTTAAGCTGATTAGAATGATAAGAACTACATTCATGAAATTTTTTGGATTGGGACTACTCATGGTAGATATTTATCTCCTATATCCTTTAAACGTATCGAGAGACCAATCAGTAAGGTGGGGATTGGCATTCATAACATCCTACTTTGGAACAAGCCGGCTTTTGTCAAACATATTAATAATTTTCTGAATGACAGCGACAACATATTGGTCAAATGGTCTAAATCTCACATGCTGCATGGAAGAGATTTTTGGTCTATGCCAATTCCTTAAAACTAGAGCTGGACTTGGCGAAGTATATTTGAATTGCGTGAAACTGTGCTTCCCCGCATCAAGTATGACATAACACCATCTGGAAAGGTGAGTTTTTGGGATGACCCTTGGTTAGATCGTGGGTTTATTCTTAAAAGACATCTAAATCATAATGAAACTTTTCAGATTGGAGTCTGCATGAGTGCCTTGGTATCTTCTGTGATTGAAGGAAGGAGATTTATCCTCCCTAAGTCTTCTAACCTGAGAATTCGTGAAATATGGAACCAAATTCGAAGCGTTAAATTTTATGATACTCTTGATGATCGTATCAGATGATGTGAGAATGGTAAGAAGTTTAGGATTTCTACTATGTACAAAACTCTTTCTAGAGTTAATGAAGTTCCTAATTGCAAATTGTATAAAAGAATTTGGAAGATTGACAGTAGTGTAGTTGAAAATTTTACACGCTGGATGGTCATCAATAATGCTATGCTAACTAGAGTTGAACTGTTTAGTAGGGGAATGAACGTGAATGTATACTATGTTTTTTGCAATGCTTTGCCAGAAACTCTTGATCACATATACTTTGACTGCCATGACATATATGATATATAGAGAATGATCGTGGGGTGTTTGGATAGAACTGATGTGGTACATGGAAGTGCTCGTGTTTGGGAGCAAATATACATACCGACTGGCATGAAAGAGGGAAGAACAATGCTGGTTAACTGCATATTGAAGAAATTCATTTCAAATGTGTGGAAAGAAAAAAATAATAGGATACTTTAGACTGAAAAAGCAAAACCATGGAGCAGCTGAGTAGACACATGATGGTGAAATTCAACTTCGACCCTAGCATTCTAAATTCTATGATTTAAATGCTTGCTGCCTTTTGTTTTTATTATGTGTTTGTTACTTTTTCTTTTTTCTTCCACGTGTTTTTCATTATGATTGTTGCACCTTGTTCCCCATATCTCCTTTGTACATGTCCAATTTTGACATGTGTTTGTTGTTCTCTTTTCTCTTTGGTGCATCAATAAAATGGTAGGGGACCACTCAACCCCGTTGGCCTTACCAAAAATAATTAAATATTAATTAAAAAAAATTAATTCTTTATTAATTATTTAATAATTAATTAAACATTCATTAAATGTTAATTAATCTCAATCAATTAATTAATTAATATTTAATTGAACTTAAACAACAAAGTAAACCTTTAATAAATAATTTATTATAAATTAAATCTTTAATCAAATAATTAAGGCCTTGATTAATAATTAATCCTATATTTAGTTGATGATATATTAAATATAAATAATTTACTTAACCTATATTAGTTAACTAAATTAATAATTAAATAAAATAAATCTTAACTTTAAAAGATAGTTAATTGAGAACTAATCTTATTTAATTAAATTTAATAAACCTTGTTAACATTTAATTAATTACCAATTACTAAAACCTAATTAATCAACAATTAATTATTAAATCCTTAACTAACTGTTCAAAACATTATTATTTAGTTTATAAAATATTCATAAAACAATTTGAAGTGTAAAAACCAAACTTTGCAAAAATCAAAATTTTAAGCAAACTACATCTATAACGTCTGTCGCTATGGATACCTATAAGCTTTAACTTGTTTCTATCCTTCTTTTGAAAATTTTACCTTAAATCTCACTAACTTTCTAAAATCAAATAAGTATTTAAAACTAAAATAAGTTTAAATCTAACCAAATATTCGATTTTTAAAAATAAAACCATAACTTTCTTACACAAGATTCCAAATTCTCCAATACCCTACAAAGGTACCAACTTCTTAGTTTATTCATTACATATCCAACTCCATACACAACCATAACATCCAGGATAACATCATGCCACAAACATAAGCAAGATCTAATCTTTAAACATTTAGACTTCACATTCAAGTCTAATATTCTTACATATCCAAGCAATAAGTATATGTGTGTCTACACACACACACACACACACACACACACACACACACACACACACACACACACACACATATATATATATATATATATATAACCATCACATGATAAATTAACCAATACTAACCATAATATCACACAATATATTAAGTAACATAGAAGTAAAAAAATTTCTAAAAATTCATGGTTTCCTCACTGGAAATCCTATGAAAACTTGACACACTTTGAAATTTGGGAAGCTTGCAAAACCACAAATTCTACTCAAAAATAGGTCAAATTCTAATATACTTTTGGACCTTTTTCTTTCAGATTTTTGTAAAGTGGTGAATATTAAATTTCTATATTATTTTTCCCTCTACCATTTAAGAAAAAAATTACTTAAAAGTTAAATTTAAAGGAAGTTATGGCCAAAAGAGTGAGTGGTATTTTCAAACATTAAAATATAGGTTCAAAAATGCCACGAATTTATGGAGCATCTAAGCTCGAAATAAGAAAAATGCTAAACTGTAAAGTTGTAGCCACTGGAAACATATATGTTTTGAAAAAAAATGTAGTTATGTTATTTTATGTAAGAAGTTATTGTTGAAACCATTTTGGGTAAAATGGAAGAAATTTTAAAATTGAAAAGAGGAGTTTTAAACAAGTTTCCACTAAGATTTTAAATGGAAAAAAAAAAAGATTTTTATAACTTAGAACATGTATGGTAAGCCAATAAAACTACCTTAGAGCTTATGAAGCTTGAAAATGGAAGAGAGAAAATGAGAAAATGGAAAAAGAATTTGGAAAAAATAGTTTTTATAATATGTAAACAAGTGAGATTTCCAAATATCATTGTACTTCACCCTCCTCTCATTACACACCACCTCACCCATGCATGCATCCATATCTCCTCTTAACCCTGCATGCATTTATAGATATAAGTACATGAGGTTGCCATTATGTCATTTCATGTCTCTAATGACATGACTTTTAGTTTTTTAGTTGCCAATGTGTCATATCGATGATTATCTTAACTTAATTAAGTTTATTAACCTTAATATATATTATTAATCCCATGTTATATACTTAGCATATGTGTGCATATATATATATATAAAAAAGTGTACACAACATTACAAACAACTTTATACGATGAAACGTCGAAAATTCGAAAAACAGTTTCTGGTCACATTTCATGTTTTTCATCCAACTATATATTTCAATTTTAAAAAATATTCCACCACTATTATTTATTATTATAAAGAGTTTTATTTTCATTATAAAACCATCTATTTGAACATTTAAAATAAATTAAATATTTGAAAAGCACAGTAATGAAATTCCAGGTCTATACATTCTTCCCTCTTAAAAGAATTTTGTCCCTGAAATTACACCTCATACCTATTCAGAAACACTTAATACTCTACATCATTCCATATGATGTACATAGATCATTCTTATGCAAAATCTGACTTGACCACAACTTGAATACATAACTTCACTTCCAAACCGGTATCATTTACCCTATTCTCTAGTGTGGACTCCGATTAGGCTCCTTGATTTAGAATTTCTGTTCTCCTTACATAGTTATAACTACGATAGAGACTTTGATCTTAAACCAAAAATCCTCATCAAATGCTCGTCATCAAAAATCGAGTAATAAATCCTTATTCGCAATGGTGCAAATACCTTAAAGTCATATACTCGAATCTTAGATCAAAACTCTATAAAATGGAGAATTGATCTACGTCCACCCTACACACTTACCATATTGGTTCTCCCTAATACCAACTATATATCACTAAATCGTTCATGAAAACATTTCATAAACAACTCTTAGTTTCTACTTGGATAATACTCCATATAGCCTAAGAGTATATACCTCTATTTGATCCCACTATTCCATTTTGAATTTTATCCCCTAAGAAAACTCAAGATCCACATTCCTGGTTTTTATTTCAAAACTTTCTGAAATGATACTATATATTTTAAGTTATACAAATATATAAATATAGCCTGACTAACTCTAAAGGAATGCTATGGAACTGGGAACTATCAAATAGTATCATGCATTCCCTTACCAAGAAGGGTAATACTCAAGAGAAGTGTTTACCATCCTAACACGTCTCTTCCCCCAATTTTAAGTTATTCTCAAGCTACTGGAACTAGTTAACTTTAAAAAAAAATCTTTATTTCAAAATCCTATTTTTTGAAATACTTTACATTTTCCAACAAAACATTTATCACCAACTTACTTTGGATTCACTCGGGTTGAATTCGTTTTGATCGTACAATGAAAGAGAATAATTTACTAAATGCACGACAAAGTTCGCCTACGCAAACATTCGATCGTCACTTAGAAGATTATTCGGACCATCACAAAATTACCACAACTCATTCCCCCTAACTAATCTAAAGAAAACACTTCTTACTTAAATTTCATTCTCAAAATTTAATACTTTAAGCAAGATTGCCTTCAAATACCATTATTATTTCTCAAAATATTGAAAAATAATTTTCCAAAGCATTGGGATTTAGGTTCTCAAGTTTTCAACCTAAATTATTTTTAATTAAAAAGACACATCTTATTCAAAGGAAAGTGCATAAACGTTTACACAATAATCAATGCTCAAACTGGAGGAGCATGACTAACCAAAACTTATATGATAATAATAACATATCATTATCTCCCAACAACAACATCTTAAAGTACTATACTGTACTATTTTTGAAAATCATTCTTTTTATATAAAATAAATCCTGATTAAAATTATTTCATTTACCCTAATTTTAAAACAATACTATGTCACTTGGTCTAGTTCCAGTGTTTAGGAATCGCTATCGATAGCGTTGGCCAAACACATCGACCAGAATTCATATACCACTCAACCGATCAAACAACACAAGATAAAACATTTTTATATCACTGACAGTACACGGTCTAATATAATATACACTCAAAATCATCCTAGGGTACTACTAATCCTATTTTTAATTAGTTAATCCAACCAAAGCCACGATTATCGCTTAACCTTCAGCTCTGATACCACATTCTAACAACCCACTTTTCTATATAGTTTAAGTTGGCAATAAACCACACATGTCAACTCAAATTGAATAAAAAGTCGGATTGTTAAAGGAAAGAAAGAAGATGGAAAATAGAAGAAACTAAAAGCAAACATAGAATCTCACAGCGCAACGGAATAACATATATTAATCACATTGTATTTTACAAAGCCATCTTAAAAAAATACTTCAGAGTTACACTAATACAATTCTAACATAGGACAGTCATAACAACCTGTCCTTATACATCAGATATAAAGTATATAATATACAGCGGAAACAAGATAATAACTAGCTATCGGTGAAGCCTACTGCTCCGAGCTCCTCCAAAATGCATTCGTGGGAAACTTGAACTACTTGGCAACTCATAAATATTTGAGCACCCAAGAGCTTTTGGGAAAGCAAATAAAACGCCGGGTCAGACATGGGTCTGGTGTAAATAAACTCAAATAACTTGATTATTACATTTCAATACCTTTTTAAAATCAAAGGAATTTTGTATGACCACGCTGCACATAAATATGGACGGGTTTTTACCTTACGATAACCAAAACACTTTTACAGAAAATCCAATGATATTACAATAATGTCTAAAGTACAAATACTTATTAATCTTAGTCGAAATTGTTACATCAATTAAATTCCAACATACTAGGCTTTATAATCAAAACCGAGAAGGCATGTATTAGAGAATGGATTGCATACTATGACTAGGTAAAGAACTATCTCCGATGGGTACATCTCTAGAACAATGCACCCAGGTTTGACCAGAACATCTTGTACCCTACCACACAAAACCCGCCTACCACTTGACTAGTACTACCGAACATGTCTTCATCCCGATCTTCCAACCTTAATCGAGATCTCTCATGCATAACCAAATCCAAAAAAATAGGGTAATCTAGAAAGATAATGACATACCCACATGGGAGTGACCCAATTAGCTCTATTGCATGCCCTGTTTTAGTCATTTCCCGATTGATGAGGCTTGAGGCTTCGTTTTTTATCTTTTTGTATAGCAATCCCAGTTGGAATGCTAGCACCACCTTTTAGGCAGTAATGCAGCGCCAACATTCATCCATACAAGTTGTCCAGGATAAGGACAAACCAAAGGCACTACGTCTACTACATTCATTTTGGAATCACCTGTAAGATTAGTGGCAAGCAGCCTTTGCACTTCAATGCTCCATCTTCGATTCCATATTCTTCAAGATGTCTTCAGTTCGAAACGCTTAAGTTGGATCAAAGTGATTTTCCAATAACAAATCTGATCCCGGTCTCTTCGAAACAACTTTTGATAATTTCCATTAAACTCAACCCCAGATTGTTAGGAAATAAGTGGATAAAAGTAAGAGCAAAGTTCACCTCTTAACCATTAGTGGACGAATTTTCTTATCATTTATCCTAGAAGAATGAAATAAACTTATACATACAGTATAGCACCACCGGCGGTAACTGTACCATATAATTTCCATGTTTCCCTTAGATATTTTCAAATTTACATTATGGCCCAGATTTGATAGTTTTTTATTTAACTATCAAATAAAAAAACTATCAAACATTGATTAAATTCTTTATGGGATCCTCTAAAGCCTTTATTAATTAATCTTTAATCAATAAAATCACTTTATAACACTTTATCGAATGATCTTTTCTAAAACACTTTTCCCAAACCATTTACCTCCCTTTTACTTGGAAAACAATATAAACATTTACCAAAACAATTGGAAAATTCTCTCTTCTCACATTCCATATTAAATGGCCAAACCATTCCCTTTCAAAACATCAACCCGTTCACTTAATAAAACCCATTCACTTATTCCTTACACAAATTCCTTTATAAGTTCACTTCGCATTTCAAACCTCTTTATAATTTTTCAAACTTGATTTAAAACGTCATTCAAAAATATCTAAAATTATTTATAAAATCTCCTTCTATTTTTACAACTATTTAAAAATCTTCCTTCCTAGTTCCTTTATAGAATCTCCTTCATAAAATATTGTTTTCAAAATATCATTTTTAAATCACTTCAGGCAAAACCTTTTATTTAATAATCCCCTTTTAAAAACAAGATATTATTTAAGAATAATTTTATAAAATAATAATAAAATTTGAAAATATAACCTTTAAACCCCAAATTGATTATTGTTAATTCAAAAACGTACTTTAGTCATTCGAAAAGAAGCTTAGCAATTCCATTGGTACTATTTTAAGTTACCATTCATTTTCCATTTCAATTCACTTAATAGTTATTTACATAGGTCAAAATATATGTAAATACAACTCATATCCAAATTAGATAATAACATGCCAATATGAACTAACTAGCATATACATATCCAAATAACATAATAGCAGGATGGTGATTTGTCCTGCTAAATAGATGTCCAATCAATTCAACCAATTTATTGCAGAATGGTTATTTATTTTGCTAACACATGTCCACATAAACAAACAATTAATAACAACATGGGGATTTATTCTGCTAATACATGTCCAAACAACCCAACAATCTACATTATAACTCATTCACAGTTATATGGTTTCCAAATGGTATCAACACTTTGAATCGCTTGTATTCAAAACCATCTTTGAAAAAGAAGTACCTTTGAAACATTTTACTTTTGAAAACCAAAGGATTTCAAACTTTTAAACCCTTTTAAAAATAAATAATTAAAAGTTCATGTAAGGACCCGCATTTTTTCGATAATTAAAATATTGAATTTAATAAGATTTTGTAATTTAATATTTGGAAAAATTAAAATTTATAACTTATTAATAAGGATAATAAGTAGAATGAAACTTAATAATGTTAATTTAAGGCATTTGACAACTATTTTAATGAAATTTCAATTAATTGGAGTGATTTTTAAACATAAAATTTGGTTATAAAGTGCAAGTAAGGAAATAGACCAAATGTTGTACTAATTGATGAAATAATATGTAATTAATTGAAACTGGATAAAATTAGTGTTGTGTAAGTACTTATAACATTTATTTGAAGATAATACATTTTTAAATGTGATTAAATTGAGAAAAAGGTGATAATCACTATTTTTTACCTGTTAATTTAACCTATTGAGTTAAATTAGAAATCAATTACAGTTAAATGTAATTAAATATTACGTTAATATGAGTCGCGATGATAACTGTAAAATGTGAATGTAATAAAATGTATAGTAATGTTAGTTATATTCATAAGTCAATAGTTGATTTAATAATAAGAGTGAAATCAAGATAAATGAATTTATTGGAATTTTAAATTATAATCAACAAATTTACTAAAACTGAAATTGAACGCTATAATTAGTGAAATTAGTAATGTTGAATTGGACATGGAATTTGTTTTAAAAGATTGTAACTTTATATGTAATCAAGTATGATGAAATTGGTTAACTATTAAAAGCTGAGTTGAAAAGCGATAAAATTAATTTAATAATACTATATTTAATTAACGTGAAAATAGCCGTTTTGGCCACTTTCTCGAATTTAGACGAAACTAGTTTCATCGGATTCGTAATGGTGAATTATTGTAGAATTTCAAATTTTATAGTGATCAGACTTGTCGTTTGATCATGCAGGCTCGAAACATGTATAAATCAATTTAATTGAATTCGATTGAAATAAGTTGATTTCAAAAGCCAACTTCTTCATACAATGGAATTAGGACTTGAAACCTATTCTATTGAGTTTAAAAATATCGAAAATATGATGTATGGGATGACCCATTTTCGTTTCGGAAGCGAAATGAGCATTTTGGGTCGTTATCGTCGTTCGAGCCAATTCGATACGCGTTCGTTCTCTCTTATCGGGCTTTGTTAATATAAACAGTTTTGTACTAACCTTAGCAGCCTTTTCGTTTCTAATAATTGTACGTACATTTCTCTCTAGCTTCTCCTTCTCAATCGAAGAAACTCTATTTTTCCCAAATCCAAATTCAAATCAAAACCAATTTCAAAAAAACTCCTCCAATCCCTATCATATTTTATACTGATTCGAAGCACTCAATGAATGTAAAGCAAGATCTGCAGTTCATTTTTCGATTTGAGTCGCATTTTGGCCAGATATCATCAATTTATTTCTGGTTGTTCATATTGGGTTATTGTTTTTAACAGTGGATCTTCCACTATGCGACGATCTGGAAGCACGGAATCGTAGAGGCCACGGAGCAGGTCCAAGATTTGGTCTTGGTTCATCATTCGAAGGTATGGAAATTGCTTGAAAATGGGGTTTTATGGGGCGGCGACCATTCATCGTGATTGAGCCAGAGGTGGACGCGAGGGGGGTGGGTGCAGCCTGGGTCGCTGATTGCAGCAGTGACGTTCGATCATGGTGAAGGTCGACGAGGTGGGGACATTTTTCAGGTGGAGGCTGGCGGCCGTGCTCGGTTCGAATACGAGACTAGGGTTCGTGAGAGGGACGATGATGTGGCGCATTTTATTTTGAGGTAACGTGAGTGTTTGTTTGTTTTATATATTTATAATTTGAGTCGTATTACTTCTAATTATCATAACTTTTACATATGAATTTGGATTTGGGCGTGGTTTGTTTCATTGGGATCGTATCAAAATTCCAGACATTTTGGCACTAGCTTCGACGAATTCTGAGACTGTTTGAATTTGGGCGTTATTTTGGATTTTAAATTGATTTGAAATCAAAGATGGGTGTTTTGACCCACTCTCAACTACTAGATTATCTTATGTTAGTTAAATTGAATTTTTTATTCGATTAGAAATTGAATGGTTGATGTTTGGTTCATATTAGTTGCCATTCCTATTAAATCTGACTTTTATTGAATATTATCGCCATTAATTTATAATAAATTCTCAATTGCCAGATAATACTCGTTATTGATAATCAGTCACTTGTTAGTGTTTATTGATTGGTTCGAATGGTGATTATGATGGATGTTGATTGTTGATTTTGGATGATTGGGTGTTTTATTTTTATATTGTTATAACACTGCAAGTTCTCTATGGGCTGAAATGATACATACCCGAATGATCTGATAGTTTAGGGAGAAATCATAATGGGTTGAAATGATAGACTCGAGCGATTTCATGGATTTTAAGTTAAATTTGGGATTGCGGGTTGAAATAATATGTACGAATAAAATTTAAAATATTTATGGATTGAAATGATAAATATCCATATCACTTGTACATAGGATAGAAAATTTTATACGGATACTGGATTGGTCAAATTAAATGATTTTAAACCCTTAAAATTTGAATTTGGTTAATTGATATTTTTTAAAAAGTTTTGATTTAAATAAACTGGATTATTTTAAAATCCAAGTTTTAAATATTGAAATTTGGACTGGTTTAAAGGAATTATTCAAAGGGTTTAAATTGAAGTTTAAAGTTAGATTTAAAGTATAAATGAAATTCAACGAAATTGAGTTATTGAAACATTTGAAATGTAACTTTGAAATCTATTGAAATTGGAGTTGCTTAAATTGATATTTAAAACATGGAATTGAAATCGACATAGATTTAAATGCTTTATTGAGAATCTAAATTAAAAGATTTGAAATTGGGTTTGTTGATTTGGAAAATGAATATGGTTCAAATGTGTTGAAATGAAAGAAATAGTTAATTTGATACTAATTTCAAATTTATTATTTTAATAAATTGATAAAAATGTTGTTTTAAATTCTAGTTACTAAATTTTTCAAAACTATTAAACCAAATTAATCTATTTTAAACTATTTTAAACCACTTTGATCAATTCAAACTATTTCAATTTATTTTAATCTATTTAATCCAATTTAATCCATTTTATCCTATTTTAAACTATCTATCCCATTTTAATCTATTTTTAATCTATTTAATATATTTTAAATCTATTTAATCTATTTTAAATCGGATTAATCTATTTAATCAATTTTGAATCTATTTAAAATTATCGTAAATCCACCTAAACTATTTTAATATATTTTTAGACTATTTTAACTATTAAAACTATTTAAAATATTTTTTTGAGAAAAATGCATGATCCTCTAATAAAAGAGGAGAGCACACATGAAGTTATGTATAAAACACATAAAATGGTGCTGCCAACATGTCTGGCAGGTGACAAGTCCATGAACTAGAAATAAAAAAGAAAAAGATACCCTATAATGAGCTCCGGCAAAGCCACCGCCCATTGCACCCTAATACCGAACTCCGGCAAGGCCACCGCCTGATAATAAGTTGTTGGAGGTATTTAGAAGAGTAAACCAACTATAAAAACCAGCCAATCTGAAAGCCAGCACCATCAGAATAGAAACTCAATGAAATCTAAAGACATGGAAAAACTGAAAGAAAAGCCTGACGCCATCAGAACTCCTGCGAAAAGCTGTCTTGCACACCAAAAGATGCTAGCAATCCTGCAAACTTGAAGAAATAAACTAGCAACCTACCTAATCCAAACCTGAAACAAAACTAGGAACAATAATTAGTATGAAACACATATATGTATATAAATAAAATTTATAGACATATATGCGAGAAAACACATGAGCCAAAATAAAACAAATATAAACTAGTACCAAAAACTAACAAAACTAAATAGTAAAGGAAAAAAGAACCAGACAAAAAACGGAAGACAAGTTAAAAACTAAACAAAACTAGAAACAACTTAAGGACCTAAGATAGGAAGAAAATTAATACACATAATGTAAACATCATTTAAATTAGAAAAGACATTAATATGATTATTATTAAAGTCAAAATTAATAATGTTATGATTGAATATATTAATATTATCACTAACCTTGTTAAGGTAATCCTTAAAACAAATATTTTTGCTAATTTATAATTAGGATTTGAAACCCAATTTAAGCAAAAAGATGAAATTAAAAAAATCAAAATATTACAGCGATTATACTTATTATTAAAAAAAATTTGATTTCTCTCAAACCAAATATACCAACTAGATATGGTGAAAAGAGTATCAAGCAAGTATCTATTAACCTTATTAAACTTAAGTCTAAAAGAATTCCAATAGAAAAAACAATCAGAAACTCTAGAACTAATATTAAACTCAAAAATGTTGAGGGTATTCATAAGAATAAAATGGGTACTCATGCAATCATAGTAAATATGATTAATATCTTCTAAATGAGTGTTATAAAAATAAAATTTATCATCAATGTGAATATTTTTCCTTTTTAAAAATTCAATTGTATTTAATTTACCATGAATAATAAGCCACATGTGAATTTTAGATTTAGGAGGAGCGTTAGTCTTCTAGATAAATTTAAAACAATTATCAGTAGCACCCAAAAAGTTAATAAATTTGTAAAAGGAATTTGTAGAAAATTTCTTGCTCTTATCCCACTCCCAGCTAATATAATCATTCTCATTGTCAATATTATAAAGATTTAATCTAGCATAAAGTAAATTAAGTTGTCTAAGAGTTGAACCGACTAAAATTCTGTTAAAACTAAAAATCCAAGGAAGATCATTTTCAGAATTAAAAAGTTCAGATATAAAAGCATATTTAAAGTTGCAAATATCATACAAATCTTTGAACTTATTCCTAAGAGGAGGAGCTGAAATCCAACTATCATGCCAAAAAGATGTATTATTACTAGAGTGAACAATAATATTAACTCCTAAGTTAAATATCTCACAACATTTTAAAATAGATTTCCAAAAATAAGATTGCTTACGAGAAATCGAAGGACTATTATGATAGAAATTATTACTACCATTGTAGTAATATTTAAAAATAATCTCCTTCCAAAAGGCATTATCATTGGTATCTCTGAATTTTCATAACCATTACCCAGAAGAGACAAGTTCATATTACGAAGATTAATGACTCCTAAACCACCATCTTTTTTGGACTTACAGACAGTTTCCCAATTAACTAAACATTTGATACAACTATTAGGATAATCACCACTCCACAGATAATCTCTTCTAATTTTATCTATTTTATCAATTACCCAATCAGGAAAAAGATGCATAGACATTCAATAGATAGGGAGAGCTAATAAAACAGAATTAATTAAAATCAGTCTACCTGCTCTAGATAAAAATCTCCCATTCCAGTTAGTAATCCTATTTTTAATTTTATCAATGATTATTAACCAATCATCGTGTTTAAGTTTCGTAGGTCTTATAACAAAACCAAGATAGTCAAACGGAAATTTCATAGTTTTACAATTTAATATATTAGCAACTAGATTTTCAACTTTATCCAGATCGTTTAAAATTAGAACAGAACTTTTATCAAAATTTATTTTTAAACCCGATAAAAGTTCAAAACTATAAAGAATAAACTTAAGAGAAATAATGTATCTAGGAAGATGTGAGGAAAACAGCAAAGTTTCATCAGCAAATTAAACGAAAGACAAACGAAAACTTGAAATAACATTAACAATAAAACCCAAAAGATTATTGTTAACAACATTCTTAATAATCTTAGAAAAGACGTCAGTCGCTAAATTAAATAGAAGGGGCGATAAAGGGTCCCCTTGCCTTAAACCTCTCTTGGATTGAATTTTATTACCTAAAATACCATTAACCATAATACTAGAGTTTCCAGTTTTAAGCAAGTTAATGATCCAGTTAATCCATCTATTACTAAAGCCTTTGGAAAGGAAAATATCTATAAGAAACACCACCAGCCTCACATATCCGACCTAATAAATGACGCCCGAACACCAATCCAAAGCACCAGATTCAAGAGAATCTACAGGACCCCTAAGTGCCACAACCAGATTAACACTCCCACCCAAATGATCCACAGAGGCAACTGCTATGTCTTCACCATTATCACAATCATTATTACCATCTAAGGTAATAGGAACAACATTATCACTATGGCATCTTTCCACCGATTGACTAAACTAACTTAGAGAAGCATTAGAAGAAATTTTATCATCAAGAAAATCTGATCCCGAGCAACAAACCTAACTGCGTCAATGATCATAACCTCAACAGAGGGGTTGAGCAAATTTATGCAATCATCAACAACATTGCTCTCTGATTCAACATTATGATCAACCTACTCTAATAAGCTATGTGCACCATGCACAACATCATCTCTACCAGATATAAGCTCATCAAAATCCACACGATCTTCAACAATAGAAACCAACTCAACATCTAAAAGAGAGTCTTCATTTAAAATCCAGTCAAGAAAGACCGCAGATTGTCGCAGCAGTAAGACATCATCATATCAAAAACCCCAATAGATTTAGATACTTCAACCCCTTTCATAATCTCTTCTGCTCAAAAGCAGTAATCGAAACAGTCTAAGTTGACCAGAGGATCAGTTACCAAAGGCAAATCAATTTCCAAATCTAACAGCCTCCAGTCAAAGTCATCAAACTTATAAAAACCCAACATCATTATAAAATTCAAAGTCACACTCAGGTAAGGGGGACTGAAGTTCGAAAGCAAAAGAACAAGTTGAAGCATTGCAATCCAAGATATTTCTATCCAAATAATCAACTGAGGAACAAACTGCAGCTACATCTGAATGATCGCTGTCATCATGATTCAAGGAGCGAATAGGAGAAATCATTGATTCAGGGCGTAAAAAATTGTTGGAGGAAAGATCGCAGACATCAGAAATATACAGTGCACTCTGAAGCGATCTCTGAATCAAGGCAAGCAAATTTGTTGGAGGTAGAAATCTTAAAAGAATCCAATTTGTGAGAAAAAGGTAAACCTTTTTTAATCTTTGGAAGGATAAAATCACTTTTCGAATTTTTATCCTTAGTCTCTAATTTGAGCATACAGAGAACAACATCTGGATCAATCAAGATGGGATCCAATATTATAGATTCTTCACTTCTAAAATTTTCAAGAAGAACACAGTCATCAACATTCGAACAAACCAGAATTTTCTCAAAGATGACAGAAGAAACAGTATTATCAACAAGCTTCTCTGAAACACCAAAATTTTCTTGATAACCCATGCCAATGTTTGGCGAATTAACATTGTTAAAATGATGTAAAAGATCATCTAAAAATTTCAAACCTTTAGTTCTTTTGAGGCTGAGATTATTGATTAAAATTCCTCTCAAATGGACGAAATTTAAAACGAAAAGGAAACCATGTTCCACTAAAAGCTCTGAAGAATTGGATGAGATCGAAGAAGATTCAATTTTACCAAAATAAAGTTCAGGATCTCCAAATCTTGCTTTATAGCCCTTTCCAATATTCGGGGCATTAACAAAATTAAAGTGGTAAAGTAGATCTTCTAGAAAGTTAAAACCTTCAATTCGATACTGCCACAAATGATCGATCATAATCCCTTTCAAAAGCATTATCTTTAACACGAACTGGAATCCATTTTCAACCAAGAAATCAGATGAAACCGAGATTCTAGACAAAGTCGAACACTTATTGCTCTCATGGCCAAAATTGCGGTAATTAAAACACCTAATAGGATCACGACATTGAGACGCAAAATGATTGCTGTCGCCATATCTAAAACAATAAAACTTGTAAGATTTGGAATCAATCCATCTTTTTTTCAATGCTTGAGGCCACGAAACTCGAATATTATATGATGGCAATTGGTCTTTGACCACTTGGGCATAAGAACGATGTCGAATCGATCCTGAGTCATTGGCTACAAAATCTACTTGCAAATGAGGATGTTTAAGAGACGAAGGAGGAAAGATTTAAGATCGGGAACTAGAAACAGTTGCCATTATTGGAAAAGAAGTCGTACCTTTTCAAAATTTCAAACTATATAGAGTGGAAGTGATTATATTCAAATCCTCAATTTCAAAGCATTTTTATGGTGCGAATTCTATATTTTTTTGAATGTGAGTTTGAACGTAACGATTTTTTCTAAAATCAATTATGAATGTTTTTAAAAGGAAAATTAAGCATTTGAAAGATAATTTGAAATCTTTAAAATCAATTCCAAAATAAAAATTGATAACCGAGTATGCGGAAACGTATAGCACATTTATCCCACCTCTAAGGTCTAGGAAGATAAAATAAGGTGTTTAACTAACGTTAGGAGTGGAGCAACTAGTGCCCAGAACTTACTTGGCCAATATTTTCTTTTCTTAGGCAAGACGTGGAACAAATTGAAAGGAAAGCCCGGATGCTCTTAAATAAAAGATTCTGCTAAACTTTTCAAAATAAAAGAAGATTAGTATTATCCAAAAATTTAAACAATCTCCAAAATGAATGATTTCTATGATTCTATTTACTCAAATATGTTGCTAGGGTGTACCATAAAAGATAGCTTAAATAACATTATTTTTGACCCATCAAAAAGTTAAGAAATTTGGATCGAGAGTTAAGTGAATAAAATTGAAATATTATCCAAAGCAAATAAATGAATTTCTTAGAATATTTATAAGTCAAAAATAAAGAGATTTCGAAATCATCCGAAAAGAATTAAAGTGAAAAGAGACTTAAAAGATCCTGCATACTCATATTCACTTTTTATCGATAATTGGATTTCGAAGGAACCGGTGTCGGATTTAGGTGATTCCTATCCGAAAACCACTTCGAACTAATGTATACGTTCCAATGTGAAGACATGTTTAAGATGATGATTATTAAAGACCGCAGATCTTTATAACATGAGGACTACTTGTTGACTTGCTCTGGGTAGCTCCCATTATAGAGATATATGTAGCAGTGGTCTCCTAATTGTGGAGATTTTTCGAATTGCAAAGACTACTCGCTACTAGTGGTAGTAGGAGAGTGCTTTCGGTTTGTCCTGTTCTTGGATTGAATGGACGTTTTTTTGACATTGCATTTCTAAATATTACGTACGTTGGTATTTATAAACATACATTAATGGTGGCAGAGAAGGCAACTTTTCATAGCTTAACACCCTCCTTGAGGCATACGATCACAAGCTTTGTATCTTTGTGGAAGGCGATTAGTGGTCAACCGAAATGGTGGTGTGGCATTCAAAGATGTGATATATGCTATGTGAAAAGGTAATCATTGCCTCGAGCCTCGTCAAAACGAAATGATCAAAATAGGATTAGATATGGCAAGGCTAAGTGGGTCATTCCCAAAAAGGGTATGGTCATCCCTTCTGGATATATCTCTTCCTGCTATGACATTCGGGATGTAAATTAATGTGGTGTATGGAAACGAGCGCTCGGTTAAAGGTCGGTAACGATCGGGGATGACATATTCGGTACTATCTAGTTACATAAGTAGGTCGGTCTTGTGTTGGCAGAGGGTCCTTTATGATGGTCCTAGGGACATCCATCTAGAGGTCTACCCATTCGGAAGGTAGATCCTTCACCTTGTCATTTGTATGGAAATCCATTCTCCAATAAGAACCTACAGTTTTTTGTAGAGCTTAGTATGCTAGAATTTAATAATGATAACAATTTCGGCTAAGATTGATAGGTTTATTTGCAAATGTTTTTAAAGAGACGTCATTAGAAATAATATCAAAGGTTTTGATATGAAAGTATTTTAGTTATCATAAGGTAAAATCCCGATCGTGTTTATGTGTGGACGTGGTCTTATGAGATTCTCTTTCTTTTCAAAGGATTTTATTTAAAGGCTAATATCTGACATTGTCATTTATTATTGAGTTTATCTCACGCTGGTTTATTAGGCTTGATTCGGGTATTTTCAATAATCGAATTAGATCCGAGTAGTTTCAGGTTTAGTCGAAGATGGTTGGAGTTTCCAAAGGAGAGCTGGGGATATTCATCTACGTATGGACATATTATACTATCCGCTATACTTAGTTTGTTTTAGTTGTTGTTTTTCAACAATGGTAAGGATGGATGTTTATAACTGTCCAAGCAGAACTTAGGTTAGACTTTGATATATGCTTTTGAAAGTTTTTCCACTGTAAAGAAATTATTCAATATTATATGTTATTCCATTCATGTGAGATTTTGTTCCATCTATTTTTCTTTATTACCCTTCATGTTTCGTATTTTCGTGCAATCTGAGTTGGACATGTGTGGTTTGTTGTCGATTCAAAGGGTATGGAAAGACGGGCCATGACATTTGGTATCAGAGCCGAAGGTTAAGCGAGAACCTTGGCTTTGTTATGGTAAAGACTCATTAGAGATGGGATTAGTAATATCCTAGGATGAGTAACTCATTAAAGATAGGGTTAGTAACACTCTAGAATGAGTTATGAGAGTATTATATACGAGTGTGTATTTGTTAATTTTATAAAAAAGGTTTTGTTTTAAATAAATTGGTAAACAAAATTTTTTTACCTTGGGTTTATATTTTAAATATAAAAAGGGGATATTATTATTATATTTGGTTACTAATTAAGGATTGATTGTAATTTAGCTTAATAAAACTTAAATATGAATATTTTGTGATTAAAATTACACGATTTGACTATAAGATATTGCATATAGAATCAATTAGTTGGAAACTAAAATTTAGAAATTTAATCATATACCCTTAGATTTTTAGTTATTAACAAATAATGGTTTAATGATCATCAAAATTAATGGATTTAAAACCTAAATACAAATATCTTAAGAAGTAAAATTCACAATTTGACTATAAGATATTTGATGATAATATTAAAGCTAGAAGTTGTAATTGGAGAAAGAAAAAATAAAATGCATACTTAGAAAAATTCTTATCAATAAGATAGAAAAAAAGATAAGCCTAAATTGAGACTTTGGGTAAATATAATATAAAAAGGGTAAGTTCTATAACTTATAAAGGAGATAAGGTAATTTGCAATTTAGACACTTTGATTAGGCTAAAAATTAAAATGAAATTTAGAAATAAGAGATATAAGAAATATCATCCTAGTATAAAACTTTTAATTAGTGATATATTTAGGGTAACATTTGTAATTCATGATAAAGTAAGATTGGAAGTGAATATGTTAGAAAAAAGGGGAAAGTTTTAAATAATATGGTTAATAGGTTGATTGTTGGATGAAAATTTTTAAGTAACAAATACCATGTGAATTAAGTTTCACAAATTGACTTTAAGGTATTTGATGGATTTAAGGTTAAGAATTTGGTTTAGAAAATGGATAGGTAAACAAGTTAAGTAGTTAATCATAGAATTAGTAAGAAAAAGGTGCACACTTAGCAAAGTTGTCGTATTAATATATGGTAAGATAAATAATATTAGCTAAATTAAGACCTTAGATAAATAAAACTAAGGATTAAGTTTTATCACTTATTAATTTGGAATAATAGTAAAATTCCACATTGGTTAAACTCTTTAATTGAAGTAATGACGGTTTGAAGTTTGGGGATATGCATATATGCTCTTAAGAAGTAAAGGTATATTATACAAGTTTAAGTCATATTTGTATACTTAAGTTATAATGGATTTAGTAGGAAGTTAAACCTACATCATTTGGACACATAAACTTTTGATATAAGATTTGAGCGCAGAACTTTAAGGTGTTTACACCAGCCCGAAAAAGGATTTACCACTCGATTCTTAATGGTGAAAATTGATGTGAGTTTGTGATTATGTACTCAAGTGTTCTATAATAGTTGAGAGATATGTAAGGAGAGCAAGGGTTTGTAATCAGGAAGTCTGATCAAAGTCTACAATAGAAAATCGAGGAATCCATACTAGTTCGGAAATAAAGTTATGGATTCAAATAATAGATCGAATCAAATATCACATATAGTATGATGTTTTGGATCTATCTATTTAGTAGTTGGGTAGTTATCTTAAAGTAGGCACTAAGATATAGTGGTTGGACTGATGATTTGATATGTGTATATATATAAACCTCAGATGTAGTACATACTCAGGTCAGAGGAAGAGTTATGTTGGATGTATTCATTTATATTGATATAGTATCGGTGTGGTTGTTTTTGGATGTATAGTCTTGTTTGGTTGTTGTATATACTGTCTTAAATGTGCAGTACGCATTAGGATAGGTAGGATAGAAGTCTGACTTGACATATGTATGCATAACCTTACGTACGTGATAAGTACTCAAGTTAGTGTGGAGATTCTTTGTATGTACGTTTGGCATCATTTGTTTTAATGTTGTTATGGTATCAACCTTCTTTTTATATATGCATCTTTTCTATCATCAGTAGAAATAAGCTACGATATTTGAGGATATGAGTACGAAATAGATTCCTTTATCTAACTTTCATTTCGAGGACGAAATGCTTTTAAGTAGGGGAGAATGTAACGACTCGTAATTTCTCTACTTCGGAAGTGAGAGATTTCGTTCGTTTTAAATTTAAAAGGAATTTTAAATATAAAGTAATATGTTATATATAATAAATAGTTATCTATTCTTATAGTTAATTAAAAAGTATAAATTTGAATTTACAATAAATCAACAAAAGTTAAGTTTTGTTAAAAATAATAAAGGCTTAAGTAAATAAGTTTACATATTTATCTGATAAGTTAAAACTATTTAAAACATCTAATAAAGATAATAAAAGTATGTTAAAAGATTTAAAAGTATATTAATAATCAATTTACAAAAATAACCAAATTTTCTCGTATTTTGTCAGTTTTACATAAACTGTAAAATTAGAGATTTTGATATTAATTAAATATGAATTTTAAAATATAAAGAGACATGTTTAATTTATTTAAAGAAACAAAAATTTCATTTTAAAGTTTGGTTTACATTAATATATAACTTAACAAAAACATCAAATTTTGACTGTAAAATTTATTGACAAAAATACCGTTTTCAACCAAAATAAGTTGCATGAGTTATTGCAACTTGACATTTTCTAACGTGGAAAATAGGCTATAGGACAAATAATTCGCTTTTTTTGGGCTAAAAAACGCGCGTATGATTTTTTGGGCTGAAGTCCAAACATGTTTATTTTATTGGTTGAGTAAACATTATTTATTTCTCTTTACTTTCTTCTTATTTTCCCTCGTTTCTTTCTCTTTCAAATCGTCGTGCAAATTATAATTCTAAGATGTCGTTGAGTAATTAGTACCGATTTGGATTTCTTATTTTTTTTTTGTACGTGCATTCTCGCTGTATTGTAACAAAGGTAAGTTTAACCTAATTTTGATGTCGATTTGAATTTTGTGCTTGATCTGGCTGCTTTTCTTTTGTTTTCTGACTATTTTACTACCGTTTTGAAATTCTTAGACTTTTTGCATGTAATATGTCTGATCTGGGTACAAGATTGGGAGGCGAAATCGGGTATGATTTCATTATGCTTTATGCTATGTCCATTTAGCATTTTCAAACTGTTTGATGCTATAAAAATATTTTATATTCATTTTACCATTTTCTGATGTTGTTGTCTCGTGCACAATGTATTTTAAGCCTAACACAATTTATATTTAACTGCATACGTATTCTTTTACAATTTACTTACCTTTTTCCTTTTTACGTCACTCTTTTTTCTTTGGCAGGAATGTCGATGATAGTAATCTTGTATTGTTTTTACTTCATGGAAACAGCTACTTTATTCGACTTGACATGACTTGTTCTTTGATTGGTGTTAAAAATAGTATATGTGAACATTGGCCGCATCTTACCCCTTGTTCTATTGGTATATCCTATAGTTTGGAAAATAAGGTTATCACACTTGATACTGATTCGGATTTGCATACCATTCTATGCTTTCAAATATACAAGAAAAGTTCTTATTTTGTTTTTATTGTTAAGTCAAGCATTTGTGCACTGGAGTTCAATTTGGGTAATATGTTATCATTACTTCTGATCATCAGAGCAGTTCAGTTTCTAGTGGTTGTTTGAATATTACATCTTGTGGAGAGTCAAGTTCTGATTTGAAGGATATTAGGAAGAAATGATCTCAGTTAAATCATGCGGGCTTTATTGGTTATTGTTTCACTAATGCTGAAGATTTTAGAGAGTTTCTTATAGTTTATCGAATAAAAGAAGGGCGTGAATTGATTTTTGTTAAGAATTGTCCACAAAGAATATATGTTATTTGTTCGTGGTTTAAAGAAGGTTGTATGTTCACCATGTATGCTTCTTCAGATCCTGGACATCTTATTCGTTTTTTATTAGGACTTACATGTTTGAACATTCATGTGGTGCTGGGTTAAGAGATATTCAGAAAGTTCATATAACTAGTAGATTTGTGAAATCTTTAATTATTGTTCAAATTAGAGATGCCCGATGAAGAAACCGAAAGATATTATTAATGATTTCAGAAGAGAATTTAATTTCACTCATTCTTATTATTATGCATACACTGGGAAACAATTAGCATTGAAGAAAATATATAGAGATGATGCAATGTCGTACAATGATTTGAATTGGTATCTAGAGGCTATACAAAAAACTAATCTAGGAAGTTATGTTGCTTTGGATGTGGATTCGCCAACTAATCAATTTGAAAGAATTTTCATTGGGTTTAGTGATTGTTTACTTGGATTTAGGCATTGCCGTCCAATGATAATTTTAGATGCGGCATTTTGAAGGGCCAACAAGGTGTTTTATTAGCTGCTACAGCAAAAAATGGCAATCAAGGTTTGACTTTTGGTTTTTGTTCTTTTTTTGTTTTGGCTATGTGTTATTTAGTATATTGTTTTAGTTATGTAGTATAGTAACATTTGGTGGATGTTGATATATCTTAGTACCCCATTGTCATTTTAACAATTATATGTTGATTGTATTGTTACTTTATATGAAATTATAATATTACATGAATTTAACATTTGATATTTTATTATATGTCATAGTGCTAGTATTTTTTAGCATTTATTATTCTGTATATTATATGACTGTACTATCAAGCACATAATGTTATATTAATTTAGGATTAATCATATTATTACTTTTCACTCTTGCAGTCATGTAAATATGTGAAATTTTATGCTGTGAAAGTAATATACTTTACTAATATTAGTATACTATTTTCTTGTATTAACATTCGAAAAAACTACTGTTTTTTTAAGGTTTCTTTCCGCTTGCTATGGGAGTAGTTTCACATGAGAATGAGTCAAATTGGTCTTGGTTTTTGGAGCATTTAAAAGAGATGCTTAGTGAGGATCGCGAATTGGTTTTCATATCTGATCGCCAGTGGGGTTTGCTGTTAGGTGTTCGAAAAGTGTTTCCATCTTCTTTACATAGCTACTGCACATTTCATATGGAGCAAAACATTGGTTCAGTAGTTAAAGTTTGCAAGGGCGATACTTCTATTGTTGATTTGTTTAAACTTTTGACTCGATCTTCAAATCCATATGATTTTGGTCGCTCTCTGTTAAAGTTTAAAGAAATTGGTGTTGTTGGTGCAATTAATTTTTTAAATGATAAACCTTTTGAACATTGGACTGATTTGTTTTTTCAAGGCAAGAGGTATGGAGAATATTCGTCTAATGTGGCTGAAAGCTTTAACTCTTGGATTGTGGATGATAGATTTATGCCTATTACATCTTGTCTAGATGGAATCCGGGTTAAAATAATGGAACAAACGGTGAAGAGGGGAGAAGAATGTCATCAATGGACTGCTACTTTATGTCCGGTTATGGAGCAACGGTTGTCGTAATTAGTTAATGAAGGTTTTGGGTGGGATACATATAGGTCTTCGAAAAATGTTTTTGAAGTTAGATCTCCAATATCACATCATGTTGATCTGGCAAAAAGATTGTGTACTTGTAACCAGTGGAAAGTTACCGGTTTCCATGTGCACATGCTATCAAGTGTATGAATAAGTCAAGGCAGTCAGTATATGATTATGTGGATTATTATTTTACAGCTGATGCTTTTAGATCTAGTTATGCATATGCTATTAATCCAATTCCTAATGTTGGTAAGCCAATTGTTAGTGGAGATGAAGTCACAATTAAACCGCCTAAAGAAATCCGAGGTGCTGGAAGACCTTCTACTAAAAGACATGGCAGCTTTTCTTATTCTCAAAATAAGCGGAATAAATGTACTAATTGCAATCAAGTTGGACATAACAAGAGGAATTGTCAAGCTTCAATGAAGACGTAAATTTGAATTTTATTTTTTTCTTTCATTTCTATCATTTTAATCTTTATATTTCTTTATTGTTTACTTATTTGATATAGTCATACTTTTTATTAATTTCTGATACTAGTATATGTACTGTGATGATTGATTGTTTCAATAAGAAATTTACTTTTATTTTTTTCGATTTTTTGTGTTTTTTATTTGTTTGTGGAGCATATTATTTTCATTTGTATGTGATGAAAAAATATTGGTATGTTAGTATCAGATGCTTTCTGTTAATTAAGCAATTCATCAGAATAATGCTATTTGTATTTAGCTTTTTTATTTATCATATAGTAGAAAGGTTGGAAAATTTGGTTATCAGTTATATATTACTAAACTCTGTGATGCTGCTCTAGAAAAATTACAGTAAAGATGAAGTGCTCTTAGTATAGCTTTAGAAAAATTGTGAAGAACACTTGTGCTAATGTGATTATAATTACCATAACTGAAACTAGTAAGCAAAGTCCAGCACATGGTTTCGTATAATAGTCCGGTAGGTACTTTTTCCTCGGTCTATAAAACTTCACGTTGTAGTAACTTTTTGCATAGTATTCTCCTACAAAACCAAACAGTGCAGAAAGATAATGTGGTTCTTTGTCTAAATATATACTTCTACAGAGATTACTAAAAAGGTCCACGGCTTTCTAATTAGTACCAAGTCTGTTATTGATCATCCCACACTCTTTAAGCAGTGCAACATCCTCCTTTGCATCTGTTAGATTGTTAATAAACGTAGCATATGCTGTGAAATTGTTCTCACTTTTCAAACATTGTTCAAATGTTATAAGGTTGGTGAAATCTACTTTAGTTGTATCATCGATGTGCAGTATTGGGATACTTATCTCTGTACCTTTTTATGTAAAGTCCATGAATTCATACTCCATCGTGTATTTTTTTCTTGAAACTGAACCCAGTGTCACGCAGATAAATAACATTTGGTATTCCTGATAACAGCCATTTTCTTTTCTATCATCTTTGATTAATTTGGCTATCATTTTCTCCCACCTTATTTTTATGCCAGAAGCAAAATTTGAGATTGGTGCCCAAATTATTTTCTTCAGTAAATTGTATATTTTCCAAATCATACCACTATCTGAAACGTGACATGAAGCTAATGCTTGAAGAAGTGGAACAAAATCATGCATTTTATTGACAAAATATAAAGTTCTAACTATATGAAAAAAGCAAACATTTAATAGAACATATGTATAACAAATTACAGCTTTGCAAGTAGTAACACTATTCCACTTGAAGTAGAAGTTCAGCAAAATATAAGTATCAATGCTACTACAGTTAGCACTTCATTGTCACTTCAGCTAATTCATATTTAACTATAATCAGCATTTCAACTTAAATTGAGGCAATTCAAATTTAACTACAATTATCAGTTCTTTAAATTTTCCAAGTCTTCAACTTTTCTTTTTACATTGTTCTTTTTCTTTATTTCTTTTTCAGCTTCTTCAGGAGTTGCGTTTGTAAAGAAAGTCATGACGTTCCAACTTCTATGTGGATCATTTAGTATGTTATACACCATTTCATCTTGCATGAGGTTGATATCTTTTTTGTTGCAATCGGTGGGGAGGTTTGAGTCTTTGTCCAAACGTTGAATGAATTTCATGACATGTAGAGCATAGTCATTCCTGTTGATTTAAAAAATAAAAAAACAACAAAAATTGTTTGTTGACTAGTAGTCAATTTATGCTAATAATTTTATCACTACAAACAGACTAAAAATATTTTTACATGGTAAGTATTTAATACTTATTTTCTGTTAAAAGAACTGTACATCTGCTAGAGTAACATAGGCTGGAGACATAAGGACTTGTATGGGTATTTATGATATATATTTCAAATTAGTAGAGTAAATGAGTAATGGTATAAAGGATGTAATGCTACAACCATTTAGTATTTCACTTAACGTATAAAATTGGGCTTCATATAGAAAAGTATGAAGAGTTTTTTCATATCAATGGACTAAAAAGGCAGTGGTTTAATATAATAATGGTATGGTCTTTTAGCATTTTTAAAAAAATATACATTAAAATATATTATACATTTTTACTGCCATTATCATTAATTATTTTGTTAACAGTATGTGTATCAATAACTATACATTTCCTACTGCATAATCATAATGCAACCTGTCACATTTTTCAGTTTATTGAACACTGTAATATTGAAATGCTATGATTATTTAGCATTTACATGAACATAAGTACTTTACTACATTATACATTTTTACTGCTATTACCATTTAGCACTTTTTTAGCATACACTGTATCCCATCTTTTTTTTTCTTTTTCTGATGCATTGAATATTATGGCATTGCATTTTTTAGTATAATAGATGTGCAGTTTACTTGAAGAAGATTAAAAACTTAATAATGCTTACCTGGAAAGGTCTTGCTATGGACATCGTGGTTGCTTTATTGTCTTCATACCAATTTCCTTATTTAAGATGTTGTTCTCTCTCCACTTTTCTTGAAATATTTTTTCCATCTTTTTTCTCTGTTACAAAAAAAGAAAAAAATAGAGTTAGATTTTTTCAATTTTTTATTTGTTATAAAATATGGCCTTACAAATAGCTGAGCTTGTTTGTAATGTTGATTTGATGCTGTTGTTTATCTTCTGGGCCTTAAAGAATCACAATGGCACCATTGCATTTGGTTGTAATCCAAGGTTAGCAATGTCCAATGATTGATGTAATGCAAGGGGAAAAATATCATATCTGTAAATGAATCCATGACTATATTTTGTACTGTTGAGTACACCAATGATTGGATTACATTTACAATGTCTGTTTGCAATGCATGCTGCAAATGAAAATGTAATATTAGTTTGTTTTTCCCATTATATTAAATTTCAAAGCAAAATAATATTTTTTACCGTCACGATTGTGCTAAAAATGTAGTAATGTTCATATGTTGGTGTATTTTCAACAAACCAATCAATAATCTGCATTAGAAAAAGAATGTCGGTTAAGCATATAGTAATAAAGTATTTTGAATTTATTTAAACATTTTATAATAATTATACACTATGAGTTATGCACACACACACAGAGACAATGATAGATATATGCTACCCTCTTTTAATAATTTCATATACTGTATTGAAAAATTAACATTTTGTACGGTCTATGTTGTGTAATCAAAATATTTACAATCATTGTACACTTTTAGGTTAATATTATTCATTTGGTATCACAAAATTTATTGATACTATTTTTACTAACAAAAATAAAAAAAGAACAAAAAATTATATTAGTGGCATGTTGTTATAATTCAAATGTCACAGTGCTAGTGCTAATTAGCATTTTCTAATGTCAACATTTATTGATACTATTAGCATTTTTAAATGTCATACCTGTCCATCTGTAAATTCTTCAAATAGCAAAGCTTCTAGCATGGACTGAACCACTGTTATCCCTCCTTTCTTACCATCATCTTTATGCCATGCTACACTGCTATATAATTTGTAAATTTCAAATTATTATAAAACTATAATTCCAATGAAATTATTTAAGTTTTTACTAGATATGAAGTACTTACTTTGATGTGTTCTCACATGCAAAAAAAGCTCTTATTATATCCCCTTCTGTGTTTCTAGCATTTCAAAAATGTGGCTTTTTACTATGTTTCTTTGATGATATTGCTTTCTTTCAGGTGAGTAATTATCCACATCGAAAAATTCTTCCTTCTCATCTTCATCATCTGTGTAAGTTTTTTCTTCATTTTTTTTATTCTCCTTTGCATATTCTTCTTCATACTCTTCACCTTCTTTATTGTCTTCTTTACTGGTTTCTTCTTCATTTACTCCACTGTTGTTTTCACTCGTCTCATCATTTTCTTTACTGTGTTTTCTTTCATCTTTTTTTTCACTATCTTCATTTTTTATTTGTTCAGTTTCTTTACTGTGGCCATCTTCTTCTTCTCCTCCTTCATCCTCATTTCTTGTTTTATCTTCCTTTTTTCCTTCTTCTTTTTTCACTGTCATCTTCACTTTTCACTCTTTTATTCTAGTACACTATCTCTAACTGATAATGAGGATCTACTTTTGCCTTTCTTTTTTTTTGATTTTAGTCTTTTAATCATTGAAGGGGGTGAGATATTTTTCATTCGCTGGCTTCTTCTTTCATTCTTATCATCTTGTTTATCTTCTTCTTTGTTTTTTCTTCTTGTATCTCAAAATCCTGTATGTTCAATGGCTTCAATGATGAAGAGCTAATACTTTCAAAAGCTTCCTTTAGTTTTCTTTTTTGTTCCTCTTTCTCAAATTTTTGAAGTTTGGATTTCAGAAATTCGATTTCTTTCTCCATTACAGTTAACTCCTTTTCCTTCTATTTTCTTCTTTTCCCTTCTTCAGATCTCTTTTTGTTTGATCCAAATCGTTTTCCAACTGTTTAATGCGGTAGCTTTGTGTTTGAATTTGTTTTTCTTTCTCACTCAATTCTGATTCTTCTTCAGCATATGTTTCTTTTTTCTTTCTATAATTGCCAATTGCAAATTTGGAAGATTCAAGCAATAGCCTTTCTTTGGCTGTTGTATTTTTGAGTCCAATTGAGATCTGTATTCAATGAGCGTCACATATTTTATTAATGTTAAAATTATATAGCATTTTCTACTAATGATTCCGTTTCAGTAATATGTAAATCTTTTTCGAATGCATAAAATGAGAATATGAAATCATTCAAGATATCATTAACATCTTCCGTAATTAACTATAATAAACTAAGTAACAATTTCCTAAAAATTATGTGCATAAATATCATAAATAAAGATGTAGAAAAAAAATATTTTCTATGTTCCAACTTTGTACACTGGATATTATGTTATAATGCTATTTAGCTTTTTTTTCCTATTTATATGTATGTTTGAATAATCTAGTGCAACAAAAAATTGGTAACACTATTAGCCATTTTTGTATAATTTTATCATCATTTAGCAATTTTTTTACTGTTTATAAGTAAAAAATAAGTGACAGCCAATATTAGATGTATGTACCTTTTTGCTTTCCATATTTTTTAAATAGTCTTTTGAGACTGTGTTCTTCATCCCATTTAGTGACCATTTAGCAAATCTTGCTAAGTCCTTCGACCATTCCTTCATTGGCTTCATTATGTCCACGTGTTCACATAAAAAATACTAATGTATAAAAAACAAAATGTTATTTAACAATTTATTATAATATAATAGAACGTAAAATAATATCCTTACCAATGGTATCATCGAGCAACCTGACATATTCCTTGGTTTTTGCTTGAAAAAATTTAATGCTTTAATCAAAGAATAGTGAATGCTTAAAGGCCATGAAACTTGATTCATTTTTTTTCAAATCAATTGCATATTGGAGACATCCCCAACTTAACTTTCTTTGATTGTCACGAAAAAAAATGTAATGAAAGAAAGAATGATGATAAATTTTGGTAAATCTTTTTCTTGTTCTTGATTTTCTTTGCCTAATTGGTTCTTTATCTTTTGAATAATATATCTCTTGTTATATGATCAATTATGCCAAAGTTTCTTAAAACAAATTGTTGGCAGTTTTCTAGGGTGCTTTGAAAAGAAACCTTAGGAAGTGGAAAATTGTTTTTTCCTTGCATGGGTAAACCAAAAATTAAAGAAATGTCTTCTGTTTTTATCTTTAATTTTTTCCCTCCTACAATAAAACACTCTTCTTCAACACGATAAGAGTCCATTAAATCATCTAATTTTTTTGCATTTTCTAATGCTTTTGCTTCCAATATCAACCTCAAAGAAAGCATTAAAAAAGTTGTAGAAAGGTGTTTGTTTGAAAAAATTCAATTGATTTTCAGTAAAACCTTTTGTTTTTTTTAATCTTTTCAAGCATTTGAACCAAGACGGATAAACTACACCTATACTGCATAGTTTCCTTATCTGTTGTCTTTCTTCTACGTTTTTTACCGTCCTCTGCTTGCAATGAAGATTTTGACTTCTACAAAATATAAATAAAGAAACTACGTTAGCTATATTTATGCAAACTAATTTTGTAGACTTGCATAGTAAATAAATGATGACGATACAATAAGAAAAAAAAATTAACATCAATAAGCAATACCTAAACCTTGGCACTACAGTGATTTAGCGTTTCTTGTAACATTAGAATATGTTTAACAAAGTAGATTAAGATGATAACTAGTCTTGGCATTTTTATTTGATGCTAATTTCTTTAGCATTTTTGGTAATGACTGTAATTCATGCAATACTTAAACTTTAATGTTACAGCGATTTAGCATTTACTGTTACCGACGATTCTGTTTTCAAATTACATTAAGATGATAACTAGTTTTAGCATTTTTACTATATGCTAATTTATTTAGCATAACTAGAAATCAATTTAATTCATAAAATAGCTAAATCATAATGCTACCGTGTTTTAGCATATTGTTGTAATAGTGGATTTTGTTTCCAAGTTAAATTAAGATGATAACTAGTCTTAGCATTTTTTGTAAATGCTAATTTTTTGAGAATTTTTGGAAATGACTATAACTAGTCTTAGCATTTTTAATGGTGTTTATTTTTATTAGAAATGCTATAGTTATTTAGCATTTTCGCACCATTAGATTATGTTTACCCAATCGAATTAATATGATAACTAGTCTTAGCATTTTTACTAGATGCTAATTTATTTAGCATAGTTAGCAATGATTTTAATTCATAAAATAGCTATGCTACAGTGTTTTATCATATTTTTGTAATAATGGATTTTTTTTCCAAATTAAATTAAGATGATAACTAGTCTTAGCATTTTTCCTAAATGCTAGTTTTTCTAGCATTATTGGACATGGTTTAACTTGTCTTAGCATTTTTAATGGATGCTAATTTTTATTGGAAATGCTACAGTTATTTAGCACTTCTGTATAATTAGAAAATGTTTTTCAAATCGAATCAATATAATTACTAGTTTTAGCATTTTTATTAAATCAATGAGTAAAATCTAATAAATTAGTCAAATGCAACTAGTAGAAAGCAAAGCAGGTTTAAAGTGATGAAAGTTAACAAAAATAACTTGAGTGATCTGATTTGGTTATTAAAATATAGTGATGTCACCTATCTGAATTCAGATCAAATGAGTACCATAATCGTTGTTGCTGAAGTAAGAAAATAATGATAAAACCACAGCATAAAATCACTAAGATTTCAACAAAATTATTCAGTAACATTACAAGTTTTGACAATTAAGATAAAACCACAGGACAAAACGTTCGCTAGACAAAAAGGATGCAAAATAATATAGCATTTCTTATAAAATAATTATAAATCGGCAATATATACATAATAATTCAGTATTATACCTGTTTTTGTTTTTTCTTCTCCATTTCTCTAGTCTTCCTAGCCTTTGTTGCAGCTAACGATAATTTTGACGATACAATTTGGGATTTCGATTATAGTGAAGAACTAGGAGACTGATTGTTGGTCGGCAGAGAAGATTTTGACCTAGTTTCCATTAGAATGTATGAACGATTCGAATGAGTATGCCGATTTGTCGTTTTGAATGTGATTATCGATGTGAATTTGTTGTTTCTTTGGGTTTTGGATGAAGAATTTGAAATGATTTTAGATGAAAACGTATGCAAAACCCTAGAGACGGAAACAAGGTCAGGTGGTTAGTTAGAAAAGGCAGGTCCTTAGGTCCAAATCATTAAACTCGTGGCCCGGTAACAATTTTTTTAATAAGTTTGTCCTTTTAACTAATTTCCTCATTTCTAACATATAAATACAAGTTTACAAACTTATAAACACTTTACATTTAGCATTAAAAGGCAAAAGGAGTTTACTTTTGAAAAGTTTAAATAAATGTGTAAAAAATGAAAAGACATGATTTGACTAATTAAATTTTATTTTAGATTTTCATAAACAACATCATTACGCTCATTTCCATAATCATTAATTCTCAAGTCTTACCAATTATGGAAAAAGAGAAAAGGATATTTATGTAATTTGGAAATTAAGAAAAAGTGGCAAAATTATTTGATAAGTACGTAAATCAAATCCTAACATCATTACACATTTAATACTATCTCCTCTCCATTAATCAGAGTTCAAATCAAGGGTAAAAAAGTTAAATTAAAAGTAAAAAAGTAGAAAACATATTGCAATCATTTTCCATTCAAAGCTCAAGTATAAAAAAGCATAGATATCTTCCATTTCTTCCACAAAAATCCATTATCTCATTCTCTACTTTCTTCTGCACTTTCTCCATCTTCTTCACCTCAATTTCCATGGTTTCTCACCTCTCCATTCTCTTCCACCAAGTCCATACCACCTATACCCCCTACACTCTCAGCCACACCACCTCCACCTCACCAAAACACTAGCCACACCTACACCAAGGCCGAGCTCCACCCCACCCTACAAGGTCGTACCCCTCCTTAGCACCAAGGCCGAGCCCTCCAAACCACCTATCCACCTCAAAACACATGCACACCCACTTACCCGCCTACCAAAGCCTCACACACCCCATAGCCTAGGCCGTACACTCCAAACCCCTCTTAAGCCCATGCCCAAAATAAAAAAAAAGAAAAGAAAAAGAAAAGAAAAGTAGAAGGAAAAGAAAGCGGCGAATTCGAAAACATTTGGAAATAGCAGGTTAGCTCGAGAGACACGTATCTCACGCTAAAGATTGATGGAGTGGATATGAAGGTGAGAAATCCTCATTGCTTTTAGAGTCATATTTTGATTATGTTAAAACAATTATATTTATACCCTTATGACCTATGAATATTTATACCAAATTGATTGTTTTTACCAAATTGATTGTTTATACCAAATTGATTGTTAATATGTATGACTTGATGGTTATTTAGATAATTGAATTGTGATAATATATCCCGTTATGGTAGTCATAGTGAATGTTGGATTTGAAATCATATGTTATGTGATTGGTTGAACGAATGCTATGTTAGTGATAAATATGGATATTGGTTATATTCATTTTGATTTAATAATCCATTTATTAATAAGACCATATTTTAGTGATATGAGATATTTTGAAAAAATAAGTCTCTTTTTAATTAAAAGTGAAATTAAAGTAAAAATGAAAGAGATTTGAAATTTGACGTGAAATGGATTTAAAAAGGATAGTTAAATTGAAATTGAAATGAATAGTGAAATTGAAATTGAATTTGAAAATTGAATTCGAGATTAAGGTTAAATTGAAGTTTAAATTGAAATTAGATTCAAAATCTAAGTTTTAAATGAGTTTCATTTGAAGTTAGGATTGAAATTGAATTGAAATTGGAATTTAAAATTTAATGTTAAAATAATATGAATATAATAGTATTATAATATGAAAATGGTGAAAATACCTTTGAAATACTTTTAAAAGTGGAAATATTGATTTAAAATGATTAGTAATGATTTTATAAGTAATAGAATTTAATTTGAATAAATTATTTCAAATATTGAAAAATAAGTTAAAACTAGACGCGTCGCGAAATGATAGTTCGTGATTTCGCGCTGAAAAGTTAAAATGAATGTGTAGAATGGAATATAGCTCGGAATTCTTTGAGATAAGAAAATTCCGAACTACTATATTCATATCTTCTAAACAAAGAAAGAAAATCAAAACTTCGTTGAGTAGATTTTGAATTAAGTCCAAATCTATTTTCTAGAAAAATTGATCTAGTGATGTTAGATTAAATGATTTTAAACCCTTAAAATTTGAATTTGGCTAAATGACATTTTTTAAGAAAAATTGATTTAGATAAACTAAATTATTTTGAAATCCAAGTTTTAAATGTTGAAAAATGGATTGGTTTACATGAATTGTTCAAAGGATTTATATTGAAGTTTAAAGTTGGATTTGAAGTATAAATGAAATTTACTGAAATTGAGTTATTGAAGCGTTTAAAAATGTAACCTTGAAATCTGTTGAAATTGAAGTAGCTTAAATTGATATTTCAAACATGGAATTGAAATCGACATAGATTTAAATAGTTTATTAGGAATCTGAATTAAAAGATTCGAAATCGGATTTGTTGATTTGGAAACTGAATATGGTTCAGATGTGTTGAAATGAAAGAAATAGTTAATTTGATATTAATTTCAAATTTTTATTTTAATGTAAACTATTAAAGATGTTATTTTAAATCCCAGTTATTAAGATTTTCAAAACTATTAAACCAAATTAATCTATTTTAAACTATTTTAAGCCATTTTAATCAATTTAAACTATTTCAATTTATTTTAGTATATTATCCAATTTAATCCATTTTATCCTATTTGAAACTAACTAACCCATTTTAATCTATTTTAAATCTATTCTAAATCTAATTAATATTTTTAAATCTATTTTAGCCTATTTAATCTATTTAGTCTATTTTGAATCTATTTAAAACTATCTTAAATCCACCTAAACTATTTTAATCTATTTTTAAAATATTTTACTATTTTATGTAGGATCTAGATTAACCCTAGAGGGGGGGGTGAATAGGGTTATAGCAAATTTTCTCGATTTAAACACAGAAATAAACTGCAGAAATAAATATGCTGAAAAGTAAATCACACACAAAATTTACCCAGCTTCGGCAACCCCTGCCTACTGCTGCATTCACAGATTTCTATTAGAATTAAACAGTATCACGCTTACAACAACTCTACTAGACTCGCAGACCCTTTTGCTCCCGCTCACAAACACTCTACTAGACTCGCACACCCTGCTCCCGCCTATAGAGTTTCGCTCACTCGCAAACACTTGCTCCCGCCTATAGAGCTTTGCAAACTCGCACTCCCTGCTCACTGAACTAATTCTAAATAGACAATCTGACATTAACTAAACTCTAGGTGGTGATTTACAAATTCTTTGACACGAAAAGAAAAAACAACTTCAAAAATAACCGCAGGAGCAAAAAATTAAAATACGAATGTGAATGCGTAATTTTTGCTCAATTATAAAAACTAAAAAACCCCTTTTATAAAATTTAAAAGCTAAACCCCCTTTTTAATAATTAGGCCGGCCCACTATTCTTTCAACCCGTTCCCTTCTTTTGCTTGTGAAAAATGTCGGCCTCTCTTTGTTGAATTAGGGCTTCGGCTCTTTCTCGAATTAGGGCTTCGTTCTGATGCTCGATTCTCTGATTTGATGGCTTGTGTCGCTTGTTCTCTGATATTCGATTGTGGTTAACTTTGAAATTGTGAATTGTTGCAGCTGCTTCTTCTGATGACCGAGTTCGTTGAATTTGCGGTATGTAATTTTTCGTTTGCTGGTTTAATTGCTTGCTTTAACTTGATTGTACTTGATTAAACTCGATAGCCGATGATGTGAATTGGGATTGGTTTTTATATGAATTCGAGACTCTTGAATTCGTTCGAATTAACTTGATACTTTCCTAAATTCTTAATTACCAGTTGCGCACGTCTTTCCTGATTTAGTTACTCGTGATACTCACGGCTTTCCTGATATGTTTTAACTTGATAATCACGGTTTTGAATTTTTACGCGTTCGATTTTCTCTTGATTGTCACTGCAGAAACTTTCCCCTTTTTCATTTCTGACTTTTTCAAAGAATACGAATTTTGATACTTGCTTTTGTGCCCTGATCATCACTGCACTGTTTTGATTTCTTGAATCATATCCACGGCTTCACTGTTTACAGTGTTTATCCCTGTTTCTTTCGACTTCACACGGCATTGATTCTCTGATCATTTCACTAGCTGTTGTGTGCTTAATATCATGATGTACTTCTTCCATTTGTTCATGATGTTCAAGTGTACTACTGCAGTTTGCATTCGGTCTTGATTGTGTAAATTCTCGAGTTGGTTGTGCACTGTTGATTAGTTGTTATGCAGTTTCTATGTCTTGTAGCTTTCCACTGACTTGTGTATTGCCTTCACTGTCCACTTGAACTGTTTCACTATGATTTCATGCCTTGTAGTTACATTCCATTTCATACTGTCACTGCCTCGAGCTTGAGTTGCTTTGTTTTTCTGGCTTGATGTTTATATCCACTTGCTGTGTATTGCTTCACTGCATAGCATATTTGTGCATTTTAAAACTCTGACCTTGTTGCCTTTGTTCATTTGCTGGTTAGCTTGCATCTGCTTGTAGTTGATGCATATGCTCTTTGAGTTTGTTGGTTGGGTCTGCACATTTCTATGCTCTGGTCTCCATAACCTTTACCTGAACTTCACTTGAACATCTGGTATTCATGTATGCAGATCCACTGATACATGTTGTGCTTGTTCTTGGTCTCTGTTGCATTATTCATTGCAGTTTTCATGTGCTCAGCACTGTGTCTTGTTCACCATGTTGTAACTGGACTTGTTGTTTTTGTTGTTGGCATTGTCTTCATGCCTGACTTGATTCATTTGTATTCTGGTCAGTCTTGTACTGTCCACTGCCCTGTAATATTGAGTTAGTGCTTCACCATATCACTTTTTGATTGATGCTGCATCACTTGTAGCTTTATGTATTCATGTGCTTGTCTGCATTCACTCTGGCTTGTGTTATGATTGCTGTGAAGTTGCATTGATCTCTGTAGTACTTTATGTTGACATTTTCTTTGACACTGTTTTGTTGTGTATACCTGTGGCTGTAGTCTTACTACTGTGTTGCTGTGCACTTTTGTGCTTTGCCCCATTCACTGTTGCTGTTTGGTCATTTTGTACTTCTCTTATGTACACTTGCACCTGTAATTTGACACTTGCATGCATTTGTGATCTGCCTTGTTGCTTGACCTGTCTGGTCTCTGTTCTTTGTTCATTGGTCATTGTTGTAGTGTTCATTGCACTGATAGTCGAGCTTGCATTTGTTATAGTATTCATGTACTGATGCATTTGGAATTTGAGTTGTCTGCTATCATGAATTCGAATTGGACTTGCTTGATCATTGACTTTCTTTTTGCACTTGCACACTTGCTCTTGTTGGCCACGCACATGAGTTGGCGAGGCAGTGCACACGTGTATGAATGTACACGTGTGTATTGCAGCCACTTATGGTTACCTGTCCCTGTAATATCTATGTGCACGACTTTGTGATGAATTCAAGTGCGAATGATGACGAACAACCCAAATAACTGAGGCAAACCATATTTTCAAAAGTCATATTTAATTTTATATTGCAAAAATATTTCTTTTTCAATTTTACTGCGTTAGTGGATATTTTTGCAGATTTCTCAGATGCTGGATTCAAACTGGAATGCAGTTGAAGACAAAATACGAGTGTGAGTGATATGTAGTGAGGTTATCAATGTAAAATATTTGTGATGTAATCGTGATGTAATCAAAAATGTATATGTATAGTGAGAGCATGAATTTGTACTATTCAAGATTATAATAAATATTTGTTTGAATAAAATTTCTGTTTGAATTCAAAATCTGTGTAACTTGTTCTGTTTGAATTCAAATTCAAATTCTGTATAATTTATTTTATTCAACAAATATTTATTTAATCTATGCAAAACAAAATAGTACATAACCAAATACATTTAAATGAATATATATGTTTATTATCATCAAACAAAAACATATAAGCGCATATTCAACAATCTCCCCCTTTTGATGATAACAAACATATATTTAAGATTTTGACCGTGTTAAATGTATTTGACCAATTATATACTCTAATTGCTCCCCCTATTTAAATGCTTCCTCTCCACATGATGCTCCCCCTACATATATGCATACTAATAGAAATATATTCAAATGAGCCTAGTTGCATATGGAAAAATTATTTGACCTTTGCTTGATTCTATTTTACAAAATCTTAACTTTTCTCTCCCCCTTTTGTTATCAGCAAAAGAATAATAGTGTGAGAGAAAAATAGAGATAAAGTGATCGATATTAATCCAACATTAATCTCAAATTGAATATAAATATTAAACTTCAATAAGAATCAAACAAAAACCATAACTACCCTTGTTAGACGCATATTCCAATTTTAGAAATGATGGATATGGTGTTCATATAAAATCATACAGTTGAATCAACTTGTGGTATTTATATCAGGAATTTGAATATCTACTAATCATGCATAACCGTTAGGACTTTTAAATGAGATTAGTAGTATTCGAATTTAATTTTTAAAAAAAAACGAAATCAAGTATCTTCTAACCACGCATGACCGTGAGGACTTTTAAATGGGATTAGAATCAACTTGTCTATTTAAACAATTTAATTTTGATATGCGTTCCATACATGCATAACGTACCGTAAGGACTTTTAAATGAGCATGGAAGCACATAATAATAAAAAAAATTCAAGTAATTCACCCATGCATAACCGTGAGGACTTTTAAATGAGAGTGAATACTTTGAATATTTATTTATTTATTTAAAAAATATGACATGAAAAAACAAATGATTCCTGATTATAGTACCACATATCGACAAACTATATTGAATATTTGATAAACCATGGTCGATAGAAATAATGATAGATATAGAAATGGTCATGGAATCTTTACCTAACAAAAAGTTTTATAATTCTTGTTTTAATTCCTAAAGAAATTTTCCAAATATACTCTCTTGAGTAATGTATGTTAAATATCAACACTCATCACTTTTTCAATCACTATTTATCTCTTTGATAATTAGTAGGGAGTCGGATCAGTCAAAATTTGTCATTTAAAATCAAATAAAAATTAACTAATCTGAAAAAATGGTCAAACAATTATTTTCTCGAAGGGGTTATATGAGAAAAAAAATTCTGCTAAATGAAAAATTATTTCAAGTGAAAAATATGCAGATATTTTCTTTTAAAAAAAAACGATGCAGCAAATGAATAAATCACGTTCAACTCGTAAGTTTTCTATCAACTAGATTACTAGTATGAATTGCATCTGAATTTCTTTTTCAATCCAAAATATCACTAACTGGATTTGGTAAACCATACATGAAGTGTGCATCAAAAATTTCAAACCCAATTTTAGCAACAATTTAAATGACATTCTTCGGATTTTGAATTGAATCCATGTTCACACTCAAACAAACATCATGGTGTTAATTTCAGAAACCATAGGATAAACAATTATATTCATGAGTAATCAACAGTCAATCAACATCTTAATTATTTCAAAAACAATTTCTTGAAGTTTCAACAATTTCTTAAAATCCTTTTTCACATGAGTTTGAAATCGTGCAAATTTACAAGCAGTGATCAAAATGTCAAAATATGTCTAAGTGTAGCACGAGTAATCAAGGATCAATAAGATACCATCATTTGACTAAACAAATTAAATTCAATGATGAAAGGATGGTTGGTCTTCTTTTAAACACAAATCAAAGTAAGAACAAGTCAAAAGAAATCATATCAATTAAGAATAAGTCAGAATTAAAGACATCATCTCATTATCACAATTTTGGATGATTTAATTCAGAATATGGTGCATATTATTACAGAATTATACCTTCACCTGTTTTACCTTTACGATAATTTTACGTGATTGCCCATTGTGATTCTGTCACCTTTATACTAGGCTAAGGAACTTTGCTTTGTTGCCCGTTGTGTTTCTGGAACAGCCAAAATCCAGAGAACACCGTTGTCGTTCCTTAGCCTGCCACCACACCTACACGATGAAAGATTTTTGTGACCTATTTCTAGGTCCATGATTGTTAGTGGCAGTAACATTATGAATAAACAAACCCTTTGGAACCCAAACTTGTTTAGACTTTTCATTCTTGTTCCAATAGACATGAAATTTGTTTGTAGAATTCTTAGGAACCCAAACTTGTATAAATTTTGTGTTCTTATTCCTATGACTACAATTTTCAGAATGATGTCCAATTATTTCACATATATCAAAGACACTTTTCCCTTTTGCATTATCCTCAGCTTGTGTTTTCCCAAAACCAAGTCCTTTTCTGTTGTTAGCAAAAATTTGATTTCCCAATAGCATGTTGAAAGATTTTTCGCCTCTTGAAAAGTTATTCAAAGATTTCTCAAGATCTTGGACTTTGGTTTTTAGTGTTGTATTTTCAGTGACAAGTGAGGTGCATTGATTTATAAAATCCTTTTTCCTAGTGTCGATGGTTTCCTTAAGATTCAAGTTTTCTTTTTCAAGATTCTCAGAGTTATTCTTAAGTTCTGTCAATTCTGAATCTAAAACTTTACATCTTTTACATTCTAGGTTTTGAATATTTTCAAGTTCAGTTTCTAACCTAAAATTTTTACGGGCAAGTTCTCTCCTATCAGTTTTCAGTTTTTCAATTTTAGATTCAAGAGCATCAACTACTTTAGTAAGATCAGAACACATAAAAACAAGATCTCTATAGGAATACTCACCTTCCTCACTAGATTCCTCTGAGCTTGAATCTGAATTTGATTTCGCCATAAGACACAAGTTAGCCTCCTCTGTGCTGCTATCTGAAGCTTCTTCTCCTTCTTCATCATCCCAAGTTGTTGCAAATACCTTCTTCGCCTTTTTCTTTCCTTTGTTGTTTTTGAGAAGTGGGCATTTTGGTTTGATGTGGCCAGGCTTGTTGCAGTTATAACATGTTGGTTCATTATCGGAATTGTCAGAATCTTTTGGCCTATTACGATTTGTTTTCTTCTTGCGTGGCTTGAATTTCGACCATTTTCTAAGATTATTGACAGCCATTGCAAGCTCTTCAATTAGATCTTCTCCTTCTTCATCACTTTCTTCTTTGCTCTTTAAGGCAATCGTCTTCTTCTTTGGTTCGGAGTTGTTGCGTTCTTCCTTTTCTTTTAGCTCAAGCTCATATGTCATCAAGTTTCCAATCAACTCCTCCATGCTTAGCTTACTCAGATCTTTCGATTCTTGGATTGCCGTGACTTTTGCCTCAAAGTTCATTGGTAAGACTCGTAGTATCTTCCGCACAAGCTCTACCTCAGTGAATACCTTCCCAAGTGCTCTAGCGTTGTACACCAAAGTTGAAAAGCGTCCAAACATGTCTTTTATGTTCTCGCCTTTGTCCATCACAAAGTTCTCGTATTCATTGCTGAATAGGGCTAGACGAGACTCCTTGACTTGAGAAGTTCCTTCGTGTGTCACCTCCAAAGTGTGCCAAATTTCCTGTGCTGTTGTACAATGAGAAATTCTATTAAATTCATTTTTATCAAGAGCACATATCAAAGCATTCATGGCTTTAGCATTTGTTGTTTTCAATCTCTTATCGTTAGCATCCCATCTATCCTTAGGTTTAGGAATCTCAGTACCACCAACGATTATAGTGGGAGGTTTATAGCCAGTTTCAATAATATCCCAAACATCATAATCAACGGAACTAAGATAAATACTCATCCTAACTTTCCAATAAGCATAATCATTCCCGTTAAACATGGGTGGCCTAACGATAGATTGCCCCTCAGAAAAAGAATTATTTGACGGATTCATGACTCTAGAGTTAAATAAAATATATACCGGGCTCTGATACCACTTGTAGGATCTAGATTAACCCTAGAGGGGGGGTGAATAGGGTTATAGCAAATTTTCTCGATTTAAACACAGAAATAAACTGCAGAAATAAATATGCTGAAAAGTAAATCACACACAAAATTTACCCAGCTTCGGCAACCCCTGCCTACTGCTGCATTCACAGATTTCTATTAGAATTAAACAGTATCACGCTTACAACAACTCTACTAGACTCGCAGACCCTTTTGCTCCCGCTCACAAACACTCTACTAGACTCGCACACCCTGCTCCCGCCTATAGAGTTTCGCTCACTCGCAAACACTTGCTCCCGCCTATAGAGCTTTGCAAACTCGCACTCCCTGCTCACTGAACTAATTCTAAATAGACAATCTGACACTACCTAAACTCTAGGTGGTGATTTACAAATTCTTTGACACGAAAAGAAAAAACAACTTCAAAAATAACCGCAGGAGCAAAAAATTAAAATACGAATGTGAATGCGTAATTTTTGCTCAATTATAAAAACTAAAAAACCCCTTTTATAAAATTTAAAAGCTAAACCCCCTTTTTAATAATTAGGCCGGCCCACTATTCTTTCAACCCGTTCCCTTCTTTTGCTTGTGAAAAATGTCGGCCTCTCTTTGTTGAATTAGGGCTTCGGCTCTTTCTCGAATTAGGGCTTCGTTCTGATGCTCGATTCTCTGATTTGATGGCTTGTGTCGCTTGTTCTCTGATATTCGATTGTGGTTAACTTTGAAATTGTGAATTGTTGCAGCTGCTTCTTCTGATGACCGAGTTCGTTGAATTTGCGGTATGTAATTTTTCGTTTGCTGGTTTAATTGCTTGCTTTAACTTGATTGTACTTGATTAAACTCGATAGCCGATGATGTGAATTGGGATTGGTTTTTATATGAATTCGAGACTCTTGAATTCGTTCGAATTAACTTGATACTTTCCTAAATTCTTAATTACCAGTTGCGCACGTCTTTCCTGATTTAGTTACTCGTGATACTCACGGCTTTCCTGATATGTTTTAACTTGATAATCACGGTTTTGAATTTTTACGCGTTCGATTTTCTCTTGATTGTCACTGCAGAAACTTTCCCCTTTTTCATTTCTGACTTTTTCAAAGAATACGAATTTTGATACTTGCTTTTGTGCCCTGATCATCACTGCACTGTTTTGATTTCTTGAATCATATCCACGGCTTCACTGTTTACAGTGTTTATCCCTGTTTCTTTCGACTTCACACGGCATTGATTCTCTGATCATTTCACTAGCTGTTGTGTGCTTAATATCATGATGTACTTCTTCCATTTGTTCATGATGTTCAAGTGTACTACTGCAGTTTGCATTCGGTCTTGATTGTGTAAATTCTCGAGTTGGTTGTGCACTGTTGATTAGTTGTTATGCAGTTTCTATGTCTTGTAGCTTTCCACTGACTTGTGTATTGCCTTCACTGTCCACTTGAACTGTTTCACTATGATTTCATGCCTTGTAGTTACATTCCATTTCATACTGTCACTGCCTCGAGCTTGAGTTGCTTTGTTTTTCTGGCTTGATGTTTATATCCACTTGCTGTGTATTGCTTCACTGCATAGCATATTTGTGCATTTTAAAACTCTGACCTTGTTGCCTTTGTTCATTTGCTGGTTAGCTTGCATCTGCTTGTAGTTGATGCATATGCTCTTTGAGTTTGTTGGTTGGGTCTGCACATTTCTATGCTCTGGTCTCCATAACCTTTACCTGAACTTCACTTGAACATCTGGTATTCATGTATGCAGATCCACTGATACATGTTGTGCTTGTTCTTGGTCTCTGTTGCATTATTCATTGCAGTTTTCATGTGCTCAGCACTGTGTCTTGTTCACCATGTTGTAACTGGACTTGTTGTTTTTGTTGTTGGCATTGTCTTCATGCCTGACTTGATTCATTTGTATTCTGGTCAGTCTTGTACTGTCCACTGCCCTGTAATATTGAGTTAGTGCTTCACCATATCACTTTTTGATTGATGCTGCATCACTTGTAGCTTTATGTATTCATGTGCTTGTCTGCATTCACTCTGGCTTGTGTTATGATTGCTGTGAAGTTGCATTGATCTCTGTAGTACTTTATGTTGACATTTTCTTTGACACTGTTTTGTTGTGTATACCTGTGGCTGTAGTCTTACTACTGTGTTGCTGTGCACTTTTGTGCTTTGCCCCATTCACTGTTGCTGTTTGGTCATTTTGTACTTCTCTTATGTACACTTGCACCTGTAATTTGACACTTGCATGCATTTGTGATCTGCCTTGTTGCTTGACCTGTCTGGTCTCTGTTCTTTGTTCATTGGTCATTGTTGTAGTGTTCATTGCACTGATAGTCGAGCTTGCATTTGTTACAGTATTCATGTACTGATGCATTTGGAATTTGAGTTGTCTGCTATCATGAATTCGAATTGGACTTGCTTGATCATTGACTTTCTTTTTGCACTTGCACACTTGCTCTTGTTGGCCACGCACATGAGTTGGCGAGGCAGTGCACACGTGTATGAATGTACACGTGTGTATTGCAGCCACTTATGGTTACCTGTCCCTGTAATATCTATGTGCACGACTTTGTGATGAATTCAAGTGCGAATGATGACGAACAACCCAAATAACTGAGGCAAACCATATTTTCAAAAGTCATATTTAATTTTATATTGCAAAAATATTTCTTTTTCAATTTTACTGCGTTAGTGGATATTTTTGCAGATTTCTCAGATGCTGGATTCAAACTGGAATGCAGTTGAAGACAAAATACGAGTGTGAGTGATATGTAGTGAGGTTATCAATGTAAAATATTTGTGATGTAATCGTGATGTAATCAAAAATGTATATGTATAGTGAGAGCATGAATCTGTACTATTCAAGATTGTAATAAATATTTGTTTGAATAAAATTTCTGTTTGAATTCAAAATCTGTGTAACTTGTTCTGTTTGAATTCAAATTCAAATTCTGTATAATTTATTTTATTCAACAAATATTTATTTAATCTATGCAAAACAAAATAGTACATAACCAAATACATTTAAATGAATATATATGTTTATTATCATCAAACAAAAACATATAAGCGCATATTCAACATTTTAAACTATTAAAACTATTTAAACTCTTTTTAAACTATCTAACATATTTTCAAAATTTCAGACTGTATAAAGTGGAAGTGGTTATATTTAAATCCTTAATTTTAAAGTGAATGGTTAAATGGATGTTATAACTTACGTTGGAACTTGAAACGTTATTTTGACTTTGAAATGAGAATTTAACCTATTTGTTAATATGATTTCAAAGGCGATATGATTTCGAAATTATATAATTTCAAAAGTGATATGCTTTGAATTGAGTATGATATTTTGATATCAATTATGAAATGGCTTGAAAATATAAAAGAACCATCCGGTGTGAAATAAGCGTTTGGTTGTTAAAAAGACCAAGATCGGATATTGTTATACTCTCTGCCAATACCAAAAACAACTTTAACAACTGTGTACATGGTGGACAATCCAGAATGAAGTAGGATGGTTTAGCGAATGATTATGTGTGAGGTATTTACGTAGCCCAGACTCCCATGAGTCAGCTTGATGTGGCTAAAACAGGAGCCATGTCGGGCCAAGTGAGGTCGCTCCTCCTATCGGGCACATTACTTCGATATCATATTATGACTTTGCGATTGATTTGGTGGCTACCCCTCTGTTTGATTATGGGAGTGTGTTCCGAGGTGGGCGGTAGTAGCTGCTATGCGTTACCACCAGTTCGAATCTGCAAAACGGTAGTATCCTATCATGGGCATTGCTCGCCTACCTTGTCACCTACCGTATCACACTTTCTACGAGTTTGTTTTGTACCGTCCCTGTGAAGTGACCTCTGGATAAACCACCAGTTTGGTGGAGCTTACGGTGCTGTATAGACTACAAGGATATAAAAAATGTGTTAAAGGGGGTATGGATAACGCCTTGATGCTATTTTAATGCTTTACTTTATTCTAGACAGTATTATAATAGTTTATTGTACTATGTATACAGATTGTTTAACAGATCTTAGGAGATGGACATCCCAAACATCTCTTAAATTATTGCACTCACGCACTGGATAGGAGATGTCAAACCCCGTAAACATCTCGAACGTCGTTACACTCATATTTATTTACTATTTATTAACTTACATAAAATTTAGTTCTTACTCGAGTGTTTTGTCTTTTTAATTCGTTCGGGTCAGTCTCAGCTTTTCAGTGTATCGAAGACTGCTTTTATAGAGGACGAAGACGGATATTTGTGTACTATATTATTTTTTATATTTATTCCATTACATCATGTGTTCCACTACATTTATTTATTTATTCATTCCTATTGTATGTAACTATGACATATATTGCAAAAGTGCAATCAAATGTTATTTGTGAAACAGCTTCATAAACTGTTTATTTGATTATTATATTTTGTCATTCCACTGTGAGATTCTATGTTTATTTTATTTCTTTCCCTGCTTTTCTTATTTATCCCATAACAATCATCCATTTTGGATGGTTTGAGTCCGACATGTGTGGTTTATCGTCGATTTTAATCGTCCAAAAGGGTGGGTCATTACGGTTAAATCCTACGGAATTAATTTTAATTGAATCTTTACTTAACTTAATTAAATAGTTAAGCAATAGTTAAAAATTAATTTAACCCAAATTAATCGTTTATTAATTATTTAATTATTAATTAAACCTTCATTAAATGTTAATTAATCTCAATTAATTAGTATTTAATTAAACTTAAACAATAAAGTAAACCTTTAATAAATAATTTATTATAAATTAAATCTTTAATCAAATAATTTAGCCCTTGATTAATAATTAATCATATATTTAATCAATGATAAATTAAATACAAATAATTTACTTAACCCATACTTAATTAACTTAATTAATAATTAATTAAGAATTAATCTTTATTTAATTAAAGTTAATAAACCTTGTTAACATTTAATTAATTATCAATTACTAAAACCTAGTTAATTAACAATTAATTATTAAATCCTTAATTAACTGCTAAAAAAATTATTATTTAGTTTATAAAATAGTCACAAGACAATTTGAAGTGTAAAAACCAAACTTTGCAAAAATCGAAATTTTAAGCAAACTGCATCTATAGTGACTATCGCTATGGATACCCGTAAGCTTTAACTTGTTTCTATTCTTCTTTTGAAAAATTTACCATAAAGCTCACTTACTTTCTATAAAAAAAATTAGTACTTAAAACTAAAACAAGGTTAAATCTAACCAAATATTCGATTTTTAAAAACTAAAACCATAACTTTCTTAGATAAGATTCCAAATTCTCTAATACCCTACAAAGGTGCCAACTTCTTCTTAGCTTATGCATTACATACCCAAGTCCATACAAAACCATAAAATCCAGGATAACATCATGCCATAAACATATGCAAAATCTAATCTTTAATCATTTAGACTTCACATTGAAGTCTAATGACCTTATACATCCAAGCAACAAGTGTATATATATATATATATATATATATATATAGCCATCACATGATAAATTAACCAATATTAACCATCATGTCACATAATATATTAACTAACATAAAAGTAAAAAATTTCCCAAAAATTTCATAGTTTACTCAACGGAAATCCTTTGAAAACTTGACACACTTTGAAACTCGGGAAGCTTGGAAAACCACAAATTCTACTCAAAAATGATTAACTCTAGTCTACTTTAACCTTTTTCTCCCATATTTTGGTAGTGGTCAAAAGGAAAGTTTTAGATTATTCTTTCCTCTATCATATAAAAAAATAGTTACTAAAAAAATAAAATTTTGAGGAAGTTATAACTAAAACGGTAAGGGGTATTTTCGGACGTCAAAATCTAGGATAAAAAACGGTAATACAAAAAAATGAATTTTTGAAGCAACTAAGCTTGAAATAAGAAAAAGGGGTAAACTGCAAAATTGTAGCCACTGGAAATATATATAGTTTGAAAAAAAATGGTTGAAATATTTATAAGAAGTTATGGCCGAAACCATTTCGGGCAAAATGAAAGAATTTTTGAAATTGAAAAGAGGAGTTTTAAACAAGTTTCTACTAAGATTTTAAAATGGAAAAGAAAGATTTTTATAACATAGAACATGTAAGATAAGCTATTAAAATTACCTTAGAGCTTATGAAGTTAGAAAATGGAAGAGAGAAAATGAGAAAATGGAAAAAGAATTTGGAAAAAATAGTTTTTACAATATGTAGACAAGTGAGATTACCAAAATACCCTTGTACTTCACCCTCCTCTCATTACACGCCACCTCACCCATGCATGCATGCCTATATCCTCCTAAGACTGCATGCATTTATAAATATAAGTACCTGAGGTTGCCATTATGCCATTTCATGTTTCTAATGACATGACTTTTGATATTTTAGTTGCCAATGTGTCACATCGATGATTATCTTAACTTAGTTAAGTTTGTTAACCTTAACATACATTATTAATCCCACATTATATACTTAATATATGTGTTCATTTATATACAAAAGTGTACACAACATTACAAACAACTTTATATGATGAAGTGTCGAAAATTGGAAAAACAGTTTCCGATCACATTTTCTGCTTTTCATCGAACTATATATTTTTGTAAAAAAAAATTAGAAACTATTCCTCCATTGTTATTTATTATTAAAAGGAGTATTATATCAATTATAATAGAATTTATTTGAATATTTAAAATTAACTGAATATTCACAAATCAATGCAGTGAAATTCCGGGTCATTACAATTCTATTCCAATAAAAAATTACATATCTATGTACTTCAATCCCTAGAAAAACATTTTATTTTTCTGTTCTAAATTAAATTCTATATTCTTTTCTTCCATTCCTTCGCTTTATTTTTCACTTTGCACTCGAGCGTTAAACGAACTCAAAAGGGCATCATAATTTATACTGTATGTATTAAATTTGGAACTCTAGCCCATTTGTTATAAATATTTGTCCTAACAAATGCGAGATACAATACTACACAAGTTGGTGAAAATAAATAGCAACCTTCAAAATAATATCCTAACTCCATGCTTCGAGCTTCATCCATATTTTTTATAACTAATCCTGACTACTAGGCTACTCGGGAAAATTAGGGCACCTAGAATTTAAAGGAAAAGGAAAATAAACTCTGGGTCAGTCATGCGACTGGTGTGAGAAACTCAAAATACGCAGTTTGAAAAGAAAAGGTCTCTCATAAGACCACACTACACATAAACACAGAATGGATTTTTACCTTATGATAACCAAAACAATTATTACGTAAAATCATTTGATATTATTTTTAATGACATTCTTTGAAAACACTTTTCAAGTAAATGTATTTGAATAGCCGAAATTGTTACATTAGCTAAATTTGATGGCATAATAGGTTTACAACCAAGTATGAAGGCACTAATTGGAGAATTAATTTCCATATAATGGCAGGTATGGGACTGCCATCTGTACGGTACATTTATAAAGGAGGATACACAAACAATCCTCTACATCTAGCAAGATCGGTCCACCCTATTTATCACTCATACATGGCCTAGATAGAAACGAATTACGATATCACTGTGACGACATAGAATTTTTGAATATTTGAAATTGAAATATTTAATTGATTTTAAATATTTCAAAGGTAGTTTAACTTGAATTTCAAATATCACTATTTATTTGGCAAATAAATTATTGAATTTAATTATTAAAAGTTGGGTAAAATATTGAACTTCAGTTTTATGCTTGACAAAAATATTTCAAAGGCTTATAAAATTTATATTAATAGTACTAAAGATAATGAAAGTCTTAGAATTTAATTTGGAGGTGTTTATCAAAAGTTTTAAAAATATATTCTTTAAATTGATATTTAAAAGTAGCCTTCTGGGGCATAGTCTCGGAATTTAACGAAACTAGTTCCAATGGATCTGTAATAGTATATTATTATTGTATTTCAATTTCTGTAGCATTCGAAGTTATAGTGTGATCGTACAGTAGATATTTCTTCAAATCTATATCGAAAATTCAATATAATAACTGAATCCAAAAAACTATCTTCTCCATACAATCTAATTAGGACTCAAAACCTTTTCCATTGCATTCAGAATAGGGGTTTAACATTATAAACGCCTAGAGGCACGTCTCGATAGGAGGTCGAGATTTTGAGGTGCGTAATTTGGAACGATTTAAATTTTAAAATTAATTTAAATATAAATATATGTTTTCTTCCTTCAAAATTTTGTAGATCCCATTCTAACACTTGCCCTTCGTTTTACTACACGTGTCACCTTTTATACGTGCGTCTTCAAAAAGAAAGAAGATGGATATCTCGTTCAAGGAAAAAACAAACAAAAACCCTATTTTCGTTTAAAATCCAAAAATAGCTTCAAAGTAATTGCCAAAGCCTGAAAACGAAATCTTCACCGTTATAAAAAAAATAAGAATTTATATAAAATAGATTTTTATGATATCTACATAGAACATTTATATATATATATATATATATATATATAGAGGTAGCTTCAAAGGAAAAATAAATACATATACCTATTTTAATTTGCTAGTTTATTTTAAATAATGGATTTGGTGAAAATGGTTTAACTAACGTATTTAATTATCTTAACTACTAAAGATAATTTATTGAAAAGAAAATATGTTTAAAAATTAATATTTAGTTTAAAATCAAATTTATTAGATTAAATTAACGTAAATTAATTAATTGTTCGATTTATTTCAAATGTTAATAAATTGTATAATGTTTATACAAGGTTTAAAATCATCGAGAATCAAGCCGGTTTGGATCAGATTGCAAAAATCGAAGGTGAGTTAATCTTACTCATTTGGATTCTATTCAAATTTAAATAGTAAAATTTAAATTATTGATTGATTGCTTGAAATGTCTGGTTGTGATAGTATATATATAGTAGTATATATAGTATATAATGGAGTGATTGATTCCCTGCATTATATAGCGGGTGACCCCATATTACGAGATATTGCACCTCGAAGTGAAATTGGTATTTTATATTGTGCTAACATCTGTGGATGCAGAGAAACAGGTTGGAGGGACCCAACTGGATACCTCAAAAATATTTATATTGTTTAAATATTCTATGTTATGAATTATTGGATAATCTGTGATAGATTACAATGGTAAATGGAAACAATGGATGCTTGTTTGATTGAATATATTTGGGTATGCTAAATGTGTAGATTGGATTTTTGAAAAGAAAATAAAAGAGATAATTTTTAAAATAATCATAGGGAATTTGGATAAATTAAAGAATGATTTAAAAAAAAGTTAATTTTTAAATTCTAAAAAATAAATTCCAAAATATGGGAAAGGAGATTTTTGAATAAATGGGAATAAATGAATTTTTAAACTTAAGTGATATTATTTAAAGGAATAAAAGATTTATTTTTCAATTCAGGATTTAAATGGTTTAGAAAAAATAAAACAAGAATTTTGAAATAAATAAGAAATTAGTAGTTTCAATTTAAACAAGGCTTTTAAATCTTAATAAAGAAGTTAAATCTGAAATTTATGGGTTTTGAAATAAAATTGAATAAGCAAAGGAATTTATTTATTTTTTGGAATAAATTTTGGAAATAGATTTGGAAATTTATTTAATGTTTGAAACTATGTTTTAAAAGGAGGATGAGACTATGGAATTTATAAACTGGGTTTATAAAGTGAAATAAGATATCAGTGGATATTTGGAAGTATAAATTCACAATGGGAATTTAAAAAGGAATTGGTAATTTGTTTTAAAAATAAATAGTGGTTTATTTTTAAAAGGTGTGAAAGAAAGGTGTATTTCCCTGAAAAGCCAAGTATGTTTTCAAAGCAAATTTTTAAGTACAAGTTAAAACTTTTAAAGTTGTTTAAAAGAATGTTTTTAAGAAATTATTATTTAAGTTGTTAAAATTTTAAAGGTAAATATTTATTAAATTAGTTATACTAGTAATTATTTTAAAAGGTTAACTGGTATTATATTTTAAAAAATAATTATTAATATTTATATTTTATAAAGTAGTTTTATTTCAAAGATAGTTTGGTTAAAGTTTTATTTAAAAACTTGTATAGAATTTCGTAACTCTTATTTTAAAATTTAGTTTGGCTTAACTTTTATTTAAAATTAGTTTTATATTTTATAAAGTAGCTTTATTTTAAATATTTTTAAAGTATATATTTTTGAATAAAGTGTTTGTGTAGTTTTAATTTAAAGGTTTTAAAGTATATTTTAGAATAAAGTAACTTAAATTATTTTTAAAAAATCTTAAGTATTCGGACTAGGTAATTTTCAGTGGAAATAAACAATATTTGGGAAATTTATTCCGTGGGAGAAAGGTGGTTTGAAATTGTTTTCAAACGGTTGAAGTATGGAAAATAGCTTGCGAAGTTATTTTGAAATAAATAATTTGGAAAATTATTTAAAGTCTGATGGTTGTTTGTGAATGCTATTTGATAGTTAAATAACGGAAAATCAATATTGGCTAATGCGCTGATCATTTCGAAGTGATCGGGATTGGGATTAATTTCCTAGAAACCACTTCGATCCGGTTTGAACGTTTTTGTGAGGAAGACAAGAGCTTGGAGTCGAAGATGGAGCAGTGAAGTGCAAGGGCTGATCGCTACTAATCCTAAGGGTGATTCCAAAATGGATGTAGTAGAAGTAGTGTCTTCAGTTCCGTTCGAACCCGAAACGAACTTGTATGGACGAATTCTTTCAGAACATCGTCAAGAGGATGATGGGCATTCTATGTGAATGTGTGCTTTAAAGGTAACGCATAGCCTCGAGCCTCATCCACTGGGAATTGATAAAACAAGGGAGGTGCACATAAGTCTAAGTGGCTAGTAACCAATTAGGGTAAGGTCACCCTTGTCTAGATGTTCCTTTATTTCGGTTGTGTGGGTGGTTGTTGATCCCAACCGTGGGATGAACTTATTCAGATTATCCAGTAAAGGGTAGCTCTGATCTTGTGATGTAGGAGATAAGGGTAGATCCTCGGTACGGTGATCTAGACCACGTACAGTGACGGGCGATACCCCAGTAGCCCGGCCAGTGATGGGAATCCATTCTCCCTACATGCCTTTACATTTTGTTTGTAAACCTGTTAGCTGGAATTTAATAATGTAACAATTTCGGCAATTTGAATAAGTATTTGTGTATAGACACTACTATAATATCAAAGGATTTTATAAGAAATGTTTTGGTTATCGTAAGACAAAAACCCTGCATGTTTATTTGGGGCGTGGTTTTACGAAATACCTTTGATTTCAAAGGATTTTCAAAACTTTAATGATCCAATTGAGTGTGTTTTCTCACGATGGTTTTCCAGACTGACTCGGGTGTAATTTAAAGATAATGCTCGGGTTAGACCGAGTATTATAGAATACAGATTCTGGATGGACTGCTGTGGAGCTCAGAAGACGAGCTGGATGACGAGGCATATTTCAATAGATTCATATTTCCATTGTGCAGTGTAAGCTGTATATTCAGCACTGGAAGGATGAGATATTATAACCGTCTTGAATTGTGACGTTGATTGTATTGTACTCTGATGATGTAATATATAAAACTGATATAATTCTTTTGTTTTAAAAGATTATTTGTTTATCTATTATACATTGTAATGCTACATTTGTGAGATTCTAATGTTGTTTTCTATTTCTTCGTCTACCTCCTTCTTTAACCCTAAGGGTTCGTTTTTTCGACTTTCAATTTTCGGTCGTTGAAAAATCAGGTCGTTTCAGATTGTTATCATAGATGAAGGTTAAGCGAGAACCTTGGCTCTGGTGGGGATTACTCATTAAAAATAGAGTCCATAGTACTCTAAAATGAGTTTGAGCGTATTAATAGATATGAGCGCGTATTTGTTAGTGAATATAAAAATTGTTTTTATATTGTGTTGACTTATCGGTTGAATGTTTATTGATTATGGTCGATATGTGGGATGTCATGTCATCAATAGGGGATTCTAAACTCTTAAACAAGATAAACTGATACAATATTGTTTTAAAATAGGGTAAATGAAATAATTTTACCCAAAATATTTTTGTATATAAAAGAAATAATTTTCCATAAATATTATAGTTATATATGGTTGCATGTTTGTTAGGAAGTGATAATATTTAATTATTATCATTGTTGTGTAAAAACTAAATAAGAAATTGAAATCATAACTAAAAGCTAAGAAATAAATTCATATACAAATAGGATTTGTAAATGTGAATTATAAATGTGATTCATAAATTGAAATAAGATGCTAGAGTAATAGTTGAATAGGGATTAAAAGGATTAGAAATTTTGAGATTTGGGAAATTTAAATTCCTTTTGAATTTGAAAATGATTTTCAAAGGTTTTGGAGGAATAATAGAGTATTATTCGATAAATATTTTGAATTGGATTTGAAATCTGATAAGATTTGGAGTTTAATTTTTTTTAAATGTTTTGAAAAGAGTAAAAGCATTGGACTCTCTTCGGTCGCTGGAAAATAATTTCAGTGATGACTGCAGCATCATCAAGATTCAATTTCGAGTTTCAAGGAAAGAAATTGCTACCAAATTGTTTTAAAATTGGGGTTTGGGGGGTTTTTTGCCAAAAACTGGGCTTGGATTTGAAATTCAAAGAGATAAGTGAATTTACTGAAGGATTTTGGATATAATTAATTTCAAAGATGATTTTGAAATGTTGAGTAATTGTTTAAAGGACTCTGGAATCTTATTTAAAATGTTTATGGAATAATAAACAAGTTTGGAAACTCATAAGTTAAAAGATTAGTGAATGAAATGTAATTAAACTTGGAAAACTTCATAGTGTAATTAAATCTAGTTAAGTGAAGGTGAATGTAAAGAAAAAGTCAAAGTGGACTAGGTGAAATGATTACTTAAATAAAATTTATTAAGATGGAAATAAATTTGTGAATGAATAAATGAATTTACAGTTGCAAGTAAATGAAATTAGAATTGAATGTTGAAATTCATTTTGAATTTGTATAGTCAAGTGGACAAAGCAAAACAAAGGGTTGAGAATAAAATTTGTTAGTAAACTAATTTAAATAGGTAAGCAAATGAATTGAAATTGATTACTGAGATGATATTTAATTTTTTGTAAAGTAAAGTGAAGTTGAAAGAATTAATTCAAAGTGGACTAAAAATAATAAGAGTGGAAATAAAAAAAACCGTTGAGATTTAAAATAAATTAGTAAGTGAAACCAGTTAAAGAAATGACTAATTATATATGGTTTGAGATGAGATGAATAGAGTTAAATTTTTAAAATTGGAAAGTAAATTGAATTCAAAATGGAATTGAAAATTTAAATTTAATGAAATAGATGTGAAAGCTTAAGTGATGTAGTAAAAATAAATATTAGAAAGTGTATAGAATATTTATAATGGACTTAAGAATTGGTGAATTCTTAAGTAAAATTTGGAATTGAGGAAATATTCTAATCTAATATTTGAATGGAGATTGGTGTGTGAAATGATGAGGGTGAATAAGTAATGGAATTAATGTAATTGTGAATAAAAAAGAGAACTGATATAGCAAATAATCAATTGAGATAAATACATAGGATAAACGTATATTATTTTATTCGCATAACGGTTTGATCCAGATTGGAGAACAAAATTTCGAGATATTTATATCGTTCCGAGTTGGGATTTTTCACTCGATTTTCGACGACGAACCCTGGATATGGATTTTTGATCGATTCTAGAAATTCTCCATCATAATTTGTGGATTTTCAAGGAGAATGATGCTTTCTGATCAAGAAACCAGATCTGAATCCTCACTAGGAAGTCGGGTGGACGATACTAGTTCGGAAGTGAAATTATATGATCGAGTGAGCGATTAGAGTCGATATTGCTCATGGATGATATATGTGCATCGTACGACTAAAGTAAAATAAACATTGAAACTTTTGTAAAGAAATATGTAAAATGATTTTGAATGTTGTAATTGGACATTATTGTTAAGTAGGATACACAGGTATTAAAAAGCAAGTGGAAAATTGGGATTTTTGATTTCAAAGGATAAATTGAATTGCTCGACAAAGGTATGTATTTAAATTTATATATGAAATTTGATGATTTTCTGGTCTAGCCACTTGGCCTTTTGTTTTATTTTGAAATCTGTGGGACCATAGAGGCATTTTGTAGTCGTACCGAGCTAGCTGCGCAAAAGAGATGTTGGAGATTTTTTTTCGAAAATTTGAGGAGTTAGAAAAATTTTGAGAAAATTTTGATAATTTAAAATTTGATTTAAAATTTAAATTTGAATTGTTGAGTAAATAATATTGTTTGGAAGTTATGATTGAGTTTAAGGAGTTAATAAGAATGATAGTGTCTTTAATAAAAAGATTGTTTTTGGTGTTGTTAAAACTATTGGTTTTGGAAGGTTGTTAAAATCAATTTGGATTGAGAAATAGTCAATGAGTTATGGATCATTCTTCTTAACTAGTAATTTCGGGGACGAAATTCTTTTAAGGGGGTGGGAATGTAACGACACGGAATTTATGGATATTTGAAATTGAAATATTTAATTGATTTTAAATATTTTAAAGTTAGTTTAACTTGAATTTCAATTATCACTATTTAATTGGCAATTAAATTATTGAAAGTTGGGTAAAATATTGAATCTTCAGTTTTATGCTTGTTAAAAATATTTCAAAGGCTTATAAAATTTATTTTAATAATACTAAAGATAATGAAAGCCTTAGAATTTAATTTGGATGTGTTTTGTTAAAAATTTTAAAAATATGTTATTTAAATTGATATTTAAAAATAGCCTTTTAGGGCACAGTCTCGGAATTCAACGAAACCAATTTCATTGGATCCGTAATAGTGTGTGATCATACGGAAGATAAACGCGGTGAAATCTATATCAAAAATTCAATATAATAACTGAATCCAAAACGTTATCTTCTCCATACGATTGAGTTAGGACTCAAAATCTTTTCTGTTGCGTTCGGAATAGGGGTTTAACATTGTAAAGGCCTAGCGGCATGCCTCGATAGAAGGTCGAGATTTTAAGTTGCGTAATTTGAAACGATTTAAAATTTAAAATTAATTTAAATATAATATATATGTTTTCTTCCTTCAAAATCTTATAGATCTCATTCCAACACTTGCCCTTCGTTATACTACACGTGTCACCTTTTATACACGCATCCTCTAAAAGAAAGAAGATGGATATCTCGTTCAAAGAAAAAAACAAACGAAAACCCTATTTTCGTTCAAAATCAAAAAATGGCTTCAAAGTAATAGCCGAAGCCTGAAATCGAAATCCTCACTGTTACAAAAAAATAACAATTTATGTAAAATAGATTTTTATGAAATCTATATAGAACATTTTTATGACTATATATATAGAGGTAGCTTCAAAGGAAAAATAAATACATATACCTATTTTAATTGGTTAGTTTATTTTAAATAATGGATTTGGTGAAAATGGTTTAACTAATGTATTTAATTATCTTAGCTACTAAATAAAATTTATTAAAAAGAAAATTTGTCCAAAATTTAATCTTTAGTTTAAAATCAAATATATTAGATTTAATTTAATTAATTAATTGTTCGATTTATTTTAAATGATAATAAATTGTATAATGTTTATACAAGGTTTAAAATCATCGAGAATCAAGCCGGTTTGGATCGGATTGCAAAAATCAAAGGTGAGTTAATCTCACTTATTTGGATTCCGTTTAAATTTAAATAGTAATTTAAATTATTGATTGATTGCTTGAAATGTCTGGATGTGATAGTATATATATGGTAGTATATATAGTATATATTGGAGTGATTGATTTCCCACATTATATAGCGGATGAAACCCTATGCACCCTGCATAATAGCGGATGACCCCATATACCGCGATATTCCACCTCAAAGTCGAATTAGTATTTTATACTGTGCCAACATCTGTGGTTGCAGGGAAACAGGTTGGAGGGATCCAACTGGATTCCTCACAAATATTTAGATTGTTTAAATATCCTGTGTTATGAATTATTGGATAATCCGTGATAGATTACATTGGTAATTGGAAATAATGGATGCTTGTATGATTGAATATATTTGGGTATACTGAATGTATAGATTGGATTTTTGAAAAGAAAATAAAAGAGAGAGTTTTTATGTAAAATAATCATAGAGAATTTGGATAAATTAAAGAATGATTTAAAAAAGATAAAAGTTGAGTTTTAAATCCTAAAAAATAAATTCCAAAGTATGGGAAAGGAGATTTTTGAATAAATGTGAATAAATGAATTTTTAAACTTAAGTGATATTATTTAAACGGATAAAAGATTTATTTTTCAATTCAGGGTTAAACGGTTTAGAAAAACATAAAAGAAGAATTTTGAGATAAATATGAAATTGGTAGTTTCAATTTAAATAAGGTTTCTAAATCTTGATAAAGAAGTTAAGTCTGAAATTATGGGTTTTGAAATAAAATTGAGTAAGCAAAAGAATTTATTTTTTTGGAACAAATTTTGAAAATCGATTTGGAAATTTATTTAATGTTTGAAATTGTGTTTTAAAAGGAGAATGAGACTATGGAATTTATAAATTGGGTTTATAAAGTGAAATAAGATATGATATTTGGAAGTATAAATTCACCATAGGATTTAAAAAGGAATGGTTAGTTTGTTTTAAAAATAAATAGTAGTTTATTTTTAAAAGGTGTGAAAGAAAGGTGTATTTCCCTGAAAAGCTAAGTACATTTTCAAAGCAAATTTTTAAGTATAAGTTAAAAGTTTTAAAGTTGTTTAAAAGAATGTTTTTAAGAAATTATTATTTAAGTTGTTAAAATTTTAAAGGTAAATATTTATTAAATTAGTTATAGTGGTAATTATTTTAAAATGTTAATTGGTATTATGTTTTAAAAATATAATTATTAATATTTATATTTTATAAAGTAGTTTTATTTTAAAGATAGTTTGGTTAAAGTTTTATTTAAAAATTTGTATAGAATTTCGTAACTCTTTTTTTAAAATTTAGTTTGGCTTAACTTTTATTTTAAAAATTAGATTTATATTTTATAAAGTAGTATTATTTTAAATATTTTCAAAGTATATATTTTTTTAATAAAGTGTTAAAGCGGTTTTAATTTAAAGGTTTTAAAGTATGTTTTAGAATAAAGTGATTTAAATTATTTTAAAAAAATCTTAAGTATTTGGACTTTGTGATTTTCAGTGGAAATAAACAATATTTGGAAAATTTATTCCGTGAGAGAAAGGTGGTTTGAAACATTTTTTAAAGGGTTGAAGTATGGAAAATGGCTTGTGAAGTTATTTTGAAATAAATAATTTGGAAAATTATTTAAAGTCTGATGGTTGTTTGTGATTGTTATTTGATAGTTAAATAACCAACTATCAATATTGGTCAATGCGTTGATTGTTTCGAAGAGACCAAGATCGGGATTAATTTCTTGAAAACCACTTCGATCAGTTTGAACATTTTCGTGAGGAAGACAAGAGCTTGGAGTCGAAGATAGAGCAATGAAGTGCAAGGGCTAATCGTTAATAATCCTGAGGGTGATTCCAAAATGGATGTAGTAGGAGTAGTGCCTTCGGTTCCGTTCGAACCCGGAACGGACTTGTATGGACGAATGCTTTCAGAGCATCATCAGGAGGACGATGAGCATTTTAAGTGAATGTGTGCTATAAAGTAACACATAGCCTCGAGCCACATCAACCAAGAATGGCTAAAACAGGGGAGGTGCACACAAGGCTAAGTGGCTAGCAACCAATTAGGGTATGGTCACCCTGTCTAGATGTCCCTTTATTTCGGCTGTGTGGGCGGTTGCTGATACCAACCGAGGGTTAAACTTATTCGGACTATCCAGTAAGGGGTAGCTCTGATATTGTGATGTAGGGGATCAGGGTGAACCCTCGGTACGGTGATCTAGACCACCTACTGTGACGGGTGGTACCCTAGTAGCCCTGCTATTGATGTAATGCATTCTCCCTACGTACCTTTACGGTTTTGTTTGTATACCTATTAGCTGGAATTTAATAATGTAACAATTTAAGCTATTTGAATAAGTATTTGCATATAGACATTACTATAATATCAGAGGATTTTATAAGAAATGTTTTGGTTATCGTAGGGTAGAAACCCGGCATGTTTATTTGTGGCGTGGTCTTACGAGATACCTTTGATTTCAAAGGATTTTGAAAATTTTAATAATCCAATTGAGTGTGTTTTCTCACGCTATTTTCCAGACTGATTCGGGTGTTATTTGACTATAATGCTTGGGTCAGACCGAGTATTATAGAATACAGATTCTGGATGGACTACCGTGGAGCTCAGGAGACAAGCTGGATGATGAGGCGTGTTTCCATAGATTTGTATTTCCGTTGTGAAGTGTAAGTTGTATATTCATCATTGGAAGGATGTGATATTATAACCGTCTTGAATTGTGATGTTGATTGTATTCTACTTCGATGATGTAATATATAAAACAGATATAATTCTTTTTTTCAAAAGATTAATCGTTAATCTATTATATATTGTTCCGCTGCGTTTGTAAGATTTTGATGTTGTTTTCTATTTCTTCGTCTATCTCCTTCTTTAACCCTAATGTTTCGTTTTTCCGGCTTCTGATTTTTGGGCATCAAAAAATCAAATCGTTACAATTCCCCTGGTCATTTCCGACCTATCTGAGTTGTCTCATAGCATACACCACATACCCGAAATGTAGAGGTTTATCTAGAAAGGCTGTAACAACCCACATACTTGTCGAGTTTATATTTAAATATTTTATTTAAATATTAAATCGTTAATCGGATTTTGGTCCGAAAAGATACTTTTTGCAAACGGTCAAATTAGGACTCGAGACCACTTCCATTGAGTTCGAAATGCCGTTTACAATTTTTTAAGTATAAACATCGATGGGTTTGGAGTTAGTGAAATTTCACTAACTTTTCCCGCTTTGGACTTTGGGTTAGTTTAGCCTATTAAGCCCAAGTTCCAACCCCCTTCTCCTCACTCTTCATAAATTTCCTAACTAACTCAAGCTTTGGCATTAATGGTGAAGAGAATGGGAAATTAAAACTCCAAGCACAAATTCAATTGCAAATCCAACATTCAACTCCAAATTCAAGTAGAAGATATTAGATTCAAGCTTTGGATTGCTTCTCCTTGCTTTCAAGCTTCATCTTCATAAATTTTAGTGCAAAGGTGAGATTTTTATCCCACAAATCTAGTCTATATCTATATTGGACTGTTGGGAATGATTCCCTATCACTTTAGTATGCACATTTGCATTCGGTTTGGATTGGATTGGCGAAAAACTCCAAATTTTAGTGATTTTGGTGAAAAAACTGCTACTAGGTCGTTCTGGCCATTTTTAGCTCGTTCGGAGTTAGGTCGCTCGTCCATAGGTCGTAGGTCGCTTACGAGTTAACCCTAGGTCGTTCTGGCCATTTTTAGCTCGTTCGGAGTTAGGTCGCTCGTCCATAGGTCGTAGGTCGCTTACGAGTTAATGTTAGGTCGTTCTGGAAGAATTGGCACTTCGGAATTAGGTCGCTCGCGAGTTAGTACCATCGGTTGCTGGGCCATCTAAATGCTTGTTCGGTGTTAGGTCGTTCCGGCTTAGGTCGTAGGTCGTATGGACCTTAGGTCGTAGGTCGTAGGGACCTTAGGTCGTAGGTCGTAGGGACCTTAGGTCGTAGGTCGTATGGACCTTAGGTCGTAGGTCGTATGGACCTAGGTCGTAGGTCGTTAACTCGTTAACACGTACTGCTCTTTACCATTTTAGGTCGCGTGACCTTGTACTTGACTTAGGTCGTTAGGTCGTAAGACCCCTAGGTCGCAACCATTAGGTCGCTCGACCCTATTCCCCTTAGGTCGTTAGACCTCATTTTGTCTTCACTAGGTCGTACCGTTTTGGACGGGGCGCTGCCCCGCAACCTACCGTGGGCGCTGCCCCCGGGACCCCCGCGATCTGACCAAGCAGATCGAACCCCGTAGCGGTGGCGTTGCCCCCGCACCCCCACATAGGGGGATTGCCACCCCCTTGGACCCCCCCCTCTGTAGGGGATCTTATCTGAAAAACATTCAACAAAACTTGCTTTGTTGTGATGCTGAGTTGACCACTCTTCGAGACTGTAACGACCCAGAATTTTTAATAATTAAAATATGAGTATTTAATTAATTTTAAATATTAATAAGTGAATTTATAAGTCGAATAAATTTTATTTTGAATTATTGGATTTAATTGGATAATTAAATCGATAATTTAATATGTTAAATTATGGAAATAATTGAAAATTGAGTTAAATATGATTGTAAATGATTTGTAAAATTTTATTTTATCATGTTAGAGTTAGAATGATATTTTAGAACTTTTAAAATCGAATTAAAAGTTAATTTGTGAAAATTGAATATTTTAATATTTAAATCGACTAGTGAAAATAGCCAATTTTTGAACAGTCTCAGAATTGAACGAAACCAGTTCCATTGGATCCGTAATAGTTAGTTATTACCGGATTTCAAATTTCGTGTCAATCGGAGTTATCGTTTGATCGTGGCAGCTCGAAACGCATCGAATTATTTTTAATTTAAATTTGGCGAGTGAGAATAGCCATTTTTCAAAAAGTCTCGGATTTCGACGAAACCAGTTTCATCGGATCCGTAATGTGATATTATTGTAAGGTTTCAAATTTCAAGTCAATTGGATTTACCGTTTGTCCTGTACGAATTAAAACGCCTAGAAATCGATTTAAATCGGTTTAATTTAAATTGAACGTTTGCAGCCATAACTCGCACAGATGTCCGAATTAGCTTTCGAAACCTGTTCCATTGTGTCCGGAACGCGGGATAAACCCTAGGAATGCCAGTTTCGGCGCCTAAATCGGAGTTCGGAATTTCCGGATGAATAGTGTCGATCGATTTTCCTATAAATACACCCCCTACCCTTCATAAAATTAAAAAAAAAAAGTCAAAACCCTAAACCTAATTTGCTAGCCGCCACTTTTAGGTTGAATGGCCAGAAATTCTCCTCTTTCTCCCCTCAATCACTCTCAATCCATCAAGAATTAGCCAAAGTGCTCAACTACAAAGTCGAAGAGCTCGACGAGAGCTTCGATTCCATACGGGGATGATCGGAAATGGTGCAACGTAGAGGGAGATAGATGGGGCCGTTTGCAGCAGGTCACGCGTGCATTTTGGGTCTGTAGAGGTGGCCGAGCTTCAGGTGGGGGATGGTGGTGGTAGCTCTCGCGAAGAGCTTCGATTTGCAAGTGGTTTGATGTGATTTCGTCGAGTATAGGTGGAGTAATATTAAACCCTAGTATTGGATTCATGGGTTTGTGGTGTCGGCCTTTGTCTGTAGAAGATACGTGAGGGAGATGAAGGTAGGGGACGGTCCAGATGAGGAGTTGTGGGATCTAAGGGCTGTAGATGCTTAGGGTATAAAAAAATTAAAGTTTATGTTGATTTGTTTATATAAATCGTGTACAAACTTCAAATATTCATAACTTTTTCATACGAGGTCAAAAAAATGCAAACTCAGTTGCGTTGGAATCGTATGGACGAGCACTACGCGATGGAGTTAGTCTGGAGTCGTTTGGAGTTAGTGAGAATTTTGGGTAAAATTAAACGCGGGTTTAATTTTATTCGAAATAAATCGCTAAAACGAAATTAAATCAAGGTGAGAACTTCTCACTCAATCAAATCAGTTTCGATTTTATTTTAAATAGTTAGATTTAAAATATTTGAATGCATGTTTGAATGTTGATTGATATCTATTGATTGTTAAAATAGACATTATACGCCGTTAGTAAGCGGATGTTATTTATTAAAAACATATACCGCGAATATTTCATAAACAGTGAAATTGGTATTATATATAATATCAATATATATATTGGCATATGTATATACTGCAGTTGTTGATTCCCCGCATTTTTTAGCGGATGAGACCCTATTACGCCGTTATTAAGCGGATAATATTTATTAAAAACATATACCGCGATAATTTCGTACTGGAGCGAAATTGGTATTGTGCTAATGTTTGTGGATGCAGGAAAACAGGTTGGAGGGATCCAACTGGATTCCTCAACAGTTTTTATTTGATTTTAGATATTTTGATATTTGATGGATTATCATATCGATATATGATATCGTTGTAGTCGTGATTGACTATTTGGTGTGTAGCATCATTGGACCCAAAATTTGGGATTTTAAAATGATTATAAAGTGATTTTTGAAAATATACTATATTTTTAGAATTGATCCATTTTAAATAAATAAACGTTATAATTTTAAAAGTTATAAAATTATGGTTTTTGTGAAATATAGTTAAAAGCTGATTTTTGAGAAATATGGATTAATGATTTTTTAAAATAGTTTAAATTGAGATTTTGGAATTTATTCTAAAGAGTTTAAATATAGGATTTATAAAATTTGATTATTTTATAAATCAAGAGAATGGGAAATTATAAAGGAATTTAAAGATGTTTTTAAAGAATAATATAAATTGATTTATATTAAGAGATTTATAAATGGACATTTATAAATTGAAATATAGACATTATAAAACGAGTTTTTATAAGTGTTTGAATAAAGTGAAGATGAATTTAGTAAATGAATGAAATTTACAGGATTATAAACAGTGAAGTTATAAATGAAATTTTATAAACAGTAGGTTTATAAAATTTATAAAGTTATTGAAAGAATGGAGTTTTGATAAATAAACAAATCTTATAAGTTATAAGATTTATAATTATGAAGTTCAAAGGAACGATTTTTGTAAACGAATAAATTATAAGTAATTAACTTATAATATGAACGTTTAGTTTATAATTTAGTTATAAACTGGAATAGGTTAATATGGAAATTTATAAAAAGAAGTTTTTATAAGATAAATAGAAAAGGGATTTATAAACGTTGTTTTATAAATTCGCAAACGACTTATTTTGATAAGTAAATTGCTGAAACCTACTAATGGAGTTATATTCACGTTTTTGAACTGTGAATGATCCTTTAAAATAAAATGAATAGAAATGATGAAATTGTTAACGTAGTATATTCACGTTTTTGAATAGTGAATAATAAGTTAAAGAAATTGTTTAGAATGTGATATTTTAAATAGAATTAAAACGATCGAACAATGTTTTAAAATGTGTTGAGATTCGAAACCATAGATTTCAACATTTATTGTTGAAATAGACGTTTTCGAGAAATAGAAGGAAATAATGGACTATGACACTGTTGTTATAGTAAATGATTTCCGAAAGGAAATGTTTTGTATAGTATTGGGATTTATATATCTATTTTAATTTCGAATCCCTATACTAGTGATTTTGGGTTGTCGTAACAATGTTTTACGTAACATTCGTTTTGGCCCAAATAAATATGTTAAGAGAATGATTTCCTTAATAGAATGAAATATATACTTAATCTCGATTTAAGTATATTGAATATTTTCTAGGTGTTGAAAATAAAAAGATTTGTGAATTACTTATTTTTAATAAGTATGGAATTGTTTTCCAATATGAAGTGAATAATTAGAATTTATCTTTTTGAAGATAAATTGAAAATGGATAATTGAAATCGTATATGCATGAATATTTGAGGATATAAATTCATTATGGAATTTATAAATGAAAAGTGGAATTGGTTTAGAAAAATAAATATTGATTTATTTTTGAAGTGTTGAAATTATATATCTTGTAAAGATATTTTGGAAAGTAAATAATTTGGAAAATTATTTGGAATCTGGTGATGTGTGCATATCCATTGATAGTTCAATAACCGACTATCAGTATTTCCCTTTGAATGGGTATTTGATGTGATTTGTTTGATGTGAATGCTACACTTATTTTTGAATAAGCGCTCACTATTCGGGTTAACCGGGAAAGGACCATGGGGTCGTATAACCCATTCCGAATATGTGATACGTCGTTGTGAATTGCATTGAAGATCGGTGTTGAAGACCCGGTATTTGCAAAAGCGATAGAATGACCAGTCGATTGACTCTGCACCGAGTAGCTACGGTATTGAGTTCTCCATATGTGATGGTGAATCCGATCAGGATTGTGAATATCCGGATTGCAAGGACTTCTTTGTAAGTGCCTTCGGTTTTGTTCGAGCCCGGAACAGACTTGTATGGATTGTATGTCTGACATTACAAGTTGAGATATAAAGCCGATTTCTTTCAAATATATTTCTGTTGGTGGCGGAGAATTTATTCTTTTAGCTTAACACCCTTCTCAGAGACGTACGAGCTCAGAGGTTATGTAGTTGAATGTTATCAGCGATATATTCCCAATTTGGTAATGTGACATGCTGAGTGATGCTGAAATGATCATTGTGTTGATTATTTGTGATAGGATCGTTTATTTGATCGTCTATCCTTGTGATCATTGTGTTGATCATTTGTTGACCCAAAGCATGGCTTTTGTATAAAGTATGTTTTTGTGGACGTGAATTCGTCGAGCCTCACACCCCGTGAATGGTCAAAACAGGAAAGAAGCAGCAAGGTTATGAGGGGTAGCACCCTTTAGGATGTGTCCATTTCCTTCTGGAAAAGGGTGGTGTCATGGTATGGAGCCCAGATACTTACTCATGTTGAAAACACTTTGTTATGATTGTGTGAATTGATTACGAGCGCTCGGTTAAAAGGTCCCAAAGGACCGGGGGATGGCATATTCGGTCAGTTGTTACTCAGTTAGGGGTAACCCGGCCTTGTGTTGGCAGAGTTCCGGTTTGGTTCTCGGGGATGTCTTTCCAGAGGCATTCTCATGTGGCAATGGGAAGTTCCTTGGCCTGATCATTCGTTGGAAATCCAAAGAAACAATACGTGACTTGTACGGTTTTAGTTGTAGGACCTATCATTCACTTATGGTGTCGCAACACTGTTTGGATGGTAGCTATAGTAGGCATACGATAATGGTCGTATGTTGGCTAAGATTTATATTCTACTTTCGAAATGAATTTCTTCTACACTATGCACTAGTAATAATATCAAATGTTATTTTAAATGTGTATCAAGCATCTTTGACTATCATAAGGAGAAATCTCCTCCGATTCTGCGTTTGCATGTGTGTGTGTGCGGGAGGCCTTATGGTAGTCTCATTTTTAAAAGCATTGCGAATTGATTAAAAATATTCCTCTATTTTGATTTTAAAGATAAATAAACTGTTTTGACTTCTCACACCAGTCACATGACTGACTTGGAGTTTATTGTTTTCCTTCCTAAACTCTGGGTGCCCACCAATTTCCACACGGGCAGTTAAGAGTTAGGTTTATCAGGATATTCTGGATATTCTGGAGTTGCTGGAGGCAAGCTGGATGGCATGGCGTATTACTTATATAGTATTTCTTTTCCGCTGCACTGTTTGTTGTTGTTGTTGTACACTCTGATGATATGATGTAATGAAATGTGATGTAATGTAATAAGTGATATAGTTCTTTGTTTAAAGATTATTCATTTATTATTATATGTTGTTCCGCTGCGAATTGTGAGATTCTGATGTTGTTCTGTTGTTTTCTGTTCCGTTCTATCCTCTTTTCTTTCTATTTTATTCCGTTCTATTTTCTATTTTTTTTCCATTCTCTATTCTCTTTTTCTTCTATTTTAAAATTTTCTGTTCTCCTTTCTATTTTCTCTTCTTCCTATTTTCTGTTTTCTTCTCTATCATTTCTATTTTCTATTTTCTCTCTTCTTTCTTCTTCCTTTTTTTCTTCTCCTAAATTCTTCTTAAAAACCATAACATTCCGTGTTTCCGGCCTTTGATTTCTCGGCAGTCGATATAGTGAGTATCGATGTTGAATTTTCGAAAGTCGAAAATTTTCGGGGCGTTACATTTGGTATCAGAGCTTATGGTTAAGCGACAACCATGGTTCTGTCGGGTATTACTCGTTAGAGATAGAGTCAATAGTACTCTAGAATGAGTTTGAGTGTAATAATAGCTATGAGAGCGTAATTGTTAGTGAATATAAAAATTGTTTTGTATTGTGTTGACTTATCGGTTGATTGTTTATAGATTCCAGTCGATGTAGTCTAGCTAACTATCGTAGATAGGGGTTTCTAAACTCTTAAACAAGATAAACCGACACGATATTGTTTTAAATTGGGTAAATGGAATAATTTTACCTTGATTATATTTTATATATAAAGAAATAATTTTTCAAAATTATTAAAGTGTATATGAGTTGATTGTTTAGTTGTTTGAATAATCTAAATAAAAGAATAATTGTATAAGTAAAAAGAATTATAAGAATTGAATTATAATTAAAGTGATTTACAATTGTGAAATAAACTTATATATATAAAAAGTGAAACTATATGAATATATTTATGAATATGAGTTGTAAGTAAAAATGAATTTAAAGTTAAATGGAAGTATAACTTAATTGATGTTGAATGAAGTTGATATTAGTATCCAAGTAAAATAATAAAGTTAAGAGATAAATATGAACTTGAGTTATGTAATAGAATTCAACTTTTGTAATTGAATTGAATTAATGGATTGAATGTTAATCAATTAAATGTGAATAATTGATATTGAATAATGAATATAAGTGTTAATTCATTGAAATCTAATGTTAATGAAAGTGAATTAGCGAAATTGAAAGCTATGAAATTTAATTCAAATTAGAAGTAAATAAATCTTAAATAAATTGAATTTGAATTGAAAGTGAACCAACTTGAATATGAATTAGTGAATATATAAACTAATTGAGAATGAAAGTTGATAAATCAAATGTGAATTAATTTGAAAACCAATTCATTGTATATGAATGAGAATATGAATGAATATTATTGGTTATGAATGATAGTTGGTTGATGGTTGAATATATATTGCTATTGAGTACATTTGCTATGTTAGCATATGTAGTTATTATGTTACTATATGTTGTATATTGAGATTATTGTCTATATGCATGTTCTCATGTTGTTTGTTGAGTGTTTAGTAGGTGCGGATCGCGTTTGCTTCGCATTTGGAGCTCGCTTTCGCGCTATATTAGCCGTATATGCTTGCTAATAAAATATAAGGTACATATCTCGGATTAAATATCGTACTTTTATACTTTTTCCCTTCGGGATGCCTCATTACTTGATGAGATGTATATTTGTGATATATATACTGTCATTTTTTTTTTTCGGATCGAGTCGCGCAAAGGAGACTATGGCGAATTTTTCCGGAAATTTAAGGCGTTAGAATTTTTTTGAGAAAATGGGAAAATTTTGAAAACTTAAACTTTGATTTGAAGTTGAAAGTAAACAATAGTGTTTGTTTTTGAAAAAATAACTAAGTATGATTTGAAAACTTAGTAAAATTATTATAAGAAATTTAACTATGAATTTTGGGAAAATTAATAGATTCTGTAACTTTTCTTACTTAATAATTTCGAGGACGAAATTCTTTTAAGTGGGGAAGATTGTAACGACCCAGAATTTTTAATAATTAAAATATGAGTATTTAATTAATTTTAAATATTAATAAGTGAATTTATAAGTCGAATAAATTTTATTTTGAATTATTGGATTTAATTGGATAATTAAATCGATAATTTAATATGTTAAATTATGGAAATAATTGAAAATTGAGTTAAATATGATTGTAAATGATTTGTAAAATTTTATTTTATCATGTTAGAGTTAGAATGATATTTTAGAACTTTTAAAATCGAATTAAAAGTTAATTTGTGAAAATTGAATATTTTAATATTTAAATCGACTAGTGAAAATAGCCAATTTTTGAACAGTCTCAGAATTGAACGAAACCAGTTCCATTGGATCCGTAATAGTTAGTTATTACCGGATTTCAAATTTCATGTCAATCGGAGTTATCGTTTGATCGTGGCAGCTCGAAACGCATCGAATTATTTTTAATTTAAATTTGGCGAGTGAGAATAGCCATTTTTCAAAAAGTCTCGGATGTCGACGAAACCAGTTTCATCGGATCCGTAATGTGATATTATTGTAAGGTTTCAAATTTCAAGTCAATTGGATTTACCGTTTGTCCTGTACGAATTAAAACGCCTAGAAATCGATTTAAATCGGTTTAATTTAAATTGAACGTTTGCAGCCATAACTCGCACAGATGTCTTAATTAGCTTCCGAAACCTGTTCCATTGTGTCCTAAACGCGGGATAAACCCTAGGAATGCCAGTTTCGGCGCCTAAATCGGAGTTCGGAATTTCCGGATGAATAGTGTCGATCGATTTTCCTATAAATACACCCCCTACCCTTCATAAAATTAAAAAAAAAAAAGTCAAAACCCTAAACCTAATTTGCTAGCCGCCACTTTTAGGTTGAATGGCCAGAAATTCTCCTCTTTCTCCCCTCAATCACTCTCAATCCATCAAGAATTAGCCAAAGTGCTCAACTACAAAGTCGAAGAGCTCGACGAGAGCTTCGATTCCATATGGTGATGATCGGAAATGGTGCAACGTAGAGGGAGATAGATGGGGCCGTTTGCAGCAGGTCACGCGTGCATTTTGGGGCTGTAGAGGTGGTCGAGCTTCAGGTGGGGGATGGTGGTGGTAGCTCTCGCGAAGAGCTTCGATTTGCAAGTGGTTTGATGTGATTTCGTCGAGTATAGGTGGAGTAATATTAAACCCTAGTATTGGATTCATGGGTTTGTGGTGTCGGCCTTTGTCTGTAGAAGATACGTGAGGGAGATGAAGGTAGGGGACGGTCCAGATGAGGAGTTGTGGGATCTAAGGGCTGTAGATGCTTAGGGTATAAAAAAATTAAAGTTTATGTTGATTTGTTTATATAAATCGTGTACAAACTTCAAATATTCATAACTTTTTCATACGAGGTCGAAAAAATGCAAACTCAGTTGCGTTGGAATCGTATGGACGAGCACTACGCGATGGAGTTGGTTTGGAGTCGTTTGGAGTTAGTGAGAATTTTGGGTAAAATTAAACGCGCGTTTAATTTTATTCGAAATAAATCGCTAAAACGAAATTAAATCAAGGTGAGAACTTCTCACTCAATCAAATCAGTTTCGATTTTATTTTAAATAGTTAGATTTAAAATATTTGAATGCATGTTTGAATGTTGATTGATATCTATTGATTGTTAAAATAGACATTATACGCCGTTAGTAAGCGGATGTTATTTATTAAAAACATATACCGTGAATATTTCATAAACAGTGAAATTGGTATTATATATAATATCAATATATATATATTGGCATATGTATATATTGCAGTTGTTGATTCCCCGCATTTTTTAGCGGATGAGACCCTATTACGTCGTTATTAAGCGGATAATATTTATTAAAAACATATACCGCGATAATTTCGTACTGGAGCGAAATTGGTATTGTGCTAATGTTTGTGGATGCAGGAAAACAGGTTGGAGGGATCCAACTGGATTCCTCAACAGTTTTTATTTGATTTCAGATATTTTGATATTTGATGGATTATCATATCGATATATGATATCGTTGTAGTCGTGATTGACTATTTGGTGTGTAGCATCATTGGACCCAAATTTTGGGATTTTAAAATGATTATAAAGTGATTTTTGAAAATATACTATATTTTTAGAATTGATCCATTTTAAATAAATAAACGTTATAATTTTAAAAGTTATAAAATTATGGTTTTTGTGAAATATAGTTAAAAGCTGATTTTTGAGAAATATGGATTAATGATTTTTTAAAATAGTTTAAATTGAGATTTTGGAATTTATTCTAAAGAGTTTAAATATAGGATTTATAAAATTTGATTATTTTATAAATCAAGAGAATGGGAAATTATAAAGGAATTTAAAGATGTTTTTAAAGAATAATATAAATTGATTTATATTAAGAGATTTATAAATGGACATTTATAAATTGAAATATAGACATTATAAAACGAGTTTTTATAAGTGTTTGAATAAAGTGAAGATGAATTTAGTAAATGAATGAAATTTACAGGATTATAAACAGTGAAGTTATAAATGAAATTTTATAAACAGTAGGTTTATAAAATTTATAAAGTTATTGAAAGAATGGAGTTTTGATAAATAAACAAATCTTATAAGTTATAAGATTTATAATTATGAAGTTCAAAGGAACGATTTTTGTAAACGAATAAATTATAAGTAATTAACTTATAATATGAACGTTTAGTTTATAATTTAGTTATAAACTGGAATAGGTTAATATGGAAATTTATAAAAAGAAGTTTTTATAAGATAAATAGAAAAGGGATTTATAAACGTTGTTTTATAAATTCGCAAACGACTTATTTTGATAAGTAAATTGCTGAAACCTACTAATGGAGTTATATTCACGTTTTTGAACTGTGAATGATCCTTTAAAATAAAATGAATAGAAATGATGAAATTGTTAACGTAGTATATTCACGTTTTTGAATAGTGAATAATAAGTTAAAGAAATTGTTTAGAATGTGATATTTTAAATAGAATTAAAACGATCGAACAATGTTTTAAAATGTGTTGAGATTCGAAACCATAGATTTCAACATTTATTGTTGAAATAGACGTTTTCGAGAAATAGAAGGAAATAATGGACTATAACACTGTTGTTATAGTAAATGATTTCCGAAAGGAAATGTTTTGTATAGTATTGGGATTTATATATCTATTTTAATTTCGAATCCCTATACTAGTGATTTTGGGTTGTCGTAACAATGTTTTACGTAACATTCGTTTTGGCCCAAATAAATATGTTAAGAGAATGATTTCCTTAATAGAATGAAATATATACTTAATCTCGATTTAAGTATATTGAATATTTTCTAGGTGTTGAAAATAAAAAGATTTGTGAATTACTTATTTTTAATAAGTATGGAATTGTTTTCCAATATGAAGTGAATAATTAGAATTTATCTTTTTGAAGATAAATTGAAAATGGATAATTGAAATCGTATATGCATGAATATTTGAGGATATAAATTCATTATGGAATTTATAAATGAAAAGTGGAATTGGTTTAGAAAAATAAATATTGATTTATTTTTGAAGTGTTGAAATTATATATCTTGTAAAGATATTTTGGAAAGTAAATAATTTGGAAAATTATTTGGAATCTGGTGATGTGTGCATATCCATTGATAGTTCAATAACCGACTATCAGTATTTCCCTTTGAATGGGTATTTGATGTGATTTGTTTGATGTGAATGCTACACTTATTTTTGAATAAGCGCTCACTATTCGGGTTAACCGGGAAAGGACCATGGGGTCGTATAACCCATTCCGAATATGTGATACGTCGTTGTGAATTGCATTGAAGATCGGTGTTGAAGACCCGGTATTTGCAAAAGCGATAGAATGACCAGTCGATTGACTCTGCACCGAGTAGCTACGGTATTGAGTTCTCCATATGTGATGGTGAATCCGATCAGGATTGTGAATATCCGGATTGCAAGGACTTCTTTGTAAGTGCCTTCGGTTTTGTTCGAGCCCGGAACAGACTTGTATGGATTGTATGTCTGACATTACAAGTTGAGATATAAAGCCGATTTCTTTCAAATATATTTCTGTTGGTGGCGGAGAATTTATTCTTTTAGCTTAACACCCTTCTCAGAGACGTACGAGCTCAGAGGTTATGTAGTTGAATGTTATCAGCGATATATTCCCAATTTGGTAATGTGACATGCTGAGTGATGCTGAAATGATCATTGTGTTGATTATTTGTGATAGGATCGTTTATTTGATCGTCTATCCTTGTGATCATTGTGTTGATCATTTGTTGACCCAAAGCATGGCTTTTGTATAAAGTATGTTTTTGTGGACGTGAATTCGTCGAGCCTCACACCCCGTGAATGGTCAAAACAGGAAAGAAGCAGCAAGGTTATGAGGGGTAGCACCCTTTAGGATGTGTCCATTTCCTTCTGGAAAAGGGTGGTGTCATGGTATGGAGCCCAGATACTTACTCATGTTGAAAACACTTTGTTATGATTGTGTGAATTGATTACGAGCGCTCGGTTAAAAGGTCCCAAAGGACCGGGGGATGGCATATTCGGTCAGTTGTTACTCAGTTAGGGGTAACCCGGCCTTGTGTTGGCAGAGTTCCGGTTTGGTTCTCGGGGATGTCTTTCCAGAGGCATTCTCATGTGGCAATGGGAAGTTCCTTGGCCTGATCATTCGTTGGAAATCCAAAGAAACAATACGTGACTTGTACGGTTTTAGTTGTAGGACCTATCATTCACTTATGGTGTCGCAACACTGTTTGGATGGTAGCTATAGTAGGCATACGATAATGGTCGTATGTTGGCTAAGATTTATATTCTACTTTCGAAATGAATTTCTTCTACACTATGCACTAGTAATAATATCAAATGTTATTTTAAATGCGTATCAAGCATCTTTGACTATCATAAGGAGAAATCTCCTCCGATTCTGCGTTTGCATGTGTGTGTGTGCGGGAGGCCTTATGGTAGTCTCATTTTTAAAAGCATTGCGAATTGATTAAAAATATTCCTCTATTTTGATTTTAAAGATAAATAAACTGTTTTGACTTCTCACACCAGTCACATGACTGACTTGGAGTTTATTGTTTTCCTTCCTAAACTCTGGGTGCCCACCAATTTCCACACGGGCAGTTAAGAGTTAGGTTTATCAGGATATTCTGGATATTCTGGAGTTGCTGGAGGCAAGCTGGATGGCATGGCGTATTACTTATATAGTATTTCTTTTCCGCTGCACTGTTTGTTGTTGTTGTTGTACACTCTGATGATATGATGTAATGAAATATGATGTAATGTAATAAGTGATATAGTTCTTTGTTTAAAGATTATTCATTTATTATTATATGTTGTTCCGCTGCGAATTGTGAGATTCTGATGTTGTTCTGTTGTTTTCTGTTCCGTTCTATCCTCTTTTCTTTCTATTTTATTCCGTTCTATTTTCTATTTTTTTTCCATTCTCTATTCTCTTTTTCTTCTATTTTAAAATTTTCTGTTCTCCTTTCTATTTTCTCTTCTTCCTATTTTCTGTTTTCTTCTCTATCATTTCTATTTTCTATTTTCTCTCTTCTTTCTTCTTCCTTTTTTTCTTCTCCTAAATTCTTCTTAAAAACCATAACATTCCGTGTTTCCGGCCTTCGATTTCTCGGCAGTCGATATAGTGAGTATCGATGTTGAATTTTCGAAAGTCGAAAATTTTCGGGGCGTTACAGAGACAAACTATCTTTAGCTTCTCGGTCGATTTTATGGATTTTTGAATATCTATTTCCATGGATTCTTTATTGGTCTCTTTGGATTTTATTCACGTCTTCGTATGTGAGTTTTTATGATTGATTGTTTCTACAATCACTTCTATGATTTGTCACTTTAAAATATAAAGGTTTTCTATACTAGTAGTAAATATCAAAACTATTTCTTCAAATGATTTCAACACTATTTTATAACAAAGCTCGTTTTCTCAAACCGATTTCCAATCTATTAGTATATACAAACCTTTACCTCACTCGTATGAGAAATCTAATTAAACGACTTAGTAAAACAAGTGGTATGAAACGCTTGCGTTTACTTCGTCGGTTAATTCTTGGACTTGTTCGATTGAATCTCTTGTGACAATTTTCTAGTGGAGATCTACAGTTTGTTAGTAAATATTTGAGTTAAGCAAGTGGTTATGGGACATGAAGCTAAACTTTTATATTTACTAACTTAGTGTAATTGACACTTCTTGATGATCATGACGACCATTTTTGTGTTTTAGACTAGCAACTGTGCGATGTCTCTTTGTCTGCGAGGGAGACTAGACCCCGCTCTTGTGATGTTTCGCCATCGCATTTGTGTGATGTTTCGCCATCGCATATGTGGGGTAGCGCCCCACGGTCTTCTGGCCATTCGTGTGTCAAAATTAATGGCTTGCAACCATGAGATAGCTTCTCGCTTTGTGTTACACGTGTAGGTGAGTTTTCATGCTCCCATTTTGTGAGTTTTCATGCTCCTATATTGTAATTTCTGGATTTCTTGTGTAGTCTTCTGGAATTTGTGCTTCACCTATTTTCATGACTTTCATTGTTATGATTTTCCAACTTTTATGTTTAGGTGAATTTGGATCTTTTAGAAGATTCTTTGAATATTGTTTGATCTCTTGATGATCTTCATTTACATGCTTATCATAGTATGTCTTTATGGTTACTATATGTTCTTGCCATATCTATTGTTTATATCATGTTATCTGATATTTATAGCTAGACTGATCCGTTTATTATTTTCTTATAAATAATACTCGGGTCAGACCGAGATGTTACAGGTGCTTCTGCTTGACTTCTCCCCCAGGGATTCACTACTCTGACTTTTGGCTGACCTTTTAGATTAGCAGTTTTTGTCGTTTACACTTGAGATATAGACTCATAGATGTATTCTTTTGTATAGCACGTGTTGTTATTCTTTTGTATTATTGTGGATCTTTTTGACCACTACTCTGATGTACACTTTCATGTGTTAGTTATATATTCATATCTTCTTCCGCCTTTGTGATATGGATGTCTGTGACTGATTTGTGTTATGCATATTTCTATGTTTGTTTCTGAAGATTATTTATAGCCACCATGTGATAAGAAATCACAAGGATGGTCGCTCTACAACAGCCTTATTCTCCGTGCTAGTTGACAACACTACACCGTAGTGTTCTTGGCTAGCGTGGGTATAGAGGTGGGGCGTCACAAAGGTGATGACCACATCCTAATGGGTGCGACCCACTTAGCCTTATGTCGTATCATGTTTAAGCCATTACCGGGTGATGAGGACCTAGGTAGCGATTACCATTAACATAGCGCATTGCACTTTGAATCCCACATTCCATTCCATGATCACACAACTGGTTTCTACAAAAGCATAACACCTGAGCTCGTATGCCTTAGCAAAGGGTGTTAAGCTAAGAAAAGTTGCCTTCTCCTCCACCAAAGAGATGATACGTTCGTAAAAATTAATTTATGTAATTAGAAATGCAACATCGGGCATTCGTCCGTATAAGTTGTCCAGGAACAGGACAAACCGAAGGCACTCTCCTACCATATCCTGTCGGGGATTACCCTTGGAATCAGTAGCAAGAAGTCCTTGCATCGAAGATCTCAAATGAAGAACCAGTACCACATAATATGATATAGGAAATTTTCCCTGAGGGTCAATGACTCTACATTCCATCTTCCAAATCATTTCCAATACTTCACTTTGAATTCATAAATTTGTTTGAAGTGATCTTCGGATAGGAATCACCCAAATCCGAACCTTGGTTCCTTCGAACCAATCATCGATAAAAATATGTTAACTGAATAGGAAATTATTCTTTGATTGATTAATTTCTATTTATCAAAATATCTTATATATATAGATATATATTTAAAACATTCTTTCTGATATATACAAAATTATTAAATCTCTCTTATCAAATCTTTTGATTACTTAAAACCGTTTTAAACTTGGAATAATTCAAAATCATTTCATTTTTCACTTAGGAAAATATTTCCAAATTTTTCATCTAAATCTTTAATAAAGATTTCTTAATTTAAAATCCAAAAACAAATAATTTTAAGTAAAAGGATCTATGGAAATTAAAATAATTCCAAATCACTTATTTAAATTTCAATAAAAGATTTCTTATTTCCAATTCATATCTTTTAATAGGTCGAAACCATTTTGCTTAAGATGTTAATCATAAACAAGTAGATATTAAGAGAGCAGAACTTATAGAGATCAATTAATTTTACTCAATACCAATTCTCGTATTCAATAAGTACTATAAAGGGAATAATGGTGAAACACCTTCTGAATTCCACAAATGGTACGTGTTCCCTCTTTGGGCTTTAACATTAAGTAAAAGAAGATCATCTCCATAAAATCCGAGTCATTTATAATTGGAAAATCATATCCTTTATACTTTGGAAATTTTAGATCCGAGTAAATCAAATTTACTATCCCATCCATCGGGCCAGTCCGGATAGCAAGTAAGAGCAGGAAACTGGTTTTCCAAACTCAAGCCGAGAAATTATTTCTATATCACGCATAAGGCGGTCAAGTTGTCTGATCGACTCTAAATCATTTAACATTTATCTAACCATTCCATAAATACTTCAATTCATCTTTAAAATACTTTGTTAATCATTCAAAGACACTAAGAATGGTTGCGTTTAAAACTGTATTTCAAAAGTTATAGAAAAGTGCTACGAAAAGTGCTTTTTAAGCTATATTGATCAAAACGACTTCTTATATCGAAAATTCATTTTTATAACTCAAATGCATTTTAAAACATTTTAAAAGATTTTTAGAATTTATTTCATATTTTTTGTAACGATCCCGAATTTTAATCTATTTTAAATTGATAATTAAACTAATTTTTGATTTAAAATTTTGGAATTAAATGATAAATTGATTTGAGTTTATCCAAATCCAAATAAATTATGTTTTTTTTAAGAAAGATATAGTTTCTTTTATAAATTATTTTAATTTAGTATTGAGTTATTTTTAAACAATGTTAATATATAAATATTTGAGTTCAATCTTATGAAATGTATTTTAGAAGTTGTATAAATATAACAAAATTTTTGAAATAAATATTTAAGTTAAATAAAACACAAACAAAATGCACAAACAAAATACATCAAAATATAAACTATTGGAAATAAATATACCCAAGTATCTATTTACAAACAAGCAAATCAAGTCTAAAAAATGTAACTTGCAAAATGAAGAAAAAATTATACATGCAAGTGCGAACAGCTTGCGTAAGGAGACAACATCATATATTCAAGTTGAACAAGTATGTACACATAAGTATGAACACTTGAAAAAGAAAGAAAACAAAGCTTAATATATACATGTATTAGCTTCCAAAGGAAGTTACTAGCATATAGATAAATAAACAATATTTGTACAAAGGCAATTAATGCCACATAACTTTTCTACACCAGAGAATATATCAGCCACCACAAAATCTGCATAGCCGAGACAAGCAAAGGTAAGTAAGTATGCAGGCTTGAAAAGCAAAGAACAAGATATATTTAGATATGAACAAACAAATTAAAATATAGATATGCATAAACAAGTAAAGCAAAATCACTTCAGCCAAAACAAAGAAATTCGAAAGGAATAGATTTATTTATAATTAGATATTAATTCAGAAAGTAATTAAAGAATTGTTATTTGTTAATGATGGTCATTAACTAAGATCATTTAAATAATAAATTTATGGGATTAATTTTAACAATTAATTAGACTAATTAATTTATGATAATCATTTATGAAATTGAGTAAGTGTAGTCACTTTATGGTAAGCATTTAAAGGTTTAATTTCTCAAAAAGATAAATTAAGGGGTTAATTAATTTTGTAATTAGTTTGAAGGTTAACTTAATTAATATCATTAATTAAGAATAATTTAATTAAATAAGGTGATTGATTAATTAATCTATATCAAATGATTTGTAATTAGTAAATCAGGGTTAAATAATTCATTCATAAGTAATTAATTTAATTGGAAATAAATTGAATTACTTAGGATTAATTAATTAATTAATTCTGTTTATAAATGATAATTGAATGCTTGACCTTACTTATGAATGATTGTATTGTATGAATAGCCTTGAAATTGATTGTCCTATCTGATCTGTGATATTTTGTTTTGTGACTATGTATAATTCATCCATTCATTTACATTGTTATAAACTCCGGCGAATCGGATTTGAACGGTCGAATCTATGGCATTCGAATACGATATGAAGTATGGATGTCGATTTTTGAGCGGGCAAAATTTGCGTTGTCACATTTGGTATCAGAGCTAAGGTTAAAACTTTAGCTCAGGAGTATAACACATTAAGTAGCTCATTAGAGATAGGGTGAAGTATCCCTAGAATGAGTAATCCCTAAGATATCTGTTCGAATGTCTCAGTAAATTCTCTTACTATCTACTGATGGTGAGTATGAGTACAAGAAGAGAACGAGATAGGGGACAGGGGAATAAGACTATAAATGGTCGATGCCCTGCAATAGTGGAAACAAATTTTCTCTATCAATCTCCTTTGATTCGATTCCAATTTCTTTTTGATTGCTTCGTGACAGCTCCAGAAAGAAGTTTCGGTGTGATGATGGCCCTACGAATCATTGTAGAAAATTCTTACTTCATATCTTCATCGGTTTCTTACCAGTTTCTCGATTTAAACTTTAATGAATATGAGTTGAAAATTTGGAATTAAAATTTTAAATAAACTGGAAATTTTAAAAAATGAGTTAGCTTGATTAATAGAATTGAAGGATAATTTGAATTATATCGATAAAACGATTTCGTTTAAAACTAAATTTGAAATTCTATTGTAATTTATTGTGAATACCAAAGTCCGGAGAGGGACCAGTTGTGTATATTTTGAGATATTCCGACTTGAGTTTGGAATTCATATCTTAAGTTTGAGAAATTATAGGAGATCAAATCTGTCTATCTCTGAGTTGTTTTCGTGCTTGCGAATTTCGAGGATGAAATTCTTTTAAGGGGGGAAGTCTGTAACAATCCCGAATTTTAATCTATTTTAAATTGATAATTAAACTAATTTTTGATTTAAAATTTTGGAATTAAATGATAAATTGATTTGAGTTTATCCAAATCCAAATAAAGTATGTTTCTTTTTAAAGAAAGATATAGTTTCTTTTATAAATTATTTTAATTTAGTATTGAGTTATTTTTAAACAATGTTAATATAGAAATATTTGAGTTCAATCTTATGAAATGTATTTTAGAAGTTGTATAAATATAACAAAATTTGTGAAATAAATATTTAAGTTAAAATAAAAGCAAATATACAAAGTAAAATAAAACACAAACAAAATGCACAAACAAAATACATCAAAATATAAACTATTGGAAATAAATATACCCAAGTATCTATTTACAAACAAGCAAATCAAGTCTAAAAAATGTAACTTGCAAAACGAAGAAAAAATATACATGCAAGTGTGAACAGCTTGCATAAGGAGACAACATCATATATTCAAGTTGAACAAGTATGTACACGTAAGTATGAACACTTGAAAAAGAAAGAAAACAAAGCTTAATATATACATGTATTAGCTTCCAAAGGAAGTTACTAGCATATAGATAAATAAACATATATTTGTACAAAGGCAATTAATGCCACATAACTTTTGTACACCAGAGAATATATCAGCCACCACAAAATCTGCATAGCCGAGGCAAGCAAACGTAAGTAAGTTTGCAGGCTTGAAAAGCAAAGAACAAGATATATTTAGATATGAACAAACAAATTAAAATATAAATATGCATAAACAAGTGAAGCAAAATCACTTCAACCGAAACAAAGAAATTCGAAAGGAATAGATTTATTTATAATTAGATATTAATTCAGAAAGTAATTAAAGAATTGTTATTTGTTAATGAAGGTCATTAACTAAGATCATTTAAATAATAAATTTATGGGATTAATTTTAACAATTAATTAGACTAATTGATAATCATTTATGAAATTGAGTAAGTGTAATCACTTTATGGTAAGCATTTAAAGGTTTAATTTCTTAAAAAGATAAATTAAGGGGTTAATTAATTTTGTAATTAGTTTGAAGGTTAACTTAATTAATATCATTAATTAAGAATAATTTAATTAAATAAGGTGATTGATTAATTAATCTATATCAAATGATTTGTAATTAGTAAATCAGGATTAAATAATTAATTCATAAGTAATTAATTTAATTGGAAATAAATTGAATTACTTAGGATTAAATAATTAATTAATTCTGTTTATAAATGATAATTGAATGTTTGACCTTACTTATGAATGATTGTATTGTATGAATAGCCTTGAAATTGATTGTCCTATCTGATCTGTGATATTTTGTTTTGTGACTATGTATAATTCATCCATTCATTTACATTGTTATAAGCTCCGGCGAATCGGATTTGAACGGTCGAATCTATGGCATTCAAATACGATATGAAGTATGGATGTCGATTTTCGAGCGGGCAAAATTCGCGTCGTCGCATTTTTAAGCAATTTTAAAATGTCATTTTCAAAGAAATCCTTTCAGGGATTCCGAACTGCAAAACCACGATTTTTCCAAAAACTTGTTTTACTTATATTTTGAAATCTACTTATCAAAATCTCGATTTTCATTCTTTATTTTAAAACTATGGACATAATAGTTCAAAAAATTATTATCTTGGAGAATTCCGAACTATATACCATTCTATATGTCTGTTCGACTGTTACAGCGCGAACGTGCCTATTTTTGACTCAATTTTCAATATTCATTTAAACTTTGCCAGTACACTTTTAAACATTTATAAATCATACTAAATCATGTTTAAGAGGTTTAAACAATCCATATAAACCATTTATTCACTAAAGGAAAGTGATCTCCTTCGTGCTTATCGATATGTATTAACTTGACTAGCATATATATTCAACATCATATTAAACAACTATCATTAACAACCATATCCAAACATATATATCATCCAACTATATATATTTCTGTAGTTTAGAAGTTTCTCACCTTTATTTTTCTACGGGCTAATCTAAAATTGGCCATAGCTTCGCTGCAATAGCTCAAAACTCCATGGAATCAAACTCTTTGACCTTAAATGGGCTAGGCCCACCCTAGGGTGCTCATGGCCTAATGATGAGAGGAAGAAGGCTCGGGCAAGGGGAAAAAGGAGGGTGGTTGTGGGTGTTAGAAAGGTAGGGGAGCAGTTTGATGATAGTTTTGAAATGGTTTTACTAACATATATATTATACAATTTTTAATTCTCTTTTGCCAAATATTTTGCCATTACTTTGCTAAGCATTAAATCCATGAAAAAAGCTTGAAATTAGAGGAGAAGATGATAAGAATGTAGTGTAAAATTGTGAGAAAGCTTATGGGTATTTATAGGAGAAATTTAGGAACAAACATCTAAAGGTGTAATTACCGTTTTGCCTTTGACCCACACCCATCTCCTCCCCCTAGGTGAGGCCGAAATGATGTTCACATGGGTGAACCCTTGTGCTTGTCCATGTGTGTGTACACTTGTGTGTACTTGGTTGACTTTGAGTTTGCTTAAGGCTTAAGAAATTAAGAAATATATTATATATATATATGTATGTATATATATATGTGTGTGTGTGTATGTGCATGTGTGTGTATGAGTGTATATATGTATGCATGTTTATGTGTAAGTTAAATTGTATATATATATGTTATATATATGTAAATAAGGTTGCAACAACCTTTGAACGACTTCTATTCCTTAAATCGTTGAAAATTGAGAAACCAATTATCGGTCACATTTTCACTTATATTTAAATTATATATAAATGTAAATAAAATTTGAAAATGAATTTCTTATCGTTTTTAATTAATTAAAATGATCACATTTTATAAAACCATATAAATTAATACTAATAATTATTTACAAAAATCGCTATTATATCGATAAAGTGATATGCATTTTCTTATAATCTTAAGTTAAGTATATTGTTGTATTGCTGCAGATATTTCTCTTTCTAACCACACAATTACTAGTACCCCTATTGTTATTCCCAATATAAGGGTGAAAATAAGAACAAAGATCCATATTAGTCCATAGACTTCTTTTAAAGATTCCGATCTAGAAAAAGAATCTTTATGAAATATTACAAATGATTTATTATCACTTTATAAAAATTTAAAATGAATTATCATCATTTTAAAACAATTATTTAAATAATTATAAGATTTATTAAATCTGAATTTAAATTTATAAACCTTTATTAAAATACGATGCCATTATTGGTGATGACATAAATACATTTTATTTTTAAAACATAAAATAATTGGTTTTATTTCATATTCTTCCTCAGTTATAAAAATAAGTGTATGTATTTAGCTCTGTATGTGACATTTTATATTATAGAGCCAATTATTGATAAAACGATTTTCAGCCATTTTATCGATATATTTCCAAAGGAAATATTTTTGTAAATATCTATTCAAAATAAGATTACTATTAATTATTATCACTCAAAAAATTATTATTTGTATTATTAACCTTTTATTTGAATAATTTAAAAAATAAACATAATTTATTAAAGTGATAAATTTACGAGTCGTTCCACGATGCATCAAACAAATATGCATTTCATTAATTACATTGGTGTAATCTTCATGTTAAGATTCTTCAAATATAATTTAATTCACTTTATTAAAAATCTCTTTAGAAAGAAAAGTATCTTATATGACCTTGCCACACATAAACATGGATGGATTTTACCTTATGATAACTTAAAACACTTTATATGTAAAACAATTCAATATTATTTTTAATGGTAGTCTTTGGAAACATTTGCAAATAAACTTATAAATCTTCGCTGAAATGCTTGCATCTCATATTTCATTATTCGCACAACTAAGTTCGTATGGCACTTATTGGATATTGGATATCCAACTAAATAGCGAGGTAAGGGACTACCTCCCATATAGTGTATTTTTAAAGGAATGGACCCGAGTCTCCTATGTTGGTCCTCATGCGAATTAAGACGGCCTATCCAAAAATATAATATATGAATAGCACCGAGTATTACATCACCTGGCCATTACCGACCTATCCTGGATCTCGAGCATACACCACATAATTTAAACCCGCCGTTGTGGTGGGCAGAATTTATCATATCTAGGAAGGCGATTTCATACCCTGATGGTACTGAGTCACTTAGCCTTAAAAAACCCATGTTTTACTATTCTCGGATGTGAGGCTTTGAGGTAACGATTACCTTTCATATAGCACATATTCCACTTAGAATGCCACTTTACCATTCCCCAATGACACAACTGATTTTTATAAACGTATAACTCCTGAGCTCGTACATTTTAGGAAAGGGTGTCAAGCTAAGAGAAGTTGGCTTCTTGGCCACCAAACAGATGATTCGTTCATCGAGATCAATTAATATGATCTAGGAATGCAACCTCAGACATTCATCCATACCAGGAATAGGACAAACTGAATGTACTCTCCTATCACATCCTACCAAGCATTACCCCTAGGATTAGTAGCGAGTTGGTCCTTATATACGAAGATTTCAAAAGGAAGGGGCCGCTGCTATTTATTTATTTATTTATTTCGGGGGCCATTCCAAAATTAACAACAAGTAGTACTTCCGTTATAAAGATCCTCTCCTTCAAAATCAAGTTCTTTGATATATATTTTCTTCACTTTCAAATTATAAATTGGTTTGAAGTGATTTTCAGATTGGAATTACCCAAATCCAATCTCGGTTCCTTCGAATCTATTATCGATAAAAATATGTTTTATAAGTAGGTGACTATCATTTGATTTATTCATTTCTTTTTATCGAAAAATATTTTTAAGGTGTGTGTGTATATATATCTTTAAGTTGGTATATACGTAATCATTAAACATCTCTTTATTGAATTCTTTTGTTTAATTAAACCCTTTTTAAGCTAGGAATAATTCCAAAACATTGTACTTAGGAAAATATTTCTAAATAATTATTTAAATCTTAATAAAGATTTCTTTTTTTCAAAACGTAACATTTTAATAATTTGAAAACATGTTATCTCAGATGGTAGTTCCAAATTGTTTTAAATTGGGAAAATTTAACTTTCTATACTTTACTCAGTTCCAACATTTCGACCTTATCTATCCCTCGCATGGGGGAGGCCAGGTAAGACAGGGCACTGGTTGCTCTTAAACATATCCTTAGTTTAGGCACCTCACCCAGATCTTAAGAATAGAAAAATCAGGTGGACTCATCGGCTTATTAGAGCCAAGATTAAAACATTTGCTCATAACAGCTTTTCTTTGATTCATTTATTTAAATTTTTTAATAAATTATAAAATATTCAAATCATCTTTAAAACACTTTATTACTTATTTAAAAATACTTATAAAATATTTGAGAAATAATTGTTAACTTTAAAACCATGTTTAAATTGTTATTGAAAACAGCTGCGAATAGTGCTGCGAATAGTGTTTTTAAAGTTATATTGATCAAAATGACTTTTCTATTATTTGAAACTTTATTTATATAACTCAACTCTCTTTTAAAAAAATTTAAAAGATTTGTAAACATTTTCCATGATTTTAAAACATTTAAAAATATTAAATTTAAAGAAATCCTTTTTTGAATTCTGAACTGCAAGACCGCGATTATTTTGAAAACTTGTTTTACTTATATTTCAAATATCTACTTATTGAAATCTCAATCATTTTATTTTATTTCAAAACTATGGATATAATAGTTTTAAAATTCTTATCAAGAAGGATTTCAAGCTATGTTCCACCTTATATGCTCATTTACCTTATGCGGCACAAAATCGCGAACTACAACTACGCGACGCGCCTAATTTTGACTTGTTTTTCATTTCTTATTTGAACTTCACCAAATTTTCTTTTGGTGTTTACAAAAAATTATTAAATCATTTTAAACCATTTCAAAGAGTATTAATGATTCCATACTGCTTTTATAATTTGATTTGGAAAGTGATATCCATGTGTAATATCGATGTGTATTTAACATGACTTGTTTATACATCTGAACAACGGCATTTTCACAACATCCAAACGTGATAAACAATCATTATAAACAACTACAGCCAAACATATATATCATCAAATATATAGTATATATAAATGGAGTTCTCACCATCATTAGATATCGTATTGACAATATTTTGCTATAGCTCGCTAACACAAACTAAAACTCTACAAACTCAAGTCCAAAATCCCTTGGAGTGATCCGCCTTGTTGCTCACGACCAAGCAGGAGAGAGGTGGTGGCTCAACAAATGGTGGTAGATAACGATGGTCATGGGTTTTGAGGAGAAAAAGAAGTGATTTTGAAGTGGTTTCAAGGTGTATATACTATTATACACACACACACACACACACACACACACACACACACATATATATATATATATATAATTTCTTTTCACAATTATTTCATTCATTATTTTATTAAATGGAGAAACCATTAAAAAGATTTGAAATGTGGGGAAGAAGATGAAGAAAAGTTGTATGAAGTTTATGAAATGAGGTGGGGTATTTATAGTCAAACCTAGAAGATAAAATATCTTAATAATCAATGACCTTTTTGCCCTTACCCATCCCATCCTTACCCCTTCCATGCACACGGAAGCCACCCTTTCCCCTCTTTAGCCATGTGGTTATGAGATGTAGGTGATGGTGGTGATGATGGTGCAAGGTGGTGAAGTGATGTGGTGCAAGGTTGATTTGATGTTTGTTTTTCAAAGTAATAATTACTTTAAAATTTTATTCCTTTACCTTATTTAAATATATTCTCACTATTATCATGTGTATATGTATATGATAATGTGTGTGCGTACATGTCACAAATGTGTACAAGTCATTTGAACAATGTCGTGTAACTTATATATATCAAAACGTAATGAATTTGGATTTCGATTATCGGTCATATTTTCATCTATTAATTAACGTATATATATTTGTAGACAAAGTTTGGAAACTATTTTCTTATTATTATTCATGTATTAAAATGATCTTATTTTATTTATAAACCATATAAATCAATATTAAACAATAATTTACAAAAAGTGTTATTATATCGATAAACCGATATCGATTTTCCAATAATTTAAATAAAGTGTTATTATATCGATAAACCGATATCGATTTTCCTTATAATTTCTAATCTTATTTATAAATTTATAAAACTATCATACTTGATATATTATCACTTTACTACTATTATAAATGAATTATTATCATTTTAAAACTATTATCTGGATATTTAAAATAATCTTCAAATCATCAAATCTCAATTTCAAATCATAAATTAATTATTAAATATACTAGCATCGCTAATGATGTCATTAATCAATTAAATCTTTGTTAATATATTTTTAAACAAGTTTACCATTTTTATTTATGGTACAAAACATTATTATTGGGGTTATAAATCCTTTTATTTGAATATTTCAAAAATAACCTTAATTTATTAAAGTGATGAATTTGCGGGTCGTTACCGACTCCCCTCCTTAAAAGAATTTTGTCCCCGAAATTACATCAGAACAAAAACCCGAAGGTGTGTGCTCAAAATATATTTTTAAACTAATACCCATACGATGTATATGATCATCCATGTGCCATATATGATTCGATCTACTACCGGAATTTACAACGTTTACTTCTAAATTAGTATCGATCTCTCGATTCTCTAGTGCGGACTCTAATCAGGCTCTTTGATCAGAAAACATTGTTTCCCTTACAAAGCTCTCAATTATGATAGAAAACATAAGTACCCAACGACAAACCCTCATCATTGTTCATCATCAAGAATCGAGTGATAAATCCTTTTTCAGATTGGTGTAAACACCTCAAAGTTCTATACTCGAATCTTAGATTAAATTTTTATAACAAAATGATTTACGAATAACATACGTACTTATTAACTTCCCAAAATCTTTACGAAAACGTTTCATTTTTAAAGTTTCACTCAAAAGTCTACTTTGTTATAAAATCTTCTCTATAGCACATATTATTTTATTTATAAAAATGCCATTTACAAATATATCCCTTTATTTATAAAACTTTATTTATAAATTTATCACTTCGAAATGTTTATTTATTTACAAAATATTTCTATCTCTTTTCCAAAAGAAACTGAATTTAAAAGGTAATTTATCTTCTAATTTCCAATTTTACGATAAACTTCTCTTATTATAACATATTCATTTTTAACTAACCTTTATATCCAAAATTTACCCATTAAGTAATGATTCAAAATTATCCTTTTAACTTTAGAAAATTATATAGGTTGAGTTACTCCAAAATAGTACCAAGGAACTGGGTACTACCAATAGTATCACATATTCCCTTACCAAGAAGAGAAATAAAAAAAAAGAAGTGTTGGCCATTCAAACACAACTCCTACCCATTTTTAATTACATTCGAGCTACTCGAACTAGTTAATCTTTAGATTCTTTTCAAAGGTACTGGGATTTAGATTTTCAAAAATTCCTTTATAAAATACATTTTATAAATCCAGCTTATTTAATTACTTATATAAAGCACATTCATATATTTATTAATCTTAAATAAATTTCTTAAACCAATATTATTTATCGAACACCACATAGGCAAATTGTGAAACTAAATTCACAAGGTATCCATACTTAATTTCACTGAATTGAATTAATATTATTGTAAATATCTTATAGTCCAATGTGAATTAAATTCCAAAGCATTTAGCCTACAATTGCTTTTTACCCAACCCATGCTAAAGGAAATTAATTGCTCAAAAACTGATCGAGCAAAAATCAAACAAACAACAAAAGCTAAGCATACCAAAAATAGTTATATCACCCATAACCTCGGTTGGAGGTACGGTGCTTTATCCTATTTATTTTATTTATTAAACTAAGATAGTTTCATTTTAAAATTCCTAGGTTGATTTACTAACGTAGACAAATTTTACATAGGCACCTAACCTAATCTCTGATACCAAATGTAACGATCTAGATTTCTGGACTTGTCAAAATCATCGAAAACCCATCTGATTTAAACTACAAATGATACTGATTTAATATCTAACATCATTTGATAAATATTTAACGCTGCTAAATGTAAAAGATACAAATTCACTTTATACAACATATTAGAGTAATTTATAAATTCTACAAGGTGTGTTTAATACATACCAATATTTATAAATCTGCCGTTGCGCACTCTGATGAGAGAGATGGCAATATCCTTACCTGCAAACTCAATAAACATGTCAATGTGGAATAAAATGATAAGCAGGAAAGATACATGAACATCAGACAAATAACAACACATAACAAATAAACAAGAAAGGGTAATATTATTATTCGGGCTATATCACTACCACTTGTGACTGCCTATGTACCCCTATCTAATTGGGTAACCAATTAGATACAGGATCAAGCCAACATAGTACTCCTACTATAGATAGGACTTATGGAGCCTACGATGCAACAAACAAATATGCAATTCTCTAATTACATACTTAGGCTTAATCTTCATATTTAGATTCTCCAAATCTAATTTACTTCATTTTATTCAAAAGTTCTTTGAAAAGAAAATATCTCATAAGACCAAGCCGCATATAAACATGGACGGGTTTTACCTTATGATAACTTAAAACACTTTATATGTAAAATCATTCAATATTATTTTTAATGCAATCCTTTGAAAATATCTGCAAATGAACTAATAAATCTTAGCTGAAATGCTTACATCTCACATTTCAGTATTTGCACAACTAAGTCTATACGGCACTTATTAGATATTGGATTTACAATTTAATAGCGAGGTAAGGGACTACCTCCGGTACGGTACATTTCTAAAAGAATGCATCTGAGTCCCTATAATGGTCCTTATGCAAATTAAGACCGGTCCATCCGAAAACATATTATACGAATAACACCGAGTATTACATCACCCGACTGTTACCGACCTATCTAGGATCCCAAGCATACACCACATAATTTAAACACGACGTTATAGTGGACCAAAAAAAATTCATATCTAGAAAGGTGATTTCATACCTGATGGTAGCGAGCCATTTAGCCTTAAAGCATCCCCTATTTTACCATTCCTGGTGTGAGGCTTTGGGATAATGATTGCCTTTCATATAACATATATTCCACTTGGAATATCACTTTTCCATTTCCCAATCACACAACTAATTTCTACAAACATATAACTCCTGAGCTCGTACGTCTCACAAAAGGGTGTTAAGCTAGGAGAAATTGCCTTTTCCGCCACCAAGCAGAAGATACGTTCATAGAGATCAATCAACATAATCTAGAGATGAAACATCATACATTCGTCTATATAAGTTGTCCAGGAACAAGACAACCTGAAGGCACTCCCCTACAACATCCTATTGGGCATTACCCTAGGATTAGTAGCGAGTTGGTTCTTGCATACGAAGACTTCAGAATTAAGGGACCACTACTGTTTATTTATTTTTGGGCCTATTCCAAAATTATCAACAAGCAATCCTTCTGCCATGAAGATCCTAGCCATCAAAATCAAGGTCATCAATATATAATTTCTTCACTTACAAAACATAAATTGGTTTGAAGTGGTTTTCAGATAGGAATTACCCAAACCCTATCTAGTTCCTTCTAATCAATTATCAATAAAAAGATGATGAATAAGTAGGTGGTTATCATTTGATTTATTCATTTCTTTTTCAAAAAATATCTTCGATGTATATATGTGTGTGTGTGTATCTATCTTTAAAACATTCATGTTTGTATATACGAAATCATTAAACCTCTATTTATCGAATTCTTCAGTTTAATTAAAACCTTTAAAACTTGGAATAATTCTAAAACACTTTACTTAGGAAAATATCTACAAATCATTTGTTTAAATCTTCAAAAAGATTTCTTATTTTTAAAACTTAACTTTTTAATAAGTTGAAAATATGTTATCTAAGATGGTAAATCCAAATTGTTAAATTTGGAAAATTTAATCTTTTATACTTAACTTGTTCTGACATTTCGACCTTACCCAACCCTCGCCTGGGGGAGAACAGGTGAGTAGGACACCGATTTCTCTAAAATCTCGTTGGTTTAAGCACCTCATCAAGATCTCACGAATAGATAATCCGGTGTACTCATCGGCTTATTAGAGCCAAGTTTAAAACATTTGCTTATAACTGCTTTTCTTTAGTTCGTTTATTTAAATTCTTTTAAATAAGTTTTAAAATATTTAATTCATCTTTAAAACACTTAATTATTTATTTAAAAAATTTATAAAAGGTTTGGGAAAGAATTCTTAAGTTTAAAACCATATTTTAATTTTTATTGAAAACCACCGCAAATAATGCTGTAAATAGCGTTTTTAAAGTTAAATTAATCAAAATAACTTTTCTATTATTTGAAAATTTATTTATAAAACTCTAAAAAATTTAAATCATTTTAAAAGATTTATAAATAAATTTTTTGAAAATTTTAAAACAATTAAAAATATTAAATTTAAAGAAATACCTTTTGAATTTCGAATTGCAAAATTGCGATTTTTTTGAAAACTTGTTTTACTTAAATTTCAAAGCCTACTTATGGAAATCTCATTTTTTTTCTTTTGTTTGAAAATATGGATAAAATAGTTTGAAAAATTCTTATTACAAAGAATTTCAAGCAATATTCCACTTTATATACTCATTTAACTTTTACGGCGTGAAATTCGGACTACCATTACGCGATGCGTCTAGTTTTGACTCGTTTTTCGTTTCTTATTTAAACTTCGCCAAAGTTTTTTTTTCCAGTTTTTATATAACATTATTAAATCATTTTAAACCATTTTCAAAGATTTTTAATGATTCCATACTACTTTTATAATTTTATTCGAAAAGTGGTTTCCTTGTGTAATATCGACGTGTATTTAACGTGAATTGTTCATATATCCAAAAAATAATATTTTAACAACATCCAAACATGATAAACAGTCATTATAAAAAATCATAGAAAAAAATATATATCATCCATTATATAGTATATAGAAACAGAGTTATCACCTTCATTGGATACCATATTGACTAGATTTCGCTATAGTTTCGTTAACTCGAACTAAAACTCCACGAACTCGAGCCCAGAAGCCCTTAGATTGCTCGGCCTTAGTTTTTGTTCTCACGGCTAAGTAAGGAGAGAGTTGGGGGCTCGGCTAGTGGTGGTTAATGATGGTGATCGTGCGTTTTGTGGAGAAAAAGAAGTGGTTTTGAGGTTGTTTTGGGGTGTATATACTATTATATATATAATACAAATTTAATTTCTTTTCGCAAATATTTGCTTCATTATTTTGTTAAGTGGGAAATCCATTAAAAAGCTTTGAAATGTGGAGAAGAAGATGAAGAAAAGTGAAATAAGGTGGGGTATTTGTAGGCAAATTTAGAAAATAAAATATCTCAATAGTAAATAACCTTTTTGCCCTCACCCATCCCATATGTAACGACCCGGAATTTCTTTCATTTGAAATTCGTATATTTAATTGATTTTAGATATTAACAAGTAAAATTTGTAAGTCGAATAAATTTTATTTCGAATATCTAGGTTTAATTGGATAATTAAATCGATAATTTTATATTTGAAATTTCAGAAATAATTGGAAATTGGGTTTAATGTGATTAAAATTGATTTATAAAGTTGTATTAAATCATATTGGAGTTAGGATGATGTTATAAAACCTTTAGAAATTAAAAGTTAATTTGCAGAAATTGAATATTTGAATATTTAAATTGACGGGTAAAAATAGTCATTTTTCAACAGTGTCGGATTTCGACGAAATTAGTTTCATCGGATCCGCAATGTTATATTATTGTATGGTTTCAAATTTTGTGTCAATTGGATTTATGCTTTTTCCAAGGCAAGCTAAAACGCACTGAAATCGGTTTAAGTGAATTTTTAAATTTAAATAGTCGATTTGAAAACCTATCTTTCAAATATGATCGAATTGGCTCCCGATATATATTCCATTGCGTTCGGAATGGGGGTAAAACATTATAAACATCAGGAGGCACGCTTCGTTTGGAGTTCGGAAAAGTTTCAGGTGAATAGTGTTTGAGAATTTTCTATAAAAGCACCTCTATTTTCACATTTTGCAACAAACCCTAACCTTGAACCCTAGCCGCCAGTTAGATAGTTAATGGCCGATACTCATTCACATTCTCCCTCTATTTTCTTTAAATTCACAAATCAATTCGCGAAACTTCCTAAATGAAAGTTGTAGACAACGACGAGATCGACATATCCAACGGTTGAGATCAAGAACGATGAAGCGAATCAATTGCAAGTGGCATTCGAAGTCATGCGTATGGTGCGTGTTTTCCAAGACGAATATAGGGCCGAGTATGGCCGGTCGCTAGGAGTTGGTGCGCGAGGAGGCGAGCTTCGTTGTGGCGTAGTTCGATCGACTTAAAGTTGAGCGGGGGTGGAGCATAATTCACCAGAAAGACGGCGGCCGTAGGTTCTTTTGTAACCTGGGTATCATGATTTAGGGAAGAAGATACGTGCGGCCACGATTTTAGCAAAGGGAAACTAACGGCCAGATTTGATTTAGGTTAAAAAAAAAGAAATTGTAAATTTATATTATATAAATTCGTTCAAACTTTGTAACGTCATATCTTGTTCATACGAGGTCGAAAATTGACGAAACAAATTGCATTGGCTTCATATTGACGAGCACTACGCGATGGAGCTGGATTGGAGTTGATTAGAGCTAGACAAATTTTTGGGTAAAATTAAACGCGCGTTTAACTTTATTTGAAATAAAACACTACGACTGTTATTTGAAGCAATGTGAGAACTTCTCACTTAGTCGAAATTGTTTCGATTTAAATTTTAAATGGTTAGATTTAAAATTGCTTGATTGTGTGATTGAATGATAAATTATTAGCTATTGTATTGAAATAGGCCCTATACGCCGCATATTAAGCGGATGTCATTTATTAAATACATATACCGCGATATTTCACCTTGATGTGGAATCGGTATTATATATGTACTTGGAGTTGATTTTCCCGCATTATAGAGCGGATGAGACCCTATTGCGCCGCATAATAGCGGATACTATTTTATATGAACCCTTGTACCGCGATATTCCTCTTGAAACGGGATTGATATTGTACTAACATCTGTGGATGCAGGGAAACGGGTTGGAGCGATCCAACTGGATTCCTCACCCGTATTGATTTATTTACAGATATTGTGATATATTCTGTTATCATATGATATATGATGTTTTGGATGTCGTGATTGTTATATATAGTGCTGTTGCAGCATTGGGCCTATTTTGGAAAGTTAAAAAATGTTAATGTAACGATTTCGAATTTTAGAGGATTTTTAAGTGATTTTTGAATGTATACGTTTTATTAAATTTTGGAATATGATTTTTGAGAAATATAGTTAAAATGTGATTTTTGAAATGTGGAGTAAATTATTTTATAAAATAGTTTACATTCAGATTATTGAATTTATTATAAAATCTTTATATAAAAGATTTATAAAATTGATATTTATAAATTAAAAATATTGGAAGTATAAAACGTGTGCTTATAAGTATTAAAATGAAGTATAAATGGATTTCATAAGTGAATGAAATTTATAGATTTATAAATTGTGAAGTTATAAAATGAATAGATTTTGTAAAATAAAAGATTTATAAGTAATTAACTTATAATTGGATTTTGGCATTTAAATGAGATTTGAATAAAATTTGTAAATTGGGGGATTTTTTTTTTAGTTGAAGTTTTTATAAAATTTTATATATGTGAATTTATAAACGTTGTTTTATAAATCCGCAATCAATTGAATTTGATAAGTAAATGTGAAAACTTATTAAAGGAGATATATTCATGATTTTGGACAGTGGATACTACTTTAAACTAAAATATGTAAAAGTGCTGAATTTGGTAAACGAAGTATATTCACGATTTAGGACAGTGAATAATATATTAAAGAAATGTTTTAGGAAGTGATCTTTTAAATAGAATTAAAATGATTTAAGGTTGTTTTAAAATGTGTTAAAGATCAAAACCCTATATTTCAACATTCATTTTTGGAATAGACGTTTACGAGAAATAAGGAAATGGTGGACTATAACACTGTTGTTATAGTAAATGATTTTCGAAAGGAAATGTTTTATACAGTATTGGGATTTATATATCTATCTTAATTTCGAATCCCTATACTAGTGGATTTTGAATTGCCGTAACGATGTTTTACGCAACATTCGTTTTGACTCAAATAAATGTGTTTACGAGGATGTTTTCCTTAAAGAATGAAATATATGCTTTATTGTGATTTAAGTATATTGAATATTTTCTAAGTATTGAAAATGAATAGATTTATGAATTACTAATTATTAAATAAGTGTAGAAATGTTTACCAATATGAAGTGAAATGTTATGAGATTTTATCTTTTAAAGATAAATTGAAAGTGAATATTTGAAATCGATTGAGAATCATATATTAATAGATATTTTGGAAATGTGAATTCACCATGGAATTTATAAAGGAAAGGGAGAATTGTTTTAAAAATAAACATTGATTTATTTTTGAAGTGCGAAAACAAATTTACGGATTTGGAACGTAAATTTAAATTAAATCGGTAAGGATTTATTTAATTGGTTTAAATGAACCATTTTGAAATCAAAATGAATAAATATTTGAAAGTTTTTCCGCGTAAGGAAAATAATTTGAAATTTGTTTTCAAAAGTTGTAAAGGTAAACAGTGATTTGAAATTTATTTTCAAATGGTTGAAGTGTGGAAAAATATATCTTGTAAAGATATTTTTGGAAAATAAATAATTGGAAAATTATTTGGAATCTGGTGATGTTGTGAATATCTATTGGTAGTTAAATAACCGACTATCAATATTTACCTTTAAATGGATATTTGTTGTGATTTGCTTGAATTTGAATGCTACACTTATTTTAAAATAAGCATTTGTTATTCGGTTTAGTCGGAAGAGGACCTTTGGGTTATAAATCCCATTTCGAATAGTGATATGTCGTAATGGATAGCATTTGAAGACCGATGTTGAAGACTGGATATTTTCAAAAACGGAAGGATTACCGTCGAATGACTCTGCATCGGATGATCTCCGATATAGAGATTTTATCACCCTTTATGATGGAAAGTCTGGTCGTGATTAGTGAATATCCGGATTGCAAGGGCTTCTTTGGAAGTGCCTTCGGTTCTGTTCGATCCCGAAACGGACTTGTATGGATGTGTGTCTGACGTTACAATTTGAGATGTAAAGATGGTTTCTATCAAATACGTTTCTTTTGGAGGCGGAGAATTTATTCTCTTAGCATAACACCCTTCTCTGAGACGTACGAGCTCAGAGGTTATGTAGTTGATGGTTACTAGTGATATATTCCCAATTTGGTAACGTGGCATGCTGAGTGTTGCTGATCATTTGTTGATCAAAGCGTGGCTTTTATGAAAAGCGTAGCTTTATGGACGAGACTTCATTGGACCTCACACCCCGGTAATGGTCAAAACAGGAAAGATGCGGCATGGTTAATAGGGGATAGAGCCCCCTTAGTGTATGTCATTTCCTTCTGGATAGAGGTGGTATCATGGTATGGAGCCCAGATACTTAACCTATGTTGTTGCTGCAAACTTATTATTTTGTGGTTGTTGGTGAATCCCAGAATTTAGGTCGGTTACGACCGGGGGATGGCATACTCGTGTCAGTTGTTACCCAGCTAGGGGTAACCCGGCCTTATGTTGGCAGAGATCCGGTTAGGTTCTCGGGGCGTCCTTCCAGAGGCGTACCCATGTGGAAATGGGAAATTCCTTGGCCTGACCATTAGTTGGAAATCCAAAGAAACAATACGAGCCCTGTATGGTTTTAGTTGTATAACCTGCCATGGAATGTGGCGGTAACCTGCTATTGAACATGGTAGCTATAGTAGGCATAAGTGCGGAATGCCTATGCTGGCTAAGATTTATATTATACTTTCGAAATGTTTTTCCTGCACTTTGCACTTATAGTAATAATATCAAAGAAAATTTCTCGTATCAAGCATGTTTGACTATCATAAGGAGAAATCTCCTCCGATTCTGCGTTTGCATTGTGTGTGTGTGTGTACGGAAGTTCTTATGGTAGTCTTATTTTCTAAAAATGCATTACGGATCTATTTAAAATATTTCTTTGTTTATTTTAAAAGATATAACTGTTTTTCTCACACTAGTCCCGTGACTGACCTGGAGTTTATTTTTCCCTTCCTAAACTCTAGGTGCCTATCAATTTCCACATAGGCGGTCTAGAGTCAGGTTATCAGGTCATTCTGGAATTAAGGAGTTATTGTGGAGATCAGGAGCAGATTTGGATGGCTTGGCGTATCAACTAGTATATAGTATTTGTTTTCCGCTGTTTGTTGTTGTAAACTCTGATAATGTAATGTAATGTAGTGTAATGTAATAACCGATATAGTTCTTTGTTTTAAATATATTCATTTATCTATTATATGTTGTTCCGCTGCAATTGTGAGATTCTGATATTGTTTCTGTTTTCTTCTTCTATCTTCTTCTTCTACCTTTTTCTTCTTCTTAAACCCTAGGGGTTCGGTTTTCCGGCCTTCGATTGTTTGGCAGTTGATACAGTGGACGTATTAATGTCGATCTTCGTGAGTCGAAAATCGCGTTCCTTACAATGTGGTATCAGAGCTTTTGGTTAAGCGACAACCTTGGCTCTGTTGGTTGTTACTCATTAGAGATAGAGTTAGTAGTACTCTTGAATGAGTGTGAGTGTAATAATAGTTATAAGCGCGTATTTGTTAGTGAATATGAAATCGTTTTGTATTGTGTTGACTTATCGGTCGATTGTTTATAGATTCTGGTCGGTGCAGTCTAGCTAAGAGTATCGATATGGGTTTCTAAACTCTTAAACAAGATAAACCGACATAGTATCATTTTAAATTGGGTAAATGAAATAGTTTTACCTCGATTATATTTCATATATAAAGGAATAATTTTTCAGAATTATTAAAGTGTATATAAATTGATTGCTTAGTTGTTGAAAATGTAAGAATATATGCAAGTTCATTAAAAGATGTTTGAATAATCTAAATTAAAACAATTGTAAAAGAATAAATTGTATAAGCGAAGAATTATAAGTATGGAATTATAATTAATATGATTTACAATTGTGAAATGATCTTATATAAGTAAAGAGAAAATAGTGAAATTATATAGGTAAAAGATTTGTAAATGTGATTTATGAACAAAAAAGAATTTTTTTTTGAAGTATATAAACCACTGAATTCACTACTGTTGCTGGAAAATAATAAGGGTGATGACTGCAGCATCATCGGTATCATTTTCAAGTTTCTATGTGATGGATTCTCTACTATAGTAAATTGAAAATGGAAGTTTGGTTGTGATAAACAAATTTGAAATTAAAATCCAAGTTGTAATTGTTGAATATAAATGGAGTTGGATTTATAAGTGGAAATTTAAGTTAAGTTAAACAAATGATGTTTGAAATGGAATATCACTTAAGTAATGTTGGATGAAGTTGATTTTGGTATCGAAGTAAACTAATAAAGTGAAGTGATGAATATGAACTTGAGTTATATAAATGAAATTCAACTTTATATGGTAAAATGAATTAGCAATTGAATTGAAATAATTGGATTGATTATTAATCAATCAATGTAAATGAATTGATATCGAATAATGAATGTAAGTGTTAATTCATTAAAGCTAATTAAAAGTGATGAACCAATTTGAATGAATGTAAGCAAAGTAAAGAAATTTGGTAATGTTGGATATACATTGTTTGTTAGATGATTGTTAGTTGATTATATATAATTCATTAAGTGTTAACGAAGTTGAATTGATAAAATTGCAAGCTATGTAATTTGATTTGAATGTGGAAGTGAACAAACTTGAATATAAATTAGTGAATGCAGACTAATTGAAATTGAATATGAATGAATGCTAGTAAATCCAATGTTAATGAATCAAATGTGATTTAAATTGGAAAACCAATTCAATGAATATTAATGAGAAGTGAAAGTGTATTGATTTGGTTATGGATGTTAGTTGAATGCTAGTTGGATGATGGTTGAATTTATAGCTTTTGATTGCATTGGCTATATTGACATATGTAGTTGTTGTAGTGATATATGTTATATATTGACATTATTTTCATATAAACATGTTTCTCGTTGTTCTTGAGTGTTTAGTAGGTGTGGATTGCACTTGCTTCGCATTTGGAGCTCGCTTTCACGCTATATTAGCCGTATATGCTCGCTAATAATATATAAGGTACATATCGTACTTTTACACTTTTTTCCCTGCGAGATGCCTCATTACTTTGATGAGATGTATATTTGTGATATATATATTGCCATTTTTTTCGGATCGAGCTGCGCAAAGGAGACTATGGCGAAATTTTCTGAAAATTTAAGGCGTTAGAATATTTTTGAGAAAATTGGAAAATTTTGAAAAGATAACTAAGTATGATTTGAAAACTTAGTAAAGTTATTATAAGAAGTTTAACTATGGATTTTGGGAAAGTTAAACACTCAAATGAATTTGAAATTTAATTTGAACAAATGGTTTTGAAAAGTTAATGGATTATGTAACTTTTTCTTACTTGGTAATTTCGAGGATGTAATTCTTTTAAGGAGGGAAGTTTGTAACGACCCAGAATTTCTGTCATTTGAAATTCGTATATTTTATTGATTTTAAATATTAACAAGTAAAATTTGTAAGTCGAATAAATTTTATTTCGAATATCTAGGTTTAATTGGATAATTAAATCGATAATTTAATATTTGAAATTTCAGAAATAATTGGAAATTGGGTTTAATGTGATTAAAATTGATTTATAAAGTTGTGTTAAATCATATTGGAGTTAGGATGATGTTATAAAACCTTTAGAAATTAAAAGTTAATTTGCAGAAATTGAATAATTTAATATTTAAATTGACGGGTAAAAATAGTCATTTTTCAAACAGTATCGGATTTCGACGAAACCAGTTTCATCGGATCCGCAATGTTATATTATTGTATGGTTTCAAATTTTGTGTCAATCGGATTTATGCTTTTTCCGGGGCAAGCTAAAACGTACTGAAATCGGTTTAACTGAATTTTTAAATTTAAATAGTCGATTTGAAAACCTATCTTTCAAATATGATCGAATTGGCTCCCGATATATATTCCATTGCGTTCGGAATGGGGGTAAAACATTATAAACATCAGGCGGCACGCTTCGTTTGGAGTTCGGAAAAATTTCGGGTGAATAGTGTTTGAGAATTTTCTATAAAATCACCTCTATTTTCACATTTTGCAACAAACCCTAACCTTAAACCCTAGCCGCTAGTTAGATAGTTAATGGCTGATACTCATTCACGTTCTCCCTCTATTTTCTTTAAATCCACAAATCAATTCGCGAAACTTCCTAAATGAAAGTTGTAGACAACGACGAGATCGACATATCTAACGGTTAAGATCAAGAACGATGAAGCGAATCAATTGCAATTGCATTCGAAGTCATGCATATGGTGCTCGTTTTCCAAGACGAATATAGGGTCGAGTATGGCCGGTCACTGGAGTTGGTGCGCGAGGAGGCGAGCTTCGTTGTGGCGTAGTTCGATCGACTTGAAGTTGAGCGGGGGTGGAGCATAATTCACCAGAAAGACGGTGACCGTGGGTTCTTTTGTAACCTGGGTATCATGTTTTGGGGAAGAAGATACGTGCGGCCTTGATTTTAGCAAAGGGAAATTAAGGGCCAGATTTGATTTAGGTTAAAAAAAAATTGTAAATTTATATTATATAAATTCGTTCAAACTTTGTAACGTCATATCTTGTTCATACGAGGTCGAAAATTGACGAAGCAAATTATGTTGGCTTCGTATTGACGAGCACTACGCGATGGAGCTGGATTGGAGTTGATTGGAGGTAGTGAAATTTTTGGGTAAAATTAAACGCGTGTTTAATTGTATTTGAAATAAAACACTGCGACTATTATTTGAAGCAAGGGGAGAACTTCTCACTCAATCAAAATTGTTTCGATTTAAATTTTAAATAGTTAGATTTAAAATTGCTTGATTGTGTGATTGAATGATAGATTATTATCTACTGTATTGAAATAGACCCTATACGCCGCATATTAAGCGGATGTTATTTATTAAACACATATACCACGATATTTTACCTTGATGTGGAATCGGTATTATATATGTACTTGGAGTTGATTTTCCCCCATTATATAGCGGATGAGACCCTATTGCGCCGCATAATAGCGGATAATATTTTATATGAACCCATGTACCACGATATTCCTTCTTGAAACGGGATTGGTATTGTGCTAACATCTGTGGATGCAGGGAAACAGGTTGGAAGGATCCAACTGGATTCATCACCCGTATTGATTTATTTACAGATATTGTGATATATTCTGTTATCATATGATATATGAGGCTTGGATGTCGTGATTGTTATATTTAGTGCTATTGCAGCATTGGGCCTATTTTCGAAAATTAAAAAATGTTAAAGTAACGATTTTGAATTTAAGAGGATTTTTAAGTGATTTTTGAAAGTATACGTTTTATTAAATTTCGGAATTGATTTATTTTAAATAAATAAACATTATAATTTTAATGTTATAAAGTTTATGATTTTTGAGAAATATAGTTAAAATGTGATTTTTGAAGTGCGGATTTAATGATTTTATAAAATAGTTTACATTGAGATTTTTGAATTTACTATAAAAGCTTTATATAAAAAGATTTATAAAATTGATATTTATAAATTAAAAATATTGGAAGTATAAAACGAGTTTTTATAAGTATTAAAATGAAGTATAAATGGATTTCATAAGTGAATGAAATTTATAGATTTATAAATTGTGAATTTATAAAATGAAAAGATTTTGTAAAATAAAAGATTTATAAGTAATTAACTTATAAATTGGATTTTGGCATTTAAATGAGATTTGAATAGAATTTGTAAATTGGGGGATTATTTTAGTTGAAGTTTTTATAAAATTTTATTGATGTGAATTTATAAACGTTGTTTTATAAATCCGCAATCAATTGGATTTGATAAATAAATGTGAAAGCTTATTAAAGGAGATATATTCACGATTTTGGACAGTGGATGGTCCTTTAAACTAAAATATGTAAAAGTGCTGAATTTGGTAAACGAAGTATATTCACGATTTAGGACAGTGAATAATATATTAAAGAAATGTTTTAGGAAGTAATCTTTTAAATAGAATTAAAACGATTTAAAGTTGTTTTAAAATGTGTTAAGGATCGAAACCCTAGATTTCAACATTCATTGTTGGAATAGACGTTTACGAGAAATAAGGAAATGGTGGACTATAACACTGTTGTTATAGTAAATGATTTTCAAAAGGAAATGTTTTATACAGTATTGGGATTTATATATCTATCTTAATTTCGAATCCCTATACTGGTGATTTTGAGTTGTCGTAACGATGTTTCATGCAACATTCGTTTTGACTCAAATAAATATGTTTAAGAGAATGTTTTCCTTAAAGAATGAAATATATACTTAATTGTGATTTAAGTATATTGAATATTTTCTAAGTATTGAAAATAAATAGATTTATGAATTACTTATTATTAAACAAGTATGGAAATGTTTCCAATATGAAGTGAAATGTTTTGAGATTTTATCTTTTAAAGATAAATTGAAAGTGAATATTTGCAATCGATTGAGAATCGTATTAGTAGATATTTTGTAAATGTGAATTCACCATGGAATTTATGAAGGAAAGGGAGAATTGTTTTAAAAATAAACATTGATTTATTTTTGAAGTGTGGAAATAAATTTACGGATTTGGAACGTAAATTTGAAGTAAATCGGTAAGGATTTATTTAATTGGTTTAAATGAACCATTTTGAAATCAAAATGAATAAATATTTGGAAGTGTTTCCGCGTAAGGAAAATGATTTGAAATTTGTTTTCAAAAGTTGTAAAGGTGAAAAGTGATTTGAAATTTATTTTCAAATGGTTGAAGTGTGGAAAAATATATCTTGTAAAGATATTTTTGGAAAATAAATAATTGGGAAATTATTTGGAATCTGGTGATGTTGTGCATATCTTATTGATAGTTAAATAACCGACTATCAATATTTACCTTTAAATGGGTATGTGTTGTGATTTGCTTGAATTTGAATGCTACTCTTATTTTAAAATAAGCGCTCGTTATTCGGTTTAGCCGGGAGAGGACCTTTGGGTCAAAAATCCCACTCTGAATAGTGATATGTCGTAACGGATAGCATTTGAAGACCGGTGTTGAAGACCGGATATTTTCGAAAACGGAAGGATTACCGTTGAATGACTCTGCATCAGCTGATCTCCGATATAGAGATTTTATCACCCTTTGTGATGGAAAGTCCGGTCGTGATTAGTGAATATCCGGATTACATGGGCTTCTTTGGAAGTGCCTTCGATTATGTTCGATCTCGGAATGGACTTGTATGGATGTGTGTCTGACGTTACAATTTGAGATTTAAAGCTGGTTTCTATCAAATACGTTTCAGTTGGTGGCGGAGAATTTATTCTCTTAGCTTAACACCTTCTCTGAGACTTACGAGCTCAGAGGTTATGTAGTTAATGGTTACTAGTGATATATTCCCAATTTGGTAACGTGGCATGCTGAGTGCTGCTGATCATTTGTTGATAAAAGCGTGGCTTTTATGAAAAGCGTAGCTTTGTGGACGAGACTTCGTCGGACCTCACATCCCGGTAATGGTCAAAACAGGAAAGATGCGGCATGGTTATCAGGGGATAACACCCCCTTAGTGTATGTCATTTCCTTCTGGATAGAGGTGGTATCATGGTATGGATCCCAGATACTTAACCTATGTTGTTGCTGCAAACTTATTATTTTGTGGTTGTTGGTCAATCCCGAGATTTAGGTCTGTTACCACCGGGGGATGGCATACTCGTGTCAGTTGTTACCCAGCTAGGGATAACCCGGCCTTGTGTTGGCAGAGATCCGGTTAGGTTCTCGGGGCGTCCTTCCAGAGGCGTACCCATGTGGCAATGGGAAGTTCCTTGGTCTGGCCATTTGTTGGAAATCCAAAAAAACAATACGAGCCCTGTACGGTTTTAGTTGTATAACCTGCCACGGAATGTGGCGATAACCTGCTATTGAACATGGTAGCTATAGTAGGCATAAGTGTGGAATGCCTATGTTGGCTAAGATTTATATTATACTTTTGAAATGTTTTTCCTGCATTTTGCACTTATAGTAATAATATCAAAGAAAATTTCTCGTATCAAGCATGTTTGACTGTCATACGGAGAAATCTCCTCCAATTCTGCGTTTGCATTGTATGTGTGTCCGGGAGGCCTTATGGTAGTCTCATTTTCTAAAAAAGCATTGCGGATCTATTTAAAATATTTCTTTGTTTATTTTAAAAGATATAACTGTTTTAAGTTCTCACACCAATCCCATGACTGACCTGGAGTTTATTTTTCCCTTCCTAAACTCTGGGTGCCCATAAATTTCCACACGGGCAGTCTAGAGTCAGGTTATCAGGTCATTCTGGAATTCAGGAGTTGCTGTGGAGATCATGAGCAGATCTGGATGGCTTGGCGTATCAACTAGTATATAGTATTTCTTTTCCGTTGTTTGTTGTTGTAAACTCTGATGATGTAATGTAATGTGATGTAATGTAATAACTGATATAGTTCTTTGTTTCAGAGATATTCATTTATCTATTATATGTTGTTCCGCTGTGATTGTGAGATTCTGATATTGTTTCTGTTTTCTTCTTCTATCTTCTTCTTCTTCTACCTTTTTCTTCTTCTTAAACCCTAAGGGTTCGGTTTTCCGGCCTTCGATTGTTTGGCAATTGATACAGTGGACGTATTAATGTCGATCTTCGTGAGTCAAAAATCGCGTTCCTTACAATCCTTCCCTCCTGGGCGCACGACAGCCACCCCATCCCTTTCCTTAGTCATATGATGGTGAAGTGTAGGTGATGGTGGTGATGATGGTGTAGGGTGGTGATGTGATGTGGTGTAAGGTTGATTTGATGTTTGCTTTTAAAAGTAATAATTACTTTAGATTTTTATTCCTTTACCTTATGTAAATATATAATTACTATTAGATTGTGTATATGCATATATTGTGTGTGTGCATTTCACAAAGGTGTACAAGTCATCTAAACAACGTTGTATAACTTGTATACATTAAACCGTTACGAATTCGGATTCCGATCATCGGTCATATTTTCATTTACTAACGTATATATATTGTAAAAAGAGTTAGAAAATTATTTCCTTATTATTTCCCATGAATTAAAATAATCGTATTTGATTTATAAAACAAAATAAATCAATATTAAACAATTATTTACAAAAAGTGTTACTATATCAATAAACATATATCGAAGTTCCTTATAATTTCAAGTCTTATTTATAAATTTACAAAAATATCGTATTTGATTTATTATCACTTTAAAACTATTATGAATGAATTATTTATCATTTTAAAACTATTATTTGAGTATTTATAATAATCACTAAACCATTAAACCTCTATTTAAAATCATAAATTAATTCTTATATATACTAACATCACTACTGATGTCATTAATCAATTGAATCTTTGTTAATATATTTTTAAACAAGTTTACCATTTTTATTAATGGCTTAAACCATTATTATTGGGGTTACAAATCCTTATATTTGAATATTTCAAAAATAATCTTAATTTATTAAGGTGATGAATTTGTGGGTCGTTACACCTAGCATATGCCTTCAAAATCAAAGTTTTCACAAAAATCTGTCTCAGTTTTCAGATTTGTACGTACTTGAAAAATAAAATCCCAAAATATTTAGATGCACATTTTTCCTTTGAAATAAAAATTTAAACAAAAAATCTTAAAAAATAATTTAAGAGTCAAAAACAACTAAAAGGCAAAACAATTATTTCAAAATGGAAGTTTTCAAATTAAAGGGATTTTTTTAAAATATCTTCCTTCTCAAAAAAATTGATAAATTAAGCCACAATTTGAGCATAGTTGGAAGTCGGTTATGCGCTAGACGTATAAACCAAATTTCAAATTCTACAACTAACCTTTACCCAAAAACTTGACATTCTATTTAAAAATGTCACCACATCAATTATTCTGAAAAATTTAGCTTTTAAGAAACATAAGTAATGATCTGCGATATCAAAACAATCTTTGTCATGTCCTTTGCTAAAATTTCAAACTATTCTAAACTTCCAGTCTTATATTGCATTTACTGCTAGTTAAGTACCTTTATGAGATTCTCATATTTATATTGCTTCTCTACTATGCATATATATGTAAGCGGTTCGTATATCTAGAAACAATAGAATGGAAAATGAATATAACATCATGTATGCCTTTTATAACAGACAACTAACAGTTTACAACCCAACATACCTAAAAGAAAAGAACAAATGCTGGAAGGGAAAAGACAACAACATCATGAATCCTAAAATAATGCCTACAGATTACAAGATGCCTTGCTTTGCGGCAGGAGCTTGATCCATTACTGCGATCCTTGAATGTTAGTAGCATGGCGGCTATATACCCAAATCTTATGCCCTTAGCACTATTGGTGTTGCTGATGACTTCAGAATTGCCATCTTCCTAAGGAAGGATCTAATGACGGTAGAAGGTACCTTCTACTAAACTGCCTCCCCATGAAGGTTCATCGTATTACCTAAAGACAAGAGTGGATAGGTGAAAATACTTAAAGTGACACCGTGGAGTGCTAATCCTTGATCAACAAATTGAATCAAAAGGGTGCAAGTCCAGTTGATGGCTATGTCGCCAATACTAGCATAGGTGGTCTTCCACACCATGGGATAAATCCGGTTATAACTTCCCATCTTAGAGATGACGTTATGCTAAACAGTGCACATAATCGGACGGGCAGTTAGATGTAGATTATCCATTTTTCAAACACTGACATCTTGGGAAAAAATCTATTGCAAAAACTTTGAGCTGGTCGCTTCAAAACCATCCAATCCACATCCCTCGGGTGGACCTTCATAATCTTAGCGAAATCATCATCAGTTAGCTCAATTAAGATACTATTTACCTTCGAACGAATCAAATTATTGCCTCCATCGAAATTCTATGTAAACAGGACATCGAACAAGAAGATGCAGCATGGGTAACATTCCTGCCCAAAAGTCTCGAAGCAAAGGATTGGTGCAAATCCTACCGCGACTAATAGCTCTTCCAACCTAAAAACCGCGAAGCATTCTGCTTATTCCAGTCCAGCAAGTGGCCTCTTGAGGGTTGAGACCATAATGGTGCGAGGAAAAACTGGTAGTGCCCAAAGGTGCCTTGGGCTAAGAAGTGGTTGGAGGGAGGAAATATGTTTAGATCTAGAGTGCTGGTAGGGCGAGACCAAACATGCAAAACCAGCACAAGGGGAAGGCAGACTATTATTCTTACGAAAAAATGGCATAACCTAAGGGAGGAATGAAAGAAAGTGACTGATACTTAGATAAGGAAGAGGATGAAGATTGGGTTCGGGTTGTTGAGGAAGGAGGAATGAAAGAAGGCAACTGGGGGAATTCGATCGCTACTTTAATAGTCCCGTTCCAGGTTCAAGTTGTGCCAGAACTCGTTAACTGGTAGACCTATCTAGGTTTACCACTAGGTGGTCAACCGCTAGACGGGCTTTATGCATTAATTGAACCTAGACCCAATTAGGGCGGATTAAATTATAATAATCATTTCACGCCGTCTCCTTCAATTCAACATGATCCGAAAAATCCCTATCCTCATTAAGGTGGTGTCAAAGCATATCGCCTAATTCATAACCATGCTCTAGAAATTCATAGTAGTCCCAAACAAATAGTTGCGACCAACAACAATTCCAAAAGCCCGAAAATAATTCAGCTGCTATTTCATGCTTACTTCGCATGAAAATATTTATTTCAATAGCTGGTGGGTACAACACTTCAAACTATATACCCCAATAAAATTGAACGTCATTCCTATTTTGTCCATACCTTAAAGAGAGAAAATATAAAAACCTCGATTTTATAAACCAAGAATCACTAAGCTAAATATATGCTCCTTTATACTTGCTTCTAAATAACAGAAAACAATTCTTACCAAAACTTCCCTCAAAAGTCAAACTTATATATATTAATATTTCAGGATTTCCAAAAACCTTTTTTTAAAACACAAATTTCCCAAATTGGAAAATTATTTCCTTGCCGAAAATAATAATCAAGCCTATACTGATATATATATATATAAAGGTTTAAAGAATTAATCTTTTATAAAACAAAAATTTCTTAACACAACCAATATAATGTTATACTTGTTTTTTTGAAAATTAAAATTTCAAAACTGTCCCAAAATAAAATTTCCAAAATAAATCTTTGAGAAAGAAATCCTTTGAAAATCTTTTTCCAAAATCTAAGGCATTTCTAAAATATACTTTATAAAAATTATCTTACAGGTTTTAGACTAAGGAAATGACATTAATTATTCAAATAAAAATCTGGTTCACCATCCAAGAGGTGATCAATGAATGCGCCCTAGACAATTATGGCATACAAACTCAAATTTTCCATCCATCTGGAATAATTGTGTGTCTCTGACTGGAACACAAAATCCAAAATCCAAAATCTCAAGGTAGCTAAAATCTCAACCATCAAGTCGAAGACCTCCAGTCTCCAGGATTCAGCCATATGTCGTACTCATGCTCGTCGTTAATAGTGCTTTACGCATCGCCAGCACTCCATGAGGTACTTCAAAGTCAGCATGGAAATCCTAGCCCCATAGTTTCTTTGCCTATTCCTTCGGAGTGGAACTACAACAACTTCTATAGTCGAAACTCTTAGAATCTAGCATTAAAATATAATATTACTTGATATAAAATTACGAAGGTATTCTGTTAATTTATCCTTATTCCTCTTATCTACTAACCTAGATTCTGATACTAAATGTAACAGCTTGCACCTTAAAGGGCCCAAATTTTAACAGAAATCGAAACCTAAGTCCATCAAAGCATGGATCGTTGGCTTTGATACCTACAGATAAGCATGAGCATTATCAAAGACTAATAGAAATCTTAACTCACAACAGAAACGAGAATAGAATAAGAACACTAACTATGACTACTACCTTGGAATTAATGGTATTCATTGGATAGCAAATTGTCACATCAGCATTGAGCATGAGAGAAGAAGACTTTTCCAACAACAAAGCACATCCAGCTCTAGTGATCTATTCCGTTAAATTTATCACGTGGGCTGTAATGAGGGAGGGTCAGAATAACATTCTGGTGACAAAAAATATAAACCGCCCATATCATAAACTTATACTGATTGGTTTCCATTTAATAGTTATGTCCATTAAGGTTAGCAATTCTAATCTAACTTTGCATTGCATACACGATTACTTACTTACCCCTTCCCGAGGTACGAAATACTAATGAAGCCTTATCAACCACCCAATACTTTCAAACTCATTTAGCATTTAATACTTCTAAATATGAAGCGAGATTGTATAATACTTTTAAAGGAGAAATACGTAGACTCTGCCTTAGGCCACGTCATTTAAGACCTATTCCCAAGGTGGTTTCCTAACAATTTTGTCAATGGGCAGTGGGTCTTATCTACAAGAACTCTAACAACTATTTTAGGCTTCTAATATTTAAGGTCCATCTATTACCTCATTTATCGCCGATAAAATCATAGTCGTGTAATAAACAATACCCAAGCCAAATGGTACTATTGTTATTATGGCCTTAGCAATGTAAGAGACTGCACCCAAGCCACTTAATGCTTCCAAGTGGAAAATAGGATAACTTTGAACATTTAAGAGCTTAATTAAGGTAGACCCCATTATTTAAGACCTATTTCCAAAAGCGTGCCCCTCAATGGTACTATCTAGCCTTCATTGTTTGGAAATCTCATTGGACGACTTAATACTTCCTTTATAGTAAAGAGGAGGACCCTATAGTCACTTAAGATGCCAGACCTAGAGTGAACCCTTCCCGAGACATCCATTATCACTCTTTAATTATAAATATAGCACCTCATTATATTACTTCTTTCGGTAGGGAGGCGAACCCTTTAGCAACTTAAGACCTCAAAGCTGAAGTAAATCCTTCATAGAGACATCCTTATTTATTTATTTGGAATATCACTATGTTACTTAATACTTCCATTTTGGAAGGAGGCAGACCCTTCAGCCACTTAAGACCTTAAACCAAAAGTGAACTCCTATGGATATATCCCTCACCGCTCCTAGTTTCAAATTTGAACCATTTAATACTTTTCAATTAAGAAAGCATGCCCATTAGTAGTAACCACCCCCAACAGTTGGTAACCTCAAAGTAAAGATGGTCTTCCATTAAGCGACTCTACTAACCGTGCATCACTAACCTACTAAGTCCAATTAACTTTCCTTCGTCTTTATTTATATTATTTTAGGCAGGCATCGGACTTAACTTACCAATCCCTTTTTCATTTATGGCAATGGAATTTACGGCTTACTAATTCCATTTGCAATAAGATTTACCTTAAATATTTGTCTACCCATAAATCCCCGTTTAATGCTCATAAATGTCAATTTGTTCATAAAATCCTAACAGACATTTCCTAAGACATTTATGCAAGAATACTAATTTCAAATTAGTAACTTTTATATCTATTCCATTTTTATCGGTCTAATTAATCCATTTACCCTATCAAATTATTGCAACTCCCATATTTATTACCATTTATTGGAGTACAACCTTTTAAATTCTTTTCCCATTAGTTAATTATCAAAAATGCAAATATTACATGCAAGCATTGTTATTAGCATTTTATTTAATTATATAAGTGCAGTAATTACGTATAAATATTTACTTTAATCAAATATGTTCTAGTTATATATCTTCATTAGAATATACTTTTCCATGTTAAATTGTTAGAATCATATACAAAAAGATTATCTGCTATAATTTCCATAGATTAATCCAACACAAAAGATTTAAATTTAAATATAAAAGATTACATCATTTGAAATTACAAGGAACAATCGTTTACTTTTATTACTAAAATAGACGGCATAAACTATAATGTATTCATACTTCGAAGTGGAAAAAAGGCAGATTATGGTCATTTAAGACCTTAATTAAATAAGATCTCATCATTTAAGACCTATTTCCAATAGCATGCTCCTCAATGGTACTATCTAGCCATCATTGCTTGTAAATCTCACTAGGCTACTTAATACTTATTTTATAGGAAAGAAGGGTACCTTACAGTCAATTAAGACCACAAACCTGAAGCGAACGCTTCCCAATATATCTGCTATCACTCTTTAATTATAAATATGACATCTCATTAGGTTACTTCTTCCGGTAGGGAGGAAGACCCTTTAGCCACTTAAGACCTCAACACTAAAATAAACCCATTTTAGAGACATTCTTATTTATTTATTTGGAATCTCACTAGGTTACTTAATACTTCCATTTAGGAGAGTGGTAAACCCTTCAGCCACTTAAGACCTCAAACCAGAAGCGAAACTCTTTGGAGATATCCCTCGCTGCTCCTAATTCCATATTTGGACCATTTAATAATTTCCAATTTAGAAAGCAAGCTCAATCCCTCACGTCGTCATGGGTCCTAAGATTAGTGATATCTCACATTAGTTGTAAGTACACTAGATTGTTGGTAGCCTCAAAGTGAAGGGGAGTCTTCCATCGTGTGACTCTGCTGATCTTGCATCCTTAAGCTGCTAATTCCAATTAACTATTCTAAGTCATTATTTATATTATCTTAGGCAGACAATGGACTTAGCTTACTAATTCACATTTTATTTAAGGCAACAAGATTTACCTTAAACATTTATCTATCCATAAATTCCAGCTTGATGCTCGTAAATGCCAGTTTGTCCATAAAATCATAATCGACATTTCCTAAGACATTTATGCTTCAAATTAGTAACATTTTACATCTATTCCATTTTTATTATTCCCAGTAATCCATTTACTCTATCAAATTATTGCAGTTTCCCTTATTTATTATCATTTATTGGAGTTACAACCTTTAAAATTCTTTTCACATTACTTAAACACAAATGTTACATGTAAATGTCATTATTAGCTTTTTATTTAATTATTATAAGTGTAGTTATTACGTACAAATATTTGTTTTTATCAAATATGTTCTAATTATATACCTTTACTAAAATATACTTTCCATATTAAATTGTTGGAATCATATCTTAAATATTATTCGCTATAATTTCCATAAATTAGTCCAATATAAAAGAATTAACTTTAAAATATAAAAGATTACATTGTTTGAAATTATAAAGAATAATCATTTCTTTTTATTTCTGAAGTAGGCAGTGTAAACTACAATGAATTCATACTTTACGCATTCCTTTCTATTTCTATTTGCATCTGATTCTTGTTAGATCAAATGCTATATTTTTTAAAAGGGAAAGAAATCAAACTAATTTACAAATATTAAACGAATCTAATTCCAACAATTCCAAACGTAGAAAAGTTTAAAATTTCAATAAGATTAGGGTAATAATCCAAATTTATAACATTATTATAAAATCTATTAATTTTGATCTAGGATAAATTTCATTTAAATCAATTTTCTAAACTCATACCTTTGAGACTGATTTTCAGATCAGGTTGTATAAAATGCTAGATCAATTCATAAATAAGAATATGTACGCGATATTATTATATTCAAATCATATTCAATTTGTTTCCTACAACTCATATACAATTATCCAATTAAACATAAAAAGAAAATAAATACCAACGGGATAATTTTCTTATTATAAAAATCTATAAAATTTCCCACTCGCCTTTTAAAAGCGATCCAAATCTCTAGATCTGAAGTATAACCTTTGATTCATCTCCAATTCCTTTTTAATCTAAGACATATGTATAAAAGGATATATACATATATTAGAATCACAGTTCTGAGAAGAGTTTTGGGATTGGAAGAAAAAATAGACACAAATATTTATAAATATATATAAATTACCTCAAATACACATGTGGTTGATTCTCTCCTTTTTTTCCCTTTTATTAGATTTCTACACTTCTCTGATTTGTAGTAATATAGATACAAATATATTATCTTTATAACTTAGAAAGAAAGTGAAGAAAAAGAAATGGCAGAGCTTTGCTACTGCCTCCATAAAATATGAGAAGAGAAGGGAGGGTTAGGCTTGAATTTATAACCACTAGAATCAACCAGAATTATTCGATTTAACATATTAAATCGAGGCTGTATATGGCCTAACTTTACTAGAGCTACCATGCATGAAAGGGTCAACCGCCCTTGGTTGACTGCTCGACTAATTAATTAAAAACGTTAACTTTTCTTATTTATTTATTTATTTTCATTTCAAATTCATTTTTCGTCTGTAACTTCTTCGTTTGGACTCCGATCTCAAAACTACAGATATGAAAGTTGCTCAGAATTTCGTCATGAACACATCGATGCAAGTTTCATGGTAAAATTTCATCGTTTGTGCAAACTCCACTTTTGGAGCCCAATTAAATAACTAACTAACTAAATAACTAATGCCAAATTACGGGGTATTATAGTTCATATTCAACATACTCTTGCAACTCTCATTTAGTTATGCAGTACTCCATGATTCTTGACCATGCTCTATAATTATTAGTAGTATGTCCATTTTCATGTTAACAGCAGTATTCAACTCCTTCATGTTTTTCTCCCCTTTTTGCACTTTTCTCAGGGTTCTGATAGTCCAGTATTTCCTTGGTAAGAAAATATTGTTTTTCTTAGGAAACATGAAGGGGAGTGACTATTTTGTTTTTTGGCCTATTAACAATGTGGTGTCCTTTCTCATTTTGGTATATCTTTTATGGGTTTATAACTTCTCTTTGATTTCATTTGATTTTTCTTTTCATTGTTTGAATACCTCTTTCTTTCCTTTAAGGTAAGAGCAAATAATGTTCTTTCATTTCTAAGTAAATTTGTCAAAATCACAGTTTAGTTTTGTTTTAAGTATTATTCCTTTAACTTGTGAATGAAAACTTCGTCTTTCTCGAGCAAAGGGTCAACTCTTAACCTAATATTTCTCTTATATCCTCATATTAGCTCTTCTCCATATTGTTCGTTTGCTAAGGTAGAAAATAGTTTTCCCCTATATGAAATAGATCAAAACTCCATCTACTTGGGCTATAATGGAAACTCTTTTCTTTTCCTCTAAAGTTGAAAGGGCTAGATTCGTTTAATTTAATTCTTGCTCCTTACTAAATTGTAGGACATTTCATAGATAGGTTGAAATGTTCAAGCGAGGTTTTGAAGATCCCTGTGGAGACTTAATCACCATGGTCAAGATTTGGATGAGATGGATTCCATTCTATTCAAAGGTGGCCCTAAATTTAACTCTCAATGCAAAATTATATGTTGATTCAAGGTGAGAAAGAAAAGAAAATAAAAGGAGAGCCTTTGCTGCAACTTGGGATGATGAAGAAAGAGAAGAGAGCACTGGAAGCGATGAAGTAGAAGAGAATCTGTGTTTGATATGACATTTAACTCATGATGTCAGTGATGATGACTCCAGTGAGGTATTAAATTATACATATAAATATTTGCGCTTAACGTGTTATGAACTTACTGGAACAATTGATAGTCTCAATCTTTAAGAACAAAAAATTGAAGTCTGAAAAAGCCGAGATACTTAGCATAAATGATAAGTTGGAAACCAAAATTGAAAAAATTAAAGAAGCTCTGAAGATTGAGTGTGAAAGCTGTCAATCTTTTAAAAAGGAGTTGGATGAATATAAGATGAACCTTGAAAATCTCAAAGATGAGATATTGATTTTGAAGAAAGATAATGATACAAAGAGGGAAAATTTAATCAACAAATGCACTATGCTTGTAGAAGAGAACGCGTCGCTTAAATCCAAAGTCCAAACCCTTGAATCAAACTTTAGTAAATTTGCTAGAGTAGAAAGTTCATTAAATATGCTTTTGGAAAATCAACTATACACGAACAACAGAAAAGGACTTGGTTTTGGTAAATCACAAACACAATAGAGAAAGCATAATTGACAATGCACGAGGTAGAAGCGTATTTCTAATATGCCAGTTTTGTGGTAAAATTGGACATAGTGTTGAAAAATGTTGTATAGGAGCAAGTACAAAATGGTTAGACAAATTTAAGTTTTTAAAGGTACTCTTGATAATTTTAGTAGGAATTGGAACAAGTGCAAAGATGTTAGACAAATTTGGGTCCTAAAGGCTTCTTTTATAATTTTGGATTGATAAGCTCTTGTATCTCAAATGCTAATAGACCTATGAAGTTTTCTACATCTTCTTTTTCTCTCCATATGTAGACATGTTGATAGGCTAAGGAGAAACTTCGACGGAGGTCGATTTCAAGTTGTTTTATATGTTTGATGAGCAATTATTATAATGTTTCTTAGTCTAGGAAAATGGATTGGAAATCCACTAACTTTGGATGAAAATGATGGATATATATGCAACTTCAAAGGTGATATTGGTGAGAATTCAAACGTTGGAGCCGAATTTATTTGATATTGTGGAGTACGTAGTGCGTTTGTTTGATGATTCTTGATTTTCATGCTTGATGTTGATGATGAGAGCTCATAAATTCTGTTGAGATATCATTGTACACAACTAGGCAAGTAGAGAGTAGTACATTATTCACCACCATTAACAACCCAGATAACAAATGGTACAGTGAAATCATAATTTTTTTCTTCTAGACGGAATATCTGGTATGACTACTAACCCTTGGGATTTCTCTATTTTGATTTTTTATATAGTTGTCTCATGGATCGATTGATATTTTACACAACTTTTTCTTCAAGCACATATGGAAAGGTTGCATTTTGTTTTCCATTTTGTTTTATTTTTTATTAAAAAATGTTTTATTTTCTTCTTAGATTATTTTTCATTTTTCTAAAAAAAATTGAAAATCGAAAAAATATGTTCTTGCTTTCTTAGGATTTTTTAATTTCGCTCTCCATTTGTATTCATAGTGTGAATATTTGAATATGATCCTTTTTAGCTAGATCTTTGACATGAATTTTTGGATGAAAAACTTATTTTGATATAAGAGCCTTGACTCGAGAATTCTTTGACTTGAATATGTAACACAAAATCTTATGAGATGAGCTTTTTCACTTACATGATTTTTGATAATTTTTTTAATTGAAAATTTTGAACTTTGTGATGCACTTCTTAAAATGGGTTGTTGATATTCAAAATTTGAGATGATTGGTGAAGAAAACTTTTTTTTCTTGTGATGAAATCTTTTGAGATGAACCATTGCTTTTTTTGATATATTAGTGTGTGTACCCATAGAACATGTGCTCCTCTTTACACAAATTATTGTAAAATCAATTCATATTGCATGTTCAAGGATGGAAGATAAAACTGAAAATATCTTTTTGAGACATTCTATGATAACCCGGGTTTTGGAACATCTATAATTGATAATATAATTGGATTAATTAATAGAAATACTGAATTTTAGATTGAACAAATGAATCTGATCAAATAAATATTTATATTTGTAATTGTGTTGTATATATATAGATTTTAAATAAAATTATTATATACAAATCGAATTTGTGTTTGTTTAAATGTATGTATATATCAAATTGATTTTCAAATTGAATTTGAATTTGGATATTTAAATTTGAAATTCAAAAGATATATATATATCTTAAATTATACTTTGGTTTTAAAATGTATTTTTATTTAATTTTATTTAGAACATAAGTTGTTTTATATTATTCTTTTAAAAAAAATTATTTATATAAATTAAAATATGTATTTATAAATTAGAAAGTTAATTAAAAAAGCTTTATAAAACATTTTAAAATTTATTCATGCATGTAAGTTACAAGTGTTGACTTATTAAACTCTCTTAATAATATGTGTTAATCAAATAGATAAAGTAAGAGACAAGTGTCAAATTCTTATTTTAATTTTCTTTTATTTTTAATAAACCTAATTTAAACATATATAAACATATACTCTGCTCTTCATTCTTTTTTTATATATCTTCCCACTTTCAAAATAAAGAAACAAGCCATCAGATCTGAGGCAAATTTTTGTATTATAATGCAAGGTGAGTAACTATGGAAGTTCTGATATATTTTAAGGTTGCATGTGATATTTTTGTATTATAATGTGAACCATGCTATGCATAATGTTTTAAAATGATTATAATTATATATGTGTGTTAATAATTACATACACGACGAAATATGGAAAGTAAATCTCTGTTCAAAACTGAAACAGTGAATAAATTTAAAATTTAACAATATAAACTTAGTTTAGGTCGTAAATGTTTGATGGAAAAACTAATGAATGTTAGCCTAAATGTTTGCATGCTAAATTTAAGATGAATAAATGTAAATATGTATATATATACATGTGTGAATGATGGCATAACAGTATATATTTATCCTCTGTTCAACTCTACAACTGTGAGAAATCAGAACTTAAATCTGTTTTTAAACTCTGTTGCATGCTATAATTGTGAAGTAAATTTGTGATAAAGGGTTTGCATGTGGTCAATGTTGAGTAAGTTCTGATATGTCTTAATGGGAATAAATATGTATATTCATATGTGACTGTTGTGTACATAGAGATATATATATATATATATCTCTGTTTATATAATAACAGAATTTGAACCTGTTCTAGGAAAAAAATCAGATCATCACATCTATTTTAATTTAAAATTTGATTTTTAAACGGGAAGTGATTATAATGATGTAATGCCAATTTTAAAAATAATTGCAATGATATTTATTTAATAAATATTTTAAAAATTGGGCATTTACAGTAATGAACATAAATGTGTCAAAAATCAGATGTCTTAAATTCATGAATTGAATCCATAATTAGGTTTGTGGTAGCAAATATTGAATTTAGGAATTTAAAACATAATTTTTAGGCAAGTTTTCGGTGAGTTATCTCGAGATGAACGGGACTTGGGGATTTGTAGAATTTCGATGATCGGCGTGATCGAGTTGGATGACGTTTGGTCTGGAGGTGGCCAATGTGGTGAGGTACTCTGGAAAATTGGAGGTGGATTTTTCTGGTGACAATAGCGGCGAGGAGAAGTCGAAATAGGGTTTCGGAGTGAAGTTTTGTGGTGTGGGTTGCTAAGATAATCTCATCGAAAATTGTGATTTGGTCTCGATCGCGAGGGTTACGATCACGTAGTGATATTGTAAAGTTGCTCTGGAATGAGTGCGGTAGGTTTTAATCGACGAGATCGACGACGTTGAGAAGCTTTGGTCGATCAGAGATTTGTCGTAGTTGGTTGAGAATGCCAATTTTCGAATGACTGTGAAAATTGGGGATCTGGATCGTCGAGGAGGATGATGAGGTAGTTGTCGACTTGTCGGCGTCAGCATCGATGGTCGTAGCATCATTGATGTACTGTGCATGTGCACGCGGTTTCTTAGGTATATGGGTTTTGTTGGAATTAAAGTCCAGGAAGAAGAAGAAGGGGTGGGAATGGGGTCTGCTCCGGTGCATGCTCGAGGTGGTGTGGGGATTGTCTCTAAGTGAAGTGATACGTGAGTAATGCGGTGTTTGACTCGAGAACTTTGTATTGTGGCTTGGGTATTTCCTTAAGCAATCGGGTTTGTTTGATTTGTAAGGTCAAAAACAAAGAAATTATAACCAGTTTCAAAGAAATTAGAAACGAACAAGTTTTCAAAGCCAGTACCAAACAGATTTCAAAAAAAATGTGTGTGTGTGTGTGTGTGTGTGTGTGTGTGTGTAAGTATATTAAAATTTTAATAATGAGGTGTTCTTGATTGAATAAATTTTCAAAGTCTTTGATTTCAAATAAGTTGATTTATGAAGATAAGAAATTAATTAAAGTAGGTGGTTTATCTTAATTATTTAAAATTGTACAGATTGATTATAATTTATTTAGGTAATTAATGAGTGTTAATTACTGATTGTAATTAATTTAAGAACAGTTAATAATGTATTTACCTAAAGATAATTAACTAATAAAAGTAATTAATGGTTAACTGATTTAACTTAAGTGATTATGGGATAATTACTAGATGGAAATAATTAAGAAATTATTAATTACTCAAATGATAATTACCTAAAAAATTAAGGATTAATCCGTTGTGGATAAATAAATTAATAATTAAAGGTTAATTAATTGAGGATAATTAACTAACCAATGGGACAATTACTTAATGAAAGTAATTAATTTAATGTAAATTACTTAGGAAAAGTAATTAAGGATTAATTACTTGGTGTAATTAACTAAAGAATTAATATAATTAATTAAGGAGTTAATTAGTTAAGGTAAATAATTATAGGATAGTTAATTACTGTTTATGATTGAGGCTGATTAATGGAAGTAATTAATTAAGGATCATTAATTAATTAATGTAATTAATTAAAGGTTAATTACTGAAATTGTTTGAGGATAATTATTTTGTGTAATTATTTAAAGGATGATTACTTTATGTAATTGAGGATGATTAATTAAGATGGATAATTAAAAGATGATTAGTTAATTGATTTATAATTAATTAATTGTTTAAGTAATGGTAATCTAAGTGATTAAAGATTTGTAATTAATTTAATTAAGGATTAGTGATAAATTAAATTAATTTTGGAGATGATCCATCTTGCTTTTGAATGGTTGAATGATGATTAAATACCTTGAATTGATTGATATCTCTGATATGAAATGTTTTGTGATATGATATGATTGGGTGTACAGTGATAATGTGGTTATTTATGATGAAATGCTGTGTAAAGTGACATCCTGTGTTTAAAAAGCAAATTACACTTGAATGACTTGGGATAAGATGACATTGGATTCGAAGAGACCAGAGTCGGGTATTAGTTAATATCTGAAACCACTTCGATTCTTTATAGATTGATATGTGAAATCTATATACTGAAATGAAAATGATTTAAGTGAATTGGACCATTTAATCTAAGTTTTGGTACTTAGAAAGTTGATGTGTGATGTAAGTGATGTCTATAACGACTTATGAACTTGTATATTGATACAAGTTACCCGGGTTTATTTAAGTTGTATGCTGATGTTTTCCATGTTAGATGGGTTTACTCACGCTGGTTTCCAGTTTGACCCAGGTGTTACTTTGATGTAATGCTCGGGTCAGACCGAGTATTACAGATTTTCAGGTAAGGCCGTTCTGGAGCTCAGGTGGCAAGCTGGAGGACAGGAACGTATGGAGTGTTTTTGTAATGACCTAGAATTTCTGTCAATTAAAATTCGTATATTTAATTGATTTTTAATATTAACAAGTAAAATTTGTAAGTCGAATAAATTTTATTTCGAATATCTAGATTTAATTGGATAGTTAAATCGATAATTTAATATTTGAAATTACAGAAATAATTGAAAATTGGGTTTAATGTGATTGAAAATGATTTATAAAGTTGTATTAAATCATATTGGAGATAGAATGATGTTATAGGACTTTTAAAATCGAATTAAAAGTTAATTTGTGAAAATTGAATATTTTAATATTTAATTGACGAGTTAAAATAGCCATTTTTCAAACAGTCTCGGATTTCGACGAAACCAATTTCATCGGCGTAATGTTATATTATTGTACGGTTTCAAATTTCGTGTCATTCGGATTTACGGTTTGTCCGAGGCAAGCCAAAACGCATAGAAATTAGTTTAAAATTGATTTAATTTATATTTGATCGTTTATTTTCGTAACTCGCACAGATGATCGAATTAGCCTCCGAAACACGTTCCATTGTGTTCGGAACGCGGGGTAAACCCTAGAAATGCCAGCCGGCACGCTTCGTTTGGAGTTCGGAAAATTTTAGATGAATAGTGTTTTCGTCAATTTTCTATTAAAGGACTTGATAATTCTTCATTTGCAAACAAGAAAGCAAAACCCTAATTTCTAAAACCTAGCCGCCACAGGCTTTTACACGGCCAGAAAATCGCCTTCTTCCTCCTCCATTTTCTTCAAATCGACGCATCAATTCGACAAATCTTCAACTAGAGACTTGTAGAGGGCATTGATTTCTACAAATTCAATGGTCACGATCTAGAATAACTTCACAGATCAGTGGCAAATTGGTATTGAAACCCCCACGTTCGAGCACGATTTTCCACGTTTTGATGACACCGAGCTTCATGATGTTTCAGCCGAGAGTGGAGGCGAGTACGTGCTTTTGAATGGCACTATCTGATCGAAGTGAAAAGGCTCGAGCTTGGAGCGGCAGTTAGGGTTTTTGATCGTGCGTTGGGTTCTTGGTCTGGGAGTTTTCGCGTGAGAGAGGTAAGATGGGGGGTGTGATGCCCCACCTCAATACCCACGCTAGTCAAGAACACTACGGAGTAATGCTGTCAACTAGCGCGAAGAATAAGGCTGTTGAGGAGCGACCATCCATGTAACTTCTTTGTGCGAGCACCGATATGTCAGATAGTATAGCATGCATTTCATTTAAGGAGGAAGTCCGACATACCGATACAAACTCACAGCTATCACACGGTGGCTATAAATAAATCTTCGAAAACAAATATAGAAATAAACATAACACAATCAGTCACAGACATCCATATCACAAAGGCGGAAAAAGATATGAATATATAACTAACACATGAAAGTGTACATCAGAGTAGTGGTCATGAAAGGACCACATACACAAAAGAATAGCAACGCGTGCTATACAAAAGAATACATCTATGAGTCTATATCTCAAGCGTAAACGACAAAAACTGCTAATCTAAATGGTCAGCCAAAAGCCAGAGTAGTAAATCTCTGGAGGAGAAGTCAAGCAGAAGCCCCTGTAACATCTCGGTCTGACCCGAGTATTATTTATAAGAAAATAATAAACGGATCAGTCTAACTATAAATATCAGGTAACATGATATAAAACAATAGATATGGCAAGAACATATAGTAACCATAAAGACATACTATGATAAGCATGTAAATGAAGATCATCAAGAGATCAAACAATATCAAAAGAATCTTCTAAAAGATCCAAATTCACGTAAAAAAAAGGCGATAACACACAAATTGACCAAAACATAAAAGCTGGAAAACCATAACAATGAAAGTCATGAAAATAGGTGAAGCACAAATTCCAGAAGACTGCACAAGAAATCTAGAAATCACAATATAGGAGCATGAAAACTCACAAAATGGGAGCATGAAAACTCACCTACACGTGTAACACAAAGCGAGACTCTATCTCATGGTTGCAAGCCATTAATTTTGACACACGAATGGCCCGAAGACCGTGGGGCGCTACCCCACATATGTGATGGCGAAATATCACACAAATGCGATGGCGAAACATCACAAGAGCGGGGTCTAGTCTCCCATGCAGACAAAGAGACATCACACAGTTGCTAGTCTAAAACACAAAAATGATCGTCATGATCATCAAGTAGTGTCAATCTCACCAAGCCAGTAAATATATGAGTTTAGCTTCATGTCCCATAACCACTTGCTTAACTTAAAATTTTACGAACAAGCTGTAGATCTTCACTAGAAGATTGTCACAAAAGGTTTTAAGGAAAAGGTTTGTATATACTAGTAGATTGGAAAACGGTTTATAGAAAGAGCTTTGTAGTAAAATAGAGTTAAAATTGTTTTGATGAAAGAGTTTTGATATTTACTACTAGTATTGAAACCTTCATATTTCTAAAGTTGTTATCCCGCCTTTTTAGCAAGGCCGTGATACCATAAAATCGACCGAGAAGCCCAAGATAGTTTGTCTCGAAGAATGTCAACTCGGCATCTCAACAAAGCAAGTTCTGTTGAATGTTTTTCAGATAAGATCCCCTACGAAGGGGGGTCCGGGGGGCGGCAACCCCCTAAGGTGGGGGTTCGGGGGCAACACCCCCGCTATGGGGTTCGACCTGCTCGGTCAGGTCGCGGGGGTCCAGGGGGAAGCGCCCCGTCCAAAACGGTACGACCTAGTGAAGACCTAAGGGAGGATAGGATCGAGCGACCTAATGGTTGCGACCTAGGGGTCTAAGGGGTCAAGCGACCTAGTGGTTGCGACCTAGAGGTGTTCGCGAGTTAGCAGAAGCGAGTGACCTAACAGAGGCAAGCGACTTAAGGGACTCGCGACCTAACAAGGTAATAAGGTCGAGCGACCTACGACCTAACGAGGTAAAGGCCTAACGGCCTAGTGAAACACGTGACCTAAAATGTACGCGACCTAATGCGGCCGAGTGGTTTAAGGTCGGAGACGACCTACGACTTATAAAGGTAGACGGTTGAGCGACGTAGCGAGACTCGCGACCTAAAAATGACAAGGCCGAGCGAGCTAACGAAGTCCAGAGTCGAGCGACTTAGCGACACAGTGTGTTGAGCAACCTAACGAGGTCCAGTGGAGAGCGACCTAAAAGAGACGCGACCTAAAAGATGCACGACCTAACTCAAACAAGCCGGGCGATATAAGGTCGGAGACGACCTACGACTTAGCGACCTATTTCCGTGCGACCAAAGCCAGAATGAGCTATAAGCAGGCGGCGACTTTTCCACGCGAACGGCCTACGACCTTGCGACCTAACGAAGGCAGAGCGACCTAAACGCAGGGATTCGCCAAGAACGCTAGAAATTGGAGTTTTTGCCAATCCAATCCAAACCAAATGCAAATGTACATGCTAAAGTGATGGGGAATCATTCCCAACGGTCCAATATAGTTATAGACTAGAATTGTGAGATAAAAATCTCACCTTTTCACCAAATTACGAAGGTAAAGCCTGAAGGTGAATGGAGAAGCAACTACAAGCTTGAATCCAATGCTTTTCCTTGAATTTGGAGTTGAATGATGGAGTTGGAGTTGAAATCTAGGTTTGGAGTTTTTAATTTTCCTTTCCACTCACCATTAATGTTAAAGTTTGTGTTTGGTAGGAATTTATGAAGAGTGAGGAGAAGGAGAGAAGTGGGTTTGAGTTATAATGGCTAATCTAACCCAAAGTCCAAAGCGGGAAAAGTAAGTGAAATTCCACTAACTCCAAACCTATCAATGTTTATACTTAAAAAAAGTTGTAAACGGCATTTCGAACTCAATGGAAGTGGTCTCGAGTCCTAATTTGACCGTTTGCAAAAAGTAGCTTTTCGGACCAATATCCGATTAACGACAAAATATTTAAATATAAAATCGATAAATATGCGGGTTGTTACGGAGGGGAGCGGCCGAGATCTGGAAGCAAGAACGAACGGCCAAGATTCAAAGGTGAAAAAAAAAATTGTAAAAGTTAATTTTATTTAATTCGTGTGAACTTTAAATTAGCATAACTTTTTGATACGAGGTCAAAAATATGTGAAATGAATTGCATTGGCTTCGTTTTGTCGAGCACTATGCAATGAAACTAGATTGGAATCGTTTGGAGCTAGTTTGAATTTCGGGTAAAATTAAACGCGTGATTTAATTTTATTCAAAATAAAACGCTGAAAATTGGAAACAAGATGAGAACTTCTCACTCAATCGAATCATTTCGATTAAATTTTAAATAGTTAAATTTAAAATTGCTTGATTGTATGATTGGATGATCATTGTCATTGATTGTTAAAATAGACCCTATATGTCGTATATTAAGCGGAGGTTATTTATTAAAAACATATACCGCGATAATTCCATCTTGATTGGAATTGGTATCATACATGTACTTGGAGTTGATTTTCCCGCATTATATAGCAGATGAGACCCTATTGCGCCGTATAATAGCGAATAATATTTTATAAATCCCATACACCGCGATATTCCGTTTGGAAACGGAATCGGTATTGTGCTAATGTCTGTGGATGCAGGGAAACAGGTTGGAGGGATCCAACTGGATTCCTTATCAGTATTTATTTGATTACAGATATTGTGATATTTGTTGATTATCATATGATGATATATGATGATTGGACGCCGTGATTGATTATTTGGTGTTGTTGCATCATTGGGCCTATTTTTGGAGTTTAAAAATGTTAAAGTAAAGATTTTTATCTTAAAAGGGTTTTTAAAGTTATTTTTGAAAATATACATTTTATTAAAAAAATTGAATTGGTTCATTTTAAGTAAATAAACGTTTTTAAATTTTTATGTTATTAAAATTATATTTTTGTGAAATATAACCGAAATGTGATTTTTGAAATAAGTAGTTGATTAATTTGTAAAATGATTTAAATTGAGATTTATGAATTATTATAACGGTTTATATAAAAGATTTATAAAACTGATATTTATGAATTAAAATATTGGAATTATAAAACGAGTTTTTATAAATGTTAAAATGAAGTATAAGTGGATTTCATAAGTAAATGAAATTTATAGATTTATAAATTGGGAAGTTATAAAATGAATAGATTTTTGTAAAATAAAAGATTTATAAGTAATTAACTTATAAATTGGATTTTGGCATTTAAATGGGATATAAATAGAATTTGTTAATAAAGTAATTTTATAAGTTGAAGTCTTTATAAAATATAAATGGGAATTTATAAACATTGTTTTATAAATCCGAAATCAATTGAGTTTGATAAAATTAAACATAGAAGTTTACTAAAGGAGATATATTCGTGATTTTGGACAACGAATTATCCTTTAAGTTAAATGTTGTAATAATAAGAGTTTGGTTGGGAATTATATCCACGATTTTGGATAGTGGATAATCTTTTTATAAATATGTAGAAATATTGGATTGGGTAAATAAAGTATATTCACGATTTTGGACAGTGAATATATTATTAAATAAAATGGATATGTTTTGGGGAAGTGATATTATAAAATGAAATTAATTGTTTTAAAGATGTTTTAAAATGGATTAACTATCGAAACCATAGATTTCAACATTCATTATTGAAATAGACGTTTTCGAGAAATAAGGAAATGGTGGATTATAGCACTGTTGTTATAGTAAATGATTTCCGAAACGAAATGTTTTATGTAGTATCGAGATTTATATATCTATCTTAATTTCGAATCCCTATACTAATGATTTTGGGTTGTTGTAACGATGTTTTACGCAACATTCATTTTGACCCAAATAAATGTGTTTAAGAGAACGTTTACCTTAAAGAATGAAATATATACTTAAATTGTGATTTAAGTATATCGAATATTTTCCAAATGTTGAAAATGAATAGATTTATCAATTACTTATTATTAATAAGCATGGAAATGCTTTTTCCAATATGAAGTGAAATGTTTTGAGATTGTATCTTTTTAAAGATAAATTGAAAATGAATATTAGAAATCGATTTGAAAATCATATATTCATAGAAATTTTGGAAATATAAATTCACTATAGGATTTATAAAAGAAAGGGAAATTTGTTTAAAAATAAACGTTGATTTATTTTTGAAGTGTGGAAAAATATATCTAGTAAAGATATTTTGGAAATAAATTATTTGGGAAATTATTTTGAATCTGGTGATATTGTGCATATCTATTGATGGTTAAATAACCGACTATCAATATTTACCCTTAAATGGGTATTTGTTGTGATTTGCTTGAATTTAGATGCCACACTTATTGTAAAATAAGCGCTCACTATTTGGGTTAGCCGGAAATGGACCTTTGGGTCGTATAACCCATTCTGAATATGTGATACGTCGTTATGGATTGCATTTGAAGACTGGTGTTGAAGACCGGATATTTTTGAAAACGGAAGGATTACCGTCGAATGACTCTGTATCAGCTGATCTCCGATATAGAGGTTTTATCACCCTTAGTGACGGGAAGTCCGGACGTGATTAGTGAATATCCGAATTGGAAGGACTTCTTTGGAAGTGCCTTCGGTTCCGTTCGATCCCAGAACAGACTTGTATGGTTGTATGTCTGACGTTACAATTTGAGTTGTAAAGTTGGTTTCTATCAAATATATTTCTGTTGGTGGCGGAGAATTTATTCTCTTAGCTTAACACCCTTCTCACCTACGAGCTCAGAGGTTATGTAGTTGATGGTTACTAGTGATACATTCCCAAATTGGTAATGTGGCATACGAAGTGCTGTTGAGCATATGTGATCAAAGCACAGCTTTTGTATAAAGCGTGGATTTGTGGACGAGACTTCGTCGGACCTCACACCCCGGAAGTGGTCAAAACAGGAAGGATGCGGCAAGGTTATTAGGGGGTAGCGCCCCTTTAGTGTATGTCATTCCTTCTGGATAGAGGTGGTATCATGGTATGGAGCCCAGATACTTAACATATGTTGTTGCTGCAAATTTATTACTTTGTGGTTGTTGGAATCGAGGATCCTCGGATGAAGGTTAGTTATGACCGTGGGATGGCATATTTGTGTCAGTAGTTACCCAGTTAGGGGTAACCCGGCCTTGTGTTGGCAGAGATCTAACCGTAATGTTAGGTTAGTTCTCGGGGCGTCTTTCCAGAGGCGTACCTATGTGGCAATGGGAAGTTCCTTGGCCTGACCATTTCTTGGAAATCTAAACTCTAATACGAAACCTTGTACGGTTTTAGTTGTAGAACCTGCCATCTAATATGGTAGCTATAGTAAGCATACTATAATGGTACCTATGCTGGCTAAGATTTATATTTTACTTTCGAAATGTTTTCCTACACTTTGCACTTATAATAATAATATTGAAAAGAATTTGCGTATCAAGAATGTTTGACTATCATAAGGAGAAATCTTCTCCAATTCTGCGTTCGCATTGTGTGTGTGGCAGGAGGCCTTATGGTAGTCTCATTTTCCAAAAAACATTGCGAACCTATTTTAAAATATTCCTATTGTTTGTTTTAAAGATAAATAACTGTTTTAAGTTCTCACACCAGTCCCATGACTGACCTAGAGTTTATTGTTTTCCTTCCTAGACTCTGGGTGCCCACCAATTTCCACACGGGCAGTCTAGAGTCAGGTTATCAGGTCATTCTGGAATTCGGGAGTTGCTGTAGAGAATTGGAGGCAAACTGGAGAGCATGGCGAATCAAACTGGTATATAGTATTTCTTTTCCACTGTTTTGTCGTTGTACACTCTGATGATGTAATGTAATGTGATGTGATGTAATGAAATAACGGATATATTTCTTTGTTTAAAGATTATTCATTTATCTATTATATGTTGTTCCGCTGCGATTGTGAGATTCTGATATTGTTTCTGTTATTTTCTTTTTCTTTCTCTCTTCTTCTATCTTCTACCTCTTCTTTAACTCTAACGGTACGGTTTTCCGGCCTTCGATTGATTGGCAGTTGATACAGTGGATGTATTAATGTCGACCTTCGTGGACGAAAAATCGCACTCGTTACATTTGGTATCAGAGCTTATGGTTAAGCGACAACCTTAGCCCTGTTGGGTATTACTCATTAGAGATAGAGTCAGTAGTACTCTAGAATGAGTGTGAGTGTAATAATAGCTATGAGCGCGTATTTGTTAGTGAATATAAAAAAAGGTTTTATATTGTGTTTGCTTATTCGTTGAGCTGTTTGTGAATTCTGGTCGGTAGATGGGACGCCATATTATCGATAGGGGTTTCTAAACTCTTAAACGAGATAAACCGACATAGTATCATTTTAAATTGGGTAAATGGAATAATTTTACCTTGATTATATTTTATATATAAAGGAATAATTTTTCAAATTTTTTTTAAGTGTGTATAAAATTGATTATTTAGTTGTTGAAATGTAAGAATATATATAAGTTAATTGAAAGATGTTTGAATAAGTTAAATGAAACATATTGTAAAAGAATAAATTTTATAAGCGAAGAATTATAAGTATGGAATTATAATTAATATGATTTACAATTGTGGAATGATCTTATATAAGCAAAGAGAAAATAGTGAAATTATATAAGTAAAAGATTTGTAAATGTGATTTATAAATATTGAAAGAATATTAAGCACTGAATTCACTACTATTACTGGGAAATAATAAGGGTGATGACTGCAGCATCATCAGTATCATTTTCGAGTCTCTATGTGATAGATTTGCTACCATAGTAAATTGGGAATTGAAGTTTGATTGTTATAAACAAATTTGAAATTAAAATCCAAGTTAAAATAAATTTGAGTTGTCATCAAAGACATGTGATTTGAAATTTAACAAAAGGAAAGTTAAATAAATTGATTTGGATTAGATAAGCTATTGAAATTGATGAATATAAGAGAAATAAGTTTTGAACTTATAATATGAGTTAATAAATTTAGCTTTGGTAAAAGTTAAATAGAATTTACTTTAGAATTGAAATCTGAATTTGATTTATAAGTGGTATTTTAAGTTAAGTTAAACAAATGATGTTTGAAATGGAATATAACTTAAGTGAAGTTGAATAAAGTTGATTTTGGTATCGAAGTAAATTAATCAAGAGAAGTGATGAATATGAACTTAATTTATATAAATGAAATTCAACCTTATATTGTTAAAGGAATTAGCAATTGAATTGATAAATGAATTGAATGTAAATCAATTGAATGTAAATAAATTGATATGAAATAATTAATGTAAGTGTAAATTCATTAAAAGCTAATGAAGTTGAGAAATTGAATAATTGGATGGAAGTCAATTTAATATCAACCAATTTGAATTAAAAGTGTTAAACCAAATTGACGGTAAATTTAATAATTTGGTTATATTGGTTATGATTTGGTTGTTATATGATTATTAGTTGATTGTATACAATTCATTAAGTGTTAATGAAGTTGAATTGATAAAAATGGAAACAATGTAATTGAATTTGAATTGAAAGTAAACTAACTTGGATATGAATTAGTGAATGTAAACTAATTGAATATGAATAAGTGAATGTTAATAAAAACATCCAATGTTAATGAATCAAATGTGATTAAATGAAAAACCAATTCATTGAATAATAATGAGAAGTGAATGTATATTGATTTGATATGGATTTGTTGGATGATAGTTGTTTGGTGGTTGCATTTATTGCTTTTGTTGCATTTGCTATATTGACATATGTAGTTGTTGTAGTGATATATGTTGTATATTGATATTACTTTCATATATGCATGTTTCTCATGGTTTGTTGAGTGTTTAGTAGGTGAGGATTGCGCTTGCTTCCCATTTGGAGCTCGCTTTCACGCTATAGTAGCCGTATATGCTCGCTAATAAAATATAAGGTACATATCTCGCATTAAATATCGTACTTTACACTTTTTTCCCTGCGGAATGGCTCATCACTTGATGAGATGTATATTTGTGATATATATATATACACTATCATTTTCTTTTGGATCGAGCCGCGCAAAGGAGGCTATGGCGAATTTTTTCGAAAATTTAAGGCTTTAGAATATTTTTGAGAAAATTGGAAAATTTTGAAAAGAAAACTAAGTATGATTTGAAAACTTAGTAAAGTTATTGTAAGAGGTTTAACTATTGGATTTTTGGAAAAGTTAAACACTTAAATGAATTTGAAATTTAATTTGAACGATTTGTTTTAGAAAAGTTAATGGATTCTATAACTTTTTCTTACTTGGTAATTTCGAGGACGAAATTCTTTTAAGGGGGAAGTTTGTAACGACCTAGAATTTCTGTCAATTAAAATTCGTATATTTAATTGATTTTTAATATTAACAAGTAAAACTTGTAAGTCGAATAAATTTTATTTCGAATATCTAGATTTAATTGGATAATTAAATCGATAATTTAATATTTGAAATTACAGAACTAATTGAAAATTGGGTTTAATGTGATTGAAAATGATTTATAAAGTTGTATTAAATCATATTGGAGATAGAATGATGTTATAGGACTTTTAAAATCGAATTAAAAATTAATTTGTGAAAATTGAATATTTTAATATTTAATTGACGAGTTGAAATAGCCATTTTTCAAACAGTCTCAGATTTCGATGAAACTAGTTTCATCGGATCCGTAATCTTATATTATTGTATGCTTTCAAATTTCGTGCTAATCGGATTTACGGTTTGTCCGGATCAAGCCAAAACGCATAGAAATTAGTTTAAATCGATTTAATTTAAATTTGATCGTTTATTTCCATAACTCGCACAGATGATCGAATTAGCCTCCGAAACACATTCCATTATGTTCAGAAAGCGGGGTAAACCCTAGAAACACCAGCCGGTACGCTTCGTTTGGAGTTTGGAAAATTTTAGATGAATAGTGTTTTCGTCAATTTTCTATAAAAGGACTTGATAATTCTTCATTTGCAAACAAGAAAGCAAAACCCTAATTTCTATAACCTAGCCGCCACCTCCACTTACACGGCCAGAAAATCGCCGTCTTCCTCCTCCATTTTCTTCAAATCGATGCATCAATTCGACAAATCTTCAACTAGAGACTCGTGGAGGGCATTGATTTCTACAAATTCAACGGTCACGGTCTAAAATAACTTCATGGATCAGCGGCAAATTGGGATTGAAACCCCCGCGTTCGAGCACAATTTTCCACGTTTTGATGAGGCCGAGCTTCATGATGTTTCAGCCGAGAGTGGAGGCGAGTACGTGCTTTTGAATGGCACTATCTGATCGAAGTGAAAAGGCTCGAGCTTGGAGCGGCAGTTAGGGTTTTTGATCGTGCGTTGGGTTCTTGGTCGCGTGAAGGACCTGGGGAGTTTTCACGTTGGAGAAGGAAGATGGGAGGAGTGGCCGAGATCTGGAAGCAAGAACGAACGGCTAAGATTCAAAGGTGAAAAAAATAATAAAAAAATTAACTTTTAACATATAGACACTTAAGATTCATAGTATTCTCAAGTCAAAACACTATTGCACGTCGTCACTTTTAGATGATCTATTTAACTTTTAACATATAGAAGACTATCGGTGAGTCTTTCTATAATTGTCCCAAACAACTATACGTACGTAACCTCTTGGTGCCCTAATATTAATGAGTAATGCACCAGAGAGAATTACATAAACTAGTTTCAATATATATATATATATATACACACACATACATATATACATATCCCGTTCTTAATACACTATAAATAGGAACATTCAAGGACAAGTATTTTATTCGACTCAATACTTAAGGTTACGAACAGATTCGTAGCTGCAATCGGTAAATACCTTCGTTATGGATTTTCTACTTGTATATATGCAATATGTTTGTAACATAATATATATCCTTATATAACAATATTTACAATATTTTTTGATGATTTTATTTATGAAAACAATATATACAGTAGAAAATAAAATCAAATGCTTACTTTACTCCGAAAAAGATTTGATAAAACTTATATAATCAAATTAAAAAATTATCTGTAGGGCACACCCTTAACTCTATCATAATATTGGATAAAAATAATAATATTTGAATAGAACCAGTGATGAAGTTCCAGAACACACGAACCGACCAAAGGAACCAACACATGATATTACATCCAACCACCCTCTATATTCATTCCAAATAACAACTGTGTACAATTAATCTACTAATTAAAATGAACAAAAAATAGAACCAATAAGCTAATTGAGAATGAAGTCTTCATCTCTATGGAATTGGCTTCTTAGTTTTTGGAGAAGAACAAAGCTGGAAGAAAAGAAAAACGCCAAATATTTTTTCAAACATTTCCACACCATCTTTGATAAAGAAAGAAAACTATTTATAACAATCAGTTACTCTATGTCCAAATATGAAACAAATAATGGTCCAATTACTGAGAGATATGGATATTCATATATGTCTATTAATTTAGGAAATTCCAAATTTAATCTTTTCTTTCTTTTTATATTTATTTCTTCTTCTAAATGTGATTTAGTACCACATAAATTTAATACTCTATCTTGATGTAAAATCATATATCTCCAACATAAGAAAGTGACCCCATCGAAAAAAACAACACACCAAGCTTACCATTCAATTCCAAATCTCTTTTTATCGATAAAAAAATCACAAACTGATGTCATTGCCTATAAGTGATGCATCTCTCACGATGACATACACCATACTAATCGGTCTAAAATGCATTTGTAATATAGCAAAGACCTTCATACAGAGTTCATGAATTTCCCAACTCGACATTCGCCTTTCATTTGATCTTGGCTCCCTATATGATCATCAACGATACCTCAAGCATCATAAACAAGAAGATTCATGTCGAAAATATGATCACCGACATGATCATGAAAGGCAGTGCGCATATTAATAACTCCAACAGCTTATGAACTAAGTTCTCTAACTTCCACATGTTTCTCATTATCGATCATAGGGTGGAAAATTAAATCATTAAGGTATAGACAAATCAACGCAATCATCTTCTTCCATTTTCCATTTCAACATTAGATAGTTTCTTCCCATCACCTTTAATCGGCACGTGAAGATCATTAAAGTATAAAGCATCCATCATCTTAGGCTTCTTAGGACCCCAATTCTCTTCATTCCAAATAACAATCTTTAAGAAAAAAATTATATCTGATATCTTAACAATTTATTAAATCCAAAATTAACTTTAGACTTACGATGATACCGACTTGTTAGGATTTTTATTGTGTAGAACCTAGCAAAGGATAAATATGTTACATAAGCATATCCCAAGATCGATCACCTAAGTCACAAAGGGATAATATATGATATAAATAATAATATTTGAATTTTGAACTCAAACAATAGTGATGATATTTCCAAAACACATAAACCAATCAAACAGAACCAACATACCAAATTCCACTTAATCGCTCCTTTATTTATTCTAAAAACATATTTTTACAAATGATCTACAAAATAAATCAAAAAACAAAAATAAAATCGATAAACTAACAGAGAATGAAGTAGATCTATATAACAATATCTTCTTAGTGTTTGAAACGAAGAACAAAGTTAGATGAAAAGAGATAAGCCAAATGAAAGCTATATTTATAAGGGTAAATAGTGAAGGCTATATTTATAAGAATCAATTACTTGATTCTCCATGAAAATGTAATAAATAAATTGATTAATGCACTTATAGAGGGAAATATGTACATCCATACATGTCTATTAGTTTGAAAAAGTCCAAGTTTACTCTTTTTTATATTTATTTCCTCTTCTACATGTGATTTTGCATTAAACAAATTTAACAATCATTTCTAGTATTTATCTTATTTTCTCCTTTTGAAACCTGATATTTTCCAGTTATTCCTGTTGATGCTCTTAACATTTCCATTTCTTCCACATGTAACTTATTCTCTTATTTCTTCTTCAAAAGCTAAAAATCTACTTTATAGAACGTAGCCAGTTGCCCGCTGGTCAAATCACTATTCAATAAAAAAATTGTCATTTGTTTCGTATTTCCTTATCATGTTCAATACTTAATTGTTATCTCTTAATAATGATACCACCGCAATAATGAATAATACATTAGAGATGCATGCTTATACATTTTTAGTAAGGCCTCATTCACCGACATGGTAAACGCTGATAATTCAACATTTGGCGTCAGATACATCCGATATATTGTGAATAAGTTAGACGTATCGTTTATGTAAATGGTTGGTTAGGAAGCGTTTTGCCACTCCAAAATGTAGCGGTGGAACATGACGCTATTTCCAGTGTAACTAAATTAAGTTGACTTATTTTTTATATCCACTTTTCTCTATTTAAGTTTTCGCCCTCGTATTAATTCTTCACACTTATTTTTTAGCTATTTCTTTCAACAATTTCTTTCTAATCATGTTTATGTACGATTTCAACTATAATAATTCAGAAAATTATTTGCAAAACTCGGAAGACTCAATTGACATCGATGGTTTATCTTATTCTGATGAGTCAAAGGAGTACGACAATGACTTCGAAGCTATTATTGGATTGATGATAAATATATTTCAGTTTATTCATGTTCCATATCTTACTTTTTCTCATACTGACCGAATCTGGATAGTTGATGTTCTTGACATACATGAGAACATATGTCAAGAACTTTTTCAAATGAAGAGTGATGCTTTCAGAACTCTGTGCGAAGTCTGATTTACAATTTGTCATTGAAAATGTGCTATTTATAATTTTATAAGACAATATAATGATACAGATTCCGATTATAAAGAAATCATTAGTGCAAAAGTTTGACCGAGTTATACAAAAAATTAGTGTGAACAACGTCAGCACACCAATGATAGTGCAAGTCCAGTAAGAGTATCACGGATTGTCGCAATAGGAGATAAGGTTCGAGATGATTTAGTTGCTGTAGGAAGACAATGATGTACTAAATATTTATATGTCCTTTATAGTTAATGTGAATTTCTAGTAGGTGTTTGAATTTGGATTTCTATTGTTTATTGATTAAATTTATTAATTAATAGTGACTAATTATGAAAAATATTATAAAAACTACACATTCCATAAATAAAAAATAAAAAATTTACTTTCTATTCAACCTCTAATCTTCAACATTTAATCCAATTGTCCATGAACACCACAACCACTAAGATTTAACCTCTAATTAGAATATTCATGAACGGACCTTAGATTTCCAATTTGTGATTGACTGATTAAACTTATTTAGATAGGATATCTCTTTCGAAGATTGTCATGTTTTAAATATTTCATTTTTACAAATTTCATTTATGCATATCCATATTTCTAGAAAAACAACAAATGATTATATTCAATGATTATTCGAAATGATCATTATTATTCTCTCATAAAACTGCATTTTTTAACGAGTGAACCAAATAAAGTCTTGACTAACATCCAAAAAAAAGGCCACTCTTTGTTTTTTTTCTTCACTTTAAAATACCAGCATTCCTGCAACCTAAACCCATTACCTTTTCCTCTTCTCCTATCAGTAATCACAAATAATTTAGCAAATCAAATTCTTGGTAAATACAATCAAATATTTCCTTCAATATGGATTTAGATCTTTCTAATGACATTCGGGTATGTTTCATAATTTTATCTTGTTCTTCTACTACATTTCATCATTATTTCAAAATTGATTGTGGTTTTATTTTTCAAACTTTTAATTATTTTGTGTTGCTCTTTACATAAATTTTACCATGTTGTTTATTTCTCAGGTCATTATTCTTACTACAAAAAGTGAACAACATAGAGTCGGATAATTTTATTTTCAAGAACATATATACATATATGTACATACATGTCTGTACACACACTCACACATATACACTGTTGGGGATCACTCTAAGGGAATATAAGCCCAATGCATTGGAAAAAAACTGGATTGTGATTGTAGTGAGACGAAACAAACAGATAAACACTAAAACAGACGGTCATAGATCTATGCAATGCAGAAAAATAAATAACACCAGTATTTATATTGGTTCCGCTACCGCATGGCAGTGTACGTCCACTTGGAGAGAGAAGATTTTATTAATCACTGAAAGGTTAGAGTTACAAAATTGATTCACTTTTGGAGGCTGTACATAAGAAGAATTTACAATACAAACAAAATTCTGCAGAGTATCAGCTCTCTAGGAAGGCTTCCATTGTTGTCCAGAAGCTCCTCTATTTATAGAGTGGAGAAATGGGGAGGGGTAGCTACTATATAGCAGTTATGGGTTTGATTCGGCACATCTGGTTTGGCAAACAACATTCAAGATCTAGACCGGCATAGTCCAATACCGAACCAAATATTTGGTTCGGCCTTAACTTGATTCAGCATCACTTGGACCGGCATGCCCAAATACCGAACGAGATTTTTCGTCGGTATCACCAAATCACCGAACGAAATATTTGGTTCGGCAATCCTTCTACCGAATGAAAAATAATGCTGCTACACTTTACTCACCACTGATTCAAATCACTGCAAGTCACAAAGACCTTGTTTCGTCGATCAGCGTCTCCTAAACAAGCCCACCGCCGGATGAGAAATCTCATCCGGTCCTCCACTCCACCGCTTCAGATTTGGAGCGGCAGCTGCTCCTCCACTGCCAAACCAAAATTTTGGTTCGGCAAGCCCTGGCTCTGATTTAGGGCTTCACGAATTGCTCCTCCGATTCATCGACGATGATGTCGAGGTTCTGCCTCCTCTATCTGCTACTGCAACATGGAATTGAGGTAGCAATTTCTAACAATGTCCACCTTAATACCGAATTCCATACAACCCTTCCAACTCCATCTACACCTTCATGATCCAAGCAATGTATACTTATCCAATGAGCTTCGGTAATGCCTTTAACCATTACACTCTATTAACAAACTCCGACAATGCCACCGTCCGTCAACAAAGTGTTCGAAGTACTCAGTCCATGTAGAACCTGTCAATCTTCACCATGAAAACAAACGACTCCATGAACCATCTCAACTCTCCCTCCATTCCACCCATGGCACCTAGCACTTCATTAAGAGAATCAAGTTCGAGCAACGCTCGAAGTTAGCAACACGCTACGACTTGGTAAACATGTCTGCTGCATTCTTCTTTGTGCGAACTTTTTGATGATGAACTAGCTTCTTTTCAGTCATCGAGACAAGAAATGACTCTCTCACCTCAATATGCTTCGTTCTCGAGCTGAATGCCAGATTTTTAGGTAACTGAATTGCACTTTGACTGTCATAATGTACGTCCACGCCTTCATATACGAAGCCCAAATCACACAATAGTCGCCTCAAATAAAGCCACTCCTTAGCTGCTTCAATCGTAGCAATGAGCTCTTCCTCTATAGTAGACAAATCCATAATTGTATGCAACCACGCTATCCAACTGATCGTTGTCCCACCAATGGAGAACACATATCCGAAGGTTGACTTCCTTCGATCTATATCACCGGCATAGTCGGAATCACAAAATCCAACCAAGCTGATAGCTCTTCCTCTGTCGCCAAAGACAAGTACATGGTTTGGAGTTCCTCTAAGGTATCCGAAGATTCACTTTACTGCTTTCCAATGCATCTTTCCTGGATTTACCATGAACCTACTCGCCAATCCAACTGCCTATGTAATGTCAGGCCTAGTGCATACCATGGCATACATCAAGCTGCCAACTGCACTTGCATATGGTACCTTCATCATATAAGTCCTGTCCTTTTCAAAGATCGAAGAGCCTTTACTAGAATGCTACATGTGAAAAGGCATGGGTGTGCTGATTTCCTTTGCCTCTTCCATGATAAACCGAGCAAGCACCTTTCGAATGCACTCCTTTTGAGTGAGGCTCAAAAGTCCTAGCTTTCTAGTCCTTTAGATTTCCATACCAAAATTTTTATTTGGTTCTCCAAGGTTTTTCATTTCGAACTCCGCTTATCTTTCGCTTTAAACTATCGATTTCGGCATTACCCTTGGAAGCAATCAACATATCATCCACGTACAAGAGTAGGTAAACCCATCTACCATTCTTTAAATGCTTGAAGTACACACAAGCGTCTTTGATGCTATGATCAAAACAAAGTGAAAGCATAAAAGAGTCGAACCTCTTGCACCATTATCTAATACAATGACTTCTTCAATTTGCAAGCCCAATTTTCTTTCTCATCTACAACAAACTTATGGCTGCTTCATGTAAATGGACTCATCGAAGTCTCCGTGTAAGAAAGCAGTTTTCATGTCCAATTGCTCTAGCTCCAAGTCATGAGCTGTGACGATGGTGAGCAAAATATGGATGGTCGTATGTCTCACTACTGGAGAGAATATCTCATCATACTCCAATCCATTTCTTTGTGAAAATCCTTTAGCAACTAGAACCTTGTACCTCCCATCATCCTTCACCTTGGAACACCCACTTGCAATCTATGGCTCGGCTTCCTTGAGGAGGTGGCACCATATCCCAAGTCTTGTTCTTTTTTAATGACTCTAACTTCTCTTCCATAGCGCACATCCACTTCGAACTGTCACATGACTTCAAAGCTTCATCAAGGTCAAGCGGCTCCTCAAGAACCACTTGCAGTGCATAGTCAAACAAATCACCAAGCCTAGGATTTGCAAACTGCCAATCACTATACCTTTTAGGTGGTATAATAGTCCTACGCCTGACCCAGGTAGATACTGCTTCGCCTAAACTTCTTTTAGCTCCACCTGAACTGAATTTCCTTTAGATTCATACACATCACCAGCAATACTAGAAGATACGTGTAGACTATCCTGTTATGTTTCATTAACTGTGTTTTCCTTGACAGCATCAATAATAACTCTACTATTTGGCTAGAACACGGAAACTTCTTCCATCTCCTTAGGCCTACAAGAATCTTATGATGTGGTAGGTAGATTCTCCTTCAAATTGAACAGCAGACTCATCAAAAGTAACATGTCTGGAATGAACAATCTTTCAATCAATAGGGTTCCAAAATTGATACCCTTTGATACCAGCGGTGTATCCCATTCGTATTCCCTTGTATGCTTTAGCATCCAACTTGTCATCACATGTATGGTGAACGTACATAGGACAATCAAAAATTCAGAAGTAAACAAGATACACTACTTTACCTTTCCACTTTTCCTCTAGAATCTTCCCATCTATGGTTGAGCACGGAATTCGATTTGTGACATGTGCTGTAGTTGATAATACCTCAGCCCAAAAGCTTCTAGACAAGCCTACCGGCAATCTCAAGCAGCAAGCCTTCTCCAATAGAGTCATGTTTATCTGTTCTACAACCCCATTGGATAGCGGATCTTTGGGTGTAGTGAAATGCCTCTAAATGCAACGCGATTTACAAAAGTCGAGAAAATCCCTAAAGATAAATTCACCGCCATTATCATATCTTAGCACCTTCAACCTAGAACTGGATTGGTTCTCAACAAGCATTTTATAGTCTTTAAACTTGTCAAAAATCCCTGATTTGTCCTTCATCAATACACCCATACTTCTTGAGAAAAGTCATTAATGAAAGAGATAAAATACTTTGCTCCTCCATGAGAATGAGTAGCAACTGGTCCCTAAACATTTGTATGCACATATTCAAGTACTCGCCTCGACCTATGGAGTCTAACTCCAAAAGATACTTTAGTTTAATTACCCAACACACATTCTTCGCAAAAGTCCATCTTATCAAAGCTTTCTCCTTTGATCATCTTCCATTTTCGAAGAAACTCTAAGCCCTTCTCTGAAATATGACCCAACCTGAGATGCCAAAGTTTTGTGGCATCCAATGCACGAGAACTATCTACTCCAACACACGACTTTCCAATAACTATGATTCCTTTCGGCAAATACAGATTTTGAAACATATCTCCTCTCGTAAGTACTAGTGCACCTCTCAAAACCTTCAGACTATCCTTCTCGATAGTTACCTTGCATCCCAAAGATGCCAATTATCTTAAAGAAATTAAGGACTTCCGAAGACCTGAAACATACCAGACATCTGTCAAAGTGCATATCACTCCGTCAAACATCCTGATCCTCATTGTACCTTCACCCATTGCTCTACAACTAGCTTCATTACCCGTAAGAATAGAGCTTCCTCTCGTCCAATGAAAGAACTGAAGTAATACTTATTATGTGTCATATGGAAAGACGCCCCGGGTCCGGTGTCCAATGATCCAACACTGCTACAGATAACACATCGTCAGATACAGACTTCTCCACCGCAAATGATGAACATCCATATTCTTTCTTCTTCTTCAAATAGGGAAAATCCTTTTTCCAATGACCAAGTTTCTTACAGGTAAAGCACTTCCCGTCTTTAGACTTTCCACTCCTGCCATTATCGGGATTCCTGGACTTGGAACGCGCTCTAGAGTGCCATTTCTTCTTATCATCTCTTCCTCTTTCAAAAAGTGGGCCGTGATTACTACTTCCACCTCTACTTCCTTCACTTATCTTCTTTATCTGATCTCTGAAGCCCTCAGATAGAAGTCCTGACTTCACATCTTCCACTTTCAATGTGTCTCTAGCGAAGATAAGGCTGTTAGCAAAACCTGTGTATGCTCCGGAAGAGAACACAAAAGAATCATTGTCATTTGCTCCTCATCCATCCTCATGTCAACAGTCTTCATCTTCATCATGAAATTATCGAAAAAATTAAGATGTTCCTTCATTAAAGTACCCTCTCTCACCCGCATGGTGAAAAATATCTTCAGCAATATCAGACGGTTAGTCTGATATTTCTTCAAGCATAGATTTTCTAGCTTGGTCCAAATACCTCTAGCAGTGATCTCACTGCTAATATCTATGATAACATCTCTTATAGCTAGTTGTAAATGCCCATTTCTCCATCTCCTTTCTTTCCGCGACTGAAATGTCAACCGTTAGCTCCTCTGGGGCAAACACTACTGGATGGACTTCATTCCTTATTAGAACAGTCTTCATTCGCCATTGCCACTTCTCGAAGTCTTTATCTCCATTCCATTCTCAGTTGCCAACTATGATCCTAACGCGATATACATCTCTCTAGTATAGGGTCTTTTAACAACTGGAGTCAATTCATCTTCTGCCATAGCATCTAACACTCCTCAATCAGCCTTGTAGCTACGATACCAGATTGTTGGGGAAAATCCCTTCAGATTATCGGTCTAAGGGAATAAAAACCCAATGCAGCGGATGTTGAATCATAAGTTTTTGATTCATGACAAAGAGCTTAAACAAATCAGTGAATGAGACTATATGGGCAAGCGATAAAAGAAAGAAATATGCTGTTAATACTACAAAGGAGACAAGACTACAAAAATGAGTATAGTATGTTTATTTGTCGAAGTATCTACTCTTAGAATTGTTAAAATCTATCATCAAGTAGTTCACTCAAACCAAAGTTGTTTCAAACTTTAAACTCTTTAACATATATGAGAACTATGCACTGACTGTTAGGTCAGTCGATTGACCAAATATGGCCAGTCGATTGAATCTGCCCAGTTGCACAGAAACTCCCTATTTTGCACCACCTTTGAACATTCAGTTGATTGATCGTTTTGGGTCAGTCGATTAAATTTTCCCAACATCTATTTTTCTGAACAGACACTTCCATTTGCCAAGAGATACGATCTAAATTATAGAGGTATGAATGCTTCTTTTGATCGGAATTCTTCATGAATTGCTGCAACTGTTTATCTACTATATAAACACATAAGATTCAATTCACAAATCACCGAATTTTATTTTTCTTTCTGATCATACTCTCTAATATCTCTGCATTCTACAAAGCAATCACCATTTACATATATTGCTTGAATCTCTAAATCAATTAACTTATTCTTCGATTCAAAGCAATATTTTCCTTTCTTAATCTTTACACACACCATATCTACTTGAGTAAAAGATTATAGGAAGGTTGTGCTATCAAAGACAAATCAGTGTTATCAAGAACACAAAGTGTCGAAGCAATTTTATTGAAACTGTTGAAGTCCTGTTTGGTTGTTCAGGCGGGAAAAGTGCTCTTTCGGTTGTTAGAGGCAGAAAATCCTGATCGGTTGCTCAGGTGTTGTATACCTATTCCTCCGGGTTAACTTAAGGGTTATTGTGAGAAATTCCAAAAGGAATTCTAGGACTGGACGCAGAATGGGAAGTTCGAACCAGTATAAAAACTCCTGGTGTGCTTATTCTTATTTACTTTACTATTATTATATGTTTCGCATCTAGATTATAATACATTCCATATTACACGATCCTAAGTGATAACTAGCCACATAGTAGTCACTTTTCATTTGGTATCAAAGCTAGACATCCTATAACCATAACATAGTTATTTGATAATCTTTTGTTAATAAGGAAAATAACACTAGCACAAGCACTGTCACTAACACTAGTTTTATTGAAGGTCAATTTACTACACGACCTCCTCTATTCAATGGCATGAAATATAATTACTGGTCAACTAGAATGAGAATATATATGCAACCTAATGGTTTTGAAACTTGGAACATTACTCAAAACGAATATACTATTCCAACAGAAGATTTTCCAACTTGGATTATTGCATAGAAAACTGATGCTACTTCAAATGCTAAAGCTACGAACATATTATTTTGTGCATTAGATAGAAATGAGTTTAATAGAGTTAGTATGTGTATAAATGCTTATGAGATATGGAGAACTCTAAAAGTAACTTATGAAGGAACTAACAAAGTTAAACAAAGCAAAATTTATATGTTGAAAAATCAGTTTCAAAATTTCAAAATGAAATCAAATGAAAATATAAATGACATGTACTCTGGATTTCAAGATATATATCATTCACTATTGGCATTAGGAGAAAAAAATTCTGATTTTGATATAGTATCTAAAATCCAAAACTCTTTAACCGATGAATGGGAAAGAAAGGCCTTAGCTATTGAAGAAGAAAATGATCTTTCAACTATGAAACCAGAAGAGTTAATAGAAAATCTAATGTCATATGAAGTAAAATTGCAGGCAAAGAAAGTTCAAGCACAAGATAAAAAAATCTAGCTTTTCAAGCAGAACAAGATGACTTTGACTCAGATGAAGAGGACATGGCATTTATTGCTAAGAATTTCAAAAGGTTTTTGAAATTCAAAAAGAATAACAGGATCAAGAGTTACAAAAATTACTCTAGTAACAATAAATTCAAGAAGAACAAATTCTAGGACTGGAGTATTATGAATGTCATAAAAAAGGTCATATGAAGAAAGACTGTCTAGAGAAACAGAAAAATAAATTCAAGAAGAACAAATTCAAGAAGAAAGCATTTTCTGTAACATGGGATGATTCAGATTCTTCATCACCAGAAAGCGACAGTGACAGTGATGCAGAACAAGCAAATGTATGCTTCATGGATACAAATGATTGAAGATTTAGTTGAACTTAATTCAGAACTAGTAGATTTTGTAAAACAAACTAAGAACACAAAAAAAGGAGTTACAAGGAAAACTGAATATATCTGAATTAGAAATTAGTATGCTTAGAGATGAAAAGAAAATTCATGAAGAAGAACTTGAAAAATCTCAAGATTGTAATTCTAATTTAGCATCTCAACTTTCTATGATAACTCAGGAATTAGAAATTCAAAAAAATAAAAATGATGATTTATCAGTTGAAATTAATGATTTGAAATCTAACATTAAAGTATTAGAATTAGAAAAATCTAGTCTTAAAACTAAGCTAGAAGATATAAATAAAAATATTTCTAATTTTAATAAAGGGTGAGAAAATATTTCTAAAATAATAGAAAATTCTCAGTCTACTTCAAATAAAATGGGATTAGGATATAAGAAAATTGAAAATCTAAAAAAATCTGGAAATTTAAAAACGAAATTAGGAAAGATTTAAAGAAAACATTTTCTAAAGATTTATAAACTATTGAAATATGGATTCCTAAAACAAATAATAACTTGATTAGGAATAAACATATCAAAACATTTATGGAAACTGTTCATAAAAATAAGAATTACATTTATAAAGGGAATTCTGAACCTTCTTGGGTTTGGTTTCCTAAGACCTAACTCTTAGGACCCCCAAAAAAAAAGTGGGTACCATCTTAATCTTTATTTTTTGCATGCACCACATAAAAAGCGAGGAAAATGGATTCTAGACAGTGGTTGTAACAACCCTCATATTTTACGATTGAATATTTAAATATTTTATTTTAATATTTTATCGTTAGTCGGATTTTAGTCCGAAAAGTTACTTTTTGCATACGGTCGAATTAGGACTCAGGACCGCTTCCATTGGGTCCAAAACACCGTTTGCGATCTTTTCGAGTATAAACTTTGATATGTTTGGAGTTAGTGAAATTTTGCCACTTTTTCACTTTGGGCTTTGGGTTTGGTTTAGCCCATTAGCCTAAACTATTAACTCTAGATTAACCCCCTCTTTCCTTCATTACTTCACTTTCATTTCCTAACACTCAGGCTTCATCAAAAATGGAGAGAGGAATAGAAAATTAAAACTCCAAGTCCTTGTTCATTTGCAAATCCAACATCGAACTCCAAATCTAAAGAGAAGCCATTGATTCAAGCTTCTTGTGTTGAGAATGAAGTGTGGTTGATTCTTCCTTTGCTTTCAAGCTTCTCCTTCATTGATTTTGTGAAAAGGTGAGATTTTTATCTCACATCTTTGTCTGTAACTATCTTTGATTGTTGGATATGAGTTCCTAACACTTATTCATGTGCATTTGCTTTTGGTTTGGATTGAATTGGTGAAAATCCCAATTTTTTTGGTTTTGGGTTCAAATCTTTAAAAATCCTAACTTTGATGATTGAACACGTTTTTGGTGATGCATCGAGGAGCCAATAGGACCGGGTAGCCGATGGACGTAATCCCCTAGCGTCCGTGCTCGACCGGTTGCAAATAGAGAGAGTTTTTGCACTTCTGTTCCTTAGGTCATTCGGCCTGCATACATGTCTCTCGGCCTGCATACATGTCTCTCGGCCTGCAGTTAGGTCGCAACCACTTAGGTCGCAACCACTTAGGTCGCAACCCCTTAGGTCGCTCGCCTTGCTATGAGTCGGCATGCCTTAGGTCGCTGACCCCTTAGGTCGCTCGTCTTGCTATGAGTCGGCCTGCCTTAGGTCGCTAACCCCTTAGGTCGCTCGCCTCGCTAATGAGTCGGCATGTTTGGTCTCACCTCCTTAAGTCGCTCGGCTTGCTTCAAGTCGCAACCAGTTAGGTCGCTCGTTACTTAGGTCGCACCACTTAGGTTGCTCGGCCTGCTTGCACCATTAAGTCGCACCTACTATAGGTCGTGCCATGTTATGTTGCTCTGTTAGGCCGCATGTTACTCCTTAAGCCGCTAGCTCCTTAGGTCGCTTGCACCTTAGGTCGCGCCATGTTAGGCCGCATGCTACTCCTTAAGCTGCTAGCTCCTTAGGTCGCTTGCATATTATGCCGTCCATTTCTTAGGTCGCTCAGTTAGGCCGCATGCTATGTCGCTGATCCCTTATGTCGTATGCCGTGGAGTCACATGAGTTGAGCCGCTGATTTCTTGTGTTGTATTGTGTTAAGTCGTAAGTCGTGGCTGTTAAGTCGCAAGGGTATTTCCACTTTGATGGAATTGGAATCGAATTCTTCGGATTTTATTCACGACTTCGATTGTGAATTTTTGTGATTTATTGTTTCTACAATCATTTTTGTGACTTGTCACTTTAAAAATATGAAGGTTTTAATACTAGCAGTAAATATCAAAACTCCTTCTACAAAACGATTTCAACCCTATTTTTATTACAAAGCTCGTTTCTTAAACCATCTTCTAATCTACTAGTATATACAAACCTTTACCTCACTCATATGAGAAATCTAATTAAACTACTTAGTAAAACAAGTGGTGTGAAACGTTTGCGTTTACTTCGTTGGTTAATTCTTGGACTTGTTCGATTGAATCTCTTGTGATAATTTTCTAGTGGAAACTTACAATTTGTTCGTAAATATTTAAGTTAAGATAGTGGTTATGGGACATGAGACTAAGCTCATATATTTACTAGCTTACTGTAATTGACACTTCTTGATGATCGTTGATGATCATTTTTGTGATTTAGACAAGCAAATGTGCGATGTCTCTTTGTCTACGAGGGAGACTAAACCCTGTTTCTGTGGAGCTTCGGCTCAATTTGGTAGGGTAGCGACCCATGGTCTTCGGGCCGTTTTGTGGAGCTTCGGCTCAAAATAATGGTTAGCAACCATGGAATAGCGTTCCATTTTGTGATACGTGTGTTGGTGAATTTTCATGCTCCCGTTTGTAATAGGCCTCCCCGCCTTTTTTGTGATTTCTAGATTTCCATTGATGATTTCTAGAACTCATGTTTCACCAATTTTCGTGATTTACATTCATATATTTTATCAATATTTGTGCATTGGTGAATTTGTGTGTCATTAACTTTTGTGATTGACATTGATATAATTGTCAATATTTATGGCTTGGTGAATAGAAATAAAGAGTATGACATTCTTTTTGATCTTTGAGAAGATTCTTGTGATATTGATTAATCTCTTGTTGATTTTCAATTACATACTAATTACGGTATGGTTTTATGGTTATCATACGTTTTTGTCATATATCTTATTCTATATCATTTCATCTGATATTTATAGCTAGACTAATCCATTTATTATTTTCTTATTAAATAATACTTGGGTCAGACCGAGTTGTTACAGGTGCTTCCACTTGACTCCTCATCTGGGATTATTATCTAGACTTTTGACTAACTACTTAGATTGGTAGTTTATTTTGTTGTATACCTTTGATATATAGACTCCTTGATGTATGCATATTCTTTTGCCTAGCACTTGTAACTATTCTTTTGTGATAGTGTGGATCTTGTCTGACCACTACTCTGATGAACACTTTTAGGTGTTATATATTCATATCTATTTCCACCTTTGTGATATGGATGTCTGTGACTGATTTGTGTTATGTTTATTTTTATATTTGTTTCCGAAGAATATATATAGTCACCGAGTAGTAGCTTTGAGTTTGTATCGGTATGTCGGATTTCCTCCTGAAACCAGATGCATGTTGTACTATCTGGCATATCGGTGCTCGCACAAAGCAATTACGCGGATGGTCGCTCCTCAACAGCCTTATTCTCCGCGACAGTTGACGGCATTACCCCATAGTGTCCTTGGCTAGTGTGGATATAGAGGTGGGGCATCACAGCTTGGTATCAGAGCAAAACTTCGGAACAATGTAGAATAATCTAGCAAGGATCATCGTCATAAGTCCTTCTTAGGAGTCGTGCTTTACGATTTTATTCGAGTCTTCGTATCGATTCATCCTATTTTCTTTATGATTCCTTGTTTTATCTATCAAGATTACTTGATATTCATTTGGTGAGTAACCTTATCATTCTTCTTTCTTCCTTTCTAAGGAAGAGAAATGATTAGACCAGGCCGTCCCAGCGCCGGTCAATCTAGTGCTACTCCCCAAGATGGAGTATTTATGTCTGCCCAGCAGCTTCTTGATCTAGTAAAGAATGCTCAAGCAGCCGGATCTAATCCGGAGTCTACTCACCCTAAGTCTGGATTTGCACGTTTGTGCAACGATTATACCAATTTGGGTAGGGAGCCATTCAAAGGTTCTGAAACTATTATTAAAGTCCAGGCTTGGCTGAGAACGTGAGATCGAATCTTTTCTCACATGAATCTTATTGATCTTCACCTTGTTCGGGTGTCCTCTAGTATGCTCCAAGAAAGAGCATTAGATTGGTGGAAGCTTCTGATTTATGAAATAAATGAAGCGGATCTTACTTGGGAGAAATTCCGGGAACGCTTCGAGTTAAAATTTGTGCCAAAAGCTGAGAAGGTGACTTTGGCTCGTCGTTTCATAGACCTTGTTCAAGGTGAATCCTCTGTGACAGACTATGTCGCATCATTTGAGTCACTTTCTAAATACGGGGTCGAGTACATAAACACCCCATTGAAGAAGAACCAAAGATTTGTCTATGGCTTGAACAAAAATCTCAAAAAGCCATTACTTCTAAAATTAGAAGTTTCTTTTGATCAACTTGTTGATATCTCTCTTCGACTTGAAGAGGCAGATAAAGAAAGTGACGTTGAAGTTATGGGTGCCAAACCGAACTTCACCAACAAGAAAAGGCCTAATAAGTTCAAAGGTCCTTATCTCAACAATAAGAAAGGGAAGCAAGCCTCTCCAGCAACCAAGACTTCTACCTTAAGTGGTGGGAAATGCTACAATTGTGGTTCTAAGGACCATTATGTGAATAAGTGTTCAAAGCCCCGTGCTTGTCGCTATTGCAAAAGCCCGGACCATTATATATCTTCGTGTCCCAAACTTCAAAACAGGAAGGAGGGAAAGCTTAATGTGGTGCAAACTCCTAGTAACACTTCTCGTGGTCAAGATATTTCTCATTCTATCCTTGATGGCATTATTTTATTTCATGGTCAACCTATTCGAGTTCTTTTTGGTACGGGTGCGTCCCATTCTTTTATATCGAAAGAACTTGTTGATACTTTTTCTTGAAGTGTTGTTGCTTTAATGACTTCTTTGAGAATCGCGAATCCGGTTGGTGGATCCGCAACAATCAGTTTATTGTGTAAAGATGTCGAAGTTATTTTGTGTGGTTTTTCTTTCCGAGCCGATTTGCATGTTATGAGCTACTTAGGCTTTGGAATGATTTTGTGAATGGATTGGCTTAACCGCTATGAAGCCCAAATCCTATGTCATGAGCGGACTATTCATCTTCGACATCCTCAATCTGTTAAGAAGATTTCTATTGACCTTAAAGATTCGGATTCCAGCTTGGCTGCATCTTTATATTCTTTAAATCCTCATGATGATGATAATAACGATGAAGAAAATGTCATTTCTCTTATTCACGTTGTTCGTGAATTCTCCAACATATTTGAGCCCCTTTTTGGATTACCACCTAAGCGAGCAATTGAGTTCAGAATTAATCTCATCCCTAGAGCTCAACCTATTACTTGTCCTCCTTATCGTATGTCTAATATAGAAAATGAGGAGATGCGCAAACAATTATCCGAATTGGAGACGAAGCAATTTATTCGCTCTAGTTCCTCGCCTTGGGGAGCTTCGGCTATTTTAGTGACGAAATCCGATGGTACACTTAGGCTTTGCGTTGACTACCGCAAGCTTAATGATCTTACTATCAAGAATAAATATCATTTACCTCGGATTGATGATTTATTTGATCATCTTAGTGGTGCTAGAGTCTTTTCACAATTAGACTTAGCTACCAGTTTTCATTATGCAGAGGATATCATTCCTTTGACATCGTTCCGTACTCGTTATGGATCTTATGAATGGCTTGTTATGCCATTTGGTTTAACGAATGCTCTGGCTTATTTCGTTGACCTTATGAATTGAGTTTTCAAAGATTTCCTCGATCGCTTTGTCCACATCTTCATTGATGATATTCTTGTGTATTCAAAAACTAAGGAAGAGCATGAAAAGCATCTTCGGATTGTGTTGGAAACTCTTAGGAGTAATCAATTAAAAACAAAATTTTCTAAATGCAACTTTTGGCAATCTCGTGTGAAGTTTCTCGGTCATATTATTTCCGAATCCGGAATTTCCGTGGATCCTTCAAAGACTGAAGCGATCCAAAATTGGAAGAGACCAGAGAGTGTGACGGAGATCCGTAGCTTCCTTGGATTGACGGGCTATTACCGTCGTTTTATAAAAGACTTTTCAAAAATTTCCATGCCTCTTACTAATTTGACAAAGAAGGGAGTTAAATACTTTTGGTCAGACAAACGTGAAGCTTCTTTCCAGAAATTAAAAGAACTCCTTTCTGATGCTCCTATTCTTATGATTCCCGAGCGAAACCAAGATTTTATTGTTTATACCGATTCTATTCGCGTTGGTTTGGGTGTCGTTCTTATGCAAAGAGAATGTTTTATTTCTTATGCTTTTAGGCAACTGAAGCCAGCCGAGACTAGATATGCCACTCATGATTTAGAACTCTCAGCTATAGTTTTCGCCCTTCGAATTTGGCGTCATTATCTTTTGAGAGAAAAATTTATTCTTTACACCGATCATAAATCTTTGAAGTATCTATTTTCTCAAAAGGAACTTAATTTGAGTCAGCAACGTTGGCTCAAATTTCTTGCAGCTTATGATCTTGATATTCTTTATACTCTCGGAAAGGGAAATCGTGTTGCCGATGCACTTAGCCGCAAGCAACAAGCGGTTGTTTCTATGATGATATCCGAATGGAATGATCTCGGGGTTTTATCCACTTGTGAGATTCGAGATCGTGTTTTCGATTTATGTTCATCTCTTGTTTATGTAGCCTTGAGGCTCATCCTTCTCTCTTAGACCGCATTCTTGAAGCTCAAAAGCTGCCGAATTGGCTCTTCTTGGCCAAAATATCAGGCATAAAATCGATATTGAAGATTTGAAAGACTTTGATATTGATTCTCGTGGCGGTATTCGAAAATTTGGTAGACTTATCGTGCCAAATATTAGTGATCTTCGTAAAGACATTTTAGAAGATTCTCATCGTTCTAAATTTACCATTCATCCCGGTAGTAGTAAAATGTACGCGGATATGAAGCGACTTTATTATTAGGAGGGAATGAAATCTGATATTGCTAACTTTGTTAAGTGTTGCATGACTTGCCAACTCATTAAGGCCGAGCATCAAAGGCTCGGTGGGTTATTGCAACCTTTAGAAATTCCAATTTGGAAGTGGGACCAAATTTCCATGGATTTTATAGACGGCCTTCCCCGTTCTCGTTCGGGTCATCATAGCTTATGGGTGACAGTCGATAGACTTACTAAATCCGCCCATTTTATTTCCGTTCGGTCCAATCGAACCGTGCCTCTTTTGACCAAACTCTTTATCAAAGAAATTGTTAAACTGCATGGAGTTCCTACTTCTATTATTAGTGATCGTGATCCATTGTTTACTAGTGGGTTTTGGAAGAGTCCTCAAAAAGCTTTGGGAACGAAGCTTAATTTTAGCACTGCTTATCATCCTCAGTCCGATGGACAGACTGAGCGTGTGAACCAAACTCTTGAAGATCGTCTTTGTGCATGTGTTCTTGATTTTGGTGGAAGTTGGGAAAATCATATTTTTCTTGTTGAGTTTTTCAATAATAATAGCTTCCAATCTAGTATTGATATGGCTCCTTTTGAGGCACTCTATGGAAGGCCATGCCGATCTCCTTCTTGTTGGCTTGAGGCCGGTGAGAAGCTGGTTTTAGGTCCAGATTTTATTCGTGATTCCACAGAAAAAATCGACCTTATTCGTCATAGGATGAAAGAGGCCCAGAGTAGGCAAAGATCCTATGCCGATAACTGGAGAAGGAAATTAGAATTTTATGTGGGAGATCTTGTGTTTATTCGTGTTTCACCTATGAAGGGTGTTGTACGTTTCAGTCGATCGGGAAAGTTAGCACCTCGATATATTGGTCCATTTCCCATCACCGAATGTATTGGTTCCGTGGCTTATCGTCTTTTGTTACCGGCTCAGTTTTCTGCTATTCATGACGTGTTTCACGTTTCTCAATTACGGAAATGCCTTCGAGATTCTGATTCTATTCTTGAGCCTGATGTTGTGGAAGAAATTAAAGTTTCGCCTAATTTAACTTATGAGCAACATCATATTCGTATTATTGCTTCGGAGGTCAAGCGCCTTTGAAATAAAAATGTTCCGCTTGTTAAGGTTCAATGGTCCTCAAATCCTAAGGATTGCTCTTGGGAATCTAGAGAGTTCATCGAGCGAACACATCCAGACTTTCTTTCCCGTGCTCTTTAAGGTGAATTTCTTATTTCAAATTTCTTTTATGTCGATATGCTTTCATGGTTGTTACATTATATTTTCTTTTTAAATATTGCGAGGACGCAATTTCTTTAAGGATGGGAGTCTGTAACAACCCGCATATTTTACAATTGAATATTTAAATATTTTATTTTAATATTTTATCGTTAGTCGAATTTTAGTCCGAAAAGTTACTTTTTGCAAACGGTCGAATTTGGACTCGGGACCACTTCCACTGGGTCCAAAACACCGTTTGCGATCTTTTTGAGTATAAACTTTGATATGTTTGGAGTTAGTGAAATTTTGCTACTTTTTCACTTTGGGCTTTGGGTTTGGTTTAGCCCATTAGCCTAAACTATTAACTCTAGCTCAACCCCCTCTTCCCTTCACTACTTCATTTTCATTTTCAACACTCAAGCTTCATAAAAAATGGAGAGAGGAATGGGAAATTAAAACTCCAAGCCCTAGTTCATTTGCAAATCCAACATCTAACTCCAAATCCAAAGAGAAGCCATTGATTCAAGCTTCTTGTGTTGAGATTGAAGTGTGGTTATTCTTCCTTTGCTTTCAAGCTTCTCCTTCATTGATTTTGTGAAAAGGTGAGGTTTTTATCTCACATCTTTGTCTATAACTATCTTTGATTGTTGGGTATGAATCCTAACACTTATTCATATGCATTTTCTTTTGGTTTGGATTGAATTGGTGAAAATCCCAATTTTTAGTGTTTTGGGTTCAAATCTTTAAAAATCCTAACTTTGATGATTGAACACGTTTTTGGTGATGCATCGAGGAGCCAATAGGATCGGGTAGCCGATGGGCGTAATCCTCTATCGTCCGTGCTCGACCGGTTGCAAATAGAGAGAGTTTTTGCACTTATGTTCCTTAGGTCGTTCGGCCTGCATACATGTCTCTCGGCCTGCAGTTAGGTCGCAACAACTTAGGTCGCGACCCCTTAGGTCGCTCGCCTTGCTATGAGTCGGCCTGCCTTAGGTCGCTGACCCCTTAGGTCGCTCGCCTTGCTATGATTCGGCATGCCTTAGGTCGCTGACCCCTTAGGTCGCTCGCCTCGCTAATGAGTCGGCTTGTTTGGTCTCACCTCTTTAAGTCGCTCGGCTTGCTTCAACCGCAACCAGTTAGGTCGCTTGTTCCTTAGGTCGCTCGGCTTGCTTGCACCACTAAGTCGCACCTACTATAGGTTGCGCCATGCTATAGGTCGCGCCATGCTAAGTTGCTCTGTTAGGCCGCATGTTACTTCTTAAGTCGCTAGCTTCTTAGGTCGCTTGCACCTTAGGTCGTGCCATGTTAGGCCGCATGCTATTCCTTAAGCCGCTAGCTCCTTAGGTCGCTTGCATCTTATGTCGCCCATTTCTTAGGTCGCTCAGTTAGGCCGCATGCTATGTCGTTGATCCCTTATGTCGTATGTCGTGGAGTCGCATGAGTTGAGACGCTGATTTCTTGTGTTGTATTGTGTTAAGTCGTAAGTCATGGTTGTTAAGTCGCAAGGGTATTTCCACTTTGATGGAATTGGAATCGAATTCTTTGGATTTTATTCACGTCTTCGAATGTGAATTTTTGTGATTTATTGTTTCTATAATCATTTTTGTGACTTGTCACTTTAAAAATATGAAGGTTTCAATACTAGCAGTAAATATCAAAACTCCTTCAACAAAACGATTTCAACTCTATTTTTATTACAAAGCTCGTTTCTTAAACCATCTTCCAATCCACTAGTATATACAAACCTTTACCTCAATTGTATGATAAATCTAATTAAACTATTTAGTAAAACAAGTGGTATGAAACGTTTGCGTTTACTTCATTGGTTAATTCTTGGACTTGTTCGATTGAATCTATTGTGACAATTTTCTAGTGGAAACTTACAATTTGTTCGTAAATAATTAAGTTAAGCTAGTGGTTATGAGACATGAGACCAAGCTCATATGTTTATTAGCTTACTGTAATTGACACTTCTTGATGATCGTTGATGATCATTTTTGTGATTTAGACTAGCAAATGTGCGATGTCCCTTTGTCTACGAGGGAGACTAAACCCCGTTTCTGTGGAGATTCGGCTCAATTTGGTGGGTGTAGCGACCCGTGGTCTTCGGGCCGTTTTGTGGAGCTTCGGCTCAAAATTAATGGTTAGCAACCATGGAGTAGCTTTCCATTTTGTGATACACGTGTTGGTGAGTTTTCATGCTCCCGTTTTGTGATAGGCCTCCCCCCTTTTTTTGTGATTTCTGGATTTCCTTTGATGATTTCTAGAACTTGTGTTTCACCAATTTTCGTGATTTACATTGATATATTTTATCAATATTTGTGCATTGGTGAATTTGTGTGTCATTAACTTCTGTAATTGACATTGATATAATTGTCAATATTTATGGTTTGGTGAATAAAAATAAAGAGTATGACATTCTTTTTTATCTTTGAGAAGATTCTTATGATATTGATTAATCTCTTGTTGATTTTCAGTTACATACTAATCACAGTATGGTTTTATGGTTATCATACGTTTTTGTGATATCTCTTATTCTATATCATTTCATCTGATATTTATAGCTAGACTGATCCATTTATTATTTTCTTATTACATAATACTAGGGTCAGACCGAGTTGTTACAGGTGCTTCCACTTGACTCCTCATCTGGGATTATTATCCAGACTTTTGGCTAACTACTTAGATTGGTAGTTTATTTTGTTGTATACCTTTGAGATATAGACTCCTTGATGTATACATATTCTTTTATCTAGCACTTGTAACTATTTTTTTGTGATAGTGTGGATCTTGTCCGACCAATACTCTGATGAGCACTTTTAGGTGTTATATATTCATATTTATTTCCACCTTTGTGATATGGATGTCTATGACTTATTTGTGTTATGTTTATTTCTATATTTGTTTGCGAAGAATATATATAGCCACCGAGTAGTAGCTTTGAGTTTGTAGCAGTATGTCAGATTTCCTCCTGAAACCATATGCATGTTGTACTATCTGACATATCGGTGCTCGCACAAAGCGACCTGTGGTCTTCGGGCCGTTTTGTGGAGCTTCGGCTCAAAATTAATGGTTAGCAACCGTGGAATAGCGTTCCATTTTGTGATACACGTGTTGGTGAGTTTTCATGCTCCCGTTTTGTGATAGGCCTCCCCCCTTTTTTTGTGATTTTTGGATTTCCTTTGATGATTTCTAGAACTTGTGTTTCACCAATTTTCGTGATTTACATTGATATATTTTATCAATATTTGTGCATTGGTGAATTTGTGTGTCATTAACTTTTGTGATTGACATTGATATAATTGTCAATATTTATGGTTTGGTGAATAAAAATAAGGAGTATGACATTCTTTTTTATCTTTGAGAAGATTCTTATGATATTGATTAATCTCTTGTTGATTTTTAGTTACATACTAATCACAGTATGGTTTTATGGTTATCATACTTTTTTGTGATATCTCTTATTCTATATCATTTCATCTGATATTTATAGCTAGAATGATCCGTTTATTATTTTCTTATTAAATAATACTAGGGTCAGACCGAGTTGTTACAGGTGCTTCCACTTGACTCCTCATCTGGGATTATTATCCAGACTTTTGGCTAACTACTTAGATTGGTAGTTTATTTTGTTGTATACCTTTGAGATATAGACTCCTTGATGTATACATATTCTTTTGTCTAGCACTTGTAACTATTCTTTTGTGATAGTGTGGATCTTGTCTGACCAATACTCTGATGAGCACTTTTAGGTGTTATATATTCATATTTATTTCCACCTTTGTGATATGGATGTCTATGACTGATTTGTGTTATGTTTATTTCTATATTTGTTTGCGAAGAATATATATAGCCACCGAGTAGTAGCCTTGAGTTTGTAGCGGTATGTCAGATTTCCTCCTGAAACCAGATGCATGTTGTACTATCTGACATATCGGTGCTCGCACAAAGAAATTACGCGGATGGTCGCTCCTCAACAGCTTTATTCTCCGCGCCAGTTGACAGCATTACCCCGTGGTGTCCTTGGCTAGAGTGGGTATAGAGGTGGGGCGTAATAGCGGTTGCTCGAAACACATGACTGGTAATAAAGACATGTTAACAAACATTGTCTACTCAAATGGAGGATCAGTCACTTTTGGAGATAATTTAAAAGGTTTTGTCATCAACAAAGGCGACGTGAGCAATAACAGTATCTCTAACTCACCTCTCATTACCGATGTTTTATTAGTTAAAAATTTAAAACATAATTTATTAAGTATAAGTCAATTATGTGAAAAGGTTTTATTATATCTTTTTCAGAAAATAAATGTAATATCTCTGATAAAAATCAAAATTTAATTTTTTAAGGTATAAGAGAGAGAAATATTTATATTTTAAATATAAATATAAATTATAATATAAATATGTGTTTAGTAGCTACAGAGAATGATTATTGGCTATGGCACAAAAGATTTTGTCATATAAATATTAATATTATTAACAAAATAGCAAAAAATAAACTTGTTAAAGGACTACTTGATATGAACTTCAAAATTGATAATATTTGTGATGCATGTCAATTAGGAAAATTAAAAAAATCTTCTTTTAAATCTAAGAAAGTCATATCTACAGCATAACCACTTGAACTACTACATATGGACCTTTTCGAACCTACTCAAGTTCAATCTATTAATCAAAATATATATATATGTGTGTGTGTGTTTGTTATGGTAAATGATTTTTCAAGATATAGATGGACTATTTTTATGAAACATAAAAGTGATACTTTTGAGAATTTTAAAATTTTTGTAAAAAGAATTCAAAATATAAAGAATTTAAAAGTTAAAAATATTAAAAGTGATCATGGAGGTGAATTTGAAAATAAATCTTTCGAACATTTTTGTAACAAGAAAGGAATTAATCATAATTTCTCCTTTCCTAGAACACCACAACAAAACAGAGTTGTAGAAAGAAAAATTAGAACGTTACAAGAATGTACACGAACTTTATTAAATGGAAACACTTTACCTAAGCATTTTTGGGCAGAAGCTGTTGCAACTGCCTGCAATGTCTTGAATCATGTTTCTATTCGATCATTAACAAAACATACTCCATATGAACTTTTAAATGGTAGAAAGCCAAATATGTCATATTTCAAAGTTTTTGGTTCAAAATGTTTTATAATTAACACTAAAGATCAGCTTGGCAAATTTGATCCACGTAACAACCAGGTATTTTCAACCATTCGCATCCATTATAACTGCATAGACAGACACTCATGCCGGAATTGAATTGCTCAAAATACCGTGTTGTAAATAAAATTTTGGCAAACCTCAGAATATACAGTAAATAAAAATCACAGATTATAGACACAGAGTATATAAAAATGCAGCGGAAGAAAAAGAGATAGTAGTTCATGAAGCTACTATATAAAATATAAGATACATCAGATTTAAATAAGATACAACAGAAGAGTAACAAGATACATCAGGTACAAATCAGATACATCACTGAACCACTGGATACTGAAACAAAATAGATGGCTGGATCTTCAAGGAAAGCTCCAACGCCGAAGGTGAATCTTGAATGCTAGCTCAATCAATCTGACCCGAGCGTAAAGCAAAACACAAAACCCTCGAGTCAGGACATAAATACTTATAAACTGTAAATCAACTCAAGTGAATAGTAACAAAATGCATCAGTAACTTAAAGGATGCTTGGGACCGCCCATCCTCTAAGGATCCATTAAACTATTTACTATGTAGTAATATACGCTATATACGGTAGTGTCTAATCAGTAAAGTATAATCATATAGAAAATAGCGTTAAGGGGATGGTGAACCTTAACGCAGTCGGATCTTTAAAACCAAAATCGTAGTGGGCTCGATATAAGGATATGACACGGCACGCGAGGCAATGCCAGGGTGGATACACCGTTTGCACTCCCGGACCGGTGGTGACGGCAAGCCAGCAGCTTCCGCCCACCTCGAACAATACCCCCGAATCAAAGTGGCGCCACCGAATCGAATCACAACAGTAATAGAATGGTTTCCGATGGAGCATGCTCGATGAAAGGGTGCGACCCTTTGTGTAGCCCGGTATAGCTCCTGTTTTAGTCATATATGCCAACTCACGGGAGTTGGGTCCACGTAATATATACCTCGAGAACGTCGCCACCATCCTACTTCATTCTGGAGTCTCCACCGCGTATACAGTTGTTAAAGTGGTTTTCGGTATTGGCCGGCTATAAGACAATATCCGATCCCGGTCTCTTTAACAACCCATCGTTATTATAACCGGTAGTTATAACTTTAAACATATTTTATACTTCAAAAGAAAATATCATTTCAACCCAAATCTTTATCAAAATAAAGATTAAATCATTTCCAAACCATTTCAATATATCAACATAACGTATCTTTCAAATTCAAATATTTATCAAAATAATTATCAAGTCATTTCAAATCATTTTTTTTATACATAAACATCATATCTTCCAAATTCAATATTTATCAAAATAATTATCAAGTCATTTCAAATCATTTTTAATACATAAACATCACATCTTTCAAACTTCATTTTCAAATCGTTTAATTTCAAAATATCATAACTTTCAAAACTTCATCTTCGAATCATTTATTATATACCAGCATATCATATCTTTCAAAACTTCATTTCAAATCATTTCAATATATCATATCTTAGCATCTTTAAATTCAAAGATTACATTCAATTATTATCATCTCAAATCACCTTTAAATAATTTGTATTCCATCGATTTAATTCAATAAAAAAATCATTTTAAAAGTGTAATTATTATACTTCCAAATCAAGTATTCAATTTCCAAAGTTCCAAACTATTCTGAGTTCGTTTACTAAGTCAAAAACCATAATTATTACAATTTCAGCATTTCACAGCATATAGAAAAACTATTATAAGTTATACTTGAAAACACTTTAATTCAGCAGAGACAGCATTTAAAACTGTTGTTAAAACACAGTTATTAGTTGAATTATAGTTCAAAACAGAAAAGATAGCATTTCAGAAGTGCTGTGGTAGTTCAGATTTCAAAACAAGGTTTAAATTGATTTCAGCAAAGACTGCAGACCACAACAGCATTTTACAGGAATGCTGTAATAAACCTGAGTCCAAATATTAGCCTATGAGTTCAGTTACAACAACTACAGCATTACAGACCTGTTGTAATAGCTCATTTTTCATAGTTTTAGTTCAATTCAGAAACCATAGCATTTCTGAATGCCATTAAAAGTAAATGTCAGGTTTTAGTGTATTTCCAACAATTTATTAACTTCAATTTAAAACAAATAAACGTTTTAAAAATCATCTTTTTAACATTTAAGATGTTCATTAACATATCATTTGACATATTATTTTTATACAATAAATTTCTTATAAATAAATCCAAATTTCAATAATTCCACTTATTAGTTCAAGTGTCTAATTTTCTTTCTTCACTTTTCAACAAATAAACTTAACACTTCACATTTATATTACCATTTCACAATTTTAACTAAATTTTCAAATTATTTAATTAATTTAAATCTTTAGTTAAAACTCAAATTTCACATTTTCAAGTCAAGTTATATTTTAAAATTTCACTTTTCAACAGTCATTTATTCAACCACTTAAATTTATAGAAAAATCAATAATTCTTTAATAAATCACTTAAATTCAAATGTAAATCAATTTACCATACTTACCATTTTCCAAATATAATTAAAGTCTATTTTATTCATATAACTTAAATATCATTTTTAGTCAAAATTCCAAATTTTCAAACATAAGTTTTATTTCAAAAATCCAGTTAAACCATTCCTAAATTACATTTTTAACACATAAAAAAAATCAAAATTTATTTATTTTAAAACCTTTCTAAATCAAATTTCATATATTTTATATTTTTAAAATACTTAAAAATATTCAAAACACTTTATAGAATAACCACGGGTCTGTATATAGTTTTCTAACCTAGTTTAAGTGATACGGATATGTATCATTTCAATTCGCAGTTTAAAAATAAAAATCCGGGTTCTATCATTTCAAACCCGCAATCCCAAGTCAAAATGAATAATTTAAAAACCATTCGGGACTATCATTTCAGCCCATAACAAATTTTATTCTAACAGGGAATTTGCAGTGTGATCATATACAGAAATAATATAAACAATGTCAATATCGTAATATACAGTCATATATCAGATGTCAGGTGAAAATTAACAGTTTAACACGGTAATAACATGACATAACATATCATATGATCATCATTAACTTGCATAAATATTTTATATTACTAAATACTTGTCATCAATTCACTTTCCATAAGTATAAATGTCAGAGTGAGAAAGACTCACCTTTTCGAAGCTAGAGACCAAAACAACAAACACAAGAGCGATTCCAAAAGCACGACAAACACGATTTGAATTGAATGAATGGAAAGCCTTGATAATGATCTTGTATACAACAAATAAACAAGACCATATAAACATATGCATACAATACAAAACAACATTGAAACTGATTGAAATAAAAACAACAAATGGACAAGATGATTTTACCATGCCTCAATCACTTCAATGCTTGGCCTAAGGGACACTTATGCTCCGCTATGCCGATGCTTTGGCCCAGGTATGGCATCATATAGGTCAGTTTTGGATAGGGTTTGGGTCTGGTTTGGACCTAGAAGGTACGACTACATGGCAAGAGCAAGGTGGAGGTTACAAGGCATGAGAATACAAAGGGTTAAGACAAACAAGTGGGTTTTTGGTGCACATATGGGTTCGGCCTTGACTGATGTGGGCTTGGCTATTCATGCTGCAGGTCAGATCAATGCTGGAGTGGTGCGTGGTGATCAGGTCAGTGGTGGTGGTGGCGGCTATGGTGTTGGTTTGAGTGGTGGATGAAGGAAATGAGGCAACAACGGTCAAAAACATTGTTTTTAGGCATGTAGGTTGCAATTTGAAGGGTTTGGCCACCATAGATGGCTCGGCCATGGTCATGGCTGGTGGAGTAGATGGTGTTGGAGGCATGGAAGAGATGCAGGAGTTTGTGGCTGCGGCTATGGAGAAGAGGCCGATCCAAACTAGAAGAGAAACAAAGCAAAATTTAGAGAAAACAAGGAGAAAAGAAGAATTTACCTAATTTTTTTGCAAGAATGGAGGCCATGATTTTTTTTAGGGTTTTAGAGCTTGAAAATTCGTGAATAATATGAGGGAGTTGGCTGCAAAGGACGAGGAAAGGAATGGCTAAGATAAATTGATGTATTAATTGAAAAAGAAACGGATAAAACGCCTTTACGTTTCAGGCTTTTAAAACCTCTTAACTTTCTAAACCTTTTGCATTTCCTTTTCTTTTTAATTTTATAAAAAAAAAAATAAACTCAAAAACGTTATATAAAACCGAAACTAAGTAAGAATAAAATAACATAAATAATTTATTTTAAGTAAAATAGAAAAAGGAAATAAGAAATTGCTTAAAAATAGCAACCCTGACATAAAAATTACAAGAAAATCTCCAATGACTTTGGAAAATTTATTACTTCATAAAAAAATATTACAACACAAAATTTGAATTAAAAATGGTTATAAAACATTTTCAAGGTAAAATAATAATTTAATTTTTATTAAATAGAATTTTAAATAAAGAAAAATGCAGTAAATACCAAACTAGGCTTTATAAATTGAAATAAATTCAAATAAACTTTAGAAAAATTATATTATCATTTTAAAAATACTTAAAAGTCAAAATATACATAATATAACATATTATCATATATTAAAATAAAATATAACAAAGAAGAAGTAATTTATACAATTTAAAATAGTCATTGTTAAATAACCCTATATACGCACAATATTGTAAAGGGTATAACTTTCACAATTTACATCCGATTTCAACGAAACGAAAAGTGGTGTTCTTAGAATTTTATGTACTTTCATAATAAAAGAAAAAAAATCAATTTTTCAAACTTTTAAAATTTTAAGTTAAAAGTCACAGTTTGACTATTTTGACCAAAATCAGCATTTCAGGCAAATATTCAACTTACACAAGTTTGGAATTATAACTCATATAAAATCAAGATTTATATTTAAACAATAAAATTTAATCATTCCAAATAAGTAAAATAAGTTTTTAAATCAAAATTTTATATTAAAATAATTAAAATATACAATAAAATAATTACAAAATACAGGGTTGTTACACTCTCCCCTACTCAAAACTTTTCGTCCGCGAAAAGGACGAGGTACGGGAAAGCACAGAAAAAATAGAAGGAGACAAGATTTAGACAAGGTAACAAGAAGATTGAGATTATACCTAGTAACTGTTGTTATAGGTAAGTTTAACAAGGTGGAGGTGATCAAATCAAGAACACAAGCACGAAAAGATCCTTTAAAATCTGATTCACCCTTTTCCGTTTGACCGTCGGTCTGTGCATGGTAAGCAGTGCTCGGATCCAGATGAGTACCCAAGATTTTCATAGATTATAGAAAGATTTCTAAATAGACTGGTGTAAGCAATAGCCTTCCCATTCTGTAACAAGATAAGAGAAATGAGGACAACCAAAAGATAGTTTGAAAAACAAAATAAGATAATAAATTTGAAATCATAATGCTTTGAAATCATAACAATTTAGAAATGTTATCATTTGGAAATCATACTACTAAAATCATAACACTTATAAAATAATCTTCATTTAAACCATTTAAATTCAAGGTCAAATAATATTCATTTCAAAGTTGTAATATTTCTAAGTTCATTCATTCAATTATAAAATTTTCATTTTTCAAGACATCTATATTACATAAATAAAATATTTATCATAGAAAATATAATAATCAAATTTCCCGACATATTTATTCATTTAGACATCAATTAAACTATGAATTCAAGTTAAATAAACTTTATTACAAAATGTCCAATTCAAATGTATTTTATTTTATCTATTCAAAGATACATTTTTTTTATACACATATTCATTTTAGGAAATGACCTTTATTAAAATTCCTAGGTTAGACTTAAGGTTCTATATTAAATCAAATTTGATTTTCCAGTTATTTAAATAAAATTCTTTAAATTTTCTTTTTCTCTTTTTACCTCTGTAAATCTTTTATAACTAAAATTTAAGTGTATAACATTTATTATAACCACTCAAATTTTATTTATAAAATCTTTTTATATTGTATACTATCCAATTACATATTCAACTTCTGAGAATTAAGGTAAGTTATATTTGAATGAAATTGTGTGTTATACAAATAAAACTTTCAAATTCAATTTTCTCATGTTTGAATCATTTATCCAAAATTTTAATTTTTTTTTTATAATTGAAATTATTCTTTAAGATAGAGTTTAAGAATTTAATTTCCGATTCCATTCAAACCATTTAGAGATAAGTAATAATATATACATAATATATCAAATCAAATTTCAATCATATATTTATATATATGTTATAAATCAAGTCATATTTTAGAAATTCAAATCAATTTAATTCCCAAAACAAAGCTGCAGCAAGACTACAGAACAGTTTCTTCACTTCGAAACTCGAAAATGAACGTCGATGATGCTGCAGTCATCACCGGAGTTATTTTCCAGCGACAAAGAGAAGAGTACTAATTTAAACTTTCAAATTCTTTGGAAACAAATTTCTATTTAAAAATACTTTAAATAATATATCCCATTTAAAACTTGTTAAACAAAAGGTTTGAAACTATCGGAAATTAAATTCTCAAATTTCTTTTTGTAAATTCATTTAAGTTCCCAAATCAATTTATAAACAATTATTTATAAATTCATTTATAGAACAATAAATGATAAATCAAGTATTATCATTTCAAATTATCAATTTGAATCATTTCATTAAGTTCCATAAACTTATATCAAAATTTATTTCATTAACCAAAACAAAATTAAAAATAATATTGTGTCAGTTTGTTCTGTCAAAGTGTTTTAGAAATCATACCGATAGCATTGATCAGACGAATCGATCGGGAACCCAAATCAACATCAACAACTCAAACAACATAATATATATAAAAAATATAGATTGACAAATACAATTCAAAAATGTTGGAGAAAAAGTTGGAAGCAAAAGACAAGATGATTAAATACAGAGTAGGGAGGCGGATAAGCTAAAATAAATCACGGGCAACCTTAATCGGGTCAACCGTAACTTAAAGTATAAGATCGAAGTGGATTTTCTGGGGTAAATCTACATTCGACCTCAAGAGATAGAGTTTGGGATAATAGGAGATACTAGCATCTAAACCGAGGATATAAAACATTTTCAAGGTAAAATACTAATTTAATTTTTATTAAATAGAATTTTAAATAAAGAAATATGCAGTAAATACCAAACTAGGCTTTATAAATTGAAATAAATTCAAATAAACTTTAGAAAAATTATATTATCATTTTAAAAATACTTAAAAGTCAAAATATACATAATATAACATATTATCACATATTAAAATAAAATATAACAAAGAAGAAGTAATTTATACAATTTAAAATAGTCATTGTTAAATAACCATATATACGCACAATATTGTAAAGGGTATAACTTTCACAATTTACATCCGATTTCAACGAAACGAAAAGTGGTGTTCTTAGAATTTTATGTACTTTCATAATAAAGAAAAAAAAAATTAGATTTTCAAACTTTTAAAATTTTAAGTTAAAAGTCACAGTTTGACTATTTTGACCAAAATCAGCATTTCAGGCAAATATTCAACTTACACAAGTTTGGAATTATAACTCATATAAAATCAAGATTTATATTTAAATAATAAAATTTAATCATTCCAAATAAGTAAAATAAGTTTTTAAATCAAAATTTTATATTAAAATAATTAAAATATACAATAAAATAATTACAAAATATAGGGTTGTTACAATCCAAAATCCGATGAAGGAATATTCATTGGATATTCAGAAAGAAGCAAAGCTTATCGGGTTTTTAATACAAGAACTAAAGTACTCGAAGAAACTCTTCATGTTTCAATCAATGAAAATGTTAAAAAAAATTCTAAAATTACAAATTTGGAAAATAATTCAAATAAAATTCTGACAAATAATTCGAAAAATGATGATATTATTTTTCAAAATAATAATTCAGATATTTCTATAAAAAATGAAAACATTAATAATAATAATAATATAGTAAGATCTCCTTCAAGAATTCTTAGAGATCACCCTATTCAAAATATAATTGGAGAAGTAAATTCAAATGTAAGAACATGACATCAATTAAATCAAATGGGCCATATAGCTTTTATCTCTAATATAGAACCTAAAAATATTAAGGAAGCCTCAACCGATGACTATTGGATTATAGCTATGCAAGAAGAGCTAAATCAATTTGAAAGAAACGAAGTTTGGGAATTAGTTCCTAGACCAAGTGATCAATCAGTCATTGGTACAAAATGGGTTTTCAAAAACAAAGCTGATGAACTAGGTAACATTACTAGAAATAAAGCTAGATTAGTAGCACAAGGTTATAATCAAGAAGAGAGAATAGACTATGAAGAAACGTTTACTCTAGTTGCAAGACTAGAAGCTATACGTATTCTACAGGCTTTTGCACGTTTTCGTAACTTTAAGTTATATCAAATGGATGTTAAAAGTGCTTTTCTAAATGGATTTATAAAAGAAAATGTTTATGTTGAACAACCTCCTCTTTTTACTCATGAAAAATTTCCAGATCACGTTTATAAACTTAAAAAAGCTTTATATGGTTTAAAACAGGCACCTCGTGCTACGACCGACTTAAAAGCTATGTAATAGAATCTAGTTTTGAGATTGGAAAAGTTGATCAAACATTATTCATTAAGAAAACTAAACAAGATATTTTAATAATATAAATATATGTTGATGATATTATATTTGGTTCAACAAATGAAAAATTATGTCAAGAATTTTCGACTATCATGTAAAATGAATTTGAAGTGTCACATATGGGAGAACCATCATATTTTCTTGGATTACAAATCAAATAATTACAAAATGGCATTTTCATTAATCAAGAGAAGTACTGTAATAATCTAATTAAACGATTCGGTATGGAAAACACTTCTGCCAAACCAACTCCTATGAGTACAACTATACATCTCGATAAAGATGAAAATGGTAAGAGTATCGACCAAAAACTCTATCGTAGTATGATTGGATCATTACTTTACTTAACTGCTAGTTGACCTAACATTATGACGAGCGTTTGTTTATGTGCTCGATTTCAAGCAAATCCTAAAGAATCACATATGCGAGCAGTTAAACGTATAATTCGTTATCTTAGCAAAACTAAAGATTTAGGATTATTTTATCCAAAAGAATGTCCTTTTGAATTAGTATCATATAGTGATGCTGATTTTGAAGGAAGTTGGATAGATAGAAAAAGTACAAGTGGAACTTGTCATTTCATTGGACGATCCTTAGTATCTTGGTATAGCAAGAAACAAAATTGTGTTTCACTATCGACATGTGAAGCGGAATATATATCTGCAGCTTTAGCATGTGCTCAAGTAATTTACATGCAACAAACATTACAAGATTTTGATATTAAATTAAATATATCTATAATATATTGTGATAACACTAGTGCAATAAATTTATTTAAAAATCCTGTCAATCGCTCACGAACTAAAAATATTGACATTCATCGTCATTTTCTTCGTGATAATATTGAATAGGATATAATAAATTTAGAATTTGTAAATTCTAAAAAACAATTAGCCGATATTTTCACTAAACCACTCAATGAAAATTGTTTTATAAAACTAAGAAGAGAACTAGGTATAATTTCCTTAAAGGAATTATAAAATTGCTAAATTGACTAAATAAAAAAAATTAAAATTTTCTTTTCTAGTACTCAAACTCTGCAACTTGAGTTTGATAAGCCTATGTCTCTGCCACTTGACCATTTAATTTTTGACAACCACTTCTACTACAGCTTTCCTCTTATCTATTTTTATTTTTATGAAAAATTTTCAGCCACAAATTTTTATTTTGTTTTTCATCCTCTAATATTTTCAGTTTGTACGTATATCCATCAATTTCTAACTGTTTTATTCCCTATATATATTTCAAAATTCTGCATTTTATACTTCCATCAATTTTTTTCAAACAAATTTTATCTTCTCTTTACCACAATGTCTTCTCAAGAAAATTCACCAAATGGTTCCGCTTACTCTTCTATCGATTTTTCGATACCGTCTTCTAGTTCGTTAAGCTTACCTACACCTACAAAGATTCATGAATTGGCCAGACCGTCGAACTATCACTCAGGCCATACTCCCGAGAAAAAGAAGGCGAGACATTTTTTGTTCTTTGGTTCTTCTCAAACCAAACAAAAAGTTGATGATCTACATCATTACCAGAGTGAATCTATAGCGATTCAATGCGAGATGTACTACGAACAGAAAATGAATTCAAGATGCATAAGTTTTCTGGAGAGATTGGATGGAAGTTATGTGAGTCATCTTTATCTACGATTCATCAACCTACACCATCTTCCTCTCGGAATCCATAGGATCGGTCGGCATAGGTTCCACCTGTCTCTTCAAATTCATGGGAGCATGGAAACCGTTGGTCACCATTGAAACCATATGTAGAGAAGACGAAGGATGAACCAACCAACTCCAAGTCTCCATCCACTTCTTCTTTCAAATAATTATTTTTATCTATTTATTTATTATTTCTAATTTTTATGCATTATTTAATATTGTATTGAATATATTTTTTTCAAAAATACTATAAATGCTGCAAAAGACATAATTCAGTCGACTGAAATTTTCGACCAATCGACTAAATCTGTATATAGAGTGTTTTCAGACCATATTCAGTCGACTGAAAGAAAATAACCAGTCGATTGAATCATAAAACAGAAAACATTGTTCTCATATTCAGTCGACTGAAATAATACGGCCAGTCGACTGAATCTGAAACAGAGAGTTTCGGGATACTGGTTCAGTCGACTGACCATATTCGACCAGTCGACTGAATGTAAACCTGATCCTCTTTTACACCTTTTCACCTTCCTTTTTAACCCACCAACCCTCTATGTCCTCTTTCACTTTTCACATTTACCTTCTCATTTCAGAATTCTAAAATCCTAGGTTCCAAATATTTTCAAATTCCTCTACTACATTACTATTTTCAAATGGCTCCACGTCAATACAAGAGATCTAGACATGCTTCTACCTCCTCCTATGAGCCAATTGACACTCAAATTGCTCAGTGGCTCTATGATGCTACAGCAGTTCAAAAGTGGAATAAAATGAAACAAGTGCAATTTTTTGAAGGTTCTTTTGTTGTGTTTCCCGATTTTGCTCCATATAGGATCCAAGAGCAAGCAAGGAAAAGCCATCTAGAGTCTCTCCAGATCACAATCAGAATAATATCAAGATAAATCACACCTTGGTAAAACTTTTCTATACTAATTTGAATTCAGGCCATCAAAACCAACGTAATCGTGATAATTGCGTTTGGAGTTTAGTCTGTGGTCGACATGTTTTTCTTTCTTTAGACAGAATTAGTCATATTCTTCATACTCCAACTGATGGTATTCATTTGGAAGAATTAAATATACCCATAGGCGAGCGAGATGAAGTAAGTCATCGGTTCTTAGAAGATGACATAATCGAACTTAAGTGTATCGTTTTGCGACCTACACCTAGAATCATGCCTTGAGCTTTAATGCATACGGTTCTTCCTCGTACTGTCTCTTATGAGCTTGTATATCCAAACAAACTTTAGGGCATTATATGCTATTTGGGGAGAAGTCCAAATAAATTGACCGAAACTTATTCTAGAGGAATTCTTATCATTTAACCAAGGTCGCATGAACATTATTTATTATGGAGAATATATTATGTGGCTACTTATGAATCTTCAGGTTCCTATTCCGGAATCCGATACTTTTGTTCCTAAAACTCTAAATAGCCGCACAATAAGCCTTATGAAATTGCTACCATGACCTCTTACTATCATGACTTTTCAAGAATGGAAATCTTGACCTCGTCAACAAACTTCTACTCTATAGCAATAACAATCAAGAGATGACATTCGAACACCAACACCATCCCAAAGCACTCGGGAATCCATTGATTTAATTGTACGAAATCAAATCATTTTGGATTCTTGCATCAAAAATCTTGATAAGAAAATTGACAAAAAAATTGACAAAATTAAGAGCTTCTTCGAGATTTTATGGGATGCAATATCTTGTTCCTCTTCCACCACTACGGAGACTTCTCAACGTGATCCATGAAAACGCCCAGCTCCTCGCTTTACTTGGTCAACATCAGAAGAACACACAAGTTTCGACACAAGCGGCAATGGGGTGGCAGACAGTTTGTGGGAAGTTCCTCCGGAGGCAAAAATCCAATGCAAGTGGAACAAGAATAAGAGACAGAGTCTGACTCTGATTAATGTTGTTATCTCTTGGTAGTAGTAAGTTATCTATGTGTTCCAAACATTTTATTTATGAGTTTGTATAAGTAATAATTTCAAATCTATTTTTCTGTGATTGCAATTTTTAGTTAGTTCAATGATGGAATTATTATTATTTCCATTTTGTCGATGACAAAGGGGGAGAAATTTTGTATGACTAACCATTTCTTGCAGGGATTAAATATGTCGCCAGGTATTTAAGGGGAGATGTATATAACTCCCGTTATATATTTCTCGAAATATAGTATCATCTTTAATAGGTTGTCATCAATCTAAAAGGGGGAGAATGTTGAATCATAAGTTTTTGATTCATGACAAGGAGCTTAAACAAATCAGTGAATGAGATTATATGGGCAAGCGACAAAAGAAAGAAATATGATGTTAATACTACAAAGGAGGCAAGATTACAAAACTGAGTATAGTATGTTTATTTGTCGAAGTTTTTAGTCTTAGAATTGTTAAAATCTATCCTCAAGTAGTTCACTCAAACCAAAGTTGTTTTAAACTTTAAACTCTTTAACATATATGAGAACTGTACACTGACTGTCAGGTCAGTCGACTGACCAAATATGGTCAGTCGACTGAATCTGCCCAGTTGCACAGAAACTCTCTATTTTGCACCAACTTTGAACATTCAGTTGACTGGTCATTTTGGGTCAGTCGACTGAATTTTTCCAACAGCTATTTTTCTGAACAGACACTTCCATTTGCCAAGAGATACGATCTAAATTGAAGAGGTAAGGATGCTTCTTTTGGTCAGAACTTTTCATGAATGGTTGCAACTGTTTATCTACTATATAAACACATAAGATTCACTTAACAAATCAGTCATCGAATTTTATTTTTCTTTCTGATCATACTCTCTACTATCTCTGCATTCTACAAAGCAATCACCATTTACGTATATTGCTTGAATCTCTGAATCAATTAACTTATTCTTCAATTAAAAGCAATATTTCCTTTCTTAATCTTTACACACATAATATATACTTGAGAAAAAGATTATAGGAAGGTTGTACTACCAAAGACAAATCAGTGTTATCAAGAACACAAAGTGTCAAAGCAATTTTATTGAAACAGTTGAAGTCATGTTCGGTTATTCAGGCGGGAAAAGTCCTCTTTCGGTCGTTAGAGGGAAAAATCCTGATCGGTTGCTCAGGTGTTGTATACCTATTCCTCCGGGTTAAGTGGGGTTACTGTGAGAAACTCCAAAGAGAAATCTGAGACTAGACGTAGAACGGGAAGTTCAAACCAGTATAAAAACTCTTGGTGTGCTTATTCTTATTTACTTTATTATTATTATTTGTTTCCACATTTAGATTATAATACATTCCATATTACACGATAATAAGTGACAACTAGCCACACAGTAGTCACTTTTCAGCGGAAAACAACTGGATCGTGATTGTAGTGAGACGAAATAAACAGAGATAAACACTAGAATGGACAGTCACAGATCTATGCAATACAGAAAAAATAAATAAAACCAATATTTATAGTGGTTCCACTACCGCAAGGCAGTGTACATCTATGTTGAGAAAGCATGTTTTATTAATCACTGAAAGATTAGAGTTACAAGATTGATTCACTTATGGATGCTATACATAAGAAGAATTTAGAATACATACAAAATTCTGCAGAGTTTCAGCTCTCTAGGATGGTTACCATTTTTGTCCAGAAGCTTCTCTATTTATAAAGTGAAAAAATGAGGAGGGTAGCTGTTGTATAGCATACCTGAGCTTTGGTTCGGCACATCTGGTTCGGCAAACAACACTCAAGATCTGGACCGACATGGTCCAACACCAAACCAAATATATGGTTCGGCCTTAACTTGATTTGGCATCGTTGGACCGGCATGCCCAAATACCGAACAAGATATTTCGTTCGGCATCACCAAATCACTGAACGAAATATTTGATTTGGCATTCCTTCTACCGAACGAAAAATAATGTCGCTCTACTTTATTCACCATTGATTCAAATCACTGCAAATCACGAACACCCGGTTTCGCCAAACAGCATCTCCTGAACGAGCTCACCACCAGACGTGAAATCTTGTCCAGTCCTCCACTCCACCGCTCCATATTTGGAGCGACAGCTACTCTTCCACTGCCGAACCAAAATTTTGGTTCGACAAGCCCTGCCACTGATTTAGGGCTTCATGAATTCCTCCTTCACGTCATTGATGATGATGCGAGCTTCTGCCTCCTCTATCTGCTACTGCGACGTGGAATTGAGGTAGCAATTTCTAACATACACACACACCACACACACCACACACATAGGGCCACACGCATACATACATACATACATATATGTATTATATTAATTGAAAGTCGAGATTAGTTTAGACACCAGTTTATAGTTTAGGGAAGATGGATAGAGATTTCTGAAGTATAATATGATTATTTGATTCATTTTTATTATAGAGTTGCGATAATTTCTACATTGTTTTTTTTCTTTTTTCTTTTTCTTTTTCCCAAATTAAGGCTAAGAAGGAGTATGGTGTATTAATAAAAAGGATATTCAAAAGAAAGTGGTATGTTCAAGTTAGGATAAAAACTAGTGTATTTTTTTGTGCATTTGGCGGAACTCGTGACATTATAAAATGGAAGCTCTTTCGAGTTTAAAACAACTTAGTACGCCAATGGACACCAACCACGTAACGGCTACATTTACAGTCAATGCATCTGAATAAATATAGCCGTTAAACCTCCTAAAGCACTCATTTCCTCTATATATAAACCGGCAAACAATAACACCTCTTCAATCAAAGTCTCTGCATACATTCTCTTCTCTCTCGTGTACCCTAGGGGAAAAAAACTCTCATTTTTGCAAACGCGCTCAAAGATCTGTCTCCTCTACATATATTATTTACCACTAACAATTTTTTTCCTGCAGGATTTTTATTCATTAACCGGATCACTGTTGATTTCATTTTTATTTATTTATTTAATCATCTTGCTATTTCTTGTGTATATTTTTTGCACTAATCTATGGATTCAGGATCTTTTTCCTCTGTATTCTCCTCCGAGAAGTTCAAATGTAGATCCCGAGCACCGCTTCGAGAAGTTGGATCCACTGTCTACATTCCTCCACTTCGATCTTCCTCTATGCCAAATTCACTGTCTAGAAAGACAAGTGTAAGTTTCGGTGGATGATATTGTTTAAATTCAAAATCATTTCATACTAAAAATTCAATCTTGATTCATTTTTCAGGGAGATAGATTCATTCCGGACAGATCTGCAATGGATATGGACTACGCACGCTACCAGCTGACCGAACCAACAAAGGAGAAGGAAAACGCTTCAGCCGCATCTCCGGCCAAAGAAGCATACAGAAAACTTCTCGCAGAGACTTGCCTAAACAACAGAAACCGGATCCTTGCTTTCAGAAGCAAACCTCCCACTCCTACTCCCACCTCCACATTCCTACCCGAACCCTCCTCTTCCAATCAGGCCAAACCCGCAAAGCCCAAAAGACACATCTCCCAAACAGCAGAGAGAACGCTAGATGCGCCCGACATACTGGACGACTACTACCTGAACCTTCTTGACTGGGGAAGCGGAAACTTACTCTCGATAGCTCTCGCCAACACCGTCTATCTGTGGAACGCTTCCGAAGGCTACACATCCGAGCTTGTTACCGTACACGAGGATCTGGGCCCGGTCACGAGCGTCAGTTGGGCTCCGGACGGCCAGCACATTGCGCTCGGTTTGAACAACTCGGACGTTCAGCTCTGGGACGCTGCCAACAGCCGCCTTCTGCGAATGCTGAAAGGAGCCCACCAGTCCCGTGTAGGTGCACTGTCGTGGAACGGCAATGTTTTAACAACAGGAGGGATGGACGGCAAAATTGTGAATAACGACGTGAGGATTCGTGCGCACGCAGTGCAGACCTATCATGGGCATACGCAGGAAGTGTGCGGTCTGAAATGGTCGGGGTCTGGCCAACTTCTGGCTTCAGGTGGGAACGACAACCTCTTACATGTATGGGACATCTCCATGTCGTCATCGATGCCGGCTCCGAACCAGAATCAGTATGTGCACAGGTTCGAGGAGCACAGTGCGGCTGTGAAGGCCTTGGCCTGGTGTCCTTTTCAGAGCAATTTGCTGGCTTCAGGTGGAGGTGGGAACGATAGATGCATCAAGTTCTGGAATGTGAGTACAGGGGCGTGTTTGAATTCGGTGGATACAGGGTCGCAGGTGTGTGCTTTGCTGTGGAATAAGAATGAGAGGGAGATATTGAGTTCGCATGGGTTTACTCAGAATCAGTTGACGCTTTGGAAGTATCCGTCTATGGCGAAGGTTGCTGAGCTTACTGGTCATACTTCTCGTGTTTTGTTCATGGCTCAGAGTCCAGATGGGTGTACTGTGGCCTCGGCTGCAGGGGATGAGACATTGAGGTTTTGGAATGTGTTTGGGACGGTGCAAGTTAGTAAGCCTGCGCCGAAAGCAAGTTCTGGGCCTTTCAGTAACTATCATCACCTTAGGTGAAATCATGAACTACTGCTGACGAGATTAACATAAAACTGAAGCAATTTCGGATTGAAATATAAATTGGAGGCAAAGCCATTGTTTTTCAAAATTGAAATTGTGCAAAGTCTATTCTCATTCTATACTCAAAGAATAACAATTTTGGCAAAGTGGACGTACACAATCTTGATGGATTGTGGAACCACTGTAAACTTAGTGTGTTGCTACTGTCCTTTATCATCTTAATTTTGATTATTTCCTGTTATTTCTTTAGGTAAGTTATTTCGTTAAATGATGATGATGAAAGGGCATGTTCACTAAACTGTACAACAACAGAACATAAGATGTTCACTAAACTGTACAACAGAACATACCGATACTATTCAATATGGAAAGGACATCATCGTATTATTGATATTCTATCAATACACTGTATACTTTACATTAAAAAGCTGTTTAAAATACAACTCGTTATGCCCAAATGCTACAAGTTTTACGTTATTATTGTCAATGGTGAAAAATAAATCTGTATACTGACATCAAAAATTATCCGTTTCATGACATGGGATGCACAGTTCTATTTATTCACTGTGCTGTATTGGTATAACTCTTTATATTTAAACCTCAATGTACAGTAACAATCACAGTATCCCCACCCTGGAAGATTCATATAGTGAGATTTTCTTGGATTCCACTAAATGAACCGCAAATATTGCCACCTAAATCAGGAAATGTCTCGCATCCTGGAAGTGGACTAACCTTACCAGCCCTGTCAACATGTACTGGATATTTTAATAGATGACCTGTCATATCCATAACCTCATCTCCTACAAATTGTTTCCAGTTAAACTCTCCCATTTCTCTAACTCTTCTAGTGCATTCTAGGCTCTCAGGTTCCAAAAAGCAATCTTCTACCACCCCGATGTGTTCAGCCCATAATGACATTCTATATCCATGTATCTACATATAATAATGTTTATCCCAAGTTAGAGTGTATTAATTTGCTTATAGAGGCCCAAAAGCCTTAAATCACACACAAGGGACAAATTTGTTAAACATGCATGAGCCGATAAGGATATGCTCAAATCGATAATTCCCAGTTTTAAAACTGGTCTTTGTAGCATAATCAAAAATACATCGTACAATGCCCCTAGAAATTTATATATTTGAATTTTCTTATTATGTGCATTGTATACTCATAAGGGATTTAAACTCGAAATCTCCATTGAGTGGGAATAAAACTAGGGTTCTGAGCTAAATCTCAATGATAAATCTCATACGTCCTGGAGGTCATTTTCTCCTTATATTGTATTTTTATATATGATTAAAGACTGTTGTTTTCTGGACCATATGTGATAAGATACATTCCAAGAATCTGAACCAAATAGTTCAGCGGTAATAATCAAGTCGAGTTAAAATAAAATCTACTATGAGTTTTCCTTTGGAAGGTAATAATCAAGGTTTTCAAAGCAGGATTCAAATCGTAAATCATAAATTTTAAAATTTAAATCAAAACTACATCATCATTCGCGATCAAGGGTTTGTATTTTAATCAAGGTTCAAAATTCTAATTTCCGTTTCAATTCACATCATGGATAGATTTTGAATTTTCGGTTCCGTTTCGAAAATTTCACTTTGATTCCAATAGTTTTTTTTTATACATAAATACGTCGATACATATTCAATAGAGGCATTTCACTAGAAGGACAAACTTTGCAGTCCAATTAATTTCTAGGACACACTTCCACAAAAATTAATTTCAAGACCAAAGTCAGCAGAATAATTACGTTTAAAGACAAAGTCAACAATTCAATTACTTTTAAGGACATAATTTCATAAGTTTTTAGGCCATAAAAACTAATTATTTTGCATTTTGTCCTTAAAAGTATTTATTTCAGTTGTGTGTCCTAGAAACTAATTGCGCTTGCAAAAGAGGCCTTTGTACTAATTTCCACTGTTATTTATTTATTCTCTCAATATTAATATAAATTTATATTGTATTTTTTGGATTATATGTACGGCACATGTTTGGATGAACAAATGTACAACCTGTAACAATCTTAGTAGTTAGTACAGACTATTAACTAAGTTCACTCATGAAATCGCTTAATACAAATTATTCATGCTACTTCATCTACAACAAGGTTCATGATGTTGATTCCCTAATTCATTTAATTATGTAAAAAAAATTAAAAAAAATTGGGTCAATTTAATTAATTTCATCATTTGTCCATTTTTATTATCTTGTTATATTCATTGACTTATTATTATTTTTTGCATATTTTTTTTTCTATTTACCCTTCATTTTTAAAGGATTTAAAAAGCTAAATCGGAATTTGAACTGAAACAGAAATTTGGATCGGATTTCATCCCATTATGGCTTGGAATTGGAACGGAACTACCGGAATTTTCCCAGAATTTTAAATTGTAATTTTATAATTAAATATGCTTGTATGCTAGAAATTTCGCTCAATGTATGTTATTATACGACATTTTAGGAGGATTCCATCTAGAACAAAATTGTTACAAGATGTGATGAATGAAACTAAATAAAACGGTTTACTTTTTTACCCTTGTGCAAAGCAAAATTCTACAAAACCTATTGAAAAATGTAAAGGAAAACCATTTTCGCCGAGGTCCGATCAAAAAGAAAGTTAAAAAACAGTGGAGAATCACCAAAACAAAGAGCGCAGTTGCGGTTTAAATTGTAAACTCAAACTAATGTTTAAAGATTTTAATTTCACTAGGGACTAAATAATTTTTCTCAAGTACAATATTTGAGTTGAGTTGTAACCTGAGGATTGAATCGTAGTTGAAGAGATTCCAAACGAGAATTAAATTGTCGGATGTTAAGATATGCTGAAAACAATGGGTATAGCTACCTGTCCATGTGGAGGAGCAAGTTTTCTTGCCCATGCATGCTCAGGTTGGTACGCACCCATTGCAATCTCTGTGTCTCTTGTGCCTTCCAAGGATCTCTGGTTTATGTTTGCAGACCCAACAATCAAATATTCATCGTCCACTATCATACCTTTTGAATGTACATAGATCATGAACCTTCTGTTCTTTTTTGCAAGTCCCTGAAAAGAAAAATCTAATTTTGTGAGAATGTGCAATTTATGTCCAAGAACACTTCCTTGTAAACCAGAATTTTCATAGAGGATACATACTATAGGTAAGTTTGCTATTGAAGCAGGAATTTCAATTGGAGGATCATCCAAGTGTTGTGCCTCCCGATTTCCAAGGCAGAAGAAGTTCAAATAATCTTGAGGCTCATATGTATCTTCTAGTCCTTCTTCTTTCAAAGCCTTGTGAATTGTTTCATACATCATTTGCATTGTTTTTTTCTGCGTTTATTTAATGGAATACGTGAATAGTATAAAACAGTGAAATAAACTGATCTGCCAATTAGAAAACAGACATATGATTAGGGTGTGGTAGGAAGTCAGCATTCATGCCTATTATTAATAAACTTGAACAACACATAATGATTACTATGTTCAGTTCAAATTCGTGAAGGACCCACGGTTGAAAAAACATATTAGTTTATTAGCTAGACTAAAACAAAATGTTTTCCATGCAATTCTTCTGAGATATTTTGGATACAGTTTTTGTCAAATTTAGGCACAGATTAAATCCATAGATGTGCGTATCTCTAAAAAAATTATGAAATATAAACACATGTGCAGCAACAGTCTCTGATAGTGGAATAGTAGCAGTAGACAAAAAGGTGAATGGTGTGTAAATCAGTAAATAGTTAAAGAATAAATAACCTGCCAATAAAGAATCCTTTGTGTAGCAGTTCCTGTTGGAATACCCTCAGGCCACATTGGAATAACTATGTATGCACTGAACCTCTCATTTGCTTTAATTTTGTTTGCAATTTTAAGGGCAATTTCCATTGGTATCAAGTTATTCGCACCTACAAGGTAGGATATATGAAAAGAAGGATATTGATTTCAGATTAACAGAACTTAACAGAACTTGAAAAGAAGGATATTGATTTCAGATTAACAGAACTTGAAAAGAAAGATATTGACCCCTCTGTTCCTTATACCTTTTTCTTTGTAGCATATATTTTCTTCGTTTAAGATATAGACGTACATCCAAAACGCTAGTTGTTAAAGAAAACCATAAATAATCCACATACTTCAGTCTTAATCTATGTTACCTGGTACACGGATTGATCGGGTACACAGAACGAAAACAAGTACGGAAAACGTCAATGCTACGGAAAGCAACATTATGGGTAGACTTAATCAGAACACTTTAGCGGAATGAAATACGCTTGGTCGGAAAGTGGAATGTTTTTTAAAATGCTCTATTTGCATACAAAGATGTACAATACTATTATTCAATGCAAATGAATGAACATAAACGTAAATATTTTAGCATAAATAAACATACCATCGAAATTCATTTCCATCTAATTGTAAGTTATAACCTATAGCAATTGAAGTCGAATAAAATTATGAAATGTTCAAATATTGTGTAAAAAGGGAGAGTATATGAGTATAAAAGTAGAGCCCATAAATTTATATATGTTACTTTACAGCATTATAGTAAAGATAAAAGTAAAAGTAAAACAGAGACTTTTAGGCTTCTCGTTGTTGATTTGAAATCATTTTTCATTATTTGTTTATGTTTTCCATAAAAGATCCATTATTACTTTATGCATATTTATATGATGTGCTTAAAATCTTCAAAACAAACGTTTTGGAAAGTCGGATTAAACGTTTCAGAATGTTGGTTCTAACGTTTCAAAACGACCGTTTCAACGTTCTGGGATGTTGGATTCAACATTCTAGAACATCAAAATCATTGTACCAAAGTGTAAATTGTGGTAAGATAGATCTTAATTAGCATTTCCCGCACATTCTTACGTACATATTCAGTTTACTTATATTCCATAATATTATTCATCTAATTGTAACCCCTTAGTCACCTAGAAGTGAAAATCGAGTGATCGTATCATAGATGAGGACAGAAAACTGAAAGAAGCATTCACAAAGAAGTTTATTACAGGTATAATAATAAAAAAATTATAACTTGACGAAATTTACATAGTCATCAAGATTTCAATAATACAATGTGATTTGTTCTATATCTGCTGCACATGATAAACCAGTTGACAACTACCAAACAATTCAGAAGGTCGGCAATATCTTTGATTTGGCAATACAGATTCTATTTGGGGTTTTGTGCAAAAGCTTAAATGTATTTAGTTTAGAAATATATATCATATTCATTAAAATAATTTGTTTTTTTTCCTTCATATTTTCTATATAATAGTCATAATTTGGTAAAGGTGTATTTGTAAATATATCTAATGGTTATTATTATTTGGTAACAACTATAAATTTTGATTTATAGAGTTGGCTAGATTGAGAATTAGAGATTAAGACTGTTTGGCTATCTGTACAGGTTTCTTCTTCTAATGCTTCCATAAAAACGAAGTTTAAAATATAATTGTGTTGATTCATTTATTGTCTCCCTACTTTTCTTCTTAATGTGAAGTATTGTCAATAGTGATCCTAAATTTTTTAACAATCGGTATCAAAATCCCATACACAAATTTATTGAAGAAAAAATAACTAGGGAATATGAAAACTAAGAATAGAAAGTCATATATAAGTGATATTCACAAAGGAGAACAATAGAAAAGAAGCCAGATACACTGACTGAAAGAATGATAATGAATAAAAAGATGATTGAACTTTGGATAAATAGACATTCTGCATTGCCATACTGAAACGTTGGTTTGTGTTTTAGAATAGAGGGCATTTATGCAAATAATTGGGCAATAAGTAAGATGTTGCTAATGTGAAAATCACAAGGTTTGAGGTTTCGATCGAAACACTAAGATTCCGGTCTTTTCGTTTCGGTTTCGGCAGCGACCGAAACGATACCAAACAGAAATTTTGGTTCAATAAAAAAAGACCACTAAACGTCAAATTTTATAGATAATTTGAGTTTCAAATATATGAATATTCAAAATCTGAAACTTTAACTTAGAAAACATACAAAATCACAAACTATATAAATAGTGTATTTAAAAAAAGTTACAAACAAATTAATGAATAAACATTTTATAGTGTTATAATATTCATAATTAACCAGTTTGTTCGTTGATATCTTATTTTTCAATTAAAGATAAATTGTATATTTTATTTCAATAAATTAAACAAATATATGTATGACTAAGTGAGCAATAAATAATGAAATCCGAAACTGGAAGCGAAATTCCTGAAATTTACGAATTAGATCGAAATTTTTAAAATTACAAAAGACCGAAACCGAGACCAAAATCGAGATGTCAAACCTTGAAAATCGATAAATCAAGTACCCAAGAAAAGTATATCAATTGGTAAACACTCAATAAGTTATAGTCTATTGGGAATCAACTTATTATCTTCAAGTAGTTGAATGATAAGACGCAGACTTTAATCGTGATAAATTCATTACCAAATTGGAAGACTCGTGGTGTAACTAAACAACTCTACCTCCAATAAAGTTGTTTCAATGACTGCTGTAGAGGCTATTCAAATAGGAGATGAGAATGATAAATCTCAATGAGAAAGGAAAGTTGCAACTATTTGGAAGAGCTTAATTCTGTAGGAAGGGAAAACAAACAGATAAAGAAAAGGAACTATAGTCGAAGATTATGTCAGCATCGAAAGGAAGAAGATGACCTCACACTAAGAAGACATCAAATACGATTTTGCGAACCACTAATATAAAAAAAATCAGACCATTGTAATTTTTTTCAACAAATATGGTGAAGATGGTGACAAAGAGACGAGCATTAACAACAGTAACAATGGAGATCTGTCTTTTGCATTGATAAAGAATATAAAAAAATGGATGTTTGATTAGGATGCGTACTTTCATATATGCAAACATAAGAAAGTGCTCATATATTAAAACGATCAAACATAGGAGGTGGAATCATCTAATGGTTGTTAAGTGGATGCGAAAAGTATCGGTTTAAACAAAATAAGTTTATTTTATGAAAAGAAAAGAAAAGAAATCATAAGTTACACGTTTGAAGATTACGAAGAATCTTATTTGAATTTGGCATTTGGAGAAGAATGAATGTATTTTTGGAGAAGAATGGGTATACTTTTGACTTGAGATAGAGTTGCTAGATTATGAAGATGGAACATGGAAGTCTCGCCAGGACAAAATAACATGTACATTGTGGTAGGATAGATGGTTGACTTGAAGAAAAAGAAGGTAAAGGACGCAATAACTTGTTCTTCTCGAAGGGGAGAAGTTCATCTAATTAAACCAATGTGAGGAGAGCGAGATGAACAAAGGAATAGAATTTTAAATCTCATCCATTTCAACTGAGATCTTGGTCTCATTTTTGCACTTGAACAGAAAACATCAAATTTCATTCATAGCATGCATACAAATTAATGTTTACTTAATATGGTAATGTAGAGTCACAATTAAAGAATAAAATTCCAACATTGCAAAGAAAAATAGTTGATACACCAGAAAGAGGAGAATTTTGTTAGTGAATACACGTTCCATTGACAGATATGCATACAAAGGTGTCTGAATTGCTGAATGTGAAGAGTCTTTTAGTATTAAGAAGAGGTTGTTGGCTATATTAGATCTCCACTTGACTTCAACACACAAAAAGTACCAACAATCATGATATATTGTATCAAATTTTTTGTTTTACTTCGTGTTCCAATAGCCGCTAAAATATACATACATAACATACATTTATATATGTATGTATTATATACATATACATATAAATATACACATATACACAAATACATACATACATATATATATATACACACACACACACACATATAGAACAAGTACCGGTGACACCTCAAATCCCTTGGTTTCAACCACATGTTTTGAATTAAATAATTGAATAAAGTGACAAGATCTGGTTGAAACCACGAAGGATTTGAGGTGTAGCCGATGCTTGCATATACATATACATATACATATACATATACATATACATATACATATACATACATATATATATGCATATGTATATGTATATGTATATGTATATAAATATATATAGACACACACATATATATAAATATACATATACATGTTTATGTGTGTGCAGGTCATGGTTTCTTTGAGATTTATTTGAAAATATATCCAATGGTTGTTACTAACCGATGTTTGCTTTGAATAATGATCTCTGATGTTAGCTACTAATAACAAAGTTCGATATTAAGGTTTGAGGATCAATTTTAGCTCTTTTTTTTAAAAAAAAATTGACTTCAAAGGTCAAAGGATATCAATTTTCAGTCTCTCTACTTTTCTTTTTAATTAATTATGTAATGATCCATGAAATATTACAGAGTATGCCCGAAATTAAAATATTAACTGATGGGCTTATTATGGTGCTTTGGAATCGGGTCTGGCCGCTATATATATCATTGCTCGTGGAGCAAAAGGACGAGATTTATTGTAGTTTAATGGCAGGTCTATGGCTTTCTATTTCCAAAACGTTAAAGGCAACTCCTTGTTTTTCATATTTTATTAAACATTGGTCGATATTTTTAAATGATTTTAGTGGGCTGAGGGAGTTAGCCGTTTCTATCGACATATAGTTTATGTTGCTTGCCAAGGGGGCTGTGGGGACTCTAACCCAATTGTTGTGAGGACTCTATATATCTTCAACTTGAGCAATGCTCACCAAGATCAATATGTATTGGTATGATTCGCAATGTACTTGTGTGGTTGCGTGGATAGAATCATGATTATCGTACATTGCAAGATATCTTAAAAGGGGTGTGTGCGGCGAGCGCGTGCGCGCGCACACACACACACATATATACACACACATACACATATGAGATAGCAGGTAACAAGAAGGATTTTTTTTAATTACAACTGCTGCAATGACCATGTATATGTCTAGGATGATTTTAGAATATTCAATCGCGACACTGCCACCTGAAAACTTCATTCAGTGGCCCCGCTCCACCACATCCACTGAAGCATGCGCAGAGGTGGATAAGTGGGGTGTGGTTAACTTCAAAATCTTAATTACAAAAACAAATCACATAATGCAATTTGAAATTTTAATTACAAAAACAAATCACATAATGCAATTTGGGAAATGAAAAGTGAACACATTCTACATTTCTCAAAATTGCATTTGAAAAATGAAACAAAAGTGCAAAGCTAATTATTTTAATAAAAAGATTTTAAAATCAAAATATTTAGCAATGAATAAATGACAAATATAAACTACAAAATAAAATGCAGTTTCTATGCAATTTACAAAATATTTATCAGAAACAAACCGATAACATGGAAAAATAAGCATTTTTTGCCCTTTTTGAAAATGCAATCTTTATGCATTTTTCAAGAATAAAATACTGTGTACTTTTGAGAAGTGTAGGATGACAGCACTTTATATATATAAAGTGCAATTGTCCTACTCTTCATAAAAATACACATAAGCTACTTAATAAAAGTGGACATCGTATGCAATTTACAAAACTAAAAAAATATGCAATTCAAAGTTCAAACACATTGCGATACAAGACAAAACAAACGCATTTTGCCCATACTTAAGAAGTACTTTGCACTTCTCAAAAACATTAAAAAAGCGTACAAAAGAGAAAATTATTTGTATAAAGTTAGAATGTAAATTAGAACCACATTTTTTTTTATATAGTGAAAATATAGACTACGAAATTGCATTACTAATAATGCAAAAAATAACAGATTTTAGAAAGGTGTAGAACATCTACACTTTAATGCAATTTACATAAGAAAAGGGATAAATTTTCAAATTAGGCTTTAGACAAGAATTTATTTCAACAATAGAGCTCCGTCTCAAACTTATCGTAGAAAAAAGCCTGTCTTTCATCAAGCCAACTTTTGTACTTTCGCATTTAAAAAATGCACAAGAACAAATTTATTTTCAATTTGTGCTTAAATTTATGCTCGCACACTTTAAAAGTTCACAAGCACAAATATTATTTTTTAATTTGAGCTTGCACACTTATAAAGTGCGCAAACATACATTTTTCACAGTATGAAAACATGTCTAATCTTGTAATAAGCTTCAAACCGAATCTAGTATTGGATTAAGTTTTTGTCTGAAGCCTAATTTGAAAATTAATCTTAAGAAAAATGAATTGGTGGTAATTATGTAATAACAGTGACAATACATATGGCAAAAAGGGACTCTTACTAGACACACATACATATATTATACATATACATACATACATACATAAAATGAGGCTCACTTATTGTTAGTACCAGTTTACCACTGCTATCAAGCAAAAATCGTGGCTCCTTACAGCTTAAGATTATTGACCCGAAGGACCTAACAATTTTTTATTGATAGTAGTAGCATTGTAGCATTGGTAATGATAGTAATAACAACTAGTAAAAGGCTCATGCCGATGGCATGGATGCGGTCATCTTGTTATTTATTAATTTATGCTATTGTGTGTTGCATAGACGTAGAGTTTATTCGTTGTTAAGATTTTTACTTGTAAAAAAATAAAAACATAAATTAGAATAGAAATCATAGTTATAAACGATAACAACTGAAAAATCTTATATGTGTACTAAGTATGCATACATCAGTATTGTTAACATCCTTCTAGACTCCCACGCAGGCCCCGCTTAAGCGCTAGGCTAGTTTTACCTTCTTGATATTTGCCTAGTCCGCCTATACGAGACCTACAACATTATTTTAGCATATAAACAAGTTTATAGACACCATATACGCATCAATTTAAGCTTGATGCCTCTTATAAGCATCAAAAATTTTGTTTCAACTTTCAATTGATTATCTCTCCATAGTTGCTTTCAAACCCATCAAATCAATGATATCCCATTGTGGAATAGTTAGTACTAAATAAAATACTACAATTTCATCTAAAATGCATAAGTTTATCAAAAACGTCCAGTTTCGATTACTCCTCAATTAATCCCCGTCTAAGCGATTAATCCCAGTCCATGCTTACCGCCTAGCATCCGCTTAATGATTTTTACAATTTTGATATACATACATACAAACAGACTAATTGACTCATTTTGATATTCTATTTTTCAAAGCTACTCTTTAAAATGAAGTGAAAATTGATAGAATATAATGTTTTTAGGATTCGTTATTTGTTAAAATGTATAAATCATCCTCATTATCTACCATTAAACATTATGAAAATACAATTTCAAATGAAAACCAGTATTAAAAGGCAATTCATATTTTACTTTGAAGTCAATCATGATTGGGTTTGAGCGTATTTTTATTTCATTCCCTACACAGTTTTAGGCCATCGAAGTTATGTTTGTATTGCAAGGTAAGGTGTTGAATATCAAAGTAATGCCGATCTACTTATCTTTTGTCCCAAAAGTGATCAATATATTGGTTAATTGAACGAATCAATCTTTCATGTTTAAAAAACTAATCTTTTATTCAGAAATTAGTATGCAATAAATGTGAGAAATACAAAAGGAACATTGCAGGATATGCTCATGTGAATCCGTGATTGACTTCATGTTATATGTTTACGTCATCGTCAAAGTTATATGGTTTACCCTCCTTAATTTCAAGAGTGAACATAAAAAGCGAGATAAATATATGTTTACATTCGCGTGCATAGCTCAGTTGGTCAGGGTTGTCTAATGATTATGGAACGAAGTTTCTTGAGGTTGTGGTTATTCATCGAAAAAGCGAGAATGCTTGAAGGATTAATGTTCTGTGTTGGACTGGCTAAAAAGAAGAGTCGGTTATGGCGGGTCATCTGAATACTCTAGATCTACTCTCTGAAGTAGGGTTTTAAAAAAAAAAAAAGTAAACATAAAAATAGCATCAATAAATATAAGCTACATCACTTTTCAAATCATACATATGTTCATCATCAATAAAGAGAAAAGACTAGCACGGTGGAACATTCAAACAAAAATAGCATTCAATAGGAGTGAAAGTTGCCGACGTCAATAAAGGAATGAAATAATTTGCCGTACTTTACAACCATGCTTGATAAAACTTAATCATAAAAGAAAAGGTAAACGAAAGCAAGTACAACAAAACATTTGAAAACTTATTGGTTGTTCCTGCTTGCATAGCCAAAGGTTAAATAAAATACAGTTGGCATGCCATCTAAAGTAATCAACTTCCACTTTTACAAATAGCATTTCCATTATTTTTTTTGAAGAATTTTTTTTAACAGAAACATGATCAGAAGGAATTGTAAATAAAGGTACACAATATTAAACTCACCTGAATCGGAGTAAATAAGAGAAACTTAATGGAAAGAAGAGACTGAACATCATCTGTGGTTTAGAAGAGAGGGAGACGATAAGAATCTGACAGGATAAGAAAACTTGGGAAGAGGAAATTGATGATTATTCCAGCTTTTTTGAAGAGACTGAGTTGTATGAATTTGTGGTTTTATACTGATGTGCGATTAGAGAAGGATATCTTCAAAAATATGGATGTGGTCAAAACGTGGACACCATGGTTGTCTCATTTGTGATGGAGGCAATGATAGTGATATTGTGTTGATTTGACGCTCTTTAACGAAATTTAATTTGATTAAGGTCTATAGGAATAAAATTAGGTACAGAAATGAACCGAGATCGTTGAGGAAGACGCTAGAGGCATTTTAGGAAATTCAAAAGGACACGGTGGAAGACTGTTGTTGAATTTCTTTTATTAATCATAGAGGTAAGTGATTGCTGTGGAAGATACAAAAATGAACAGTGCACAATATCAGTACAACCACATAACGGTGGAAAACCGACCGTTCAATTACATAATTTTGAAGAGAAAAATATTAATGTAGTTTTTCATTAATTTTAGTTAAATTTCAAGTGATAACATGTTGGAAAAAAATTTAGAGTTTAAGAGACCTAAGGACACATTTGTGGAGAGAACGGAGTAAACAAAAGCATTGAAGAGATTTATGGTGACATGTTAAAGTCGTGTTCCTTGTTTTTTTGGTTTCACACAATTTGGTTTTGCTGGCCTAGAGTATACAAACATCACTAGCTATCGGTTTGATGAGGTGAATATGATTTGCTTTAATATGATCAGAAACATAAAAATGATAGAAATCAGGCAACTTTGCATATGTAAGCATATCATCATGATAAAAGGGGCAATGATTATAGAGAAGCTCTTCTATAATCCAAAGTTCCAAACTGAAATCTAACTATAATCGTTTTCAGGTAATCTAATATGATAACAAATCATTGAAAGGGTATTAAGTTCATTTCAGCGTAAACAATAAGGGGATCTGTGTAAAATTAATTTTAGAAGAAAATAAATAAATAAATAAACAAATATGAAGGTTTTGCTTACCTAGGTCTTTGTTTGAATCCCAGTTGTATGAAGATCCCAGAAAGTACTGGTTCTCGATGTAAACAAAGTGTTGTGCAGCACGTATGGCCTTAACATAAGCTGTATGTATGCTCATGTCAATCAACACATTTTTCCCACAAACAAGATTCTATATGAAAAAAGTAAACCAGTTAAGTTATTATAATAAACTGAAATAATAAACAGTAATGAAAATTAAATAAGAGCCTCAGCCATGCCTTGCTAGAAGCAATCTTTGGATCCTTTGGAAATCCTTTAGCAGAATTTGAATCAATGGAGCGAAAAATCTGAAAATGTTAAACCAGGAATTTAATATAACTCATAAATTCAAATAAAATCTACACTAAATATACCTGCACATGCCAAGTCTCTGGATTCATGTCATCGTTTGCATACGGTGACTCATGAACACCTAGAATTTCTTCAATTCTATCAATTTGAAGCAATGCATCATCAAAAGATTTTTTTAATTTATTTATCCCATTGCGTTTAGCAGCCTTTTTCCATCGTTCTTCAAAATTTGTTAATACATCATAAGCAGCTGGACCATCGATTCTACTATGTAAATCATGCCATGGTTCTCTTGGACCATTTGCTACAGGTCCCTGATTAGAGATGCGTTAATTGTAAATCAAACAGTTCCACGAAGCAGTAATAACGCACTAAAAAAGGAGAAATTACAGATAAATTTGTCAAGAAAAGTTGATAGCAAAGAAAATGAAATTCACGTTGGATTATCGAAAAATTTGTTGATGTGGATAAAAAATATTTTCGCAAAAATTATCTGTTAAATAGACGAGTATTAGTTTATGGTTGATTTTCATGGATTCAAAGGGCCTTTTATATACCTCGTAAAACACACATCACCGTCAGATTTAAAAACATGATCTCAAATTACTAATAATTAAGCTTACTGCAAAGTTAGGCTGGTGAAAATCGTCTTTATGCTGCGTCTTGAGTGTCCTAAATAAAGGGTGCTGAGGAGTATCATATCTCCCTCCACATAAATCAAGTCCGCCAACAAATGCAATTATTTTTCTTCTATAATTGCCAGCATCAGCATCAACAATAACTGTTTTTTGATGATGAGTAAATATAACTCCAGTTTCCTGTTAGGCAAGATTTTGGATGAACATAAGGCAGAAGCTATGTTTGACTTTAGATAACTTCAAATAATTTGGAATGGGGCGGCTATTTAAACACAAATTGATGATACAAATGGAAACACAAAAAATTTGGACCATCGAATCTTTTTGTCTTTACATAGAAGGTGGAATTCAGGGGGCAATCTAATGGTAGAGATCCCTTGTGTCACCAATTGTGTCACCAAATTGTGTCACCAAATAAAAGAAGCTACAGAAATGGAAATTTCGAATTTCATACATAGAAGATTTATAGTTGTCTATGTGGCTATAAAACCAGCATTCAACACTTCAATAACATGTTGGACAATTTTTAGAACATTTTTGCATGGTATTTACTTTCTAACCTGAAATAAATCCATCATCACTTCTTTGTCCCAATCTAGTCTCTTATGTTCATTGGCTTTATTTTTATTCACTGAACATTAAGCATCATCACTAATTAGCTTCTTAGTTTCTAGCAAATTGTTAATCAGCTTCTTTACAATTTACATGACTTGCGTATGATGCTTTTAGCCTACACAACATCGACCATGGTTTACAAATGACCACTTTGATACAAGATGACTGGTTTTGATAATAATAAAAATGACAGAAAACAGAAACAGTGTTGTGTATCTGAGATGGCAGACATAAAATTGACTAATCCTGGTAGAAATAGAATTAAGAGTATCATAATCAAGGAAAACAAATGCACATGATATAATAGAGAAGAACAACCAAAAAAGCAAAAGTTACCTGCTGTTTTGCCCAACTATGCCTTTTCCCAGCAGAACGAGGGCAAAGCAGAACTTTAACAGAAGAATGTTTGAAAAATCTACGAGTCTCCTCATCATTAGTACCCATAATACCATTCTGTGAATATACTTAGTAAGTGGAATGATAATTGAAGCTAATAATACAATATCTTTGAAGCAAGCATTACAATAGCAGGGTGTTTTCTCAATATACTGATCGACCACTTTCTAAGCTTTACAGTCAGTCAAAACTAGATGATACATTCCAATTGTTATTTATTTTGATAATTCAGTCACCTCACAGTATATTCATACTACACTAATATATTTGGCAAGCAGCATAAAGTTCTCATAACAAAGTCCATCTACTCGTATACCACATGTGCTCTTTCTCATCTATATGCCCTTCTGGAAAGTATTGAACATAAAATAAATTTAAATGCTTTTTAAGTATACTAAATTAATCAAAAATCAAAGGGATTACCATTTTATAACCCAAAAGACTTCTAGAAGTTGGATCATCCCAAACAAGAAGCAAAATCCTTATCCCTTCTTGCGACTTTCTTTTCAGAAGCTCCCCAAGCGTTATATCTGTTCCACTTGCACCATCCCTAACCAGCTTAACAGTATGAAAAACCGACCATCCAGTAATATAAATCAACCTCCTAGCTTCTGAAATGGCTTCCACAATATCGACCCAACACTTTCCATGTACATAATCCCTACCATCTTCCAACTTCGAATCCGGAAGACATCCATCTGGCACATGTGCATCCTGATACAACCTAACGTTCCCTCCTTTCCTAAGTGGAAAGTACGTATTCGGTACCCCAACGTACTCTGGACCAGCACCAACACCTTGATAGTACGTACTCAAATTCTCAATCGGTACATACTGCACTGATACTCTTAAGGTAGCACCAGGCTTACATGGTTTTCCATTCGTTCCAAGAACCGGTAAAACCCCTTCAACCCTTTCGCCGCTAAAAATCGATTCAGCAGGAATCGCGATTTTCCCAATTAGTTGAGACCCAACAATATCGCTATCCTTGATCAAAAACTCGACTTCAGCAGCATAATGTGCAACGGGCACGTTAAAGTGCTGCATCCACACCGGATTTTCGCTGTTGCTGACCACGTAGGTTCTGCCGACGGCAGCGCCTGCGACCATGATGGTCACGTACGGATCGCTGGTATCGTGTTTACTGCTATCGCTGCGGCCTAAGGTGGCGATTCTTCTGCCCAAGGCGTCGCCGATCGATTTGGAGAACATGTCGAGATTGGGTAGGTTTTGGGCTTCGCAGATCCAGACGTCGAGGCTGCCGTGCAGGAGGAGGACCTTGAGGGACGCCGTCCTGTGGTGGGACCCGCCTCCGTGCGTGGGACCGCCGGCAGGTACGATCTGCATGGTTATGGGGTGAGGCCCGCCACCGGAGGGGTACGGGCAGTAATTAGGAGGGTAATAGCTGGGTGGATGTTGCAGATTGGGATCGTACGGATGGGGGTAAGAATAATTCATGTTGGCATTGTATGGATTGTTGTGGTTGCTAGGATCCATGATTGAGGAAGAACTTAATGTGAAGAACTCAATGATGTCAACTGAGTTTGAGAAGAAAAGGGAGAGTGGGTGGGAGGTCTCTATTTATATGGAAATGAAAGTAGAATTAGTCTGATTGTTATTATTATGGCTATGTAGTAGACATGGTCCATGTCAGATCATGTTTGACAAAAAATAACACAAGTATAGTACTGGATTCTGACGTCGACTGTCGACAAATACAATGCAGATCCGGATTAGCTTGGCTTTTAGCTTTTGAAATAATTAGTTAGTGCTGTTCTTTGACCAGTATCATTCCTTTTGTTCTCTTTGTTTTTCATCAAAGGAGGCCTCAGAAATATTTTTAAAAACCAATTTTATGTTTTTAATATGTAACTTAACGGACATCAAGAACAAAAAAGTGACAAATGTGAAAAGTAAATCTTTGACTGGCACCATTCGTTTTGTTCTACCTGTTTTTCATCGAAGTAGGCCACACAAAAATATTCTTGAAAACGAATTTTATGTTTTCAATATATAATTTAACAGAAAGTGACAAATGTGAAAAGTAGAATCTCTGACTGGTGTCAATCGTTTTGTTTTCCTTGTTTTTCACCGAAGCAGACCACAAAAATGTTCTTAAAAATGAATTTTATGTTTTCAATATGTAGTTTAAGATCGAGAACAAGAAAGTGATAAATGTGACAAATAGGATAAAGAAGATCACTTTTGTTATTAAAACAAAAGAAAACAATCATTTTTAATTTTAACATTAGAACCATTTTATAATAGACGCTTTCAATACTTTGTCATGTTTTTTCTAACCCACTACATACGCATTCAACCAATCAGATTAGTGAAGCTTTAACACATGATAAAATAGTAGACAAAGTCAGAAAATACATCAAATCCAAAGATCGTATCTTTACGCACAAGCATTTACTCCATTTCTCCGCATCACTTCTCCTTGTACCCATCAAAAAACGAAAACTCTAGTATTCATGTTGTCCATCATTCTTTTCATCATCCTATCCATTTTCATCTGCACATTCAGCCATCCACAAAGTAATGGATTACGGAGCTAAACCCGACAGTGGATCCGATTCAACCGCGTCATTCAAGACTGTATGGAAGGATACATGCTCTTCACCCGAACCTGCTATGTTATACATTCTCAATGCTACTTTCCTTCTAGGCCATATTAATTTCATTGGTCCATATACAAGTCGTCAGATCAAGCTTTGCAATAATGAAACTTTGATGGTCGATCCAATGCTCAAAGCGCAATGGGTCGACTTTGAAAGGATTATCGGTTTGACCATCGATGGCGGAGTTTCCAATGGTCAAGGCATACATATTTGGAAACATAAAGTTAAAGCTAATAAGCTTACCAATTGCCCTAGGGGTGGTTAGTTAAGTGATTATTATAATTACTTTTTTAAATTTTGTTTCTAATCATTTATTAACATCAAATTCAATATTAATGCAGATAATGACAGTTTCTCATTCTAGTTATATACCTTTGAAGTTGATGCCTTTGATAAATAGTAAGATGTTTCACACATTGATCAATGTTTGTACAAATGCGACCATCCATAATTTAGTAAAATTCATGTTCATCTCTTTCTCCTCTTCGGTGCATTTTGACATACACATTATAAACAAAAAATATAAAATTCTTTTTCAAACCGAACACGATCACATTCTTTGTATATTTCTTTTTGGATCATATTTTTAATTAACTGTAGATTACTAAAAGAGACTTTTCAATATTACATCATTACCTGCTCTTTTTTAATAAAGCATTTAGTTTTTTTTATTTATGCAACAAAAATGTCCATGCTTAACACAATGACCTTTAACCCATATCCATCTTTCTAAATTATTATATCATTCCTTGCGTATAAATCTGCGCTTGATGAAGATGAAAGCGGTGCTGGAGAAGGTTTACTGAATCGGTTGCCTTTATCGTTTCCTTTCTGTCCTAAGACGACATTATAGGAGTGAAATTTGAAAATGTCACATTTTAAAATTAGAAAAGAACTCATGGCATAATTTTATTTAAATTTGTACTTTAATCTATTAATGGATAATCTTGTAATACTGGTGATAGGACATTTTAAATTAATAAATAATGGATTTTATTCCTAGAAATGTATTATATGAGATGTCCTGGATCTTTTACAAAATTAATAAAGACTTCGATAGAGACACACACATATTGAAAATGGAGTTAGTAATTTTATTACTTCAAAGATGGCCTTTTGTGACCTAGGCTAGAATCAAAAGTCAACCAAAAAAAAATTACAACTTTGCATCGAAAAGCAGTAGAAACATTCCACATTTTCACTTCAATTTGTAACTTTCCATTCTTATGTTACTCTCCTCGATCTACTTTTCTCTTTGCCCTCCAATTCTAGCTCTCAGGTAATAGGCATTCTCGTATCGATAAGTTGGTGAGTTTATTCTTCGATATTCGGGTAATTATCACTTCAACGTCTCTTGTTATCATTTTAACTGAATCTATTATATATTTTCCTTGTTGTTGAAAGCCCAGGCATTTCTTTCCCTATAGAGACACCACATAGCAGATGTTAAACAAAATTTAAGGATTTCTTTCATCGGCCTAGATCCATCATTTTGATTGTTCAAGTGAATTGCTTCAGTGTAACAACCCGCACTTTCGGATACACCAATCCAAAGCCTAGTGTGACTTTCATACTCGCATCATGCCAAGAAATACATGCTGTTGGGTTTTTAAAATATTATAGAGCATTATTATAAAGATAGGTTATGAGGCATTCTACATTTTTAGATCTCACAGCAAAGGGAACTAAAATATAAATACCGAGAAATAGACATTTTAGAAAATGGTCTTCAAATTATTTTATTTTCCATTTACACTATTTCAAAGTACAATATATATATTTTACAGATTTTTAATACAGTAAATAGCCACATGATGGAAAACAAAATTATGCGAACTTCAACGTGAAGCTCCTTACTCTACGTACTATTCTCCATCAACTGCTAACCTTTCATCCATGGTGGGGAAAAATGGAAAGGAAGGAGTCGGTCGGACAAAAGTCTAGTGAATGAGTACAAGTTTAACGTAGGATGATCATATGCAGTTACTTCAATACTACTCTGAATGATATAGGATGTGAGATAAGTATCCTTGAATTCCTAAGATAGTTATTTAACAGTTCTTTTCTAATACATTTCTACACTACAATTTGTGTAGGCTAATACAATGGATCGAATTAAGGGTCGAATTTCATGTATAACGATCGACCACTGCTCTTAGAGCTACTCAATGTAAACAACGTCACTAGGCTACTAAACGTGTAAACATCGTCTTGATGCTACTAAACGTGAAAACACTACTCCTTTGGCTATTAATTATGAAAACACCGCCATTAGGCTACTATGGGCTAAATTTCCACTACTATTACTGCCCCTAGGCTATCATAGGCTAAGCTCCCACTCCTATCACTACCGCTATACTATTGGGGATGACCGTCCTCACTACGCCTAGAGAGGAAGAACCAAAAATGTCGACCTGTCAGAATATCTCATTGTCTGCATTCACTTTCAACCCTCGATCATAGTGTTTGCCTCTTATTGCACGCTTCGGGTCCTCCTGTCTAATTATATCACATGCGTTGGGAATTTATGAATACTAGGATCTCCTATTATGTTAGACCCACCCCTATCAAGTATCCATGCCAGTTGTACGCCCACCATTGGAGCCTTATGTGAGTGTCATTTGCGAAAATACATCGCCTCAAATCGATTACTATCCTAAATTGGATAAACAATATTTACCCAATACCGCCACGACTTAGCATCCGCTCCTAAGGAACTAGCTTCCCTACAAGTCCTAACATGCATCCAATCACCCTTAGGCCCACAACAATTCACGTTTTATATATTTTTGATTATAAATTTAGGCCTTTCACTGAGGTCCAATTTTTCAGTTTTCAATATGAACGGTCGACTGCTTATACCCAACGGTCAAGTGTTATCGGTCGATCGCTAGGTTTTCCAGGTCGATTGGTCATAAATAAAAATTAGGGTTCTGCACATTTAAATTGTTGATTGTTTATCATGTTATTTGCAGTGTTTAATTAACCCTTTGCAGTGTTTAATTAACCCTAATTTACCAATTGCCAATTTATTGTTAAATTACAATTCAATTTAGGGTTTGCAAATTTGATAATAGAATATGTACCTGGACAATTAATTAGACTAGCAAGTTACTATAATTCCAATTCTAGGGTTTTAGATTCAAATCTAGGGTTTATCAATTTAATCGCAAGAGGGGTATGCTAGCATCAATTTAGGTTTAGCAATTAAAATAATTTCAGTTTCCATCTAGGTTACAAGTTTCTGTTTATGGTTTCTAACATCATCCTAGATCATAAAAATAAACCAACTGTAATTAATTACCTAAATAAATTTGTTCTCACTCACCACAAGCCTAAGCTTTTCCTATTGCTTGTGCTTGAGAATCGTCTCGCCAAATTGATAGCTTTGTATTAATCCGCCTTGATTTAGTTGCTTCTATCCTTCTAGGTTGTACTTGTCTGATTTTTGAAATTTTTAGAGTTAAGGGTTGAGGAATTTTTTTGGCATAGTTTGGTTACTGTAATTGTTTATAAGAAAATTAGGGTTTGATTAGTGTGGTATTTATAGGGTTTTAAGTTAATTTGGGTTATTAGACTAGCTTAGAAAATATTTTCATAATATCATGTTTGCTCATCGGTTTCATCGTAGCAAAGCAATGATCTAACAATTCAAATACATCATACGTAATAGGCAAGTTTGAATTTTGAAGTGCCACGGTCGCCGCCAATATCCCCAGATCGACCGGCGGCACCTCTGGGTCGGCTGTTCATAATGTAATGTTTTTGTATGTTTTTTAAATTTCTCATCCAATTTCCAATTCTTCAATGTCCGTAACTTTTCCATACTAACTCGGATTTCAAAGTGTTATATATGAAAATCATCCTGAAATCACTACGAACCTAACGGTTATCGTAGCAAATTTGAATGTCTATAAAAATTTGCTTTTAAGTCCTTGTTTTAATTAAATTTATTTTCTTATTAAATTCCCTTGTAAATTTCTATTGAATTCTTGTTAAATTTTATTTAAATTTTTAAGGTGTTAAATTCAGCTTGCAATTTTTGAACTTTTTCATTCATTATGCATTTTAACTTCAGAATTTTCTAGATTCTACTTTTACACTCATATTCAAAAAATAGGCGTATGTGGCTGTCATTTTATTCTTCGCATAAATTATAGTTTGTTTCATGAATTCTTCATTTATGTAATCTATCTTTTGTAGGCATCTTTAGACTTCGTGTTTTGTATGTAATATGAACATTGTTGGGTTATTATTGCGACTCCATACTGTTTAGTACCATTGACATATTGTGTGCTGTGTTTTGATTGGATTCTAAGCTACATGTAAATTAAATTGACCTTTAGGGGTGTCTTTCCAAGCCCAAGTCTTAGGAATCTTCCAAAATATAAAGGAGTAGCTTCAATTTCACCTTTAAAGTTTATTGTTATTATTTGTGTGCCACTCTATCTAGAATTTTCAAAGATAGAACTATATTTGGGTTGACATAACAGAACAGTTTCATAATCTTGTGCAATTTGCCTTTATATCAGTTCACTTAATATATCCCTTTGCTTTAGAATATTTTTCTAGGTGGAAGCATTACCATCTATTCTCAATGTCCAAAAATTATCTTTTGTGTATTAATCTCTCATACATTCAGCCGACAAGCTTTTTCAGTCCATAATCTTTTGTGTAAATTGCAAACCATATGGTTTTTTAGTTCAAACAAATTTTTAAGTCCAACTCCTCCTTCTTTTCTTGGGTCTACATAGGTCACCCATGCTTATTTTATGCATTCCACCTCTTCGGATAAAGTTAACATGGAATTTATCTTAGCTTAGGAGTAATCTTGATTTCAAATGTATATGGCCAAAATCTCATCTTTAATGGATAGCTGTATGAACAGGCTCAACTCTCACAGCAAAAGATAGTAATTTAGACCTTCATCCTTAGAGTTTTTTTTTCTAATATTGTTGATTAATTGTCCACGCTCTACATCTATAGTCATGTTATTTGAGAGAGGAACCCCTAAATATTTGATTGGCATCACACTTTCATCTACCCAAGTTCTTTTAAGGATTCTTGCTTATGTTGACATAATTTGTTAAAATAGCACTTTGTTTTCATTTGATTGACCTACAGACCTACAAATATCTCCATTTTCCAAAAAATCTCTTTAATAACTTGGTTTGCATTTGAATTAGTTTTAAAATAAATCAGTAGATCATCAACATATATAAAATGAGTTATCTTAGGTTTAATATTGTACATTGTCTGGATCAGATGGTAATGATTGGTTAGTTTCATTTGTAAGGAAAAGTATTCCATAGCCACTATAAACAAATAGAAGGATAGAGGATCCCCTATCTAAGTCCACTAGTACTATGAATATAACCTTTAGGTACGCCGTTAATCAAAATAGAGTAAGTTGATGTATTTATACAATGCTCAATAAGGTTTAAGATTTTCTGTGGAATTCTCATTTCTTTTCAAACGTGAATAATAAATAATGAAATTCATGTTAACTTTATGATGGCTTTGTGTAAATCAATTTCATGCACATTTTATTTAGGCCCTTTTTATTGAATTTTCTAACAAGCTCATGAGCAATTAGAGAACTTTCAAATATGAATCCACACTTTATGAATGCACATTGACATTAGGATATGATATTAAGCAATACTTTATTAAGTCGTTGACCAGTAACTTTGCTAAGGACTTTATAAATTACATTGCAACATGAAGTTGGCATGTATTCCTCAACTTAGAAGGTTTAGAAACTTTAGGAATAAGGGATAAATAAAAATGTGCGGTTAATTTCTTGTAAAAGCTCACCATTATCTAGTGCCTCTTGATAAGCTGTTATCTTTTGTTCCTTCAGGTTTACTCATGCGCTTTAAAGAATTTTTCTCTATGCCGTCAGGACCAGGACCGAAATCGTTGTGAATAGAGAATGAGGCTTCTCTGACCACCCTTTCCTGTATTATGGCTTTCATTATTTCCCTACCTTCTAGATGAAGGAACTGGGCTAGTCGTAAGCGGGTGAAATAAGTAAATGCATATTTTAAATCTATTGGGCCTACAAAGTCTAAAGTGGATTTTAGATCCAATCTAAAATATTTTAAATAAAATTTTAATTTAATTTAATTTATTTTAAAAAAAGAATTATGAGTTTAAATTTTATAAGTATATCAAATACACTTACATGTTTATGGTGCTCGTGGTACAAATATGAAGTGTACATGGTCAATCTGACCATATGTAGGTGCTGAGATTTGCATCGCAACGAACCCATTTGTCCTTTTATATACACCCTTGTTGTCCATAGTTTATTTTAAAACTATATAAAATAACAATATGTGTGTGTTGATGCCAAAAGTAGCATAACACTCAAATATGAATTATTGTAGAATTAGATTTAGTATAAAAGTGAAAAAATGCAAAAAAGCATAGAAAAGTATAGAGACACAAGATTTTTATAGTGGTTTGCCAATTTCTTGCTCACTTTATATTTTTATTGATTATGGATTTGATAGATATCTAGAGAAAGATTAGAGTCATTAGTACAATGGGTTGACAGGTTCTTAAGCCTAAAACTGCCAGAATTATCTGTCTAGGTGACCATTGTGTAGAGAGATAGGAGATGAAGGAGATCCAGAGCTTGGAGTCCAAAATAAAAAATATAGATCCATGTTTGGTTTCTATAAGGTCGATATTTGTAGAGAGACTGCTTTTCAGGTCTATACGCTCAAGTTGCTTAAGGTCCAGACCAGAAATGCATAAGAGAGCACACAACCCAATCTCTACGAAAGACCTCTCGGTATCGAGAGGATTTCTTTGATGCAAACTTCTTCTTTACACTTGATTTTCTCTCCTTTCTCCGATTCGTTGTATTCTGAACTCTTTTCCCATAGACTTTGAGTTGTTCCCGATGATTTCTTTGATTATGCTTATATTTTCCTACTTTCTTCTCATCAGTCCAGATAATTGCTTGTCTATTCTCTGAGAAAAGCACTTGATGACAATTGCTTGAAGTAGTACTCGAGGTATAAGAGCTAGTAGGGCCCAAAGAGCTATAAAAATATCTCGATATCGAGAGGTCTCTTTCACTTCAATAGATATGTAAATTTTGTTGTTCCTTCTTCTGGCCCTTCTAAGTGTGTTCCTAAGTCCGTGAGTTATTTCGTCTTCATTTTGATGTTCTAACTTCCAGTTTAAATCGGTTTGGTTAAAAACCTAGTTAACACTTGCCCCTCCAGAGTATGCTTTCGTTGAAAACAAAGCATGCTCTGGATCAAGACATGTTCTGTCTTGCTATCTGGTGATTTTAGTTGATCGTTCAAATATTGCTTCGAAACGCTACTTTTGTTCAATGGATCGTTAACTACTATGCATAAACGGAATTCCATTCTTCATTCTAAGGATGAGATCTACACTCTATAGGTCGTTCCATTCATTGGTCGAGTATGCACTTTCTTTTGCCAAGCTTTCTACCAGTGTTCGGGTTGGAAAATCGTCTCGATACCAAATGAAACCTATGGTATCGACAACTTTCAATCCCTTTAAAAGCTATATAAACCTAACACTAAGAAAAATTTTAATAACTTTTTCACTTTTGCCTTTGTTCCTCTTTCATACCAAAACCTTCCAAACCTAACCCTTTTGGACCTTGCATGATCGAACTTCCACAGCCTCCAAGTACTTCCTGTCGTCTATTCCTCTAACCGCCATCTCCTTTCTTTCACCGATTCAACTCATGGCCAAAGCTTTTGGGACCAAGTTTGTTCCATCTTTTGCTTGAGATTTAAATATCTAAGGTGGGAAAGTTATTTTGGCATAATGATGATGATGGCAACGATGAGGCCGATTTCTTCTTGGGGGAGATGGTTGAAGTTAGGTTGTGCGCTCGGTTTAGGGTGAACTTGAGTTTGGCTTAGGTAGAGTACATGCCGTTCTGGACGTAAGTCCGACTTATCATCTTTGAATAACTCCTATCAAGGCACGGTTAGTCGTACACCATCGTTTGAATTCTAGTAAGATGATTCAATTCAAGAAAGGTCATATTGAACAATCCCATCTCCATACTTTTCCTATTGCTGCGCTTCCAGTGTTTTGTAAAGAAAAGCTTCTACATCGCTATGAATGGCAGTTCCGTTGTTGATTATTCTTTGATAACATGTAAGATATGATGTATAGTTCCATCGTATGATGTGGACAATTTTTTTGGCATGAGCGAGCTAACTATATAGGATGGTCTATTTATTGTGTATAGGACATGGGACCCATATTGCATAGATTAACACTTTTGCTTACCACGGTCAGCGATCGAAATCTGATTGGTCAACTCATATCAACATCTTTGGATTTTGATCGCTGGTCACGGGTTCGATATTTAAAATAAAATATAACCGACGGTGTTGAACACCAAATATTCCTATTCAGAATGACTCATCGAATCATCGTGTGTTAAGTCTGGTGAGGATGCATCCACTTCTCCTGAAGTCTAATCTACCATAGCATAGGCTTCTACTACCACCCTCCTTGTTGTCGGGAAGTCGATAATTGCAGACCTTCAAAGGATGGTGGTTCCGCTACAAGAGTTGCCTCCACCAATGCCCGAGTACATCGGTCTTTGAATCTTGAATGATGTGTCTAACCAAATGCGGACTGTCGTTTATGTGAAAAAACTTTATAATATCTGCTGTCGGTACGGAATTCCTGAGGATGACGTTCGACTTCCTAATTAGGGTGAACAGGCCCATATCCCTCTTCTGGGATACACAGCTTGCAACAAATATATATGACTCAACGGTGTTGTGCCACCTTTTAATCCATTTCTTTGCATGCTTTTACAAGAGCTTGGATTGGCTCTGGTACTGGTCCAGCTGAACGGTTATGCTCTTCTGAGCTCCCTATATGTGCTTTGAGATCCCTATATGAGCTTTTCATAAACCGCTTCGATCGGGCTCCCACCTTCTAAGTGCTTACTTACCTTGTACACTTTAAGCAAAGGAAGGAATCCCCTTGCTATATAAATATCGAGGCTTGGTGTAGATAAAAGTCATTGAAGATATTTATAATAAAAACTCATACTTCAAGAACGAGTACTTCGTGTGGTACCCGTAGGGTTTTAATGGGCATTAGTTGTCTGGAAGTGAGTTCCTTTCCTTTTGTTCGTTATGTGCTTGAGGTTTCTCTATTCAAGCACTGAACCTACTGTTTATTTATTCACAAGCATTCTAGCTCGTTCCGTGCTTGCCAATATTTTAGATGGATTAAGGGAGGTCAGCTTTGAGCAATGCACCACTGCCTATCTTATTACCAACAAGAATCTCTAATGGTGCAGTCTACTACCCTCTATAGGAATACCATCCCTGATCCAACTCCTCTAAGCAGCTCTAGAGCACCTACGCGAACCACCATTCGTACTCGTAGTTCCAGCAAGAATCTATATTGTGAGGTTGAAGGTCCATCGGGCACAATGCATGCAGAGGAACCTGCTGAAAGAGGAGGTAAAGCACCTGTTGTTGGTGATGTCCTAGGAGAAAGGGATGGAGGTGTTGGAAAGTCGCCAATCCTTGAAGAGAGTGATGGTGCTGGAAGGAGAGAGAGGAAATCACAAATGGTTTTAGAGGAAGAAAAGAGCTTTAATGATAGTTATAACGGCTATCACACTAGTGCAGAAGAAGGTAAATCGTTCAGTGAGATGCCTTACGTAGGTCCTAAACTTCCTAGCTTACCTTGTCCAAAGAATGTGTTCTTAAAACTTCTAGAAGAGCCGAAGAACAAGTTATGTTGCCTTCGGAAGGGATACACTACACCAAATACTGAGATTTGCAACTAACCATCCGCGCATTTGGCAACGGTTATTAACCGTTGCCATTTAGAAACGGTTAATCACCGTCTTGGTTCAGTTAGAAACGGTTTTTTATCGTTGCTAATTGGTAACGGTTATTAACCGTAGCTTCTTTGGAGACAAATGATGGCGGTGAATTTCATCCTTTCGCGCCATAATTTTTGGCGCGCTTCGTTCCAACTAGCAACAGTTTTCAACCGTGGCTAATTAGCAACGGTTTGTAACCGTCGTAAATGTTGTGGCAAATAATGGCGCTAATTTTGTGCCAAATATTCGCTGGGAGCCAAAAACAATTGGCCCGTCACTTTTCCTTCCCTCCTTTCCTTTGATATTCGTTTCGTCCTCTTTCAACGAAAAGAAAACCTAAATAAAAAAAACCCCAATTCCACCAATTAGATTTGCTTCAACCCGCTCATCTTTCCATGTAATCATGAAATCATCTTCCATCCAACCGCGAACCCATCTTTCCACCTAATCGTGTCCAGCTGCGAACTCATCTTCCTTCCAGCCGCACCAGTTCTTCCTTCATTCAACACCAATCAGTAGCCCTCTCAGATCTGTGTTCGGAGAAGTATTACAACGTGAATTTATCGAATACCTACTCCAGGTTGGGTACTCATTTTTAATTATTTGATTTCTATTTTAAATTTGATTTTGTTTCATACTTGTATTATAAAATCAAATTTGAAATCTTAATTATCTCAGATCTGTGTATCTTTGATATTTGGTTCCTCGAGTTTCATTGGCATAATCGAAGAGAGCGCATAACTGCCAGGCAAGCTTTGTTTTGTAATAATACTTGTTGTCAATTGAAATGGAAACTCTGTGTACATGTATTTGCGGTGCATTGTTATATCACAGTACTTATGTGTAGAATTAAAAGAACCTTTAACTTCCTACGTTGCTCGGCTAAGTCTTGAAGAACCTGGTTCAAATTTAACGTGAATATCTTCATGGTGATAAGATAAACTTTTAACTATGTACCAAGGATTTTCTGATTCTTCTCGGCTAAAAATTTGCCACCTTTTGCTTGTTCCATGTCGTTGAAAAGAGATTTAGGACGAATGTTACAGTCACCTTGAAAATTGACTTATCACAACTTAGTTAAAAGATTGTCAAATGCAATGATAACAAATTAATCTGTAATCCACACACGATTAATAAAAATCAGTAAATTATTTGGAAAACAAGCATGTGTGTTTCTACTCAGTGCTTTATATGTATTATCAACGACTGGTTGTCTGTACACGGTGAATCCATTCGTTTCTATGGTTGAATAATAGGAAAAGATTACATGCTTATATTTGTAGTTTAGAATAATAAAGAAAGGGATGCAACACAAGTTAAGGAACAGTTTATTCCCTATAATGCTTGCTTGTGGGGTTGTTTAGTGTTACCATATAAGCTGTCATTTGAATTCCATCATCATCTTCATCTTTTAGGATTGATGTTTCATTAAGTTTTTGGGGATTGATTATAGTCAATATCTACTACTCTTTAACAGTTTGCCAAAGTAGAGATGCACCTTCTAATCTGAACCATCAGAATACATATTTGATGTTTTAAGTGTACAGTGTTAGAGAACCAAGAAACAATTGGTTATGCAAAGGATGATCTTTTTACATTTATATATGATTTATTTTACAAATTGTACAATGTGAGATAATCTAACACGTCCCCGTACGTGTGGTGTATCATCAGCCAAACATTGCAACATGGAAGCGAAGTAGTGTCGTAGTGTGCGTTCTCATATTTACTAAATCCTAAATGTTGTACTGTATTGCATGCTATTTAGACATAGCTGCTTATAGTGACTGCTAGGGTATAAGTTGATGCAATGAATTTTGTTTTACTAAATATGAGACCATATTTAGTAAGTGGATAAAATTGTTGTTAATGGCGCAAGCCAAGTATCAGGAGAGGGGTAATGCATAGACATTACTCTGGTGCCACAAAATGGCACCGTTGTAATGGCAAATTTTTTGGAAACAGTTTGATGCTAATGTTAAATTTCAAGTGAAATCAGAAGAATATACATCTATTTATCAAATACTAGGAAGTAAAGTCAAAATTCAAGGACAAAATCAAAAAACAAAAAACATGATCAATGTGCCTGAACGATGAATGGAGGTCCAATAAACTAAAAATTGATTAGCTAAAAAAATTTATGTGTGTATCGTACTAATTGGGTTTAATGGGTGGTAAAATAATTTGGTTATGATGTAGGGGAGGGGACTAAAATGGTAGGGGACTGGAATGTTTGGTAGGGAACTGGAGTGTTTACTGGTGGTTGGAGTGGTTGATACTGGTGGTTTGTGGTAGAATTGGTGAATAGGAAGTGGGAGGCAGTTTGTAATGCTGGAGTTCATTGTAGAATGTGGAGTTAGAGAGGTTGGTCGGGATAGTTGAATTATGCTGACAGTGTTATGGTTGTGATTTGGTTTGAAGAGGAAATGAAACGTGTAGTGATTGGTTTGAGTAGGAAATATGGAAATGTTGTTGGAGTGCAGGCAGGTTTGTAGTTTGTATTTGATGGCTTACTGGTACCAAGGGAACCAGGTTGGAAGTGTAAATGGTGGATGAAAGGGAAGTTGAAGGCTGCGGAGCAGTCAGACGAAGACTGTTACAGTTTTTGTGATGTGATGTGAATGTGCAATTGACAGGGGATTGGTTTTGAAGCAGACAATAAATGGAATTGCAGTTGTTAGAATGCATATAACTGATTTAAAAGTTATAACAGTTAGAATGCATATAATTAACTCGTTTAATCAATGTTGGATTACCAGCAGAAACACTCGCCGTATTCGCAGACATCTCTTTTGCCTGAGTACTGAGTAGAACCAAACCTATACTTGGCTTATTTATGATAACGAGGCTATGTGCAATATCCTTTTGTTTTCATATATTCTAGGTGAAATCAATCATAGATTAAGCACACATAATATACACCTACCGATGAGGTAACAACTTAAAGGTATACTGCAGTATAGCTTTTGTTGGATATTAATGGTGCAAAATTGGTACATACTATTAACATCAAGCAATATTTATTGAAAAAACCATTATAAAATGTTTGGATAAACTTGATAGGTGTGTGCACGTACAAACTTTAAAGATTATGGATTTAACAATACCCGAATGAGATAATTAAGAAAAATAGTAGAATCAAATGCATTCGGAGGAGGTGGACATTTAAGGTTAGTTATGTCCGAGCAACTTGTTCATATTACTTGATTTCTGGCTCAGTACAAACAGTGCGACATTGGACAAAAACCCAAAAATAGTGTAGTACTTAAGTGTAGTACTTGACCAAGCTAATAGTGTATGTTGTTGACAGGCAATAGGCAGTAAGGGGTGTGATGTAGTACTTAAGTGTGGATGTGATGAAAACAGAGAAAATGAGGAAGTGCTATAGTGTGTAGGAGTGTGGTTGTGAGAGGAAGTGTATAGCAGAGGGGATGGGATGAAGTTGAAAGGCAGTTTTTTTTGTTAGTGTTGTTATAGTTGTTTAAATGTTTGCTGCCACTTTTACTTGTGCATTATTATTGCTTACACAGGAATTCCGTTGCTTTATTAACTGAACTTGACCAAGCTAAAATTCACTGTATGATTTGAGTTTAAAACCTGTTTTTACTTTTGCGCAGGAATTGGATAGAATACTGTATGCACCACAGCATGAGCCAAAGAAATATCAGCTTCGGCTAACCTGCTCAGCATCCTTTTAATGTGTTTATTATATGTAGACTTCACTGCTTGCAAAACAATGTAGTGTAATTAATGAAATCTTTGTAGTGTAGTGTAATAAACAATGCAGTGTAATAAGTATGATATTCCGGCACGGTAGCATTCTGTTTGCAAAACATTGAGTGTAATTATAAGTTTGATAATTTTATATGTATGGTATATGTGCGATATGTTTATAGTGCTTGTATACCAATTTTTTGATATTCTGGCATATTTTGATATATATTGATATTCTGGTATATATATTGAGATATGCATGTAACGCAGTAGTGAGTTACAGATGTGATTTTGTAGGAGCAGGAGCAAACACTATGTGCAACGGGTGTTAACCGTTGCTTTATGTGTGACTTTGGGCATAAAGCAACGGTTTTTAACCATTTTTTTTACTGGACATAAAGCAACGTTTTTTGGCCATAAAGCAACGCTTGCACCCGTTGCTTTTTGGACAGAAAGCAACGGTTTATATCCATTGATTTTTTGCCCATTAAGCAACGGTTTGTAACCGTTGCCTTTTGTACATTAAGCAACGGTTTATACCCGTTGCCTATTGTCCATAAAGCAACGGTTTATACCCGTTGCCTTTGGCCCAATTTGCAACGGTTTATACCCGTTGCCTTTGGCCCAATTTGCAACGGTTAATACCCGTTGCCTTTGGCCCAATTTGCAACGGTTAATACCCGTTGCCTTTGGCCCAGTTTGCAACGGTTTATACCCGTTGCCTTTTGGACATAAAGCAACGGTTTTCTCCCGTCGCTAAATTCAATCACTCCTGTGTTGAAGACAGTTTTTACCCATTGCTTTTGGACATAACAACGGTTTTTACCGGTTGTTAATAGCTTATAATGGTGTAGTGATAACTCCTTGAGGTGGCGTTCTTGGTGATGTATTTGCTGGCTTAAGCGACTTTGATATTTCAATTACTGATCTTCTTGCCTAATGCTTGCCTGACTTCAACTTTTCTCCTAAAGTAAATATAGATAAAGGCGGCGAGACTCCATCTTTATGCCTATGCTATCATCGGCACCATGCACATAACTAGGATTACAGATACGCATCCTTACATTCATTCATGTTTCGAAATTCCAATACTAATACCATTTTTCTTCTTATTTCAAGTCACGTGGGTCATGATAGGTACAGGAACCTTTCCAACAATGCTAGTGATTTCAAGGGTGAAACTCCTAATCCACATCTTCCTCGCTTCAGCTACTAGAATCATCGCAAGACCAAGGAGGGGAGACGAAGGAGAGAAGACCGTGAAGTAGAGGACATCCGCATGGAGGTCAAGGAAAGTGAGATAGAAAGAGAAAGAAAGAAGGAAAGGAAACCCTGAAGAGGACTTATCAGACGATCTCTCAAAATGACTAAGGGGTGAATCCGACCACCATGGCATTTCTTCTGGAAGTATTCTGTTATACACCGAATCGTATACCTCTTCTCGGTAGTAGGTTCCTGCTTCTCAATCTTTAACTATTATAGCTCCCATCATTCTAAAGGGGTTTCTGCTTTTACTAATCTTCCTCCTAGCCTTCCATGCCTGCATGCCACGTTTCCCTATCTCTTTTTGCATGGAATTAGGTTCGATCAGGATATTGAAGATGTCCCAAAAAGGGTTGCAGATAAGGATGCATGGAGTGTCCAAAAGCATATCGATTGAGCATATGAGTGGAAATGGTTGTGTTATGCCTTCTCCCGAGTCAATGAAAATTAATCATACAAACATCAAGTCCTTCAACTCTAATAAGAAGACATTCGAGCAAATCATCGAGGAGTGGGAGGAGGATTTGATAAAGGTCACAAAGGAGAGAGACATAGCCTTTAAAGCTCAAGCCGGTTCTGATAGTTTGAGAGAGGAGATAAAGAGGGCTCACGAACGTGTTAAGATCGTGATGCAGAATAAGCTAAAAGTTTCTTACAAAGAGGGTGATGAGTTGAAAAAGAAGCTCACCAAGAAGGATCTGGCCCTTGCTAAGAGAGATGAGACCATTAATGAGCAGGCTACCGAACTTCAAAGGCTTCGTGAAGAAATCACAAGCTAGCAGCTCGCTTGGAGCAGCTAATGATGGAAAAGATTAACTTTGACATTGAACTTGCAAATGCTCAGGGAGAGGTTAAGGTGCTTCAAGAGGAGAAGGCTTAGGAGAGAGAAGACCTGAACATGAACATCCAATACTTCTATGCCAAAGTCATCATATATAAGAGTCTGAAGTGGATAGGAGATACTTATCCCGAAACTCTTGTTGATGCTTGGGAAGAGGTGTTACGAAAACATGCAGAGTATGAGGACAACCGCTCTAAGGAAGTACTCATAGCCAAGTACCTCGATGTTGATGACATATAAAAACTTACAAAGGGAAAGACCATCTTTCCTACTGAAGATGATATTGTTATTGCTACTGCTAAAGCACTCGCTGGCCCAAGTTTATCGGGTCAGCACAAATCATTTACTCCAAAATCCAGAGAGCCCGCGGTAAATATTCCTATGTCTGTGGGGTTAGGTCTAAAAGTGCCCATGTGACTCCAACTTCTGCAGCAATTACTTCTCATGACCTCTACATTCCTTCCTCCATGAGTCAAACAGAGGAGCATAAGAATGAAGAAGGGGAGTTCATGTCTTCTTTCAGAGATCAAGTCCAAGCTTAGGTATATCTCATCTCATTAGTCTTTGAGAAACTTCGATTCTTTTCGGAATTTGTCATTAAACCCTATCATTATGTTTATCAACTTGTAGGTCAACCACATCTTCCCCTTCCACCGCTTCCTACTCAGAGCTTGGGAATCGACGCAATCTTCACTATGTCAACTTCTATTTCTACGAGACTTGTTGCTCCGGTCATGCCTTTCAGTTTTGGGCCTGGTTCTGATTCCCAAAATATTACGGCCTTGGAAGGGATGGAGGACATTTCTATGTCCCAAGAAGAAGACGTCACCGTTGTCAATGCTTTGGACCCGACCGACCCTATCACTATGGCGTAGTGCTTGAAGGCTTATTTCGATAATATCGAGGTAAAGTCAAAGTTCAAGACTACAAAGCCTCTATCTTCGACTCCTACAAGCCTCATATCCAGGCTCCTCCAATTAAAATCAAACCTCTCAAGACTAAGCCTGCTAAAGCTCCTAGAAGCAATTTGATGACCCATATACCATGATGGGTGGTGAGACCACCCATTCTATAGGTAAAGCTAACCATGGGAGTTGCGATTAAAGATTAGAAAAGGCATAGACAGCATCCGGTGGTAATAAAGGGAACAAATAGAGGGTGCTTGGAGGCTGCTGGTGTGGTAGCTTGTTTTTGTTTTTTCTTTGTGTGATGGACATGCTGTGTTTGTGCGGCAGTGGCCTCCACTATATTTTGTTCATAAAGGATGAAGTAATAAAAATATTTCTTTTTGTCTTACAATCTCTGTTCTTCTTTACTTTTCCCCACTTTTATGTATTGTGTACTATTTATATATAACTTCCTACGTATATGATATAACTCATGTATTGTAATTATATATGCTATTTCTATGAAATGTGCTTATTTACTGAAAATTTGTGTGTATAAATAATATTCCTGTAATTACTTAGATTGTATTCTAATCTTGGCCCTCTTTATAGCTGCCAAATTGCTTTATTTCACGTGACAAGACCATTACTTAACCAGCCCCGTGGTTATTTTTGGCCAAGTTCCTTTTTACCAATTAGTAATAGTGAATAATTATGGGTCTGTGCTGCTCTCAATTTTCATGGAGCAGCCATTGGGATATTCGTCCTTCTTCCATTTGACACCGCTACGTGTTTCTCTATATTTATGGGATTTACCATCCTAAATGCCAGCTTTGGGCATTGACGAGATAGAAATACATTAGAGCAAATTATCTGATTGCCTCTAATCCAAGCATGCTTTTCCAATCTTGATCATGGATCGAGAAATCCTGATAATGCTCGTTTTCGATTCTTCACGACCATCTTTGCTTATCCTCAAGTTTCCTTTCTTGAAGCTACATATTCCTAAGCAACAATCAAACTGCTGACGATTGTAGTCAAAAATCTAGTTGTGTGCTAATTTCTATCTCCCAAAACTAGTATGTTGATGTTCTAATCCTAAGAATTTCTTCTTGATGCCGCTTGTCTCTAGGAAAATGGAAAACCTCTACAAGTCGGGAGTGGATTATTCAGTCAATCTCTTAGCTATTTCAAGGTGAGCCAGGCCAAATTATCCTATCGATCCTAAAATAGTTGTCCTTTCTGATGTCACCAATCTTCGCGTAGCGTCAGGTTCCAGAAGGTTATGAATTTTCAAACCTTCTCGTTGTTGCCTATCTCTAGGCAGTGATGAATTTTTTAAGGTTGAAGTAAATAGTGAAACCCTCTCATCATCACCTATATCCAGGCAACGATGAATTCCTAAAGGTTGACTGGGAGGGAAACCTTCTTGTCATCGCCTATCTTCAAGCAACGACAAGTTCTTGAAGGTTAGGAGTTTGCTTTCTTGACGCTGGCTATCTCTGGGCAATGCTTTATTCTTGAAAGTTGGGCCTTTTCATCCTGGTGTTGTCTGTCTCTAGGCTACACTAGATTCCTGAAGGATGGGGGTTTCACCTTCTTGACACTGCCTATCTTCGGGTAGCATCAAATTCCTAAAGTTTAGGCTTTTCCTTCCTGGCATCACCTATCTTTGGGCAATAGCAGATTCCTAAAGGATGAGCGTTTCACCTTCCTTATGCCACCTATCTCCGGACAGTGCTAGATTCCTGCAGGATGAGGTTTGCAAACCTTCTCGCTATTGCCTATCTTCAGAAAACGATGAATTCCTGAAGGTTAGAGTGAATGGAAAAACCTTTTTGTCATCGCCTATCTCCAAGAAACAGTGAATTCCTAAAGTTAACCTGCATTGAATGTGGAAACCTTCTCGTCGTCGCCTATCTCCAAGGAATGGCGAATTCTTGAAGGTCGGTCGAATTATCCAATCGGCCCTTAGGAACATACTCCCTATCCATCATTCCAGGCTAAAGGATTAATTTTCCAATCGTGGTATAAAGCGTCGTAGATAAAGCCATTCCCTAACAGCTTATCCACTTCTTCTTTCAAGGCAGTGGATCGCTTCAGACCGAGACTGCAACTTTTCTATTTTATTGGTGTGACGGGTCAATATTCAATACGTGGTCCACTATCTTCGATAATATCCCACACATATTTGAATGTGTCCAAGCGAATTCATCCAAATTTCCTTGGAGAAAATTCACCAATTCCTTTCTTAAGTTAGCATTAAGCTGAGATCCAATCTTTAGGACTCGAGTAGGATCAGCCATGTTGATTAGAACATTCGGTGTCGGCTCAGCCAGTGTTGGTCGCCCTTTCCCTGACTGCTTCCTGGGATCCATATCCTTATTAATATATCTATGGTTCCTGAGCTAGGGTCTAGGCTTTAATTTCTATGCTTGCAATGTTCTCTTCATATTCTTTCCTTTTTCATGCTGCTTCACTTCTCTCAGTTTCATGGTGTAGCATTCTCTTTCAACGCTTTGGTCCCCTTTCACCACTCTAATCCTTTTTTCCATGGGGAATCTCATCATAAACACCAAAGGGATGGTGCTATCCTAAAATTAGCCAAAGTCGATTGGCCTAAGAAAGCGTTGTATATCGAGTATTAGTCCACAATAACGAACATCTGAATCTGGACTATCCTACGATCTCTTTCTCCAAGTTCCATAGGCAAATCAATCATCCTGATCGCAGTTTTATTTCGCGTATAAATCCTTGAATATTGTTTTTACAAGCTGCAACCACCTTCATATTGATCTTCATTTGATCAAATGTTCCCCTGAACAGTATATTCACCAAAATTTTGGTGCCCATTAAGACTCGACATACAGTTATTGGTCCAATCCCAACTATCATCAGCATAGGGCTAAAAGTCAACACTTCGACTCCATCATCATCTCTATTCTTGAACATGATGTTATCAGTTATCATCCTTTGCTATTGGTCGGAGCTCCATCCTCTACTGTAAAGTAACCCTCCTGTGGTATGTGTTTCAGTGAGTTTACATACCGCTCTATTTCCCTTCCTCTTTTCTCTACTGGATGACGTCCTTCAGTTATAATATCGATAATTAATTCCCCATCATTTCGTTTGGGTCCTTCTCCGCTTGGTCCAAACTGATTTCTTTAGGAATTTGTCCTCGGGAGCATTGAGAATTGAGCATCTTCCTGTGGTTTTTTGACATATTATTGGATCTTATTTTTCCTTATCAGTTATTTGATGTGATCCCTTAAATGTCGGCACTTGTTTGTGTTTTATCCATGAGTTTCATGGAAACAACAGAACTATCTATAGCTACTTTCCTGCTAAGTTGCCTCCCTTCTGGGTGGCTTCTTATAACGTCATGTTTCTTGAGTGGTTAGGTATATATTTTCCAATGTTTCATTCAGAGGAATGTAATCTTCTAGTTTCATATTCCTCGAACATTTCTTGTTAGCGTTATACCTACCATCACGGCCTTGATTTCGTTTCTTTTGGTTTCTAGAGTTTCCAACATTAGTTGCCATATCACCTGCGCTATCTCTAGATTGCTTTACTGCTATATTGCTTTGGATAACCTTCTTCGACCGTCCGTCATTAGCATTGCCTGAAGCTATACTTGCTTCTTCTAAGCATAGAAACTGATTAGCTTTTTGATCAGACTTCTCCATGGTTGTAAGTTACTTCATCTTTAACCGTTTTTCGAAATATATGTTTAGGTGAATGCCCCGAACCAATGCCATGAATACCAAATCCTCTTTTGGATTACTTACTTTTGTAATAACAACATTGAACCTGTTCTTGAAACCTTTTAGTGACTCCTTAGGCCCTTGAGATAAGCTCGATAGGGACATCACGTCCTTGGGTCATGCAGCATGCAATCCAAACTACTCCATAAATTTTCTAGCTAACTCATCGAAAGTCGATATGGACTTCAATGCGAACCTAGTACACCACATCGATGTAACTCCTTCCAAGAAGATGGGAAAGCATCTACATCGAAAAACATCTATTTCCCTAGCACCATCCATGTGGTATTCGTATATGATCTAAAGTTGTCTAGGATCGGTAGCTCCATCGCATAGTCGACATCATAAACTTAATGGGATACTCTTTTCTTAGAATGTTTTCTGTGAAGGGGATTCTACTTGGTGTGGAACCCCAATCTTTGTTCTTTCTACCTTTGCTTTCCTCAACCAACCACTTAACCATGTCAGCCATGTTCTTCTCACTAGCATGGTACTCCATAGGATGACTACCAGGGGCTGCAATGAGTATTTAACTTCGCAGACAATCTCGGTTGCCTGCTAACATCTAGTTTCTCCAGTCTCGGAGAGAACCACTCTTGCAATATTTCATTGCCATGTGGTTAATTCAACTGCGGCTGCCTGAACTCCATCTTCATTATCCTCAATATCCAGCTTAAGATCATCATTATCCAACTGTAGGTCTTCTTATGAATCAGGAATTTCCATTGCATTAGCACCCTCTCCCACATTCTCTCTTTGATTCTTCTCAGTACCAAGAGAAATCCTCTTGGTACCGAGTGTTTTCTTGCAACAGGAGCACTTCTTCTTCCTCTTGCGGCTCCTTCTACAATTCTAGCAACTACTTCTTTTCGTTTTTCTTTTTCCTTCCGCTTATTATGATCAGAAATGGATGAATTCTCTTCTTTAGATGTAGGGGAGAAGCTTCTCTCCTATTCCTTCTGGTCCTTTATAGTTGCTGGGTTAGCAGAGCTTCCATCTTGTCTATCAAGACTTTCTAACTATCCATCTTCTGTTCAATTCCTACAACATCTTATCAAGTTCATCCCTGGTAACCACTTCCTGTTGAGCAAATGATCATGACATCACCTATTGATTACTAACTTCCACTTAGTGAGCATTTCATACATCACCACTAGCTACTACCTATGTGGATCTATTGGATCTTCTAGGTGTCATTGACTCCAAATAGAAAATTTTCAAATTCTTCAAGAAAAAGTTCTGGATCTAAGCACTAGACTTCTCCAAATCCAAAATAGCAAGCTAGATCTAACCCTAAGTTGGATTTCTTACTGAAAGCACCAAAATTTTAAAGCCACCTGTGGTACAACACCCAAATATGACATGTTCTAGGATTAGATCAAGTAGAAAAGTGGGAAAAGTGTGAAAAAAGGGTAAAAAAGCGTAAAAAAGTATAGAGACACAAGATTTTTATAGTGGTTCTGCAATCTCTAGCCTACGTCCGCTTTATATTTTTATGGATTATGGATTTGATAGAGATTTAGAGTGAGGTTAAAGTCACTAGTATAAAGGGTTGACGAGTTCTTAAGCCTAGAACTACTAAAAGTACCTGTCTAATTGACTATTGTGTAAAGAGATAGGAGACGAAGAAGATCCAGAGCCTAAAGTCTAAATGAAAAAGGTCAGATCCCTATTTGATTGCTATATGTCTAGTATTTATAAAGAAACTACTCTGCAGGTCTACAGGCTTGAGTTGCTCAAGGTCCAAATACCAGACCAGAAGCACATAAGAGAGCACATGACCCATTACCCAAGAAAGGCCTCTCGATACCAAGAGGTTGCTTTGCTTTGGTGCAAACTTCTTCTTTAAACATGATTTCTCTCCTTTCTCTGATTCGATATATTCCGAACTCTTTTTCTATAGACATTGAGTTGTTCACGATGATTTCTCTGATTATGTTTGTGTTATCTTGCTTTCTTCTCACCAATCCTAAGAATTTCTCGTTTATTCTCTAAGAAAAGCACTTGCTGACGATTGATTGAAGTAGTACTCAAAGTACAAGAGGTCACTGGGGCGCAAAGAGCTATAAAAATCTCTCGTCGCCAAGAGGTCTCTTTCAGTTCAATAGACTTGTAACTTTTGGAATTCTTTCTTCTAACCCTTCTAAGCATGTTTACAAGTTCGTAAGTCATTTTATCTTTATTTTGACGTTCTAACTTCTACTTTAAATTTGTTTGATTAAAAACCAAGTTAACAATGTATGTAGTTTACTTATATATATATATATATATATATATATATATATATATATCATACGTTGCAAAGTTATTTTTAACTCATCAAGAAGTTTACTTATATTCAAAATCACAATCAATTGTGTTTAAGTAAGTAATTAATAAGGAGAGAAAATGGTGAGGAATCATCCCCTTTCATTTCTTATCATTTAATGTCATTTCAAAACTATTTTGAACACTCAATCACATCCTAATTTTGGCATATGTTTTGAAATCTATAACTAACAATTTTGAGTCTAATTTTAACTTAGGAAGGACTTAAAATTAATTTGTGATTTTACGTAAAAGTCCGTTTCATAATCTTTGAGTTGAAACAACATATGTATATACATATCTGTATACATATATATGAATAATGTAAACTATATTTTAAATAAAAATAATGCACGCATGCACACATATATATGTGTGTGCGTGTGCGTGTATACATATACATCTGTGTGTACGCATGTGCACATGCATGTGTGTAAACTTTGTAATCTATTATATGTTTTTAAATTAAAGTAATAAATTTAAATCTAACTTTAACTTAAGAGGGATTCAAAGAATTTATGAAGTTTGTATAATAGTCTTATGTTTTTTTAAATAACAAAAAAAAAACATTTTAAAAAAATGTAAACAGCCAAAATAATTATATTCAAATAACAAACATGTGAATTTAAATCTCCAAAGTAATTTCAAATAATTAACATATATAATTAATTTATATTTATCTATAGAATGAGTTATAAAATACATCAATTAATTAAAATTAATTTCTAATCCAAAATGTTTGCTTGTTTGTTTTTATTAAAAAATAATTTCTAAAACGATGGTAAAATTAGATTGGACAACTTTGCACATATAATTTCATAGTAAAGGGAATTGGATCTAAACTGTACAAACAACATGAAGATATGATCAAAAAAAGATGTAGCAAGTGTAGGATCTAATTATATTAACATGATGAAAATACAACGAATTAAAGTGTAACATGTATCAGATCTAAACTATGTATTGGAACAAATAATGAGATTAGATGTATCATGTATAGGATCTAAATTTTATTGACATTATTAATATATAATCAAATAAATTTGAATTATCTAAAGATAAGGCCAAAATTTTTCACTTTGAATAAAGAATTGAACCCTGATTCGATTGAATCAACTTTTGGATTTTGCAAGGATTTAGAGGTAAACTCCACCATGAATGATTTTATTTATTTAAATATTTTTTTGGGAATTTTTCTTCCATAAGATCAAGAAATTTTCATCCATGATAGGAGAGGGAGAGTAAAGGAGAAGAAAAATAAAATATCTGTAAGATAATTGAATGAATGAAAGAATTTTTTCAGGAGAAACGTCGAAACTGTGACGACCCGACCTTTTCTCCACAGAAAAATCGTATCATCATGAAGAAAGAAGGGATAGAAAAGAGAAAAGAAAGAGAAGAAAGAAGAACACAACATCAGAATCTCAACAGCGGAACGAATAAATTATATTAATAACATAAATATTACATAGTTTACAACCACTATCAGAGTACACAGATATACAACACATACTACACAGTTATAAACACCTATCTAGTATTTACAACTTAATACAACTCAAAACAAGAGATAACAATACAGAGAACACATCGGAACTATATATCTACACGCAGAAGCCTCCTGCAACATTACTCCTCCAATATTCGTCAAAGCTAACCTGAATCCCTTGGCTACTCGTAAAAATTTGAGTACCCAAGAGTTTAAGAAAACAAAGAATAAACTCTGGGTCAGACATGGGTCTGGTGTGGGTAACATGTTAAAGTTGCTTAATTTTGAAAAACCTTTGAAAGGAAAGGTATCACGTAAGACTTCCCACACATAAACATGGAAAAGTTTTTACCTTACGCTAACCAAAACATTTGATAGGAAATCTGGTGATATTATAATAGGGTCTAGGGTTTTCAAGTAAATAAGAAATAGCCGAAATTGTTACATGATTAAATTCCAGCTACTAGCCACAAAAGTGGGTAATACAATCAAAACCGTTGGCACTTATTGGATTGTGGATTCCATACAATGGCAGGGCTACTGGGGTACCGCCCGTCACAGTACGTGGCCTAGATCAACGTACCGAGGAGTACGCCCGCTCCCCTGCAACACAAAGCCGGACCCATTCCTTATTGAACAGTTCCGAACAAGACAACCCCGCAGTTGGTGTACATCCAACTGCCCACATAGCCGAAATAAAAAGGGACCTCTAGACAGGGGTAAATCTTGCTCTCCAGTGGGAGCTACCGACGAAGCCTTGCTGCACCTCCCCTGTTTTAGCCATTCCCGGTTGATGAGGCTTGAGGCTACGATTACCTTTAGAGAACACATCTCTTAGAATGCTCATCGTCCACCTGACGATGTTCTGAAAGCATTCAATCCATACAAGTTCGTTCCGGGTTCGAACGAAACCGAAGGCATTATCTCGTTACACTCATTTTGGAATCACCCTCAGAGTTAACGACGATAACCCTTGCACTCTAAATCACCATCTCGAATCTATAAGAACTAGTTCCGTCAAACTCATCACGGAATCACCCCAGAGTTATACTGACGTATAGTTCTTACACCTCGAGTCTTCACTCTCCACAAGAGATTCACGACCTATCGTTAATTTGGATCGATGTAGTTTTCGGATATCCAAATATGGAAACCCGATCCCGGTCTCATCGAAATCCAAAGCGTGTCTTTTAAGGCCAAGTTATTTTAAAGGTTTAAAACAATTCAATTATCTATATATCCAAATAGATAAATCCAGATCCACAACAGATAATCAACATTATCATCATATCAGATAAACCATATTATCACTATCCAAAAGATAAGCTATATCAACATCACAATGCAACCAATGCATTCAAATCACTCAACATTATCTATCTCATATCCGAGATCAAACCATTCAAGGCAAACAACACTATCCAACCATATAGGCCATGATTTAATATCACACCAAATATAATTAATTTAAAATGAATTAAATTAATTACATCATTCAAATTAATTTAAAGTAAATTAAATTAATTACTTTCCAATATCAACTTGCTTATTATAGTTGATTAATTATCAATCAATTAATTAATCATCAATCAATCATTTATTTCAATTAATCATCCCTGATTAATTAACCTTCAATTACATTCAAGTAATTATCCACTAATACTTAACCAAATACAGTAATTAATCTTTAATTACTTCCTTTATTAATTAACTATAAATTAATTACATTACTTCTTAATTAATTACATTAATTAATTACCTTTAATCGTTTATTATTGATTAATTAATCTTAATTAATCAATCTTAATTACATCATTAATTGTATTAATTAATGATCTCTAATTTTATTTTAATTAATTACTTATTTAAATTAATTACATTAGGAAATTAATCTTTATTTAAACCATAATTGTTAATCATCATTGATTAACCCCATTCAGTAATTAACTTCCCTTAAGTTACTTCACCAAGTAAATTAATTACTCATTAATTAATTATCTCTAATTAATCCTTTGATTAATTCACAAGGTAATTATACTCAAATAACTTCATTATCAAATCACTTCCAATTAATTACATATAGTAATTACCCATTAATTACTTCTCTAAGTAACTCCTCTTCATTAAATTACATTAAGTAATTATCCTTCACAAATCATCAAATAATTAATTTTAAATTAATTAAACTAAATTAATTAACTTAAACTAATCAAATTAACTCAATTAATTACAATAAGTAATTAATTCCTTAATTACTTCCATAAGTAATTATACTTAACAACCTACACAAATGATTATCTTTAAATTAATTAATCTAATTAATAATTAAAATTAATCACATTAATTAATTATAAAATAATCCTTAGTTAATGACCTTCATTAACTATTAACAATTCATTAATATATTTTTTCTAAAATAATTAACTTATTCTAATCATTATTAACTACAAATTAATTAATCATTAATTAATCCCAAATTAATTAAATAATTAAGTGTTGATTAAAACTTAATTAATCTATTATTACTTGATTAATTTATTATTAATCATTAATTAAAAATCAAATCTTATTTAATTAATTATTCTAAATTACAAGTTAATTATTCTAAGAATAATTAATCTTAAACCTTTAAGATTAAACCCTTAATTACCATTTTATTAATTTATTAAATAAATTAATTATTCATTTAATTACCCTAATAATTAAATGAAATACAAACATTAAATTATTATTTAACTTTAATAAGTTTATAAAAATCAATCTAAAACCTTTAATTGCTAAATAATACTTTTTATTTCAAAAGAAATTTTACAAAAATTAAACAAATTTCTTTTTAAATTAAAGCCATTAAAATTTTACATATTTATTCAAATTTGTTTTAAACACTTAAATTTATAAAACTTAAATTTATTTTGAAACAAAGATTCAAATCCAAATATGAATCAAATTTAAACTTTGTTTAAACATTACTTTATATTTAAATTTCCAAATTTAAATTCAAATTTCTTTAAAAACATTTTAAAACAGTAAAACCCCTATAAGGTTATTTTAAACAAATTTGAGTTTCAAATCTTCATCCATTTCCAGCTTGAGATTCAAATTAAAACTTGAATTCCTAATAAAAAATTAGATTTAAAACTCAATTTAAATCTTTGCTTTATACATTTAAAATTCAGTTTTAATTTGAAACAAAACACGTTTCCTAAACATGAACAAAATAACTCGAGTAAACTCAAACCATACTCGAGCAACTTGAGTATTCTTTTCATCTGAAAATCACTCAACACAAACAGTCAGGTTTTTAACCCCTAAATCTGTATCAATCAAATACCCAGGCCTACAACAATTCAACTTCGAGTCATTCATTCCCAAGCTTCGAGCGAAACCCAAATCTACTCGAACATCACTCGAAAGCCTTCTTCCCCCAAACACAGCATACACACCATAAATCATGTGCACCTGCACCAACCCCCTCGCCACCTCCGGCCTCTCGTGGCCCCACGAGCAAGTCACCGATCATCACCACACTTCAAATCCACCTTCAATCCAACTGCGGAAACCTCACATCAAAATCTGAGCATCGTGCTGGAATCTGGAATAAAATGGGTCGAACTGCCACGCCTCAATCTCCAAATTCTGATCATCAGAGAGTCAACACCTCCGGCCACATCTACTTCCACATCCCATCTCTCTCGAGTTCAAATTAGGAAGGACTCGGTCGCTCATTCAGGTTGCAGTGATCAATTCATTGATCAATATTGAAAACTAGGGCTTATCAATTCAATCCCAAATTTCCACTGCCCCCATGCTTTAATCCATCATTCAGTATTTTTCTCAGCAACTTCGATCCATAAACCATCACCAGAAAAGATACCGGCCATCCAATCTTTCTGAATTGACAGACTCAACCCAAATCATGGTTTTTGGTTAAACCAGAATTACTTAATCAAAAACAAACTAACTATTCTAATTTTAATTTTAAAATTCAAGTTTTTGATTATGTAACCTATTTATAATCTTAAATCAAAGAATTTAAATGATTAGATTCTTATTTTCAACAGATTGCTCTGTTGCTTAGTGTTTTTCAATGACAATACGGTTTCATTTATTTTTATGTTTAATAAAAATTTAATCTTTAACTTATGCTCATACAATACTTGTTTGAATCTTAAGCTATAACAGAGATTTGAATATAAGATTATGATTTTGACCCGTGTTTTAAGCTTGGAAGGCTAGAACAGGCAATAATAAACATGTATTCAACCATATATATACAAGAGATTTAATCATACTTAAAATTTCACAAATCATGTTTAACCCAAAAAAAAACAATCAACAATTATATTTTCTTAAATTAACTTTAGAATAAAATGTTACTCACTTGGTATGTTATTAGCAGAGCACATGTATGACAAGCTTGAACCAAATTTCTTTTTAAACCTGAAATTGTGGTAGTACTTTGTGTTTTCTAGATTTACAGTTGCATGTTTGTTTCCAGGTTTCATTTGCATGCTTCCCAGAATAAATAAAATGCAGGCTTTTGGATGATCTGCTGTTGCATGCAGATTTGAATTTGCAGAATGATTTTCTGGTTGAAGAGGTTACAGATTTATACTTGATTTGCAAGTTTTGATATTTCAGGTTAATGAATATGATTCCGATAGTTTTTGGTTTATTTTGATTAGAGGAAACATGGGTTTTCAGATTTGTTTGAGAGGGAAATTTGCAAATTTTGCTTGAACAGAGTTTTCTTTTTTTTTTGAATGTAGATGAATTTAGATTTTAGAATCTGAAAATTTTTCTTAAGTTTGAAGAAGAATAGGAAAAAGAAAAATGAGGCAAAGAAGGAATGTTTATATAAACAAAAAATTTTGATTTAATTAAAATAGAGGAAAAAGAAAAATTAAATAAGACACTTGTTCAAATTTTAACATTTGTCGCCTTAGTTTATTCTATGACTAACACATGTCCTTTAAGATGGTAATAAACTTACATATGTAATTAAGTATTTAAATTTTAATTTAAAATTGTTTATAAGCTTTTAAATCTATTTTATTTCTTAAGTAATATATAAATGAATTTCTTCCTTTTTCTAATTAAAAGAAATGAAACAAACAAATTATGATTATAAGCTTATTCAAATATTTTTATGTATTTATTCTTTTAAATCCAAGACATTAAATTCAAATTTTAAATTAATTTATCAAATCAAAATTTTAAAGTCAAGTTATATATATATATATAGATGCAGATATAATTCTTGTAAAAATTAAAAATAACAATTCTATTCCTTTCAAAATCTATTTATGTTCATAAGAACTTAAGTATTGTAATTTTTTATTTAAAAATAACAAATTAAACAATATTAAATAATTTATAAAAGAGATTATAAACAAATTAAGATCATTTGTAATTTGTATTGTAAATTCTTATATATAAATTTCAAGTAATAATTTAAAAAGAAAATACAACTAAGTTTTTAATGTTAATCTAATTTAAATTCATATTCAAGTTAATTAAATATAAATTTAAACAAATAAGATTTATCTTTAATATTTACAAACCATATAATTGTTTATTGAATTGCTTTGAAAAGCTAAATGTTAAATTTAAATCAAATTTCCAATTTACCAAAAATAAATTAGAGTTAGAAAATTAATTCATTTACTAAATTCAAAATCAAAGTTTATTAATTTACAATATATACAATTATATATATTATAAACATAAAACAATTTATTAGCTTTAAAAAGATAAAATCTACCAATTTAAATATTTATTAAAAGATGATTATTAGATTAATTCCAAATTTATTATTAAAAATTATCAAATCAAATTAGATTTATAACATAGATTATTAAATTTATATTGCCCAATTTCAGGGATATCACATTCCTTCCCCCTTAAAAGAATTTCGTCCCCGAAATTTAAAAGCAAAGGTAATTCAATAATCTATCTTAAGATTTTATTTTAAAACACAAGCATATATTATCAAACATATGCTAACAACCATAGCATCCAATTCATCCAATCAAAAAAAAATTAATTATCCAGAGAAATTCAGGATAAAATTTTCACGAGTTTCCCCGGTATAAATATCGGAATACTCGCTCTATAGAATCTAAACAATCAATACTATTAAGCTATAGAGCTCCTACCTAACTAGATCTACCAAACTAAACAGGATATCAGACTACAGACGAGTCTGAATCAACAATCACATCCTCCTGAACCGTTGGTTACACAACCAGAGATAAACCATACACGTACTCCCTCAGAGATACGTGAAAAACATCGAATTCCAGTTATCCAAAATGGCAATTCAACCTTGAAAATCAAACACCAATCCTCACAAGAACATAGAAAAGATCCAAAACATCTCGGAGCTGACTTACCCAGTCTTACTCAATCTTATAGTTCTTTAGATCGGAGAAAACTTATTCAAGATCAAATCTCCGACTCCGGAATCCAAATTCCTTTGTCTCTTATCCACAAAACATTCCTGACGATCTTGGGCTACCTTCGTTTCTCCCGATAAGCTCAACCTTCGCTAATGTCCCTAGAAACAAATTGGACCAAAACAATCCAACAAAGTGATCTCCTCAAGATCAATCCCAAACCAAGAACACCAACTCTACTCCACAAATACCAGAAAACTAACTTACATTTCTTATCCAGAAAAGACAAAACAAAAGCACTTCCGATCTGCTTCCGCTGCACAACTCTGATCTGGAGTAGAAGAAAAACTCGAGCACAAACTGGATAACACATCACAGAAATATGGTTCAATAGATCCATAAAAGAAAACTCAGATGTCCCACCTGATCCTTCTACTAATCTGAACCACCAATAGCACTCCTGGAATCCAGTCGATAAGAAAACTCAGCTTCCAGGTAGGGACAAACTTCTCATAACTCAAGAAAACACTCAAACTATCGCAAGTCACTTTTGCGATCAACCAGTCCAATATCCAAAGAAAACTGTTCTCTCTTTACCAATCAGAATAGCTTACGCTTATCTAGCCAATCCATCGAAGAAATGGAATCCACTCCGCTGCTTCTGAATTCTATCTTCAGAAACTACTAACCAGAAGATCTTCTTGCTGGCACATATAACACTCCGAACTGCACTGCTGACACGGACGCCAAAGACTTCCTAATCCAAAACTCTTCGGGAAACTCGGGCCTCAAACCGGACAGAAACATCCTACTGAATCCAGCCACAACATTGAAGCAGACTCACCTCCTTAACTTGTTCCAAAGAAAACATCTTCGGGAACATCCATAGTCACTGCATCTCATCACGCAGCTACTACTCCCTGAGATATCAAGATACCATTATTTCCTTCTGCCTAACCGACAAATCCAAACTCTACTCATCCAACTCAAAGATAGACTCCGAACCTTTACAGGTTACCTTCAGAGATCCATGAAATCCTATACTCTGCACAACTCACTCGAGACGGTATTAGGTCTACAATCTCGACAGATACACTTCCAACTTCAACACTCAAACTCTAACCAATGGTAGTAGTCGTGTTACACACCCCACTACCTTATCTACCTTTACAACTTATATTGGAAAACCTATACGGGTATCCCAACAATAGGTAGAAATAAATATATAAATATGTATATATATGTATTAAAATTACAAATACGCTCTCTCAAGATAGACACCACTCCAGAGCCTAGGTATTCACTCAACCTAATGCTCTGATACCACCTGTGACGACCCGACTTTTTCTCCACAGAAAAGTCGTATCATCATGAAGAAAGAAGGGATAGAAAAGAGAAAAGAAAGAGAAGAAAGAAGAACACAACATCAGAATCTCAACAGCGGAACGAATAAATTATACTAATAACATAAATATCACATAGTTTACAACCACTACCAGAGTACACAGATATACAACACATACTAGACAGTTATAAACACCTGTCTAGTATTTACAACTTAATACAACTCAAAACAAGATATAACAATACAGAGAACACAGCGGAACAATATATCTACATGCAGAAGCCTCCTGCTCCATTACTCCTCCAATATTCGTCAAAGCTAACCTGAATCCCTTGGCTATTCGTAAAAATTTGAGTACCCAAGAGTTTAAGAAAACAAAGAATAAACTCCGGGTCAGACATGAGTCTGGTGTGAGTAACAGGTTAAAGTTGCTTAATTTTGAAAAACCTTTGAAAGGAAAGGTATCACGTAAGACTTCCCACACATAAACATGGAAAAGTTTTTACCTTACGCTAACCAAAACATTTGATAGGGAATATGGTGATATTATAATAGGGTCTAGGGTTTTCAGTAAATAAGAAATAGCCGAAATTGTTACATGATTAAATTCCAGCTACTAGCCACAAAAGTGGGTAATACAATCAAAACCGTTGGCACTTATTGGATTGTGGATTCCATACAATGGCAGGGCTACTGGGGTACCTCCCGTCACAGTACGTCGCCTAGATCAACATACCGAGGAGTACGCCTGCTCCCCTGCAACACAAAGCCGGACCCATTCCTTACTGAACAGTTCCGAACAAGACAACCCCGCAGTTGGTGTACATCCAACTGCCCACATAGCCGAAATAAAAGGGACCTCTAGACAGGGGTAAATCTTGCTCTCCAGTGGGAGCTACCGACGAAGCCTTGCTGCACCTCCCCTGTTTTAGCCATTCCCGGTTGATGAGGCTTGAGGCTACGATTACCTTTAGAGAACACATCTCTTAGAATGCTCATCGTCCACCTGACGATGTTCTGAAAGCATTCAATCCATACAAGTTCGTTCCGGGTTCGAACGAAACCGAAGGCATTATCTCGTTACACTCATTTTGGAATCACCCTCAGAGTTAACGACGATAACCCTTGCACTCTAAATCACCATCTCGAATCTATAAGAACTAGTTCCGTCAAACTCATCACGGAATCACCCCAGAGTTATACTGACGTATAGTTCTTACACCTCGAGTCTTCACTCTCCACAAGAGATTCACGACCTATCGTTAATTTGGATCGATGTAGTTTTCGGATATCCAAATATGGAAACCCGATCCCGGTCTCATCGAAATCCAAAGCGTGTCTTTTAAGGCCAAGTTATTTTAAAGGTTTAAAACAATTCAATTATCTATATATCCAAATAGATAAATCCAGATCCACAACAGATAATCAACATTATCATCATATCAGATAAACCATATTATCACTATCCAAAAGATAATCTATATCAACATCACAATGCAACCAATGCATTCAAATCACTCAACATTATCTATCTCATATCCGAGATCAAACCATTCAAGGCAAACAACACTATCCAACCATATAAGCCATGATTTAATATCACACCAAATATAATTAATTTAAAATGAATTAAATTAATTACATCATTCAAATTAATTTAAAGTAAATTAAATTAATTACTTTCCAATATCAACTTGCTTATTACAGTTGATTAATTATCAATCAATTAATTAATCATCAATCAATCATTTATTTCAATTAATCATCCCTGATTAATTAACCTTCAATTACATTCAAGTAATTATCCACTAATACTTAACCAAATACAGTAATTAATCTTTAATTACTTCCTTTATTAATTAACTATAAATTAATTACATTACTTCTTAATCAATTACATTAATTAATTACCTTTAATCGTTTATTATTGATTAATTAATCTTAATTAATCATCATTAATTGTATTAATTAATGATCTCTAATTTTATTTTAATTAATTACTTTATTTAAATTAATAGCATTAGGAAATTAATCTTTATTTAAACCATAATTGTTAATCATCATTGATTAACCCCATTCAGTAATTAACTTCCCTTAAATTACTTCACCAAATAAATTAATTACTCATTAATTAATTATCTCTAATTAATCCTTTGATTATTTCACAAGGTAATTATACTCAAATAACTTCATTATCAAATCACTTCCAATTAATTACATATAGTAATTACCCATTAATTACTTCTCTAAGTAATTCCTCTTCATTAAATTACATTAAGTAATTATCCTTTACAAATCATCAAATGATTAATTTTAAATTAATTAAACTGAATTAATTAACTTAAACTAATCAAATTAACTCAATTAATTACAATAAGTAATTAATTCCTTAATTACTTCCATAAGTAATTATACTTAACAACCTACACAAATGACTATCTTTAAATTAATTAATCTAATTAATAATTAAAATTAATCACATTAATTAATTATAAAATAATCCTTAGTTAATGACCTTCATTAACTATTAACAATTCATTAATATATTTTTTCTAAAATAATTAACTTATTCTAATCATTATTAACTACAAATTAATTAATCATTAATTAATCCCAAATTAATTAAATAATTAAGTGTTGATTAAAACTTAATTAATCTATTATTACTTGATTAATTTATTATTAATCATTAATTAAAAATCAAATCTTATTTAATTAATTATTCTAAATTACAAGTTAATTATTCTAAGAATAATTAATCTTAAACCTTTAAGATTAAACCCTTAATTACCATTTTATTAATTTATTAAATGAATTAATTATTCATTTAATTACCCTAATAATTAAATGAAATACAAACATTAAATTATTATTTAACTTTAATAAGTATTTAAAAATCAATCTAAAACCTTTAATTGCTAAATAATACTTTTTATTTCAAAAGAAATTTTAGAAAAGTTAAACAAATTTCTTTTTAAATTAAAGCCATTAAAATTTTACATATTTATTCAAATTTGTTTTAAACACTTAAATTTATAAAACTTAAATTTATTTTGAAACAAAGATTCAAATCCAAATGTGAATCAAATTTAAACTTTGTTTAAACATTACTTTATATTTAAATTTCCATATTTAAATTCAAATTTCTTTAAAAACATTTTAAAACAGTAAAACCCCTATAAGGTTATTTTAAACAAATTTGAGTTTTAAATCTTCATCCATTTCCAGCTTGAGATTCAAATTAAAACTTGAATTCCTAATAAAAAATTAGATTTAAAACTCAATTTAAATCTTTGCTTTATACATTTAAAATTCAGTTTTAATTTGAAACAAAACACGTTTCCTAAACATGAACAAAATAACTCGAGTAAACTCAAACCATACTCGAGCAACTTGAGTATTCTTTTCATCTGAAAATCACTCAACACAAACAGTCAAGTTTTTAACCCCTAAACCTGTATCAATCAAATACCCAGGCCTACAACAATTCAACTTCGAGTCATTCATTCCCAAGCTTCGAGCGAAACCCAAATCTACTCGAACATCACTCGAAAGCCTTCTTCCCCCAAACACAGCATACACACCATAAATCATGTGCACCTGCACCAACCCCCTCGCCACCTCCGGCCTCTCGTGGCCCCACGAGCAAGTCACCGATCATCACCACACTTCAAATCCACCTTCAATCCAACTGCGGAAACCTCACATCAAAATCTGAGCATCGTGCTGGAATCTGGAATAAAATGGGTCGAACTGCCACGCCTCAATCTCCAAATTCTGATCATCAGAGAGTCAACACCTTCGGCCACATCTACTTCCACATCCCATCTCTCTCGAGTTCAAATTAGGAAGGACTCGGTCGCTCATTCAGGTTGCAGTGATCAATTCATTGATCAATATTGAAAACTAGGGCTTATCAATTCAATCCCAAATTTCCACTGCCCCCATGCTTTAATCCATCATTCAGTATTTTTCTCAGCAACTTCGATCCATAAACCATCACCAGAAAAGATACTGGCCATCCAATCTTTCTGAATTGACAGTCTCAACCCAAATCATGGTTTTTGGTTAAACCAGAATTATTTAATCAAAAACAAACTAACTATTCTAATTTTAATTTTAAAATTCAAGTTTTTGATCATGTAACCTATTTATAATCTTAAATCAAAGAATTTAAATGATTAGATTCTTATTTTCAACAGATTGCTCTGTTGCTTAGTGTTTTTCAATGACAATACGGTTTCATTTATTTTTATGTTTAATAAAAATTTAATCTTTAACTTATGCTCATACAATACCTGTTTAAATCTTAAGCTATAACAGAGATTTGAATATAAGATTATGATTTTGACCAGTGTTTTAAGCTTGGAAGGCTAGAACAGGCAATAGTAAACATGTATTCAACCATATATATACAAGATATTTAATCATACTTAAAATTTCACAAATCATGTTTAACCCAAAAAAAAACAATCAACAATTATATTTTCTTAAATTAACTTTAGAATAAAATGTTACTCACTTGGTATGTTATTAGCAGAGCACATGTATGACAAGCCTGAACCAAATTGCTTTTTAAACCTGAAATTGTGGTAGTACTTTGTGTTTTCCAGATTTACAGTTGCATGTTTGTTTCCAGGTTTCATTTGCGTGCTTCCCAGAATAAAAAAATGCAGGCTTTTGGATGATCTGCTATTGCATGCAGATTTGAATTTGCAGAATGATTTTCTGGTTGAAGAGGCTACAGATTTATACTTGATTTGCAAGTTTTGATATTTCAGGTTAATGAATATGATTCAGATAGTTTTTGGTTTATTTTGATTAGAGGAAACATGGGTTTTCAGATTTATTTGAGAGGGAAATTTGCAAATTTTGCTTGAACAGAGTTTTTTGTTTTTTTTTAATGTAGATGAATTCACATTTTAGAATCTAAAAAATTTTCTTAAGTTTGAAGAAGAATAGGAAAAAGAAAAATGAGGCAAAGAAGAAATGTTTATATAAACAATTTTTTTTGATTTAATTAAAATAAAGGAAAAAGAAAAATTAAATAAGACACTTGTTCAAATTTTAACATTTGTCACCTTAGTTTATTCTATGACTAACACATGTCCTTTAAGATGGTAATAAACTTACAATATGTAATTAAGTATTTAAATTTTAGTTTAAAATTGTTTATAAGCTTTTAAATCTATTTTATTTCTTAAGTAATATATAAATGAATTTCTTCCTTTTTCTAATTAAAAGAAATGAAACAAACAAATTATGATTATAAGCTTATTCAAATATTTTTATGTATTTATTCTTTTAAATCCAAGACATTAAATTCAAATTTTAAATTAATTTATCAAATCAAAATTTTAAAGTCAAGTTATATATATATATGCATACATAATTCTTGTAAAAATTAAAACTAACAATTCTATTGCTTACAAAATCTATTTATGTTCATAAGAACATAAGTATTATAATTTTTTATTTAAAAATAACAAATTAAACAATATTACATTATTTATAAAAGAGATTGTAAACAAATTAAGATCATTTGTAATTTGTATTGTAAATTCTTATATATAAATTTCAAGTAATAATTTAAAAAGAAAATACAACTATGTTTTTAATGTTAATCTGATTTAAATTCATATTCAAGTTAATTAAATATAAATCTAAACAAATAAGATGTATCTTTAATATTTACAAACCATATAATTGTTTATTGAATTGCTTTGAAAAGCTAAATGTTAAATTTAAATCAAATTTCCAATTTACCAAAAATAAATTAGAGTTAGAAAATTAATTCATTTACTAAATTCAAAACCAAAGTTTATTAATTTACAATATATACAATTATATATATTATAAATAGAAAACAATTTATTAGCTTTAAAAAGATAAAATCTACCAGTTTAAATATTTATTAAAAGATGATTATTAGATTAATTCCAAATTTATTATTAAAAATTATCAAATCAAATTAGATTTATAACATAGATTATTAAATTTATATTGCCCAATTTCAGGGATATCACAGAAACCTTTCAATTTCCTTCTTTAAACCTTTCCTATTTAATCTTTCATTAAATCGCATCAAAATCTTTCCCGCTTATTATGCATATCCGACCATAAAAGAGGTAATGTGGGCCTTATAAAGTTTCCAAACCACTTAGCAATGAATCTATTTAAATCCAATTTAAATATCTATCGATTTCATATATCGATATGTGCGTATATATCTTTTATATAAGCACTTTATTAAATACTAATGATATTCAAATAAATCAAATAAAAATCAATAAATGGTAGTTAGGTTAATTAATTTACAATTATTATAAATTAAATAAATCATGTAATTTTTTGGAGTATTCATTATTATGGTTGTATGACTCAAAGGTGTAAACAATCGATGATTAATATCAAATAATTTGAATATTAACATTCACATGTTTCTTTCCTAGTAGTGTGATATTTTGGCTGAATTTATCACTTACACATCTTTTCGATTAACTCCAATTTTATTATTATAGGATTTTCCAAATAGTAATGGTTATTTACACCAATTCTCTTTGTCAGCACAATATCGCATTAGAACTTATGGAATTTGGTTTCAGTCAGAATTCTCACATCATCCACATTCAACTAGATTTGTAACAACCCATCTTTTGGATCCTCAGAAGTCGACACACATCCATAATATTCATGTGTCGAACATCCAAGTGTCAGAAAGATAGATTCTGAGGGGTAAAAGAAAGGAAAGATAGAACAAAATGTCACAAAACATGACGAGTAACAAATAGTATACAAACAATCTTTATAAAAGAAAAATCTACCATAAGCCTTGGAAAGTTATAACAATCTTCCCTTACAATTATTGATATATGCTATACGAACAAACAATAGAAGATAAAAGAAAATACAAAAGTACGTCTTGGAGGATCCAACTCGTCTACTAAAGCTCCAAAGTGCATTATAGGAAAACAACGCCTTGGTCATTCTGTTAAAACCAGCATGATAAACACAATCAAATGGATTACTTATGTTATAAAACCTTTTAAAATAAAGGTTTCTCATAAGACTATGTCGCACATAAACATGAGCGGGTTTTTACCTTACGATAACCAAACTGTTTTTGTAATAAAATCCATTGATATTATAATAATGTCTAGGGGTCGAAAATATAATAATCAAGGAGCTGTGATATCTGTGAGTGTACATCACAATAATAATAGGTATAAAATAAAAAAACTGCTAGGGTGCATTCGCTAATTATGTAGGATTCCATGGAGGTATCCTCGTAACCTCTGGGAACGGTCCTCCTACACAAGGATCAAAGATATCCTTTCGAAGTAGCATACATCCCTTGTGATGTACCATAGAAAAAACATGGTTGGTCTCGCTAAGACCGAGTGCATTGCTCCTGCAGGCACATCTATATAAGTATCTCTATGAGGGAGTCGTCCAGCATTCCAGCACACGAGTTGCAACTTGAACATATCTCGATACCCCACATGGATTCTCACACCTCAATGGGTCTTGAAATCACACATGGATTCCCTTATCTTAATAGATTCCGGAATCACACATGGATTTCCATACCTCGAGGGGTCTCAGAATCACACATGGATTCCCTCAGCTCAATGGGTATTGGAATCACACATAGGTTCCTATGCCTCAATAGGTCTAAGAATCACATATGGATTCCTTTATCTCAACGGGTATCAGCAGACACATGGATTCTCATGCCTCAACAGGTCTTGGAATTACACATGGATCCCCACATCTCAATAGATCAAGAAACTCCTCCAAAGAATAAACTCACATATGGTTTTGGAGTGGTTACGGTTTTGAGTCATCTTATATGAGTACATTCCCCTGCTTATTGGACGCTCCAAAAACCAATCGAGGATTTTCTGATAAACTCAACTCCGGCTCTTTTAGAAATTTAAAGACAATACGTAGGAGCGAGGATCACCCCCTAACTGTTTAAGTGGATGGATCTCCATATCATTATTCTAGGAGAACATAATGAGATTTATACGCACGGTACAACATCGTTGAAAATGATGTAACATATAACTCATGTGTTTCTCCTAGATATTTCCAGAGTATATCCTTCGGTGTTATATATGGATAGAGAGTATATCCTTCGGTGTTATGATAGGAAACTAAACATGATTAAGCACATAGGTAACTTCTAAGACTCTTTAATTAATACTTCATTAATTAAAACACTTTGTAAATACATGGAAATCATTTCCATATACTTATCTCGATGGTCTAAGTATATTCATGGACACTATATTTTTCAATACTTAGAAAACATAACAACGTACTTATCTCATAGATATAAGTATATTCACAAAACTAAGGAAGATACCATATTTCCCAAACCTTATTTTATTGGGTCAAAAACAAGTGTCATTTAAAACATTGTTTATATAAACCCAAAACACTTCATTTTTATAAAATTCCATTTTATAAAACCATTCCATATTTACAAATCCTTTAATAAATCTCCAAATTAATTTATAAAACTTCTTTTTATAAATCTCTAAATTCTTTATGGAATTCCTTTTTATTTATAAACTCTTTTATAAGTCTCCCTTATATTATACTGTAGGATCTAGATTAACCCTAAAGGGGGGGTGAATAGGGTTATAGCAAATTTTCTCGAATTAAGCAAAAAACAAACTTCAAAGAAGTAAATATGCTGAAAAGTAAATCACACACGAAATTTACCCAGCTTCGGCAATCCCTGCCTACTGCTGCATTCTCAGATTTCTATTAGAATTAAACAGTCTCCCGCTTACAAACACTCTAACAGACTCGCAAACCCTGCTACCGCCTATAGAATTTTGCAAACTCGCAAACCCTGCTTACTGAACTAATCCTAACTAGACAATCTGACACAACCTAAATCCTAGGTGGTGATTTTCCAAGATTTGATTCGAAAAGCACAGACTTCAAAAATAAAATAAGAGCAAAAATAAATAAAAACTTGAGTACAAACTTTTTCCCTTAAATAAAGCAACCCGACCCAAAAGAAAACAAAACACGGCCACTTCCCTCTTGATGCAATTTAGGGTTCTGAAAATGGCGGCTTTGTCTCAACTACAATCCGATTGGATCTCTGAGTTGCCTCCAATTGCTCCTCTTACCTTTGAATGTCCAATCGCCTCTGATTAAGGCTTACGCAACCACGTTAGAGCAAATTCTGATTGCTAAAGGATCGGGTGATTGAATTGGTATGATTTGAGTTGAGATTTTCTAATTTATCTTGCTTGTTCTCTTCTTCTGTATCTATGATGATCTTGGGGTGTGTGTGTGTATATATATATATATATATATATATATAGGGTAGAAACCCTAATAATTCGCGTCTAATTTGATTTCTTGCTTGGCCTCCAAGTCGTTGAATATTTCCTATGATTTTGTTGCGACATTTTGGGTATATACGATTCGAATTTTGCTTGGTACCCACAACTTTGGATATTTCCTATATGTTTTCACAATTTTGAAATTTGAACTGCTGATTTTGTTCTGGAATTTTTTTTGGGTCCATATTCGAATTATTTCTGTCCATATTTGCATTCGAATTCTTTAATCAAATATGGAAAAAAATCTTTTCCATATATTTGCATTGCCAAGATTTGTTTGCCATATTTGATTTCTTGACCAAGTCTTCTGATTAAGTTTGATGTATTTGTGATCATCCGGCTTTGCCTGGATTGTATATATCTCTCTGTTGCATGGTTTATTCACTTGTTGTATAATTGGGCTGGCTTGAACTTGATATTGTAGTCTGCCTTGTTTAGTTCTTGGTGCATTGTGCTCTGTTGTTGTATTTGCATTGAGTCACTGATTTTGGTCGAGGCTTGTTTCAGTTTGCATGTGGTCTTGATTCTCGGCCTATTGTGCATTCGACATTACTCTTGGCCATGAGTTCATCTGAGTCATCTGAAGTTGTTCTAGTTGGTCTGCATTGCACTGAGTTGCATTGATTCAGTGTGTATATAACTGCATTTGTATCGCTTACCATGTCCTTTGGCTCGACTTGAGCATTGTCAGGTTGCATATTCAGCTGTGTCTATGTTGTGCATGATTGCTTTTGTTGACTGCGCACATGAGTTGGCGAGGCAGTGCACACGTGTATAAATGTATGCGTGTGTATTGCAGCCACTCATGATTACCTGTCCCTGATAAGAATACTGATATGCACAGATATTACACAATCAAAAATGATGACAATAACCCATATATCTGAGACACCAATAAAAACAAATTTATATTTTTGCAAATTTATTTTCAGATTACTGTTGTAGTTGCTAATTATACAGGTACACAGGAGACATGACAAGAACTGGAGCTGGACAATGCAGATAGATGCAGATGTGCAGACATAGTGAGAAACTAAGTGTTGAGCGTTGTAGTGAGAAAAAGAATATGAATGTGAAATGTATGAACCGGTGTATGTATATAGAGAGAGCTGAAAACTTTGTACTGTATAAGTGTTGAAATAAAATATTATATTGAATAAAAATACTATTGAATTATATAAATTCTGTGCAATAGTATTATTATTCAATATGAATATTTATTCCTATATGTATATAGTACAATCTGCAAACACATATATAAATTGATATATATTTGTTATCATCAAACAAAAAATCACATCAAACAATCTCCCCCTTTTGATTGTGACAAACATATATATTAAAGATTTTGAAATTCTAATAAATGTGTTTGAGCATGAGATATTTAGCTTCCTCTATATTAATGCTCCACCTACAACTGAGACCGCTCCCTATTTAGAAGATTTAGAAAATTACAGAAGAATAAAAGAACAAAAGAAAATTAACTAACAACATTTAACAGTTTTGTTGAAGTATTCCAAAAAAATATTTACTTCCTTATCAAAATCTTATTCTTCTCCCCCTTTTGTCATTATCAAAAGACTGACAAAAACCAATGAAACGGTAGGAATTCTTTTTTTTTATTAAAAAATGAAAAACAAAGAAAAATCATAATATATCATAACGAGATAACAATTTCCACATTGTAGAGAATGGATCGATGATTCGGTTTTTATATAATAAGAAGAGAGATATTTTAAAAATAATTTGACATTTAAGCACAAAAATAAGCACTTACTAACCACACATAACCATAAGGACTTTCAAATTGGATTAGCAGTTACTTATTAGTCTAAGCATCCGGACTTTTAAGTGAGACCAGAAAAATACTTAGCCACCATGCTCCATCCATGCATAACCATAAGGACTTTTAAATGAGAATGGAGTGGTGATAAAATAAAAATAATTCACTCACATGCTCCATCCATGCATAACCATAAGGACTTTTAAATGAGAATGGATGCATGAGAGATAATTTTTTTAAAAAGATAATTCACTCTTCTCATTTTACAAAACCATTATGAATGATAGAAAGATGGTAGAAATAGAAATGGTCGTGGAATAAGTTACCAAGTTAATTATATTATGAATTTTTTTTTAAATAAAACAAACAAATTTCCACTACTGAATACCATATTCGAATCAATCTTTGAATAATATCCAAAACTGATTTGAATCCTAGAAATTGAAGTTGAAAATAAATATCCAAGAATATTTCAACCAAAAAATGGGAAATGATTAGTCAATTTCTATAATCCCCAAATCCAAACATAATCTGGAAAATCTGTCTTCGGGGAGGGGTTTTGTGAAAATATCAGCAAGTTGAGCCTCAGTTGAAATATGTTTAATGCAAATGTCTTCCTTAGCAATGTGATATCTAAGAAAGTGGCGTCTCACATCAATGTGTTTTGTGCGTGAATGATGAACAGGATTATTTGACAAGTCTATTGCACTTTTACTATCACATTTTAATGGAACTTGTTTATAAACTAAGCCAAAATCAGAAAGAGTTTGCATCATCCATAAAATTTGAGCACAACAACTTCCTAAAGCATTATATTCTGCTTCAGTGGTGTATAATGCAACACAATTCTGTTTTCGACTTGACCATGAAACTAATGAATGTCCTAGCATGAAACATGTCCCACTAGTGCTTTTTCTGTCAACCAATGAACTGGCATAATCAGCATCAGAATAGCCAACTAAATCAAAATTTTCACAAGAAGGGTACCATAATCCAAATTTGTGTGTGTGTGTAAAAGATATCTCAAAATTTGTTTAGTGGCTTTCAAATGAGATTCTTTAGGATTAGATTGAAAACGTGCACACAAACACACAGAAAACATAATATCAGGTCTAGAAGCAGTAAGATAGAGAAGTGAACCAATTATCCCTCGATATTTCTTCTAATCAACAACAATTCCTTTCTCGTCTTTGTCCAACTTTGTTGATGGGCTCATAGGAGTTCTCAATGGTTTGGAGTTCTCAACTCCAAATTTCTTCAACAGTTGCAACACATACTTGGATTGTGAAATGAAAATACCATCACTGCTTTGCTTGATTTGAAATCCAAGAAAATATTTCAATTCTCCAACCAAGCTCATCTCGAATTTAGCCTGCATGACTTGTTCAAATTTCTCGCACAAGAGTTCATTAGTAGCACCATAAATGATATCATCCACATAAATATGAACAATCAAAAATTCACTTCCTTTATGTAATAGAAACAGTGTCGTGTCAGCACTTCCCTTTTTAAAGCCATTTTTCAAAAGATATGTACAAAGGCAGTCATACCAAGCTCTAGGAGCTTGCTTAAGACCATATGATGCTTTTTCTAGTTTATACACATGATTTGGAAAATCATGATTTTCAAAACCGGGGGGTTGTTCAACAAAAACTTCTTCTTTCAAATCACCATTCAGAAAGGCACTTTTACCATCCATTTGTTTAAGTTTGAAACCCTTATAACATGAAAAACTTAGCAAAATCTTAATGGCTTCTAACCTAGCAACTGGAGCAAATGTTTCATCAAAATCTATGCCTTCTATTTGGTTATATCCTTTGGCGAAACCTAGCTTTGTTTCTAATTACATTTCCTGATTCATCAAGTTTATTTTTGAACACCCATTTAATTCCAACAATTGGATAGTCATTAGGCCTTGGAACTAATTTTCAAACTTTATTTCTCTCAAATTGATTAAGTTCATCTTGCATTGCTAAAACCCAACTTTCATCATTAAGAGCCATTTCAACAGAATCAGGTTCAATCTCAGAAATAAAACCACTGTGACAACAAAACGCACACAAATTTTTATCAAATGAAGAGCGAGTGCGTATACCTTCCGTAGGATCACCTATAACCAATTCTGGAGGACGATTGGATTTGAACTTCAATCTACCAGCATCAACAGTCATACTTTCAGCTTTCTCACTAGATGTCCCTTCTTCAATGCCTTCATGATCTACCCCATCGTCAACCGTCTTTTCAGTCGTCCTTTCCAGGTCATATTCATCGAATTTCACATTGATTGATTCAACAATTGTCTTTGTTCGTTTGTTGTATATCCTGTAAGCCTTGCTCCTTGTTGAATAGCCCATGAAAATTCCCTCATTAGCCTTTGATTCAAATTTTCCAAGTCGATCACCTGTGTTAAGAATGAAACAAGGACATCCAAATACACGAAAATAAGAAATGTTAGGTTTCCTTTCAAGCCACAATTCATAAGACGTTTTGCCAAGTATTGGTCTAATCATTACTCTATTCATTACATAGCACGAAGTATTCACTGCCTCTGCCCAAAAGGTTAGAGGTAGTTTATACTCACTCAACATGGATCTAGCCAATTCCTGCAATGTATGATTTTTCCTTTCAACCACCCCATTTTGTTGAGGTGTACGTGGAGCAGAAAATTCATGTTTTAAACCATTTTCTTCATAAAAGCTTTCAAATTCCAAATTTTCAAATTCGCCTCCATGATCACTTCTCAAGGTTTTAATTGAAATTCCTTTTTCATTTTGAATAAGTTTTGCAAATTTTGAAAAATAATCAAAAGATTCAGACTTTTTGGCTAAGAAATAAACCCATGTAAATCTAGAATAATCATCAACCAATACATAACAATAACGTTTTCCATTCAAGCTTGCAATTTCATTTGGTCCAAATAAGTCCATGTGAATTAATTCAAGGACCCTTGATGTGCTAACAATGTTTTTAGGGTGAAATGATGATCGACTAAGCTTGCCCAAGGAACATGCTTTACACACTTTATTATTTTTAAATTTCTGATGTGGTAACCCTCTGACTAATTCTTTCGTTTCAAGTTTTTTTTAAGAGGCTCATGCTAGCATGCCCAAGTCTCCTATGCCATAAAGATGCCTCTTCGTTAGTGGCTACCAAACATCTAGAAAGATTTAGATTATCAAACGAAAGCGAGTAAACATTTCCTTTTCATTTGCCCATAAAAACAATGTTATTAGAAGATTTATCAATGATTTTGCAAGTATCACTATCAAAAATCACATTCATACCTTTGTCACATAGTTGGCTAATAGAAATGAGATTGTGATGCAAATTATCAACGTATAAAACATTAGTCAAGGAAAAAGTACCGTTACCTACTTCACCTTTACCAATAATCTTACACTTGCTATTGTCTCCCATGATCACATTTCCACCTTTAAAATTCTCTAGGCTAAGGAACTTCGATTTATCACCTGTCATATGTCTAGAACAACCTAAATCTAGAAACCATTCTTGTAGCTTCTTAGCCCGCCAACAGACCTACATAAAGAGGGAGGAGGATGACCTAGAGAAACTCTTAGGTCCAATGATATTAGTGACTGAAGCATTGTGAATAAACAATCCCTTTGGAACCCAAACTTGTTTTGTCCTTTCATTCTTGTTCCAATAGACATGAAATTTGTTTGTAGAATTCTTAGGAGCCCAAACTTGTATAAATTTTGTGTTCTTGTTCCTATGACTACAATTTTCAACACGATGTCCAATTATTTCACATCTAGCAAAGACAGTCTTACCTTTTGCATTATCATCAACTTGTGTTTTCCCAAAGCCTAGTCCTTTTCTATTGTTAGCAAAAATTTGATTTCCCAATAACACGTTGAATGATTTTTCTCCTTTTGAAAAGTTATTCAGAGATTTCTCAAGATTTTGGACTTTGGTTTTTAGTGTTGTGTTTTCAGTTACAAGTGAGGTGCATCTATTTATAAAATCCTTTTTCCTAGTGTCAATGGTTTCCTTAAGACTCAAGTTTTGTTTTTCAAGATTCTCAAAGCTATTCTTAAGTCTTGATAATTCTGAATCTAAAGTTTTACATTTTTTACGGTCTAGGTTTTGAATATTTTCAAGTTCAGTTTCTAACCTAGAATTTTCATGGACAAGTTCTCTCCTATCAGATTTCAGTTTTTCAATTTTAGATTCAAGAGTATCAATTGTTTTAGTAAGATCACAACACATCAAAACAAATTCTTTATAAGAATAGTCACCTACCTCACTAGATTCCTCTAAGCTTGCTTCTGAATCTGATTTTGCCATAAGACACAAGTTAGCCTCCTCTGAGCTATTATTCGAAACTTCCTCTCCTTCTTCATCATCCCAAGTCGCTGCCAAGGCCTTTTTTTTCCTTTCCTTTGTTGTTTTTGAGAAGTGGGCATTTTTGTTTGAAGTGGCCAGGCTTCTTGCAGTTAAAGCACGTCAATTCATTATCAGAATTGTCAGAATCTTTTGACCTATTACCACTTGTTTTCTTCTTGTGTGGCCTGAATCTTGATCATTTTCTATGATTATTGACAGCCATTGCAAGCTCTTCAATTGGATCTTCTTCTTCTTCATCGCTTTCTTCTTTGCTCTTTTAGGCAATCATCTTCTTCTTTGATTCGGAGTTGTTGCGTTCCTCCTTTGCTTTTAGCTCAAGCTCATATGTCATCAAGTTGCCAATCAACTCCTCCATGCTTAGTTTACTCAGATCTTTCGATTCTTGTATTGCCGTGACTTTTGCCTCAAAGCTCATCGGTAAGACTCGTAGCACCGTCCTCCCAAGCTCTACCTCAGTGAATACCTTCCCAAGCGCTCTAGCATTGTATACCAAAGTTGAAAAATGTCCAAACATGTCCTTTATGCTCTCGCCTTTGTCCATCACAAAGTTCTCGTATTGATCGCTGAATAGGGCTAGACGAGACACCTTGGCTTGAGAGGTTCCTTCATGTGTTACCTCCAAGGTATGCCAAATTTCCTGTGCAGTTTTACAATGAGAAATTCTATTAAATTCAGTCTTACCAAGAGCACAGATCAAAGCATTCATGGCTTTAGCATTTGTAGTTTTTAATTTCTTATCATTAGCATCCCACCTATCCTTAGGTTTAGGAATCTCAGTATCACCAACAGTTATAGTGGGAGATTTATAGCCAGTTTCAATAATGTCCCAAACATCATAATCAACAGAACTAAGATAAATACCCATCCTAACTTTCCAATAAGCATAATCATTCCCATTAAACATGGGTGGCCTAACAATAGATTGCCTCTCATAAAAAGCATTATTTGGTGGATTCATGACTCTAGAGGAAAAAAAACAACCTGGCTCTGATACCACTTATAGGATCTAGATTAACCCTAGGAGGGGGTGAATAGGGTTATAGCAAATTTTCTCGAATTAAACAAAAAACAAACTGCAGAGAAGTAAATATGCTGAAAAGTAAATCACATACGAAATTTACCCAGCTTCGGCAATCCCTGCCTACTGCTGCATTCCCAGATTTCTATTAGAATTAAACAGTCTCCCGCTTACAAACACTCTAACAGACTCGCAAACCCTGCTACCGCCTATAGAATTTTGCAAACTCGCAAACCCTGCTTACTGAACTAATCCTAACTAGACAATCTGACACAACCTAAATCCTAGGTGGTGGTTTTCCAAGATTTGATTCGAAAAGCACAGACTTCAAAAATAAAAATAAGAGAAAAAATAAATAAAAACTTGAGTGCAAACTTTTTCCCTTAAACAAAACAACCCGACCCAAAAGAAAACAAAACACGACCACTTCCCTCTTGATGCAATTTAGGGTTCTAAAAATGGCGGCTTTGTCTCAACTACAATCCGATTGGATCTCTGAGTTGCCTCCAATTGCGCCTCTTCCCTTCGAATGTCCAATCGCCTCTGATTAAGGCTTGCGCAACCACGTTTAGAGCAAATTCCGATTGCTAAAGGATTGGGTGATTGAATTGGTATGATTTGAGTTGAGATTTTCTGATTTATCTTGCTTGTTCTCTTCTTCTGTATCTATGATGATCTTAGGGTGTGTATATATATATATATAGGGTAGAAACCCTAATAATTCGCGTCTGATTTGATTTCTCGCTTGGCCTCCAAGTCGTTGAATATTTCCTATGATTTTGTTGCAACATTTTGGGTATATACGATTCGAATTTTGCTTGGTACCCACAGCTTTGGATATTTCCTATATGTTTTCACAATTTTGAAATTTGAACTGCTGATTTTGTTCTGGAATTTTTTTTGGGTCCATATTCGAATTATTTCTGTCCACATATGCATTCGAAATCTTTAATCAAATATGGAAAAAAATCTTTTCCATATATTTGCATTGCCAAGATTTGTTTTCCATATTTGATTTCTTGACCAAGTCTTCTGATTAAGTTTGATGTATTTGTGATCATCCTGCTTTGCTTGGATTGTGTATATCTCTCTGTTGCATGGTTTATTCACTTGTTGTATACTTGGGCTGGCTTGAACTTGATATTGTAGTCTGCCTTGTTTAGTTCTTGGTGCATTGTGCTCTGTTGTTGTATTTGCATTGAGTCACCGATTTTGGTCGAGACTTGTTTCAGTTTGCATGTGGTCTTGATTCTCGGCCTATTGTGCATTCGACATTACTCTTGGCCATGAGTTCATCTGAGTCATCTGAAGTTGTTCTAGTTGGTCTGCATTGCACTGAGTTGCATTGATTCTGTGTGTATATAACTGCATTTGTATCGCTCACCATGTCTTTTGGCTCGACTTGAGCATTGTCAGGTTGCATATCCAACTGTGTCCATGTTGTGCATGATTGCTTTTGTTGACTGTGCATACGAGTTGGCGAGGCAGTGCACACGTGTATAAATGTACACGTGTGTATTGCAGCCACTCATGATTACCTGTCCCTGATAAGAATACTGATATGCACAGATATTACACAATCAAAAATGATGACAATAACCCATATATCTGAGACACCAATAAAAACAAATTTATATTTTTGCAAATTTATTTTCAGATTACTGTTGTAGTTGCTAATTATACAGGTACACAGGAGACAGGACAAGAACTGGAGCTGGACAATGCAGATAGATGCAGATGTGCAGACAGAGTGAGAAACTAAGTGTTGAGCATTGTAGTGAGAAAAGTGATATGAATGTGAAATGTATGAGCCGGTGTATGTATATAGAGAGAGCTGAAAACTTTGTACTGTATAAGTGTTGAAATAAAATATTATATTGAATAAAAATACGGATTGAATTATATAAATTCTGTGCAATAGTATTATTATTCAATATGAATATTTATTCCTACATGTATATAGTACAAGCTGCAAACACATGTAAATTGATATATATTTGTTATCATCAAACAAAAAATCACATCAAACACTTATAAATCTTTTATACAGTCCTAAAACAAAATCTTGTTATAAACCAAAACCCATTTTTAACAAAATTTATGTTACCCTTTAAGATATCAGTTATTTGTTTATTTATAAATTATAATTTATGAATCTCTTTCCAAATGTCACTTATAACACTCCTTTTAAAAATGTTATTTATAAATCCACTTTTCAAAATATTATTCGTACACCTCTTTTAAATAAATCCTTTATTTAATAGCATCACCTTTATAAACCAATTTATCATTACAACCTCTATTTGTTAAATAAATTAATTACCATAATAAAAGACTATTTATTTTAAAATAATTTTAGTAAAATAATTTTTTTAATTACTTAATAATGTAGTTAATTAAATTAGCCAATTATTAAATTTAAATCAATTAATTAACTTAAACTACGTTAAAAATATAATTAAATATCTTTAAATAATATAGTTAATAAATTTAAATAACGTTAAACCCATTTTATAAAATAATTAAGTAACTCAAACCATCTACAATAAAATAATTAATTAACTTACTTTAAACATCATAATTTAAATCATTAGTTTACTCTAAACATTTTTAATAAAATGATTAAACACTTTAGAGCATTATTAATAAAATAATTAAAAACCTTTAAACAACTTAACTAAAATAATTAATAAAATTTTAAACACCCTTAATTACGACAAGTAACCAACTTTAAACTTTATTTAAATAGAGACTTAGCGACCACGATGATACTTAGACAAGCTACTATCTGTTCAATTTAAATTCCACGTCACATAACTGGTATTTACATAAGTATCATATATGTAATTAAAATCATCAAAACATAATCATTAGTTAGTCCATCACTTATTCAATATTGATAAATCCACATATTAATTAACAAGCATATGAATAAACATCCAATTAAAATAATAGCAGAACGAGGTTTATTCTGCTAACTGAATGTCATCAAAAATCTACACAATCTACTTATAGCAGAACAGTGTTTTATTCAACTAAATAGATGTCCACAATAATCTATTCAATTCTGTTTAACTTAATGGTGCTTTATTTGGCCAAATAGATATCGCCAACAAGGTATAATAAATTTAATGATGTTATTATTTAGAATAATGTAATTAAATTTGAACTTTATCATTTTATCGATAATTTTAACATCACCAAATCTATCGATGAAATGTACTATAATGTTGTACTCGACTTTACAAGATCAACATAAAAATTCACGGATCAATGGGATCTATAAGGGAGAGATATCACATTTCAAATTTAACTAAATAAATTTAGTACTTAATCAAAATAAAACATGACACGATACTATTTATAGCTAATTTCACTTTAGGATTTTATATACAAATCCTCATAGAACATTTAATCAAAATGTGGTTTACCCCCCTTTAGTTTTGGTATCAGAGCTCTGAAGATTTCTAGGCCCATAACTTAAAATAATGAATTATAAAAAGTTCAATTACTTAAATCTAGAAATTATGAATCCGATAAATAGAATCATAATACTAGATAAACAAAAAGTCACATGTTACATAAAAGATATTGATTATAAGTATGAATTACATTCAGAAATAGAACATATGAATTCAATCATACACTTAATTATAGAATTAAGTGAAAACCTAAACCTTTATAATGAAAAACACTATAACCTGATGCAATTAGTGCTAGAAGGCATAATTGAGATAAACAATTTAATAAACAAATCTCTAACAATCAAGATTATTTGAAATCAAATTTATGTAAAATAGATAACATGGAAAAAACTTTGAAAAATCTAACTGATAAGTTCAAAGCTATAAAATTAAAGAATTTCCAAATAAAAATGACATAATAAACTTGAAAATTTTATTAGAAGATAATAAACCCAAAGACTTAGAAATAAAATCTAAAGGATTAATATTACAAGTAAAAGAACAATCAGAAAAAGATAAAAAACAATTTGAGCTACAAATACAACAAATGAAAAAAATGCTACAAGAAATCAAGTACATACAATTAAATTAAGATGGGATATGATAACAAATATTATTTAGAAGCAACTAACCATATCAATATGATGTTCAAACAGAATGATACATTATCGGTACGATATAAAAAAGACACTTACCAAAGTAAGGGAGATAATACAATATGCCTGACGTGTAATACGATTATTCCAATGTTAACTCAAATCCATGATAGAATAGACTTGATGGATAAGCAGATTACTAGTTTGACTAAACAAATAAATAGTCTAGACAAAACAACACATATTACAATTAAAAAGACTAAAATCAATTTTTTAATGTACAAAAAATTCGACCAAATATAAATAATAGAAGATTATCCTTTATCGGTCCATCTAGAACAATAACAGATAGACCTATAGGATCAAATAGATTATCATCCACAGGTTAGGTTGATAACATGTTAAGAAGAACTAACAATACCCAAGCCCAATTAGAAGAAATAGTTGACTTAGATAGGGACATAGAAATATTCTCTAATAATCAATTGAACTCTTTAAATCCCAGAGAGACATATAGAACATGATATTTATAGCAGTAACAGGATTATATAGACACCATAGGGAAGAAATACTTTCTATTCTAGATAGGAGTCAACAAATAATAAATTTAATGTCACAAGAATCTATAAAATAATTAAAAATCCAAAAATGCAATTTAATCCACTTAGGACTGATAGTTATAGGTATAAGAGAATTAGTCAGACAAAAAATAGGGACTAAACTATTACTAATTTTAATAGACGATAGATATCAAGATATGGATAAAGCCATATTTGGAATGATGGAAGTTGGTATGAACTATAGGAATTGTTTATATAGATGCAAATTTTACCATGACATTAAATGATTTCTACAAACACATAAAAATAATAATACAAACTAAAGGTTTTGAAAACTTTATAGGAAGAAACATACTTCTAGACATTACCTTTTTGGAAAATGTATGTTAAAATATACTCCAAAAATAAAAATAAAATTAGATAAAATCATAGAAACATTAAATTCCACGGGGATAAGCTTTATAAAACCTATGGAAATCGATTCTTCTATTCTTACTGGCCATGAATGGAACATAGAAAAATCCTAACAATACAGCAGCAACATTAAAACCCAATAATGTTGTAACATATAATAATTTAGGCAAATCCATGTCTATAAGGTTCAGAGTTATGGACCATCAAACTAATAAGAAATTGAAATTGATGAAGAAGCAGAAGAGTTAAATAAAAGAATAAATGGATAAGATAATATATCCAAAAGAGCTTGGAATGGTTCTTGAACCATTTGAAATATATGAATTAGAATAAACTTTAATAACAAAAAACCAAATAAATGAAAACACATTTGTTTATGTTGATGATGAAAATGATACAAGAATAAGAGAAATACATAATCAAGATGAATTCTTAGAAGATTCTCAAGAAATAAATGAAAGAATCCAAGAACAAAACATTCTTGAAGACATAATATCAAAATTCACAGAACACATAGACTTGTTGACAAGGATGAAACAACTGGAAGTTCAGGAGTTTCATACCCTAACAGAAACCAAGAAACAATGCCATATGACATAGGACAACCTCCTAGAAAAGCAATTGATCCTTATAATAACGAAATTAAAGACTTAAGAACAATAGGCAAAAGATTACCTAATGAAACAACATTCTTTAAGAACAATTCAGTAATATTAAATGTTACAGAATGTCACACACAGTTACTAGGTACATATCTGGAACAATGGACTGCTGCTATAGCAAGCGATTATGTAGCTAGACATAGAAATATAAATTCTGGCGAAGAAATGATCAGTCTGAAAATTACTTAGGAGATATAGCCAAAGCTCTATGGAAAGCCTATAAATAAAACTTTCCTGAAGAAGTAAACAATTTAGTCATACAAGGAAGTAATATATATAACATTGCTTATACAATGCACAAAATAATAACAGGAAGAGACGTAAATACAAGAGTAACAATTAGGCAACAAGAAGCCATGAGAGATTTAGAACAAATCCAATTATTAGATTGGAAATACATAATAAAATTTCTAAAAGAATTTTTACATTACGCAACTATTTCAGGTAACTATTACAGTACTGAAATAGGAAATATACCTTTTCTAAATTACCCGATGATTCAGGTAAGTTGACTTATGTCATGATCTTTTTCTTGTGTTGTTTTGTCTGGACTATTTATTTGTTTAGTCAAACTAGTAATCTGCTTGTCCATCAAGTCTATTCTATCATGGATTTGAGCTAACATTGTAATAATTGTATTCCACATCAGGCATATTTATTATCTCCCTTACTTTGGTAAGTGTCTTTATTATATCCTGCTGATAATGTATCATTTTGTTGAACATCATATTGATATGGCTAGTTGCTTCTAAAAAATATTTGTTATCATATCCCATCTTAATTTAATTGTATGTACTTGATTTCTTGTAGCATTTTTTCGATTTGTTGTATTTGTAGCTCAAATTGTTATTTATCTTTTTCTGGTTGTTCTTTTACTTGTAATATTAATTCTTTAGATTTTATTTCTATGTCTTTGGGTTTGTTATCTTCTATTAAATTTTCAAGTTTATTATGTCATTTTTATTTGGAAATTCTTTTAATTTTATAGCTTTGAACTTATCAGTTAGATTTTTCAAAGTTTTTTCCATGTTATCTATTTTGTGTAAATTTGATTTCAAATAATCTTGGTTGTTGGAGATTTGTTTTAGTAATTTTTTTTCTCAATTATGCCTTCAAGCATTAATTACATCAGGTTATAGTGTTTTTCATTATAAAGCTTTAGGTTTCACTTAATTCTATAATTAGGTCTGTGATTGAATTCATATGTTCTATTTCTGAATGTAACTTATGTTTATAATCAATATCTTTTATGTAACAATTGTGTTTTTGTTTATCTAGTGCTATGATTCTATTTATCGGATTCATAATTTCTAGATTTAAGTAATTGAACTTTTTATAATTCATTATTTTAATTTATGGGAATCTGAAGCCATTATGATAAATTAAGTTTTAAGTTAATCCAAAAGACGTAAGCATGTTAAAGATTGAACAAGTACCGCCAAGGCATGAGGCCATTAGGGAAAAAGTGGATCCAGAGCAACAAGATGAGGAAAAACTTAATACTAAATTTAATATATAACTTCAAACCAAACATGGAAAGAGTGAGAGATGAGGAAGAAGATAAAAAATAATAAGAAAAATTCTTACCTAAGATATTTCACTAAGTATCTTTATCTTATGCCTGAATGCTTAACATAAAAACTTTTATTCAAGAATAAAAAGAAACAGAATTATGGAAAAATGCAAAAATATTTAGAAGATAAATTCATATTAAATATAATAAACATCATAAAGAATAATACAAAATCACAGAAGATCAAAAGCACCAGATAATAAGTATTTTCAAACAAAAATATACCACAGAATTAATCAATATTTTTGCTTGTGAAACAAACCTTATAAAAATATTCAACAATTTCAGTGTATGGACAGAACCTGGAAATATTATTATAACCCCCAGATTTTCAAGAGATTTTTACAACGAATGGAAAAAATACATAGATACAAAAAATAAAATAGGATATAAAATAACAAAAGATAATGATTGGGAAATCTAAAATGAGCAAATTTCCAAAAATCGAAAACATAGAATCATTACAAAATTATCATGAACAAAAATTCATGATAAAACTTTTAATCATATTAAAGCAAACGAAGCTAAATAAAAACCAGTAGTATAATATAGTAACGATTTTTAAAGAAAATTATTCAAAGAAGTTTTTAGAACTAACAAATGATCCTAATTAGATAAAAACAAGGTACAAAAAATCTAGAAAATACCTTTTATCTAGTAGAAAGTAAGACAGAAATACAACTTACATATAGGACGATAAACTTTGTGATGAATATCACAAAACACTATCAAAACAGATATAAGAAGATAATGAAAATGGTAAAAACTGGTTTGAATTATATGATGATGAAATAAATACATATAATGAATTTTACTAACGAGGGAGACTACGAGATTTGAACAGAAAATTAGAAGACTCTGAAAAAAGGTTCCTAATTCCTAGTTCGATATTCTACTTACTACACCCTTGGGTGTTATGCTTACAAGTTGCTAGTAAGGTAGTTAAAATATGAAAAAACAACAACAATCACAAAGACTTACATATTGTACGAAATAATAAACTACACAATAATATTTAAAGCATGTTATACTTTAGGATTTTATATACAAATCCTCACAGAACATTTAATCGAAATGTGGTTTACCTCCCTTTAGTTATACATACATACATAAATACATATATATATAAGCAAAGTTTCTCTAAAAGCTAAACAAGTGAAAAATAAGAACCTGCCTTGCTTTGTTGTGTGTCCCATGCATGCGTGTGTAAGTGTGCAAAGAAAAGAAAAATATGTACTAGAGAACGCATGTCCCTTCTTTTATTTTATGTGTGCATATATGAACCAATGTATAAAAGAGAATTACTCCTTGGTTAAGGAATAAAAATTCAATGCAATGGCGTGAAATGAAATGATGCCTGCGTTAATAAGTGGTGTTGCTTGTGTATATAGTTTGAGTGTAAATTTTTTTATTTTAAAAAGTTAGTTCATGAGTACCCCATCACACAATATCATGTCCACATATTAGCCGTGAACGATATAAATAAAAAATACGATTGTGCACAACAAAGTTAGACGATCACAAAGCAATAATAAAATACATTGGTTAACTTATACCATGCAGTTTCAAAAATACCGACATTTTTCGCAAAATACGTAAGACGAAATTTAAGTATTTTTCAAATTGAAATTATGGAAAAATTCTATAAATCAACATAAAAATATGTCATCAAAAATAAGGCAATTACTTGAAATATATATTTTATTATAATTAAATTCATAATCGAGGATTTAAAATTAATCAAATATTCGCATAATTATGGTGATAGAATTTCGGGTCATTACATTATTCCCCACTTAGAAGAATTTCGTCCTTTAAATTCAATCACTATCTAATCGAGAAAGAAACATGCCAACGTAAATACTTAACATTTTTCTAAAAGCCCGTACGATGTATATTGACCATCCGTACTAGTATCTGATTCAATTACTTACTCAAATACAAAAACTTCTTTTCGAACTAGTATCGCTCACTTGGCTTTCCTAATGCGCACTCCAATCAGGCTTCTTGATTAGGAATCTTCTTTCTCCTTGCATAGCCATGTACTATGATAGAAAACTTTGGTTCCATGCCAACAACCCTCACTAAGTATTCGCCGGCAAGAATCAAGTGATAAATCCTCATTTGCATCGGTGTGAGTTGCCTCAAAGTTGCATACTCGAATCTTGGATCGAAAACAGTTATGCGAACAAAAATGATGAACGTTCAATTTACGTATTTTTTTTATGGGTTCTTACTTATACCAATTTTCTTTTATCTTCTAAAATTATTTATGAAGGTATTTCGTAAAAACTTAATTTGAGTTATTTAGCATTTTCTAACTCGAGTTCATGTTCATATAATACTCTTTTAAGTCCTAAGAGTATATATACAATATCATATTTGTTTTACATTACCAGACACTCAACAAATTAGAATTTGTGTCAACTTATTATCTCTCTAATTTATAAGTTACAAAACTTATTCTCATACATTTTCACAAAATAGTTAGTTTCCATTTCTATATCAATTCGGAAGTTCCGACTATCCAAAATTGCCGAAAATTCCATTTTATTTGAATAAATGAAAACTGTCAAACAAGATGCATAATCAACCTACTGTATTGTATAAGATACATGAGTCCCTATAATATTTAACCAAAAACTTAAGAACTACACACTAAGTTTTGTTTCAACTTTTTTGAAATAATAATATATGTACTTAACATTTTAGTACGTCAAATCATACTTTCGGGATTATAAATCTTTGTTTTATCCAAAACACTTGAAACAAAAATACTATGGTAGCAATCATCACCAAGAAACTCAAAAATGAACACCAATGATGCTACAGTCATCATCGGAATTATTTTCCAATGTTCGGAGTGAGTTTCATGCTTTCTATTCCTTTAAAATCCTTTAAGAATATTTATATTCATAAATACTATCAATAATACCATTATTAACTCCCCTAAACTTTGAAAAATAATTTTTCAAGATCCCTGGGATTTATGTTCTTATATTTCTCAGTTTAAAATTCTTTTTATTTACGAACCATGTTTATATACTGTACTTTTAAAATTTCATCTCACAAATGTAAATCCCTATTTATTATTAAATAAATAACCCTTATTAAAATTAAAATTTAATCCAACATTAACAACGAACGCCTTATATTCAAATTGTGAAACTGAATTCACAAGGTGTTCGTTTTAATGTTCCCTAAAATTTCTATCTATCCAACCCATACAGCGAAAAGTTAAAACTGCTTATAAACCAATCGAACACAACAAATCAAACAATAAATGATAATAATCAGATATAATCATTTCCTAGCAAATAGACATATCATAAATCTACATAATTTTAGAAATTACTCCTTTATATATAAAATATAATCCAAGGTAAAATTATTTTATTTACCCATTTAAAAAAATATTGTGTCAGTTTGCTTGTTTAAGTGTTTAGAAACCCCTACCGATAATGCTGATCAGACGCATCGATCAGAATTCATAAGCCACTCAACAAACCAATGAACATAATATAAAACATTTTATAGCTCTAACAAATGCACTCTTATACACACACATACACACTCTCAAACTCATTCTACCTGGCACTTAACCTATCTGTAATATGTTTACCCCACAATGCTAAGGTTCTCGCTTAATCTTCAACTCTGATACCACATGTAACATTCTCCCTATCATGGAGATGACTACAAATGGTACCTCGCATCTGATTTTATGGCTAGCCTCTCGACTGTCTCAACAACTCGCATAGGGACATGTAGGGGTAAGAGTCCGAGCTTCGTCATAGTTCACAAAGCAAGAACCACTACACTACTAGAACAACAATAAATAGAGACGGAGCCTTCCGACGGCCGCGGATGGTTGTTATTGACGCTAGAGACAGTTGTCGATCTTTTTGGCCTTTTTTAAATAAAATATAATAACCATCGCAAGCCAACGTAAACTTGCCGTCGGCTGCAGTCGCTAGCTATAACGAAGTGTCTTTCTTACTTCGAAAGACGAGTCATTATGGGTTAAAGAAAAAGAAAGACAAGAAGAAAATTTAACAATCATTGAATCTCACATCGGATAGGAACAACATATAATATACAACATAGGATTATACAGAGTCAATGCTATCATAATATATCAGAGTCATAATAGTACAAGCTCCACACTTGAAAAAGTATAACTACTTGTCCTTACATCACAAGTCCGAAATCTATATATACACAGCGGAAATAGATAGTAGCTAGCTATTTGTGAAGCTACCTACTATAGCTCCTCCAAAATGCTATCGTGAGAAACTTTAATCACTTGGCTACCCATAAAAATTTGAGTACCCACGAGGTTTAGGAAAAGAAAATAAAACTCCAGGTCAGACATGGGTCTGGTGTGAGTAAACTCAAACAACTTATTATTTCTTTTATAAAACAATTTTGAAAATCAAAGGTATGTCGTAAGACCACATCGCACATAAACACGGATGAGTTTTTACCGTACGATAACCAAAACACTTTGTATTAAAATTCAATGATATTATAATAATGTGTAGGGTTTTCAAGTAAGATAGAACATAGCTAAAATGCTTGCATCTCACATTTCAACATATTTGGACACAACTAGTTCCGTATGGCATTTATTGGACAATGGATTCCATACATGACTGGGTAAGGAATTACCTTCCAAAGATGCACTTCAAGATAAAATACATCTGGGGTCGGACAAGAACATCTTATACCCCTGCTACACAGAACTGACCTACCACCTGACTAGTAGTATCAAATACATCACCACCACGGTTGGGTTCAACAACCATACCGAAGCATACAAAAAAGGATCAAATATCGATTCTAGCTACGATGGTGACATACCCTTATGGGAGCAACCCACATAGCCCTACTACATATCCTGTTTTGTTCATTTCCAGTTGATGAGGTTTGAAGCTATGCTTACCTTTTCTAGAGTACTACCACTTAGAATGCTACATCGCCTTCCAACTGTTGACATAATGCCAGCATTCATCCATACAATACATTCGGAGATGAATGAACCGAAGTTACTATTTCCATTACACCAATTTTGGAATCACCCATAGGATTAGTAGAAAATAGACCTTGCACTTCAAAGTCTTTATCTTGGACCTTGCCTTTACTATTTCCAATTCGAATGTTTACGTTGGTTCGAAGTGGTTTTCAGATAACAACTAATATCTAATCCCGGTCTCTCCAAACCAACCTTTGATAATTTTAAAGGGTTAAGTTATTTATAGTGGACTATCCTACTATCAAGGTGTGAAGATTTACATATGAACATATGTTCCATATGCTTAGATTATCATGACCCGCTTATCAAAATTAACCCCCTTGTATTTATCACATTCCCGAAGTGCGGTATTTGTGATGAGTACAAGTCAACTTACTTTAAATAAGACGCATCATTGTTTTATTACAACGAATTTAATTCATTTGGCTGTTAATAGCATGGATAAGAGATCCTTGGTTTAAAACCAATTCACTTAAACAAGAAAATTGGTTAAAGATAAATAACCAATAGGGTTTTTAAAGAAACATAAAAACAAAAAAACTTTAACTGAATCATAAGTTTAAACTCAATCAAACGTTAATTAATCTTAATTAAATCAAAATTAAATCATTAACAATCCAAATTTTATTTATAATTAAATCCTAATTATATTATATTTAATTAACATTTATTTTAGAACTTGAACCCTCATTAAGTGGATAATTAACCTTTAATTAAATAACAATTAATTAAATAATTAACTCTAATTAAAAATTAGTTTGAATTAATAACTTGATTAAATAAAAATTATTTTTATTTTTAACTTAATTAATCGTTATTAAAAACTTAATTAAAAATAATTTACTTAGTTAATAATTTCTTAAACTCTAATTATTTAACCTAATTGCTTAATTCATTAATTAATAATTCACCCAAATTAATTTAAATTAAATATATAAATTATTAAATAATTAAAACTTAACTTTCACTTACTAAATTAATTCAAAATGAGTTTTAAAAAACAATCCAAATGAAAACACTTAAAACTTGAAATCATGTAATTTTCCGAACTACATCCATAGCGACTATCGCTATAAGCGCAGTTCACTAGAATTGATTTCGACGAAACTTACACGTGACTCAAATGACGCCATACTTTTTTTTATAAAAAAAACTTACGTGAAAGATTTGAAACTTTCAACAAGTTGTAACTTGGAAAACATTTCCAAAATCAAACCAAAGAAAACCTATTTCTTTCCATCGGATCTCAAATCGCATTGTGACGATTTCAACGCTAGTTCACAATCATCTCATTACTAACTTGGGTTCCATTTTACAACCAATAATACCAACATATCATAACCACTACAACATGTCTACAACCATATCCATATAAAACATATACATATCCGTATATATCACATATTTAACCAAATCACTTATCCAATTCAAATAACCAACTTGCAATCACATATTATCCAATTCACATGGTAATTCGACATACCAACCCGACATGTTTAACAACATACATAACATAATAAAGAGTTGAATTTTCTTTTTCAAAAATTAGAAGTTTACTCAATGAAAGCTTTACAAATTGTCAAAGCAACTTCCACTAAAACTTTCATATATGCTAGAACTTGGTCCTAACTTGCAAACGTGTAGCTTATGGATGCCTAAACACCCAGATTAGGCTCGACCATAGTCATATTTGGGATTGGCCTAATGTATTATTGGTGGAAGGGGACTTGATTTTGGAAGAGGAAGCGTAGAGATGGATGTAGGAAGTTTTCAGTGAGCTAAAGAGAAGAGTTTGAGTGGAAAAGAGTGATTTTTTCTAACTTTTACAAACTATGGAAGCCATGGATATTTTGGAGAGGAAGTTTTAGAAAGCGTAGATGAAAAAGAAAAGGAGAATGTGTGTGTGGATGTATATTTATAAGCGAAATAAATGGAGAAAATTACTAATTTACCCTTTAATGATTTAACATAATATGTCATGATATTGAAAAATTACATCACCTTCCTACTCCTTCCTCTTGTCACATCCTCCTTCTTCTCTAGTCAAATGCTTAAGCTTATGATGGGTAAAGATGTCTAATTATGAAAAAAATTAAGATATGACAACACTTAATAATATATATTTATATATAATGTTTATTATTTTTAAAGTTATGAATGTCACATCGCCTGTTAATTATAATTAACATAAGATAATCTATTCCTAAGTGTATTATTATTTATTTAATCATCTAATATATATTTGTACATATGATGCACAAATACGAACAATAATCCCTACAAATTTCCGACGCCGAAAGGTCAAAACTTCGAAAAACGTTCTTTGGTCACATTTTCTATTTTTCTACCGACTATTTAATTTGGTAAACAAATTTTGAAAATGATTTTTCCCTCATTAAAAATTAATTCACATGAGTTTATTTACTAATAAAATCTATTTATTGATTATATAATATATACATAATTGCCTAGTAAAAACGAACAAATTCAAGGTCCTTACATTCTACTCCCCTTAAATGAATTTTGTCCTCGAAATTACTAATAAGAGTTAACCCAAAGGAATCACATATTCATGCCGTAAATTTCGTACAAAAGGTATAAAAGCACCCATGATAACAATACATACATGGCACAATAACACAACAACTGTTCTAGCATCCATTCAGGATAAGCTTCCTTTACATGATCCATAGTATCCAAAGTGCAGTCTCAGGAATCCTTGCTCCACTGAATATTAACCAGTCGCTCCACCTTGTTGCGCAATTTCTTCTCATCTTGATCCACAATAATAAATGGATGTCTATTTACCGTCAGGTTCGTTTCTATTTCCAAGTCATCCTGAACTGACGTTTCTACCAATGAAGATGGATCATGCATGCTCTCCATCAAAGGGGAGATATGGAACACATTGTGGACTCCCGACAATGTAATATCCCAGAATTTTTGACAATATCAATTTAATAATCTGTATTAAAAATTAAACTGATATTGATAATTTTGTTAATAATAATTCAAATTGATTTAATAATTTTCCTTTAATAAATATTTAATTGGTAGATTTTATCTTTTTCAGCTAATAAATTGGTTCTATTTATAATATAAATATATAGTTTATATTGTAAATAAATTAGCTTTGTTTAAATTTAATAAATAAAGCATATTTTCTAATTCTAGTATTTTTAGTAATTTGAGAATTTGATTTTATTTAATATATAAGCTTTTCAAAGTTATTAAATAAATAATCTTGGTTTAAATTTAATAAATAAATCTTGTTTTCAAATTCTAATATATATATTAATAATTTGAAAATTTTGATTCAATTTAATATTAAGTTTTTCAATGCTCTTTAATAATAAGTATATGATTTTAAAATTGTTAAGAAAAATGTTTAAATGTTAAAATGATTTTGGCGGAAGTTTTAAATTTAAATGAATTAACAAAAAGAGTTGCTTTATTTTCTTTTTAAAATATAGCTTAATAAAATAAGTAATTTATTAATAAAGGAGAAATAATTTCTTTTATAATTATTTTAATTTGATAATGAGTTATTTCTAAAAACAATATTAATAATGTATTGTTTTACAAATAGATTTTGAATAAAAATAGCATTTGTTATTTCAAATTTAATTTGTACATATAACTTGATTTTTAAATATTAGATTTTAGAATTTGAATATAAAGTTTTAAAATCCAAAGTATAGATTTTTAATTGTTTTGATATGCAAGATCTTTATTTATAAGCATAATCTGTTTTTATTCCTTTTAAAATTTTTGTATACATATAGAACATTAGTTAACTAATCAATTAGGCATAATATATATATATATATATTAACATTTGAATTAAATACTAATTACTTTTAAAGAGACAAGTGTTGTTTTTTTAAGCCTCTTATAACAAATGTTAAAAGATAAACCTTTCAAATGTGACAAATGTTGAAATTTATACAAATGTCATTTTCAATTTAGTATTTTCTTTCATTTTTATTAAATTATATTTTCATCTTATAAGTACATTTGCTTCTTCTCTTCAATTTCTTTTTTTCATAGTTCAAAAGTTAAGAAACACAAATCTGAAAAACATGAAAACCATTTCAGATTCAAGATCAAGCTAGAAATCCCTTTCCTGCAAATCAAAACTCCTCATTTCTTAAATCTGAAACCACTTCCCTGTAAATTCTAAAACCTGTTCACATGAAATTAGTAATTCTCCTCATAAAACAATTTGTAGACATTCTTCAAATAAAATCCAAATTTCCAGTAAACATCTTCAAAACCAAAAAATCAGTTTACAAACCCCTCATATCAATGCAAATCTGTGCATCTTTAAAACCTGTTCTCATGAAAATCAAACTCCTCTTCAAAACTGTTGCCTTCCAATTCACTTTAAAAACAAACCTGCATTTTCAAAGGCAACCTGGATTATCAAAAGAAATCAAGTGTCATAATGAAATCTGGGTTATCAATGCAATTAGTAGAATTAAAGCTTCAACCTGTATCTAGCCTTGTTTTCAAGCTTCAGCATTTTGGTTTTCAAATGTTTTCTTCTTCAAGTTCAAAAGCATTTCAAATGAGGCTCTGCCTTCTTCTAAAATCTGTGAGTAACTTTTAAATCTTAAATTATAACTTAGGTTGCATGCTAGTGTGGTTGGATATAAATAAGTTTTGCATGTGTATAGGTAAAAATCTGTTGTGAATAATATTTGTATGCATACTGTATATACATATGATGCTCTGTCTTGTTTACAGGCTCAGTTTTTACTTAAAAATCCTTATTGCATGATCCAGTGTTTGATAAGATCTGATAATTAAACGAATATTGTTCGATTTAACTTAAATTATAGTTTAATTTTTTAATCAATTCAAATTAAACTTGATGGTCTCTGGATGTATTTAAACATCAATGCATGTTGATATTAATCAAAATTTCATACTATATAATTTACAAATTCAGTACTATGGATTGAATACACCCACTAAAACATGATTTTTAAATCAAGAATCATAGTTTTTAGGAATAGGATAAGGGTGCAGTTTGGATATTGACCGAAATGGGAATGTTTGGTTTTTCTGGTGATCTTTGTATCTGAAGGGGATGGGGTTCTGCATGATGATGGAGGGTTGATCAGAGAAGCTAGGAAAAATATTGGTTGGTGCTAAATTTCATTGTGGAAGGTGCAGCTATGAGATTACTTGTTAAACCCTAGTTTTTACTGTGATTTTAGAATCGATCACTATGGTTTGTGTAGTTGATCGAGTGCAGTAAGTTTTTGGGGATTGGTAGCTGGGTAGTAGATGAAGTCAATGCCGGAGTTCTAGGCGTCACGGTGGTCGGAATTAGGCCGGCGAGGCGATTTCAGGTTTTGGGGTTGTTGATGATAAGTTTGTTCCAGGTTTGGAAATTGGTGCTCGATTTTGATTTCGTGGGTTGAAGCACGAATCGATGGTCGTGGTGGGTTGCTGAGTCGTCTTCTGATGAGTTGCGATCATCTCTGATTATCAGTGGTGGCCGGAGCCACCGTGCATATGCACGGTGAAGTATGTGTCTGATGATGTTTTGGTTAAGTTTTGGAATCAGGGGAAGTTGCTAGAGTTGCCCTAAGTTTTTGGGTAGATTGCTCGGGAAGGACGGCTTTGAACTCGAAGCAACATTGGGGTGTCTTGGGTACTTCATTATTTACAGGTTTTAAGAAAATCCTGTAACGTCTATTTTCAAATTTTTTGAAAACTGAAGTTTTTTAAATGTAAAGCTTGAGTTTAAACTAAGTTTTAAATTCAAGTTTAAAATTTTGGAATTTAAGTTTAAATTTAAAATCTGAGATTTAAATAAGAATAAAAATATAAAAATAAAGTTTAAACTTGAATTGTTAGCTTCTTTAAAAATGGTTAAGTAGTTTTAAGTTTTAAAAAAAAACTGAAGTTCAAACATATGAGCATGTTTTAAAGTGAGGTTTAAATCTGGAAATCAAAGATTAAATATGAATTTCAGTTTGAAATAAAAAGAAGTTTTTAAAATTTGAAAATTTTAAACAAATATGTATGTTAAAGTGTATAGTTAAATTATTGAATTTAATAATGAATTTAGTTTAAGCTCTTATAAATTTCTGGTATAAGATAAGCATTTCTTTACTATATAATTTAAAAGGGTTTTTAAATTATTTAAACTTTTCTTAAACTAAATGGTATTCATTTTTAAATCTTATATTTGAAATGAAATTTAAAAGTAAGTTCAAAAGTAAATTGATTTCAAATAAATTTGTTAATGACAATTTAATCATAAATAAGAAATGTGTTTATCTTAATGTTAAACTAAGATAAGTGATTTGAAATTAATTAAATTAATGAGGTAATTAAGAAGAAATTAGTTAATTTAGTTAATTAATGATTAGGGATTAATAAATAATTGATTAAGGGATAATCAATTGGTAATTAAGATCATTAATTAGATTATTAAATTAATGATTTATTAATTAAGCAATTAATTTATAATCAAGGTTAACTAATTAAATATTTAAGAATTAATTAAGTTACAGATAACACTTAATTAATTAAATAATTAGAGTTTAATTAATGGATAATTAAGGATAAATTAATATGTAATTAATAATGGTTAATCTAAGTTAATTACTTAAAGAAGTAATTAAAGAATGGTTAATAAAGGTCATTTACCAGGATTATTTAATAATTAATTAATGTGATTAATTTTAATAATTAATTAGATTAATTAATTTAATAATAATAATTTGTGAATTGTTTAAGTGTAATTACTTAATGGAAAGAATTAATTACTTAATGTAATTAATTGAATTTAACGAAATTAGTTTGAATGCCTTGAATGCTTTGTTCTTTAAAGATGGAAAGAATTAATTACTTAATGGAAAGAATTAATTACTTAAGTGTAATTACTTGATGGAAAGAATTAATTACTTAATGTAATTAATCTTTATTTTAAATTAATTAAAGATGAAGTAATTAATTTAATTCACTTTAAATTAATTAGAGATGGAAGTATTTTAAATTAATTATATTATGATTAAGTAAATCTTTGCTTATGTATAAATGGGTGATATTGATTGCCTTGAATGCTTTGTGATCTCAGAAATGAGATAAGCAATGCTGTGTGGTATGAATGCTTTGGTTGCATTGTGATGATAATATGGATTATCTATTTGATGATAGTATGGATTATCTATTTATATTGATAATGTGAATCATCTGTTTATTATGATAATGTTGATTATCAATTGTGATTGGTGAGTTATTTATCTGTGGGTATATAGATACTGAATTGAATTGTTTTAAACTTTAAAACAACTTGGCCTTAAAAGACACGTTTTGGATTTCGATGAGACAGGGATCGGGTTTCCATATTTGGATATCCGAAAACCACATCGATCCAAACTAACGATAGGTCGTGAATCTCAAGTGAAGACGAAGATTCAGAGTGCAAGGGTTATCGTCGTTAACTCTGAGGGTGATTTCGAAATGAATGTAATGAGATAATGCCTTCGGTTTCGTTTGAACCCGGAACGAACTTGTATGGATTGAATGCTTTCAGAACATCGTCAGGTGGACGATGAGCATTCTAAGTGATGTGTTCGATAAAGGTAATCGTAGCCTCAATCCTCATCAACAGGGAATGACTAAAATAGGGGAGGTGCAACAAGGCTAAGTGGGTCATGCCCGGACGAGATTTTCCCCTGTCTAGAGGTCCCTTTTATTTCAGCTGTGTGGACGGTTGCGAGCTCCAACTGTCGGGGTTGTCTTGTTCGGGACTGTCCAGTAAGGGATGGTTCCGGCCTTGTGTTACAGGGGATTGGAAGTGATCCTCGGTACGTTGATCTAGGCCACTTACTGTGACGCGCGGTACCCCCGTAACCCTGCCATTGTATGGAAACCAAAATCCAATAAGTGCCATCGGTTTTGATTGTATTACCCACTTTTGTGGCTAGTAGCTGGAATTTAATAAATGTAACAATTTTGGCTATTTCATATTTACTTGAAAAACCTATTATAATATCACTGGATTTCCTATCAAATGTTTTGGTTAGCGTAAGGTAATTTTTTCCCCTATTTATGTGTGGGAAGTTGTAACGACTCGAATTTTGCCCGCTCGAAAATCGACATCCATACTTCAAATCGTATTCGAATGCCATAGATTCGACCGTTCAAATCCGATTTGTTGGAGCTTATAACAACATTAAGTAAATAACACAGCGGAATAAAAGAATAATACATTGATATACAGCTTTGATACAATATCTGATACAACAGATGCTCCAATAGATATCAATATACATCAGAGATATGATACAATAAATAGCAGCGGAAAAGAAAAATAGATAACATCTAGCATACGGAACAAATAACTCTAAACAGTCTTCAAGGAAGAACTCCGAGAACTGCAACTCCATTTCCAAGAACTAATCCAGCAATAGCTCCAACTCCCCATAACGATGCATCAAGCTAAGCAAGACTGGTCCGGTCCAAAGACTGAACTAACTCCAGATAATCTACTACAACTGACTATCTGAAAAACCCAACTCTAGACTGCTCGTGTAGAAAAATTTTGAGCACCCAGAGTTTAGGAAAGAAAACAATAAACTCCGGATCAGTCGTGGGACTGGTGTGAGCAACAAAAACAGTTTATCTTATAAAAACAATCAAAGAAAGAATTTTAAAGTCAATTCGCAATGCTTTTGAAAAATGAGACTACCATAAGGCCTCCTGCACACACACACAATGCAAACGCAGAATCGGAGGAGATTTCTCCTTATGATAGTCAAAGATGCTTGATACGCATTAAAAAGAACATTTGATATTATTACTAGTGCATAGTGTAGTAAAAATCATTTCGAAAGTAAAGATATAAATCTTAGCCAACATAGACATTTCGAACTATGCCTACTATAGCTACCATCCAAACAGTGGGGCGCCACCATAAGTGAATGATAGGTTCTACAACTAAATCCGTACAAGATCGTATTGTTTCTTTGGATTTCCAACAAATGGTCAGGCCAAGGAACTTCCCATTGCCACATGAGAATGCCTCTGGAAGGACATTCCCGAGAACCAAACCGGAACTCTGCCAACACAAGGTCGGGTTACCCCTAACTGGGTAACTACTGACACGAGCACGCCATTACCCGATCGTAAACGACCTTTCTCACGGGATCCCGATAACCAACAACCACAAAGTAATAAATTCGCAGTAACCACATAGGTTAAATATCTGGGCTCCATACCATGATACCACCTCTATCCAGAAGGAAATGCACATACCCTAAAGGGAGCTACCCCTCATAACCTTGCCGCATCTTTCCTGTTTTGACCATTTCCGGGGTGTGAGGCTCGACGAAGTCTCGTCCACAAAAACACGCTTTATACAAAAGCCATGCTTTGGGTCAACAAATGATCATAGAAATGATCACTAGGATAGACGATCAAACAAATGATCCTATCACAAATAATCAACACAATGATCATTTCACAGCAACACTCAGTATGTCACATTACCAAATTGGGAACATATCGCTGATAACCATCAACTATATAACCTCTGAGCTCGTACGTCTCTGAGAAGGGTGTTAAGCTAAAAGAATAAATTCTCCGCCACCAACAGAAATATATTTGAAAGAAATCGGCTTTATATCTCAATTTGTAATGTCAGACATACAATCCATACAAGTCTGTTCTGGGTTCGAACAGAACCGAAGGCACTTACAAAGAAGTCCTTGCAATCCGGATATTCACAATCCCGATCAGATTTCCTATCACTTAGGGAGTTTCTATACCGGCGCGACTCGGTGCAGAAACAATCGATAGGTCATCCTATCGCTTTCGCAAATACCCGGTCTTCATCACCGGTCTTCAAATGCTATCCATAACGACGTATCACATATTCGGAATGGGTTATACGACACAAAGGTCCTTTCCCGGCTAAACCGAATAGTGAGCGAAACATTTTAAAAATATATGGATATTGGGATTTCAATTAAGTCACAACTTATTTCCCAAAACTTTTCTTCAAATGGTTTAACAAATTACCATTTTCAATCTTTAAACAAAAAGATTCATTTTCACAACCTTTAACGGTTTAAACAATTTTCATATTTTAATCTTTTAAATAAAAGATTCATTCACAGATTTTCCAAATCAATTTTCATTTCAATTTCATTAATTCGTTAAATCTTTAAATCAAAGATTTAACTTATAGCCTTCGAAACAATTTTATTTCAATTTGATTTAAACAAATCATCAATTTAAATCTGTTAAAAATAACAGATTTAATTCATAGCTTTCAAAAAGAATTCATTCATAACTTAGGAAAATCATTTCTCTATTCAATCTTGAAATTCCCCTAATTAACTGAAATCTCAGTTCTTATCTAAAAGTGTTTATCATTTGAAAACAACAGTTTTCATTTTGGAAATCTGATTCATTTATACGAGTTGAAATCCTTGGGTTAAATTCAAATTCTCAAAACCATACCTTTAAAATGGTTTAAATTCATACAAACATGTTTATAATATCTTTAACCATAATTTCCAATCATCGAATTCAATTCCAAATATCGAATTCAAATTTAAATTGAATTATTTAATTTCAAAACTTAATCAAGTAAATTAAAATAAATTTTAACTTGAAATTTCATTCAAAAGCTTTTCACATTTATTCTGATTCCATTTCCAAAACATTGGAATTTAAAAGTTCAAATTTAAAACTATTTCAAACATCTGTGACTTAACCGATTTCCTCGTGAAATCCATATTTGTGTGTATAAGTGTGGACCAGGGGTTATACACAGTAGTGCAACATCATTCAATCATGACAGATCAAATACAATAATATATCTGATAAGCGATATAAATTATAACGCTTATCTTCATTCACAGATCACAGATTTATATATCACAGATAATAAATTACATCACAGATCACAACGTAAATCAGGATATATATACAAAGCATCTTAAATCAGGGATATCAAACAGTTTACCATCCAATATAATCCAAACATCCATAAATAGGATTAATTTAATTATCTGATTAATTTAAATCAGATTAAATTTCTACGAATCATTCTTTTCACATTTATTATCAAATAAATTTCAAGTAAATGATCCTCATTAACTATTCATAATTATTTAATTACTATTCTTAAGTAATTAAACTCACTTTAATTATTGTTAATTATCATTGAATTAACCTTTAAAATCATATATTTAATCCCTGATTATTTCATTAATTAAGTTCTAAACTGTAACTTAAAAATCTTTATTACTTGATTAAATAACCTTTATCATTTGTTTAAAAGACAACTCTTTATTAAATTAATAAATCTTATTTACAAATTTATTTACCTTAATTAACTTAAATCAAATCTTAATTTCTTGATTTAAATAAATTAATCAATTATTCACTTGAACTAATTTAATGAGTGCATATCATTTTATCTTTACTAATTCAATTTTAAAACATTTTCTAACTAATGTTTTAATTATCATCACAAATCAAATTTAAACAATTTAAATATTAAAACTTCTTTGATTTCAGACTAGGATTCAAATTATCTTTAATTCAGATTTAAATTTAAATTTAAACTTTTAATTTTCAACTTGCTTAAATTTTTCATTTAAAATTTCAACTCCATTTCAAATTTCTTTAATATATGTTGAATTGCTTTTAAGTTATTAAAACAATTTGAATTTAAAACTTATTTATGTTTAAACTAAATTCTATCTTCAACTTGAATTTATATTAACATTTTAATTTGAACTCAGCTTTTAAAAATCTTGGTTTAAAATTTAATTTGGGTTTTAAAATTTGCAAACCAAAACAGCTTCAGGTTTCAGGTTAAAAATTGAAACAGGAATTCAACCCGAGACCCCCTGCTAATGCTTCGAGTTAGAATTCGAAACGCACGTGTATTTCCCGAGTCTCTCCCCTGTCTTCACGCAACTCCTTCCCCCTTCCCTGATCCTATCTTCTTCCCTCCTCTCTTTATCCTTTCTTCCACTCTTTTTTTTTAAACTGTTAAGTAAAAAAAAAAACAATAAGGCACGAACACTCACGCACTAACTCGAGTCAAGCCACGAAAATCCCGAGCTCCACTTCGAGTTGCCTCGAAGCAACGTTCCCTGACACACGACCAACGTCGTGCACGTGCACAGATCGTCAACGACGATCCTACCTCCGGCGACACCATCAACAAACCACGATTTGACCTACAACTCGAAATCGAAACCCATTATTTCGAATAACAGTCGAAATCAAAAATTCACCTGAAGCTCGAACCAAAGCTTGAATACTCTCCAGAAAAACGTCACGTTCGACCAACCCCAACCCATGGAGGCGATGAAACTCCGTCCACGTCATGGCCATACTCTTCCCTACCGCCTCCCAGAACCGCGAGAAGCTCGATCAAGTCACGGTGACGAAAATTACGTTTTAACAGACCCCAGATAAAACTCAAACCTAACCCTATATTCGAATCGACCCTAAAATCCTCGCATTGAATAATTTTTTTTGCATTTTTCTTATCGTCACCGAGGTTCATACAAGCTTTAAACCAAATTTCAATGATTATTATTGGATCGTTTGCCGGAAATTAGAAAAAATGTAAATTTGGTTAAATTTCGAACTGCTCTTAAACTACTGAAGTTAAAATCATCATATTGCTTTTAAAAATCATCACTTTGTATGCTTATTCAAATTGTAGAAATGAATCCATGTTTAAAACTATCTGAATTCATCATATGTTGGACTATTTCCTGTAAAACTGGGTTTACAAAACCTGTTCTTCATCATTATGCAGAAAACAAAATTTTTATGCCGAAATCTAAGTTTAAACAAACTTGATTATTGATGATTTTAAGCCTAACAAAAATTAATGATTATATTTTGAGTCTGGATTGAATATTTTTGACCCTGTAACTTCCACAGAGAATAACAAAATGTCACAAAACAAACACAGAATCTATATTTAAAACCAAACATATACCGACTATATTATCACTGGATCTTGTAATGTTTTTAATTAACTTAAAGCTTTGGAGTGTAAGTTTTACTCACTTGTCTCAGAAGAAATAAACAGAGGAGAGGTTTTGCTTGGGCCTGGAAAATATTTTGAATTCAGAAGATCTGGATTTGTATTATTGTTTTAAGGTTGAACTTTTTTAAGTTTGAAATGATGTTTCACATTCTTTTTTTTTTCTCAGTTTGAAATGGGAGATTAATGTATATAAATGAGTTACAGGTGATGTATGGTTTGAACAATACAAAGCATGGCTGAAGTATGCTGTTTTCGGTGGCTGATGTATCTAGCTTGGTAGCAAATGAACACATATTGTGTACTAAAGAAGATCTTGCATTAAATGCATGTGTACATGCTTATATACATTTGTTACTTCTTTTGCAAGCTTATGCAATTTTTCCCTTTATATTTGTACAAGTACTGATTTTATTTTATTTATTTGCCTTGTATTGTTTAAGTGTGCATACATAGATTTATATTTTATACTTTGCTTGTAGTTTATTTTACTTATGTATTGAATTTTAATTTAACTTTAACATTTATTTCTAACCATAAATTTATTTGAAACATTTATTGCTAATACTTATTTTACTTTGTTTATATATCTTACTTTGTTTTGTTTCTCATTTATGCAATTGTTTATTTATGTAAAAATATATACTTTTATTTTGCTTACTTAAATGTATTTGCTTTATTCTTGCATTTTAAATTTACTTCTATTTTTATTTTACTCTTATTACTTTTGTAGCCTACTCCATTTGTATTATCTTGTATTGATTTATTAATATGAGATTAAAATATATATATATATATATATTTACTTTATATTGTTATATCTTATATTTTATTTACTTCTTATTTATTGTCTTGTATTTATTATATATATTTTATATAACTCAAATTATCATCATTTATAAATTTTTAAATCAATTTATTTATTTATTTCTATACTTGTGTCTAAAGTATATTATTTATTTTTCAAAACCATTTATTTAAGCATTTATTTAAAATCCAATATATACATATATATTCACATATATACAAATTTTCAAATTCATACGACTTAATATAATTTCTATTTGATTCGGGGAAACTCGCATCAATCCATCTATACATTTCACAATTTTAATTCAAAAATTCATTTAAATTATCAATTTAAATTAAATTAAAATCTAGGGTCGTTACAGAAGTCTTACGTGATACCTTTCTTTTCAAAAGGTTTTTGAAAGTTAAGCAACCTTAACCTGTTACTCACACCAGACCCATGTCTGACAAGGAGTTTATCTTTTGTTTTCTTAAACTCTTGGGTACTCAAATTTTTACGAGTAGCCAAGGGATTCAGGTTGGCTTTGACGAATTGTGGAGGAGCAATGGAGCAGGAGGCTTCTGCGTTATAGTTATATATAGTATTCCGCTGTGTTGGTTTCTCTAAGTAGTTTCCATGTATTGTATTGAGTTGTATAACTAGGCAGATGTTTATAACTGTCTAGTATGTGATGTGTAATCTATGTGACTCTGATAATGGTTGTAAAGTATGTAATATTTATGTTATTAATATAATTTATTCATTCCGCTGTTAAGATTCTGTGTTGTTTCTTCTTTCTCTTCTTTCTTTTCTCTTTTCTATCCCTTTCTTTCTTCAAGATGATACGATTTTCTGTGGTGAGAAAGTCGGGTCATCTCATTTGGTATCAGAGCATTAGGTTGAGTGAATACCTAGGCTCTGGAGTGGTGTCTATCTTGAGAGAGCGTATTTGTAATTTTAAATAAATATATATATATATATATATATATATATATATTCATTTCTACCTATCTGTTGGGTTACCGGTTCAAGTTTTCCAATATAAATTATAAAGGTAGATGGGGTAGTGGTGTGTGTAACAAGACTACCATTGGTTGGAGTTTGAATGTTTGAGGTTGAAAATGTATCTGTCGAAACTGTAGACCTAATACCGTCACGAGTGAGTTCTGTAGTGGTGTACGGATTTCATCAATCTCTGAAGGAAACCTGTTAAGGTTCGGAGTCTATTTTTGAAGATTGGATGAGTAGAGTTTGGATCTGTTAGTTGGCAGAAGCGAGTTATGGTATCTTGATACCTCAGGAAATAGTAGCCACGTGATGAGATGCAGTGACTATGGATGTTTTCAAAGAAGTTTTCTTTAGAACAAGTTGAAGGAAGTGAGTCTGCTTCGGTTTTGTGGCTGTGTTCAGGTGGTGTTTTTGTTTGGTTTGATGGCTGAGTTTCTCGAAGAGCTTTGGATTAGGAATTCTTTGGCATCTGTGGCAGCAGTGCAGCTCGGAGTGTTCTGTGTTGGCAGGAAGTTTTCTGGCTTAGCATTTTTTCTGAAGGAGGAGTTCAAAAGCACCTGAGTGGATCCATTTATTCGATGGATTGGCAAGTTAAGTGTAAGCTGTTATGTTTGGTAAAGGGAGAACAGTTTTCCTTGGATTTGGTTTGGATTGATCGCAAAAGTGACTTGCGATGGTTTGAGTGTTCTCTTGCGTTATAAGATTTTTTCCGGATGTCTTCAGTGAAGTCAGAGGTTTATTAGCATCTGGAGATTGAGTTTCCTTATCGACTGGAATTCCAGGAGTGCTACCGATGGTTCAACTTAATAGAAGGATGGTTCCTAGAGATTGAGTTGATGAAGCAGCTCGGGTTTTGGAGGAGCTTCTGAGTTTTCTAGTGGTTCAGATGAACCATATGTCTGGGATGTGTTGTCTAGTTTATGCTCGTGTTCTTCTTCAGCATTTTCATCTACTTCAGATCAGAGTTGTGCAGCGGAAGCAGTTTGGGAGTGCATCTACTTTTCTTTTCCGGATAGGAGAAGTGAATTACTCTTCTGTTGTTTGAAGAGTAGGGATTGTTCTTGGTTTTGGTTGATCTTGAGGAGATCATTTGTTTGAGTTGTTTGGTTTTGTTTGTTTCTAGAGGCATCAACAAAGGTTGAGCTGATCACTAAGGGTGTAGACAACCCAAGATCGTCTGGAGACTTTTGTGGATTAGAGACGAAGGAATTTGGATTCTGAAGTCGGAGATTTGATTTTGGATATGTTTTTCTCCGATCAAAAGGGAGCTATAAGATTGGGTAAGGCTAGGAAGCTAGCTTTGAAGTGTTTGGATCTTTTCTATGATCTTGGAGAATAAGTGATTGATCTACAGAATTGAATTGCCAGTTTGGATAACTGGGATTCGATGAGTTTCACGTATCTCTGAGGGAGTACGTATATGATCTATCTCTGGTTTTTGAACCAGCAGTTCAGGAGTTTTGGTTGTTGAGTCAGACTCATTTGTAGTCTGATATCCTGTCTAGTATTGTAGATATAGATGAATAGGAGCTATGAGCTTAGTAGTTTTGATTGTTTGGATTCTGTAGACCGAGTATCTCGGTATTTATACTTGGGGAAACTAGAAGAAATTTTATCCAGAATTTTGTCTAGATAGTTAGATTTGTTTAATTGGATGAATTGGGTGTTATGGTTGTTAGCATACGTTTGATATATGCTTGTGTTTTAAAATCAAATCTTTAATGAGATTATTAAATTACCTTTGTTTTAAATTTCGAGGACGAAATTCTTTTAAGGGGGAAGGATTGTAATATCCCGGAATTTTTGACAATATCAATTTAATAATCTGTATTAAAAATTAAATTGATATTGATAATTTTGTTAATAATAATTCAAATTGATTTAATAATTTTCCTTTAATAAATATTTAATTGGTAGATTTTATCTTTTTCAGCTAATAAATTGGTTTTATTTACAACATAAATATATAGTTTATATTGTATATAGATTAGCTTTGTTTAAATTTAATAAATAAAGCATATTTTTTAATTCTAATATTTTTAGTAATTTGAGAATTTGTTTTTATTTAATATATAAACTTTTCAAAGTTATTAAATAAATAATCTTAGTTTAAATTTAATAAATTAATCTTGTTTTCAAATTCTAATATATATAATAATAATTTGGAAATTTTGATATAATTTAATATTATGTTTTTTAAAGATATTTAATAATAAGTATATGATTTTAAAATTGTTAAGAAAAATGTTAAAATGTTAAAATGATTTTGGCTTAAGTTTTAAATTTAAATGAATTAACAAAAAGAGTTGTTTTGTTTTCTTTTTAAAATATAGCTTAATAAAATAAGTAATTTATTAATAAAGGAGAAATAATTTCTTTTATAATTATTTTAATTTGATAATGAGTTATTTCTAAAAGCAATATTAATAATGTATTGTTTTACAAATAGATTTTGAATAAAAATAGCATTTGTTATTTCAAATTTAATTTGTGTATATAACTTGATTTTTAAATATTAGATTTTAGAATTTGATTTGAATTTTAATATAAAGTTTTAAAATCCAAAGTATAGATTTTTAATTGTTTTGATATGCATGAGTTTTATTTATAAGCATAATTTGTTTTTATTTCTTTTAAATTTTTTGTATACATATAGAATATTAGTTAACTAATCAATTAGGCATAATATATATATATATATATATATATGTATTAACATTTAAATTAAATACTAATTACTTTTAAAGGGACAAGTGTTGTTTTTTTAAGCTCTTATAACAAATGTTAAAAGATAAACCTTTCAAATGTGACAAATGTTGTAATTTATACAAATGTCATTTTCAATTTAGTATTTTCTTTCATTTTTATTAAATTATATTTTCATCTTATAAATACATTTGCTTCTTCTCTTCAATTTCTTTTTTTCATAGTTCAAAAGTTAAGAAACACAAATTTGAAAAACATGAAAACCATTTCAGATTCAAGATCAAGCTAGAAATCCCTTTCTTGCAAATCAAAACTCCTCATTTCTCAAATCTGAAACCACTTCCCTGTAAATTCTAAAACCTGTTCACATGCAATTAGTAATTCTCCTCATAAAACAATCTGTCGACACTCTTCAAACAAAATCCAAATTTCCAGTAAACATCTTCAAAACCAAAAAATCAGTTTACAAACCCCTCATATCAATGCAAATCTGTGCATCTTTAAAACCTGTTCTCATGAAAATCAAACTCCTCTTCAAAACTGTAGCCTTCCGATTCACTTCAAAAACAAACCTGCATTTTCAATGGCAACCTGGATTATCAAAAGAAATCAAGTGTCATAATGAAATCTGGGTTATCAATGCAATTAGAAGAATTAAAGCTTCAACCTGTATCTAGCCTTGTTTTTCAAGCTTCAGCATTTTGGTTTTCAAATGTTTTCTTCTTCAAGTTCAAAAGCATTTCAAATGAGGCTCTGCCTTCTTCTAAAATCTGTGAGTAACTTTTAAATCTTAAATTATAAATTAGGTTGCATGCTAGTGTGGTTGGATATAAATAAGTTTTGCATGTGTATAGGTAAAAATCTGTTGTGAATAATATTTGTATGCATACTGTATATACATATGATGCTCTGTCTTGTTTACAGGCTCAGTTTTTACTTAAAAATCCTTATTGCATGATCTAGTGTTTGATAGGATCGGATAATTAAACAATTTTTTTTTGATTTAACTTAAATTATAGTTTAAAATTTTAATCAATTCAAATTAAACTTGATGGTCTCTGGATGTATTTAAATATCAATGCATGTTGATATTTATCAAAATTTCATACTGTATAATTTACAAATTCAGTATTATGGATTGAATACACCCATTAAAACATGATTTTTAAATCAAGAATCATAGTTTTTGGGAATAGGATATGGGTGCAGTTTGGATATTGACCGAAATGGGAATGTTTGGTTTTTCTGGTGATCTTTGTATCTGAAGGGGATGGGGTTCTGCATGATGATGGAGGGTTGATCAGAGAAGCTAGGAAAAATATTGGTTGGTGCTAAATTTCATTGTGGAAGGTGCAGCTATGAGATTACTTTTTAAACCCTAATTTTTACTGTGATTTTAGAATCGATCACTTTGGTTTGTGCAGTTGATCGAGTGCAGTAAGTTTTTGGGGATTGGTATCTGGGTAGTAGATGAAGTCAATGCCGGAGTTCTAGGGTTCACAGTGGTCGGAATTGGGCCGGCGAGGCGATTTCAGGTTTTGGGGTTGTTGATTATCAGTTTGTTCCAGGTTTGGAAATTGGTGCTCGATTTTGATTTCGTGGGTTGAAGCACGAATCGTTGGTCGTGGTGGGTTGCTGAGTCGTCTTCTGATGAGTTGCGATCATCTCTGATGATCAGTGGTGGCCGGAGCCACTGTGCATATGCACGGTGAAGTATGTGTCTGATGATGTTTTGGTTAAGTTTTGGAATCAGGGGAAGTTGCTAGAGTTGCTCGAAGTTTTTGGGTAGATTGCTCGGGGAGGATGGCTTTGAACTCGAAGCAACATTGGGGTGTCTCGGGTACTTCATTATTTACAGGTTTTAAGAAAATCCTGTAATGTCTGTTTTCAAAAATTTTGAAAACTGAAGTTTTTTAAATGTAAAGCTTGAGTTTAAACTAAGCTTGGTTCTCTAGGTAATTCAAAAAAAAAAGCCTGAGTTTAAACTAAGTTTTAAATTCAAGTTTAAAATTTTGGAATTTAAGTTTAAATTTAAAATCTAAGATTTAAATCAGAATAAAAATATAAAAATAAAGTTTAAACTTGAATTGTTAGCTTCTTTAAAAATGGTTAAGTAGTTTTAAATTTAAAAAAAAAATTGAAGTTTAAACATATGAGCAAGTTTTAAAGTGAGGTTTAAATCTGGAAATCAAAGATTAAATATGAATTTCAGTTTGAAATAAAAAGAAGTTTTTAAAATTTGAAAAATTTAAACAAATATATATGTTAAAGTGTATAGTTAAATTATTGAATTTAATAATGAATTTAGTTTAAGCTCTTATAAATTTCTTGTATAAGATAAGCATTTCTTTACTATATAATTTAAAAGGGTTTTTAAAGAACGGTTAATCTAAGTTAATTACTTAAAGAAGTAATTAAAGAATGGTTAATAAAGGTCATTTACCAGGATTATTTAATAATTAATTAAGATTAATTTTAATAATTAATTAGATTAATTAATTTAATAATAATCATTTGTGAATTGTTTAAGTGTAATTACTTAATGGAAAGAATTAATCACTTAATGTAATTAATTGAATTTAACGGAATTAGTTTGAATTAATTAATTAAGTTTAATTAATTTTAAACTCCGAATGATTTGATGGTAATTACTTAATGTAATTAATTTATAGGAAATTACTTAGTGAAGTAATTAATTAGTAATTACAGGATGTAATTAATTTAAAGATGTTTTAAGAATGGAAGTAATTTAGATTAAATTACTTTGTAATTAATCAAGGGATTAATTAAGATTTAATTAAAGAACAATTAACTTATTTTAATAATGTAATTAAAGTTAGTTAATTACTGATCGTGGTTAATCAAGAAGGATTAATCATTATGGTTAAATTAAGGTTAATTACTTATTGTAATTAATTAAAATTAGAGATAAATTAAAATATAACTAGGGATCATTAATTAATATAATTAATGATATAATTAAGAATTAATTAATTAAGATTAATTAATAAATGATAAGTGATTAAAGGTAATTAATTAATGTAATTAATTAAGGATTAATGTAATTAATTATAATTAATTAATTAATGAAGTAATTAAAGGTTAATTACCGAGTTGGTTAAGAATAATTAATTTGTGAAATTTATTTAAGGATAACTACTTGAATGTAATCAAGGGTGATTAATTAAGGTGTTTAATTTGAATGATTAATTAATTGATTTATAATCAATTAAATGGTTAAGTAAGCAAGATTTAAAAGATGAAGTAATTAATTTAACTTATTTTAAATTAATTAAAGATGAAGTAATTAATTTAATTCACTTTAAGTTAATTAGAAATGGAAGTATTTTAAATTAATTATATTATGATTAAGTAAATCTTTGCTTATGTATAAATGGGTGGTATTGATTGCCTTAAATGCTTTGTGATCTCAGAAATGAGATAAGCAATGTTGTGTGGTATGAATGCTTTGGTTACATTGTGATGATAATATGGATTATCTATTTGATGATAGTATGGATTATCTGTTTATATTGATAATGTGAATCATCTGTTTATTATGATAATGTTGATTATCAATTGTGATTGGTGAGTTATCTATTTGTGGATATATAGCTACTGAATTGAATTGTTTTAAACTTTAAAACAACTTGGCCTTAAAAGACACGTTTTGGATTTCGATGAGACAGGGATCAGGTTTCCATATTTGGATATCCGAAAACCACATCAATCCAAATTAACGGTAGGTCGTGAATCTCAAGTGAAGACGAAGATTTAGAGTGCAAGGGTTATCGTCGTTAACTCTGAGGGTGATTTCGAAATGAATGTAATGAGATAATGCCTTCGGTTTCGTTTGAACCCGGAACGAACTTGTATGGATTGAATGCTTTCAGAACATCGTCAGGTGGACGATGAGCATTCTAAGTGATGTGTTCGATAAAGATAATTGTAGCCTCAAGCCTCATCAACAGGGAATGGCTAAAATAGGGGAGGTGCAGCAAGGCTAAGTGGGTCATGCCCGGACGAGATTTTCCCCTGTCTAGAGGCCCCTTTTATTTCAGCTGTGTGGACGATTGTGAGCTCCAACTATCGGGGTTGTCTTGTCTGGGACTGTCCAGTAAGTGATGGTTCCGGCCTTGTGTTGCAGGGGATTGGGAGTGATCCTCGGTACATTGATCTAGGCCACGTACTATGACGCGCGGTACCCCCGTAACCCTGCCATTGTATGGAATCTAAAATCCAATAAGTGCCATCGGTTTTGATTGTATTACCCACTTTTGTGGCTAGTAGCTGGAATTTAATAGATGTAACAATTTCGGCTATTTCATATTTACTTGAAAAATCTAGACCTATTATAATATCACTGGATTTCCTATCAAATGTTTTGGTTAGCGTAAGGTAATTTTTTTTCCCTATTTAGGTGTGGGAAGTCTTACGTGATACCTTTCTTTTCAAAGGGTTTTTGAAAGTTAAGCAACCTTAACCTGTTACTCACACCAGACCCATGTCTGACCCGGAGTTTATCTTGTGTTTTCTTAAACTCTTGGGTACTCAAATTTTTACGAGTAGCCAAGGGATTCAGGTTGGCTTTGAAGAATTGTAGAGGAGCAATGGAGCAGGAGGCTTCTGCGTTATAGTTATATATAGTTTTCCGCTGTGTTGGTTTCTCTGAGTAGTTTCCATGTATTATATTGAGTTGTATAACTAGACAGATGTTTATAACTGTCTAGTATGTGATGTGTAATCTATGTGACTCTGAAAATGGTTGTAAAGTATGTAATATTTATGTTATTAATATAATTTATTCGTTCCGCTGTTAAGATTCTGTGTTGTTTCTTCTTTCTCTTCTTTCTTTTCTCTTTTCTATCCCTTTCTTTCTTCAAGATGATACGATTTTCTGTGGTGAGAAAGTCGGGTCGTCTCATTTGGTATCAGAGCATTAGGTTGAGTGAATACCTAGGCTCTGGAGTGGTGTCTATCTTGAGAGAGCGTATTTGTAATTTTAAATATATTTATATTTATATATATATTTATTCATTTCTACCTATCTGTTGGGTTACCTGTTCAAGTTTTCCAATATAAATTATAAAGGTAGATGGGGTAGTGGTGTGTGTAACATGACTACCATTGGTTGGAGTTTGAATGTTTGAGGTTGGAAATATATCTGTCGAGACTGTAGACCTAATACCGTCACCAGTGAGTTCTGTAGTGGTGTACGGATTTCATCAATCTCTGAAGGAAACCTGTTAAGGTTGGGAGTCTATTTTTGAAGATTGGATGAGTAGAGTTTGGATCTGTTAGTTGGCAATAGCTAGTGATGGTATCTTGATACCTCAGGAAATAGTAGCCACGTGACGAGATGCAGTGATTATGGATGTTTTCGAAGAAGTTTTCTTTAGAACAAGTTGTGGGAAGTGAGTCTGCTTCGGTTTTGTGGCTGTGTTCAGGTGGTGTTTCTGTTTGGTTTGAGGGCTGAGTTTCTCGAAGAGCTTTGGATTAGGAATTCTTTGGCATCTGTGGCAGCAGTGCAGCTCGGAGTGTTCTGTGTTGGCAGGAAGTGTTCTGGCTTAGCATTTTTTCTGAAGAAGGAGTTCAAAAGCACCTGAGTGGGACCATTTATTCGATGGATTGGCTAGTTAAGTGTAAGCTGTTATGTTTGGTAAAGGGAGAACAGTTTTCCTTGGATTTGGTTTGGATTGATCGCAAAAGTGACTTGCAATTGTTTGAGTGTTCTCTTGAGTTATCAGAGTTTTTCCGGATGTCTTCAGTGAAGTCAGAGGTTTATTAGCATCTGGAGATTGAGTTTCCTTATCGACTGGAATTCCAGGAGTGCTACCGATGGTTCAGCTTAATAGAAGGATGGTTCATAGAGATTGAGTTGATGAAGCAGCTCGGGTTTTGGAGGAGCTTCTCAGTTTTCTTATGGATCAGATGAACCATATTTCTGGGATGTGTTGTCTAGTTTATGCTCGTGTTCTTCTTCAGCATTTTCATCTACTTCAGATCAGAGTTGTGCAACGGAAGCAGTTTGGGAGTGCATCTGCTTTTCTTTTCCGGCTAGGAGAAGTGAATTAGTCTTCTGTTGTTTGAAGAGTAGGGATTGTTCTTGGTTTTGGTTGATCTTGAGGAGATCATTTGTTTGAGTTGTTTGTTTTGTTTGTTTCTAGAGGCATCAGCAAAGGTTGAGCTGATCAGTAAGGGTGTAGACATCCCAGGATCGTCTGGAGACTTTTGTGGATTAGAGACGAAGGAATTTGGATTCTGAAGTCGGAGATTTGATATTGGATAAGTTTTTCTCCGATCGAAAGGGAGCTATAAGATTGGGTAAGGATAGGAAGCTAGCTCTGAGGTGGTTGGATCTTTTCTGTGATCTTGGAGAATAAGTGATTGATCTACATAATTGAATTGCCAGTTTGGATAACTGGGATTCGATGAGTTTCACGTATCTCTTTGGGAGTACGTGTGTGATCTATCTCTGGTTTTTGAACCAGGAGTTCAGGAGTTTTGGTTGTTGAGTCAGACTCATTTGTAGTCTGATATCCTTTCTAGTATTGTAGATATAGATGAATAGGAGCTATGAGCTTAGTAGTTTTGATTGTTTGGATTCTGTAGACCGAGTATCCCGGTATTTATACTTGGGGAAATAGAGGAAATTTTATCCAGAATTTTGTCTAGGTAGTCAGATTTGTTTGATTGGATGAATTGGGTGTTATGGTTGTTAGCATATGTTTGATATATGCTTGTGTTTTAAAATCAAATCTTTAATGAGATTATTAAATTACATTGTTTTAAATTTCGAGGACGAAATTCTTTTAAGGGGGAAGGATTGTAATATCCCGGAATTTTTGACAATATCAATTTAATAATCTGTATTAAAAATTAAATTGATATTGATAATTTTGTTAATAATAATTCAAATTGATTTAATAATTTTCCTTTAATAAATATTTAATTGGTTGATTTTATCCTTTTCAGCTAATAAATTGGTTTTATTTGTAACATAAATATATAGTTTATATTGTAAATAGATTAGCTTTGTTTAAATTTAATAAATAAAGCATACTTTTTACTTCTAATATTTTTAGTAATTTGAGAATTTGTTTTTATTTAATATATAAACTTTTCAAAGTTATTAAATAAATAATCTTGGTTTAAATTTAATAAATTAGTCTTGTTTTCAAATTCTAATATATATTAATAATTTGGAAATTTTGATTTAATTTAATATTATGTTTTTCAAAGATATTTAATAATAAGTATATGATTTTAAAATTGTTAAGAAAAATGTTAAAATGTTAAAATGATTTTGGCTTAAGTTTTAAATTTAAATGAATTAACAAAAAGAGTTGTTTTGTTTTCTTTTTAAAATATAGCTTAATAAAATAAGTAATTTATTAATAAAGGAGAAATAATTTCTTTTATAATTATTTTAATTTGATAATGAGTTATTTCTAAAACAATATTAATAATGTATTGTTTTACAAATAGATTTTGTATAAAAATAGCATTTGTTATTTCAAATTTAATTTGTATGTATAACTTGATTTTTAAATATTAGATTTTAGAATTTGATTTGAATTTTAATATAAAGTTTTAAAATCCAAAGTATAGATTTTTCATTGTTTTGTTATGCATGAGCTTTATTTATAAGCATAATTTGTTTTTATTTCTTTTAAAATTTTTGTATACATATAGAATATTAGTTAACTAATCAATTAGGCATAATATATATATATATATATATATATTAACATTTAAATTAAATACTAATTACTTTTAAAGGGACAAGTGTTGTTTCTTAAGCCTTTTATAACAAATGTTAAAAGATAAACCTTTCAAATGTGACAAATGTTGAAATTTATACAAATGTCATTTTCAATTTAGTATTTTCTTTCATTTTTATTAAATTATATTTTCATCTTATAAATACATTTGCTTCTTCTCTTCAATTTCTTTTTTTCATAATTCAAAAGTTAAGAAACACAAATCTGAAAACATGAAAATTATTTCAGATTCAAGATCAAGCTAGAAATCCCTTTCCTGCAAATCAAAACTCCTCATTTCTCAAATCTGAAACCACTTCCCTGTAAATTCTAAAACCTGTTCACATGCAATTAGTAATTCTCGTCATAAAACAATATGTAGACACTCTTCAAACAAAATCCAAATTTCCAGTAAACATCTTCAAAACCAAAAAATTAGTTTACAAACCCCTCATATCAATGCAAATCTGTGCATCTTTAAAACCTGTTCTCATGAAAATCAAACTCCTCTTCAAAACTGTAGCCTTCCAATTCACTTTAAAAACAAATCTGCATTTTCAAGGGCAACCTGGATTATCAAAAGAAATCAAGTGTCATAATGAAATCTGGGGTTATCAATGCAATGAGTAGAATTAAAGCTTCAACCTGTATCTAGCCTTATTTTTCAAGCTTCAACATTTTGGTTTTCAAATGTTTTCTTCTTCAAGTTCAAAAGCATTTCAAATGAGGCTCTGCCTTCTTCTAAAATCTGTGAGTAACTTTTAAATCTTAAATTATAACTTAGGTTGCATGCTAGTGTGGTTGGATATAAATAAGTTTTGCATGTGTATAGGTAAAAATCTGTTGTGAATAATATTTGTATGCATACTGTATATACATATGATGCTCTGTCTTGTTTAAAGGCTCGGTTTTTACTTAAAAATCCTTATTGCACGATCTAGTATTTGGTAGGATCTGATAATTAAACAAATTTTTTTTGATTTAACTTAAATTATAGTTTAAAATTTTAATCAATTCAAATTAAACTTGATGGTCTCTGGATGTATTTAAACATCAATGCATGTTGATATTAATCAAAATTTCATACTGTATAATTTACAAATTCAGTATTATGGATTGAATACACCCACTAAAACATGATTTTTAAATCAAGAATCATAGTTTTTAGGAATAGGATAAGGGTGTAGTTTGGATATTGACCGAAATGGGAATGTTTGGTTTTTCTGGTGATCTTTGTATCCGGAGGAGATGGGGTTTTGCATGATGATGGAGGGTTGATCAGAGAAGCTATGAAAAATATTGGTTGGTGCTAAATTTCATTGTGGAAGGTGCAGCTATGAGATTACTTTTTAAACCCTAGTTTTTACTATGATTTTAGAATCGATCACTATGGTTTGTGTATTTGATCAAGTGCAGTAAGTTTTTAGGGATTGGTTGCTGGGTAGTAGATGAAGTCAATGCCGGAGTTCTAGGGTTCACGGTGGTCGGAATTGGGCCGGCGAGGCGATTTCAGGTTTTGGGGTTGTTGATGATCATCTTTTTCCAGGTTTGGAAATTAGTGCTCGATTTTGATTTCGTAGGTTGAAGCACGAATCGATGGTCGTGGTGGGTTGTTGAGTCGTCTTCTGATGAGTTGCGATCATCTCTGATGATCAGTGGTGGCCGGAGCCACCGTGCATATGCACGGTGAAGTATGTGTCTGATGATGTTTTGGTTAAGTTTTGGAAACATGGGAAGTTGCTAGAGTTGCTCGAAGTTTTTGGGTAGATTGCTAGGGGAGGATGGCTTTGAACTCGAAGCAACATTGGGGTGTCTTGGGTACTTCATTGTTTACAGGTTTTAAGAAAATCATGTAATGTCTGTTTTCAAAATTTTTGAAAACTGAAGTTTTTTAAATGTAAAGCTTGAGTTTAAACTAAGTTTTAAATTCAAGTTTTAAATTTTGGAATTTAAGTTTAAATTTAAAATCTAAGATTTAAATAAGAATAAAAATATAAAAGTAAAGTTTAAACTTGAATTGTTAGCTTTTTTAAAAATGGTTAAGTTGTTTTAAATTTTAAAAAAAAACTGAAGTTTTAAAATATGAGCAAGTTTTAAAGTGAGGTTTAAATCTGGAAATCAAAGGTTAAATATGAATTTCAGTTCGAAATAAAAAGAAGTTTTTAAAATTTGAAAAATTTAAACAAATATGTATGTTAAAGTGTATAGTTAATTATTGAATTTAATAATGAATTTAGTTTAAGCTCTTATAAATTTCTTGTATAAGATAAGCATTTCTTTACTATATAATTTAAAAGGGTTTTTAAATTATTTAAACTTTGTTTAAACTAAATGGTATTCATTTTTAAATCATATATTTGAAATGAAATTTAAAAGTAAGTTCAAAAGTAAATTGATTTCAAATAAATTTGTTAATGACAATTTAACCATAAATAAGAAATGTTTTTATCTTAAAGTTATACTGAGATAAGTGATTTGAAATTAATTAAATTAATGAGGTAATCAAGAAGAAATTAGTTAATTTAATTAATTAATGATTAGGGATTAATAAATAATTGATTAAGGGCTAATCAATTGGTAATTAAGATCATTAATTAGATTATTAAATTAATGATTAAAGATTTACTAATTAAGCAATTAATTTATAATCAAGGTTAATTAATTAAATAATTAAGAATTAATTAAGTTATAGATAACACTTAAATAATTAAATAATTAGATTTAATTAATGGATAATTAAGGATACATTAATATGTAATTAATAATGGTTAATCTAAGTTAATTACTTAAAGAAGTAATTAAAGAATGGTTAATAAAGGTCATTTACCAGGATTATTTAATAATTAATTAATGTGATTAATTTTAATAATTAATTAGATTAATTAATTTAATAATAATCATTTGTGAATTGTTTAAGTGTAATTACTTAATGGAAAGAATTAATTACTTAATGTGATTAATTGAATTTAGTGGAAATGGTTTGAATTAATTAATTAAGTTTAATTAATTTTAAACACCGAATGATTTGATGGTAATTACTTAATGTACTTAATGAATTGGAAATTACTTAGTGAAGTAATTAATTGGTAATTACCGGATGTAATTAATTTAAATATGTTTTAAGAATGGAAGTAATTTAGATTAAATTACTTTGTAATTAATCAAGGGATTAATTAAGAATTAATTAAAGAATAATTAATTTATTTTAATAAAGTAATTAAAGTTAGTTAATTACTGATTGTGGTTAATCAAGAAGGATTAATCATTGTGGTTAAATTAAGATTAATTACTTATTGTAATTAATTAAAATTAGAAATAAATTAAACTATAATTAGGGATCATTAATTAATATAATTAATGATATAATTAAGAATTAATTAAGATTAATTAATAAATGATAAGTGATTAAAGGTAATTAATTAAGGATTAATGTACATTAATTATAATTAATTAATTAAGTAATTAAAGGTTAATTGCTGAGTTGGTTAAGAATAATTAATTTGTGAAATTTATTTAAGGATAATTACTTGAATGTAATTAAGAATAATTAATCAAGGGTGATTAATTAAGGTGTTTAATTTGAATGATTAATTAATTGATTTATAATCATTTAAATGATTAAGTAAGCAAGATTTAAAAGATGAAGTAATTAATTTAAGAGGGAATTAATTTAAAGGACAAAGAGTTGTATATTTTTTGCCTCAAGGACACGACCTCAATATTTTTACCATAAGGACAAACATTCTTCTAAAATTTATTCATAAGGACAAATATTTTCCAAAATTACTCATAAGGACAACAAAACTGCTACCGACCTAAAACTGATACCTAAAAACTGCTACCGATAACTACAAACTGATACCTAAAAACTACTATCAATAACTAAAAATTGATACCTACCGAAAGTTTTCCTTCCAGATAAAATATTGAAGGTCTGTCCTTGAGGCTAAAAAGCTGTGAAATTTTGTCCTTGACAATAATTTCCTGTTAATTTAATTCACTTTAAATTAATTAGAGATGGAAGTAATTAATTTAATTCATTTTAAATTAATTATATTATGATTAAGTAAATCTTTGCTTATGTATAAATGGGTGATATTGATTGCCTTGAATACTTTGTGATCTCAAAAATGAGATAAGCAATGATGTGTGGTATGAATGCTTTGGTTGCATTGTGATGATAATATGGATTATCTATTTGATGATAGTATGGATTATCTGTTTATATTGATAATGTGAATCATCTATTTATTATGATAATGTTGATTATCAATTGTGATTGGTGAGTTATCTATTTGTGTGTATATAGATACTGAATTGAATTGTTTTAAACTTTAAAACAACTTGGCCTTAAAAGACATGTTTTGGATTTCGATGAGACAGGGATCGGGTTTCCATATTTGGATATCCGAAAACCACATCGATCCAAATTAACGATAGGTCGTGAATCTCAAGTGAAGACGAAGATTCAGAGTGCAAGGGTTATCGTTGTTAACTCTGAGGGTGATTCCGAAACGAATGTAACGAGATAATGCCTTTGGTTTCGTTTGAACCCAGAACGAACTTGTATGGATTGAATGCTTTCAGAACATCGTCAGGTGGACGATGAGCATTCTAAGTCATGTTTTCTATAAAGGTAATCGTAGCCTCAAGCCTCATCAACCGGGAATGGCTAAAACAGGAGAGGTGCAGCAAGGCTAAGTGGGTCATGCCCGGACGAGATTTTCCCCTGTCTAGAGGTCCCTTTTATTTGGGCTGTGTGGACGGTTGTGAGCTCCAACTATCAGGGTTGTCTAGTTCGGGACTATCCAGTAAGGGATGGTTCCGACCTTGTGTTGCAGGGGATTGGGAGTGATCCTCGGTACGTTGATCTAGGCCACGTACTGTGACGGGCGGTACTCCCATAACCCTGCCATTGTATGGAATCCAAAATCCAATAAGTGCCATCAGTTTTGATTGTATTACCCACTTTTGTGGCTAGTAGCTGGAATTTAATAGATGTAACAATTTCGTCTATTTCATATTTACTTGAAAAACCCAGACCTATTATAATATCACTGGATTTCCTATCAAATGTTTTGGTTAGCGTAAGGTAAATTTTTTTCCCTATTTATGTGTGGGAAGTTTTACGTAATACCTTTCTTTTCAAAAGGTTTTTGAAAGTTAAGCAACCTTAACCTGTTACTCACACCAGACCCATATCTGACCCGGAATTTATCATCTGTTTTCTTAAACTCTTGGGTACTCAAATTTTTACGAGTAGCCAAGGGATTCAGGTTGGCTTTGACGAATTGTGGAGGAGCAATGGAGCAGGAGGCTTCTGCGTTATAGTTATATATAGTATTCCGCTGTGTTGGTTTCTCTGAGTAGTTTCCTTGTATTGTATTGAGTTGTATAACTAGACAGGTGTTTATAACTGTCTAGTATGTGATGTGTAATCTGTGTAACTCTGATAATGGTTGTAAAGTATGTAATATTTATGTTATTAATATAATTTATTCATTCCGCTGTTAAGATTCTATGTTGTTTCTTCTTTCTTTTCTCTTTTCTATCCCTTTCTTTCTTCAAGATGATACGATTTTCTATGGTGAGAAAGTCGGGTCGTCTCAGACAATCTTTCAAGTAACTCAATTCTGTAAGCGAGTGACCCAATCCTTTCTATAATCTTGAATGGTCCAATGTATCTTGGTGTCAACTTCCCCGCTTTCCAAATCGTATGAATCTTTAATGGGAGTTAACTTCACATACACAACCTCGCCGATTTCGAACTCCAAATCCTTCCTTCTCTTATTGGCATAAATCTTTTGGTGATCCCGAGCTTCCTTTATCCTTCTTCTAACCATTTCAACTTTCTTTGTCAACTATTGAATCATATTTTGACCAAGCACTAAATAATCTTCAAATTCTATCCAACAAATAGGCGATTTGCATGGTCTCCCATACAAAGCTTCATAAGGCACCATTTCAAGGCTTGCTTGGTAGTTATTTTTATAGGAGAACTCAATCAAGTGAATATGATCCTCTCATGATCCTCCGAAATCAAGAATATAGGCTCTCGGCATATCTTCTAAAATGCAATTAACTCTTTCAGTCTGGCCATCGGTTTGAGGATGATAGGCAATACTTAGACTTAACATCGTTTCAAAAATTGCTTGCAGAGCTTCCCATAATTGCCTCGTGAAGGTAGGATCTCGATCAGTTACTATGCTTATTGGAATTCCATATAGACAAACTATTTCGCTCATATAAATTTCTGCCAATGAAGTTGTCGATCTAGTTGGCTTGACCGGGATATAATGTACACTCTTCATTAGCCGGTCCACGTTAACCCACACTCCTTCATTTCCTTTTCTTGTTCTGGGAAAACCATCGATAAAATCTATTGATGTCATTTCCTATTTCCAATTGGGTATTTTCAAAGGTTGTAATAATCCGGCCGTCTTTTGATGATCACCTTCGATTTGTTGACAACACGCACTTGCTAACAAAGGCTGAAATGTCCATCTTCGTCCTCAGCCACCAAAATACTCTTTTCATATCCTTTTACATCTTGTGAACTCTTGGATGAATGCTTAATTTAGACTTGTGGAATTTTGACAAAACTTCCTGTCTCGGCCCACCTACATCTGGGACACACAATCGTCCATTCATCCTCAAAGCACCTTGGCTATCCATCTTAAAATCCCAACATCTACCCTCCTCAACACTTTGTATTAAACCTTCAAGTATCTCATCCTCCCTCGGATTCCTCATAATCCTTTCCTGAAGTGTCGGGGTAACCTCCAAGAGAGTCAAAACAACATTCCGGCTCAAAGCATCCACCACCACATTAGCCTTCCCTAGCATATACAGAATATCCGGGTCATAAGCCATCAAGAATTCCAATTACCTTTGTTGCCTCAGGTTCAGATCCTTTTGGATAAATAGATACTTCAGGGATTTATGATCCGTGATGAGCTCAAATTTTTCACCTAATTTAAAAAAAGAAATCTTACTTCTAGAATCCTAAGGATTAGAAAGAAACTAAAGAAGAAAAGAAAGATCCTTACCCAACAAGTAGTGCCTCCACATTTTCAATGCAAAGACAACAACCACCAACTCCAAGTCATGCGTAGCATAGTTCTTCTCATGAGGCTTCAACTGCCTGCTTGCAATCACTCTACCATGCTGCATCAAAACAACACCTAGTCCCACTCCACAAGCATCTGTGTAAACTATGAACCCACTATTACCATCGGGAACAACCAAAACTGGTGCATTGGTAAGTCTCTTCTTAAATTCTAGGAATGCTTATTCACACTTCAGAGTCCATACAAACTTCTCCTCCTCCTTAGTCAGCTTAGTCAAATGGGATGAAATCTTGGAATAATCTTGAATAAGCTTCCTATAATATCTAGTTAATCCTAAGAAACTGCAAAACTCGGTAGGAGTTCACGATTGCTTCCATTCTTGAACATCCTCCACCTTCACTGGATCCACTAAAATACTTTTTCCCATCACAATATGTCCTAAGAATCTTTTTTCCAATTTCCAAAAATGGCACTTAAAAAATTTCGCCTTAAGGACGTGTCTCCTCAATGTTTCCAACACCACTTCCAAATGATATTTATGCTTCACCTCAGATTTGGAGTAGATAAGGATTCCATCTATAAAAACTAACACAAACTTATTATGAACATCTTGGAAAACACGGTTCATGAGATCTACAAAACATGTAGGTGAATTAGTTAGCATAAATGGCATAACCAACTAGTCAAAGAAACAATCATGGCCCCTAAAAGCAGTTAAGGGTATACTATCTTTAACAACCCTTAATTTATGAAATCCGGTAGCTAGATCCATTTGGGAAAATACCATAGCCCCATGAAGTTGATCAAAAAGGTCATCGTATGGGGTAAAGGTTACTTGTTCCTAATGGTCAACTTATTCAACTCCCTATACCCCACGCACAATCTTAAAGATCCATCAGACTTAGCTGCAAAAACTACAGTTGATCCCTACTCGATTGACTGGGTCTAATCAATCAAACTCCTCTCTCTCCCTTAGGGCCATCCTCCGCTTTGGTTGAACTACATGCCTTGCAACGGGGACCAAATCAGTACAGAACTCGATCTCACAGTGCCGAGGTAAACTTTTAACTTCTTCAAATACGTCGAGAAATTTCTTAACAACTTCAATAGACCCTAAATTCTCTTGGGCTGCTTCAAGGGCATATAAGAAATTACACATATGAATACCAGGTTCCTTACATGAAACCTTAGCTTTCCTTCCTATATCAATCGCTAAGGATACAGTTCTTTTATTACATTTTAAGACAGCCTTATATTTTGATAACCAATCCATACCAAGAATAATGTCAAATCCTTTAAAGTCTAAGACATATGGGTCGCAAGAGAAGTGATGGGAAAGGCAGGAAATTGGCTCATTCTTATAAATCATATTCAAATGGGTCACACCACATATGGGGTTAGACACACATAGGGTTTTCTACAATACTAGGAACAAGATGAAATTTTCCTACCGATTCTAAGGAAATAAAGCTATGAGAGGCACTAGTATCAAAAATGCACTTTCTTCATGAGTGGATAGTCTTTTACCATATGCCTGGGCTGATGTTAATTAAAACAAAGAGTCTTCTTGACGATTGGGGAGATAGATCCACTTTGTTATTGCCGTTGCTGCTGCATTCTAGAATTCTTGCAAAACTTCCCGATGTGGCCCTTCTACTGACATTTGTGGCGAACAAAATCCTTAAAACGACTTCCTTGGGCTCCACCTCTTGGCTTTCCCTTTCCCTAATTCTTCCAATTCAGATTGAACTTCCTCTTGTTAGAACTATTTCCACTAGGTGCTACTGGAGTGTGCTTCTTCTTTTCCAAGGTCTCGTACCTTAGAGCCATATCAACTATATTCACAAAAGTACCTTTGACATAATCTATCATTTTTTCATGGTATTCGTCCCACATACCCAAAACAAACACCACATTATTTTTTAATAGGGTGTTAATAAACTCTAGTCCAAAAAAAGACAACTCGTTGAACTTCGTCTCATACTCTGCTACAGATCGACCCCCCTGCTTCAAATCCATGAAGTTGCAGTACATCTTCGTCCTTCCTGCTGCTGGCAAGAATTGGTCCTCAAAAACTTCTTTAAATTGAGCCCGCAAAAACTCGTCCTTTGGAATAATTGCAGTAAGGGAGTCCCACTAAGCTGATGCTCCCTCTTGCAGTTGCCATGCTTCTAAAAATCTCTTCTGTTCATCGGATAAACTAAGTATTCTTACAAGATCGCAACCAAGCTTGCATTTCCATGATAGACTTAGTCCCCTTAAATGGTTTCCATCCATGATTAGTGTAATCCTTGAATAAGGTTGTGAAATTCACTCTCGGTTGCTCTAGTGCAGCCTCTTTGGTAATCCAAACTCCTTCTGGATTTGGGGTTCGACCATTTGTAGTTAGTGCTACCTGTTTCCCTATTTCGTTTGCCTCTATTACTCATTTCTTACTACTTAGATATAGTAAGAAATTATTAGAATTTGAACAAGATAAGACTTAAAAGAGAATACTAATCATACCTACCAAGCTGATCTACCTATAAGGGTATATGAATAAAATTTACAAATATGCTCTCTTAAGATTGACTCAACCCAAAAGTCTAGATGTTTCGCTTATCCTAAGCCTGTAACGAACCACCTTTCTTGATTCAAAAGATGGATCATTATGGGTAAAAGAAAGTGAAAGATGAGAAGAAAATTTAACAATCACAGAATCTCACATCGAAAACGAATAACATATAATATATAACATAAGATTATACACACTCATTGCTATCATAATACATCAGAGTCATAATAGTATAAGCTCCACACTAGGACAATTATAACTATTGTCCTTACATCACATCCAAAATACATGTATATATATACATACATAGTGGAAATAGATACTGGCTAGCTATCGGTGAAGCTAACTACTCCAGCTCCTCCAAAATGCTATCGTGAGAAACCTAAATCACTTGACTACTTATAAAAATTTGAGTATCAAGAGTTTTAGGAAAAGAAAATAACTCTGGGTCAGACATATTTATGATGTGAGTAAGCTCAAACAACTTAACTCTTCCTTTTATAAAACAATTTTGAAAACCAAAGGTATCTCGTAAGACCACACCGCACATAAACACGGACGACTTTTTATCTTACAATAACCAAAGCACTTTGTATTAAAATTCAATGATATTATAATAACGTCTAGGGTTTTCAAGTAAGATAGAACATTGCTAAAATGCTTACATCTCACATTTCAACATATTTGGGCTCAACAAATTCCCTACGGCACTTATTGGATAACGGATTCCACGCATGACTAGGGTAAGGAACCACCTTCCAAAGATACACCTCTAGATAAAATACATCTGGGGTCTATCAAGAACATCTTGTACGCTTGCTATATAGTACTGACCTACCACTTGACTTGTAATACCAAATACATCACCACCACAGTTGAGATCAGCAACCATCTGAGCATACAAAAAAATGGGTCAAATATCGATTCTAGATTCGATGGTGACATACACTTATGGGAGCGATCCACATAGCCATACTACATACCCTGTTTTGGTCATTTCCGGTTGATAAGGCCTGAGGCTACGCTTACAATTTCTAGAGCACTGCCACTTAGAATGCTACATCACCTTCTAGACGATGACACAATGCCAATATTCATCCATACAAGTCATTCAGGAGATGAACAAACCAAAGTTACTATTTCTACTACACCCATTATGGAATCGCACTTAGGGCTAGTAGCAAATAGACCTTGTACTTCAAAGTCTTTATCTTAGACTTTGCCTTTACTATTTCCAATTCGAATATTTACGTTGGTTCGAAGTGGTTTTAGGATAACAACTAATATCCGATCCCGGTCTCTTCAAACCAACCTTCGATAATTTTAAAGGGTCAAGTTATTTATAGTGGACTATCCAACTATTAGGGTGTGAAGGTTTACATATCAACATATGTTCCATATTCTTAGATTATCATGACCCGCTTATCAAAATTAACCCCTTGTATTTATCACGTTCCCGAGGTGCGGTATTTATGATGAGTACAAGTCGACTTACTTTAAATAAAACGCATCATCATTTTATTACAAGTACTTTAATTCATTTGGCTACTTAATAGCACGGATAAGAGATCCTTGGTTTTAAAACAATTCACTTAAACAAGAAAATTGGTTAAAGATAAATAACCGATAGGTTTTTTAAAGAAACCTTAAAAACAAATAAACTTTGACTGAATCATAAGTTTAAACTCAATAAAACCTTAATTAATCTTAATTAAATCATTAATAAACCAAATTTTATTTATAATTAAACTCTAATTACACTATATTTAATTAATATTTATTTAAGAAATTAAATCCTCATTAAGTGGATAATTAACCTTTAATTAAATAACAATTAACTAAATAATTAACTCCAATTAAAATTAGTTAAAACAAATAACTTGATTAAATAAAAGTTAGTTTTTTTTAACTTAATCAATCATTATTTAAAACTTACTTAATTAAAAATAATTTGCTTAGTTAATAATTTCTCAAACTCTAATTATTTAACTAATTACTTAATTAATTAATTAACTAATAATTTTCCCAAATTAATTTAAATTAAATAAATAATTAATTAAATAATTAAAACTTAAATTTTCACTTTCTAAATTAATTCGAAATGATTTTTCAAAGACAATCCAAAGGAAAACACTTAAAACTTGAAATCGTGAAATATCCGAACTGCATCCATAACGTCTATCGCTATAAGCGCAGTCGCTAGAATTGATTTCTAAGCGAAACTTACACTAGACTCAAACGACGCCATACTTTTTTTTATAAAAAAACTTACATGAAAGAATTTTGAAACTTTCAACAAGTTGTAACTTAGAAAACATTTTCAGAATCAAACCAAAGAAAACCTATTTCTTTCCATCGGATCTCAAATCGCTTTTCGACCATTTCAACACTAGTTCACAACCATCTCATTACTAAGTTGGGTTCCATTTTACAACCAATACTACCAACATATCATAACCAATATAACATGTCTACAACCATATCCATATAAAATATACACATATCCATATATATCACATATTTAACAAAATCACTTATCCAGTTCAAACAGCCAACTTGCAATCACATATTATCCAATTCATATGGTAATTCAAAATATCAACCTAGCATATTTAACAACATATATAACATCAAAACAAGTTGAATTTTCTTTTCAAAAAATTAGAAGTTTACTCACCAAAAGCTTTACAAATCTCAACACAACTTCCACTATAACTTTGATATATGCTAGCACTTAGTCCTAACTTGCATACGTGAAGCTTTTGGATAGCTAAACACCTAGATTAGGCTGGGAAAGGTAATGTTTTGGCTTGGTTCGATGTGTTTTTGAAGGTAGGAGACTTGATTTTGGAAGAGGAAGTGTAGAGATGGATGTAGAATGATTTTAGTGAGCTAAAGAGAAGATTTTGAGTGGAAAAGAGTATGAACAACAATAATATACATCAATTATTGTAGGAAAGAGCGCATGGGGTTCCTGTTTCATATATGGATGTATTTACGCATACTAATGCCATCAGGCAGACCGACGACGAGGGATCAATCATGAGGATGATAAAGCATACGCCACATATGTAAGTATATTTTAAGTTATAAGTTATTAGTAATAAACATTTTAATTAATTGGTAATAAATTATTATAATAATGTCAAGTAATATTTACTTGTGTTTGATTTTGCATTGCGGGAAAAATTTATGCAAGCATGTGCGCAGATGCTTGAGCATTCGGGACGGGAGCAGTTGATTATTGATGAGGAGCACGATATTCGACTCTATTATGGACTCAACACAAAGAAATAGGCGCTATGTGTAACATACCGCCTTTTATACGCTTTTAAATCGACGATAAACCACACACGTCTAACTTAAACCATATAAAAGAGCGGATTGTTATTGGGGTGAATAGGAAAATCAAAGAAAGAAATAAACAAAATAGAATCTCATAGCGGAATGACAAAATATAATAATTAAATAATAGTTCATGAAGCTGTTTTACAAAATATTTGATTATACTTATACAACACATATCAGAGTTACACATACCATAGAATAATAAATAATGTAGTGGAACAATGTGATGTAGTGAATATAATAAATAATAATAATACAGTCTTTGTCTTCATCCTCCAGAAATAAATCTTCAAATCCTGGAAATCTCAGGCTGACCCTAGCGAATTGAAAAGACAAAACACTCGAGTCAGAACTAAAAGATCTTATGTAAGTTAAATCAACGGTAAAATATGAGTGGAACGGCGTCGGAGATGCTTACGGGATTTGACATCTCCTATCCAATGTCAAACATGAGTGCAGTAACTTAAGAGATGCTCCGGATTCACATCCCCTAAGGATTTGTTAAACTGTTTACTATGTAGTCATATTTCGCTATTATAATAATGTCTATAGTAAAATAAACTTACTTTTAGCCTAAAGGCTTTACATTTTCTATCTTAACAAGTAATAGTCCCTGTAGTCCATCCAATATCATGGTTCCTCCTGATCGGGAGGCCACCAGAGAATACCACACGGGCTACGAGAGAAAACCAAACTCGTACAAGACGCGCTAGGGTAGGTGACACGACACAACTAGGCAATGCCAGGGTAGATATACGAATTACGCTTCCGGGCCGGTGGTAACACGTAGCACGCAGTTACCGCCCACCTCGAGCCACACCCCCAAATAAAAAAAATTCAAAAGTGGCCACTGAATCAATTCAAAAGTCAAAGTATAATATCGAAGGGATGTGTCCGATCAAAGGAGTTACCTCATTAGCCCGTCAATCGCTCCTGTTTTAGCCATCTTATGCCAACTCATGGGAGTCGGGTCCACCTATATACCTCAAAAGAACGCCGCCACCATCCTACTTCATTCTCGAATCTCCACTACGTACGCGGTTGTTAAAGTGGTTTTCGGAGTTGGCAGAGAGTATGACAACTTCTGATCCCGATCACTTTAACAACCAAACGTTATTATAACACTGCGGTCATTTTCAAAATAGTTTATACTTTAAAACCAAATCATTGCCTTTCAAAACCAAATCAATACGATATCATTTTCATTTCAAATATATCCTTTTTCTAAAATCATAACACTTTCAAAGCTATGCATTTTGAAATCAAGACACTTGAAATATACACTTTCAAATCATAATACTTTGAAACTCATAACTTTGAAACATAACTTCCACCACTTAAATGGTTTAAATATTAAATATTTATATAATAAAATAGTTTATTCAATTTCACAAATCAATCCGAAACAAATCGAATTTCTAAATTTTATATTTAACAAAATCCCAAATCATAAACTTCAATCCAATTCAGTTTCTAAATAAACTATTCAAAATTATATCGATTTCAAAGAAGATTTGATCCACAAAATAAACCATTCCAAATTCAATATATTTCAAACTTTAAGTATTCAACAATTTCAAAACTAAGTTTGATAATTTCAGATATATATATATATATACATATATATATTATCAAATTCAGTTTTCTATTATTTAGTTTTGAAATATTTACTTAATAAATCAATTATCATTTAAACAAATCCCAAGTTTTGAAATAACAAAATATTTCTTTTAATTTATTTATACCTGAAATGTTCATTTAATTCGCCTTAACCCAAAATCAAGTTATAAAAATCATCCCTATTAAAATTCCCTATTTAATAAATTTCACATCAAACTTATTTGAGTTTAATTCTTAAATAAATTCAAATTTAAATAAATTTCCAATTTATCTTCAAACCTTAATTTATTTAAGTCATTATAAACTCTATATTAAAATAAAATTTAAATACTTAACCATACTATCTTCAATAAAAATCAACCTTATTATTAATCTTATTCTATATTAAAAACAAATTATACACAGCTCAAAATCAAGAATGAAGTACATTTATATAATATCTAAAATCGATAATTATCTAAAACCATATATTTCTTTTCAAAACCGTAGAAATCATTTCAAAATATTTTATATATAGACCATATTGTATGTATATAATTTTCTGTCATATGGTCAAGTGATACGGATATTTATCATTTCAACCCGTAATTTAAAATATAAATACGGTTATATATTATTTCAAACCGCAATCCCGAATGAAATTAAAATTCATAACAACTTGCAGTTTATAACAATATAAAATACAACATCCATTCATCCAATATCAATCATCAACCATCCATTATAATCATCGTCCAAAACAGTCCATAAATATCAATATAGAAACTGATAATAAATAACAGGTATTTAATTGGCAGTTTATATGCAATAATAAATTAAATAACAATTTAATTCAAATAAATTCAATTTAACCGAGACGATGATTAAAAATATGCCAAACAGTCATAAAAAACTTCTAATCACATCATAAATTAATTCAACAAACATAAGAAATTTTAGAAGTTGTGAGTGGGTTAAAACGCTCACCTTTGAATTCAAATTGAATTTAAATCCAATTTAAATCTAAAATTCAAATAGTCTCAGAATCCGTCAAAACCAGCGTCCAAATGTCCAGAATTTCGATACGATCCTAGCAGAGAAACTGCGTATGAAACGGACCTCATATGCAAAAGATATTGATATTAGAAGTTTTGAAATCACAATTTAAAAAAAATAAAAATATGAAATTATCATCCAATAAGAAACGGCCATGACGCACCTTCATCACCAAAACCCTAACCTGAAGCTACTACTTGAACTCACGCTGCCACCTTTCGATGAAAAATGCTGCCGCCTCACCGAGCTTCTCCACGATTGGAGCACACGGTCGTGCTCCTCCTCCTAAGCTGACTCAACTACGACGATGCCGCCGATTCCGGTTCCCCCAATTTCCACCGTGCCATGCATGAAATTCAGCCAGAGATCATAAATCACGGCAACCACGATCTACTACGGCCAGAGTTGAGCTAATGAAGCTCCACTGATGGTTTCCTCTACAACACTATACCACCCGATCGAACCCAGGACGAGGATCCACCGTCCACCACAACAACCACACACGAACAACCGTGAATGTTTTGGCCGATTTCGGTCAAACCATGATCCAAATCGAAGAATAGACTACAAATTTGGCTTGCTCTTGTTGAGATCTTCAAATCGATATATAATTCGATATAGTTTGAGGAGATTTAATTTTTTATTTTGAATTGTAATTGGATTTGGAATTAAGAATTAGTCTGCCATTGAAAAAGAGGAGCAACAGAAAGAATTATACGTACAGACAATTGAGAATAAGGAGTGGCTAGGGTTTATAACTGGATATATATAGATAGGTTAGAAAATAGAAAAAACGGATCGGATTTGATTTGGGTTGGAATGATAAATGACACAAAAAGCCCGTTCTGCCTCTGGAACGAAAATGGGTCAACCCATATATCAAAATAGATGTTTTTAAATATTTTAAACGCAATGGAACAAGTTTCAAGTCCAAATTCCATCGTATGAACAATTTATGCTAAAATCAAGTTATTTCAAATTGATTTCAATTGATTTCAATTAAATTAATTTCTAGACGTTTCGAGTCCGTACGATCAAATGACAAGCCCGATCGCTATGAAACTTGAAATCTTATAATAATTCACCGTTACGGATCCGATGAAACTAGTTTCGCCAAAATCCGAGTTAGTGGCCAAAATGGCTATTTTTCACATTATTAAATTAAATTAATGTTTAATTAATTAAATCACTTTTTCGTTTCAAATTTAAAAATTCATAAATTCCATCATTTTTGATTTCTTAAACAATTACAATAATTTAAACAAACTTAGATATCAATTTCAAGTTGATAAATTTACGAATTACAGTGTTTGAATTCAATTTCAGTAAATTCAGATATTATAAATTAAATTTTCAATAATTACATTTAATTTAACTTGCATCCTATTATACAATCTATTATTATCAAATGGAGAAAATTTACATTGGTTTGTGATTTATTACACTAATATCTTCAAGTTTCAGCTAGATTTACATTAATGTACTAGTTAAATATTTTAATTTCATTTAATTGCAATTAATCAAATTATTATATTTTAGATTCCATTAAATAAATCTTGATTTCCATTCTTCTTATCCAACCAATTGTCATTCTGTGAATAAAGTTAACATTATTTTCAAATATTAACTTAATTTAAATTAACATAATATTCAATTTAGATTTATTGCGATTAATTCCAATTTAATTTAACGGATTAAATGTATATGCAACTTATAATAATTGTTGCCATTAACTCTCAATCACCCTTTATAAGTTTATCATTTCCAAACCAATATTATAACTACTTACAGAACATTGATTTTATCCAACATTTTTCATTAATTCGTTAATTAATTCAATATTTACGTTTGTTTTCTTATATTCAATTTATAGCATAGTATAACATTTACACAAATCCCATTAATTGTAATTTCATTTAAATAGTTATTAAATAACTTAGGCTAGCCTTATTACCTCTCATTATTAAACTACAGATTTTAATATCTTCACTATTTAATTGCCAAAAATCAAATTAAATTAACAAATTTAATTATTGAAAATTTACGGGTCATTAAACTCTCCCAGCTCAAAACTTTCGTCCCTGAAAAGGAAAAAGAAGGGAAAAGAAAGAATTGAGTAAACAATACAGCTTATCCAAAAATATTAACTTTATAAACAAATAAATTTTCAAAATTAATTAATTTAAATAAGATATACCAATTTATGACCATTAAATCTTTTTATACTCAAATTAATAAAGTTGGAAAACATTTTCAAAAATTTTCTATGTCTAAAATTTACGGAAATTTTCGGTAGAGTCTTCTTTGTACGGAGAGGCTCAGGAGAAAGTATAATATCAAATATAACAATATATATCACAATATCTCAAAATAATGTATCCCAACAATGGGAAAAACAATATAATAACGCTATAAAACCGTAATCTGAGAACGTACTATTTGTCAGGCAATTAACGCTTAATTATGAAACCAAAAGCAATAGCAATTGCTTCTATAACTTGTATTTAAATCCAAAAGACTTAATAATAATTATATAAATGAAATATTTAAAGTTGTTTCAACCACTATCAAACAAATCAATATATACAATAATCACATGCAACCACAACATATAATCATCAATGCAAGATCAATACAAATCAATTATCCATTCATATCAAACAAAACAAATAGTTCGGGTTCAAAAACTTTAAATTGTATAGAATGAAAAAATAAACTATTGAGTGCACCATTTACTCAACAGTCTTAGATGAAACTAAATAGATTATTTATACATCCAAACGATTTTAAAGTATCTTTGCCCAAACAACTATAAACCAAACAAACAACAATTTCAAACAATAGATCAAGTTCATTCTTATAAATTTCACTTCATACATTTGTTATTTGATTTCCTTTTCATTCATATAATGATTTATCTTTTTAATTTACATTTATTTCTTGCAAATATTTGTAATACTTATCTTTCTATTATATTTAATTAGTAGCATTTCAGTTATACATAAGTTTATAACAATATACCATTAATTCTTATTTATTAAAGAATTTCATTGAATACTTTCATTATTCCAAGTTACTTGTATAATATCCTATTACATTTTCTTATTAAACATTAGAACTTTTAATATTTGGTAAGTTATACATATGCTTTTAAGAATGTACTTGAAAGTTACACAAGTTTATTTTATTTCTTTTAAATTAATTAAATGCTCAATAATGATATCCTTTGTTTCTTAGGTTACAAATTTCAAATTTATTTTAATTCCATTTATAACTTATCATTAAATCTCTTATTTCCTTTAGACGTTTCAACTATTAGTTGAATTTCATTTCACTACACTAATTGAAACTATTAATTAATTAAGAATTGAATACCGGGTTAAATTTTCAAACCATTTTAAAATAATATGAATAGCCATATATATATATATTATATATATATATATATCAAATCATATTAAAATTCAAAATCAAGATTTATTTATCAAAAAATTGTGTAGTTACTACTACAACAACCTTCCCACTTTGAAACTAGACAATGAATGTCGATGATGCGTGCACTCATCACCGAAATTATTTTCCAGCGACAGAGCGGGGAGTACAGAAATTATTTCTTTCCAAAATTTTCTTTAAAAATTTCTTTCAAATCTTGTTGAAATATCTATATCAGAACATACTTCTAAATAGTATTATTATTATATTCCAAAATCATTCAAAAGAAATTTTTCCAAAAATCTCGGAACTCAAGTTCTAAGTTGCCAATCTATCATTTATTTAATTTTCAATCTGATTTCCAACTAATATCTAAATTTCTCTACCAAACAATAATTATATTAAAACCAAATATATATCATTTATAAAAAAATTATTTTATATATGCAAAATTTAATAGGCAAAATTATTTCATCCACCTAAATTCAAAACAACTATTGTGTCGGTCTGTCCTATTAAGTGTTTAGAAATCCCTATTGATGTCATAGCGTCCTATGCACCAACCAGAATTTATAAATACAAAACGGAACAAATTAACATGATATTAAAACCTTTTTATAACATTAACAAATACGCTCTCTCATATATATATATATATGCTCAACGACTCATCATATGGTATTACCACCCTATTAGTAAAGAGTCAGATACCACAAAGCTAGGGTTTATCGCTAAACCTGGCTCTGATATTAAATGTAACATCCAGCCTTTTGTACGCTTTAAATCGATGATAAACCACACATGTCTGACTCAAACCATATAAAAGAGTGGATTGTTACTGGGGTGAATAAGAAAAGCAGAGAAAGACATAAACAGACAGAATCTCATGGCAGAATGACAAAATATAATAATCAAATAACAGTTCATGAAGCTGTTTTACAAAACATTAGATTATACTTATACAACACATATCAGAGTTATACATACCAGAGAATAATAAATAATGCAGCGGAACAATGTGATGCAGTGAATATAATAAATAATAATAACACAATCTTCGTCTTCGTCCTCCAAAAATAAAGTCTTCAAATCATGGAATGCTCAGGCTGACCCAAGCGAATTGAAAAGACAAAACATTTGAGTCAGAACTAAAAGATCTTATGTAAGTTAAATCAATGGTAAAATATGAGTGGAACGGCATCATAGATGCTTACGGGATTTGATATCTCCTATCCAGTGTCCAAAGTGAGTGCGGTAACTTAAGAGATGCTCGGGATTCACATCTCCTAAGGATCCGTTAAACTATTTACTATGTAGTAATATTTTGCTATTATAATAATGTCTATAGTAAAATAAGCTTACTTTTAAATCACGTCAAGGCTTTACATTTTCCACCTTAACACGTTATAGTCCCAGTAGTCCATCCAGTATTATGGTTCCTGCTGATCGAGAAGCCACTAGAGGATACCACACGGGCTACGAGAGAAAACCAAACTCGTACAAGGCACACTAGGGTAGGTGACATGACACAACTAGGAAATGCCGGGGTAGATATACCAATTACGCTTCCGGACTGGTGGTAATGCGTAGCGCGCACCTACCGCCCACCTCGAGCCACATCCCCAAATCAAAAAAATCAAAAGTGGCCACCGAATCAATCCAAAAGTCAAAGTATAATATCGAAGGGATGTGTCCGATCAAAGGAGCTACCTCATTAGCCCATCAATCGTTCCTGCTTTAGCCACCTTATGCCAACTCACGGGAGTCGGGTCCACGTATATACCTCAAAGGAACGCCGCCACCATCCTAATTCATTCTAGAATCTCCATCGCGTACATGGTTGTTAAGTGCCGGTCTCTTTAAAAACCAAACGTTATTATAACACCGCGGTCATTTTCAAAATAGTTTATACTTTAAAACCAAATATCATTGCCTTTCGAAACCAAATCAATACGATATCATTTTCATTTCAAATATATCATTTTTCTAAAATCATAACACTTTCAAAGTTATACATTTCAAAATCAAGACACTTGAAATATACACTTTCAAATCATAATACTTTGAAACTCATAACTTTGAAACATGACTTCCACTATTTAAATGGTTTGAATATTAAATACTTTATATAATAAAATAGCTTATTCAATTTCACAAATCAATTCCAAAACAACTCGAATTTCTAAATTTTATATTTAACCAAATCCCAAATCATAAACTTCAATCCAATTCAATTTCCAAATAAACTATTCCAAATTATATAGATTTCAAAGAAGATTTGATCCACAAAATAAACCATTTCAAATTTAATATATTTCAAACTTTAAGTATTCAATAATTTCAAAACTAAGTTTGATAATTCCATATATATATATATATATATATATATATATATATATCAAATTCAATTTTCTATTATTTAGTTTCGAAATATTTACTTAATAAATCCATTATCATTTAAACAAATCCTAAGTTTTCAAGTAACTAATATTTCCTTTAATTTATTTATACCTGAAATATTCATTTAATTCGGCTTAACCCAAAATCAAGTTATAAAAATCATACCTATTAAAATTCCCAATTTAATAAATTTCACATCAAACTTATTTGAGTTTAATTCTTAAATAAATTCAAATTAAAATAAATTTCCAATTTATCTTCCAACCTTAATTTATTTAAGTCATTATAAATTCTATATTAAAATAAATTTAAATACTTAACCATATTATCTGCAATAAAAATCAAACTTATTATTAATCTTATTCTATATTAAAACAAATTATGCACAGCTCAAAATCAAGAATAAAATACATTTATATAATATCTAAAATCGATAATTATCTAAAACCATATATTTCTTTTCAAAACCGTAGAAATTATTTCAAATATTTTATATATAGACCACGGTGTTTGTATATAATTTTCTACCTTATGGTCAAGTGATACAGATATTTATCATTTTAACCCGTAATTGAAAATATAAATACGGTTATATATCATTTCAAACCGCAATCCCGAATGAAATTAAAATCCATAACAACTTGTATTTCATAACAATATAAAATACAACACCCATTCATCTAATATCAATCATCAAACATCCATCACAATCATCATCCAAAACAGTCCATAAATATCAATGTAGAATCTGATAATAAATGAAAGATATTTAACTGGCAGTTTATATGCGATAATAAATTAAATAACAATTTAATTCAAATAAATTCAATTTAGCCGAGATGATGATTAAAAATATGCCAAATAGTCATAAAAAAATTCTAATCACATCGTAAATCAATTTAACAAACATAAGAAATTTTAGAAGTTGTGAGTGGGTTAAAACACTCACCTTTGAATTTAAATTGAACTTAAATCCAAATTAAACCTAAAATTCAAACAGTCTCAGAATCCGTCCAAACCTATGTCAAAATGACTGGAATTTCAATACGATCCTAGCGGAGAAAACTACGCATAAAACGGAACTCGTATGCAAAAGATATTGATATTAGAAGTTTTGAAATCACAATTTAAATAAAATAAAAATATGAAATTATCAACCAATAAGAAACGGCCACGTCGCACCTTCATCATCGAAACCCTATCTTGAAGCTACTTTTTGAAATCACGCCGCCACCTTTCGTTGAAAAACACAACCGCCTCGCCGAGCTTCGCCACGATCGGAGCACACGGCCGTGCTCGTCCTCCCAAGTTGACTCAACTACGACGGCGCCGCCGATTCCGGTTCCCCCAATCTCCACCGTGTCGTGCACGAAATTCAGCTAGAGATCATCAAATCACGGCAACTACGATTGACTATGGCCAAAGTCGAGCAAATGGATCTCCACTGCTAGGTCTCCTCTACGACCCTATACCACCCGATCGAACCCAGGACGAGGATCCACCATCCACCACAACAACCACACACGAAAACAACCGTGAATGTTTTGGCCAATTCCGGTCAAACCATGATCCAAATCGAAGAACAGACTACAGATTTGGCTTGCGCTTGTTGAGAGCTTCGAATCGATATATAATCGATATAGTTTGAGGAGATTTAATTTTTGATTTGATTTTGAATTGCAATTGGATTTGGAATTCAGAATTTGTCTGCCATTGAGAAAGAGGAGCAACAGAAAGAATTGTACGTATAGACAAATGAGAATAAGGAGTGGCTAGGGTTTATAACTGGACATAGGTAGGTTAGAAAATAGAAATAACGGATCAGATTTGATTTAAGATGGAACGATAAGCGACCCAAAAGGCCCGTTCTGCCGCCGGAACGATAATGGGTTAACCCGTATATCAAAATAGATGTTTTTAAATATTTTAAACGCAATGGAATAGGTTTCAAGTTCAAATTCCATCGTATGAAGAAGTTATGCTAAAATCAAGTTATTTCAAATAGATTTCAATTGATTTCAATTAAACTGATTTCTAGGCGATTCGAGTCCATACGATCAAACGACAAGCCTGATCGCTACGAAACATGATATCCTATAATAATTCAGCGTTACGGATTCGATGAAACTGGTTTCGTCGAAATCTGAGTCAGTGGCCAAAATGGCTATTTTTCAAATTATTAAATTAAATTAATATTTAATTAAATAACTTTTTCGTCTCACATTTAAAAATTCCATCATTTTTTATTTCTTAAACAATTACAATAATTTAAACAAACTTAGATATCAATTTCAAGTTAATAAATTTACCAATTACAGTGTTTGAATTCAATTTCAGTAAATTCAAATATCATAAATTTTTAATAGTTACATTTAATATAACTTGCATCCTATTGGCCAATCTATTATTATCAAATGGAGAAAAATAACATTGGTTCATGATTTATTACATTAGTATCTTGAAGTTTCAACTAGATTTACAGTAACATACTAGTTAAATATTTTAATTTCATTTAATTGCAATTAATCCAATTATTATATTTTAAATTCCATTAAATTAATAAGTCTTGATTTCCATTCTTCTTATCCAACCAATTGTCATACTATGAATAAAGTTAACATTATTTCCAAATATTAACTTAATTTACATTAACATAATATTCAATTTAGATTTATTGCGATTAATTCAAATTTAATTTAACGGATTAAATATATATGCAACTTATAATAGTTGTTGCCATTAACTCTCAAACACCCTTTAAAAGTTTATCATTTCCAAACCAATATTATAATTACTTACAAAACATTGATTTAATCCAACATTTTACATTAATTCATTAATGTATTCAATATTTACGTTTATTTTCTTATATTCAATTTATAATCTAGTATAACATTTACACAAATTCCATTAATTATAATTTCATTCAAATAGTTGACAAATAACTGAGGCTAGCCTTATTACATCTCATTATTAAATTACAGATTTTTATTTCTTCACTATTTAATTGCTAAAAATCAAATTAAATTAACAAATTAATTATTGAAAATTTACAAATCGTTACACTATGGCTACAACAATTAATCGATAATTTATAATATTAACTAAGTAGTAAAATTTGCTAAAAGTTGCCTAATAACTTGAACATATTTCGACTTGTCTTGTCGGCTCGTGCATCACAAAGGGCTTACTAAAGGGATTAGGACAACGCAGAGATTAATGAGCTTCGATAGTAGATTGCATAGCTGCAGGAGCAGGATCGCCTCCGAGCCGTGCAAATGGAGCAACTAAACCAGCTTTGGCCAAGTATATGGAGCGTCATGGAGCATTCTCTTCCTCTGGTAGTTCCAGAGCCGATGATGAGTCATATGGTATTTTTTTGCAGTTTTTGTTTTTAAAACTTGTGTATGTATACGATGAGAGATGAAGAAGTTGATTTGTGAACATTTGGTGCTTGATATTGATTTGTGGGGTTTGATGTTGGATATATGTATTTACATTAATGTTGGATTTAGACATCATGGGGTGATGATGGATGGTTTGGTTTGCATTGATTGGAATGTTTGAGATTGAGATGATAATATTTTAGTTTTATATTATTATTGATATTGATATTCATATTGATTTTAGCTTATATATCTGATACATATATTGATTTGATATGTTGTGATATATATTGATATTGATGCGCTGTTGGGCTGTTGAAATTTTTTCACCTAGATTTTCGACGGTTTCCGACGGCTTATAGGTCGAAATGTTCCGATGGCTTCTAGCAGCTACCGACGGCTTTCAACGGTTTTCTGGCATGTTTTTAAGCAATGTGGACGTCAGCACCATCGGAAAAAACGTCAGAACTGCCATCGGAGGCCATTGCAAATCTATCGCCCTTTTCGTCGGAAATGGACGAAAGCCATGTTCTATATACCGACGGCATTTCCGATGGCTTTCGACAGCCATCGACGGTTTGATGCCGTCGAAAATGACCGTATTCCTTGTAGTGCTATCATGCGTGCCGAGCACTCACCAGATCCGATCCCTATTTTTTATCAATATTTTTAACATCATAAAATCAATATGTAAAGTACTACAATTTTGTACTCGACTATACGAGTCAAACGCACAAATATGTTGGTCAATCGGATTTCACAAGGGAAAGATATAACATTTCAATGTTAACTAAATTAATTTAGTACTTAATCAGAATAAAAGATGAATACACACACACTCCTCATCCAAACTTGAATGGTCCATGCTCGCTATCCACCACATCAAACATGCAAGCAACTCCCACCCTCCCTCCAAACGCATGAAATCGGCCATATTAACTTGGACTAGTTGCAATGAACAGTAACATGTCCACTCTTCTTTCCCTAAAACAAGCTGCAGTCTCTTTCCTTCTCCTTCATGCATGCATTCACCAAAACAAACCACATATCCTATATACAAACCATCCTCTTCCTTGGCTCCACCACCACGGCCACCATGCACGGCCTTCGATTCCAGCACCCTTTGCCGCCGACATGCTGAGTTCGAACTCCCCCCTTCTTCACTTGCCCGGACCTAAAATAATCGCACCTTAGCATTTTTTTTCCATTACCGCCTACCCTCCTTCTCTACCAAGCAAAATCCTTCTACCCACCTATCTCCTCCTCTATCCGTTTCCCCATCTCCATGCACACTCATGGCTTCTCACACTCATTAATAGCTATACATACACATATATACACTACACCCTCACTAATATACACATGCATATATGGCATCTTGCTGTGTAGTTATTTAGAAAATGAAATGTAAACAAAGTTGGGTTGAGGTATGCATTTTCATACACTAAGAAAATATGCAAAAAAATTCAATTTTTTTGCATGTACATATATGTAAAAACTAGTTTACTTCACAGCCAAGGAACCAAGTACTAACATTAGCTGCAAACAACCCAAGTCAAGATCAAAGTTAGATTTGGTATCCTTTTTGTTGCGTGTGTATGAATGAATGCCTAGAAAATAATGAAATGTGAAATATATACATATATATATACATATACATACATACATACATATATATATATATATATAAGCAAAGTTTCCCAAAAAGCTAAGCAACTGAAAAATAAGAATCTGCCTTGTTGAGTAATGAAATGATGCTTATGTTAATAAGTGGTGTTGCTTGTGTAAGCGGTTTGAGTGTAATTTTTTTGATTTTAAAATTTTATTTTTATTCAGGTAACCTACATTACAGTATCATGTCCGCGTACGGGATGTGAACGATAGAAATAAAAATATGATCATGCATAATAAAGTGAGATAATTATAAAACAATAATAAAATACACTGGTTCACTTATACTGTGTAGTTTTTTTCTAAATCTTTTAGTTTTTTTTTAATTTTATAAGTATATAAATACATATTTTATTAATATGTCTTTTGATTTTGTAATCATTATCTTATAACATAAAAGTAACTTAAGATGTTGTTTAACGAGTTTGATCCTTTTATTAGTATAATGTTTATTACATTTTCTTCGTTGTCTTATAGTTTTAACTCTAGTTTTATTGCTTTTATTTCATTAATGCATATATATGTATATAAATTTTATTTATATACATATATAAATATATATATATATATATATATATGTATGTTATTCTTATATTTTGGTATAATTTCATATATAGGTACAGGTTTAGGCTAAAAATGGTGCTAGAATGCTATTTACAGAGTTTCAGGATTGCTGTTGCCAGGATGATGGATTTTTGTTCGCACGATCGTTGCTAGGAGAGATTTCATATATCAGATTTGGATCATCCACGTTAGCTGTGAGGCATTGCTTCTCTGGTGGAGCTATTTGTGGATCAGACTTGTTCCCATGGATGCACCATGGTTTGTATTGGATACTTCTAACACTTCATTATCGGGCGGTGGCCTTGCAGGAGTTCGATACTAAGGTGTAATGGTCAGTGGCTTTGTCGGAGCTCATTCAAGATGTTACCTGATGTTGTTACCTTAGATTTTTCTATGCTATTTTTTGTCATCTGCCAGGCATGTTGGCAGCCTCTTTACTATCGGTGATATATATATATATATATATATATGTGTGTGTGTGTGTGTACATGTATGCTCTCCTCTACTTTAGAGGATCACACATTTCTCTCAAAAAAATTATACTGTGCAGTTTCAAAAATACCGATGTTTGCCCCAAAATACATCTGATGAAAATTTAAATATTTTCCAAATTGAAAATCATGGAAAAATTCTAAATTAACTTAAAAATACGTCATCAATAATCTAGAAATTATTTAAAACACGTATTTTATTACAATTAAATTCAAATATGAGTATTTAAAATTAATTAAATATTCTCAAAATTAAAGTGAAAAAATTCCGGGTCGTTACAAGTTTAGACCAGACATAAATCCTTAGTTCAACAATAACAATTACTATTAACCGTACTACTTTGGCCGGAGGCTTTGACTTTTAGTTGACTATAGTTGACAGTGATACTAACCTCTTATAACTAATGAGATGAATTCTCTATTGAACATTGTTTCACTTCAAATGCTTCAACTCAAATCCAACTAAATTTATTCGATGGACGTCATGCCTTGGTTTAACTATAATCAAAGTGGAGTGTCTACATTAAAATTTCATAGCATTCTCAAATCCAGGGAACTGTGTAATATCATCACTTCGATATCCCCTATTTGACCTTAGTTATATTAACCAACAAAAACTTTCAACTGAATCATTCTATACCTATTCAATAACTATCAGTATGTAACTCCTTGGTGCTCCTAGCAGTCATGAGTAAAACACCACAGAACATTTGGAAAGCATTACATACTCTAGTCTTAATGGATGAAATGATATCCTTTCTTTATATATCTTGTTTAAGAATGTTTAAAACAATATGTTATTTTTCAATGTGATAAAATTCTCATGATTACAGTGCAAATTACTATCAAATAGCATATCATTTAAGAATTTTCTATTTAATATACTTTAAATTAGTTACATAATTAATTATATCATAATAAAAAAAAATATAATAGAAACCAAACACGTTTTCTTATGAACAAGATTGGTTTTCAAGTTAGATATATGTAAAAAATCACATAATTTCCCCTAGGGCATACCACTAACTCTATTAATCTCTCATTTGCACTTGGGGTCAGTTATGGAATCTTATCTAGCTCCTTTGACCATTTTCTTAAAAACAAATAAGGCCGTTCCCTTACTGAACTAGTATGTTACTTTGGCTTAATGATTTACATTGTCAATTAACTCTCTCTGATGCTGATAAACTGCCTTTATCCCGTGGAACTTTTTGGAGTATGTCTTTCGACTTTTAGTGAGCTTTAGGTTCATTTACTTACTATATCATAGCATCGATATCTTATAACAATGTAATGGGATTCCCAACATTTTGAATCACCCCTAGCTCAGTTATAAATTTAGGCATTTATTTATACTTCTTTTGTTGTAGTGCTATTCATAGCGATGTACTTAGTCTTTGGTTGAATTAGTCATTACTATTTTTTTTGGAACATTTCCAACTTAAAGTTCTTAGTTTATGCTTGAACACGAATATGGGATTGACAGACAATACTCAATATCACTTATGAAATTCGAGTATGTGCACTCCTTTATAAGCCATTCGCTCTTTAAATAAAAATTTCTCTAATATTTCACTAATACTTGAGAAACTCTAATTATCATTCAAAGATCTTAATTTGGATTTGATTCTTATTTTACATATCTACTAAACGAAGTGTTATATTGTAAATAATATGACATGTATAATTATTCCTGTTGCCGGTGCAAAAGGACCTCATCTTACACGCACCATATTAAACAATTTATTACAATGTATAAATATATTGTTTTGGGACATTCCTAACATCCTTTTATACCGATCATAAAAGATGTCATTTCAAATCCTGTACTAAGAATTATACAACTAAAATAAAATGATTTAAACACGAATACATCATTAAAAATCATAAACTTGTCGTTTACTTGTAGTTTTGTGACGACCCGGAATTTTTAAGCGTTTGAAATGAGGATATTTAATTAATTTTGAATATTTAAAAGTAAAATTGTAACTTGAATTCAAAATATCACTATTTATTTGATAATTTGATTATTAAATTAAACAATTTGAAGTTGGGTAAAACGTTGAATCTAGAGTTTTAAGCCGGTTAGAAATAATTTGAAGGCTTGTAAAATTTATATTGATAGTACTGAAGATAGTAAAAGTGTTAAAATTTATTTTAGAAGTGTTTTGTTCAGTCTTGAAGATATATCGTCTAAATCGATATTTAAAAAATAGCCTTCTGAGGCACAGTCTCGGTATTTGACGAAACCTGTCCCATTGGATCCGTAATATTGTATTATTATCATATTTCAAATTTTGTATTGATCGGTGTTGTTTTGTGAGCGTACGATAAGTAAACGTGTAGAAATTTTTATCAAAAATTCAATATAATAACTGGTCCAAAAGCTATCTTCTCCATACGATCGAATTAGGACTCGAAACCTTTTCCATTGTGTTCAGAATAGGTGTATAACATTATAAACGCCTAGCGGCACGACTCGATAGGAATTCGTGATTTTAGGCTACGTAAGTCGAGATAATTTGTATTCGAATTTGAATTTAAAGTAATATATATTTATATTCTCGTCAACCAGCTGAAATAATTTCACATCGTCGTTTTTCTTTTACTTCAAAAACACTGTAGCAAGTATTCTTCAACACGCTTCTCTTTTTAATATCTACAGCCGAACCCTTCTTTTCAAATAAGAATCTAAAAACAAAAGGAAATGGCCGATAAAAAAAAACACCCTCCTTCTTCAATTTCAATTCGGTCGAGAAACCCAAAATCAAAATCGGCTGAGCTCGCCTAATTCGAAAATCAAATTTCATAATTTAGAAACTAAATCCCTCAGAGTAAATGGCGAACGAAAAGGGGGAAAATCAGATTCGTTCGAGTGAAATTGCGTGCGGCGATGACGACCGAAGGGTTTGGTCGCGAGGCAGAGCGACTCGCGTGGGATAGCGTAAGGAGCTTTTTCGCGTGCGCCTATTTTGGAGGAGCTCGCGAGTGCGTGGCAGGCAAGGTTGTCAGCGACGATGCAATTGAGGGCATGCGAAGCTTTGTGGATCCGGTCGCGTCATTGAGATCGTGGAAGCCCGTCGATCGAGATGGAGAAGCGATTCAATCTGGGTGTTCGTTTCTCGAAGAGGCAGTCAGGTATGGTCGAGGTGAGGTTAGTTTAATTTTATTTAAAACTGGTTTAATTTAAATTATATATAACGAATTTGATGATATAAATTTACACATTCACACATTTTAATTCACATGCCTATTTTAAAATTTTATATATGCATATTTTTTTGTCTTACTGCAGAAAAGGAAAAAAAAAGAAAATCATACATTGATCTTAGTTAAATTTGATTTAAAAGTAATCTGGAAAAGTATAATTACAAATAAAATTTTGGGAAAGAAATATATATAAAGTTAAAACAGAAAACTTTTTAGAGGGATATATATATATATATATATATATATATATATATACACAGTAAAGAAAAGAAACGTAAACTAGGTCAGTAAAACCATCATTTAGAATTAGTTAATTAAATTTGTTAAATGGTAATTTATTCTTCGACTAATTCAAATGTTATTAAACTGTATAATAACAACTATTTTTGCTAGCTACTGCAATTTGCTTTGTTGACTTTATAAACAGCAAGGTCAAGTTTATAAAAATACATATATATAAGGTTATACAGAAAATAAGTCCTTAGTTAAGAAATTTATAAAACAAGATAAATGGTCCGATTTATTTCAAATATTAACAGAACCATATAATGTTATACAAGGTCTAAAATCAGGAAGAAACAAGCTGGTTTGGATCGGATGACAATATCAAAAATCAAAGGTGAGTTAATCTCACTCAGCTGAATTTTTAATTTAAATTTAAATGGTTAAATTTAAATAATTGATTAAACTGATTGGATTTGGTGTGTTATATTATATATAGTAGTATATAGTATATCTTCGAATGTTTGATTTCCCGCATTATATAGCGGATGAGACCCTATACGCCGCATAATAGTGGATAATATTATATTTAATCCCATATACCATGATATTCCACCTCGAAGTGGAATTGGTATTTTATGTTGTGCTAACGTCTGTGGATGCAGAGAAAATTGGTTGGAGGAATCCATCTGGATTCCTCAACATTTATTTAAATTATTTAATATTCTCTGTTGTGATTATTTGATATTCTATGATAAATTTTATTGGGATATTGAATGCTATGGTTTGATTGAATATACTTGGGTATAATGAGTTACCAAAAATATATAAATTGGATTTTGGAAAGAAAATAAAAGAAGTGAATTTGTAAGTGAAATAATTATAGAAAATTGGAATAAATTAAGAATGAATTGAAAGAAATGGAAGTGATATTAAAATACTAATAAATAACTTCGAGTATGAAAAAAAAAAGATTTTGAATAAACAGAAATTAATGAATTGTAAACTTAAGTGATATCAATTAAAGGAATAAAGATTTATTTTAAATTTCAAAGTTTAAATTTATTTAAAAGGATAAAGAAGTAATTTGAGAAATCTAAAAATGGTATTTTCAGTTAAAAGTATTTTAAATCATAATTAAGGATTTAAAATCTGAAATTAATGGATTTTGGAATAAAAGGGAGTGAATTGGAAATCAATTTGGAAATTGATTCAAGTGTTTGAAATGGAAATTTAAAGAAGAATGTGAAGAGAAGTATATTTCTCTGGATAGCCAAGTAGGTTCAAAGTAAAATTTTAAATATAAGATAAAAGTTTAATGTTGTTTTGAACAGCATGTTTTGGAAAATTTATTATTTCTAATCGTTTAAATTCTTAAGTAAATATTTTTAAAATCTATTATCGTAGTAATTATTTAAAATGTGACTTAGTATTTTGTTTTAAAAAGTGAAAACCTAGTTTTATATTTTATAAAGTAACCTTATTTTCAAATATTCATATAGTACGTGTTTTTAACAAATTATTCAAGTAGATTTTAACTTAAATGTTTTAAAGTATATTTCAAAGTAAAGCGTTTTAAATTATTTTAAAAATCTAAAGTTTTGTGCTTGGTGATTTCAGCGGAAATAGAAATACTTGGAATTTATTCTGAGAAAGGAAGATAGTTTGAAACTGTTTTCAAAAGGGTTTGAAAAGTGGAATTATATCTTGTGAAGATATTTTTTGGGAGTAATAAATAATTTGGGAAATTGTTCATTGGTTGATGGTTGTTTGTGAATATTAATTGATAGTTAAATCACCGACTATCAATATTGGCCAAATGCACTGATCGTTTCGAAGAGACCGGGATCGGGATTTATTTCTCGAAAACCACTTCAATCCGGTTTGTACGTTTTCGTGGAAACGAGTTTGGATTCGAAGATGGAGCAGTGAAGTGCAAGGGCTAGTTGCTACTAATCCTGAGGATATTTCCAAAATGGATGTAGTAGAATAGTGCCTTTGGTTCCGTTCGAACCCAGGACGGACTTGTATGGATGAATGCTTTTGGAACATCGTCAGGTGGACGATGGGCATTCTAAGGGTTATGTTCTAACATGGCAACGCTTAGCCTCAAGCCTCATCAACCGAGAATGACTGAAAATCAGGTGTTATGCAGCAATGCTTGATGGGAAGCATCCATTTCCGGGTAAGATCATCCATGTCTAGATGTCCCTTTTTATTTCGGCTTAGTGGTGCGGTTGCTGATCCTAATCGTGGGGTGATCTTACTCGGGACTATCCAGTAAGGGGTAGTCCGGGTCTTGTGTTGCAGAGGGTCGGGAGTGATCCTCGGTACTATGATCTAGGCCACGTACCATGACAGGTGGTACCCCAGTGCCTAGTCATTAGTTAGAAATCCATTCTCCCTACGAGCCTTGTACGAGTTTTGTTTGTATTACCCACTCTGTGGCTAGTAGCTGGAATTTAATCATGTAACAATTTCGGCTATTTTAATAAGTATTTGTATATAGACCCTATTATAATATCAGAGGATTTTAATAAGAAATGTTTTAGCAATCGTAAGGTAAAAACCCGACATGTTTATTTGTGGCATGGTCTTACGAGATGCTTTTGTTTTCAAAGGATTTTTGAAACTTTAATAATAAATTGAGTGTGATTTCTCATGCTGGTATATCCAGACCGACTCGGGTGTTATTTAACTATAATGCTCGGGTCAGACCGAGTATTATAGAATACTGGTACGGATGTTGTGGAGCTCAGGAGACGAGCTGGATGACGATACGTACTCCCCTACTTGTTTATATATATTCCGCTGTGTTGTTTAGTTGTGTACTCAGTTTTATGAGGGAAGGTTATGATTACTGCCAATTGTGTGCTTTGTGATTGATGCACTCTGATAGATGTAATGTATAACAGATATATATTTGTGTTTGTATAAAGATCATTTATTATCTATTATATTTTATTCCGCTGCGATGGTTACATTCTGATGTTGTTTTCTATTTTCTTCTTCTACCTCCTCTTCTTTAACCCTAATGGCTCGTATTTCTTTTAAACTTGAGTTGATTTATGTAGAATAGTGTTGACTCAAGGGGTACGGATTTGCGGGTCGTTACACTTGTATCAGAGCTTAGGTTGTGATAACCTTGGCTCTGGTGGGAATTACTCATTAAATAGAGCCCGTGGTACTCTAGAATGAGTTTGAGAGTATTAATAGATATGAGCGTGTATTTGTTAGTGAATATAAAATTGTTTTTATATTGCGTTGATTTATCGGTTGAGTGTTTGTGGATTCTAGTCGATGTGTGGGACGCCATGTTATCAATAGGAGTTTCTAAACTCTTAAACAAGATAAATCAACACAGTATTGTTTTAAAGAGGGTAAATGAAATAATTTTACCCAAAATTAGTTTTGTATATAAAGGAAATGATTTTTCGTAAATCGTTATAGTTATATATGGATGTTTGGTTGTTAGAAAGTAATAATATTAAATTATTATCATTGTTGTATGAGAATTGAATAAGAAATTGAAATAATAACCAAAGATAAATGAATAAATTAATAAATAAATGGGATTTGTAAACGTGATTTATAATTAAATAAGGAATTGAAGTCATAATTAAAAACTAAGAAACAAATTCATATACAAATGAAATTTGTAAATTTAACTAAAATGTGAATTATAGTGTGATTATTAATTAAAATAAGATAAAATTTCAAAGTAATGTTTGGATATAAATTTAAAGGATTTGGGATTTGGAATTTGGAAATTTAGATTCCTTTGAATTTGGAATTAATTCCCAAAAGTTGGGAAAATAATAATTTATATGTGAGAAATATTTTTTATTTGGATTCGAAAATCTAGAGAGATTTGGAATTAAAAAATATTTGAAGGATTTTAAAAGAGATAAAAGTATTGAACTCTTTCGGTCGCTGGAAAATAACTTCGGTGATGACTGCAGTATAATCGATGTTCATTTTCGTGTTTCCGAGGGAGAAATTGCTACCAAATTGTTTTGAATTGGAATTGTTTGCAGAGGATGAAATTGATTTTAGAAATTCAAGGAATTTTGGATATAGGTGATTTCAAAGTGAATTTTGAAATGTTAAAAGACCATTTAAACTTTGGAATTTTAACTAAGAATGTTTATGGCATATAAAAAAAAGTTTGATAACTTGTAAATTTGGAATTTGTTGAAATAAAATTCAACTTTATAAGTAAGTAAAGTGAAAACTGAATATTAGAATTTAAAATTTGATTTGTGTTAAATTATGTGAAATGGAAAAATTAGTCAAGTTGGATTAAATAAAACAAAGTTTTGAGATTTAAAATTAGCAAGTAACTGAATGATTTATATGGTACGCAACTGAAATGAAACTGAATATTGGATGATGTTTGATTTAAAATTGTATAAAAATAAGTGCAGAATTAGTTCAAATGGACTAAAAATAATTAATGTTTGGAAATAAAATTTATTGGTTGGAAATGAATTAGAGAATGAATAAATGAATTTATAATTGTAAGTGTATGAACTGGAAATTAGATATTGTAATGATATTAAATGGAATTAAGTCCTTGCATAACAAAAATCCAAAGGAATGGTACGTAACAAGATTTAACTGGGGTTAAGCTAAATAGAATTAAATTGGAGTAAAATTCAATTGGTTTATGAGTGTTATTGAATGGAATTAGATTCTTACCTGAATAAATGGAAGTAAGTTGGATAAGAAATAAGTTAGAATAAATAATTTAGAATAACTTATAAAAGAATTAAAAATCCTTAGAATATAATATACTTGGGCTATAAATAAGCATAAATCTTGAGTTAAAAAATAAAAGATGAATATATGCAAGCCTAGAATAAATGGAAATGTGCAAAATAATAAGTTGTGACTTATAAAATTGAAAATTGGGATAGAAAACCCAAAATAAATATTTTTGATGAATTGGAAAATAAAACGAAAAATCCAAACTTGAATTATAAAATAAATTGCGCTTACGAAATTTAATGAAGAGATTTTGAGATTAAAAATCAGGTATTGAATTTAAACCAGGGGAGGACTAATTAGATAATAAATTAGTTGATGGAATATGGAAATGGAACTCGAAATTATTAACTTAGAATTGAATTGTGAATAGATAATAGAGTTTGGAAATGAAGCTTGAGTTATAAATAGAAATTCAACTTAGAATTGTAAGTGAATTAAATATGAATTGAAGTTGTATGGAGTTGGATTAAAATAAAAATGATTTGAGATAAAAATAAATCCAATTCGAGTATGAATAAATTAAAAATGAGAATGAACTTAAGTTATGAAATGGTAGTAAATTGAAGTAAATTAACTTAAGTTTAAAGTTAATAGAAGCATGGGATGATGTCGAGTATAACAAAAAGGCTTGAACAAGACCAATGTGAAACGGGCTGTTACACTTGATAAACCGTAGTTGCATTCCATCCCGTTTCACATTAATATTGTCGAATTGCATTAGAAATGGATCGTTTGATGTAAACAAGATTAGATGAAATTCTATGAATTATTAAAAGTGAAATAGGATGACTTTGAAAGCAGTTGGAATGAATATAAGTTTGTTTTGCTTAAAAATGTAGTGAATGTAAGCAATTGAGTTATAAACCATTTAAATTGAATAAAGTTATATACGAATTGGTTGTAAACAATTAAAATTAATGTCGAAACCTTATAAGTGGCTTATAAATATTGTTTAACCTGCATTTGCTTATAGAAACTTGTATGTTGGCTAGATAAATATGTTAAATGTTGCTAAATTTTATGATTTTGGCACTTAAATGTTTAAATTGAGTAAGTACAGGTACCGGGAAGCCGTTTGGCTGGATTTGGACGTACTAAATGCAAATTAAATAAGCCGCTTGCTTAAAATGCTAAATAAAGGTATGCCTACGCAATTAAAATAGGAAATATGAAATGTTTTTGGTTTTTCCGACCGGGTGGGTCGATGTATACATATTTATATCTTTTGTCAAATTGCAAAAGCTCCTCGGTACAAAGGAGATCCTGCCAAAAAATTTCGAAAGTTTTGGGAGTTAGAAAATTTTGAAATTTCTAGAAAAATTTTAGTTAACGACAAAACGATTTTAAATTGGAAATTGGAATAAATTAGTGAATGAAACTAATTTTAAATAATGATATGAATCAGTATAAATGGAAGATAAAATGCAATATTCAGATTTGAAGATAAAATTGAATTCATATGGAAATGGGAAAAGCTAATTTGAATAGAAATAGATGTAAACCAAAGTGGTAAAGTGAAAATAAATAAAGAAGCATATAAAACGCTTATACTAAACTTAAGAAAGGAATGGGAAATTCTTAATTGGAAATTGATATTACAAATATATTCTAAGTTAATACTGATGAATAAATATTGACATTGGTAAGGAAGTCGATAAAATGTTTTGAAAGTTGTGATTGGATATTAGTGCTAAGCAGGATATGCACGTAATATAAAGGGAAAACAAAAAAATTGGTTTTGATTTCAGAAGATAAATTTGAATTGCTCGACAAAAAGGTATGTGTTTAAATTTCAGTATGAAATTTGATTGGGTTTTTGATCTAGCCACCTGGCTTTTTATTTTCTTTTGGAATTTGGGAGCCCGTAGAGGCATTTTGTAGTTGTACCGAGCTAGCCGCGCAAAGGCGACGCTGACAATTTTTTTCGGAAATTTAGGGAGTCGGAAATTTTTTGAGAAATTTTGAAAAAAAATTAAAAATTTGGTTTCAAATTGAAATTTGAATGGTTGAGTATATGATATTAGTGGGAACCTAATGGGAGAAGTTTGGGAAGTTAGGAACAGTAGTAGGGTGTTCTTAATAAAAGTTGTTTTGGAAAACTATTAGAAATTGTTTAGTTTTGGGAAAGATAAACGGGCATGGGACCATTCTACCTAAATAGTAATTTCGGGGAAGAAATTCTTTTAAGGGGGGAGGAATGTGACGACCCGGAATTTTTGAGCGTTTGAAATGAGGATATTTAATTAATTTTAAATAGTTAAAAGTAAATTTTTAACTTGAATTCCAAATATCACTATTTATTTGATAATTTGATTATTAAATTAAACAATTTGAAGTTGCGTAAAATGTTGAATCTGGAGTTTTAAGCCAGTTAAAAATAATTTGAAGGCTTGTAAAATTTACATTGATAGTACTGAAGATAGTAAAAGTGTTAAAATTTATTTTAGAAGTGTTTTGTTCAGTCTTGAAGATATATAGTCTAAATCGATATTGAAAAAATAGCCTTCTGAGGCACAGTCTCGGAATTTGACGAAACCAGTCCCATTGGATCCGTAATATTGTATTATTATCGGATTTCAAATTTTGTATTGATCGGTGTTGTTGTGTGAGCGTATGATAAGTAAACGCGTTGAAATTTTTATCGAAAATTCAATATAATAACTGGTCCAAAAGCTATCTTCTCCATACGATCGAATTAGGACTCGAAACCTTTTCCATTGCGTTCGGAATAGGTGTATATCATTATAAATGCCTAGCGGCATGCCTTGATAGGATTTTATGATTTTAGGCTACGTAAGTCGAGATAATTTGTATTCGAATTTGAATTTAAAGTAATATATATTTATATTCTCGTCAACCAGCTGAAATAATTTCACATCGTCGTTTTTCTTTCACTTCATAAACACTGTAGCGAGTATTCTTCAACACGCTTCTCTTTTTAATATCTACAACCGAACCCTTCTTTTCAAATCAAAATCTAAAAACAAAAGGAAATGGCCGACAAAAAAAACACCCTCCTTCTTCAATTTCAATTTGGTCGAGAAACCCAAAATCAAAATCAGCCGAGCTCTCATAATTCGAAAATCAAATTTCGTAATTTAGAAACTAAATCCCTCAGAGTAAATGGCGAACGAAAAAGGGGAAAATCAGATTCGTTCGAGTCGAATTGCGTGCGGCGGTGACGACCAAAGGGTTTGGTCGCGAGGTAGAGCGGGTCGCGTGGGATAGCGTAAGGAGCTTTTTCGCGTGCGCCTGTTTTGGAGGAGCTCGCGAGTGCGTGGCAGGCAAGGTTGTCAGCGATGATGCAATTGAGGGCGTGCGAAGGTTTGGGGATCTGGTCGCGTCATTGAGGCCGTGGAAGCCCGTCGATCGAGATGGAGACGCGATTCAATCTGGGTGTTCGTTTCTCGAAGAGGCAGTCAAGTATAGTCGAGGTGAGGTTAGTTTAATTTTATTTAAAACTGGTTTAATCTAGATTATATATAATGAATTTGATGATATAAATTTACACACTCACACATTTTAATTCACATGCCTATTTTAAAATTTTATATATGCATTTTTTTGTCTTACTACAGAAAAGGAAAAAAAGCAAATCATACGTTGATCTTAGTTAAATTTGATTTAAAAGTAATCTGGAAAAGTATATTTACAAATAAGATTTTGGGAAAGAAATATATATAAAGTTAAAACAGAAAACTTTTTAGAGGGATATATATACAGTAAAGAAAAGAAACGTAAACTAGGTCAGTAAAACCATCATTTAAAATTAGTTAATTAAATTTGTTAAATGGTAATTTATTCTTCGAGTAATTCAAATGTTATTAAACCGTATAATAACAACTATTTTTGCTAACTACTGCAATTTGCTTTGTTGACTTTATAAACAGCAAGGTCAAGTTTATAAAAATACATATATATATAAGGTTATACAGAAAATAAATCCTTAGTTAAGAAATTTATAAAACAAGATAAATGGTCCGATTTATTTCAAATATTAACAAAATCATATAATGTTATATAAGGTCTAAAATTAGGAAGAAACAAGCTAGTTTGGATCGGATGGCAATATCAAAAATCAAAGGTGAGTTAATCTCACTCAGCTGAATTTTTAATTTAAATTTAAATGGTTAAATTTAAATAATTGATTGAATTGATTGGATTTGGTGTATAATATTATATATAGCAGTATATAGTATATCTTGTAATGTTTGATTTCCTGTATTATATAGCGGATGAGACCCTATGCGTCGCATAATAGTGGATAATATTATATTTAATCCCATATACCGCGATATTCCACCTCGAAGTAGAATTAGTATTTTATGTTGTGCAAACGTCTACGGATGCAGGGAAAACAGGTGGATGGGATCCAACTGGATTCCTTAACATTTATTTAAATTATTTAATATTCTCTATTGTGATTATTTGATATTCTATGATAAATTTTATTGGGATATTGAATGTTATGGTTTGATTGAATATACTTGGGTATAATGAGTTACCAAAAATATATAAATTGGATTTTGGAAAGAAAATAAAAGAAGTGAATTTGTAAGTGAAATAACTATAGAAAATTGGAATAAATTAAGAATGAATTGAAATAAATGGAAGTGATATTAAAATACTAATAAATAACTTCGAGTATAAACAAAAAATATTTTGAATAAACAGAAATTAACGAAATGTAAACTTAAGCGATATCAATTAAAGGAATAAAGAATTATTATTTTTAAATTTCAAAGTTTAAATTTATTTAAAAGGATAAAGAAGTAATTTGAGAAATCTATAATTGGTATTTTCAGTTAAAAGTATTTTAAATCATAATTAAGGATTTAACATACGAAATTAATGGATTTTGGAATAAAAGTAAGACGAAAGTGGATTTTTCGCGCTCGAAAATCGACATCCATACTTTACATCGTACTCGAATGCCATAGATTCGACCGTTCAAATCCGAGTCCCCGGAGCTTATAACACAATTAAGTAAAAGACACAGCGAAATAAAAGAATAATACATTGATATACAGCTTGATACAATATCTGATACAATGAATATCAATATACATCAGAGATATGATACAAGAAATAGCAGCGGAAAAGGAAAATAGATAACATCTAGCAGCGGAACAATATAACTCTAAGATAGTCTTCAAAAGAGAACTCCAGCAGCAGCAGCAGCTCGTTTCAACATCACGATACGCAAAGACAAGCAAGTCTCGTCCACATCCAAAGACTGAACTAGCTTCAGATAATTCATTGAACTTAACTATCTGAAAAACCCAACTCTAGACTGCTCGTGTAGAAAAATTTTGAGCATCCAGAGTTTAGGAAAGAAACAATAAACACCGGATCAGTCATGGGACTGGTGTGAGCAACAAAAACAGTTTATCTTTAAAAAAAACAAGCAAAGAAATATTTTAAAATAGATTCGCAATGCTTTTTAGAAATGAGACTACCATAAGGCCTCCCGCACGCACACACAATGCAAACGCAGAATCGGAGGAGATTTCTCCTTATGATAGTCAAAGATGCTTGATACGCATTAAAAAGAAACATTTGATATTATTACTAGTGCATAGTGTAGGAAAATTCATTTCGAAAGTAAAGACATAAATCTTAGCCAACATACGACCATTATCGTATGCCTACTATAACTACCATGTTCAATAGCAGGTTACCGCCACATTCCATGACAGGTTATACAACTAAAATCGTACAAGATCGTATTGTTTCTTTGGATTTCCAACAAATGGTCAGGCCAAGGAACTTCCCATTGCCACATGGAAACGCCTCTGGAAGTACGTCCCGAGAACCTAACCGGATCTCTGCCAACACAAGGTCGGGTTACCCCTAACTGGGTAACTACTGACACGAGTATGTCATCCCCCGGTCCTTTAGGACCTTTATCCGAGCGCTCGATAACCAACATCACACAGTAATAAATAAAGTGTTTCAACATGAGTAAGTATCTGGGCTCCATACCATGATACCACCCCTTTCCAGAAGGAAATGAACATACCCTAAAGGTCGCTACCCCAATAACCTTGCTGCATCTTTCCTGTTTCGACCATTTCGGGGTGTGAGGTTCGACGAAGTCTCGTCCACAAAGCTACGCTTTTTACAAAAGCCACGCTTTGATCAACAAATGATCAGCAGCACTCAGCATGCCACATTACCAAATTGGGAATATATCGCTGATAACCTTCAACCACATAACCTCTAAGCTCGTACGTCTCAGAGAAGGGTGTTAATGTTAAGAGAATAAATTCTCCGCCACCAACAGAAATGTATTTGAAAGAAATCTGCTTTATATCTCAAATGTAATGTCAGACACGTAACCATACAAGTATGTTCCGGGTTCGAACAGAACCGAAGGCACTTCCAAAGAAGTCCTTGCAATCCGGATATTCACTAATCGCGTTCGGACTTCCCATCACATATGGAGTCTCTATACCGGGGATTAGTTGATGCAAAGACATTCGAAGAGTTGTCCTCTCGTTTTCGAAAATATCCGGTCTTCACCACCGGTCTTCAAATGCTATCCATAACGACATATCACATATTCGGAATGGGATATATGACACAAAGGTCCTCTCCCGGCTAAACCGAACAGTGAGCGCAGTATTTCAAAAACATATGGATATTGGGATTTCAATTAAGTCACAACTCAAAACCCAAAAACTTTCCTTTTCAAATGGTTTATACCAATTACCATTTCAACTCTTTATATTACAAAAATATTTATTTTACAAAGATCCATTCATAGATTTCCAAAACAATTTCATTCCAATAGGATTAACCCATTAAATCTTTAAATCAAAGATTTAACTTATAGTTTCAAATCTTTTCCAAAACTTGGAAGTCATTTTCATTTTCAAACTTGAAATTCTTTTTAACACAAATTGGACGTTCATTTCTTATGTGAAAGCTATTATTATTTGAAAACAAACAGTTTTCGTTTCAGAAAAATCCAATTATATTTACACGAGTTAAAGCCCTTGAATTTAAATTCAAATTCCCAAATCAATACATTTAATGTAGTTTAACCCATATATAACTGGTATAACATCTTTAATTCCTAGTTTCAAATCCTAGAATTCAATTTCAAATTTTGTATTTAAGGTTTAATCAAATTATTTAAACTACATTCTATGTCAAGTTATTCAAAATAAATCTCATCTTTGAAATTCCATTTCAAAAGCTTTTCACATTAAACCCAATCTTATTTTCAAACCATTTGAATTTAAAAATTCAAACTCAAAACTATTTTCAAAAATTTGTGACTTAATCGATTTCCTCGTGAAATCCATATTTGTGTGTGTATAAGTGTGGTTCAGGGGTTTAACACAATAGCGCAACATCAATCAATCATCACTGATTAAAACACAGAAAAATAGTTGATAAGCGATATAAACTGTAACGCTTATCATCCATTCACAGATTTACAGATGATATACAAATTTATTACAAATAAATGAATAAGATACACAGATCAATCCATAGAACAAAATATTACAGATCGGATAGGACAATCAATCAAAGGCATCTCATACCATACAATCATTATAAGCAAGGTCAAGTATTCAATAATCATTTATAAGCAGAATTAATCAATTGATTAATCCTAATTTATTAAATTATTTCCAATCAAATTTATTCAATTCTGATTTATTAATTTCAAATCATTTGATATAAATTAATTTATCAATCACCTTAATTAATTAAATTATTCTTAATTAATCATATTTATTAAATTAATTTTTTTAAACCAATTTCAGAATTAATTATCCATTTAATTAATTATTTAAAGAAATTTAACCTTTAATTACTTACCATAAAGAAATCGTCTCATAAAAATTTATCATTAATTCCTAATTTATCTAATGATTTTCTTAAATTAATTAACTAAATAAATTAACTTTAATTAATCAATTTATCCAAAATTAATTATAATAAGTGATTAATCTTTAATTACTTACCATAAGGAAATCGTCTCATAACAATTTATCATTAATTCCCAATTTATCTAATGATTTTCTTAAATTAATTAAACTAAATTAATTAACTTTAATTAATCAATTTATCCAGAATTAATTACAATAAGTAATTAATCTTTAATTACTTACCATAAAGAAATCGTCTCATAACAATTTATCATTAATTCCCAATTTATCTAATGATTTTCTTAAATTAATTAAACTAAATAAATTAACTTTAATTAATCAATTTATCCAGAAGTAATACAATAAGTGATTAATCTTTAATTACTTTAATTAAGTAATTACATTTAAGCAATTTATAATTGATTATCTAAATTAATAAATCCAATTAATTAATAACATTATATCACTTTAATCAATACTTAATAATCCTTAGTTAATTAATAACATTTCTTAATCACTTTTAATTTATTTCTAATTATAAAATTTATCTAAATCATTGATTAACTATTAATCATTCATTTAATTAACTTAAGTAGTTAATAACAAATTTATCAATCACTTAAACATTTATTAATTCAAACCCTAATTACTATTTTAAAGTAATCAGTCTTAATTACTTTCCAAAATAAGTAATCAATATTAATTAGTCAACTTAATTAACATTTTTATAAGTTCTTTTTAAAAACTTTGTAAATCAAATTATTATTAATATAACTTGAATGTTAATAAACTTTATACTTAATTAAATTTATTACTTAATTAAAATATTAACAAGGTTTTAAAACACGGTTAAGCATTAACTAAAGTAATTAGAGCTTGTGTTAAAGTTTTAACCTTAATTGTTAAATACTTATCTAAATTTACAGTGTTTAAACTATTTAAAACAAGTGCTTAACTTTATTTTGTTTTATAACATTATGTGGCAGTTTGTCTCAAACCGGAGAATCTCCTGGTTCCACTCGAGTAATGCTTCGGGTTCCTCATCAATATTCCCCGAGGCACTCACCTATACGCTCGTCTTCTTATCCTTCTTTTTTTTTCATTTATTTGTTCCAGTAAGTTTTAAGGTTTTAAACAAAGTAAAGAGATCAGGAAACACGTTACTTCACTCGAACTCACTCTGCAACAACCCGAAGCTACTACCACATCTACTCGAGCATGGCTCGAGACGCAGACCTTTATGCCACTGACACCAAAGCCCACCGCCGTGCACGTGTACGGCGGCGCCACAGAGCTCCGGCGAACACTCACATTGTCGGCGTGTCATAAAATCACCCACGACTCGAAATCAAAGCTCGATTTGCTAACAGAAAATCGAATTCGAAAATTTGCCTACAGTTAGAAACCTGTAGCTCAAACCACACCACAAAACCTCCTTGCCACCGCTGCAGGCACCACCGAAGTCGCCCATATTGCGGCCACACGACGAAAATATGAAATGCTACCAACCTCCAAAACTTCATGCAACTCGGTCATGTTTGGATAACGAACACGCCTCTTCTACAGACATGAACAAAACTTGAACTTAAGCCCTAATTTGAATTCGTCCTCTTAATCCTCACAATAGAAAAATTATCTGATAATTTTCTCGAAATCGCCAATGTTCAAACTTGCTTCAAAACAATTTTCAACATTTATAATTGATTCAATGATTCAAAAATGGGAAAAATGCATTTTCGGTTCACCTACGAACTGCTCATTAACCCCCCATCTAAATTTTTTGATTTTAACTTTAAAAATCATATTAAAGTATAAGGATTCAGATTATATACTTGAATCTCTAAATCACTATAGTCGAATTTTATCAAAGTTTGACTTATGCACTGTAAAATCAAATTTGTTCATACTGTATATTATTTTGTTTCCTTGAAACTATTTTTAAATTATAGTTCACACTTAAATACACATGTTTTGTTTAGAAATCAAAGTCTAACAATGATCAAGTGATTTAATATTTGGAATTTTTTTTTGAATCCAGCCTGATATTCTGAAACAAGAAACAGAGATGGTTCAACATATACAGGCATTCACATAAAAAAAATTTGCACAGAGGAAATTTCACGTATATATACCTATATACAAAACAACTTCAATCGCTGACTTTATAATCATCAAATGAATATACTTAATTGGATTTACTCACCTTAGAAAAATGCAGAGAGATTATATCTTGAGAACAGGAAGGCTTGAAAAAAACTGGGATTTGAAAACTTGCATCTATATTTGATTTCTGAAACTTTGCCTTGTTTGAAACTTTAGAAACTGGAATGCTAAGACAGGAACATGATGATTCAACTTGATTCCAGGCTTGCAGTTTGAAGATGGAATCTGATTACAGCTTATAGAAAATTGTTTACAGGGTTTTGAAACAACTTCAAACCCTGACTTTATAATCATCAAATGAATATACTTAATTGGATTTACGTTTGGTTACTCACCTTAGAAAAATGCAGAGAGATTATATCTTGAGAACATGAAGGCTTGAAAAAAAACTGGGATTTGAAAACTTGCATCTATATTTGATTTCTAAAACTTTGCCTTGTTTGAAACTTTAGAAACTGGAATGCTAAGATAGGAACATGTTGATTCAACTTAATTCCAGGCTTGCAGTTTGAAGATGGAATCTGGTTACAGCTTATAGAAAATTGTTTACAGGGTTTTGGTTTTGAGGGAAGATGATTACAGGTTTGCATTTGTCTTATGAATGAAAGTGAAAAGGAAACTTGATATAAAGAAAACAAGTGCAGAGGCTAAGTTGTATTTGTACAAGCATTTATTTCTATGCCATACTTATCCCTTTTATTACCATTCGTATGTACTATATCTGTACAAACAAATGATGATATCTTTTCCTTATGTCCTTCAGCCTTGCATATCTACATGCTTACCATACCATTTCTTTACTTTATTTTGCACCTCTAGTATGTATTTTATTTTATTGTTTTGACTTATTCCTTGCATATACATATGGTTATAGTACATATATTTCCAGCCTGCAAATACATGTATACTATATAATTCTAGACTCACTTAAGTTCTAATTTTAAAGTTGTTATATTGATTTTTATTACATTAGCTTGTATATTTATTTCTGTTCTTACACGACTACTTATTTTTATTTCTATTTATTTTTAAAACCATTTATTTAAGAATTTATTCCAAATCCAATATATACATATATATTCACATATATACAAATTTTCAAATTCATTTGACTTAATATATTTTCTATTTGAATCGGGGAAACTCGCTGCCATTTATAATCAATTTTACAATTTTAACTCAAAAATTCATTTAGATTATCAATTTAAATTCATAAAAATTCAGGGTCGTTACAAAAAGGAAGTGAATTGGAAATCAATTTGGAAATTGATTTAAGTGTTTGAAATGGAAATTTAAAGAAGAATGTGAAGAGAAGTATATTTCTCTGGATAGCCAAGTACGTTCAAAGTAAATTTTCATATATAAGATAAAAGTTTAATGTTGTTTTAAAAAGCATGTTTTAGAAAATTTATTATTTCTAATCGTTTAAATTCTTAAGTAAATATTTTTCAAATCTATTATCGTAGTAACTATTTAAAATATGACTTAGTATTTTGTTTTAAAAAGTGAAAACCTAGTTTTATATTTTATAATGTAACCTTTTTTTCAAATATTCATATAGTATGTGTTTTTAACAAATTATTGAAGTAGGTTTTAACTTAAATGTTTTTAAGTATATTTCAAAGTAAAGCGTTTTAAATTATTTTAAAAATCTAAAGTTTTGTGCTTGATGATTTCAGTGGAAATAGAAATACTTGGAATTTTTTCCGAGAAAGGAAGATAATTTGAAACTGTTTTCAAAAGTATTTGAAAAGTTGAAATATATCTTGTGAAGATATTTTTTGGGATTAATAAATAATTTAGGAAATTATTTATTTGTTGATGGTTGTTTGTGAATATTAATTGATAGTTAAATCACCGACTATCAATATTGGCCAAATGCGCTGATCGTTTCGAAGAGACCGGGATCGGGATTTATTTCTCGAAAACCACTTCGATCCAGTTTGTACGTTTTCGTTGAAACGAATTTGGATTCGAAGATGGAGCAGTGAAGTGCAAGGGCTAGTCGCTACTAATCCCGAGGATATTTCCAAAATGGATGTAGTAGAATAGTGCCTTCAGTTTCGTTCGAACCCAGGACGGACTTGTATGGATGAATGCTTTCGGAACATCGTCGGGTGGACGATGGACATTCTAAGGGGTATGTTCTAAAAAGGTAACGTTTAGCTTCAAGCCTCATCAATCGGGAATGACTAAAAATCAGGGGTTATGCATCAAGGCTTGGTGGGTAGCACCCATTTCCGAGTAAGGTCATCCCTGTCTAGATGTCCCTTTTTATTTCGGCTTAGTGATGCGGTTGTTGATCCCGACCGTGGGGTGATCTTACTCGAGACTATCCAGTAATGGGTAGTCCAGGTGTTGTGTTGCCTGGGGTTGGAAGTGATCCTCGGTACTGTGATCTAGGCCACGTACCGTGACAAGTGGTACCCCAGTGCCTAGTCATTAGTTGGAAATCCATTCTCCCTACGAGCCTTGTATGAGTTTTGTTTGTATTACCCACTCTGTGGCTAGTAGCTGGAATTTAATAATGTAACAATTTCATCTATTTTAATAAGTATTTGTATATAGACCCTATTATAATATCATAGGGTTTTAATAAGAAATGTTTTAGCAATCGTAAGGTAAAAACCCGACATGTTTTTTTGTAGCATGGTCTTACAAGATGCTTTTGTTTTCAAAGGATTTTTGAAACTTTAATAATAAATTGAGTGTGATTTCTCAGCTGGTATATCCAGATTGACTCGGGTGTTATTTAACTATAATGCTCGGGTCAGACCGACTATTATAGAATACATGAAAGAATGCTATGGAGCTCAGGAGACGAGCTGGATGACGATACGTACTCCCGTACTTGTTTATATATATTCTACCGTGTTGTTTAGTTGTGTACTCAGTTGTACGAGGGCAGGTTATGATTACTGCCAATTGTGTGTTTTGTGATTGATGCACTCTAATAAATGTAATGTATAACAGATATATATTTGTTTTTGTGTAAGGATCATTTATTATCTATTACATTTTATTCCGCTGCGATGGTTAGATTCTTATGTTGTTTTCTATTTTCTTCTTCTACCTCCTCTTCTTTAATCCTTATGGTTCGTATTTCTGTTCAACTTGAGTTGATTTATGTAGAATAGTGTTGACTTAGGGGGTACAGATTTGCGGGTCATTACAAGTTTAGAAATACTTTAGCACCCATTAATATACTTTCTTACAAACCAATGCTCCCTCTGCATTTTGATTGAAAAACAAACTATTCAATTTCTCCATCAAAATACTTGCTTAACTATGATGCTTATCGAATATTACTGTTGTACCGTTTCTTGGATCGCATCCATAATCTACAAACTCAGAATTGTTACAACTGACTTCGAGACACTTTGGTTATTAAGCACAAAAAGCATATTCTACTTCATTGTTTAGAATTTCCGATTCAACATACATATAATAAAAATCAATATCATATCAAGTATCAACTTTGTGAGTAAAATCCAAATTAACTTAAGCACATTGAATGACAAATTTGTTACGTTAATTTCAACAATTGAAATTTTAGGTGCTATTCTACAACGTAGCTTATATTCCAACTACTTTGGCCTTCTTCTCAAAATCATATTTACGGCCAATGGATCATTTCTCGTTAGTAACAATTATCAAAATCATATTTTTCTATTGTACTTAGAATTCATTATGTATTTGCGAATCATGCCATATGGTAGAATCTATACTCTTAATGGCTTATTAACAACCAAGGAAATACTTTTCTCAACATTGATAAGAGAATCATTGTTTTTCTTTAAGGTGCAATAGTTCTTATTAGACATTCTAATTAGTTGTCTATTTAGGTTTGATCAATTTCATTTTGGACTCAGTTTTACATTTGGATCATAGCTGAATCCATTTTACTACCAATAATTTCTAAAAGAAATCCATTCATCATGAAGTTGGTGTTCCTTGAAATGATAGTTGCTTCTCGGTATAAAAGAAAAGGTATTCATAAATATTTTATGAATTGCCTATATATATATATAAGTTTTCGAAACTTATGTTCATAACCGTAATTGGTCAATCAATATTTATCGATCCCAAGATCCTTCAGGATGGTCAACACAAGATCGCCACGAACAATTATTACATGCTGCCTCTCGACTCACATAACCTGTCAACTCCTTGCCTTATGATATGTAGGGGTTTGTTATAAACTCTTATCTTGTATAATCTCATAAAATATGCTTTAAATGAATTTAATTTTAGTATGTGCTTATTCTTAAGCACATGACCTAATATGAAGAAGTTAACTCAATTTCACTCATCATCAATCGTTCTTTGTCCAACAGTGCCAAATTAATCATTATCGGTGCATTGTTATTTATCATTAGGAGGAGTGACTTTTGAGATAGAATATTAGTCATTTTACATGCATTGGGAACTCCTTTCAATATACTAACTTATTCAATCAAATCAAATTATTTTATTTCCTTTACATGTTATGTTTTCTACTTTTATTCTATATTCAATGAACTTACCACAAGTCACATTGTTCGTGTATCAAATACACATATTCATTTCTATGATTAGTTATCTTTTAATTAAACGAAGTAGGTGAATCCATTTTGGTATCATTATAATTTTGGCTACATACATTTTTATGTATCAATCCGAAGAGTTCACCAACTCTTTTGTCGCTTCCATTGAATGAGTGCTTTGTCTTTAATCTTCTAAGATATAATTCATCGGTACCGTATGACTCATAATAATATGATTTAAAAATTATTCCCCCAAGATATGGCATATTCTTTAATCCCAAAAATAGTGTATAAATTTTTAGATGCTTTTGCTTTATGTAGCTAATGTAACAAATACCGTTATTCTAATATTTAAAGTATTCATAACAAAATAAAGCTATATTTATTTTCATCCAATATTGAAAACAATTATTATTTCATAAATAATATTTAGTTTATCTATGAAAACAACTTTTCTTACCTTGATGCATCCACTGATAAGTATTATATGGCATGCTCCCATTATTTCTGCAATTACAATAATAACATATGAAATATAAAGATGCATTTGAATACTTATAATGGGATATTTCTTTCTTTTATTATAACTAGTTTAGAGTCAAGAGTTTGTTACCAAATACCTTAAACTCCAAGAAATAACCTTTATAGAAAACAATTTTCTATATTACAACATAAACAAAATATAAATCACATTTCTCATTCCATAAGTATCTTTTAGTACAATTCTTATTTCTGACGTCTTTTTATGAAGCAAATGTTCCTATTCATTATTTTCATCCCAACCATGCCTAAGTTACATCCACTCTCGTATGTTCGATTTTCTTTCCAATATGGTCGAACCATTCAAAGGAGATCCTTATTGTAATCAACTGTACTAAGTACATGATTTTTCATTATGGATTATTTGCTTATTTCCAATAAATTAATTTCATAGAAGTTTCATACAATATGAACCTCGATCGTTTGTTAAATAACATTTATATATGATTGAGTACAGATCAAATATCCATATTATTGTATTGCTATTAAAGTTCGAAACTTATAGAAGACAACAAAATCTTATGCAAATAAACAATTAAGCGACCAAGGTACGAATGTTCTATTGGTTATAAAATTGGCACTCGCGTGAGTTTTGAAGCAACAACTGCCAAAGGAATTAAAAAAATGCTTTATATTTCTTTTTCAATCTTTAATTTAGTTGATTTGTATATCTTAACTAATAAACATTTTATCAATTTTATTAGGTGCACAAATTTATTGATGTAGATTGTTTTAACTTTCTACACCAGATGACCTTGATCTTACAATATTGGAAATGTTAATTGTTACCATTTTATTTTTCTAAAAAGGCACCCGCTAGATTTTTATGTCTCTCAAAATCCTAAGAAAAACAAAGAATTCTTTCGATTTCTCTAGTGGGCGTTAAGAACCGCATGCCTTGAGACACCGACCTTGAGGAGTATCAAAAGATCATAGGCCCTTAAGAGATGGATAACACTTTATTGGTTGTATTAAATATAACTCTTAAATCGTGATATTTTTCCTAATCTCATCTCGACCTTATGAAATATCAACAAATCAAAAGTGATTTTCATTCGTACCTACCATTTCACGATAACCTAAGTTTAATGCATGTTTTTTGAGAAATATAAACAAATATGTGCATGTATCTTACCTGATCTAGTAAGTATATTAATAGTAATACACATAACATCTCTAGCTTGAGGAATATCAACAATTAAAGAGTGTGCAAGTAATTTGTTAATATATAAATAGTATATGACTACTTAAATAATAACTATTCATAATTTTTAATTTACATAATGTAACGACCGCCATTTTCCACCCTGGATTGTCGACCTAATACATCCATTGTATTCACATGTCGAGCACCTAATTGCCAAAAAGATCGACTGTTAGGTTAAAAGAAAAAGAAGAAAAGAAAAGGACCAAAAAAGAGGAGAACAAAAACATCATAATCTCACAGTGGAATTATGCATATAGTATCAAAAGATAGTACATGGTGTTACTCTAATATACATTGCATGTTAGAGTTACTAATCTAAGTACTATTATTAGCTTGGACAATTATAACAGCCTGTCCTTACAATTACAGATATATATATATATATACATAAATTAACGTAGTGGAAATAAATACTACAGTAGGTAATCATCCAACCCTCTCCTTGAGCTCTAACGAACCTTACTGAAAACAGCTTTCCACGGACTGCCTGAAAGAGCACCTATGGAGATAAGGGAAAAATAAAAACACGGGTTGGACAAAAGTCTGGTATGAGAAAATTAAGAAATATATGTGATATATAACATCACCTTTCGAGTCTAACCAGATCACGGAATTTTCATTTCCTCTCAAAAGAGCCAACCATCTATTTAGTATATATTCAAAATAATAGATAATGCCTAGGGTGTCGAATAGAGATAAGGAATATAGCTATGGTGTGTGAAGTGTACATCAAATAATAATATTTATTCAATCAAAACCACTAAGGCGCTTTTATTAAATTGTGTAGGGTTTCCATAGAGACGCCCTTAATACAACAAGGAAGATCTCGTGCACAAGGATAAGAATATCCTTTCGAGCAGCATACATCTCTAGTTAATGTATCATAAGGTTAGCACAACTAGCCTTAATGAAGAAAATACTAAACCATGTATCAACAACTCTAGGGCCCAACAATCAAAATAATCTCTAGATATGGAGTTGATATACCCCCAAGAGCTCGTTAAACCCGCAATTGTGCATCCTTACTCTGGTTTATGTCATTACCAATGAAAGCCATATTTAGCATCCCAATGTATGAGCCATAACTCAAACTAATCTCAAAACCACACATGGATTCTAACATCTCAATAGATTTTGGAATCACATATGGATTCCCACATGTTGAATAGATCGTGAACCTCTACATAGGTTTGAGTATGTCAATAAGATCCCGAATCTCCACATAGATTCCAACATCATGGACCTCTTTCAAATTATAGATCACGCATATGGTTTTAAAGTAGTTACGGTCTCAAGTCATGACATATAAGTATGCTCTCCCCGCTTACCAGATGTTCCAAAATCAATCGATAGATTTTTGGTCAACTCAACCTCTATTCTTTTCAAAATAAACAGACAATACATAAGGGTGGAGATCGTCTCCTATTTGGATGGTTTCTTTACCATTTGTTCTATTAGGCAAGATGAGTTCATACACAGGGTATAACATCATCTTATGTTCCTTCGAGATATTTCCTAAGTTAATATTTGGTCAACTTGAATAACAAAGAGAATGATCGCATAAGAAAACTAAGTCTTGTATACTTTCCCTAACTAAGTAAACATACAAGAACTATCAATTCATAGAAAGCATGATCAAGTCACCTAAACAACTTTTAATCCCTTTTAATTAATTTATCATTTATTAATTAAAAGCCCTTTTTATTAATAAAACTCCTTTTTCATCTAATAAAAATTCTTTCATTAATCAAAACTTCCTTTATTAATTAATACTTCTTTATCGATTAAAATTCCTTTATTAATTAAAAGTCCTTTATTTACATACATATGTACATAATATATACTTAATTTCTCTTTATAAAAGATATATATTTGTATCATATTATTTCACTATTCATTACACTCTTTTCAATACTTCAAAAGTACTTATATACTTAATTTCAACGGTATAAGTATATTCACAAACCATTGACAAGACTCACTTACTTTAAACTATAATCAAAGAGATCAAAAACAGTTGTTACTATAAATCCCTTTCTTTTTTATATTTTAAACACATGCTTTTTCTATCTTTATTTAAAAAGGTTCCATACTTGTTATTATCTTTGAAATTCCCTTATTAAAGATCTAAGTATATACATGATCATCTAACAATATTTTTCCATTTTAAATATAATTTAAGGGTTTAAAAACAAATTTTACTAAAACATTTTTTAATACAAACCCAAAAAACTTCACATTTAATTATTATCTTTAAAACTCTGTTTTAAAGAACTAATTACATTTATAAGGCTTAAAGACAAGTATTATTTAAACATTGTCGCAACAAACCCAAAATAATTTATTTATAATTATCCTTAAAGTATTTCTTATTAAAGTTTTAATTATATTCTCAATTATAGTCCTAATTGTAATAAATAAGGGTTAAAAACAAATGTTACTTAAACCTTGTTTACTACAACCCGAAACCATTTACTTATCTTATTTAATCAAGTTCTATAGTCGAATAATCGACTATATAGTTCTAAAAACGATTTCCTATAGAAATCTAGGTTCGCATACTTAACACGTTTTTGACATTCCAACTTAACTATTGCTCGGTCAAGATAGAAGCCAGTAGGTTGGAGTGGTATTTCTCGTCCCTACTCGAACATCAACCTTGACTGCTACAAATAGAGAAGTCTACCTTACTCAGCTTTTAGTGTTAAGTATAGTATTTTGATCATTCTATATGCAAATTAACTAACTATACGTTCATTTTTTTACACAATGTAACTTCTCATCCCTTCTTCCAAAATAGTAGTCTTTCAAAGTACATGTAAATAAGTTAGGAATACTTCTAAAGTGGTATATATGTGTATAATAGTTTAGTTAAAAATTTGCTATATTTAATAGAGTTTAAAATAAACTTAAATAAGAAAAATATGACAAAAACACATTATACTGTAATAAAATATTAAATTAGTTTTATAAAATTAAATACATATATCATATCTTTTTATAATACTTATAAATAATTTATAAATAATTATATAAAATATTACTTTAAAATAATTACTTAATATTGATTTTAAAATATTTTTCAAAATAAACAATATATATATATAATAAGTAAACCCTTACTTTAAACTTTCAAAATAAATTATTTTAAAAATATTCAAACTTCAAATTTCTTTTAAAATACTTATATATCTTTTTTAAAATCTTTTGAAAAGATTTCATAGAAGTACTAAAGTAATGTCATTTTATACTTTGAAAGTTACTTTAACTAATTGAAAATTTATTATATATTCAAAATGAGTATGGTCCAAATGTGAGTATTATATATGGATAGTATTTTCAAATATTAATATACTTACTGAAAAAAAGTATTTTCAAAGTGCATCCATAAATATAGTAATATATGATATTAATATATAATATGTTGTAAAGTTATTTTAACTAATTGAAATGTTTATTTATATTCAAAATGACAATCAATTGTGTTTAAGTAAGCAATTAATACGGAGCGGAAAAGGTGAAGGAGTTATCTCCTTTCATTTACTCATCATGTAATGCCATTTAAACACTCAAACACATATCCATTTTGACTAATATGTTTTTGAAATCTAAAACTAATAATTTTGAATCTAATTTTGATTTAGGAAGGATTTAAAATTAAATTTGTAATTTTACACAAAAGTCCATTTTATAAGCTTTGAGTAAAACAACATGTGTGTGTATGAATAACGGTAAACTATGTATTTAATAACATATATTGTTTGCACAAAAAATGGGCAAACACCTCCAAGTCGTATGATTTGGTCCATCTTATGTTGTTCTTAGTGATTTGGGTGATTTATGCAAATATGTAAAAAGGAGGGACTAAACTGTAAAAGACGCACAGATTTATAGTGGTTCGACCAGAATGTGCATACGTCCACTTTATATGTTATTCTCCTTTACTATTCAGATTACAAGCACAAGGCTTTGATTACAAGTGTATGAAAGTTGTTTGAAAGTTCTATCCATGCTTGAGCTCTCAAACTTGTCTGCCATTGACGTACCCCTACCCCTCTATTTATAGAGTGAGGCTGGAGGTAGGGGTCTTGGATGTATATAGCTGCTGGTGGGCCTGGGCTGACGTGACTTGGCCTGGCAATGTTGGTTCGGTAGTGCTTTGGTTCAGTAGTGGATGGAGGCGTGGATTGGTTCGGTAGTGGGTGAGTTGGGATTTGATTCGGTGAGACTTGGTCCGGTGGGTTGGTTCAGTAGTGCCCCGGTCCGGTGGAGAGTGGTGAGTTCGGTGATAAAGGATATAGTTTGGTTCGGCTTGGCTTAGGAGGTGGGTTGGTTCGGTAGTGCCCCGGTCCGGTGGAGAGGGGTGAGTGCGAATTGGTTCGGCAGTGAATGGTTCGGTGGCGCCTTCTTTTCTTTGGTTCGGTGGTAGTGGAAACGCACCCAACATTTGCCCCCCAAAGTGGGGCATATGCCAGCATATGTCGTGCTTTGTTTTCGGTCGTTCAGCTTGAAAATTCTCATTCGGTCTCAAGTGTCGAACCAGTTGGTTCGGTCGTCTATGTTTGCCTATAAGTATGGGCCTTATGCCTCTGCTATTCCCTACCGATCCAACTTTGATCTGCCGAATCAACCTTATCGCTGAACCAGATTTGATTGCCGGTCCAGGTGATTTAGTCTTCTTTCGCCGAATGAACTTTTAGCCTCGAACTACCGGATGAGCTTTATGCTTGAACTACCGATTGAGTCCGGGGAGTACGAGTGCCGAATGAACCTTTAGCCTCGAATTACCGAAGGAACTCGGGGAGTCCGAGTGCCGAATGAACCTCTATATTTTGAATCATGAATGAGATCCAAGCTGCACGTACTCGCTTGTTTATATCTCTTGTTCTAATGATGCATTTTCTCGTGTTGCAGATAATGTCTCATAAAGTAGAAACTCGTTCTGACAAGAAGAAATCCAAGGATAAAGGAGAGTCCCCCATAGTACCCCCAGTTCAGTCAGAGCCAGAACGACATGGATCTTCCCCAAGATCATTAGTAGATGGGTACGGTCCTCAGGAGCTTTTGAATTCACCGCCTGACTGCTTTCCCCGCTCCCTCAAAGACGAGCAACTTGACGTTATATCTAGATCCTTTGGGATTGACAGAGCGCATATGATGTTTTCAGATAAAGGAGTGATGCCGTATAACCCTTCTGAAGGATATTTTGCTTATAGTAAGTATCACTGCATGTGCGGTGCCATTCCCCCGATCAACGCTTGGATCGTCAGCTTCATCACATACTTGAAGGTGGCCCCTTTCCAGCTTCAGCCCAACTCCTATGCCATTTTGGTGAGCCTGTTTATTATCTTCCAGAGAAAATACAGGCATCCCCCTTCCAACCGGGAAATTCGGTACCTATATAACTTGAGAGGCTACAAGAAGGGGTCTCCGTATATTAGCTTAGAATCGGCCGTGTCTTTTAAGCCGGTCCTGGACTTATATTCAAAATTTAGCATGTTCAAGAAGGAATGGTTCTTTGTCAAGGATGACTCTATTTCTTTCCACAGCTTCACTTCTGGTTGTAAGTTGACTCTTATTTATAATTTCCATTCTGAGTGCAATGCTCCTTCTTATGTGCTTTGTTTCTTGCTAGCGACAGGTGGCTTTGCGATTGTAGAGAATGATCGTTTGGTTCGGATGGCTGGGGAAATAGAAGCCATCCCGGAGAAGGAGAGAGAAGCTTCTTACTTGATCAGGAATGCCACTCTTTTGGAGCACAACTTGATTCTACTGCGCCGGTCTGTGGTCAAGCAAAGAGACACAGCTGAGGAGAGGGCCGTCAAAGCTAAAGGAGGAGCCATGGCGAAGAGCGGCAAAAGGAAACCCTTCTCGAAACATCCAATTGCCGGGGGTGAAGAAACTTAAGAAGTCCGACGGTCCCTCCCCCTGCACATGTCCAGACATCCCGGAGGAGGAAGATGTGGAGGAGGAAAGAGGTGAGGATGAAGGAGGTGAGGAGGAGAGCGGAAGTGATGGAGAAGGTGATGGTCATGGTGATGATGGTGGCGATGGACTGAGTGGTAGTGGTGCTGGGATTTTGTCTTCTGAGCAAGCAGGTGTGATACAGGAGTGGACGGACGATGCTTTCCGTCTAGCTTTCGAAGGGTTGGAGGGAGAACCGACTCTGGTAGAGGAGCCTAAGAAAGCTGACAAGGCCGGGACCGGTGCCGATTCATCTTCCACGAGTGTTTTAGTTGAGGCAACTCCCGCGATCCAAGGTGAATTTTTGACTTCTGCGGACTACATTTATGATAAGGATTTAGGAATATTTTATGGTCAGCTCCCGTCCTGAAATGAGATCCAGGACTTATTGCAGACTCCTACTCCTCCCAAGGGTTTGTATAATAAAATCGTCTCTTGACCCCTCTTAACTTGGTATATTTCTTGAATCATAGCATAATGTATGCTTGTAACACTTGGCTTTTCATCCCAGGAGTGGGTAAAGTGGTCAAGACATCAGATGTTCGGCACCGTCTTAAACAATACAAACTCCTCAGGGCTTCTACTAAACCAAAGCCTCCGATTAACCGCCCTGGAGATGTAGTTGGCTACCGTCCTCTTCTTGGAGTTATCGAAGAGGATATCCAGAAGAAGAAGAGGAGTCGCTCCTTGTTCGAATCTCCATCTGACCCTCAGCCCCCAACTCAGCCTCTTCAGGATACCACGGAGGAGAATACCGAGTCTATACCTCCTCCGCACCCGTCTGAAAATCCTACCGTTACCCGGATAGGCCATCCCGGCTTGGCTCATAATTCGTTTGCAGGTCATCCGGATCTGGATCCGGGTTCTTGTGATATTACTTTTTATGAGGATACCGGTGAGCACCTCCTTCCCCGTAATCCTATGCTGAGAGTATTGGATGAAGCTAAATCCCTGGACCTTGATTTTCTTACTACTCGGGTCGTAACTTTTGAGGATGAAGATAAGGCAAACATTGACCGGGTCGCTGAGGAAACCAGGAAGATGGTAGGGCATCTTGCCCGACTGGTCAAGGCTGGAGAAGAAATCGGGAGTGCTAATATCCGACCGCGGTTAATGGTTTTCGACCAAGCCAAACAGCTCGCTGATCAGGCCATCCAGATCTCTCAACACGAGGCCGCTTCTAGGAAATTAAAGAAAACCATGGAAGAGGCCAGCAGGGCAGAGTTACGGAAAATGGAGGCTGTTTGTAAGGAGCAGATTGATATGGCTATTGCAATGGTGGATGAGGTTCGCAAAGCGGATCTCGAGCGGGTACAGGAGTTATCCGAGAAACTTGAAGCCGCAGAGCTTGCTCAAACCAAGCTGAGGGAGGAGATGGAGGCGATGAGGAAATCCTTTCGGGCTGACTGCTCGCGATGCCGATCGGAGTGGGATGCTGCCACTGCAAAGATGTTGGCCTCTGAGGACCGAATAAGGGAGTTTAAGGAGAATGAGGGGATAATGGATGAGATGATTCAGGATATATACTTTCGCACTTGGAAGCAGGGTAACTTATCTTGGATGGATGATTGTCCCCGAGTGATGGCCAAGATTTATCTTAGGCCCTGGAGGAGGCTAAGGCCGATGCAGATAAGGAGGGTGGCGTGGCCTTTAGAATGGATGTGGTTACGGCTCAATTCACCAAGGAGGAGAAAGTGGCGGCGAAGGAGGGTATGCGGCTGCTTACCGCTGAGGAGGTAGGTGTGCAATTAGAGGATGATGACCAAGGAGAAGATGCTGGTACGTCTTCCCTTTTAGCTTTTCGTAACTTGATTGCTTATTGTTTATTCAATGGATTCTTCTCCTGAATTGGACAGGCGGGACCTCTGAAGCACCAACTACCTCTGGTCAACATGTTGAGAGTTCTGATCCGGTGGTTAAGTAGATCTCGGAGGACCAGCAGGATAGAGGTGAAGCTCTGATGCAGTCGACTCCTTGACTTGATCTGGATATCTTTTGTTTTGCTTGACATTGCTGTCTATGGTAGTCCCAAAACATTAGTGTAACTTTTAGGCTGTAATCATGTTATTCGTAGCGAACGACCTTATTCTTGGCATGTAATTTTTAACTCAAGTTGATTCTGTCATATTTGAATGCTATTGTTATTTTGGTGTGTTGAAATATAGTTGTGCATATTTCTGTGATTCAATCGTGTTTGATCTCAAGTTCTTGCTTAAAATATAATTTCATATTTTGTAATGCTAGTGTGACATGTGAATAAATTATAGCTACGTGTTCATATACAAAAGTAGAAGGTACCGCCCTTCATGTTTTAGTTGTAGATGGTAGCTTTGAATGTCTTGTATGACTGAGTATGGAATGCAGCTGAGTGACGCGTCATCTGTTTGTGAGTTCCTATCTCCATTAGCGAGCGTCTCTTATTCTGTGTCCTGTACTTTAGGCATTGTTATAAAGGATAGGAGGAAAGTTTTTTTTTTTAAAATAGAAATATAAGAAATAGTAAAACTTCCAATCACGGAAGGGATGTGCTTAAGTTCGTGGCAAACGGGTTTTGTAGTCACTTTCCCTAGCTGTGGGTCTTGGAGACATTTGTCACCCATCTTACGCCTCCGCGGGGAGTTTTCTTTTTTACCACAGCCGTACTTAAGACACTTGGAGCCGAGATCGCGCACGGTAACTACCCGGACGATTATGGCCCGTAATCGTGGGTATTATTCGATTCACCGTGGCCGGCTAGCGTGGGTGCCAATCGTCAACTGTGAACTACCCCTAGCTGGCCACACCTTATGTTGGGGCTTAAAGTAGGTTCACGGTTGCCGGCGAGCCGAACGCCGTAATGAGCTGCCTCGGCTATAGTCGGCCTTCTCGGTGGCTTATAATCGGGCCATTACAGTTGGCTTTAAGGGCCGATCACGAGCAATGAGTTAACCCGCAACAGAGGGATGCTGGAGCAAAAGTGTCTTATTGGCGAGGGCATAGATTCGTATAGTACCTGTTAGGTCTTGTCCAGGTGAAGTCGCGCTGTGACATGTCTTGAATGGAAATGTCGTTTACACAGGATTTTGTTCAACAGAAAAGGATAAAGCTCAACAAGAAGCCAAGGTATAAAGGAACAAGTTAAAAAAGAGACAGGTTTTTAAAGTGGTTCGGTACAAAAATGCCTACGTCCACTGATTCTCTTTGTTAATTCACTTCATATGGGCAGTACAAGTTAAGAAAAGTATCGACGAAGGTGTTGGATGTTCCATGCCCACTGGAACACCTCTCCGTCCACTGTTGACAAAATATAAGCTCCGTTGTGGAGATCCTTATGAATTACATATGGTCTGTCCCAAATTGGATCTAGTGCACCGGGGCGTGGAAAAATTTGCTTGAGGATAAGATCTCCTTCTTGTAAGCTACGATGCTTGACTTTGGAGTTGTATTGTGCTGCCACTTTCTGCTTGTGAGCTGCTTCTTTGAGTGCTGCATCGTTTTTTCTCTCTTCAATTAGATCCAAAGACATGTGAAGGAGTTCTTCGTTCTCTTCTGGATTATAGTGGATCCTACGGTGGGAAGGCATTACATTTTCGACTGGGAACATGGCCTCCGATCAGTATGCCAAAGAGAAAGGAGTATGCCCCGTTGATGTTCTGAAAGATGTGCGGTAGGCCCAAAGTGCCGTAGGAAGTTCATCCACCCAAGCGCCTTTCGATTTTTCAAGCTTCTTTTTTATTAGAGTTTTGAGAATTTTGTTGACAGCTTCGACTTGTCCGTTTGCCTGAGGGTAAGCCACAGATGAGAAGCTTTTGTGAATTCCATGCTTTTGGCACTAGTCGGCAAACTCTTCGCTGTCAAACTAAAGTCCATTGTCCGATATGATTTTGAGTGGAACCCCGTACCTGCATAGAACATTTTTGATCAAGAAGTTAATAACTTTTGCCGAAGATATTTTATTTAGAGGTTCCGCTTCCACCCATTTGGTGAAATAGTCGACTGCCACTATAGCATATTTGGCTCCGCCTCGGCCCACTGGCAATTTGCCGATCAAGTCAATTCCCCATACTGCAAAGGGCCAAGGGCTGGTCATTTGAGTAATCTCACTCGTCGGTAGTCAAGGAATCTTAGCAAATTTCTGATATCTATCACATTTTTTGGCGAAGGCTATGGCGTCTTTGTTTAAGGTGGGCCAGAAATATCCGTATCGGAGTATCTTCTTTGCCAGAGTCTGCCCTCCAGTGTGATCTCCTCAGCTTTCTTGATGGATGTTGGATAAGATTTCCTTGGCTTCCCTTCCAGCGACACACCTCAATAAGGGGTTAGAGAAGCCGCTCCTATAGAGGATGCCTTCTTGTACTGTGTAGCGGGAAGCTTTTCTCAAGACTTTCTTGACTTCGTTACGCTAGTCGGGCAGTGTGCCATCTTGTAAGTATTTTTGGATGGGAGTCATCCAAGTTTCCTCTTCGATTGCAGCTATCAGATTCACTTGCCCGAAATTCGGGATTAGTTGCCTTGAGATGGCTACTGTTCCATAAATGGTGCCGCCTTTCATGCTAGCTTGCTTTGCCAATTCGTCGGCCTCTTGGTTCTCTTCTCGAGGAATGTGTTTGATTAAATAGTGATCCAATTGATCGAGTAGCAGCTTGGTCTTCTTTAGATATGCTGTGGGTCGTTCTCCTCGAGTCTGAAATTCTCCTAGTATTTGGTTTACAATAAGTTGATAATCACTATGAAGACATAAAGAACTGACTCCAATCTCTAAGGCAAGTTCTAATCCAGCTATTACTGCTTCGTATTCTGCATCGATGTTAGTGGCAGCGAATTCCAACTTTAGAGCATAGTGTAGCTTCCTTCCTCTGTGAGTGATTATTACAATACCTTCCCCCGAGCCTTGTTTGTTTGATGCTCCATCCACAAAGAGATTCCACTTAATGTCTTTTGCTATTTCCGATTGCTCCTTACCTTCGTTGGTAGTGAATTCGGCAATGAAATCGGCCAATGCTTGTCCCTTGATGGCGATGCGAGGATGGTACGTGATATCATATTGACTCAGTTCAATGCACCATTTAAGTAGTCATCCAGAAGTGTCGGGACGATGGAGTACCTGCCTTAGCGGTTAATCGGTCAGTACTCTGATGGAATGAGATTGGAAATAGTGTCGCAGTTTCCATGACGTGATTAGTAAACAGTGTGCTAGCTTCTCAAGTTTTGGATATCTAGCTTCTGCCCCCGTTAACCTCTTTCTTAAAAAGTATACTGGCCGTTGCGCGCGGTTGTTTTCTCTCACCAAAGCGGCGCTTAGAGCATGAGATGTCACAACAAGGTATAGGTATAGCTTTTCTCCTTCGTTTGGAGTTGAGAGTACTGGTGGTCTCTGGAGGTGTTTGATTTGGTTAAGGAAGGTTGTTAAGCATTCGTCAGTCCATTCGAACTTTCCTTTGTCTTTCTTTAGAGCCTCGAAGAAGGGGACGCACTTGTCAGTCGCTTTAGAGATGAATCTGCTTAGGGCTGCCACCTTCCCACTTAGGCTTTGCATTTCTTTTTGAGTGGAAGGTATCTTGATATCTTTCAGGGCTCGGACTTATTCGGGGTTTGCTTCAATTCCTCTGGCATGGACGATGAATCCCAAGAACTTTCCGGACGATACTCCGAATGAGCACTTTAGAGGATTCAGCTTCATTCCATATTGGCGAAGTACTTGAAACATCTCGCCCAGGTGGCTTACGTGGTCGTTGGCTTTCCTCGATTTTGCTAGCATGTCATCCACACAAACCTCCATAGTTCATCCTATCAGTTCTGCAAACATCTTGTTGACGAGGCGCAGATAGGTAGCTCCGGCGTTCTTAAGTCCAAAAGGCATTACTCTATAGCAGTACAATCCCCGGTTAGTGATGAAACTAGTGTGGTCTTGATCGGGGGCGTGCATAGGAATTTGGTTATATCCTGAGTAGCGTCCATAGCCTTCTTTACTAGTACCGGGTTAGCGATCCACTCTGGGTAGATGGCTTCTTGTATGAAGTTATTGGCAAGTAGGTTCTTTACTTCTTCATCGAGGGCTACTAATCGTTCTGCCCCGATACTTCTCTTTTTCTGTTTTACTGGCGCCTTGGTAGGATCGATGTTTAGTACGTGGCATGCCACGTCTGGGGAGATTCCAGTCATGTCATCTTGCGCCCATGCAAATACATCCAAGTTGTGGCGGAGAAAATCAATGAATTGGTCCCTCAATTCTGCTCTTAGCTGAGATTCGATTTTCAACAGTCTACTCGAGTCATGTTTGTCTATAGATACAAAATCCATAACCTCTGCAGGCTCGGCGGTGGCCTCCTCCTCTTCGTCCCTAGGGTCTAATTCATTGAAATGATCACTAGTATATCGAAGAGGAGGGGCTTTCTTTAGTTGCTATGCTTTCGAGTTTTTCATGCAGAGAGTAGTCTCTGCATTTTCCCTCTATCCTTCCTGCGATTACTGCAAAGTTCAGTTACATAGCAGTCTCGAGCGGAGTCTTGATCTCCTTCTACCTCCCCTATTCCATCGTCTGTTGGAAATTTCATCTTCAGGCACCACGGGGCTAGGACAATCTAGAAGTCAGACAAGGCTGGTCTCCCTAAAAACGCGTTGTAGGCCGAGTGGTTATCTATTAGCACAAATGTTTGTTTCCGCACAACGGAGCGGGGGTGACTTCCTATCTCAACAAAAAGGTCCAATTGCCCGAGGGGCATCTTCGCGTCTCCAGTGAAACCGTGTAGTGGTTTGTTGCAGGGAGACACATCCTTCATTGACAGCTTCATTCTGTCGAAAGCATGCTTGAATAGGATATTTACTGAGCTTCCAGTGTCTACTAGAATTCGTAAAACTTCGGCTAGACCGAACCGGGCAGAGATGACCATAGGATCCATGTGAGGGTATTGCCTTTCTTTTAGGTCACGCCTATTGAATGTAATGTCATCGTTCTCTTTTCGCTTCGGGTGGCGTTCTTCCTTAACAGAATTAACGTAGTCTTCATTGTTTCTAAGTGACTTTCCGTATCTTTCCATCTTTGCCCAGCTTCTGTCGGCGGTGTGTGGTCCTCCCGATATGGTATGGACCACTATCTTCTCATGACTGGAGCCGCTGGTGTTGCGATTTCCCCCTCCTGTTTCTGAGAGGGGTAGCCTTGGGTTTTCATTAGCCGGAGCTGGGGTTCTGTTCTGACCTTTTACATAGCGTTTCAGTCTCTTCCGTCTGATGTGTTCTTCAATTAAGTTCCGAAGATGATGGCATTCGTTGGTATCATGCCCATGAGATTCGTGGAAGTGGCAGAACTTTCTAAACTTAATTGCGTTATCTGATTCTTTCTTGTACGAGGGGCGTCTGTATTTAACTTCGTCTTGGATGGTCGGGAAGATATTTTCGATTGTCTCGTTCAAAGGAGTGTAAGTGTCAAATCTCGATCCTGGCTGATATAGACATTTTTCTCCCTTCTTGCCCCCAGCATTGTCTCTAGAGTCATTTCTTCGGACGTCCTTGGCTACAGCGGGTGTGTCGCCATGAGCTGCCTTGGTTTGTTGCCCTGTTTGTCTTTCAGTGGCAGCGTCTTCAAGTCTCATATATCTTCCGGCTTCATGGAAGAAATCGGGTAAGGTAGCTGGTTTTTCTTTCGTTAATCTTCTAGCAAACTTAGTATCCGAATGCACACCACTACAGAGGGCCATTAAGATAAGTTTCTCATCGGCATCTTGGACTGCGGCCGCTGCAGCATTGAATCGGGTTAGATATTGTTGTACTGTCTCTCCAGGCTTCTGTTTGATATTAGATAGGGAATAAGCGTCCGTGGGTTGTTCCACATGAATGCGGAACTGGCTAATTAACTTTTCTTTCAACATTTCCCATGAGCTGATGGATCCTTAAGGTAGGTGGCAGAACCAGGAGGTAGCTAGATCTGCCAAGAATAGTGGAAAGCATTTGCACAATACTCCTTCCGTGGCTCCGCTAATGAGCATATGCTGCATGTATCTCTGCAAGTGTACAACGGGGTCAGAGATTCCCTTATAAGGTTCCATCGTTGGCATTTTCCATTCTCGGGGGTGATGGCAATTTCGATATTGCGGGTGAAAGGGCTGGTTACCCTAGCGCCTATCCCTCGATCTCTTTGATCCCATTGGACGCACTCTCTGAACAATCGCGCCATCCTTTCATCAGAATTTGGAGCCGATAGAAATGAGTTTGGTTCTTCTCTGCGGGATTGATTCCGTCCAGATGATCTGTAGGAATGGTATCGTCTATCACTCCTAATATTTTCCAATGGTTGTCTCTGGTCTTCCGGGAGCATGCTAGGGTCAGCTACAGTTGGCCCTTGCTTTGATCTTCCCCTGCTGGCTTCTGTTTTGGGCACTTCCTCGGGTCCAACTTCGGGCTGGACTCTAGCTCGGCCCCGTTCATTGGTGTTTCCATGGCTAGGAAGCATGACCGGCTCAGCCATAGCCGACCCTCGCCTGGTACCTCCCCCGTCGGGTTTGGTTCCAAATGTTTCCTCTAGTCGGAGTTCGGGCTGAGTTCGGGCTCGGCTCCTATCATTGCTGTTTCTATTGTTAGTTTCTTTGAAAAAGAAAGATCTTTGTCGCCTCCTAGATCCTCCAGACTGGGACTCATCCCATGATTCAGTGTTGCGGTTGGATTCTTTAGCATCTCTTAAGCGTGACATGATTCGGTCCACCAAGGCTTCATGTTGGGATGTGAAGCGGTTAGTTACTTCAACCACAATTCTGTCTAGATCTGCCCTAGTAATTGCCGTTGGTTGTTCCGTGGCAGGGGCTGTCGGATTTGCCTGATTTCCATTTCGTGCTGCTGTTGAAATGAGACGGTTCTCTTGATCTGTGATCACTGGAACTGGACCGCTGCTAGTTGCGATGCTCTTTCCTTTGCTAACATCTTTCTTCTGCCTGGGAGGCATGTCTTCCAAGCAATGAGCGATGCTGTCGGGAAGAAGTTTAAGTGGGGGAAGCTGAAGCTTCTAGCTCGAGCTCTCAATGAAAGCACCAAAAATGTTTGCACAAAAAATAGGCAAACACCTCCAAGTCGTATGATTTGGTCGATCTTATGTTGTTCTTAGTGATTTGGGTGATTTATGCAAATATGTAAAAAGGAGGGACTAAACTGTAAAAGACACACAGATTTATAGTGGTTCGGGCAGAATGTGCCTACGTCCACTTTATATGTTATTCTTCTTTACTATTCAGATTACAAGTACAAGGCTTTGATTACAAGTGTATGAAAGTTGTTTGAAAGCTCTGTCCGTGCTTGAGCTCTCAAACTTGTCTGCCATTGATGTACCCCTACCCCTCTATTTATAGAGTGAGGCTGGGGGTAGGGGTCTTGCATGTATATAGCTGCTGGTGGGCCTGGGCTGACGTGACTTGGCCTGGCAATGTTGGTTCGGTAGTGCTTTGGTTCGGTAGTGGATGGAGGCGTGGATTGGTTCGGTAGTGGGTGAGTTGGGATTTGATTCGGTGAGACTTGGTCCGGTGGGTTGGTTCGGTAGTGCCCCGGTCTGGTGGAGAGTGGTGAGTTCGGTGATAAAGGATAGAGTTTGGTTCGGCTTGGCTTAGGAGGTGGGTTGGTTCGGTAGTGGCCCGGTCCGGTAGAGAGTGGTGAGTGCGAATTGGTTCGACAGTGAATGGTTCGGTGGCGTCTTCTTTTCTTTGGTTCGGTGGTGGTGGAAACGAACCCAACATATATATGTGTGTGTATAAACTTTGTAATATATTATGTGTTATAAAATAAAGTAACAAATCATCAGCTCACTTTCTCAGACGCATGCTGTAACATTTTTAATGCATCTCCCGTAGCAGATTCTTGACTTCATACTAATACACGCCTAAATATCCCATTTATAGCGGATTATGTGCAACTCTTCACCAAATGATAACCTTCCCCAAATACTCCTAGAATAATTACTATGCTTGCCTGCACTTGTGGGAAGTTCAGGTATGCATCAGCAATAATTTGTAGCTATCATATCTACATGATGTGCACCATTCTTGTTCGAGAAATTCGCTTTCTTGTGCATCTCTTATCTGCTCGGCTTATGTGCACTGCTTAATATCTTATCCATCATCCATGATGCAACCCTTCGTTGTCGCTTGTAGTTCTGTTTTGTAGTTCCATTCAACCGCATTATTGCTCATGTCCCCATGCGGTGTAGTTTCATGCTAGTTATAAAGTTCTGACTCTACACACTGCAATTGCTTGGAACCTGCTCATTCAATTTCATATTTCACTTAGTTTCAGATTAATGCTCATCTCAACTACCATGCATTTTCATTTTTCTCTTAGTTTTCATGTTACCGAACAACAGTTCATTTCTCCTATCTATTATTCATGTTATTTCGTCTCAACCATCATGCAGTGCAATTCAACTACCCAACCCGACCTGTAATTTCATACTAGCTTCACCATGTTTTAGCTAGTCACAATACGCTAACACACTTTAACTATGCTTCGCAGTTTCAGACAAACCTCTCTGCAGCTCTAGTATCATGCTATGTTTTCCGCTTTACATATCAATTCCGATTTTTTCTCCTCTTCATCAACAAACACCTTAGCTTTAGCACTATTTACCTTCCATTGATGTATTAACTGAGGATAGTCGACAGCTTGCTTTTCACGTGTTCTTCATAGTATATAGGGTTGCATCCATCTTAGTTAATTTAGTGCATATAATGCATTGTACATATTGCTCTAGTTGGTTAAGTTTTCAACTTTTGTCAATCATCTAATGGATGATCTTTATATACATATACATATACATACACACACACACACACACACACACATATATATATATATATAGAGTCACTAATCAGAATTTCGTAGTGTTTGCTTATTAATTAAAAAATTATCGAGTACTCTCCTCAGAAGAGGATCACTTTTTTTATTAAAAAAATAAAAAATAAAATATAACTTTAACTTTAGGGGGATCCAAAGGATTTATGATATTATGCATAAAAGTCCACTTATGTTTTTTGATTAATTAAAACAATGTTCAAACCAAGGTTCCACATTCCGTCCGGAGTGCCGGAACTCCGGCCATCTCGGCCCGGTTCCGGCGATGACCGGAACGGAATCGTCGAAAAAACCTGTTCCGTCATCAGCAAAAAAAAAAAAAAACTGTCACCAAAAACCAAAAAATAAAAAACTGTCAAAAATACTGTAAAAAGAATCATCAGTAAAAAAACAGTAAAATAAAAAACCGAACAAAATAAAGCAACTTTAAATCATATCATCCATAAATCAAGCATCTTAGCAGGCTTCAATCAATTCAAGTTTAACATTTTGCTCAAAAAATCAGACAACAAATCACGTTCTCAACTTTCAATCTTGCAAAGGAATCAAATATTTAGCTATAAAAAAGCATAACAATCTCAGAATAATACACAAAAACTCACCAATTCGAAGCCGTGAGCAACCGATACTCAGGAAGAAGGCATTTGATTTTGGAATTCGCAGCCGTGTGGAAAGCTTCAATCAAATTAAGCACGCGACTTGAAGCAGGTATTCATTTTTTTTTCTTTTTCCTTTTTCGCATCTGGTGTCTGGAAACGTGATTGAATAAAAGGCTTCGAACGGTAAAAACTTAGGGCAAATGATTTGGGGATAAGTAATGAAGTGGGTTGGGCTTCAAAGTTTGATTAATTGGCTGTTGGATTAGTTAACTAAAATAATAAATGAATTTTAAGAATGCATTAGACAGCAAAGTTGCTCCTGTAGACTGGACACGTTTTCATATGAGCATATGTTTTGGATATGTTTGCCAGCATGTTTACTTTTAATTAGAATGTAAGTTTTGATGTGCATGTTTACGTTTGCCAGCATGTTTTGAATACGTAGCTCGGTTATTCTAAATATGTTTGTATAATTTTTCTAAATATGGATAGTTGCAAGGCTCGGCTCTTCTAAATATGTGCATTTGGATATGCCATACTAGTTCAGGCGTTGTCAATAATTTCCTTCAAATGATCCAAATGCAATGTGATATGCCATAGATTTATCTTTACTAAATATGTTTGTATAATTTTTGTTTATTATTTAGGTGCTTGAATATGGCAAATCGTGATATTGTCTGGAATTACTGTACGACAGTCGGTATCAATAAAAAGAAAACGAAGTGCAATTATTGTCATAAAGAAATTTCTGGTGGAGGTGTAACACGTATGAAAGAACATTTGACAGCAATGGCTGGCGATGTTGCACCATGTCCAAACGTTCCTAAAGAAGTCAGAAAACTGATACGGGAACATCTAATCAAAAAGAGAAACGAACGAAGCCAGGAGAAGCTTGAAAAACAACGCGTGCAAGAAGAATTGATGAGCATGCCCGAACAACAAAATTCAGACATTGGAAGTGATGGAAATGAAGATGATAGAGATATTCAACATGCCTTTCAAGCAAGCAAAGAATCTTATGTTAGTGATGAAAGACGACGTTCAGGCGTAGGATCCAGCGGAGTAAAGCGCACCGATCGTTCTAAATCCTTAAGAGTGGATAATGATTTTGAGATACGTGCAGCTTTCAGGATAGATTCATATGTTCAATCACGAAGAGGTAGATCTCAACCTTCAATTAAAACTGCAATAAAAGGCATTAAAGATGCCAAAAAACATATTGGACGTGCAATATCTAATTTTTTTTTATTTTAACCATATTGCCCATAATGCTGCAAGTAGTCCTTATTATCAAACAATGGTTGATGCCATTGCAGAAGCTGGTGCTGGAGTCAAACCACCCACTCCAGGGGAACTTTCGAAAACTTATTTAGATTTAGAGTGCGCTGAAATCAAACAACATATTGATACTTACTCCAAATTTTGCGATGAGTATGGTTGCACATTGATGTGTGATGGTTGGAGCACACAAAATAGAAGAAAAATCATAAATTTTCTTGTGTACTCCACTCAAGGAACCGTCTTTCTTAAATCTGTAGACGCCACCGATAAATTTCAAAGTGCTCAGTATATTTGTGGTCTAATGGATAATGTCGTTAATTTTATTGGAGAAGATAGAATTGTGCAAATTGTAACTGACAATGGAGCAAATTATAAAGCTGCTGGTCAATTACTAATGGAAAAAAGAAGACAACTATATTGGTCACCATGTGCAGCACATTGCATCGATTTGATTTTAGAGGATATTTCAAAAGTAGCCGAGGTAAAAATTATTATATCAAATTGCCAGTCAATAACAGGATTCATATACAATCATGGTTGGCTACTTACAATAATGAGAAAAGAAACAAACAACAAAGAATTAATTCGGCCAGCGGTAAGCAGGTTTGCTACTCACTTTATTGCATTAGAATCCATATACACACATAAAGAGAATTTGAGAAGGATGATCTATTTGAGGGAGTGGAGTGCAAAGATTCCAAAACTCGGTTCTAAAGACAAAAAAACAGCAATTCTTGTCTATAACTTGATTCATAGCGATAAATTTTGGGCTAATATTGCTGCCATTATTCTCGTATTTGGTCCACTTGTAAAAGTTTTAAGAATGGTGGACAGTGATGATAAAGCAGAGATGGGATATTTGTACGAAGCAATGGATTGAGCGAAGGAATTAATTAAGAAAAATGTTGGTTCAAGACAGTATCAAAGATGGTGGAATATAATCGATAAAAGATGGAAAAGACAGTTGCATCGACCTATTCATGCAGCAGGTAATTCTTTTAGCTATTACACAATTATACGAATGCATATCATGTCAATACCTTCTTTTAACCATTCAATTATTTTAGGTTATTTTCTCAATCCCCAAATTCAATATGGAGATAAAGCAACAAATGACGATGAAGTTTTAAATGGATGGACAAACATCCTTGAAAGAATGGTACCGGATATTGCTATGCAAATTGAAATTTCGAAAGAGGTAATAAAACATAATACTCAACTACTTATGATTCTTTTTCAAATTATGACATGGCTATTAATAAATGTTGTGTAGGTTGAAAAATATAGAATGAAACTTGGTGTGTTTGGTTCTGCAAAAGCAAAACAAGCAGTTAAGTCATGTCTTCCCGCTATGTGGTGGTCAATAATTGGCAGAGAAGCTACTCCAAATTTAACACATATAGCAATGCGCATTCTTAGCCAAACGGTTTCTTCTTCAAACTATGAAAGAAACTGGACAACATTTGCAATGATTCATACAAAGCTGAGAAACAGAATAAAAATGGAGAACTTAGAAAAACTGGTATTCGTACATTATAATATGCGGTTAAGAGTACGACATGCTAAACGCCAACAAACAACTGACCAACTTATTGATTTGGATTACATCTTTCATGAGGAGGATCCACTTGCAGAATGGACTAGAGAAGCTGAGAATCCACTGCTTGATAATGCAAGCGATAATCCTTGGTCGGACAATGATAATGTATCTGCAGAAAATACTGAAAATGATAGTTCATCAAATGATGATTCAGGTAATGCTGGTGGTGACGGTATTGGTTCTAGTGGTTATGGCGTTGGTTCCACTTTTGATGATTCTCAAAGACATATCCAAAATTATGAAGCAGATGACTATAGTCGACGAAGAGATAGAAATTTGAACGTTGTACATGAAGATCAAGGAGATTATGATGTCAGATATATTTCTAACAATGTCCCGAGATTTAGGTATTCTACGTCTGACTATACCGGAGGTTATTCGTATTGTGGATTAAATCAACCGTATGCTGATGAGCATTCAAGTAGCCAAGATGAACCTTCACCCTTTGATAATATGATGACGACATTTTTAAGTTCGGATCAGATACAACAGTATGCTTTTCCAACATATTATAATCCATCACAAGATGAAGAGAGCGATGAACAAAATTTACATGATGCTCAGAGAAATAGCTTTTGGTATTAAATTTTTATGTTGTATGTTTTGTAACTTCTATGTCACTTGAATGATTTAGTGTAATTGACTATCAGTGTTGCATACATATTTGCGTATTTATAACAAAAATGTACCGGAATTCACAAACTGGATTTAAAACGGAATTTTCGAAAATCCCGAAATGGAACCGGAATTTTGAATTTTTCAACTGACCGGAATGGAAACGGAAACCGGAACTTCGAACCTTGGTTCAAACAACAACCAAAATAATTAAGTTCAAAATAATGTGTAATGAGTATGTATTCAATCTCTGAAGTAATTTCAAATAATTAACATATATAGTTATTTTATGTTTGTGTCTATATAGAATTACAAAATAATTAATAAATTAAAATTAGTTTTCAATCCAAAAATGTTTGTTTGTTGGCATTTTTATATTAAAAAAGAAACTACTAAAACAATAAAAAAATTATATTAGATAACTTAGGCACATATAAATTCGTCACAAAAGGAATTAGATCTAGACTATACAAAAAGTATAGACATATAATTAAAGGAGATGTAGCAAGTGTATGCTCTAATTATTATATACATGATGAACATACAAACAATTAAAGTGTAACATGTACCGGTCCAAACCATGTGTTAACATAATGAACAAATACTGAGATTAGATGTAGCATATATATATAAACTTTATTAACATGATAAAGATCAAATAAAATTATAGTTACTTGAATATGAAGCCAAAGTTTTGCAACTTGAATGAAGAACAAAACTCTGATTATGTTGAATCAACCTTTGGATTTTGTAACGATCTGGAGGCAAATACCACCTTAAATGAATTGATTTTATTTTAATTTGTTTTTACGAATTTTTTTCCATGAGAGCATGAAATTTTTATCCACTATAAGAGAGGGGGAGGAGAGTTGAAGAAGATTGAATTGTCTTTTGAATAATTAAATGAATGGAAGAAACTTTTATTTTAAGGGAATCATCGAAACCTTTCAATTGCCTCCTTTAAAAACTTCCCTAGTTTATTCCTCATTAAATCTCATCAAATACTCTCCGCTCTTATCAAGCATGGTTGACCATAAAAGAGGCAATGTGGGACTCAATTTTTTTTCAAAACCACCTAGCAATAAATCTGTTTAAATCCAGCTAAAAATTCTATCGATATCGTATATCGATACACGCACATATAACTTTTATATACATACTATTGAATACTAACGGGTTTTAAACAAATATAATAGAATTTAATAGTTAGTAATAAGTTTAATTGATTTATAATGATTATAATTTAACTAAATCATGTGGTTTATAGGAGTATTCATCATTACGCTTGTGCGATCAAAGGTGTAAATTCTATCTGTGATTAGTATTGAAGAATCCGAATGTTAACATTCATATGTCACATTAACTAGCGGTGTGATAGTTTGGTTGAGTTTACGCTTAGATGCTTACACATCTTTTCAATAAAATCCAATTTTACTATTATAAGCAGTATTCGGTGGTAACGATTATTTAGACCAATTCTCTTCATCATCAATATATCACATTAGGTATTATGGAATTTGGTTTTGGTCAAAATTCCAACGTAATATGCAATTAACTTGATTAGTCCAAACATGAAATCCTGGGTCAATAATAATAATTATTATCAACCATACTACCATGGCTAAAGACTTTGGCTTTGAGTTAGCTATAGTTGACCATGGTACTAACTCATATAACCGAGGAGACAAATTCTTCGTTGAATAGTATTTCACTACTAATACTTTGACTCACACTCAACTGTAGTCATTTAATGGAAATCATGTCATGATTTAGCTATATTTAAAGTGGAGGGTCCATATTAAAGTTTCACTGTATTCTTAAGTTGAGGGAACCGTGTAGCATCGTCATTTTGACATTCTCTATTTGACCTTAGCTATATTGACCAACATAAAACTCTCAAGTGAGTCATTCCATAGTTAGCCAATAACTATCAGTTATAACCCTTTGGTGCCTCCAACAACCATGAGTAGTACACTACCCAACATTTAGAGAGTGCTACATACTCTAGTCATAATAGATGAATTGTTATACTTTCTCGAAACATCCTTGATAGGAATATTTAAAACAATATATTATTTTTCAATGTGGTAAAATTCTCACAATTGCCACACATTGTAATCGCCATCACATAACATATAATTTAAGGATTTTCAATTTGATATAATTTAAATTAGTTACTTAATTAATTATGTTATAATATAATAAAGTATACAATAGAAATCAAATACCTTTATTATGAACAAGCTTAGTTATTAAGTTATATATATGTGACAAATTAATAATTTTCCCTAGGGTTATACCTAACTCTATCACTAGAGATACCAAACTTCTAATCTTCACTTTAGGTAAGCTTTATGACTATAAATTATACAGGTTGTTAAAATATTCTCTAGGCTTTTTGCAATTTAAGCAGTGTTTTGTAGAGGAACCCTACCTCTTTCTATTAATATAATAATATTCGAATGCAAAAATTTCTTGGACTAGAAACTGCTAAGCCATCTTTCTAGAACTACGTTATCATTTACAATAAGAGAGAATCACACCAAGCTATGATCTTTCCTTTAATGTTCTACAAGCAAGCATGGGTCGTCTCATTGGTAGTTTTACTTTTCCTTCTGAACAAGCGACCATTTCATTCCTTCTAAATTTGAGATTGAAGCAACACTTTCATTTCTCACATTCTTCCATCTCATCACCAAGAAGATCTTGTACCACTCATCTAAGTTGATGGTACTTGGTTGGTGGAATCCTCCAATTTCCAGAATGCGAGACTAGATACTAAAAACAAAGTGGAACTGGGAAAAAGCGTAGGTCGGATTCATTGTGAAGTTGATAGAGGCAGCATAAGTAGATGTTTAACATCCCATATGACATAACTTATCTTGAGTTAATATTGCATTATTGAGGAGTCTCCACAATAAAAGATTTTTCTTTTATGAACCTGAACTGTCCTTCACCCTACTATGTCAAAGATATAAGGATTGTTGGGAATCATGAGTCATAGTTTTATATATATGGCTAATAGAATGCTTGATTGGAGGGGATCCCTAAAGTAAAGTGTCAAATTCAACTAATATGAGCTTGGTCGATTGAACTTGCTGCCAAAGAAGTTTGATTCTTAAGTTACTGTAGTGTGGAAGACTTATACAACCATTGTCTAAATAATCAAAAGCTTTGGCTTGAAGTGGAATTCCACTTTGCATCCTTTCGTCGTAACTTAATATGTCGCTAAGAGCTGCCCCCTCAAGCTCCATGGAGAGTTCAAGAAATAGGCTTTCGAGTTAATAGAAATTGCTAAATGCATATGGTGCTTTAAATTGCCTCTCAAGTCAAGAATTCCTTGCTAAATCCAGCTCACATTTTGCTTCTTCTGGATCAACTAGAAATCCTTATCTCCTTTTTAGTGTTTCGTAAACCAACTAACCGAATGAATCTCTTGTCATTGATTAAATTATTAAGGTAGGTTGAAATTGCTGCTTCATTCCATTTAACTCATAAGTTAATATAACGACCCGCTATTTTTGACCATTCAAATCGACACTAAAACCATACATGTCCGACTTGAATAATTCAAAATACCGAATTGTTAATTTAATTTGGCAAACTTAAAATATACAGTAAATAAATCAAACACAGATCACAGACACAGAGTAATATAATGCAGCGGAATAGAAAAAAATAGTAGTTCATGAAGCTACTATATACATTAGAGTTTAAAATGAATACATCAGAATCTCTTGAATACAGAAAAGTCTTCAGTACGAGCCGATGACTTCTCTGAACCAGTCAACTAGAAAACTGAAAGCTGAAACGATAGTTGGATCTCCAAATGAAGCTCCAATCTCCAAAGGTGAGTCTCTAATGCTGTATTACTCAGTCTGACCCGAGCGTAAAGCAAAACACAAAACACTCGAGTCAGGATTAACATTCTTATATCAATAAATTCAACTCAAATGAAATATCAACTGAAATACAATATAACTTAAAGGATGTTTGGGATGTCCATCCTCTAAGGGTCCATAGAACTATCTACAGGGTGGAAATATACACTATTACACCGTGGTCATTTACTTAATTTATACCTCAAACCCAAATATCAAATTCGCTTTAAATAATCATATTTCCCAAGATAGTATTTATATATTTTAATAATGTATACAGTAAAGTACTTTCAATTTCCTTAACTTAACAAATCGTTTCACATCAACCCGACCTTCCCATTTAAATTAAATCCAATCTCATTTTATTAGTTTAAATCTTCCTAAAATAACCACTTAAATCTATAATTCCCAAATTTGGATTTGATATCCCAATTTCCCCGTTTATTTCAATATGTTTCCATATTTTAAGTATTCAACATTTCAACTAAAATTTTCCCAATCTAGTTTTCTAAATAAAATTTCCAATCTAGTTCAAACTCAAATTTCACTAAGTTCGGTTAGTTATCTACATAACCAATTCAACTATCTTGGTTCCAAATACATACCGAACCTCTACACCATTTAATTACACTATGGTTCATAGCTTATATATAACAATTCAAATTTAACAGTTTCATATAGATTCTCGATTTTTACATCGTTATTATCTAGCCTTGAACCCTCCCTTATTTGATTCAATATCATTTTAGTGACCTTAAATTTCATTTTACTCAATATTTCTTAATTTATTTAAACGTGAAATATCTCCTTCGATAAATTTCAAATTGATTTAAATAAATAAATCCTTATCTGAATACCATTAAAAATAACCCAAATTTATCTCCCAATCTTAATTGTTCAATATTATTGCAAAATTTTTCCGAATAAAATGTACATAGATATTTATCATGATTTATGTATTAAATCAAATCTTTGATTAAACTAGACATAATTAACTCTATCTTTATCATTACCCTTTATACATGTATTTAAGAATTTACATTAAATAAGACCATATATTTCTTATCACATGGTCAAGTGTTACGGATTCAATCCGTACACTAAATGTATACGGGTGGATAGCATTTCAACCCGTAATTCCAAATTAAATTAAATGGAAACTACTTGGGTCTATTTTTTCAACCCATTTCAATTCAAAACAAACATAACAAAGGGAACTTGCAGTGATGACAGGGATGGTGTCAAAGTAAATAAACAGGCAATAACAACAATCAATAACAATTCAATAAATAAATCAAATAACCCCGAAATAATCGTATTAATTCGCATTGCTATTTGTATGATTACTTCTAGAATCTACACTATCATTTCATGTAGATTAAAGATTATTACATTACAGTTTTTCACTTGTCGTTCCCTTTTAAATTTCAGTTTTAAACTACAACAATTAATCCAAACTACGTTCAAAAGATTTAAAGTATAAAATTTTCTATTTCTACGTCAATTAAAGGGTCAAATTTAACTAATCAAATTTACATATGTCGGGGTCAGGTTTTAATAAATTAAGGTCCATCATATATAATCCGTTTAATTTGTAAACTATACTACCCAAATTGAACTAGCAACTAGTTATCACTTAACAATAAAAATTAACATCCAATTTAAACAACAATCAATCAAACAATCAATTATCAACCAATCTGTATTATTATCACATACATAATTAACCGATAATGGTTTCGGGTGTCATAGGTGAACAGATACAGATAATAGCAGTCATAACAGTAAAACAACTAACAGCAGCATATTTCAATTGTCGTTTCAATTGAAATCAAATTTAATAAATAAAAGAATGTTAATCGTGAGTGATTGCTCACCTTTTGAGGCTAGAGAGGAGATAGACAACATAACAAGCTATGATTTGAATTGCGAAATGACTGATCCAATTGACGATTTTCAAAGCAAGTCAAAATTGGCACGAATTCGAATGGACAACCAAGCTGATCAAAAGGAATTGATAAAATGAATCAGAACTATCTTGATATAGTTTGAAACAAAATATATGTTATAAATTGCTCAAAAACCAAATTTTTAACCATATATTTAAAATAAGATATATATATATATATTTTATTTCAAATTACTAATCTAACTTTAACACCATTAGAACAAAACATATGTTGTATATATATATATAAAATAACTTTCTCTAACCCCAATTTTTACAAACATATATTAAAGAATATTTGAAAAAAAAAATTATTAATTAATAAACTTCGAAACCCAAATTGCACATTTTTGAGATTTATGTACATTTAAAACTTAATGCATATCCAAAGTTATTTCCTTGAAAGTTTACATAAACTAAACCATGTATATTTGAAACCATGTATATAAAACTGTTCAAAATCATGCAACATACAAAAATGTATCTATGCGAGTTTTTTTTTTTTTTTAACAACATAAATGCAGACTGGAATTACAAACATATTATATATATTAGAACACACGACAGCAATATGTATATATATGAAATAAATAAATAAATAAGACTGGTTACTAGCTTTATAATATAATATATATAATACTTATTTATAATATAAACTTACATCTATACACATTATATATTTTAAAACAAATACTTAAATCAATACATATAACCAAAATCGCATACTCTTAAGAATATATAAAAAAAAAAAAAAAAAACAACTTAAAAATTCTTTATTCTGTAACAATAACTGCAAACAAAAAAACTATAAACAAAACAAACTTTGAAATATTAAAACTGTAAACACAAAACTATGAAAGAAAGAAAACAAAACTCATACTTATTAAAAATCTAAACTGTATATAACGTATAACTATACATATATATATATATACACGTACCCACGAGATCACCAACTATAGATATATGTGTGCCTCAATAAAAAGATTGCCAGAGACGCACAGGTGAGGACACGTGGTTGTGGAGGGGTTCGCTTGCACGGGGCTGCTGACGTGGGGGAAGGTTGCAGGCAGAGGCGGTAGTGTTTGAGAGGAAAGGCAGGAAAAAGAATAGTTTGTCTCAATTGAAGTCCAGATCCAAAAGAAAAGATGGGAGAAAAATAAAAGAACGTATATTTATTTCTTTCAAAATGAATGTATGCGTAAAGAACGTATAGAATTTTATACGTTTCAAAATCAACGGTGCAATTAAAGCAATTTTTATTATTTGTCAGGTTATATGTTTTATATTTATTTCTTTCCTAGATCTCAATTCATAGCATATTAAACTACGCAGATTAATTATTTTTATCAACGTTCAAAACGTTATCACCCAAAATACAGCAATGACATAGCAAATGTCTAGAAGCATTAATTTGAAAACTTAATAAAGCAATTTATTGTTTACCTTGGGTAGCACTTTCAAATTTGAAACTGAAGGAAGAATGAATAAGAAACGGCTACAGATCAATTAAAGAAGGAGAGGAGTGTGGATTTGTTTGAAAAGAAGAAGGATATTGTCATTTTTTTTTTTTGAAAACAATTTTTTTTTTTTTTGGAAAAGCAACAGTGTATATATATAATTTAGTGGATAGGAGAAATAGAAGGGGAAACATCTGTCAATAAAATAACGTATATACTTTGCCTTATATATAATATTAAACAAGTGGATAAAAGGAAAATTCAATGGTGAATATTGTAACTTATGGAATAAATGTTAAAACGAAAGCAAGTGAAACTAGGAAATCAATTAAAGCATAAAGGAAAGTTATAAAGTCAAAAGAGCCGTTAAAAATCCAATAAATGCAACGTATAAAATTTTCAAATTTCGAAACTGATAGATATAAAGACAGTCATAAATGCATTGTAACAGCTGGAAATAAACATTAGTGGCTGTTTTATTGGATCAAATTTGGAATAGAAGGCAGTTGGACGTGAATCAAGGAGTAACCAAGGTAAGCTACTGTTTTAATTAAAATCTTTCTTTTAACCGGTGGAAATAATATGATGGGTGGCTGTGACAGAGGGAAGAAGAAGCTTGATTTATATATACTTTTTTTCAGGATGGAGTGGGAGTAAAAACAGATCCGAGAGGAAAATGCGAGAGGATAATATAATGGAAGAATGAGAAGTTTAAGCAAATGAAACGTATAGAAATGAATGCGCAACAAATAAACCAAACAAGGTAATGGTCCATTCCCTTGATTTGGGGAAAATAAATGTTTTCTGCAGTTTCATTCGAAAGAAGGAAAAACGTAAACATGTTTCAAAAGGGAAAGATTGAAGAAAATGAAAATTTGGAGCAGGTCACAGCAAATATATATTATTTTTGTTGCTGAGAAGAAGAAAGGATTGAAACGTCTCAATAAATAAACACGCGAATTAATGGGAACAATAACAATCAACCCCTAAATTATGGAATAATAGAGGCAACGGCTATAAAAGCAGTAATTAAAATATGGCAAGTTATATACAAAATAAAGGAGAAAATAAAACTTTCAGAGGAAAGTTTGAACAGTAATAAAGAATATGGACCACGTTATACATGTAAAATTAAATGAGATGATAATAGGCAGAAGTGAAGTTGGTTTTCAGAGAAAATGTACAAATATATTTATTGCCTCAAACGTAAAACGCGAAATGACAATGGATAGAGAAAGAAAATGAATCACTGAATAATGAATTGAAATGATGGGTTTTGTAACAGCTTTGCATTGATTGAGAAGTTATTAACTGATTTGAATGAGGTAGAATTTCTAAATAAATAAACCTCCATAAAATAAATTGAAAATCTATCATCTGCTACGTACAATTGAATGTAATCCAAATATTAAATTTTTTTTATATCAAAATATTATTTTTAAAGTTCTCAAAATTTTAATTAAATACGTAAAAACATTAAAAATTATTAAAATTTTACGGGTCGTTACACTCTCCCCCACTCAAAACTTTTCGTCCCCGAAAAGGAAGGAGGTAGGAGGATTGTACAACCAGAAATAATAGTAGATTGGAAGTCAAAATTAAACCAATACTTTGAAACTAAATAAATTTTGCTTGAAATTTGAAAGCTTCATTTGGAATACGATTATCTTTGATACTTTAAAAATTTTCAAAACTCCTTTGATAACAATTATTTACACTATTACTTCTATTTACAAAGACTATTGAAAATATTAAATCCAAAATTTATGAAAATTTTAATTTATCTCAAGATACCTTTTAAATATTATCAATAAATTAATAATCATTTTCTTTAAAGATGTTTTATTTAATTTATAACTTCAAAAATATTTATAACACTAAAATTTTATATAAACAAATGTAGTATACAAATAAGCAATATTTAAAAGATTTATTCAAAAAGGAAAGGAAGGTAGATTCCGAAAACGGAATATAGGTGAAAAATAAAGCTGAGCAGATGAGGTAGATTCAAAAGAATAGAATCGGGCACGAATAATTTATTTCAAACCATAAGAATTTAAATTTCAAATATTAATACAAAATTTCTTTGTTGAAAATACTTTTATAATAAAATACCTTTATAAATAAATACTTTTATATTGAAACCAATTTTTCTTTCGAAAATACTTTTATAACTCAATGTTTTAACAAGTTTATCCTCGTTCTTGCAGACTCTGGCCATGCGTTGATCAGGCGCAAAGCTAGAATTCTTCAAGTACTTAGTAGACTTGTTTCAACACCCAGTGAAAATACTTGAAAACCTTTAAAAACAGATATGGAAAGTACAAACCAAACAAAACAACCAAACCAAAACCTTTGTCCGATCATGGTTCGCAGATACACAATGGTTACGCCTGGGTCCCCCAGGAAACAATCCATATCCGTAAGCTTTCTCAGCCCTGGGAGTTACGCCATGATGACTAGTAGAGTGCAGGATACACAATGGTTACGCCTGGTTCCCCCAGGAAACAATCCGTACCCCTAGGCAAGACTCAGCCAGGCACTTGCGCTACTATTCGCGACCTACACAGATTGCAGGATACACAATGGTTACGCCTGGTTCCCCCAGGAAACAATCCGTACCCCTAGGCAAGACTCAGCCAGGCAATTTCGCTGTGCATTCACGAGAGAAAAAGAAACCATGGGTTACCCACGGTGGGAATACTCGAGTATTACATCCGGAAAACCGAAAATCAGAGAGAATAATATCGATAGAATGAATCCACGCTGTGGCCACAAAGCGGATATCAAGCAGAAGGCACTTTCCATATCTTTACTTGGAAAATATATATATATAGTACCTTTTCAAATACTTCCAAATATCATACTTATATAAAGTCCATATGTATAGGATTCCTATCTAAATCGAATACTTTCCAAATCAATAGTATATCAAAACATACTTACATAGACTTTGATTATATAAATTTTCTTTCCAAATTGAGTACCTTTCAAATCAATTGATTTCAAATCACTTTCATACTTATACAAATCCATTTTATATAAGTCCGACCACTTCCCAAATCAAGTGCTTAATTATACAAGGTTCTCAATTTCAAATCATTCAATATCAAATTTAGTTTCAAAATCATATATGATTTCACCAAATTTTCTTCCGAATTAAATATCTAATATTTCAAAGTTCCCAAAAAAATAGGTTTAGAAAATTATCCCATTTTCCAAATTAAAGTAAGTCAAACAGATTCATTTCCAAAAATCACCATATAAGTACTGGTTTTTGATTCCAATTTAATTTCAAAACCAAATATTTTCCCAAAATTAATTATACTCAAAATGGTTTCCAAATTTATAATTATCCTTTTTTTTTTTTACTTTTAAACTATCTATTTCTATGTGAAATATCCAATTTACCTTTTTGAAAACCATTATACAACTTTTTTTTTTCAAAACATTTCAAAACTAAATTTATATTCTTTATCAAACATTTTATACTCTTCGAAATTGCTTAGCTTTGAAAATTTTAATCTCGATTTGGAAGTGTTCGAACATTCAAAATAGTTAGGGAAATCAAATTTTAAATTCAAGAGTTGAAAATCAACAATAAATCAATTATTAAATCTGAAACTCGAGGACTGAACACCGGTCTCACTTTAAATTGTTTCGAATATATATATATATATATATATCTTTTGAAAATATCAAATTATACTTCGGAATTTGAAATCATAACGGTTTTACAAAATCACTCGCATAGCGAGCTATTAAAGTGGCCCCTCCCCCACTCTGAAACTCGAAAATCAATGTTGATGATGCGTGCACTCATCACCGAAATTATTTTCCAACGACATAAGTGAGTTCTGGACTTCTATTTTCTTGAAAACTTCTTCGAAATTTCTTCAAAATTATTGGAATTCATTTGAACTCATTTGAAACCTTTCTGATTCGGAAAAATACTTTTAAATCGTATTATTTTTATATATTTTCCAAAATCTTAAAACCAATTTCAAAATACCGGAATTCAATTCTCGAATTTCAAATTTAACACTTCAGTTATAAATCGTTTTTATATAATCAATTTCTTATAATTTTTCAAAATTTCAAAATCCTTTCAAAACCTTTTTATATAGAATAACATTTCTTATTTGATTTATCCTTATCGAAAACATTTTCACTTTATATAAAGAATAAAATCATAGTTATCAAAATAATAATTTCGATATATAAAACAATTTCAAAAATGCAAACATACCCGATTTTCAAAGGATAATTTTAAGAATGGATTTCAAACAAAGATGGAGATTTAAATTAGAGGAACTCTAATCAATAGAATCCTGATACGAAGATAGACTCAACAAAGTTGAGAAAATCAAAATACAAAATAGAAGATGGATATATTTCTACAAATCGCGGGCGACCTTAACCGGGTCAATCGTGATTTCAGGAATATGATCGATGCGGAATTCAAAGGCAAATCGACATTCGATCGCCCGATATAGAATTCAGCATAAATAGATATAGCAGCATTGTACACCGAGGATACATGAATCTTCGGTGAATCAATGCCAACTGAAAAGGTGTTTCACCCCTTTTACAAATCATTCAGTGGAGTTATGGAATACTCCAGAATCAAACGAATATAAATAGGGAGAGACAAGAATGAATTTCGAAACTGAGGGACATTCCAAAATTCAAAGGAAATCGAGTCAAAAAGGAAGAGGTCCAACTCGAATGAAAGTGATTCTGTAAATAAATTTACCATATATGCTAAGTTTTGCCTAGAGCCAAAGCTCTGATACCAACTGTAACGACCCGCTATTTTTGACCATTCAAATCGACACTAAAACCATACATGTCCGACTTGAATAATTCAAAATACCGAATTGTTAATTTAATTTGGCAAACTTAAAATATACAGTAAATAAATCAAACACAGATCACAGACACAGAGTAATATAATGCAGCGGAATAGAAAAAAATAGTAGTTCATGAAGCTACTATATACATCAGAGTTTAAAATGAATACATCAGAATCTCTTGAATACAGAAAAGTCTTCAGTACGAGCCGATGACTTCTCTGAACCAGTCAACTAGAAAACTGAAAGCTGAAACGATAGTTGGATCTCCAAATGAAGCTCCAATCTCCAAAGGTGAGTCTCTAATGCTGTATTACTCAGTCTGACCCGAGCGTAAAGCAAAACACAAAACACTCGAGTCAGGATTAACATTCTTATATCAATAAATTCAACTCAAATGAAATATCAACTGAAATACAATATAACTTAAAGGATGTTTGGGATGTCCATCCTCTAAGGGTCCATAGAACTATCTACAGGGTGGAAATATACACTATTACACCGTGGTCATTTACTTAATTTATACCTCAAACCCAAATATCAAATTCGCTTTAAATAATCATATTTCCCAAGATAGTATTTATATATTTTAATAATGTATACAGTAAAGTACTTTCAATTTCCTTAACTTAACAAATCGTTTCACATCAACCCGACCTTCCCATTTAAATTAAATCCAATCTCATTTTATTAGTTTAAATCTTCCTAAAATAACCACTTAAATCTATAATTCCCAAATTTGGATTTGATATCCCAATTTCCCCGTTTATTTCAATATGTTTCCATATTTTAAGTATTCAACATTTCAACTAAAATTTTCCCAATCTAGTTTTCTAAATAAAATTTCCAATCTAGTTCAAACTCAAATTTCACTAAGTTCGGTTAGTTATCTACATAACCAATTCAACTATCTTGGTTCCAAATACATACCGAACCTCTACACCATTTAATTACACTATGGTTCATAGCTTATATATAACAATTCAAATTTAACAGTTTCATATAGATTCTCGATTTTTACATCGTTATTATCTAGCCTTGAACCCTCCCTTATTTGATTCAATATCATTTTAGTGACCTTAAATTTCATTTTACTCAATATTTCTTAATTTATTTAAACGTGAAATATCTCCTTCGATAAATTTCAAATTGATTTAAATAAATAAATCCTTATCTGAATACCATTAAAAATAACCCAAATTTATCTCCCAATCTTAATTGTTCAATATTATTGCAAAATTTTTCCGAATAAAATGTACATAGATATTTATCATGATTTATGTATTAAATCAAATCTTTGATTAAACTAGACATAATTAACTCTATCTTTATCATTACCCTTTATACATGTATTTAAGAATTTACATTAAATAAGACCATATATTTCTTATCACATGGTCAAGTGTTACGGATTCAATCCGTACACTAAATGTATACGGGTGGATAGCATTTTAACCCGTAATTCCAAATTAAATTAAATGGAAACTACTTGGGTCTATTTTTTCAACCCATTTCAATTCAAAACAAACATAACAAAGGGAACTTGCAGTGATGACAGGGATGGTGTCAAAGTAAATAAACAAGCAATAACAACAATCAATAACAATTCAATAAATAAATCAAATAACCCCGAAATAATCGTATTAATTCGCATTGCTATTTGTATGATTAGTTCTAGAATCTACACTATCATTTCATGTAGATTAAAGATTATTACATTACGGTTTTTCACTTGTCGTTCCCTTTTAAATTTCAGTTTTAAACTACAACAATTAATCCAAACTACGTTCAAAAGATTTAAAGTATAAAATTTTCTATTTCTACGTCAATTAAAGGGTCAAATTTAACTAATCAAATTTACATATGTCGGGGTCAGGTTTTAATAAATTAAGGTCCATCATATATAATCCGTTTAATTTGTAAACTATACTACCCAAATTGAACTAGCAACTAGTTATCACTTAACAATAAAAATTAACATCCAATTTAAACAACAATCAATCAAACAATCAATTATCAACCAATCTGTATTATTATCACATACATAATTAACCGATAATGGTTTCGGGTGTCATAGGTGAACAGATACAGATAATAGCAGTCATAACAGTAAAACAACTAACAGCAGCATATTTCAATTGTCGTTTCAATTGAAATCAAATTTAATAAATAAAAGAATGTTAATCGTGAGTGATTGCTCACCTTTTGAGGCTAGAGAGGAGATAGACAACATAACAAGCTATGATTTGAATTGCGAAATGACTGATCCAATTGACGATTTTCAAAGCAAGTCAAAATTGGCACGAATTCGAATGGACAACCAAGCTGATCAAAAGGAATTGATAAAATGAATCAGAATTATCTTGATATAATTTGAAACAAAATATATGTTATAAATTGCTCAAAAACCAAATTTTTAACCATATATTTAAAATAAGATATATATATATATATATATTTTATTTCAAATTACTAATCTAACTTTAACACCATTAGAACAAAACATATGTTGTATATATATATATATATATATATATATATATATAAAATAACTTTCTCTAACCCCAATTTTTACAAACATATATGAAAGAATATTTGAAAAAAAAAATTTATTAATTAATAAACTTCGAAACCCAAATTGCACATTTTTGAGATTTATGTACATTTAAAACTTAATGCATATCCAAAGTTATTTCCTTGAAAGTTTACATAAACTAAACCATGTATATTTGAAACCATGTATATAAAACTGTTCAAAATCATGCAACATACAAAAATGTATCTATGCGAGTTTTTTTTTTAACAACATAAATGCAGACTGGAATTACAAACATATTATATATATTAGAACACACGACAGCAATATGTATATATATGAAATAAATAAATAAATAAGACTGGTTACTAGCTTTATAATATAATATATATAATACTTATTTATAATATAAACTTACATCTATACACATTATATATTTTAAAACAAATACTTAAATCAATACATATAACCAAAATCGCATACTCTTAAGAATATATAAAAACAAAAACAAAAAAAAACAAAACAACTTAAAAATTCTTTATTCTGTAACAATAACTGCAAACAAAAAAACTATAAACAAAACAAACTTTGAAATATTAAAACTGTAAACACAAAACTATGAAAGAAAGAAAACAAAACTCATACTTATTAAAAATCTAAACTGTATATAACGTATAACTATACATATATATATATACACGTACCCACGAGATCACCAACTATAGATATATGTGTGCCTTAATAAAAAGATTGCCAGAGACGCACAGGTGAGGACACGTGGTTGTGGAGGGGTTCGCTTGCACGGGGCTGCTGACGTGGGGGAAGGTTGCAGGCAGAGGCGGTAGTGTTTGAGAGGAAAGGCAGGAAAAAGAATAGTTTGTCTCAATTGAAGTCCAGATCCAAAAGAAAAGATGGGAGAAAAATAAAGGAACGTATATTTATTTCTTTCAAAATGAATGTATGCGTAAAGAACGTATAGAATTTTATACGTTTCAAAATCAACGGTGCAATTAAAGCAATTTTTATTATTTGTCAGGTTATATGTTTTATATTTATTTCTTTCCTAGATCTCAATTCATAGCATATTAAACTATGCAGATTAATTATTTTTTATCAACGTTCAAAACGTTATCACCCAAAATACAGCAATGACATAGCAAATGTCTAGAAGCATTAATTTGAAAACTTAATAAAGCAATTTATTGTTTACCTTGGGTAGCACTTTCAAATTTGAAACTGAAGGAAGAATGAATAAGAAACGGCTACAGATCAATTAAAGAAGGAGAGGAGTGTGGATTTGTTTGAAAAGAAGAAGGATATTGTCATTTTTTTTTTTTTTTGAAAACAATTTTTTTTTTTTTTTGGAAAAGCAACAGTGTATATATATAATTTAGTGGATAGGAGAAATAGAAGGGGAAACATCTGTCAATAAAATAACGTATATACTTTGCCTTATATATAATATTAAACAAGTGGATAAAAGGAAAATTCAATGGTGAATATTGTAACTTATGGAATAAATGTTAAAACGAAAGCAAGTGAAACTAGGAAATCAATTAAAGCATAAAGGAAAGTTATAAAGTCAAAAGAGCCGTTAAAAATCCAATAAATGCAACGTATAAAATTTTCAAATTTCGAAACTGATAGATATAAAGACAGTCATAAATGCATTGTAACAGCTGGAAATAAACATTAGTGGCTGTTTTATTGGATCAAATTTGGAATAGAAGGCAGTTGGACGTGAATCAAGGAGTAACCAAGGTAAGCTACTGTTTTAATTAAAATCTTTCTTTTAACCGGTGGAAATAATGTGATGGGTGGCTGTGACAGAAGGAAGAAGAAGCTTGATTTATATATACTTTTTTTCAGGATGGAGTGGGAGTAAAAACAGATCCGAGAGGAAAATGCGAGAGGATAATATAATGGAAGAATGAGAAGTTTAAGCAAATGAAACGTATAGAAATGAATGCGCAACAAATAAACCAAACAAGGTAATGGTCCATTCCCTTGATTTGGGGAAAATAAATGTTTTCTGCAGTTTCATTCGAAAGAAGGAAAAACGTAAACATGTTTCAAAAGGGAAAGATTGAAGAAAATGAAAATTTGGAGCAGGTCACAGCAAATATATATTATTTTTGTTGCTGAGAAGAAGAAAGGATTGAAACGTCTCAATAAATAAACACGCGAATTAATGGGAACAGTAACAATCAACCCCTAAATTATGGAATAATAGAGGCAACGGCTATAAAAGCAGTAATTAAAATATGGCAAGTTATATACAAAATAAAGGAGAAAATCAAACTTTCAGAGGAAAGTTTGAACAGTAATAAAGAATATGGACCACGTTATACATGTAAAATTAAATGAGATGATAATAGGCAGAAGTGAAGTTGGTTTTCGGAGAAAATGTACAAATATATTTATTGCCTCAAACGTAAAATGCGAAATGACAATGGATAGAGAAAGAAAATGAATCACTGAATAATGAATTGAAATGATGGGTTTTGTAACAGCTTTGCATTGATTGAGAAGTTATTAACTGATTTGAATGAGGTAGAATTTCTAAATAAATAAACCTCCATAAAATAAATTGAAAATCTATCATCTGCTACGTACAATTGAATGTAATCCAAATATTAAATTTTTTTTATATCAAAATATTATTTTTAAAGTTCTCAAAATTTTAATTAAATACGTAAAAACATTAAAAATTATTAAAATTTTACGGGTCGTTACAGTTAATAACTCCTAGAACCCATAGATTGCTAGGCTGCTGCACTTTAGGAAAAGTGATTCATTGAGTTTGGGTTACCTGATCAAAGAAAACGACAACAAGCACTGTTAATCATTTGCATCAACTTCTTAGGAAGAATAAATATCCTTAGGTAATACACTTGCATTTAGAAGATGGTAGATTTAATTATAGTCAATCCGCCAACCTAAGATAAGAATTTATTTTTCCATATGGAAAGTTTACAAGTTATTTTTCATTCAAAGGTAAATAGTGGCGGGCATGGATTCTGGTTAAAGTGAGGGGGACCCCAGATAAGTGATGCTAGGCTAATACAAAGGGATATTATAGGAAACCGCAAGCTCCTCTTTAGAGACCATTCTTAGCCCAGAGACAATGATGCAAGACTTATTTTGGTTCATACCAAGACCTGAGAGATTGTTAAATTCAATGAAAGAGTGGAATAATTCATCTAATGACTTGGGATTTCGCTTGGAGAATATCATGAGGTCATCTGCAAAACACATGGATGTAATAGTGGGATCTCGACATTTAGGGTGGTAGTCAATGAGTCACTTAGAGAATCTGTCACTAAGACGGATAGTCAACATTTTCGTAATAAGAAGGAAAAGGTAAGAACTTAAAGGATCACCTTAGCGAATGCCTTGAGTCCCTTGAAAATATCCTTTAATTTTCCTAATGATCTGGACAGAAAATTTGGCAATGGAAATACAGACTTCGATCTATTAGATGTTTCTATATGTGAAGCTCATTCTAGTGAGAGCATAGAAAATCAAATTCCATTTGATTGAGTCATAAGCTTTTTAAAATCAATTTTTAGACAACATCTTGGGCTTAAGGAGCTATTTTATAACCTCTTAACAACTCATGAGACATTAGAATATTGTTCAATGATGTTGCACTCATGTAAGAAAGCACTTTGATTATATGTGATAAGGCTAGGAATCACTTGTTTAAGTCTTCGGGCAAGAATTTTAGATATGCATTTATAAATGATGTTACAACAGCTTATTGAGCTAAATTAGTTAATAGAAGATGGATTCTTAACTTTAGGGATCAAGCAAATAGTGGTTGAGTTTATTCCATTCAGCATTCTATTGCAAATGAAAAAGTTGTGGATTTCTTTCAAGAAATCCTTAATTATGTTTAGCAAACAATGGAAAAACATGATTTGAAGCCATTTAGACCTCCAAAATTTGGGAATAGAGAACAAGGCACTCTTGATTTCCTCATCTGAAGCTTAGACTGCAGAAGGTTGAACTGTTCTAAATTTATGGAGGGAAATGTAAGAGTGTCAAAGGAAGAAGTGTTGATGTCCTGGGAACCTCTATCTCCTAGAAACTTAGCAAAATAGTTGACAAAATCATTGCACACAACATTATGCCCCTAATGGATTTGGTTATTATCATCAAGGATATAGAGGATGGTTTTAGCTTTGACATTATATTTCAGTTAGTTGTGATAAAGGTAGAATTCTTGTCATCTTGCTCATCCCATTTGAACATACATTTTGGCTTAGCATACTTGCTTTAGATTGATGCATATTGATTAGCTTGTTTGTTAAGATATGTTTCTACATAGAAAAGTTAATATTGGAAGAATTTCTTGAAGATCAACTTGAACTAGGCCTAATTGAGATTGAACTAAAGAGGAAAGCTTGAAGTCTTTGCCAAACTTATCCTTACTCTAGGCCTTGAGGAGGGATTTTGTGTGTTTGAGTTTGGATTGGAGTATAAACATGGGGTTGCTATAGAACTTATAAGACTAGGCTTTGGAAACGATCTCGAGAAATTCAGGGTGATTACGACGATCATTGAAGAATCTAAACTGGGAAGGAGCTTTCATATCGGAAGGACTGAAATATAGGATTAGAGGAGAGTGATCGAAAAGATTAGGAGCTAAGCTTTCATATATAATTTTAGGCTAGGTATAAAGGGCTAGTTGGTTTATAAAGACTTTATCAGGCTTCAAAAATGTTCTCATACATAATCTAGATTTATTGTTCTTGGTGTAGAACAAACCTTTATATTTGCCCTTAAAAATATTGGCATTTCAAATATCATATTTAAGAGGCAGTAAGTCCTTATGAGAAAGAGGGTTACCCCCACTTCTTTCGATAAATTCAAGCATGAAATTCCAATTCTTTAGGGCTAACCATGGCTTGTCCAAAGGGTTAATGGAAGGGACATAATTAAGAAGGGTTTATCTTCTAGCACTTGAATTAACGGCATAAACAAATGTGCAGAGGAAGTCTAGGTTGAAAAGCTTGTGAACAACATGAATGTGACACAGCTGATTGGTTACAATTTAAGAGGTAGTTTGGAATTTATCGAGGTTAGAAAAAATAAGAATTCTTCCATAAGGAGCTTCACTGAGATTATTGAGAGAATTCTATACTGGTTGAGTATAATGAGAAGCTTGTGAATAGAGTTGATATTGAATTTATTTTCCAGGATGGCAATCATGTGCACATTTTTATCTTGAATTATTCTCTTTATTTCATTTTTCTTGGAAATGTCATTGCAACCTCTCGTATTCCAAATGTCTATGTTGTCAATCATGGAGAATGGTTAGGGGGTAAGAAGGTAGGATGGGATATTTCATGATAAGGGAGGAGGAAGATTTTTGGTTACAGTTGGGGTTGCTTCCATCATAAGAAGGATCGGTAATTGGAACTATAGTCTCCTCTAGGAATTGCTGACCCTTTAGAACGACTTCTAATGATTATGGGAATATAGATTATGGTGCGACTTCTTAGATAGGGATTTGGATTTTCTAGTGGGGGAGTTAGTTTGATTATTCGAGGAACCTTTTGGGGATTAAATGGTATAGAAATATATTTTAGATTGGAAGATTTGGCAATAGAAGATATTAATGAAAGTTATTAGTTGATGTAGAGTGGATATGAGCTTTTGTGGAAAGATAGGAGCATCTGCTATAAAGTCTTGATCATCTGATGTGCTGCTAGAGGTGGAAGGAGAGAAATTATATGTAGGGACACTGTACATGTTATAAAACATGCATGGTGAGAACTGTATGGAAGGGTTAGATGGTTTAACAATCTTGGAGTATGAAATGGTTTGCTTGTCCTGGCTCATGCACAAAGAGTTGAGTTGAGTGTTAATCCGATTAGGTTGGGTAGCTAGAACAAATGGTTAGCAGTGATATTGGAAGTGGTTGTATTTATATGAGTCGAGGATAAGCCAGCAGAAGTTTGGGTGCAACTAGAATTGAGTATAGGTGCGATCTCAGTTGTTGAAGGTTTACTACCTATATCTTCAGTGGAGCTAATTCCAGAAGCAAGAATTTCCATGGAGAGAGGTTCGACATTTAAATGTGTTTTAGTGGATTGCAGGATAGGAAAGCTATCATTAAGAATTAAATATTTCATGGATTTATTGTATTGAAGACTTTTATTCGTTGCATGCATTAGAGATAAGATGTTGGGAATGGATTAGTTAGTAGAAGAGAGAAAAGATCAATTATTAAGGAAGAGATAGAGGCATTGATTACTTCATGATTTGTTGCATGACAAATGCTATGCTTCCGCTGTTAACAATGGCCCCTTGTGAATTTTTTGGAATATAAGATTTCTTCGACTTTGAACATGTTAAGTATAACTTCTACTATTCTCCAATTTATGTTTACCTTTTCTATTACGAATCCATTTATTGGCTGCTTCTCTATTTTTAACCATTTCAATGTTTTGGGGAAATTTTCTCATTTAACACAGGCTGAGTTGGAGCAACAGTAAAGCATGGAAAGGAGGCAGATAAGTGGCCAAATACCTTACATTTCTTGCATACTTATGGTTTCCACATATATTCCACTTTAATGTAAGCATCACGGTCTTCAAAGATTTGAATCGGGATTTGAGCTAGCAAGAGTTTTGTAGGCTCAACCTTTACCAAAACTTTTGCAAATTCAAATCTCTCAAGTCTTGCAATAGTTCATCAAAGAAAATTACTTTACCAAGGTAGCTCGCAATCCAATCAATATGAATTGCTATCCAATAAATCATTTGGATTTTTGACAGTTAGGCCCAAATCAGGATCGACATAACTTGTTCTTGAATACTATCAATAGTCGGATTTCACTGAGTAATAATGAAGAATTTACCTCTAATTATAATTGTATCCAACTTAAGCACTTTCATTCTTCTTTTTACATCTTCAAAGAGGAAGAAAAAGTCCCATTCGATTTAAATTTAGTACCATTTAATTTTCCTCAAACAAGCCGGAAATAATTCAAAATAGTAGTGTATGAAAGGGGTTTGTTTAAGAAAAAGCTTACTAGGTAGCTTTCCCAAAATCATTTACCTTCATCAACCACTTCCCTTGATGGAATAGTGGAACTCATCTTAGAGAGAGTTGAAAATTCATTAGCTTGTATTTCCCCACATGTTTTGACAATATATTGAATAGGATTGACCAAAAGGAATTGGCATGACTATTCAGATTTGACTTATCGAGGGACAAACAATGAAACCATTGAAGGAAGATTCGGTTGGAGGTTAGAAATTGCAAGTTTGGGTTAGGGGATTACGACGAGGTAGGGATCGACATGCAAGATGGGATCTATTAGAAGGTGAGGGATGAAAATTGTGAAAACCTGGTTTGAACTAACTAGGGAGATGGGGTTGGTTGAAGAAATGTGCATTGGAGTACCAGGTGGGGCCGAGTCAGGGGTATAAAGAGAGGAGGTTGCTTAGAAAGAAGGTAAGGGAAACTAGTGGATAAGGAGGAAAGGGAAGTAGAGGTGGAGGTGGCCATGGCGAGGGCTTCAAGTTCAATGAAGTTTTGATAAATATTATATAGTTGTTTGTTCCAGTTCTTTGATTTTGTGTATTGCTTCACCATTCTAACCAAAGTAGTTAAATAAATTGTTGTGATTTCTTCTTTATGACATTTAGGTATAAAACAATTTACTCCATTCATCTCCCTCAATAGAACATTTTTCTTTAGCCTTCTTCTTAAGCTCTATTATCTATATTTTTAGTTCATGTTTGAGTTGTTTTTGTAAACCATGATAATATGCATCGAGCCCTTTATATTGTGGGTCTTTGTCCACATAGCCCGCAATTTTTCCAATTGTTGTGATAGTTGAGTGATTGAGCTTGCACTTTTAGTTCTTTCCCGTTTTAATCTTTTAATATATGTTTTATGATTTTAATAGTCATAATAAAAGAACACATATATGTGCCTTTAGGAGATTGGACATCATTGAAACTATGATTTCCTGGTATCCATTGCATGATGCTTGTGATAAGCATATCGAAAAGGTTTGCCTTTTTGGATTTTCTTTTCATTGTTAAATTGAATAAACATTGGCTAGTGATCATTAGTTGAATATGGGGGAATTGTGACTTTCATATTAGGAATAAAATTTAATAAGTTAGGATTTACCAATGCTCTGTCAAGGCTTGATGCTATTTTCTTTATCTCATCACTACTCCATGTAAATTGCCAGCCAGTGTGGAATGCTTTAATGAGTCCACTTGCAACCACGTAGTCATTATATATAGACACACACACATACACACATATATATATACATACATATTATGTATGTATTTTTATGTATGTGTATATATGTGTATATTAGAGTGAATAATAATTGGATTGTGAAAGCATTGGATTAATTTTGTTTGTGGATATTAAAAATTATTATAATTATGCACCGATGCTTTATTAAAGTTATTGTGGCTTACCATGTAACATCCAATTAAAATATTTCTCATATGTGAACTCTTATCAAAGATTCAAGTTTAGTAGTCTGCCTATCAATATTATCATCACATATTTCTAGTATAAAACCACCCAAAATACAGTCTTACTCAATATCCTGGTCTTATAAATCACTACGTATAAACAAAGGCATTACTTAGACCTTAACATAAATGCAACAAAAAACAACTTGCTGTAATATCCTTGCCTAACTCCAACATCCTCACACCATCAATGGCTTGTTCTAGTGTTTTCACATCAATCACTTTATACCTCATGACTGATTCAGTTAAGAATGTGAGAGGCAATCATGTAATTTATAACACAACTTAAATTTTAGACGAGAATCTTGTTCGTAATGATATAATAATTTGGTTTTATTTTCTTTCACATACGTTATTTTTTTTTTTTGAATTACCTAGAGAACCAAGCTTCGCTTGTAAACTCTAGGGAAGTATGTGCCTGCCAAACACATACTTCGGGTACTTGTTACAGGGTTGTCAGTTTCGGGGCTCGAACTCGTGACCTTTGATCACGCAGTCCGGACCATCAACCAACTGCGCCAACCCTGTTGGCTTCACGTACGTTATTATATGGAGAAATAAACAATAAATCAAATACATTAAACATGTATATGTAGCAAGTTTTAGGATAAGTATTTTATCGAATGTAATTACGAATGTGTTGATAACCATGAGTACTGATTTGATACATACATACGTACGCACATATACATACACACACACTTATACATACACACATACATATATATACACTTACTCCGTAAATGTTCTGGTCATGATATATCATGTAAATGGTATCGATACATCTATTGGGACTAATGTATGCAACATTGTGATGGACGTTGGTTTACTTATGACCATTAGGAGCACCTAAAGGTTATGTACTTGTATTTGTTTATAACAACCATAGAAATACTTGACATGAGTCTATTGTAGGTTTATATAACTAAGTCAAAATAAAAGATCTTAAGGTAACGACATATAGTAGTCCTAAGACTTGACAGTACTGTTGTTGTTGAGTAGTTAGGCTATACTTTGAATATGGTTAAACATTTGGCATGACGACCTTGTTACGACCATAGTTGAGTATACATTGAGGACCACTTGAAGTGAAACACCGACTTGAAGAGGATTCCACTCCTTTCTTATAGAAAGTTAGTATTTTCATAATTGGTAGTCAACTTAAAGTCAAAATCTATGGCCAGAGTAACATGGTTAATCGATAAACATTATCGGATTGAAATAAGGACTTTAAAGTGGTCATGCAATTAAATATGAATATCAATAGAGTTTTTGACCTTGGACAAAACTTTAAATATGTAATATATAAAGTGAAAATGTAAAGACTACATGTACAAAATTTCGTTACAAGTTGAGCTTAAAATCGACAATTGGATTTTTCTTAAATAGTCTATAAGTGTTGAACATGTCCTTGATATTGTACTTTAGCAAATTCCTTACATGCTTCAATATTTAAATTGCATAAATATTAACTAAGGACCAAGTACACATGAGAAAGTCAACGCAACCACGTTGTTAGCTATTTTCAAATCCGACTAATGTTAAAATTAATTTATAAACATTCTGGATAAATAATAAATTTATATTAATATTTCACGGATTTTAATCATTTATTTGAAGCTTAAAATCAATCAAAATTTCGTACAAAACATATACGTTGTTCGATTGAAAAAGGATTTAAATAATATAATATAATATAATTAATTAATTCAATGTAAGTCAATTAGGCATGTTGACCATTTTTAATGGATTAAATATGGGCCAACCATAATAGAGCGGAGGGAATGGGACTTGTCTCTACGTGGGGAAGAATGGGATTTAAGATCTAGAGAGAAAAGAGGAAGATATATGATATCTCTTTAGATATATATAGGTAGCCCCTCTTCTCATTATTCTTGCCCTCAACCAACTAATCTCTTACCACCACTAAACTTTGGTGAAGCCAAGGAGACGATACTTTTACCTATAGTTAAGGAGATGGAGGAAATACCTAAATAACCAACATGTTCGACGATCGGTAAGATCGCAAGGAGAAAGGCAATTCCCTTCTTTATTTATTTTTTGAATGGTAATTAGGCTAAGGAAGCATGGACCATATATTAATAAGTTAAAATGATTATTACAAAAATGTCCCAAATAGAAAGAGGGTCAGTATTAAAAGAAAGAAGAAGAAACAAAACACATAAAGATAAAAAGGAGAGGCTTGGTAATCAAGTTGCAAGGATGTTACCATCTCATATATCTCTTAACTTCTTATGAATTCGAGGCTGTATCATATGGTATGGCTCAGATTTCGTTCAAATGTTGCTAAAGGCTCTTTCATTCCTTTCCAAGTAAATCACATTAACAAATATTTTGAGGACCATGAGGACTTAGTCTTGGGAATCTGCCACCTCATTGCTTTAAAGATATTGTGCCATTCCATTTTTGAGTCATTTGAGGGATGGTGGAATTTTCCGTTCGCTGGTATCTTGCTCCAAATGTAATAAACATTGCTACACTCAAACAAGAGGTGAGTGCTGGTCTCTAATTTGGCATTACATGCGATGCATAGGTCATTATTAGTTATGTGTTTGGAAGCTAGCTTATTCTTGATGTGGAGAGCACTTATCATGCTTTTCCATAAGAGGATGTTCTCTTTGGCTGGGCTCCCTATAGTCCATATGCGAGAGAACCGAGGAAAGGTTTCATTTCTATTATAGAGTGAGTTGTATTCTAGGACAGTATAATTTTTTTGAGTTTGTAGGTCCAAAGCACATGGTGATGTGATGTTGGAAGGGTGTTTGCCAAAATGAGGTTCCATAGTTGTCTAATCGAATAGGAACTAGAGTAGGAGAGTTCAACTATGTTATTAGAGATAAAGTTGGAAGTATAAGCATTGGCAGGAATACCGGTTAGAGCTCTAAGAGAGAAGTTGAGAAGATTTTCTATGTTGAGACCTGGTTAGCCAATGGAGTTGACCATAATTTGCGATATGAATTTTTTGAATGCTGCATTGTACTAGAGGCAGGAATTTTTAATTTGAGCATATTCCTCCAGCTCTAACTTGCATTGAGGTATTTGCATTGTCTAGAAGTCTTTTCTCTTGATAACGTGCTATTGAACCCATTGTATCCATAAGTTGCCATTGTTGGAAAGCGGGTTTTCAAAGTAGGAAAAGATGGTTGATTTGTTCCAAAGTTTTAGATAAGCTATTCCTAGGCTACTAACTTTTTTGCTTAGGATTATCTTGTGATAGGCAATTTGGATCAGCTTTTTATAAAATGGATCCCCATGCCCTAAGAATTTATTCAGATCATTGTTTACCATGCCAATTAGCTTGCCTGGATGTATGCAGAGCCTACTCCAATATGATGTCATTAAAACTGCTATTGATTGGACAATAGAAAGCCTTCCTATGTCAATTTAGAGTTAGGCCAAGAGTTGAGTTTAGCTGTTATTTTTTCATACAAAGGCAGACATTTTAACAGTTATAATTCAAGAAGTAATGAGAAGGAAGTCCAAGTAGTATGCATCAGGAGGCATTTCTTGTAGAGAGGAGTAAGCAATAAGATCATATTTTTATTTGATTTTCCATACCAACTATGAGTATATGGGATTTCTAAAGGTTGATTTGTAGTTTAATTTGGTTGTGAAATTTACTCAAAATGGATAATATGGTTTGAATGTTTTCAATGGTAGGTTTGCTAGGTCATTTGCAAATAGGAGGTGAGTGATTAGGGGCTACTTGTATTTGAGATGAGATTGGAGTTATTGGCTATTACTTGTTCAAGATCAAAGAATTTAGGACCTCCACTACAATTATGAAGAGGTAGCCAGAAATGGGATCACCTTGTCTTATTATTTATGTGCCTTTGAAGAGTCCACTGAGATAATTGTTTGTAACGACCCGTAAATTTTCGATAATTAAATTAGCTAATTTAATAAGATTTCATGATTTAGTGTTAGAAAAAAAATTGTAAGTCGTTTGGAATAATAATAAATGTTGAATCCATTGGGTTTAGTATGATTAAAAATGATTTGTAAAATTTTATTTTATCATATGAAAGTTATAGTGATGTTACAAAACTTCTAAAACTGAATTTAAAATTTATTTGTGAAAATTGAATATTTTAATATTTAATTATCGACTGGAAAATAGCCAATTTTTGAACAGTCTCAGAATTGGACAAAACTAGTTTCATTGGATCCGTAATGTGATATTATTGTAAGGTTTCAAATTTCAAGTCAAACGGATTTACCGTTTGTCCGGGGCAAGCCAAAACGCATAGAAAATCGTTGAATCGGTTTAATTTAAATTTGATCGTTTATTGCCGTAACTCGCACATATGATCGAATTAGCCTCCGAAACATGTTCCATTGTGTTCGGAACGCGGGGTAAAGCTTAGAAACGCCTGCCGGCACGCTTCGTTTGGAGTTCGAAATTTTTTCGGTGAATAGTGTTTTGCAATTTTCTATAAAAGGACCCATCCTCTTTCATTTGCTCCAAACCCTAACTCTTTTTGACCAGCCGCCACTTTCATTTCAATGGCCTGAAAATTTCGAAACTTCCTCCTCATTTTCCTCTCAATCCATCAGCAATTAGCAAAAACTCTCAACTACAAAGTTGTAGAGCACGATGAAAGCTTCAAATCCATACGGAGATGATCGAAAACGGAGCCACGGATCAACGGGAAATCGAGCAAGAAGGGGCTGCGTTTTTCACGCAATTCGAGGCAGAGGATGAGGCCGAGCTTGGAGCTATTTGTGGTGAAGGTGGAGTAAGGCGGTGGCTTCGAAGTGGTGTAACCTGATCGTCTTCAAGTTGCTCGGTTTGGTCGTGAAAAATCGATGAAGATGGCGGCTATGGGTTGTGTTGCGCGTTCGAACACCGGGAAGAAGATGATACGCGTACGTGAGGAGATGAGGGAGTGCGGCCCAGATCTGCTATGCAGGAAATCAACGGTGATGATGGGGTGGGTTTTAAAAATTTAATTAAGCTGAAATTGTATATTTAAATTCGTATAAACTTTAAAATAGCATAACTTTTTCATACGAGGTCGAAAACGCACGAAACTTTTTGCGTTGGAATCGTATCGACGAGGACTACGCAATGGAACTGGATTGGAATCATTTGGAGCTAGAGAAAATTTTGAGTTAAATCGAACGTCGTTCGATTTGATTTAAAATCGTAAAATCAAGGTGAGTGTTTATAACGCTCACAACGTACTAAATATCTTTATGCTAGTTAAATTTGACATTATGAAGTGTTATGATTTTATTTGTCGTTGTTTGATAAAGTTTAATTGTCATATAGATTGTCATTTGAATTAACCGTTGAAAATTAAATTGATAGTTAAATTGAAATTGAAATTGAATTGCAATTTAATCACCCGACATCGATAACTATGAAATTGCCTTGAATTGTATTGCCTATTGGACGATGTATTTCGATGGATGTTATTGGTTGATGTTTGAATGTTTGGATGTTTATTTGCTTATATATATCCTGTTATGCATACATATGATACTGTGATTTAATTTAAGTAATGTATACTCATTCCTGACATTTAATTGAAATAAAAAATTACTTGGCCATATGATAGAAAATTATATACGGACACCGAATTGGCTAAATAAATAATTTTTGAAATCGTCGATTTAAAATTTATTTAAATGTTTTGATTTAAAAGTTATAAATAGAAATCAATTTATAGAAATCGAATTTGTCGAAAAATTGAGTTGGAATGTTGAAATAAATTTTGGTTAAAAGAAATTGGTAAATAATTTAAGTTGTGACTTTAAAAAAAAAATTTTTTTGGATATGATTGAATTTCAAAAATCTATTTATTTTAAAGATTGAACATTATTTCGAGCTTTGAATATTACTAAGTAAAAGTGATATGAAAATGATATTTTGAAATCGAGTTTGGAATTGAATCATATTTGGAATTTGGATTTAAACTTGAATATTGTTGGAAATTTTGTTAAGTGTTATAAATTGATATTTTGAGAAATCAAGCTCCAAATCGATATAAATTGAAATTGAATTAATTAAAGGTGAATGTAGAATTGAATTGATTTGAAGTAAAAGTTGACATTGTTTTGAATTGAAATCGAAATTGAATCGGTAGAATGGAAATTGAAATTGATTTGAATTGGGAAGTTATAATTGAAATGGATTGATTTTGAAGCTGTTTTAATTTGTTTTCCAAATTACTCTGTTATATAAACCATTTTGAATACTTAAACTATTTTAATCTATTTTAAATCTACTTAACCCAATTTAAATTATTTTAAACTAATTTATCTATTTTAAATCCATTTTAAAGATTTTAAGTGTTTTTAACTATTTTAATTATTTAAAACTACTTTTAAACTACTTAAAACTATTTTTCTAAAATCCTAAGCTGGTCAATAAGGTGAAATGTTTATATTTAAATCTTGAATTTAAATATGAAATCTGATATTTTGAAAGATACGATGATATTTGAATGGATTTGATTTTTGAAGCGAATATGATATTTTGATATCAATTATGAATCGATTTGAAATATAAAGAGCCAAAGGTGTAATAATACGTAGTTATTAAAGAGACCGGGATCGGATATGGACATACTCTCTGTCGATACCGAAACCACTTTAATAACTATTATACGCGGAGTGATGATCCAGAATGAAGTGGATGGTTTGGTGAACGCGTTGACTGAAGAAAGAGAACGATTATTGGATGACCCCTGACATGACTAAAACAGGAGCCGCGCCGGGCCATTGAGGTTCGCCACCTCTAGCGGACACACTTCTTCGATACCATATCTATTACATTTGTGATGCGATTTGGGTGCACCCTTTGATTTGGGAGTGTTGTTTCGCGGTGTTGGGGTAGCTGCTGGCTATGCCCAACATCAGTCCGGATCACGCAACTACTAGTATCCTAGTTGGTATCGCCTCATGTACCTTGTCATACTGATTATCCTATTCGCGACCACTACGTTTTGATTTGTACCTTGAGTATATGGATTGCCCTCTGGTGACTTCCGGTTTTGGGGAAACTACGGTCTTGTATATGCTTTTGGGAATATAAAATGTGTTAAGGGGGATTATGGTAACGCCTTAACGCTATTTTGATACTTTATATTACTGATAGACATTATCTACTTAGCGTATATTACTACATAGTTGATAGTTTCACGGATCCTTGAGAGATGGAAAATCCCGTAACATCTCTTGAGTTATTGCACGCACGTTGACACTGGATATGAGATGTCAAACCCCGTAAACATCTCTGACGCCGTTACACTCATATTTATTTACGATTGATTTAACTTTCATAAGGATATTTTAGTCCTGACTCGAGTGTTTTGTCTTTTCATTACGCTCGGGTCAGTCCTGAGTTTTCAGTTTAGGTTGAAGATCATTTCCTTGGAGGACGGAGACGAAGATTTGGTATATTATCTACTACTATTATATTCATTCCATTCCGCTGCATTGTTGTATGATATTTGTTGTGTATGTAACTCTGATAAATGTTGTATAATAATAATCAAATGTATTCATTTCAAATGTATTCATTTAATTAACAGCTTCATGAACTGTTATTTTATTATTATACTTTAGCCTTCCGCTGTGAGATTCTGTGTTGTTTCATTTCCTTTATTTCCCTTCCTTTTCTTTTCTTAATTACCCCAATAACTATCTGCCCTTTTAATGGTTTGGAATCGACATGTGTATTTGATCGTCGGTTTAAACTGTCCAAAAAGGCGGGTCGTTACAGTTGGTGTAACGACCCGTAAATTTTCGATAATTAAATTAGCTAATTTAATAAGATTTCATGATTTAGTGTTAGAAAAAAAATTGTAAGTCGTTTGGAATAATAATAAATGTTGAATCCATTGGGTTTAGTATGATTAAAAATGATTTGTAAAATTTTATTTTATCATATGAAAGTTATAGTGATGTTACAAAACTTCTAAAACTGAATTTAAAATTTATTTGTGAAAATTGAATATTTTAATATTTAATTATCGACTGGAAAATAGCCAATTTTTGAACAGTCTCAGAATTGGACAAAACTAGTTTCATTGGATCCGTAATGTGATATTATTGTAAGGTTTCAAATTTCAAGTCAAACGGATTTACCGTTTGTCCGGGGCAAGCCAAAACGCATAGAAAATCGTTGAATCGGTTTAATTTAAATTTGATCGTTTATTGCCGTAACTCGCACATATGATCGAATTAGCCTCCGAAACATGTTCCATTGTGTTCGGAACGCGGGGTAAAGCTTAGAAACGCCTGCCGGCACGCTTCGTTTGGAGTTCGAAATTTTTTCGGTGAATAGTGTTTTGCAATTTTCTATAAAAGGACCCATCCTCTTTCATTTGCTCCAAACCCTAACTCTTTTTGACCAGCCGCCACTTTCATTTCAATGGCCTGAAAATTTCGAAACTTCCTCCTCATTTTCCTCTCAATCCATCAGCAATTAGCAAAAACTCTCAACTACAAAGTTGTAGAGCACGATGAAAGCTTCAAATCCATACGGAGATGATCGAAAACGGAGCCACGGATCAACGGGAAATCGAGCAAGAAGGGGCTGCGTTTTTCACGCAATTCGAGGCAGAGGATGAGGCCGAGCTTGGAGCTATTTGTGGTGAAGGTGGAGTAAGGCGGTGGCTTCGAAGTGGTGTAACCTGATCGTCTTCAAGTTGCTCGGTTTGGTCGTGAAAAATCGATGAAGATGGCGGCTATGGGTTGTGTTGCGCGTTCGAACACCGGGAAGAAGATGATACGCGTACGTGAGGAGATGAGGGAGTGCGGCCCAGATCTGCTATGCAGGAAATCAACGGTGATGATGGGGTGGGTTTTAAAAATTTAATTAAGCTGAAATTGTATATTTAAATTCGTATAAACTTTAAAATAGCATAACTTTTTCATACGAGGTCGAAAACGCACGAAACTTTTTGCGTTGGAATCGTATCGACGAGGACTACGCAATGGAACTGGATTGGAATCATTTGGAGCTAGAGAAAATTTTGAGTTAAATCGAACGTCGTTCGATTTGATTTAAAATCGTAAAATCAAGGTGAGTGTTTATAACGCTCACAACGTACTAAATATCTTTATGCTAGTTAAATTTGACATTATGAAGTGTTATGATTTTATTTGTCGTTGTTTGATAAAGTTTAATTGTCATATAGATTGTCATTTGAATTAACCGTTGAAAATTAAATTGATAGTTAAATTGAAATTGAAATTGAATTGCAATTTAATCACCCGACATCGATAACTATGAAATTGCCTTGAATTGTATTGCCTATTGGACGATGTATTTCGATGGATGTTATTGGTTGATGTTTGAATGTTTGGATGTTTATTTGCTTATATATATCCTGTTATGCATACATATGATACTGTGATTTAATTTAAGTAATGTATACTCATTCCTGACATTTAATTGAAATAAAAAATTACTTGGCCATAGGATAGAAAATTATATACGGACACCGAATTGGCTAAATAAATAATTTTTGAAATCGTCGATTTAAAATTTATTTAAATGTTTTGATTTAAAAGTTATAAATAGAAATCAATTTATAGAAATCGAATTTGTCGAAAAATTGAGTTGGAATGTTGAAATAAATTTTGGTTAAAAGAAATTGGTAAATAATTTAAGTTGTGACTTTAAAAAAAAATTTTTTTTGGATATGATTGAATTTCAAAAATCTATTTATTTTAAAGATTGAACATTATTTCGAGCTTTGAATATTACTAAGTAAAAGTGATATGAAAATGATATTTTGAAATCGAGTTTGGAATTGAATCATATTTGGAATTTGGATTTAAACTTGAATATTGTTGGAAATTTTGTTAAGTGTTATAAATTGATATTTTGAGAAATCAAGCTCCAAATCGATATAAATTGAAATTGAATTAATTAAAGGTGAATGTAGAATTGAATTGATTTGAAGTAAAAGTTGACATTGTTTTGAATTGAAATCGAAATTGAATCGGTAGAATGGAAATTGAAATTGATTTGAATTGGGAAGTTATAATTGAAATGGATTGATTTTGAAGCTGTTTTAATTTGTTTTCCAAATTACTCTGTTATATAAACCATTTTGAATACTTAAACTATTTTAATCTATTTTAAATCTACTTAACCCAATTTAAATTATTTTAAACTAATTTATCTATTTTAAATCCATTTTAAAGATTTTAAGTGTTTTTAACTATTTTAATTATTTAAAACTACTTTTAAACTACTTAAAACTATTTTTCTAAAATCCTAAGCTGGTCAATAAGGTGAAATGTTTATATTTAAATCTTGAATTTAAATATGAAATCTGATATTTTGAAAGATACGATGATATTTGAATGGATTTGATTTTTGAAGCGAATATGATATTTTGATATCAATTATGAATCGATTTGAAATATAAAGAGCCAAAGGTGTAATAATACGTAGTTATTAAAGAGACCGGGATCGGATATGGACATACTCTCTGTCGATACCGAAACCACTTTAATAACTATTATACGCGGAGTGATGATCCAGAATGAAGTGGATGGTTTGGTGAACGCGTTGACTGAAGAAAGAGAACGATTATTGGATGACCCCTGACATGACTAAAACAGGAGCCGCGCCGGGCCATTGAGGTTCGCCACCTCTAGCGGACACACTTCTTCGATACCATATCTATTACATTTGTGATGCGATTTGGGTGCACCCCTTGATTTGGGAGTGTTGTTTCGCGGTGTTGGGGTAGCTGCTGGCTATGCCCAACATCAGTCCGGATCACGCAACTACTAGTATCCTAGTTGGTATCGCCTCATGTACCTTGTCATACTGATTATCCTATTCGCGACCACTACGTTTTGATTTGTACCTTGAGTATATGGATTGCCCTCTGGTGACTTCTGGTTTTGGGGAAACTACGGTCTTGTATATGCTTTTGAGAATATAAAATGTGTTAAGGGGGATTATGGTAACGCCTTAACGCTATTTTGATACTTTATATTACTGATAGACATTATCTACTTAGCGTATATTACTACATAGTTGATAGTTTCACGGATCCTTGAGAGATGGAAAATCCCGTAACATCTCTTGAGTTATTGCACGCACGTTGACACTGGATATGAGATGTCAAACCCCGTAAACATCTCTGACGCCGTTACACTCATATTTATTTACGATTGATTTAACTTTCATAAGGATATTTTAGTCCTGACTCGAGTGTTTTGTCTTTTCATTACGCTCGGGTCAGTCCTGAGTTTTCAGTTTAGGTTGAAGATCATTTCCTTGGAGGACGGAGACGAAGATTTGGTATATTATCTACTACTATTATATTCATTCCATTCCGCTGCATTGTTGTATGATATTTGTTGTGTATGTAACTCTGATAAATGTTGTATAATAATAATCAAATGTATTCATTTCAAATGTATTCATTTAATTAACAGCTTCATGAACTGTTATTTTATTATTATACTTTAGCCTTCCGCTGTGAGATTCTGTGTTGTTTCATTTCCTTTATTTCCCTTCCTTTTCTTTTCTTAATTACCCCAATAACTATCTGCCCTTTTAATGGTTTGGAATCGACATGTGTATTTGATCGTCGGTTTAAACTGTCCAAAAAGGCGGGTCGTTACAGTTGGTATCAGAGCTTTGGTTTAGCGATAAACCTTGGCTCTAGTGGGGAATAACTCATTGAAATAGAGGTAAACTATATGAATGAGTTGAGTGTATATGAGAGAGCGTACTTGTTATTTGATATAAAATGGTTTTATATTGTGTTAATTTGTTCCGTTGAGTATTTATGAATTCTGGTCGATACGTGGGACGCCAAGGCGTCGATAGGAATTTCTAAACACTCGAATAGGACAAACCAACACAATATCGTTTTGGAATATATTTTATATAAAGGAATTATTTGAATATTTATTCATTTTGATTGAATTGATTTTTAGGAGATGATAATATTAGATTATTATCGTTATTGTTTGATCAGTCAATATTTACGACAATTGATTAAATAGCAATGGATTTAGGAAAATGAAATCTTGTAAACACAATTGATAATGAATATAAATGAATTTTAACTTGGATTTGGGAATTTAAATTCCGGTGTTTGAAATTGACTTACAAGAATTTGAAAAATTTAATATGAGTATTATATGATAGTATAATTGAGTTGAAATTGTTTTCGAAGGATTTTTTTTATGATAAGTGTTATATTCCCTACTCTTGACGTTAGAAAATGATTTCGGTGATGAGTGCACGCATCATCGGCGTTTATTTTTGAGAGTCCGAGTGGGGGAGACCACTTAATAGCTTGTCTAAACCTTGTTTTGATTCAAATTTATTTTATTTTGTATTCTCTATAGTATGATTTGATATATAAATTATATAAGTATATATTATTTCAAAACTTGATTTGAAATGAAACCGGGATTGGAATTCTTAAGTCCTTTAAAAATTAATGATTTTGTTTAAATGATTGAAATGAATTTAGACTTGAATCATTAAGGAACTTCTGAATTGTGAAATGAGAAATGAACCTAAGAGCTAAGTAAAAAATATCAATTGTAGTAGAAATCCTTAGAATTAGGAAATCATGAACTTAAAATAAAAGTGAAACTGTAAAACTCGCGTAGTATTAAAATTCATTCTATAGCATAGATATAACTTACCAAAATATTTAAGAAGTTCAAAAATGTTATATGAATTGTTAATTGGGTAATATACAAGTATAGGTTTGAATAATGAAATATTCATTTAATTAATGGTTTGCAAATATAAATAAAATTGTTAGTAAATAATTGGAATTTAAATTAACATTTAAAGGTGATTCACAATTATGTTAATATAAAATGGAAATACTATATGTGAATGCAAATGTGAAAAAAATTATAGTGAAATTTAAGTAATGACTTAAGAATTAATAAATTGAAAATTCAACTTTAAATGGAAAGAAGTTGTATGTTGTTTAACTACATTCTATTTGCATAACTATAACTTACCAAATACTTAAAAGGTTTAAAATGCTAATAAGGATAGTAGAGAAATAATATACTAGTGAGAGAGTGAAAAAGAAAATGTGAAGATCTATTTGATAGTTGTAAATATAAAAGAAATTTAAGCGGTAAAATTAATGATATATATAAGCGAATGAATAAAATTTAAACTTAATGAAATATAGAATTGGTAAATGGAAACTAATTAAATTTGAATATAACTAAATGTCTATAAGCTTGGAAGTGTATGAAATTAAAATTGACTTGGAAATGTATAATTGATTTAGTGTAGATTTTGGATGAATGTTAATGTTTGATATGCATTGGTTGTTCGATGGATGAAAATTGATTAAGTAGAATTCATTAGTGTTAATGGAATTGAATAAATGGAATAAAATTTTAAAATAACTAAATTCAAATTTGAAGCAAAGTGAAATTAAATATAATTGAATTCAATATAAATTGAAGCAAATAGACTTGAATTTAAAATGCGAATGAAACAAACTTGAATAAATCGGAAACAAATTTAATGTAAAACCTATTGCATGGATGAATAAGAAAATAAATAACTTTGTTTTTATGATTTTTCTTTAGAAAATTTGAAGTTTGATGGTTTGTACTTTGAAATAATAAAAGCAAATTTTTGGGAAAATCCAAATTTGTCCAATATATGCTGAAACAAAAACAACCATAACTTTTAAATGGCTGAACGGAATTCGACGATCTTGGACTTTTCGAAAAGCTCAGAAACTATAGCACAATTTTTGTTTAGATAACTTGAGAAAATTCCTTCGTTTAATAGGTTAAAAACTTGAATGTTACTCACTGTCCTGTGTAAAAATAAGTAAAATCAGTAGTATACACCCTTAGTATTTTCGCCATATCTTTTGACTGGTTTATCGGATTTTGATGATCTTGCCCTTTATGGAAAGCTAAGAACTTAAGCTAAAACTTTTGTTTTAAGTGTTTTGTGTTTTGATGTCGTTTAGAAGGTCGGAAATGTGGGTGAACGTCGCGGACCTGCGCAAAACACTGCCCAGGCTGAAGCGTATCCCCTAAGTAAAACGGCCATAACTTTTGAAAGGATGATCCGAATTCGATGGTTTTGGACATTCCGGAAAGCTTGAAATGAATGCAACAACTTTTGTTTAGATTCTATTGTCAAATTTTACCGTTTAGATGACCTAAAGCTAAGATTTGTTTGCTGTCCAGAAATTGAAATCTCAGTTTTGAAGCTAAATATGTTATATATATGTTGTGTAGGCTAAGTATAGCGATCTATCTTTATATGCATGGTTCTAACTTAGTTATTGAGCATTTTAGTAGGTAGCAAAGGGGTTGCGCTTTGTTGTGGAGCTCGCTTCTACGCTAAACGCATAATGTAAGTAAAATGCTAATAAATGTTAAATAAAAGGTACGCTTACGGTTTTATATGATATTGGTGATATTTATATGTTGTTTTCCCAAATATGGGATGCCTCATCATTGAGATGAGATGTATATTTGTGATATATATGCTATTATATTTTTTTCGATCGAGCCGCGCAAAGGAGACTCTGCCGAATTTTTCCGTAAAATCCGGGTGTTAGAAAAATTTTCAAGTTTTAATTTTTTTTTTTTTATAACTTGTTGTGATTACTAACTTTTAAGGTTAGGGGGCCGTTTGAAGTAACCTAGTGGAAGTCTAGTAACGATTTATAAATGAAATTTCATTGTTTTATAAGTTGGTAACTTTGAATAAAAATATCAAATGTTGAATTCTATACTTAGTTCATTTTCCCTTCTTTTCCCTTTTCGGGGACGAAAAGTTTTGAGTGGGGGAGAGTGTAACGACCCGTAAATTTTCGATAATTAAATTAGCTAATTTAATAAGATTTCATGATTTAGTGTTAGAAAAAAAATTGTAAGTCGTTTGGAATAATAATAAATGTTGAATCCATTGGGTTTAGTATGATTAAAAATGATTTGTAAAATTTTATTTTATCATATGAAAGTTATAGTGATGTTACAAAACTTCTAAAACTGAATTTAAAATTTATTTGTGAAAATTGAATATTTTAATATTTAATTATCGACTGGAAAATAGCCAATTTTTGAACAGTCTCAGAATTGGACAAAACTAGTTTCATTGGATCCGTAATGTGATATTATTGTAAGGTTTCAAATTTCAAGTCAAACGGATTTACCGTTTGTCCGGGGCAAGCCAAAACGCATAGAAAATCGTTGAATCGGTTTAATTTAAATTTGATCGTTTATTGCCGTAACTCGCACATATGATCGAATTAGCCTCCGAAACATGTTCCATTGTGTTCGGAACGCGGGGTAAAGCTTAGAAACGCCTGCCGGCACGCTTCGTTTGGAGTTCGAAAATTTTTCGGTGAATAGTGTTTTGCAATTTTCTATAAAAGGACCCATCCTCTTTCATTTGCTCCAAACCCTAACTCTTTTTGACCAGCCGCCACTTTCATTTCAATGGCCTGAAAATTTCGAAACTTCCTCCTCATTTTCCTTTCAATCCATCAGCAATTAGCAAAAACTCTCAACTACAAAGTTGTAGAGCACGATGAAAGCTTCAAATCCATACGGAGATGATCGAAAACGGAGCCACGGATCAACGGGAAATCGAGCAAGAAGGGGCTGCGTTTTTCACGCAATTCGAGGCAGAGGATGAGGCCGAGCTTGGAGCTATTTGTGGTGAAGGTGGAGTAAGGCGGTGGCTTCGAAGTGGTGTAACCTGATCGTCTTCAAGTTGCTCGGTTTGGTCGTGAAAAATCGATGAAGATGGCGGCTATGGGTTGTGTTGCGCGTTCGAACACCGGGAAGAAGATGATACGCGTACGTGAGGAGATGAGGGAGTGCGGCCCAGATCTGCTATGCAGGAAATCAACGGTGATGATGGGGTGGGTTTTAAAAATTTAATTAAGCTGAAATTGTATATTTAAATTCGTATAAACTTTAAAATAGCATAACTTTTTCATACGAGGTCGAAAACGCACGAAACTTTTTGCGTTGGAATCGTATCGACGAGGACTACGCAATGGAACTGGATTGGAATCATTTGGAGCTAGAGAAAATTTTGAGTTAAATCGAACGTCGTTCGATTTGATTTAAAATCGTAAAATCAAGGTGAGTGTTTATAACGCTCACAACGTACTAAATATCTTTATGCTAGTTAAATTTGACATTATGAAGTGTTATGATTTTATTTGTCGTTGTTTGATAAAGTTTAATTGTCATATAGATTGTCATTTGAATTAACCGTTGAAAATTAAATTGATAGTTAAATTGAAATTGAAATTGAATTGCAATTTAATCACCCGACATCGATAACTATGAAATTGCCTTGAATTGTATTGCCTATTGGACGATGTATTTCGATGGATGTTATTGGTTGATGTTTGAATGTTTGGATGTTTATTTGCTTATATATATCCTGTTATGCATACATATGATACTGTGATTTAATTTAAGTAATGTATACTCATTCCTGACATTTAATTGAAATAAAAAATTACTTGGCCATAGGATAGAAAATTATATACGGACACCGAATTGGCTAAATAAATAATTTTTGAAATCGTCGATTTAAAATTTATTTAAATGTTTTGATTTAAAAGTTATAAATAGAAATCAATTTATAGAAATCGAATTTGTCGAAAAATTGAGTTGGAATGTTGAAATAAATTTTGGTTAAAAGAAATTGGTAAATAATTTAAGTTGTGACTTTAAAAAAAAAATTTTTTTGGATATGATTGAATTTCAAAAATCTATTTATTTTAAAGATTGAACATTATTTCGAGCTTTGAATATTACTAAGTAAAAGTGATATGAAAATGATATTTTGAAATCGAGTTTGGAATTGAATCATATTTGGAATTTGGATTTAAACTTGAATATTGTTGGAAATTTTGTTAAGTGTTATAAATTGATATTTTGAGAAATCAAGCTCCAAATCGATATAAATTGAAATTGAATTAATTAAAGGTGAATGTAGAATTGAATTGATTTGAAGTAAAAGTTGACATTGTTTTGAATTGAAATCGAAATTGAATCGGTAGAATGGAAATTGAAATTGATTTGAATTGGGAAGTTATAATTGAAATGGATTGATTTTGAAGCTGTTTTAATTTGTTTTCCAAATTACTCTGTTATATAAACCATTTTGAATACTTAAACTATTTTAATCTATTTTAAATCTACTTAACCCAATTTAAATTATTTTAAACTAATTTATCTATTTTAAATCCATTTTAAAGATTTTAAGTGTTTTTAACTATTTTAATTATTTAAAACTACTTTTAAACTACTTAAAACTATTTTTCTAAAATCCTAAGCTGGTCAATAAGGTGAAATGTTTATATTTAAATCTTGAATTTAAATATGAAATCTGATATTTTGAAAGATACGATGATATTTGAATGGATTTGATTTTTGAAGCGAATATGATATTTTGATATCAATTATGAATCGATTTGAAATATAAAGAGCCAAAGGTGTAATAATACGTAGTTATTAAAGAGACCGGGATCGGATATGGACATACTCTCTGTCGATACCGAAACCACTTTAATAACTATTATACGCGGAGTGATGATCCAGAATGAAGTGGATGGTTTGGTGAACGCGTTGACTGAAGAAAGAGAACGATTATTGGATGACCCCTGACATGACTAAAACAGGAGCCGCGCCGGGCCATTGAGGTTCGCCACCTCTAGCGGACACACTTCTTCGATACCATATCTATTACATTTGTGATGCGATTTGGGTGCACCCCTTGATTTGGGAGTGTTGTTTCGCGGTGTTGGGGTAGCTGCTGGCTATGCCCAACATCAGTCCGGATCACGCAACTACTAGTATCCTAGTTGGTATCGCCTCATGTACCTTGTCATACTGATTATCCTATTCGCGACCACTACGTTTTGATTTGTACCTTGAGTATATGGATTGCCCTCTGGTGACTTCCGGTTTTGGGGAAACTACGGTCTTGTATATGCTTTTGGGAATATAAAATGTGTTAAGGGGGATTATGGTAACGCCTTAACGCTATTTTGATACTTTATATTACTGATAGACATTATCTACTTAGCGTATATTACTACATAGTTGATAGTTTCACGGATCCTTGAGAGATGGAAAATCCCGTAACATCTCTTGAGTTATTGCACGCACGTTGACACTGGATATGAGATGTCAAACCCCGTAAACATCTCTGACGCCGTTACACTCATATTTATTTACGATTGATTTAACTTTCATAAGGATATTTTAGTCCTGACTCGAGTGTTTTGTCTTTTCATTACGCTCGGGTCAGTCCTGAGTTTTCAGTTTAGGTTGAAGATCATTTCCTTGGAGGACGGAGACGAAGATTTGGTATATTATCTACTACTATTATATTCATTCCATTCCGCTGCATTGTTGTATGATATTTGTTGTGTATGTAACTCTGATAAATGTTGTATAATAATAATCAAATGTATTCATTTCAAATGTATTCATTTAATTAACAGCTTCATGAACTGTTATTTTATTATTATACTTTAGCCTTCCGCTGTGAGATTCTGTGTTGTTTCATTTCCTTTATTTCCCTTCCTTTTCTTTTCTTAATTACCCCAATAACTATCTGCCCTTTTAATGGTTTGGAATCGACATGTGTATTTGATCGTCGGTTTAAACTGTCCAAAAAGGCGGGTCGTTACATTGTTCCTAATAATTAAGAAGTGAAGGGATGAAATACAAGTGTAAATCCAAGAAAGGAAAGGTTTAGAGTAGTTCATCCTAGATAGTATTGCTATTATCGAACTCCATGATATAGAATTGAAGGCTTTTTAGATATCTAATTTTTTAGAATGCATCTTGGAGAGATACTGTCATATCCTTTTAATAGCTCTTGGGTAAGGAAGAAATTGTCACCAACTGCTGTGTTTGGATGGAAAACCACTTGATTTGGGGAGACAATGTGCAGAGCGTTTCCTGAAGCATGGTTGCTATGCATGTAAAGTTGCAACATGACATAGGATAAATATTTGAAACTAAGCTAGGGTTATTCTTCTTTGGGATGATAGTAGGTGTGGTTCCATTCACCCTTATAGGAAGTTTATTGGTAATAAGTAGTGTTGCATAGCTTTGGTTATTTCTTGGCCAATGATGGATAAGTATTCCTTTAACAGGGTGCTACTGAAACAATCTAGGCCCACACTGCTTGTTCGGTTCAGAGCATTAACAATGCTTTTTATTTCCTCAGAAGTGACTTCAGAGGTAAGGAATGCTGCTTAGGATATTAATAGGAATGGTAGGGTGAGGTGAAAGAGAGTTACAAGATCTAGGCAGTAAAGAGAGGGGTTTGCAAGAATAGTGGAGAAGTTGGTGATAAAGGCATTTTTATGCCTTCATCTGTAGAGTTATTGTTTCCTCTTGTGTTGGCGATGGAGTAAATTTTGTTGTTGGCTAGCCGATTTCTTAAGGAGTCATGGAAGTGAGCAGTGTTCCTATCACTATGCTTTTCACAATTGTTGAGGATATTTTGGCTTGTTATATGAGCTTTAGTGCAACGACCCATTTTTTCGACTTTCGAAAATGACATTAATACGTCCACTGTATCAAATGCCGAACAATCGAACGGCGGAAAACCGAACCATTAGGATTTAAAGAAGAAGAAGTAGAAGACGAAGGAAGAAAACAACAATAGAGTCTCACATATCGCAGTGGAACAAATATAATACATAAATAAATATCTTTAAACAGAATCACTATATCAGTTATTACATTGCATCACATTACATTATCAGAGTGTGCAACAACAAACAGCGGAAATAAATTTTACATATATAAGTGATACGCCTCGCCATCCAGCTTCAACTCCTGATTCCCGCAGCAACTTCTTGACTTTGACCCCGGATAACTGCTAACCAGACTCTAGGCTGCCCGTGTGGAAAATTATGAGCACCCAGATTTTAGAAAGGGAACAATAAACTCCAGGTCAGTCGTGGGACTGATGTGAGATCTTAAGAACAGTTATTTTCACAAAGAAAATAAAAAGAAATCCGCTATACTTTTGAAAATGAAACTGCCATAAGGCCTCCCGCCACACACACAATGCAAACGCACACTTGGAGGAGATTTCTCCTTATGCTAGTCAAAAATGCTTAATACGCAAAATTCTTTCGATATTATTATTAGTGCATAGTGTAGAAAACATTTCGAAAGTATAATATTAATCTTAGCCAGCATACAACATGTCGTGTGCCCATTATAACCACCATGTTCAATAGCAGGTTACCCCCATATTCCATGACAGGTTATACAACTAAAACCCTACAGGGCACGTATTGTTTCTTTGGATTTCCAACAAATGGTCAGGCTAAGGAACTTCCTACACTTGAATGGGTACGCATCTGGAAGGACGCCCCCGAGAACCTAACCGGATCTCTGCTGACACAAGGCCGGGTTACCACACGCTTCTGGGTGCAATGAAGCTGTAACTTGATAACTCCACACAAAAAATATGCCATCCCCAGTCTTTACGGACCTTTATCCGAGGATCCTCAACCACGTAGAAACATCACACAGTAATGAAATTGCAATAACCACATAGGTTAAATATCTGGGCTCCATACCATGACACCACCTCATATCCAGAAGGAAATGGACATACCCTAGGGGCGCAACCCCTAAAAACCTTGCCGCAACATTCCTGTTTCGACCATTTCCGGGTTGTGAGGCTCGACGAGGTCTCGTCCACAAAGCTACGCTTTTCACAAAAGTCATGCTTCGATAAAAAAATGATCATCAACACTTCGTATGCCACCTTACCAAATTGGGAATGTATCACTAGTAACCATCAACTACATAACCTCTGAGCTCGTACGTCTCAGAGAAGGGTGTTAAGGTAAGAGAATAAATTCTCCGCCACCAACAGAAATGTATTTGATAGAAACCAGCTTTACATCTCAATTTGTAACGTCGGACACACATCCATACAAGTCTGTTCCGGGTTCGAACAGAACCGAAGGCACTTCCGATGAAGCCCTTGCAATCCGGGTATTCACAATCCCGATCGGACTTTCCATCACTTAGGGAATCCATATACCGTAGCTACTCAGTGCAGAAACAATCGATAGGTCATCCTATCATTGTCGCAATTACCTGGTCTTCACCGTCGGTCTTGAAAAGCAATCTCATTTCGTCGTATCATTACTTAGAATGGGTTATATGACACAAAGATCCTCTCCCTGCTAATCCGAATAACGAGCGCTTATATTTAAAAATAAGTGTTAGTTTAGATTTCAACAAATCACAACAATTTTCACTTTGATCTTTTAAATAAAAGATCTATCACAATCACAAGGTTCGATGTGGATTTCGGATATTCACTTGGAATCCGACCCCCCCGGTCGCATCGAAATTCAAACGCCATTTAAAGGCAAATATTGATCGTCGGTTATTTAACTATCAACATTCAAAACAACTACCAGATTTAAATAATTTTCCCAAATTATTTATTTTCAAAATATCTTCGCAGGATATATTTTTTACACTTCATCACTTTTGAAAATCAAATTTCAAATCGATTTCCCATTCTTTGAAACAAATTTCAAATCTTTTCCACACTTTAAAAATAAACCAATGTTTATTTAAAACCAATTTCCCTTTCCCTTATAAATTTCGATTGTGAATTTATATTTCTAAATATCAACTGACATACGATTTTGAATCGATTTTTCAACATTCACTTTCAAACACCAAATCAAATTTCAAATTGATTTCTAAATTTATTTTCAAAATACGAAATCAATTTCCCTTCGAACACCAAATCAATTTTCATATTGATTTCCAAAATTTATTTCAATTACCAAATCAATTCCAATTTGATTTCAAAAATTGCTTCAAACACTAAATTATTACAAATTGGTTTCCTAAGGATTTATTTTCAAATACCAAGTCAATTTTCCAAATCGATTTCAAAGTCTCAACTCCAAATTAAATCCCTAATTTAGTTTCTAAATTTATTTCCTTTTTGAAATAAATTCCTTTATCTCTTTCAAATATTTAATATCCGTATTTTAAATAAATTCTTCAACCTTTGAATAATATTACCCGAAATCCATTTATCAAGCCTTTTCCTCATTTTTTGGAATTTTATTCAATAGGATTAAAAATAAAACTTTATCCTTTTAAAATTCCTTCTTTTAAATTTATCCAATTCTCAAAAATAAAGTTTACCATAAACTTTCAACTTGAATTTTCAAAAATCTAATTTTTATTTATTTCCAGTATCCAACGATACCAAAAATATATTCGGTTAAATTATAGCCTTTAACGATTTTAACCACAAATAAAATCACACAGGGATTATAAATAATCAACACACAACATATGAAACAAATTCAATATTTGAGAAATCCAGTTGGATCCCTCCAACCTATTTCCCTGCATCCACAGATGTTAGCACAACAATTAAATACCAATTCCACTTCGAGGTGGAATATCGCGGTATATGGGATTTATAAAATATTATCCGCTATTATGCGGCGCAATAGGGTTTATTTCAAAACAAGTAATAACAACCATTACCCAAGCACACAATCAACAATCTTAAATTTACTATTTAAAATTAAACAAAACCCTTTGTTTGAGGGAGAAGATCTCACCTTTGCTTTTATTTTGCAATCCATTTCCAATCCTGATTTTGTCTTCACGATATTAAACCTTGTACAAATAATTATACAATTATTAACATTCGAAATAATCGAATAATCAATTTTTTTCTCTCGTTTTGATAGTTCAATTAACTAATATTTTATTTTTAAACTAATTTTTCCTTCAAATAAAATATTTTAGCAACCAAACTAATTACATAAGTTAACTAAACAATTTAATTACTAAATTAAACTAGTAAATTATATTTTGTCTCTATTTTCTATTTTTCAAACTGTATATATAAAAATAGGCTATACGGGTTATAAAAATCTTATCTTTATATATGTAATTTCTTTTTCTTTTTAAATAAAAGCTTCACCTGACTGTAAATCATTTCCCTAACATATATACGTATATTTTACTGTTTTAATATACATATACACGAATCTATAAATTTAAGAAAATAAATTGTTTTACAGAACTTTACTGTTCTATATTTTTTTTTCGAAGCCAATTAAATTTAGACCTAAACTTAAAAATTTACATACCCAAAACGAACACTACAAAAAAAGCTCCTTCCTCAGTTCGTCGAACCCACTGCATCGGTCTCGAATCCCATCCCAATGTTGCCCCTGCTTCGAGTTCATCGCTTGACCATCAAAGTTCGTGCCAGTGCCCCAAATCTCATCACGAACCCCAGCAGCAGCGACCTAAGCCCCAACTCCATTTCAAGCTCAAAATCGAACCCCAATAAACCCATTCATCAATGAACTCCGGTCGCGTTTCGATTTGAAATCGAATTCGAATGCTGAAATCAGAGGAGGCTTGCGGTTTCGATTAGAAATCGGATTTTTGGGTTTCGCAGCCGCCTTCCTTCCATTATATTTTGATTCTCGTTTAATTGATTTGAGCAGAGGATGATTTTTTGATTAGCGCCTTCGATTTTACTGAAGGAATAAAAAGATTTCGTGATTTAATGGAACAAGGCTGCATGTTTCTTTTCGTTTGAAAAATGAAATTCAACTGAAGTATAAGTAAAAGTGTGACATAAGGAGAGGACTCGTACGTGATAGTGGCGTGCTCGAGATGGTAAGGGAAACATATGCGTTATAACTGAGAATAACGGCTGTGATTTGATTTTGACCAGATATAAATTTTTTTTATTATCAAAACACCCCGTCTTGGGTAACTAAATAGCTATAATCCCTATTGAGGCATGCCGACAGGCGCTCATAATGTTATAACCCTATTTCGAACACGATGGAAAAGGGTCCGAGTCCTAATTCGATCGTATGGAGAAGATAGCTTTTTGAACCAGTTAAAATATCGAACTTTCGATTTAAATTTCAGCGCGTTTATATATATCGTATGGCTAAACGACAACTCCAAACATTACAAAAATTGAAATCCGATAATAGTACACTATTATTACGGATCCAATGGAATTGGTTTCGTCGAATTCCGAGACTGTGCCTCGGAAGGCTATTTTTAATTATCGATCAAAACGATAAAATTTTAAAACTGAACAAATCACTTTCGAATTCAATTCTGAAGCTTCTGTTATCTTCAGTGTCATCAATATAATTTTTCGAAGCCTTGAAAATATTTTTAATCAGCTTAAAAATCAAAATTTAATATTTTAACCAACTTAGATAAATTAAATTCAATATATTAATTGCCAAATTCATATTTATATTTTAAAATTTAAGCTAAACCATCATTCAAATATCTAAAATCAATTAAATATTTTCATTTTCAATTGTCAAAAATTCAGGGTCGTCACATTCCTCCCCCCTTAAAAGAATTTCGTTCCGAAATTACCAGTCAAGAAGAATGATCCTCAACCCGTTTAATATTTTCCAAACCAAACAGTTTTATCAACTTACTAAACAAATCTTTTTATTTAAGACCATCATTAATTTAACCAACTTTCCAACTTCGATTATAAGTTCCAAACAACATTGTTTTCTTGAACAATTCAAATTTCAAATTTCCAAAATTTTCTCAAAATTTTTCTAACTCCCTAAACTTTCGAAAAATTTCGCCAGCGTCTTCTTTGCGCGGCTAGCTCGGTTTGACTACAAAATGGCACCACAGGCCCCCAAATTCTAAAAGAAAACAAAAGTCCAAGTGGCTAGACAAGAAAATCACTAAATTTCGTACTGAAATTGAAATACATATCTTTTTGTCGAGCAATTCAAATTTTATCTTTGAAATCAAAATCCCAATTCCATTTCCCCGTACACATCTATATATTCTGATATTCAAAATATCCAATTACAACATTCAAATATCATTTTATACAAATTTCTTACAGGAGTTTCATATCTACTTTTATTCAAATTTGTTTTCCCATTTCCCTATGAATTCAATTTATCTTCAGCTCTGAATATTGAATTTTATCTTTCAATTGTACTGATTCATATTATTATTTTAAATTAGTTTCATTCACTAATTTACTTCAATTTCAAATTTGAAATCGTTTGTCGCTAATATTTTTTTTTTTTAAATTTTACACCTCCCAAAATTTTCAAACTTTTTTGGCAGAGTTTCCTTTGTACGGAGGAGCTTTTGCAATTTGACAAAAGATATAAATATACATACATCGATCCACCCAGTCGGAAAAACAAAAACATTTCATATTTCCTATTTTTTATTGCGTAGGCGTACCTTATTAGCATTTTTAAGCAAGCGGCTTATTTAATTAGCATTTTGCGCAATCAAATCCAGCCAAATGGCCCTCCTGTACCTGTATTTACTCAATTTAAACACATAAGTGACATACATAGGAAATTCATTTACATTTCCCTTATTTTCAACAGTAAACACATAGTTTCATAAGCAATGCACTCAAAATAATTCCCATAAGCAATTTATAAGGTTTCAATACAAATTTTAGTTGCTTACAACTAAATCACACATCATTTCCATTCAATTTCAATGGTTTACAACACACTTTCTTTCATTCGATTCATTTTTAAACGAAACAAACTCATATCTATTTTAATTAATCCAAAAATTAATTTTATTGGCTTTCATTAACTCATAGGATTTTATGCAATCACGTTTGCGTCAAACGACAACCATTTCTATGCAAATTCGACGATATTTAATAAATAGAATATCCAAATCTAGTTTATAACTAATTTAAACTGATACAAACTCAATTTACTCTTTATTCTATTTCATTTCCAATTGATTCCATTCAATTCATTTTGCATTCCATATTCACATTCATTTCAATCAAAACCATTTCATAATTTCCAATTTATCCTCCATTTACTAATTTAGAATATTTCCCAACTCTAAATTTTACTTAAGAATTTTACCATTTATTTCTTAAGTTCAAGATAATTATTCTATATACTTCTTATATTTATGGTTTATAACCACTTGTATTTAAACTGGATTCCAAATTCCATATGAACTCATTTTACCTTTCATTTATAAATATTGAATTCAATTCATTTTAAACCATATTAAATTTTTCATTCTTTTAATTAGTTTCACTAACTAATTTTAATTCCTTTATTAACATTTAGCTCCATTTGATCCAATATTTACTTAATTTATATCAATTCAAAACTCAATTTTTTTTTCTTGTAACACTTCCCAATTTAAATCCTTGATTTGATTTTCATTTCTCAAATCCATTCCATTTACAAATTTTAGTTAAATTAGTTTTATTCACTTATCTATTTTAAATTTTAAATTTCCTTTCTTAGTTCATCTCAAATTTATTTTATTAATAACAAGGAAAATTTTCAATTTTATTTCTACTTACTTTAATTTATTTGCAAATTTAACTTACAATTGAATTTTAATTTAACTAATTCAACTTTCCTATTTCATGAATTAATTAATTATCATATTAGTTTACTTCAAATCAATCCATTTTATTTTTCCTCCCAAGTTTGGATTTTTTTCTTAGCTTTTGGTTTCGATTTCAATCCCTCATACAATGATAATAATAATTTAATATTATCGCTTCCTAACAACCAAGCAACCATATATTATAATAATTTACAGAGAATTTATTTCTTTTATATACTTAAATAGTTTAGGGTAAAATTATTTCATTTACCCTAATTTAAAACAATACCGTGTCAGTTTATCTTGTTTAAAAGTTTAGAAATCCCTATCGATACAGTTGGCCAAACTGCACCGACCAAAATCTATAAACAATCAACCGATAAGTCAACACAATACAAAACAATTTTTATATTCACTAACAAATATGCGCTCATAACTATTATTACACTCAAACTCATTTTAGAGTACTACTGATTCTATCTCTAATGAGTAACACCCAACAGAGCCAAGGTTGTCACTTAACCAAATGCTCTGATACCACAATGTAACGACCCGTTTTTTTCGACTTTCGAAAATCGACATTAATACGTCCACTATATCAAATGCCGAACAATCGAACGTCGGAAAACCGAACCATTAGGGTTTAAAGAAGAAGAAGTAGAAGACGAAGGAAGAAAACAACAATAGAATCTCACATATCGCAGCGGAACGAATATAATAGATAAATAAATATCTTTAAACAGAATCGCTGTATCAGTTATTACATTACATCACATTACATTATCAGAGTGTGCAACAACAAATAGCGGAAATTTTTTTTACATATATAAGTGATACACCTCGCCATCCAGCTTCAACACCTGATTCCCACAACAACTTCTTGACTTCGCCCCCGAATAAATGCTAACCTGACTCTAGGCTGCCCGTGTGGAAAATTATGGGCACCCAGAGTTTAAAAAGGGAACAATAAACTCCAGGCCAGTCGTCGGACTGGTGTGAGATCTTAAAACAGTTATTTTCATAAAGAAAATAAAAAGAAATCCGTTATGCTTTTGGAAATGAAACTGCCATAAGGCCTCCCGCCACACACACAATGCAAACGCACACTCGGAGGAGATTTCTCCTTATGACAGTCAAAAATGCTTAATACGCAAAATTATTTCGATATTATTATTAGTGCATAGTGCAGAAAACATTTCGAAAGTATAATATTAATCTTAGCCAGCATACAACATTCCATCGTATGCCTACTATAACCACCATGTTCAATAGCAGGTTACCCCCATATTCCATGGCAAGTTATACAACTAAAACCGTACAGGGCGCGTATTATTTCTTTGGATTTCCAACAAATGGTCAGGCTAAGGAACTTCCTACACCGAAATGGGTACGCCTTTGGAAGGACGCCCCCGAGAACCTAACTGGATCTCTGCTGACACAAGGCCGAGTTACTACCCGCTTCTGGGTGCAATGAAGCTGTTACTTGATAACTCCACACAAAAAATATGCCATCCCCGGTCGTTACAGACCTTTATCCGAGGATCCTCAACCACAAAGCAACATCACACAGTAATGAAATTGCAATAACCACATGGGTTAAATATCTGGGCTCCATACCATGATACCACCTCTTATCCAGAAGGAAATGGACATACCCTGGGGACGTGACCCCTAAAAACCTTGCCGCAACATTCCTGTTTCGACCATTTCCGAGTTGTGAGGCTCGACGAAGTCTCGTCCACAAAGCTACGCTTTTCACAAAATCCATTCTTCGATCAACAAATGATCATCAACACATCGTATGCCACATTACCAAATTGGGAATGTACCACCGGTAACCATCAACTACATAACCTCTGAGCTCGTACGTCTCAGAGAAGGGTGTTAAGCTAAGAGAATAAATTCTCTGCCACCAACAGAAATGTATTTGCTAGAAACCAGCTTTACATCTCAATTTGTAACGTCGGACACACATCCATACAAGTCTATTCCGGGTTTGAACAGAGTCGAAGGCACTTCCGAAGAAGCCCTTGCAATCCGGTTATTCACAATCCCAATCAGACTTCCCATCACTTAGGAAATCTCTATACCGTAGCTACTCAGTGCAGAGACAATCGATAAGTCCTCCTATCATTCTCGCAATTACCCGGTCTTCACCGCCGGTCTTCAAAAGCAATCTTATTTCATCGTCTCATTACTCGGAATGAGTTATATGACACAAAGGTCCTCTCCTGGCTAATCCGAATAACGAGCGCTTATTTTTAAAAATAAGCGTTCATTTAGATTTCAACAAATCAAACAATTTTCACTTTGATCTTTTAAATAAAAGATCTATCACAATCACAAGGTTTGATGTGGATTTCGGATATCCACTTGGAATTCGACCCCCTGTCGCATCGAAATTCAAACGCCATTTAAAGGCAAATATTGATAGTCGGTTATTTAACTATCAATCAACATTCACAACAATTACCAGATTTAAATAATTTTTCCAAATTATTTATTTTCAAAATATCTTCGCAGGATATATTTTTTTACACTTCATCACTTTTGAAAATCAAATTTCAAATCGATTTCCCATCCTTTGAAACAAGTTTCAAATCTTTTCCACACTTTAAAAATAAACCAATGTTTATTTTAAAACCAATTTCCCTTTCCCTTATAAATTTCCATCGTGAATTTATATTTCTAAATATCAGCTGATATACGATTTTGAATCGATTTTACAACATTCACTTTCAAACACCAAATCAAATTCCAAATTGATTTCTAAATTTATTTTCAAAAAACGAAATCAATTTCCCTTCGAACACCAAATCAATTTTCATATTGATTTCCAAAATTTATTTCAATTACCAAATCAATTCCAATTTGATTTCCAAAATTGCTTCAAACACCAAATTAATTACAAACTGGTTTCCCAAGGATTTATTTTCAAATACCAAGTCAATTTTCCAAATCGATTTTAAAATTTATCTCAGCTCCAAATTAAATCCCTAATTTAATTTCTAAATTTATTTCCTTTTCGAAATAAATTCCTTTATCTCTTTCAAATATTTAAAATCCGTATTTTAAATAAATTCTTCAACCTTTGAATAATATTACCCAAAATCCATTTATTAAGCATTTTCCTCATATTTTGGAATCTTATTCAATAGGAATAAAAATAAAACTTTACCCTTTTAAAATTCCTTCTTTTAAATTTATCCAATTCTTAAAAATAAAGTTTACTATAAACTTTCAACTTGAATTTTCAAAAATCCAATTTTTATTTATTTTCGGTATCCAACGATACCAAAAATATATTCGGTTAAATTATAGCCTTTAACGATTTTAACCACAAATAAAATCACACAGGGATTATAAATAATCAACACACATCATATGAAACAAATTCAATATTTAAGGAATCCAGTTGGATCACTCCAACCTGTTTCCCTGCATCCATAGATGTTAGCACAATAATTAAATACCAATTCCACTTCGAGGTGGAATATCACGGTATATGGGATTTATTAAATATTATCCGCTATTATGCGGCGCAATAGGGTCTATTTCAAAACAAATAATAACAACCATCACCTAAGCACACAATCAACAATCTTAAATTTAACTATTTAAAATTAAACAAAACCCTTTGTTTGAGTGCGAAGATCTCACCTTTGCCTTAATTTTGCAATCCATTTCCAATCTTGATTTTGTCTTCACGGTATTAAACCTTGTATAAATAATTATACAATTTATTAACATTCAAATTTATCGAATAATTAATTATTATTTTTTCGTTTTGATAGTTCAATTAACTAATATTTTATTTTTAAACTAATTTTTCCTTCAAATAAAATATTTTAGCAACTAAACTAATTACATAAGTTAACTAAACAATTTAATTGCTAAAGTAAATTAGTAAATTGTATTTTGTCTCTATTTTCTATTTTTCAGACTGTATATATAAAAATAGGTTATACGGGTTAAAAAAATCTTATCTTTATATATGTAATTTCTTTTTTTTTAAATAAAAACTTCACCTGACTGTAAATCATTTCCTTAACATATATACGTATATTTTACTGTTTTAATATATATGCACGAATCTATAAATTTAAGAAAATAAATTTCTTTACAGAACTTTACTGTTATATTTTTTTTCGAAGCTAATTAAATTTAGACCTAAACATAAATTAAATTTAAACTTAAATATTTACATACCCAAAACGAACACTACTAAAAAAGCTTATTCCTCAGTTCGTCGAACCCACTGCATCGGTCTCGAATCCCAGCCCAATGTCGCCCCTGCTTTGAGTTCATCGCTCGACCATCGAAGTTCGTGCCAGTGCCCCATATCTCATCGCGAACCCCAGCAGCCGCGACCCAAGCCCCAATGCCATTTCAAGCTCGAAATTGAAAGCCAACAAACCCCTTCATCAACGAAATTCGGTCGCGTTTCGATTTGAAATCGAATTCGAATGCTGAAATAGGCTAGCGATTTCGATTAAAAATCGGATTTTTGGGTTTTGCAGCCGCCTCCCTTCCATTATATTTTGATTCTCGTTTAATTTATTTGAAGAGAGGATGATTTTTTGATTAGAGCCTTCGATTTTACTGAAGGAATAAAAAGATTTCGTGATTTAATGGAACAAGCAGCATGTTTCTTTTCGTTTGAAAAATGAAATTCAACTGAAGTATAAGAAAAAGGGTGACGAATTTAATGAGGGAAAGGACTCGTAAGTGATAGTGGCATGCTCGAGACGGTAAGGGAAACGTATACGTTACAACTGAGAATAATGGCTGTGATTTGATTTTGACCAGATATAAATTTTTTTATTATCATAATACCCCGTCTTGGGTAACTAAATAGATATAATCCCTATTGAGGCATGCCGACAGGTGCTCATAATATTATAACCCTATTTCGAACACGATGGAAAAGGGTCCGAGTCCTAATTCGATCGTATGGAGAAGATAGCGTTTTGAACCAGTTAAAATATCGAACTTTCGATTTAAATTTCAGCACGTTTATATACATCGTACGGCCAAACGACAACTCCAAACATTATGAAAATTGAAATCCGATAATAATACACTATTATTATGGATCCAATGGAACTGGTTTCGTCGAATTCCGAGACTGTGCCTCGGAAGGCTATTTTTAAATATCGATCCAAACGATAAAATTTTAAAACTGAACAAATCACTTTCAAATTCAATTCTGAAGCTTCTGTTATCCTCAGTATCATCAATATAAATTTTCGAAGCCTTGAAAATATTTAACCAGCTTAAAAATCAAAATTCAATATTTTACCCAACTTAGATAAATTAAATTCAATATTTTAATTGCCAAATTCATATTTATATTTTAAAATTTAAGCTAAACCATCATTCAAATATCTAAAATCAATTAAATATTTTCATTTTGAATTGTCAAAAATTCAGGGTCGTCACATTTAGCTTCCAAAGCATGTGGGAAGCTGCTGCATAAAGTGTCTTCATGAATCAAAAGAGCGGTTCTTAGAGGGTCAGAGTTTAGTGCATGCGAAGCTATAGCCAGCTGTTCCTTTTTAGAATCTGATCTTCTATTTCCCTTGCTATGTTTCAAGAGAACATGCTGTGAGTTTAATTTTGAGGGTTTGGGATTAGCTAGGAATTTATGCATAGGATTTCCATAAGTTTGAGTGCTCCATACCTACAATAATAAATTATAAAAGGATGATGTTTAATAAGGGATTGAAGAATCTAAAAGAAGTGTTTGAGGGGGCCTTCTTCTCCCCATGTAAGAAGCAGTGGGTTATGGTCTGAGATTGTTGGGGGTAAGGTATGTAGTGTAGGGTTAGCCAAATGGTTAAAGCATGAATATCTTGAAAGGAATGATCAAGCTTGCAGTAGGTCAAATTTTGCGATCTTCTCTTATTATTCCAAGTGCAAGTAGGGGTAGTTTTTTGAATGGAATTATAGTGGCATGGTTAAGTGCTTGTGTTAGTGGTGATGTGTCTCTAAGGGTGAAAGGGGAACCACCATGCTTTTGTTGAGTATTATACACACAACTGAAGTCACCAATAGCAAGCCAAGGATCACAATTTATGTAGAGGGAGGGGAGAATATTAAAGAGTGATTATGTTGGAAGGATGTGGTTGTGAGCATTGTTGAAGGTTAGTTGGAAGGATGTGTTTGTTGTTATGCTGAGAGCTTTATAGCGAATATATTAATCTATAGAGGAATTTTTTGTTAAAGTTAAGAAATCTAGGTTCCAAATGGTAAGAAGTCTGCTATAGGGTGCATGCTAGAGGTTGTGGTCAAATGCCAGGTTGGAGGTATCAGGTTGCATGCTCTTTGAGTGAGCTTGTGGTTGAGTTTGTCTCATTTATTGATATTTGATAAACTTTGTTGTCTCGACAAGTTTCTTTTGCTAGCTATTTTGAGGGTAAGCACATGCCCCATAATGTTTTGGAATCCTATGTTTTGCATAATTACATGCTGAGAGTGGAGAAGAGAGATTCATGTAGCTTCTGATGTGTGTGGTGGTAAAGGTATTGATGTTGAGTCATTGGCTGTATTAGGGCAAGCTTAGGCAGAATTGAATTCATTGCCTTCATTTAGATCATCTTTAGCAAGTTTGTCTTGTTTTTTCTTCCTTTTTTTTTTTTAACCTTTTTCCCTACTAGATCTAGTGAACTTGGAAGGTTAGGGCGTGGTTAATGGGTATGAGATAGGTGGTGGAGGTAGGTCTAGATTAGTTGGGGAAGTTTGGTTTATGTATGGTGAAGAAGGTAGGGTTAGGTTGGGTGTAGTGGTTGGATTTGGCATGGTCTATCATGGTAGGTAATGTTATGATGAGATTCGGAGAAAATTGGGGTTTAGATTGTCAAATGCATGAGGTTGTGAATGAAGAGGAAGTTACTGGAAGATGTGTGGTTGCAACATTTGATCCCGAGTTATGATGTGGAGTTTGACGCAAACTGATGCATTCTTGAGTAGGAGAGAGGAGAGGAGGGGTTTGATAGATTTGATTGGTTATTTGCTGCAAGCATGGATTAGAGAGTTGGAGCTTAGAGGAAGATGCCTTTGTCATGGATTGTTTCAGATGGTCGGGGTTTGCTGTGGGAATAAGGTCCGACGAAGTAGATTCCTCAAGAATCTTGTTTAGAATTGAAGGGATTGGAAGTTTGAAAGGGTTCTTAAATGAAGGGGTTATTCATGGTAAATTGAAGTTTCCATGGTGGAGAAATAGTTTTAGCAATTGGTGAGGTATGATTGGTTGAAGCTAAAGTGCTATCATCGTGAGGGGGACAAGTTCAATGATTGTAGAATTAATTAATGATGATTGAGGACAAGTGGAGGGATTGATTGATGAGAAGATTCTGCATTACTTAACTTGGAACTTGAATCGGAATTATTCCGATTGGTTGTAGTAGGGAATATGTTTCTTGTTTGTTCTATATCTATTATCAATTCATGATTTGCAACGATTACCTCATCGTTGATTTGCTCCTTATCCTTTTGCTGATGTGCAGCTGATGGGTTTTTTCAAGTTTTGTTTGCTAATATTTCTACCTTTTTTCCTCCATTCTTATAGGGGCTTGGTATAAGTTTGAGTTATTGTATTTCTTGTTGTTCTTTATTTGTACAACTTATAGGAATTGTCGCATCGTACAATGTGCCATAGGGTAAATTTTTACTGTTGTGTCTGTTAGCTTGATTGCCAAATGATTGAGCGGAGAGCTTTTCATGCTCGGTCCTTCCATGCTTGAATACTTTACTATGGCTACATATTTTTATCCTTTAATCTTAGGCTATCTGAAAATTTGGTTAACTATATCCTATCCCATCAATCGTGACGAATTCCTGTAGTTCTTTGCCATGGTGATTTCAATTAGAGCTTTGGCATATTTGAAGCATTTCAATTTTTCAGTGTTTTCGTCAAAACATATGAGTTTGTCTTTGTGATATGTGAGCTAATTGATACCAAAAAGAGTCCACATGATGAGTGGAATCTTGTAGAAGTAAACCCATAATGGAACACTACTTATTTGTTGTTCTGCATTACCATGAGAGGGATTCTATCAAGTTATAATGGACATTTCACCTTTGATAAGATTGGATCAGCCCAAAGTAATTTCCTTTCGTCCTTTTCATATGAGAATTCAAAGAAGAAATTTTTGTTATTCGATTTTTTGTCAACTTCTTCTTACAACTTCCATTGCTTCCTTAAGTGTGAGACAACAGTCATATAAGATAGTGTACCATCTAAGAAGAAGCTATCCAAATGCTTGCTCCAAAATTAAATTCTTCTTATTTAACCTTAGAGGTATTTTTTGGGCTTTCAATCTTTGACAATATCAAAGGGAATTGGACTGTACGACTCTGCATTTCTAGGTTTTAATTTAAACAAAGAGGACCACATTTTCTTGTGGTAAGTTAGCGAGGGATGTTCAGAGACACAATCTTTAGCTTGTTTGTTAATAAGAGCTGGCTATGTACTTCCTTGTATAGAAAAACTTACATTAGGAGAAAACTGCTATGGAGGAGCAAGATTAGGAGTTTTGGGTAGTTAATGGAACGACGAGTTGTGGAGGGTTGATGATGGGGGAGGCGGTAGAACTAGAGCTGTGGTGTCTTGGTTGAAGAAGGATAGAGCACGTAAGGTTTAGTTCATTGGACGTGGAGAGGGGCAGCGATGGAAATATTAAGTGGTTAAGGTTTGGTGGGGGGAGGGAGGAAGATGGATAAAAACCCATTGGACAAAATCAGAATGTATCAAGTCCCTTATTTTTAACTATTCAAATATAATATACATGTATGTATGTATGTGTATATAAGAATGTAATATGATCGTATATGCTTGTACCACCTTAATCATACGTGCCATTAATCAAAAATTAATTGTCTAATATTCAATTTTTAAACAAAATAATTTTAAATGTATAAACACACAAACATATAATGTTTAGGCAATGATTAAAAAATTATATTTTTTAGTTCTGAAATTACATATATATATATATATATATATATAATACACATATATATTATAAATTATTTATATATCTAATCTAAAATCAGTTTTTAAATTAATATTATAAAAAATTATAGACTCTCGGTTTTCAGATCTTAAGAAAATGCTTGAACACATATATCTATACATACAAATAGTTCCCACATGGAAATTTAAAAGAAAACAAATAAAATAAAATACAAATCCTAAAACTTTCGACTTTAGTAAATAATATTTTTATTTTAGAAAAAGTTAAAATGAATTTAAAATTTAAATTTTGAAAATGTCAAAACTAGTTTTTCTAAAAATGCATAGATTTAAATTTAAACGAAAATAATATATTTATACATATATGTTCTTTTTTATTTTCCCAATTAATTATTTCGATTAATCAAATTATTTCAAAATTCAAATTACTAAAATCTAAACTCATTTTAATTAACCATAGAAATATTATTTAAATAATGTAAGCTTATATATATATGTATGTTGAACATATAAATATTTTATAATATATTATAAATGAATAATAGTATTATATATGTGCATTTATGAATATACATGTTAACTAAATAAATGACTATTTTTTTATTGATATTAGTGTAGATATATTAATTATTAGATATACAAACGTATATATGTACACACACACACAAAGATATGTAGACATATATCCCTTTGATGTTATTTTATTCATATCAGTCATATACGTTTATTAATTATAGGTCAAATCGGTTAATTTTCCCATTATACCCCTAAGATAGATTATGTTATTAATATGGTGATGATGTTTATGTTTTGAACACAAACATCCTAAAATAATAATAAATATTAAAGTAAAATTAAATTAATAAATTAAATTTCAAATCTAACTTAATAATAAAATACTATTATTAAATAATAATAAACCGATGCTCGATTTTCTCACAAGTATAAAATGGGCCAACCCACATATTCCTACCGACCCACACCTTGACCTGCACTTAGGCCATTGTGTTTTCAAAATACAGTACCTTGGCTCACCTATTTCACAAAACCCGCACTCAGATCGAATGGCTAGCTCTCCTACCAAAGCGGTATGCCTAATCCCAGGGCATGCATGAACCAAGCAAAGCTCATGTGGTCATCAACGAGCAATAACAACAGTCGAGCAGCCTGGTCGATGGCCTACTCCCCTGCTAGGCCCTCCACTTATCTTCCACCTCATCTACATTCACCTTTTGAAGTTCTCTTGTCTTAACACGGCCAATTTGGCCACAAGCACTTGATCGCCACTGCCAAAAGAAGCTAGGCTGCATAATTTCTCAAATGAGATTGGCATATATGACACTGTCCATTTTTACCAAAATGACATTGTGATGACCACTCCTTATCCTTTACTGCCACCCTAAGAAATTTTCCCTTAACCACTTCTTGATCCCACGCCATATGTCCCTAACCAAGGCATGTTCCAGCTGGTATTATCTAAGCCAGACAACCTAGTTGGCATCCTAGCTAGCGTACGCATCAGCGAAACAACCAAATACACTACTAAGAGCAATTCCCAGACCCTTGTAGTGCAATTACGATCGTCCAAATCAAATTCCAACACCTATAAATATAGCCAACATGCATTTTTACAAGGGTTGAACATCTCAAGATCTTATGCATTTACTTTTCATGTTATTGTCTCTTGTAATCCAAGCTATTGTAAAAGAAGCAAAGCAATAAGAAAACCCTCATAGTGGATGTCGACCAACTTTGATCAGACCGCTCTAAATCTTATGTCTCTTTACTTTTTATGCAATTTATTTCCTCACTTTGCTCTTTTAAATTAAGATATTTATGAGTAACTTTTTCTAATATTAATTCTCAACCATAATTCCAAGATTAAGTGAATTATTAGTCAATATTTTAGCATTAGAAGAAGGAACTCCCTTAAAAAGTTCTCAGTTTTCTTCACTTTTCTTCACATTTCATCTTTATAAACACCTCTCATGGTCTTAACATGCAAAACATTGTGTGAATATTACTGACAACTCCAATGGTCATAAACCATAAGGCTACTGGGGCCAGTATTCTTTGCCCTTTCCCACGACTAAGAAATGACGCGTGGCTCATCACGATAAATGATTTGACCAGCATTGGACAAACCATTCTTGACTTGAATGACCTCAAGGCTAATATGCAGGCTCAAACAGTGGACATTGACTCGGTTTTCCCAACAGCAACTGACCGGACACTTATCCAGCCTGTTATACCCATCATGTACAACATAACACATGATTCTCGCGAGAGAATCATGTGGGAGACTTTGGTCCATCCATTGTCGAGATGTGCATTCCCTCCACGAAAAAGGGTGTAACATCCCCTACATTGAGACCTGAAAATGGACAGCGATGATACTGCAGTCATCACTTTAATTATTTTCAAGTGACAAAAGTAAGTTTCGTATATACGTACATATCTAAGTAAATAGAGAAATTAAAATATTGCACATAAATTGTCATAATACCAATTACATACAATTTTTTTCAAATTATCCCTATGTACGTATCAAAACAAGGGCCAAACTATAATAGAAAATAACATAATAGAGTGTTAAGCTGACATTTGATGATGTCATCCCGAACTTTTTAAATAGTAGAAATAAACATTCGTTATCAACTAACAAAGCCTCTTGCTTCGTCTTCGGTCTTCATCCTTTAGCTTCTATGATAACTTGTCTATACGCATAAACTCAACCTACTCAAAATAATACCTATGTTACTATGGAAAAAATAATAATAATAACACGAGTCAGACAAAAATCCTAGTGTGAATTATACCTTACCCAAAGAATGATATTTAGTGAGAGCACTCCACTATATACAGAATGAGTCTTCCCCTCAGGTATAAACATAAAACATAAATGCAACATTTGTAGTACATGTCAAATTTAGGCTATCCTCAAAACCCTTAGATTTCGGTCTCGGTCCACATCTGATCGAACCCTCCCTTTAAAATTATGCAAGAGAACCAAACTATCAAAGGTTCTTCCCCTACCAATCTAATTGTTAAGTGCAGTTTATCCTTGCACAATTTTGTATTCTTTACTTCCGAAATGCATGGTTCAAAATTCATTATCTCAAAACACACCCCTGGCATAGTTTAGTTTTAAATTAATTTAAACTATAAAGTACAACTCTAAATTGTATATCTTTATTTAATTTATATTGTAAAGAATTAGCCACTTTTAGTTTTGTCATTCTTTAATTTAAACAGCAAAGAATTAGCTACATACAATTTTGAGAGCGTACAAACCACTTGGACGTCCAATGTCCCTTTGGAAGTTGAACGCCTCTTCTTACCTTTCCACGGTATCTATTCGAGTGAGCTCCCCACTCGAAGTCAATAGCCCATATGAGCCCACATTCATATGTAGGTTCTTTTTTTTACTTAGTCATCAACTTCGAGTTTTACCTAATTGTCTATATTAGGTTTCCGTTTCAAATTCATTTTGATGTAGTACAATCCTTCCCTCATTCGTATTACAATACGATTTGCCTTACAAATATTTTGGCATAGTACAACCCAACTTCTTTCAGCCTTAGCATTGTATTTCTAGCTACTCTTTTAGCTTAAATGACATAACAACTTCGACACGGTTCCCTACTGCGCCTTTCAGCTTTCGATGTGGTTCTTACCTACATTTTCCGACTTCAAACTTTTGCTAATGTTTTGTCCTTTAGCGCAATACTTCTCCACGTAGTGTTGACCCTGCTTGAAAGTCAACAAGCTCCTATGGAAATTAACTAGCTTCAGCTCGGAGAACTTTGTTTATTTTCTTAAAGGCGACCACTGCAGCTTCATAATAGACAAAGTCTAATACGTGTTTTCCCACCTTTACACGTGTCATTACATGGTATGTTCAAACTCCATTTTTAGTTAGTGAGAGTGTCCTTTGCTTATCTTTTTCAACATTTAAATGGATTCTTATACACTAGTCACTTAACATTAACTTCAACGTGTTTATGTGCTTACATGATACATTCCTTTACACAATTGTTTCCGATCTGCATAGTATTAATTTTGGTGTTGATAAATTGGCAAAAAATACTTATAAATTTGCAGAAAAATTCCAATTAATTATCCCAATACATTTTACGTATGTTCACGATTTTGAAGTCGTTTTTGCTTCTGTATTCGCTTGGTATTTTCCTTTCAAAGTTCACAACTAATAATTTTAACGTTGAAAAATGCTCTAATCTAAAACCAATTTCTAAAATTATCATAAAAACATCGTATTAAATTTTCATAGCATTTCAAAATCATTAGAGTAGGGGAACACATCTAAAAATCCCATATTTAACTATCCGCGGTAAAATGATCAAAACATCATTTAGCTCATTTAAACATCAACTTTTATGAACTCTATTATATTAAATTAAAAACCAAAATCAAACAAATGAAAAGGGTATTAGGGTTTAGTATTACTTACCCAGATATTTGAATAATCTTGTTTAAATCTTATTACTTCCTTCTAGCTTGCATTTTCTTCTTATTATTTGCCTTTTTGTCCACCAACATTAAAGTGCTCTCTAAGCTTTTTTTACTTTTGAGTTGAATGATGTGAAGAAATGGTAAGGATTATGTTTATTATCCCATAATATATTAGCCTTGGCCTTTATAACCTTCCCCTCATTGTTTTGTCGCCCACTTTTTTATTTAATTTTTGTAACTATACCCATTTTATTTTTCATAATTAATCCTTTAATTAATTTATTTTTGGTTCTTACAAGGTGCATGCCCGTGATGTCCTAAAACTTGAATCTGCATTGTACCAAGAAGTCTAGGTAGATCGCCACTCCCCTTCGACAGAAAGATTGTCTACGTTTAATTGCCTTCGAGCAGCAGATGTAGGGCATGACCCGTGTTTTTGATTGCCTTTGTAGTGGTGGGAAAGTTGGAAATTCATTACCAAAAGAGCCATCGATACACTCCTGGTCCTAGAGGAGGGTACCTCGGCCTATGTCTAAAAAAAGGAAGCCCCATCAATCGAGGTCAACTATATTCTACACCAGTGTGCTATTATTGTTCCCTTTCTCTTAACCACCACTGAAGATCCACATCCCTAACTAAGGGCCAATGTCACCTGTGGCATGTGGAGGTTGGCCTTTGAGAAGAAATGGTAGCCTTGCAATAGCAAATGCATAGGATCTAAGCTAGAAACACTAATGGCAAGGGTCTATCAGATGGAGAAAGTGGAGAGCCATTTTACAAGGAAATTTTGAATACTTACATCCATTGGAGGTACGCTTTTCCTCCTAGGGATAAGTACAATGGAAGCATAGACCCATTCGACCATATTACAACATTCAACTCAATAACCTATGCCGACCAGCTTTCTAACCATGCCAAGTGCAACATGTTTCCGTCCACCTTGACTGGGCCTACATCCCATTCTTCACCCCAAGCCAGTAGCTTACACTTATGGGCTCACTTACGCGTGTACTTCAAAACTTTCTTCTTTACATTAAAAATAAGGATCGTGATGGAAAGCGAGCTTGGAAATATCAGGCAAGGCCCAAAAGAGTCCCACGGCTTATATGCAAACTGCTTCAACAAGAAGTTGACCTGAGTGAGAGGAGTGGACAAAAATAGCTTGGTAGTCACCTTACATTTAGTGGAGAGGTACCTGAAATTCTACATGATCCTAAGTAATATAAACAAATCTAACTTAAGAGAACTAATCCAAATAGCAAATAATAAACAAGTAAAGTAAATATACGATCACACCAGAATTTTATACTAGTTCGGACCTCCTGTCCTATGTCTAGTCACTAATTCTCCTTAGGAATTTTACTATCCAAAAACTCTCATTTCACCCGAAAGAATAGGTTTACAATTGCTTGAGTAGCCAAACAATACTTTATAATACTCCAAAGCAAAATCCTTTCTTATTAACTTCAAATTATTCTTCGTAACACGAAGAAGTCAAGTTCAAGTACACCCTTTCTGTAATATCCTTTAATGATTGTGAATTGAATGTGCAGATTGTAGGATGCAGGAAATGGTTAGAAAAGTTTTGATTTCACAATGAATATTAGAGATTATAGATCAAAAGTAAGAGTTAAAATCAAAAGAATGAATTCAATATCTATTTATAATGTTAGAAAAGGTCTCTTAAAGAGTTACGATCATTTAATGAATTTTATCCCTTAAATAGAGGTATATCCTTTCACTATAAAAAATATCCACTTAAAACTATAGTCATTATCAGATTCTCAAACATCTGATCATTCCACTCAAATGTCCGAATTCCAAATTAAAAACTATTTAGAAGTATGTTAGATGTCTGGTTGAACAACTTAAACGTCTGAACCATGTACCGGAAAAGAATATGTTCATTTTTGACCTGATCCAAATGCATGGCCAATTTAATCAGATCTCTGGTCATATATATAAAAGGCAACTCGAAAATATCATAGCATCAGCCCTATGATGTCAGGTCATTATCCATAAAAGAAATAGGTTACTTTAGCCTTGATTCAGATATCTGTTTAGTTTGATCAGAAATCTGACTCCCTAATCTGATATATGGTCAAACCAATTAGATGTCTGAATGCTTGAGAAAGTTAAGCTTTTTGTATCTCAAATGTCTAGATTATCAAGCCAAACATCTGACTTTTTACAGGAATTTATCCCAAGAGTTTATAATGTAAATTTGGCTATAGTCAAACGTATGTGTTTTAGGGCTTGATGTCTGGCTTCTAAGATATTTCAAAAAAAATTCTTTATGAAAATTTGAGTTCAAAATCCATTTAAAATTAATTTAAAATATTTATATGTGTATATCATCAAAAGATATTGACCAAGATTTAAAGACTTACAAACACAACGACTCTTCTGATAGTTGGTCTTTATTGCTCAAGCACAATAGCTAATCATTTTTCCTTAGTCTTCATTGTTGAAATATCCTATAAAGATCAACTTGTACAATTCCATAGAGATATATAACTATCTCATCAAAACTCAAAAAGTAGAATATAACATTCTCCTCCTTTTGATGATGATGACTTTATGCTTATAAAAGAAATATTTATGCATGCAATTGAAGATTTTTACTCCTCTTATCAATATGCCCAGTATTTTCTCTCCCTTTTGTATCATCAAAAATAAATTAATCGATGAGAAAACATATCTTATGATGTAAAAGATCACACACTATGATATACTAATCAAACACACATCATCATTCATCGCAAAATGTTAATAGGAGAAAATTTTTCACAACATCGCAGTACTGAAATTTTTAGAAAACCAAATTTCAAGATGAACAACTACATGTTTCATGCACCATAATACAAACAACCAAATGTTTACCAAACCAAACAATATATAAAAAACAAATAACATAGACAAACTATCCGGATCATATGAACATCAAATGAAAAACACCACGAAGACAAGAAAACATCAAAATGCAAGACCATCCCAAGAACACCTAAAAAATAAATAAAGTGTCATGATATGTAAAAGAAGTGTTAATAATATTGAAGAATGTGTATTCTATTTCGAAGAAATTTACCTATACCCCAATCTCCTTATTCTTGTTGATGGCCAATTACTTCCTCTTCTTCTCCACTTTCAATTTCATATTCTCCACTTTTGCTTTCAGTTTGAGCACCTTCGTTTGTTGTAAAGCTTGAGAGGATGATCTAGTGTATGGAGGGTTAAGTGGTGGAGCAATCTTAGGGGATGGAGATTGAGATTTTCTTAATAGCTTTTTCCAAACTTACCCAATAAACTCTTTATTCCTCAAAGTTATTTTTCAATATTTTTAATCCTTGAACTATTTTTGGACATTCTCTTTTCAAGCTCTTGTTGGCTTTTTGAAAGAAGGACTTCAAACTTTTGCAACCTTGCTATTATATATCATTTAGGAAGATTCCAACCTCCTTTTATACCAATTATAAAAGTTACCATTTGTAACAATTTCTATTTTACGTATCAAAGTATCATAAATATTATTATTTAAGTCATATGAGATTGTATGACCCTAAAAATTTGGGAAATGACTATTAGGTACATTTTCCATACTTTGAACTTTTATTGAATAGTTTGAACCCATAAATTCTTGTAATGACTTTTGATAGAAATTGAATTAGGGTCAAAAACCACTTCCATTAGAGCAAGATTATGGTTTCTCTTCCATGTTGTCATAATATGAAAATGAACTAACAGTTTAGAAGATATGGCCGTTTGAAGTTCTTTTCATCGTTGGACAGATTAACTAAGCCTATACTTATGCCCATTAACCAATTTTGGAAATTGTGCCTAATTGGGGTGATGGGACAGATTTAGATCATTTTCCACTTCCCAAAAATAATTTCAAACCTCCATTAACCTTAATTTCATAAAAACATATCATTTTCTTACTAATCTTAACCTAATCCATCATTAGAAGCGTAATTAGCTAGAAAGGGATTGTAGATTCACAATTTGGATTTTGGAATCTGGATTTCTTCTACCACTTCAGATCTAGGGATTAAGTAAGGTATTTTAGGTATTATGTGAGTGAATATTGATCTCTCACCATTCTATGCTTGTCAATAAAGTTAAGAAATAATGTTTCTGATATTATTTCCACGTTAAAATGATTTTAAAGTTTGATCTAACTTTTTGACATGTTTATGGATGAATTAAAAAGTTTAAAATGAATTTTAAATTGTGTTGTAACCCCTTATAAAATTAAAGTGTAAAAGTTAGATCTATACCAAATCTTGTATGTTAATCATGTTTGGATGGATTATATGTAGTGAATGGATGCCTATGGATGATATTTCTATTTTAAATTTATTGCTTTGATATGGTTTGCTAGTGCTTTAGGATAGTTAGGAATCAGTCATTTATTTTGGTAAAACAAAGTCAAAGTTGCTCAACCTGGTATGAAACTTGGAAGAGGGGCTTTGGAGGAGGGGTGGTGCCTATACCTTAGGTCGCAACTCAATTGGAATGGATTTGGATGTTCAACTTCATGTCGGTTTCGAGTAGAAATCTGGCCGGTGGAAGTTCCAGTTCAAGTCGTTAGGGGAGATGCCTTGGGCTTACGGCTTAGAAACTTCGAGACCAGCTTTAGGATAAGGCAAGCGAGAGGTTCTGAAACTTGACTCCAAAAATTCAGCTAAGTACATAACTCGGTACTGATCACTTTTGATTGGTACCGACCTCTTTTCTAGCATGTGGGATGGTGTTCGGGACTCTAGGAGCTTAAGGCATGGAAAAAGGGGTTCTAGGCATGCAAAGGAGGAAGTGATAGGGGAAAGAAGTACTTAGCCAAATTTTTCTAAAGCAATGGCCAAGTAATTCATATCGGTACCTAGCTCTTTTGGTCTGTACCGATCAGTACCGATATGAATTGAGATGGACGATTTGGGTCAAACTTCCTTGAGGGAGGAAATATGCATTGCAGGTTGTGCTAAAGGTGTTCGTTCGTTCGCTTGCCATTCGATTGCAATGTGGTAATGCGATAAAGTATAGAGACTTTGGAACTTTGATGATTGTAACTTGAAGGTGATGGAGTTGTTCTTCAATAATGATGGCTCGTTGTTGAATGGAGTTGTAAGAATGATTATCTATAAGGGAGAATCTAGGAAAGGCGACCTATGGATTGAATGATGAATGGTTCTGTCATGGAAAGATAGGAATGTGGAATGTATACTTAATGATGAGTAGAATTTAGACGGAGCAAGAAAAGGGCTCGAATACACATGCTAAAGGATCATTTATACTTACAGTGTTTTCTGATATACTCATAAGTGGCGGTATTGTGAGAAAGCTCATTGGGTACTCAGATTGGCTAATCCATATTAGAGGGATGGATTTGTATATCATGGATAAATGGAATGTATTTAATGTCAGCTATAGGTTAGTGGGCGAGTATACTGAAACCATGATTTTTCTATTAATCTCTGGTAGAGGAATGGTTATACGAGTTATCATATATCTAAGGCACACTGAGTGACAGTGAGGATTGTTTGATGGATGCAATGTTGTTATGCTTGCTTTTCAAGTAGTTTGTCACTCTATGGATGTCGTATAATATAGGTACTATGGATGTAGATACCTAAACACCCGACATTGTACCTAGGAAGTAGTAAACCTTTATGATGTTTGTAGAGTAGCATATTATTAATGTTATGTGCTAAATGTTTGGTTGCAGGGACAGATCGGGCATGGTTTGTATGCTCTTGTTCCTTACTATATCGAATTGTATATTGTTTTGAGATTTCTTATCACTTACACAAGACTATTTTCTAACTCAAGGTTTTTTGTTTTTCTTCTTATTTTCTCGGCCACACTTAAATAAGTAGAGTAGATAGCAGGTTTAGGTGGTACGCGATGGCTGTACAAAGGAAGAATGGGATGGTGCTTTCTCATATTATATATAGACCTACTATTGCTTATTTTGTTGTGAGACATTGTGGAGCTTAGACTGTGTTCGTTACTATATCTAGAGACAGTTTGTGTTTATTATCAATTGTATAAACTCTACTATTATCTTGTATAACTTTTGAACTTGTCCTCTCTTGTTGTGGTTTATTTCAGTTATTACTGTCTCATGTGTTTTATATCTAAGATGTTATTATTATATTTTATTCGATATGCTATGAAATATATGATAGGTTTTATGATTGTTTCTCTACTTTTCACCCCTGGTTATTGTCCTACATTGATCACACACTGTCGTGGTGCACTGTTCAGTTATATTAAGAATCGAAGGTGTAATGTGGTTGTCACATTTGGTATCAAAGCTTAGGTTACATGATCAAATTGAGTTGATGTCGTGATCTAGTAGAGATAGGGAAGTAGTTATCACCCTAGACTAGATCGAGTGTGTGTATGAGAGAAAGCATGCTTGTTACATATTTTGGTTTTCAAAAAAATATAGTAGCATATATAGTATATAAGTCGCATTCACACACGAGTACCATTGATGCAGTTTTCTTTATAAGAGACCAATCATTCTTGTTAAGGATCAAGAATGAGCCCGTATAAAAGAAATGCTACATGAAACTCCGTTTTTGGAGTCTAGGAAGGAGCATGCTCGGGAGATGGTAACCCTTACCTGTAAGCTATTTCAACGAAATGATGGTGAATATGCTAAAAAATTCCAAACGAGCTCTCTTAATGTTGTTGTAGGTGGTGGTGCTCAAGTGCAGGCGCCAAAAGTTGATTTCGTTAAGTAGAATAAGGATTTAACAACCCGCATCTTAGTGGGCATAATTTTTTGCTAAATTGAAAACCCAAGTCCACTAGAGTGCAAATCATTGGTGTTTGGTATCATGTAATGAACAAAAGTATATCAGAGACTATCGATAAGAATTCACATCGGAATAAATAAACATAGTAAACATATAATTATCGACCAAGAGTGATACCTCCAGTATCCAGTGCCCTTATCAATGTTGAGCATGTATAAGAAAACATGTCATTCCATCATTTTTGCATTACACAAATACATGCCCCTCTATATTTATCATGTGGGTTGTAATGAGGAGAGGGTTAGAATAACGTTTCAATGATTGATAAATAAATTACATAATTAATCCATAACACTAGTTTATGCCGATTGTTTTCCATTACATGTTATGTCTATTATTTAAAGCTTTGTCATTTTGATTTCATGTATGCGTACAATACGCCCAACCTACTCGAGGTATACAATAACCACATACGTATATATGTATATAAATAAGTATCACGGTCCTCCCATGGACTAAGATACATTCCTCACTTGTATTCGTAACTTTGCACCACGCCAAGTATCCATCATTTATATCTTGGCCGTATTGCCATCGTACATAGTCAAACCTCCCATTGGTGCCTAATAACGACATTACAACTGCTTAGCTATATTCTAATTCATCTCAAAGACTTATCTGGCCGCATATCGAATACTCATCTCCTTGGACTATCATATATTTAAGACTCAGTTCCTTGAATTATTGAGACCTCTTCTCATTGGAATACTGTATCTTAAAGACTCATCTAAGGGTTATCTAGCCTTCCCTCCTAAATACAAAATAACTAACAAACAACTTTGAGCTGGTGCATGTCCCATATGGAACTTGTACTAGTAGGAGGTATAGTCCATCTAGGCGTAACCCAAGTCTTTCTAACGACCGCTCCAAGACCAATGATGATCTTGACCTATGTGTGCAACCCTACTCATCACATATATGGCACCAACTTGTTGACATAGCGTTGAGCCTATGCTTACCATCCTATTTAGATTGCCTAATGTAATCAAGTAAATGTCCACTTGTTACTTATTACTAGACCTGTCAATGGGTCGGGTTAGATCATGGTATCTTAAAACTCGGACTGGAACCCAGTTAAAAAAATCAAAACCCAAGCCAAATTCGAACTCGCTCGGTATTTCAAAATGGACATATCCGATCCTAACCTGTCGGGCTTTCCAAGCCCATCGGGTAATACCCGTATACCTAACTCATGATATTTTAAGTTAAAGCCATATATTAAATTTGCAATTTTTATAAAAATAAACAAATAGCTGTTAACATACAAATTGGGTGGTGATGTAGCCAAGATAGAATAATAGTATGCTAAAACTTTACATTAAAACAAACAAAATGGTAAATAAAATAACATACACGCTCATTGAAACTATGGAAAACTAATAATCGAGTCAAGCACAAACCAGGACAGGTTTTGACTAAACTAATGTGCATGTAAAAGTGCATGTTTTTACTTCTATATTTAATCTATTTTTATTTAAATAAAGGTCATAATTGGGTGTTTTTACATGTTTAAAACCAAATTTCAAAAACTCTTTCAAGTCATCATTCATGCATCTACATAGAGGTAAAATAATAATTTTGTGTATGATTTAATTTGATAAAATTCACTTGCATATTTTATTTTTTATTTGTAGGAATTTGGATGGAAAATGGAAGAGGCTTCATGTATGTATGCATGCACAAAGGTTGGAAGACAAAGGAATGAAGAAATAAAAGAATTCATATAATCATGGAGGATCCCACCTACCCATTAACCATGAACTACTATTAAGAGCTAATGCACATGTTAGTGGAGATTAAAGTCACAAGCACATTTAATGGAGGACTAATTTCATGCTAATGGTTACTTGGAGGTTACATTTCGTAAAGGGCATTTTGGGTAACTCCCTAAAATATAGATTAGGGTTTTAGGCATGTATAAATAACCCTCTTATGTTCATGTAACGAAGTTTTTAGTTTTTTAGTCTTCTTATCATATGAGTTGTAGGTACAAAATTAATGAGAAATAAAATGGCTTCCAAAGCCTCTTCTTCTTTCTTCTTTCTTCTTTTTCTACATGCTTTTGTTTTATTTTATGCTCATTTTTATTTACATGCTTTCTTGTATTTCATGTTAGGAGGTTAGCTTTCTTTTCATTGCAATTAGTTTAATATTTATGCAAGTAGTTTAGTTCTCTTTTATTCTAATTAGCTTGCACTTTCCTTGCTTTTCTATGTTGAAATTTACATGTGTTGAAATGATAACAGAAATGAGAAGCTAAACCCATTCAATTTAGGAGTAATGAAGCTCTCTCAAATTATGTAAAATCAACATATTTTATTATTTATTATCTCTTTTTATGCTTCATGGGTAGATAGTTATTATTGTAAGTTTATTAGTGAATTTGGTAGCCTATGTTGTTTGTCACAAATAGGCTGTTCTTACTCAAATGTAAACACAATTTACATTAATATCTTACTAAGTGATTTTGATCATGGAATTAAAATAGAATCAAAATTTGATGGTCTATATTACTAATCAAAAATAGTAAGTAGATCATGCTTAAAATAGATTTTGTTTTAGTTTCATATTCATTTTCATGACATTTAACAAAGTGAATTTATTTATAGTATTAAAGTTTGATGGTTCAAGTCATGTTAATCAATAACATAAATAGACCATATTTATGATAAATACATCACTAATTCTATTTATATTAAAATGAGAGATCATAGATTGATTTTTTTGTTGATTTATGTGAAAGTATGAGAGTGGATTTGCCTTTAAATTGTCTTTTAATCTCATATTTTTATTCACTTTGTTTTAGTTAGTTTTTACATTTTTAGCTTAAAACAAGCCCACACTTCAGATTAATTTGATTCAGTAGAATTTACATTAATTAAATTTCCTGCAAATCGACCCTTGCGCTTGTAGTTATTTTTATTACATGTTCGACGATTTTTTCAATGATAGAAAATTCGTCGTCAAACAAGTTTTTGATGTTGTTGCCGGGGAATTGCAATTTTATTTTAGTTCCATTCTTCGAATTATTTTTTGTTTGATTTTAGCGTGTTTTCATTTTGTGCGTTGAGTTGCATTTAAAAAAATTATTGTTCTGTGTTTGTGCATAACTTTTGTTTTCATTTTATTTGTGTGCTTGTTGCTTTTCTACTTGCTTTTGCATTTCTAGTAAAAAAACTTTGCATTTTATTTCAATTTTTTTTATTGCAATTCTGCAATTTTGTACATCATTTCTGTGCACATCGTTTCTCTATTTTTTAATCTTTGTTGCGTTTTCATTTTTTTCGTCTCTTTGTCCATTTCTCTTTGCACTGCATACCCACCACTCCCACTTCACAACAATTCAAACTTCCCCCTTCCAAGTTTGACATAACCAATACAACTCAAATACCCTTCACCATCTTCATTACCCCATACCTCCTCCACCATAGCATAGCCTATATACCAAAGCACCAACCCACACTTTGTCGAACTACCCACATCAACCATATAGACCTCTGCCTATTACCATCTACAACATACATAACAACATCCCAACTATACCAAACTGCCATACATCTTCACCTTCATACACCCAGAAAACCTACCACAAAGTGCACATCATCACCACCAATCCTCTGCCTAATTTCCAACCTCACAACTATTCCACTTCACACTGCACATGTACTTCAACTGCCACCTCTGCATTAACTTCCATTGCCTCTGCCACACTTCTTCCAAAAAAAAATCCTAAACAACGTCACATACCCACACAACAACCATATACCCTGTACAAACTTCTGCTTTATTGCCTTCAACATTCCAAGCTTCTGCCTGTTAGGAACTGAGTTGATGATGTTTTGATGACAACAACCTTATTTAGTTATTATACTTTACTTTATAAAATATATACTAACATTTCCATATATATATATATATATATGTATATATGAAGTATATGCAGGTATTATCGAAGACTGATCAGTATAAAGACTCAAGCATCAAGATGAAGATTAGAGATTCAAGATTCAAGACTCTAGAGAATCAAGATTTCAAGATCTCAAGATAAGTGTCTAGTATTTTTTTAAAACTTCATAATAGCACTCTCATCTTTCTTCCAATTTTCTTTTGGGATGGAACCCAATTTCTATCGAAACCAGTGGCTTACAAAACCACGACAAATAGCTTACAAACCTACGACAAGTGGCTTACAAACCCACGAAAATCAAAATCATTTAAACTACTTTGTACAAGTTCTCGAGTCCTATGGAGGAGCCCTATAGGAAGGTTCTTGCAATTTCAGTTTGAATAGATTTTTCAAAATGTTTTTAAATCTGTTTTCAAAATGTTTTAGCTTTCAAAATCATGTTTTCAATAATGTTTTCAAACTTTGTTTTAGCCTTGAAATATTCCTCCATTCTGATTTTAAAAACTTCTATTTTTAAAACATCAAAACTTATTCTGATTTTATATATTACTTATATAATTGACGGTCTATATCAATTATATATATATTTAAAATAATGGTTTATATACATTCTCTATCTCAAAATATTGTTTACACACTTTATTTTGTTTCAGAGAAGTTTCAACTTTTTTTAAATTCAAATGCTTTTATAAAACAACATCTCTACAATTTTGAACTGAGGGATGTCGACATAAGGGGATACCCCATGTCGACATGGTGACAGTTGGATTCAAGATTCAATTTTCAAAAGAAGTGTCCATTCGTTCAAAAACCTTTCGCCAATGGTTATGACTGTTGTGCATCTATATAAAGGCTTCCAAAACGAATTTTTTTAACAACTACTTTCTTATTTTCTTCACTCTTTCTTCTCCACCATTCCATATCCATAAAACTTCATATTTTCAAGTTCATGCCATCATTCTGCCAAATTCTCAATGGGAAATCATTTAGATACTCTCTCTATTTGATTCTCCATCATTCTACTAAAGATCAAAGTGCTATTCAGAGTTATAGGATTAATTTGTATTCAAAAAGTCCATAGAGTCTCTCCATTCAAAAGGATTGTTATTAAGAAGTATTAGGGTGATCTTGTGTCCCGTAAATCAAGAGAGTTTACCCCAGACTCGGAGATAGGAGGGTTCCTCAAGGCCTTAGAAATTAAGGGTTGTAATTTGGATATTGGCTTACAAAAATCTGTACAAGGATATTGCCTTGGTGCAGAACTAGATGTAGGAGGATTCCGAACCGGGATAAAATCCGGTGTGTTCTTTCCTTTTACTTGCTTTACTTTACTATTTGCATTTGTTATATGTTCTTTGATCATTCTGTGTTAGAATTCTGTTTAGATTTGTGTTGAAAGTTTTAATTTAGTCATATAGCTCATATATTCTTTAAAACACTATTCACCCCCTCTAGTGTTATTTCTGCTTTAAGATCCTTAATCCGCATCCCTAACAATTGGTATCGGAGCATTGGTTTTCATTATTTTCGTAATCTGAAATTTTGAAAAGTTTTAATGGCACAACACGCTAATAATATCACTCCTGTCATGACTACGTCTGTCAACACAAGTACTAACACTAGTTCATTTATAGAAGGTCAGTCTACTGTCAGACCACCACTTTTTAATGGCAGTAATTATGCATATTGGGCATGTAGGATGAAAATTTATTTACAATCCATAAGTTTAGATACTTGGAATATGGCAAAATTGAATGTGTTGAACCAACTACTAATTTTGCCCAGTGGACTACTGAGCAAAAGACAGTTGCACAAAACAATTCTAAGGCTATCAATATACTATTCTGTTCACTAGATAGGAATGAGTTTAATAGAGTTTCTGTTTGTAAGTCTGAATTTGAAATCTGGAAAACTTTGCAAGTAACTCATGAAGGAACAAGAAAAGTTAAACAGACAGGCGAATCTCGGTGTCTCGACTTCAGGCATCGACCTTGACTTCGATTTTGTTGAAGTGTGAGTGGGGTCATTGCAGTGGAGTGGTCTTATTTGAAATTGCTGGAAGGAGTTGTATTGTATGCAGTGGCTATGGATGTTGCGACTGCAGTGATGTGGTTATATTGTTGTTTGATGAACTTGCATTTTGAGATGTGGTTAGATGGTGAAAATCAGTTGTATGATTGGTTTTGCTGTAGTGGTTTGGTTTGGGAGAAGAGCCGTGGTGATATCCGTGTTGAAGTGGGAAGTTAAACTGAAGTGTAGGCAGTTTTGAGGGGTGACAGAGGGTTGTGGAACACAAAGCAGTTGTTCAAGTTGTTAGCAGTTAGATGAAGTGGATTTGTATTGATGTGTTGTTGATGCTCTGATACCAGGGGTTCGGGATGATGCTTGTGAAGAATGTCGAGTATGACGATGAAGTAGAAGGTTGAATATGACAATTATGTTTGAGGAAGGGGACAGTACCGTGGATGGTAGTGGCAGAACTATTATAGCAGCAGTTTGATGGTTATGTGGTAGTTTATAGTTGCACTAGCTATGTGGAAATTGTAGAGGGTGAGGCAGAAATCCACCAAAGATGATTGAAATGGTTACAACTGTATAGCAGATAGTTGTAGGCTGTGATTCGATGATAGAGAAGGGGTATGGCAGCAGCAGGAGTAGCAATGTAATGAATTCTTCTCCATTCTAGCATTGAAGATTAATTATTGCAATCTCATCATACATTCTTATCAATTCAATTTTATCTCTAATTTTGCAATTTATAGATTTGATAGGAAGCTTTTGGTTTTTCCCCCTTCAAATCAGAGCAGAGGCACAATCTTTCTTCTCTAATTTAATATGTGCTTATAAATTCATGGTTAGTTATTATTCATTTGACTTTGTTTCATAATCTAATCATATATTTTAATTGGTGTGGTTTCATCCCTGATTTTAAAATAAATAAGATTGGTGGGTAGTGTGTCAATTTTTGATGAGAAGGAAGTCGATGGACAAGTTTTATTGACATCTCCTAGTAACAAAGCAAAATGAAATTTTTTTGGGTATAATTGTTGCTTTTAGATAGGAAAAGATTTTATAGATGAGCTAATTTTTTTATTTCTGAGTTCAGAATATGGTGACTACGATTAATTTCTGATACTTAGCACCCTTACAAGGATAATAGGTTTCTTCCTACCCATGTTAATGTCAAGCCAGCTAATGACGAATCTCGATGGTGTGAGCAGGATAATATTATCAATGAGTTGAATGTGAACTCGGTGATTACTATGCCTTGGCATGATGAGATACTTCATATCAATTCCATGAAGATGCAGAGGCCCTGTGTTATGAGGGATTATCTTATTCGGGTACAGTTATCGGTTTTTACTTCCTATTTAATTATTTGTCTTATAGATCCCTACGAATAAAAAGATTTTAATGATGATTACAAAAAAATAAAATCAACAACATGCTGTATTGGCTATCAAAAGCAAGACTTTGTATATAAAATGATCCTGATTCAGTTGTGTTTCCATGCTTATATGGTTTAAAAGGGTATTTGTTATTCGGTAATAGTGCGAATATATTGTAATACATAATTTTAATACTTAACTTCATTCTTTTTGTAACCAGTTAACTGGTACAAATGAATTTGCAATGTGCTTAGAACATTCAGTTGTATTTTCTTTTTACTGTTTTGTTCTTAATGGTTGCATATCTCTTACACTACTTCACATTATACCTTAATTTCAATTTCTCTTAAGTATATATTTTATGGTTCCATGTCATGTTTTGAACTGTTGTTCTAAGATTTTAATTGTTTGGGTGTAGCATACCAACTTATTATTGTCACATTAAGTCTGTAAAATCTACTAATCGCTGACATTTCAAAACTCCATCCATTTTCTTGGAAACGATTATATTCTAGCTGGGTGATAGCTATGTTCATAACCTGCTACAATTTTAGATGTCGATGCATCCCTTTCATTATCAATATTCATCTTTTAAGTTTGGAAACACAATGTCTAAAACTAGAAATATTTCATCTGTTATATTCATATCTAAATTGTAATATCATAGGTATGAAAAACCTTTTTTACATGTATTTCTCCATTATATATTCTTTTTCTACAATAATTTTACTCGATTTGTATTTGAGTAATCAATAGATCAAAAAAGACGTTATAAGTAACTGTACAATGGATACCTATTCATATAACTTCCACTTATCTTCGTTCAATCTACTCAGCTACTGTGCTTTTTTGCACAATTTTAGATGGGTATACTTGGAAAATAACCTTAATCGCGAATACTTTGTCAAATTTGAACAAAAATAAAGATGGTTGTTTTTTTTACTTGATTTAGTAATCCATGGGATATGTTTAACTCGATTTTTGAAATCAATCCATTCACTAATATATCAAATTCTCGTGTATTATAATTTATACAAGTTGTCTCTATATGTTGCTTAATGATCATATAAACATCAATATTAATCTTTAATTACTTTTATTTTTGTAACTTTATTATGACTTGAAGTACATTAGTATGCTTTTAATGATATTAACTAAATACTGATCAATTTTTTTTCTGTGCAACAAGAGGTACATTGGTAGAAGCATGTATACATATGGCATATGCAATGCATGAGCCTAAGTGGGGAAGATGAAAGCTAAGGTGGAGAAACAAGCATGTGCCCAGCTGATTGGAGCCCATACATTGCAATTTCAATGACACTTGGTTTGTAGCATCATTTGTCAGAGACTAGATCTCCCATTTTCCTTACTTTGACCATGCTAGGTAACTGAATCCTGATTTTTCTTTTTTCATCAACGTCTTCGCTTTGGAAGTTTATTGGTTTAAACTAATGTGCTCATTTTGCAACTTCTAAAACAGCTAGCTAGATATTTATAGAATATATGCATGCAAAAAATGTTAAATTAATTTTTTAATTGGTTCATATCAGTTTGTTTCTATATTTTTCCATCACGTGTTTCAGTTTCAATTAATAAATCTATTACCATAATTATATTTCCCATTTAATTCACCAGTTAGTAATTGGTTAAAAAAATCCAACTGTTCTCTATTGTCACCCATAACCAAATTTGTAGTAACACCGATTTTTGAGATTTAACATTTCAAATCTATCAAAATTATTTGAACCATTGCCTTCTTTGTAAAAATAATTGTTTCCATTTTAGTAATCTAGACATCTGATCTTTCATAATTAAGTGGCTATGATTAGTCTAGCAACTGGGATTTGGCTAATGCTACACTTGATTTCTTTATTAGTGTTATGTTACTGTTGAAACTAATAGGCTTTTTACTCATGCTAATATATAGGTCTTTCGAAGTAATCGTTTGAATGTATTTAACTATCTCCTCCTCCTTATGGATCAATGCACACACACCATGCTCTCTAATACTTGCACACATTTTATTTAAGGTTGCATTATCTACCCACCTACAGCTTCCAAGCTTTACATTCTAATGTGAATAAGCACTTTTTGTTGAAGTATTTGTTGCCGTGAAGAGAGTGGAAGATGCTGCTGTGATGATTGTTTAGAGGGAGTGTCAGTGGTGGTTCTGGTGACAGGTGAGGTAGTTTGGGGTTATGAACAGTGGTTTGCAATTTGCACAAGTCGAGTAGGGCGTAGCAAGCAAGTAAGGTAAGAATTGTTTTTGATTATTATTATTTTCTTGATGAAGGAGTTGTTTGAGACTGGCAGTGTTTGTGCAGGTAATGTTGTTGCTTGGCAGAAGATGGTGGAGTGGTATGAAGTGTTAGAACAGTGAGATGTTTGTTGAGTTGAATTATGTATGTAAGTGTATGTCAGTGTTTGCAAGGAGTTTGTTGGCAAGGAATTGGTTTGTTTGTGTGTATGATATGGGGACAGGTGTGGCAAGAAGAACAACAGACGAATGTGAGGCAGGTTGGGCAGTTGATTGTTGCGATTGAGCTGATGTAATTATTGGTGATATAGTTGAGCGTGAAGAGGTTATTGGGTAGTTTGGTCAACTGGAAGTGGTTCGGCAGTGATGTTATAAGGCAGGATGGTGACTCTATTAGGGGTGAATAAGTCCAGTTGGCAGTTAAACGAAGGAGTGGTGGATGTTGCTCTTGTAGTTGCGAGGTGATGTATGGGACTGTTGAAAGGTAGTGGTTGTATTTCTGGAGAAGTGATAGAAGTATGTACGTTGATGAAGTTGACAATGGTAATTTGGGGCAGCAGTGGTATATGAAGTGACAAAGGAAGTTTTTTCGGAGTAGTGATATAAATGGTGACAGAGGATGTATGTTAAGTTATACATTGGCATATATTTGATTGGCTCTATCTTTGATTGTAGAAAAAAACATTGGAAGAGTTTGCAGCTTCAAACGATATACCTTTGCGTCCAGTAGCAGAAAGGTGAGCCCTACAAGTCAACATTTTCCTTGTATTCTTATTCTTTGAATGATTATAATAAATACCACTTTATATGAATAATGGTTAGTTCGGTGAGTTGTGGCAGTCCCTTTTTTGTTTGAGGAGATGAAATTTGGGATGATAATGGGTGGTTTTGTGGTTGAAGTAGTATTGGCTGAGGATGGTTGAAGCTTAGGCAGAGGTGGGTTGAATGGTGAACTTGTGGTCAAGTGTGGATGTTCAACAGCTATTGAAGTATAGTGTCGTGATGAGAAGTGGATGGAAATGTGCTCTGAAATGTTGAAGTAAGATTTACTAGCAGCAGTTTGTTATTTGTGAATGATGATGGGGATTATGTAAAAGATGTAGTGGTATGTGATGATGTAAAGGAAGTGGAGCAATAGTAGCACTGGAGTGTGTCAGAAGGGTGGTCTTTGGTTTTTTTGATGTTGTATAGGCAGTGAAGGTGATGTATGTAGTTGTGGTTATGGGGTGATGACAGTTTGTTTCTATTTGATGGTAGGGGAGTGATGTTTGTGAATGCTTGTGAGTGTGTCTGTGGGTTGGACTAGAGAAGGTGAGGAAGCATGGCAGTATAGTGTGGGTGGTTTGCTCAGATACTAAATGGCTGTATTGTTAGTGGTGGAGACGTATGAGGCTGAGCAGTCAACTGATGTGCAGTTTTGTGCACAGGTGTAGAGCAGAGGATGGAAAGCAGTTGTATAAATAGTGAACAGAGAAATTGATGAATAGAAAACAGAAATTGATGGACAGAGAAAGTATGCTTAGAGAAAAGTTGTATAATTTATTATTTTAACCTTATTGTATCCATGAGTTGATAGTGACATACTGTCTTTGATTCCAACGTTGCTTCTGATAACGATAAGAACAACGATGTTGACCTTTTTACCACATGCACTTATATTTTAGTATAATTTCAAAAAAATTCATCCAAAGCTTTTCTACATTATCTAGTTTAAATTATTTATGGATCAAGCTACTAAAGTGTTAAAGACGTTAGGTATTATATAGTAATTTATTTGATGAAGCCAAAACTAGGAGCAAGGATGGAGATCATCACACAGGCCCTATACTTGTCTCCGCATTTTTTGAAGAAATCTGAGTCAGTTTTGGAGCTGCAGATTCAGGAAATGGTGAGTTTACATGCTGATTTACTACTTTTAATGCCATGTTTATTTGCAAACTATAATGGTATTGTAATTAGAGTCATACACATTCTGTTTGATGTTCTAGCTAGTAATTGTGTGAATGAAATGCAAGGTTTTATATATTAACCAAATTGCCAAAACATGTTTATTTCTTGTTTTCCCAGGTTCAAGTTGACATAGGAAACATGGAATTAATGCAGCATATGGTTTTGAGCTGAAGCCTAAAGTTTGAGTTTTCAAGATTCCATGAAGTTTTTAAGGTTTTCACTATACTATTTCTTAATGGTTGTACTAAAGATCTGAATTATGCTGCTAAAATGAATGTATGAACCATTATTTGTATAGATTATTAACACTATAATTGATATATGTTTATTTTGGTATTATGTTATTCAGTTTTTATTTGCCATCAAATTTAATTTTGAATGATTGTAATATTGCTGCAATAATTGTTTGTTATAATCAAATATGTGTATATATATATATTCTATTTGAGTACTGAAATAATGATTTCTGAGAATGGTTTTTTTGCATCAGGTATAAATAGCTGATGCAATAGAGGGATTAGTTTGCACCAGTTGTTATAAAAAACCGATGCAACAAAGAAGCCTTTGTTGCATAGGTTTTCATTACAGCCGATGCAACATGAGGGCTGTGTCCAAGCAACCAACCGTATTTTACATCAGTTGTTAGTAACAACCGATGCAAAAAGGGCCGTTTTGCATCGGTTTTAGAACTGATGCAAAACTGTTAAGCCTGTTGCATCGGTTGCATATGCATCGGATGTTGAACTGATGCAAAATAGGGGTAAACAACCGATGCAAATGGCATCTTTTATAGTAGTGCATGCTTGAATTGATGCGCCAAGGAACCTTTCTCGCCAAACATCACGATGATGCTTGGCAATTTCTTGAAAACCAAGCCAACAAATCATCCTAATAGGAATGTTCTAACGAGAAATCAATTCACTCACGATCGAGCACACATTCGGTAGGATCATCTTTGGCTTTGGAAGCTAAGATTGATGCAATGATTAATAAATTCGACAATGTTTTCTTTGTTAGGAACTGAGATGTTGGTTTTGATGACAACAACCTTTCTAATTTATCTTATTATAAAATATATACTAACATTGTTGTCTAGATAGATATGTATATGAAGGATATATAGATATATATATGAAGGTATTGATTACTGAAGACTAATCAGTATAAAGACTCAAGACTCAAGATTGAAGACTCTAGAGTATCGAGATCAATATTTTAAGACATATGTCTAGTTTTTGTTAAAACTTCATAATAGAATGGAAATCTTCATTTCGAATTTTATTTGGGATGAAACCCATTTCTACCTTCTTAGTGGCTTACAAACCCATGACAAGTGGGTTACAAGCCCATGAACATCCTGGTTTTGTACATGTTCATGAGTCCTGATGTGATTAGATATTATGTAGGAAGAAGCTTGCAAAACTACTTCAAAATGGTTTTTCAAAAATAATTTTCAAAACTGCTTTTCAAAACATTTTAACCTTAAAATTATCTTTTCAAATGATTTTTCAGAAAGATGTTTTAGCCTTAAAATATTATTATTTTTCTTTTAAAATAAACTCTTGTTTTAAACATCATTTTCAGTAACAATTTTTACATTGTTTTTTACTTAGGGATGTCGACAACATGGGATACCCCATGTAGACATGGTGGCCATATAATTGAAAGTTTCAATTTTCAAAAGAAGTGTATATTCGTTTATATCTCTTCACGAATGGTTATGAACGTTGATGCTTTATTAATAGGCTTCACAAACGAACTTTTGGATCTATTTTCATACTCCCTTCACTTCTTCTTCTCCACAAATCCATATTCTATAATTTTCATATTTTTAAGATCATGCCGAAATTCTACCGAATTCTTAAGTGAATCAAATTAGAATTTCATTCTTGTTTGATCCTCTGTCCTCTCTCAAAGATCAAAATGCTATTCAAAATTATAGGATCAATTTGTAATCAAAAATTTATCGAGTCTCTATATAAGGTGTGGTTGTGCCTGGAAATCAATTGGGTAATCTTGTGGCCCGTAAATCAAGAGAGTTTGTCCCGGACTCGTGAGACAGCAGGGTAACTCAAGGCCTTTAGAAATTGAGGAATATAATCTCGACATTGGTATAATAAAAATCTGTATGAGGTGGTTTGCCTTGGTACAAGACTGAATGTAGGGTAACTCCGAACCAGTATAAAATCCAGTGTGTTCTTTGCCTTTACTGTTTTTTATTTACTTTCTGCATCCGTGTTTGATTCTATAATTGTTCTGTGATTAAGTTTTTGATTTGTTTGTGTCATAGTTTTAAGTTTGTTCATATAAGCCTTAGAATCCATTAAACACGATTCACCCCCACTCTAGTATTAAATTAGCCTTAGGATCCATAATCCGCACTCCCTTTCAATTGTTATCAAATCATTGGTTTTCATAGTTTTCATATCTAAAACTTGAAAATTGTTTTAATGGCTACCAACACTGGTAATGTCAACTCTGGCACTAATTCTGTTATCACAAACACTAGTTTATTTATAGAAGGTCAGTCTACTGTCAGACCATCATTTTTCAATAGCAGTAATTATGCATATTAGGCTTGTAGAATGAAAATTTATTTACAATGTGTACGATTAGACTCTTGAAATATCACATAAATTGAGTATATTGAACCAAATACCAATATTGCCCAGTGGACTGCTAAGAAAAAGGGTGTTGCACAAAATAACTCAAAGGCCATGAATGTATTATTTTGTTCACTAAATAGGAATGAGTTTAATAGAGTATCTATCTGTAAGTCTGCATTTGAAATTTGGAAAACTTTGTAAGTTACTCATGAAGGAACAAGCAAAGTTAAACAGACTAAAATTTTCATATTAACTAATCAGTTTCAATTATTTAAAATGCATGCAAATGAGTCCATTTCTGACATGTATTGTCGATTTCAAGATATTGTTCAATCACTAATTGCACTGGGAAAAAACTTTTCGGATGAAGACCAAGTCAGAAAAATTCTAAGTTCACTCACTCCAGAATGGGATCAAAAGACACTTGCAATCAAAGAAGCAAATGATATCAGTCTCATGAAAATAGAAGAATTGATTGGGAATCTGATGTCTTATGAAGTTCAACTACAAGGAAGAAGAGAAAACAAGGCTATAAAAAAGAAGTCATTAGCATTCAATGCAACAACTGAAGATTCGGAACCAAACAGTGATGAGGGGATTGCCTTCATGAAAAGAAACATCCAGAAGTTCCTAAAATATAAAAAAAGGAATAATTACAAAAGAAATGATAAAAAGAATTCCAGAAATAATACGAAGAATGTCAATAATGATAGATGCTACAATTGCAACAATGTCGGGATTATAGAAAAGATTGCCTGTATCCAAATAAACAGTTATTCCCTCCAAACAATGACTCGTCAAGGAAAAGAAAGAAAGCATTCACAACAACTCTTGACGACTCAGACTCATCATCCAGTGACGATGAAAAGAAGACAGATAATTCAAATATGTGTTTCACTGCTATTCATGAATCAGATGACGATAGGCGTATGGATCTAAAATAGGTACACATTTACATTATTTTTGACTTTTCTTGTTTGAATGAATGCTTGTTTGTTTGCTTGATTGTTTTAAAATTCCTTGTATTTTTAAATTCAAATTTATCCCTTGAAATTTGAATTTTAAATTCAAAAATAATATTATTTTAATAATTTTTTAAATATTGAATTATTACTATTTAAGTATTATTATATTTAATGTTACCATAGGAAATATATAACTAGAATATAGGATATAATATATATATATATATATATATATATATATATATTAGGAATTAGGAATAGAAACTTGTCTTTTGATTCAATAGGCACATATCGACATACTCGGATACCCCATGTCGACATGCCCCTAAGAATTTTATTTCAAAATTTGAATTCAAACTTTTGAATTTCCCTCCAACTTTTCACCAACTTTAATGCTCTGGAAAGACGTCTCTTGACCAGAGAACATGTGTATACAATCTCTATTTATTTCACTCTCTTTATCATCGCTTTTCACTTTTATTTCAAATTTCAAACTTTTCTTCATTATCTTCAACTCCTCTCAAACTTCTTCAATGGCCTCTTCAAGCACTCCTAACACCATTAGGCTTCCAAAATCTATCAAAAACTTTCTTTTTAATGACTCCGAAGCTATCAAAGCTTACATTAACTATGTAAACTTTGGTAAAATTCATATGGGAAAATTTGCTATTTTTGAATATTTTCCTTCTTATGAAATTGAAAATCTTTTTCAAGAATATTCTATTCTTAGTTTAGTTGATACCAAACAAAATGATTTTATATGTTATTCAAATCTTGTTAAGATGTTTTATGCGAATTTGAATCGTGGTTTTTATGATGGGGAAGAAGGACAAATTTGGAGTAGTGTTAAAGGAACACAAATTGTTTTGGATTGTGAAATTTTGGGAAATATTTTGGGATGTAAGTATACCGAAATGAATCACTGAAAATGATCGAGAGACATTTCATCACATTTTTGAAGGGGATGACAATTTCGAATTCAAAAATCGTTATTTTCGTCCAAAAGCAAGAATTGTTAATCTTTTTATCCAACATACTCCTATACCAAGATCGAGAAACTACAACAACCCGACTTTAAAAGTTTGCAAAGCTCTTTTTGCAATTTTTGAAAATTATGATATTAATTGGGCTTAAGTTATTTTGGATGAGCTAAGGCCCAAGAATTTTACTATAGGTGAAAACACATTGTATCATGGAACTTATCTCACGCAGATTTTTTATTACTTTGGAGTTGATTTCAAAAGGGAAGAATTTATAACTAGAAAAGTGTTTAACCATGGAAACATTTTCCTTATGAAAATTCCATTAGTATTTCAACCACATGAAACACTTACGAAAAAGGAAGAAAGACTTGCCCATGAAGAAATAGAAGAAATGGAGGAAGAAGAAGAGGAAGAGGAAGAGGGAGGAATGGAATTTAAAGAGGAGGAAGAGGACTTGGAGATAGAACCCAATTTAGCAATTATTAGATGACCTGTTTGAATCATTAATCAAAATGAGAAACGATTAAGGAGGAAGGTCGTACAGTTAGTCAAAGTCCAATGGAGCGGAGGTGCAGAAGATCACATATGGGAAACAGAGGAAATAATAAAGAAGGCATATCCTGAGTTTTGGATCGATGTATAGACTTTATCTATTGAATGAGTGTACTCACCGCCTATGATGTAGTCATTTATATTATATATTCCACCTTATCGAATATATATTTCATTTTGAGCTATTTTCTTCTTATCTAACTTTGAGAACGAAATTTCTTTTAAGTAGGGGAAAATGTAATGACCCAGAATTTGACCACCTTAAAATATAACATTTAAAGTGATTTTAAATATAAAATATATAAGGTTTTAGAATTTAAGCAATATTAGATAGGATTTGGAAATAAAAAAATACATAAAAAAGTAAGATTTGCTTATATCGACAAAAGTGATGAAATCCCGATTCTAGAAAAGTGAGTTTAAATGGTTTATTTATTTTAATTTATTTATAGGTGTTTATATTTTTAAATAACATTATATAAATTTATTTAAAATTTTGCTTACACAAATAAATAATTTAAACAAAATGTCAAAATGTGACCTTAAAACAATTTCTCAAAATTCAACGTTTTGTAGATTTAAAGTTATCACAATGTCATTGCACCTTTATTTACATATTATTATAATATTATAACTTATATTAAGTAGATAGCAATTAATTAATCAAAAAACATGTCGTTGGCAAAATTAAACTAATAAAGACAAAACTTGTCATTTCAAAAGTAAATAAAATCATTATATTCTTTACTTACTTCTTAAGTGAAAGTGACTTAAATTTGTGGTGTGAAACATGATGTTAAGGGTCGAAAAATAAGTGCTTGCTTTATTTACAAGTAAGGGTATTTTAGTCTTTTTAACAAATATTATTTTAATCCAAAAAATTTCTATAAATAAGCACCAATTTCTCCCTTTTTCCACGCAACTTCTTCTTTATTTTTAAAGCTTTTATTCCACTCTCTAATGGCTTCCCTTCTCAATAAAATAATTCTAAAATACTCCAAAAATAATTACTAAGGGAAATATCCATCCAAACACCTCAAAACCACTCCAAAACTGCCCCTTTCCTCCTCATTACCCATGACCAACCTCCATCTACAACCTAGACGAGCAAATTCCCTCATCCTCCTAGGCCGTGAGCATCCCCACCTCCCCTAAGTCGAAGTTGAGCCATCCAAGTCTTACCGTGCATGGAATTGTGAGCAAAAAACATCGAGTAGTGGAGCTATAACCAGTTTTATAGAAATAATCTTCTTATACTCATTACTAAAATCCAAGAGGGAACTCGTCCTATTCGTGGAATGTAAAAGGCGACCTTACCATTATTCCACCCATAACACTTGTTGAATATGGAAGTCGATATTGAATAAAAGTAGCGTGATTTCTATGATTCTATTTTCTCAAAAGATACTCTTAAAAAAATGATTGGAGAAATTTTCAAAAGAGAGGTTTAAATGATTCCGTATTTAAAGAAGAAGATTTTGAAGATATATACCTTGAAGATATTTTTGATAAAGTAAATGAATGAGTCGAACAAAAATCATCTAATTACATCATTTTATATCCGTGATTGGATTTCGAAGGAACCAGAGTCGGATTTGGGTAACTCCTATCCGAAGACCACTTCGAACCATTTTACGCATTCAAAGTAAAGACATGGATATGATATTAGGGATTTTCATAATGAAGAACTACTTGTTGACCATTTGGGGATAAAATCCTAATATACATATAGTAGCTGTAGTTTCTTTGTTATGAAATATCTTATATAAGGACTAATCACTACTAATCCAAAGGTGAATTCCTGACAGGATGTGGTATGAGAGTGCCTTCAGTTTGTTCTGTTCGTAGACAACTTGTATGGATGAATGTCAGACGTTGCATTCCTAGTTACATAAGTGATCTCTATGGACGTATTATCTGTTTAGTGATGGAGAAGGCAGCTTCTCTTAGCTTAAAACCATTTCCTGAAACGTATGAGCTTAGGAGTTATACATTTATAGAAATCAGTTGTGTGATATGGAATGACAATGTGGCATTCAAATAGGAAAGATGATGTGCTATGCGAAAGGTAATCGTTACCTTAGGCCTCATACCCGAAAATGGCCGAAGCAGGGTAGATGCGGCATGGCTATGTGGTTCGCAACCATTAGGGTATGATCATCCCCAACTAGATATATTTCTACCAACTATGATATTCGGGTTTAAATTATTGTGGTGTATGATAAGAGACGTCTCAGATAGGTCGGTAACGACCGGGTAGATGACATATTCGGTACTATCTAGGAAGAGGTAGGTCGGTCTTGTGTTGATAGAGGACTATCTATTCGGCCTCAGTACATTCTTCTAGAGATGTACCGCCGAAAGGTAGTACCTTCACCTGGTCATTTGGATGGAAAGCCATTCTCCAATAAGTGCCTGCCATTTTGTTTGTAGAACCCACGTTTGTGGTGAGTATGCTGGAATTTTATAATGTAACAATTTCGGATAAGATTAATAAGTTTACCTGCAAATGTTTTCAAAGATATGTCATTAAAAATAATATCAAGTATTTTGACATAGAATGATTTGGTTATCATAAGGTAAAAACCCATCCTGTGTTTATGTGTGGGTGGTCTTATGAGATACCCTTTTGTTTTCAAACAATGTATTTTGAGCTCTCACACAAGTCCCATGACAGACACAGAGTTTATCTTGTTTTTCCTTTAAACTTTAGATGCCCTTTTTTTCTGGGCAACCATGTAGTCAGGATACCCTAGGAGCATTTTGGAGCATGTCGTAGGGCATTTTGGAGAAGTCTTTTGGAGCTATGAAGCTGAAGAACCTTATATAGATACTTATGCATATTCCGCTGTGTGTATTTAGTATGTCCCGGCATATGTAAGGATAGGCAGTTATAACTATCCCAGTTGGATTAATATTAAACTCTGATGAATCGCTTAGAGTGATCAATTGTCATATGTATAATTAAAGTGTTGAATGCGATGTGAGAATTTGCGTTTCTATCTTTTATCTTTATTTCACCCCTGATAATCTGCCTCCCGGCACTTGGATTTACGGCACGTGAATACTGTGGATGTATTAGTGTCGATTTTTGAGGGTCGAGGAGACGGGTCTTCAAAAATATTATATAAAATATTAGATATACATAAAAGAATTGAGGATTTCAACCAATTTCCTAGTTGGTTTCATAGTCCATACATCTCTATATAGAACTTTTATCAGGCAAAGTTTATGGATTTAAGTTAAAAGTATTGGCCTTCAAATATTGAATGTAAGTAAATTTATTTATTTAATTTTTGAAAAAATTATAGCTACAATTCCTTCTAAGGATTTCACATTGTCTTTGGTTGCATCTGTTGATATTAACCATATAAATAAGTTCCTTTACCTTGTTGATAAAATGGATCATGATCCAAATATGAAAAATAGTCGTATTAAGTTTGAAGTAAATTTTGTATTTTGAACCACTTTATGCTACCTATTTTGTATAATATTGGATCATATCTGATTATTTGTTATTTGATACTTAACCGTAGGAATTCAAGCTTTTGCTGATTTACGAAAGAAGCTACAACTATTTAGTCTAGCCATCTTCAGTTATGGGAGAGTAAATGGTTTTCTAACGAAGGAAGATTTTAAAAGAGATGCATCTCAGGCATTATATGTTTTTTCTCCAGTAATTTAAAAGAGCTACAAAGTTATTATAAGTGAATAAGGAATTTTAATAGTTTACTAAATGTTGTAATTTATAGTGATACAAATAAAGATCGAAGTATCGGACTCAAGCAAAGACCATAAAGATCACCGTTATATAGGATACACAATTCACACAAGCAATTCAATAAAGATAGGTGAGTGAATTAATTGATTCTTGATATACTTCTTGGAATTAATGAACAGTTTTAGATTTTAAGGCCTCTAGCTTTCAACAATATGAGAGACATACAAATCCAATAAATGGTTTTTTTCTTTACTACATTATAAATATATACTCACTTTAAATTCAATAAAAAGGAAAGTATTAATATTCCCAACATTTACCCGAAACAACTGGTTATAATTTGAACTTATAAAAGAAAATAGTATATTAATGGACCACTCCTAGAAATAATTCATTGATTGCGGTGTATTAATAATGGTTGGGTTAATGCTTCAGCAATCAACTAAGACTTTATGATATTCCCTGTATAAAGTTTAAGATTTCATTTCTATCCTTGTAAGATAACAAGATTATATGGATGTTTTCAGTTATCATCATAGGTTTCTAGTATTCTTTGAATAAAGATAAAGACTTTACTCATATTTTTGTAAGGTTATAAGATTTGTAGTTGTTTTGTATATGGTAATAACCATATACATAGAATATTATAAAGCTTAAGGTTATATGTTTGTCTTGTATACGGTAGTAGCCATATACAAAGATTATATGGCTGTTTTGTATATGGCACTGCAACAAAATACTCTTTTTACAATGGCCAAAAACCATTATAATAGGGGTTTCGCAATGGACCAGCACATGTTGTCTTATACGATGTTGTAATAGACCCAGAAGATTTTACAATGATTTAAAATCGTTATACAAGCCTGTTAAAATAAAGAATTTTTCAACGGTCCAGAGTCGTTGCAAAATAGTCTTTTACAACGGTTAATTTCTATTGTAAATATGCAACTTTTATCTAAAAAACGTGATACTGCAGCACGCATTGGCTGTTGTAGCATATTATAATACAACACATCAAGTCCCTTGTAATAAATCTCAACTAAAACAGGTATAGTCCTTTGTAATAGAATCTTTTACAATGGTTATTGCCCATTGTAATAGGCTGAAAGTACAACAGGTGTAGACAATAGTAATAGAATCTTTTACAATGGTTAATGCTCGTTGTAAAAATATGACGTTTATTTGAAAACATATATTGCAACATGCATTGGCTGTTGTAGTACATTATCATACAACTAAACAAGCGCGTTGTAATATGCCTCAATTAAAACAGGCATAAACCATTGTAGTAAGCTCCATCCATAACTAGCATTCCCGTTGTCTTTTTTCTTTTGCTACTGTTTTAAACCATTGTAAAATAAATGCAAAAAAAATACAATTTGCAATATCTTTTATACAATACACCTATACCAATATTTATTAACTAGTAAATATTATCATAAAACAACCAAAGTCACACATACAAAAAGAATAATTAAACCTACATTCACGAAGTTCTAACACATTTCAAAAGGAAAGATAAGTTTACATTCATAGAGTTCTCACGTACAACACACGTAATCCATAAATATATACATAAGAGCCAGTTCCAGAAAGCACTAACACATACCGCTAATCAAGAAATACATATCAAGTTCTAAGTATTAACACATACCAAAATGCGCATATATACTAGTCCAAGGAGATGAAGTTTTTGTACCAAGCGATGGTTGATTCAATGGCCTCTTTAGTAGTGGGAATCTCTGAATTCGACCTAAATAAAAAAGCTTTTGATTCCTCCACTACATTCACCCATACCTTCAAAGCATCTAGTCCATGTTTTACAAAGTATAATGAAACATCACGATCAGTGCTTGCTATCATCCCTTCGGCATCTACTTTCTTTGCCAACTCAATAGCATGCACTTTCTTTTCACCAAAATATCGAAAGTATCCTGATTTTGCTGATCTTGAGCCTACATATTATTACCATCGTGGTGTGACTGCAAGCAATGCAAAAACAGCTCACTGGCATATAAATAAGCCTAACCATTCATTGGCATATAAAACTTATGTCAGTTTAAACTATCACTTTAAACAGAAGCATATATATTTGGACACTATATGCATTTGCTTTCATATGATAAGTATTGTTAGCACTTAACAAATATGCCAAAATGAACCAGTGTTAAAGTAAAGAACTGGAACGACAAAGTTAATTAATAAGCAAACTCTAACTCATACATCTTGATGACAACAATTAATTCTTAACATTTAGATGCATCAGATGTTAGGTTGTTGGATATGGCTGGTGTGCATTTACATTAGAATGACTATCTGAAGTTGGGTATATAATTCTTTTATTCATAGATTCAAAACTATTTCAAAGATAAATGTAACGACCCGTAAATTTTGACAATTTAAGTTGATTAATTTAATTAAGATTTTGTAATTTAATTTAAAAAGAGATGAAATATAAAGGGTAAATAAAACTAAATATTAGTATAGGGAATAAATCCTAATAAAGGTAGTAGTGAGAGCGTACACTTCGAATTTTTATATATATGAAAGGTAAGCAGTAAAATTATCCAATGCAATATTCGATTTATTAAAAGTAACTGCATGAAAATCTAGACAGTAAAGTTAATCTAGCTGAATTTGTATGAATTGAATGAAATAGGTTTAATATGAATGGTATATTAGGTTATAAAATCAAACGAGAAAAGCAAGCGTAATTATTTGATTTATCTAATGAATTAAACATGTTTAATAGTAACTGAATGTTAATAAATGGAAAATTATACAATTTTGTTAGATGATTTGGTCATAATGTTTAATAATTGATTAAATAATAACGGAAGTATGTATGCAAGTTTAATAGAAACATGAATAGCATGAATATAATTAAATGAAACCATGCAATAATGTGGTAAATGATGGCATTTATGAATGAAATAAGATTTGTAGGTAATTTGAATTTAATTCTAAAATGTGTAAACTGAATGTAATTTAATGTAATAAGGAGTGCAATAACAATTGATTGGGATTCAAATTCATCTTAAATAAAATTTCTATAGCAATTAAAATTTACTATTTTGCGATTTAGGTGAGAAATAAGTTTTAATGAAATTAAGGAATGTAATCTAATTCCATGTAAAGAGTCAATATGTATAATAGCAAGGTTTTAATTAAATAAATGGTTTTATGTAGATTTCAACTGATAATTTATGAAGTCTAATGTAAGATCATATTTGCAATTAATTTTCTTAAGTTGTGCAGTAAGGTAGGTTAATTTGTCAATAAAGATAGTTGATTCTATAATATGAAATAAAGGTTAGTATTAATTATAACATGAAGATTGTTGATAACGTTATTTGGGGGTTGAGGGAAAAGTTGAAATTTGATAATTAAGATATTTAGACGTACAGTATATAAAGAAAGATATATTGATTCCATTTAATAAATTTGGGGATTTAATATTATCAAAGAGAATTAAATATTGTCCTAATGAAATTTAGATAAATTGTGTAATTAAATGCTGGCTCGATTCAGAATATGACAATGGATGCAATAATTTGGATTGTAAGAAATAGTTATAAGTTACATGTTTAATTTGGTTGATGAAATTTAAATAGAAATAAATGTTAATACACTAAATAAAAGTTACATTTAATATGAGAAGTAATACCATGTTAGAAGTGGTCAAATTTAGGGTGTTAAGACTTATAAATGGAAATTAAGAGGCAGTTGAAATTTAGTGGACTTTAATGTGTATTAATGAGAAATTTACGCTATGACTAAAGAGGTAAATGGAATAAATACAAACCAATGTGGATTGTATACATGTGATGACAATTTTAGTGAATAATAGGATTTAAACCTAAATAAATAAATTCCTTGAAATTTAAGTTGTAATCGCTGCATAAATTGGAATTGTATGTTAATTTTGAATTATTCTATAATAAATTTATATAGGAAGTTGTTTAAGGGATTCTAAATTTACCAAGTAATCCAAACTGACAAAATTTGCAAATATTTAAAGTTGAGTGTAAATCTAATTCAATTAACCTATTAATAATTTATTCATTTGGAATATAAATGGCAATGATAGGATTTATTGCAATTAAAAGTAATGTAATTTGTACGCTATTTTAAATTTAGTCAAAATGGGTGGATATTAGGAACCAAGACCTAAAAATAGGGTAGATACATTTTAGTTCAATAAGACTTGTATGACTAGAGTGGAGGATTTTATTTTGGAGTCTATGTTATAATTTCAAAGTTTAGTAGATATTGAAATAAAGTAAACATTTGAATCTATGAATCTATCAACTCAAATTTTCATTTAAATTTGTTTAATCATTGTAATTTGTTTGAGAAAATAAAGAGGTATAATAAGTTTAGGTGTAAATGGAAGTATGTATGGGAAAATGAATTATTTGCAGGGAAATATTTGGTAAAAAGGGTGGGACTAAGGAAAGGTTATTGTTTGTTGGAAACATTAATTAATATGGGAATATAATTAGACAAGCATAACCCATGCAAGTGTATAATTAAGAAATGAAGCAATAATTAATAATTATTAACCAATCCAAAATTTGGTAACCCATTTAATTAGTGATTGGTATAGGCTATTTATTTAAGTAACAGTGCAATACCAATTTATGTATTTGCGAAATGTTAATAAAATATTTATAGTATGGAATTCAAAACTATATATACATAGGAATGTGGATTTTATAGTATGTAAACTTAGTCGATTTACAATAGTTAAATCTATTGGGAATGAATAAGAATCTAAGATAATTATTACGGTAATTTGAAATTTAATTAAAAATGGAAATTATTTATGAATTTGAAATTTAATGAAATTATATTGAAACTTAAATAAAGCGTCTAAATTTATATTTGTAAATACGTTTAAAATTCAATGTAAATGTTTGAGGAAGAAATTTATTTATTTACTAATCCGTAATGTATCCAATTAATATGAAATATTCTGGTGGGCCAACAACCGTCTTGCGCGTTTATAATTCGTGCCTACCTATTCGTTTTTACTTTGTCTATAAATAGGCTGTGTAAACCCTAGCCTCCATCTATCTTCATTTCTCTGTGTGTTCTTTTCTTCAACTTCTTCTTTTCCAATGGCTACAAAATTCTAGATCCAATTGCAGTCCAAAATATAAATAAAAATTCAAACTTCTCTAAAAATTCCAGAAAAATTTATATGTCATAGTTCTCGAAGAGAGGTATTCTTTATTTTAGTTTATTTGATTTCAATACAATTTCTTTAACGCTTAACTTGTGTAATTTTCACATACCGTGTCCGATTCACGCGAGATTATTTTTGTTAGGATCATATTGGAATTTCAGATCTGTTGACGCTGGTTTGGATGAATTTGGAGACTGCGAAATTTTGGGTTTAAATTGGATTTAAATCCAATTTAAATTCAAAAGGTGAGTGTTTTAACCCACTCACAACTTCTAAAATATTTTATGTTTGTTAAATTGATTTTTAGATATGAGTAGAAATTTATATATGATTTGTTTGGCATGTTTTATTCATCTTCTCAGTTAATTCGCATTTTTATTTATTTAACTGTTTATTATTTTAATTATTGATATAAATTTACAGTTAGAATTTATTTTGCATATAAACTGCTAGTTAACAGTTATTAAATTTATTATTGAATATAAACTGTTATTTATTACCTGTATAATTTATATGCTCTATATCGATGACTGTTTAAATTGGATGATGATTGCAAATAATGGTTGATGATTGATATTTGGATGAATGGATGCTATATTTATATTGTATAAACTGCAAGTCATCATGCATTTTCATTTCATTCGGGATTGCGGTTTGAAATGATATACAACCGCATTTTTTTATTTTAAATTGCGGATTGAAATGATAAACATCCGTATCACTTGACCATAGGATAGAAAATTTTATACAAGCACCGCGGTAAATATATAAAATTATTTTTGGAAATGTTTTACTATGGTTTTGTAAAGCTATACATATATATATGGTTTATGGGTTTTGATTTGATCATTAATAAAAGCTATATATATATATATATATATATATAGAAATTTTTCGGTTTTAGGCTTTGTATAAAAATTGATTTGAAGTATAAACCGAAGTTTGATTTTGAGATCAAATACGATTAAGCATTTAATTAAAATTTAATTTCTGGTAGTTCTATTGACTTAAATGAGAATAAAATTGGAAGTTGAATATTAAGTTAAATTGGAATTTAAATAAAAGTTAAATTTTTAAAGGATATGATTTATAACTTGATTTTGTGTAAAGTGATTTAAATAAGTATCAGGTTGTTTTAAATGAATATATCAAGTTAAATAAATTGAAATTTTTTCCAGTTATATGAAGTTAAAGGTTTACTTAAATTATATTGAATTCAATAAGTAAACATTTCAAGTCTAAATAATAAGTAATTGGATTTGATACATATGGTTTTGTCAAATAAGTTTGTTTTTGAAATGGTGAAATATTTAAAGCTTTTAACCATAAGAATTGAAATGGTATTTGGAAGTTTAAATCGATATTTAGAATTGATTTGTGAAATCTAAAGAAGCTATTTTGTTTTATAAAAGCAGTTAAATATTTAACCATTTAAGAGATGGAAATTTGTTTCAAAGCTATGTTTTTTCCAAGGTAGTATAAGTTGGAAATATTATATTCAAGAGTTTTGATTTCTAAATATTTTACTTTGGAAACCCTATGATTTTGGAAATAATATATATTGGAAAATAAAATGATATCGTATTGATTTGGGGTTTTAAGAATAAAAATGATATCGTTTTTATATGGGTTTTAAATGGATATTTTATTTTGGTTTTAAAAGTATAATTATTTTTAAATGACCGCGGTGTTATAATAACGATTGGTTGGCAAAGAGACCGGGATCGGATATGGACATACTCTCTGTCGATACCGAAAGCCACTTTGACTAACCGTGTACGCGGTGGAGATTCCAGAATGAAGTAGGTTGGTGGCGGCGTTTCCTGTAAGGTAAATACGTGGACCCGACTCCCGTGAGTTGGCATAAGGTGGCTAAAACAGGAGTGATTCTCGGGCCAATGAGGTCATACCTCTGATCGGACACTCCTCTTCGATACTATACTTTGACTTTGGATTGATTCAGTGGCCACTTTATTTTATTTTTTATTTTGGGGGAGTTTGTTCGAGGTGGGCGGTAGCTGCGCGCTGCGCGTTTCCATCAGCCCGGATAGCAATTCATATATCTACCCTGGCATTGCCTAGTTGTGTCGTGTCACCTACCATACCGAGCCTTTACTACGAGTTTCTATTTGTGTCGTACCTATGGAGTATCCTCTGGTAGCCTCCCGATCAGGAGGTATTACGGTACTGTATAGACTATTGGCATTTTACGTGTTAAGGTGGAAAATGTAAAGCCTTAACGCTATTTAAAAGTAAGTTTATTTTACAATTAGGCACTATTATAATAGCGAAATATACTACATAGTAAATAGTTTAACGGATCCTTAGGAGATGTAAATCCCGAGCATCTCTTGAGTTACTGCACTCATATTTATTTCTAAAAATTTAACTCACATAAGGTCTTTTAGTTCTGACTCAAGTGTTTTGTCTTTTCAATTCGCTTGGGTCAGTCCGAGCGTTTCAGGATTGAAGTTTTAGCTCTGGAGGACGAAGACGAAGATTCGTATTACTATTATTTATATTATTGTACCACACTCATATTGTTCCGCTGCATTGTTATATGGTATGTGTACTCTGATATGTATGGTATAAATAAAATCAAAGGTTTTGTAAACAGATTTATGAACGGTATATTTATTATTATATTTTATCCTTCCGCTGTGAGATTCTGTTTAGTTTTTTTCTTTCTCTGTATTCTTATTTATCCCATAACAATCCACCCTTACGTATGGTTTGAATCGGCACATGTGTCTGTTTAAATCGTGCGAAAAGGCGGATGTTACAATAAGGCTATAACACATTAAGTTCAAATTAGCATTATATTATTCTTGTATATATATTGGTTCATAAAAGGGAATTTAGGTTATGTGAGTTACACATTTTCAAAATAGAGGAAGCCTATTTAAATATTGATATTAAATTAATCATTTTGTGCTCAGTTATTGATTCAAGAATTTGGCTAACTGATTAGTCAACTCAGTGTAGCACATATATTTTACTTCAAGTCCATCCATAAAAATCGAATTATGTAAGAATTGATATTCAACTTTCATATATTATTAGATCTAAAAAAAATAAAGTATAACATAGTATATATGGTAGTCACTCTCTCCTTATCACAACTTGCAAACACAGAAAATGAAAGGATAAAAATAGAGTTTAAAGGAGCGAAATCATCAATAGAGATTAAATAATCTGTAAGTCTATTTCGTTTCATTTTTCATTTCTTGTTTTGTACCTGCATATGTGTATGAGTTCAATAAAGCAATTAGTTTCCACGCTAATTTCTTAGATAAAGTTTAATGCACTAACCCAAAATCTTATCGATGGCTGCCTCAGCCTACCACTGTCGCTATAAGCTACCAATAGACAAACTAAGACACCATCGTACTTTCCATCATCATCTGAATTTATCTATGCTCAAAACATCGAATTCGGTGCTCTTCGACAATAACCGATAACCAGACCAAATAACGTCAATCTCATATTGCAGCCACTGTCTTGTGCAGCTTCAGCTCGTGTGACCAACACCAAATGAATATGCATCACTAGACACACCTATTATTTCCATCCATTATAGCTCCGATGCGCAATCAATGCCAGATCTCGAAACTCATCCACTACTGCCAATCCAACGTCTGCTGCTTTCGACCATCTCAAGTTACATAGCGGACTAGGAATCTGCAACCAATATCAATAACCTTTGCTAGTGACCACGATTACAACCATGCCAAATTTGCCTCTTTTAATGCTTATATGGGACGTTCTAAGGCGCTTGAAGAAAGGGCACTTGGATGAAGAAGGTAATGAGAAATAAACTCTTTAAGGTGAAGAACTTTTCACACAATGTAGGTACTGAAGAGCTAATATACAAATTATTAGTAGCAGAATTTGAGTTAATTATTATTTTTCTTCTTTCTTCTTCTTGCGATTTTCATAAGAACCTTTAGAGTTTGAAGTATCATTTTAATTTGGATTCTTCGCAATTAATATATACAGACTACTAGCTGCAAATAATGAATAAAAATTTGAATGCTTTTGGGAAATTATTTTGATAATATTTCATGGTAGGATAATGGCTATTTTAGCAATTGGGTGAAACTAAAGGTTCAAATCTACAAGAAACCCATTCAGTCTACTTCTTGTTATTTTTTCTCTAAATTGCTCAACTTTTCTGAGGTTAGCTGAATTTAGATTATATTTAATAGCCACTTCGTAACCTAATTCATATATACAACTGTGACGACCCGGAATTTTCGAGCATTTAAATTCAAAATATTTAATTGATTTTAAATATTCAATAGAGCAATCTTAACTTAAATTACAAATATCGCTATTTATTTGATAATCAAATAATAGAACTTAATAATTAGAAATTGGGTAAATTGTTGAATCTTATGTTTTAAGCCTATTAAAAATAATTTGAAGGCTTGTGAAATTTATATTGATAACATTGAAGATAACAGAAGTGATAAAATTGAATTTAACAGTGATTTGTTCAGTTTTGAAATTTCATCGTTTAAATTGAATTTAAAAATTGCCTTCCGAGGCATAGTCTCGGAATTCGACGAAACTAGTTCCATTGGATCCGTAATATTGAATTATTATCGGATTTCAAATTTCGTATTGATTGGAGTTAGTGTGTGAGTGTACGATATATAAACGCGCTGAAATTTTAATTGATAATAATCGATTCGAATTTGAATTTAAAATAAGTGAACGCTGTACTTGATTAGTCAAACTTAATTTACATCAGAACCATTCCAGTTCTTTCCTTGGCACGCTATCTTGTCTTCCTTTGGAAGCAATTCGACCCTTAAAGATTCATCTCTAGCAAACAAATCAGCTCGATCCCTAAACTAATTAAAAAAAATGGCCGAAGCCTTTATTCTTCAAAATCATGTCTTCTTGTCTCCCCCCAACCAGATCCGTTCGAAATTTGAATAACCAAGTACCAGGTGGGAATCAATTGGGAAAATTGATTTAAGTGATTGAGATTGGTAATTTCTCTCTGAATAACCAAGTACGTTTTCAAAGTAAATTTTTAAATATAAATTAAAAGTTTAAAGTTGTTTTAAGAAGTATGTTTTGAAAAATTTACTATTTCTAGATATTTAAATTCTAAAGTAAGTATTTCCTTTTAAATCTATTATAGCAATAATTATTTTAATCTATTATAGCAATAATTATTTTAATCTATTATAGCAATAATTATTTAAAGAGTGACTTAGTATTATATTTTTTAAAAGTGAAATCTAGTTTTATATTTTATTTAGTAACATTATTTTCAAATATTCGTATAGTATGTATTTTTAACAAATCATTGAAGTAGTTTTAACTTAAATGTTATAAAGTATATTTCTAAGTAAAGTGTTTTAAATTATTTTAAAATCTAGTTTTGTTCTTTGTGATTTCAGAGGAGATAGTAAATATTTGGGAAAGTTTATTCTGAAAAGAAAGATGATTTTGGAACTGTTTTAAAGGGATTGAAAATAGAAATATATCTTGTGAAGATATTTTTGGGATTAATAAATAATTTGGAAAATTATTGGTTGATGGTTGTTTGTGAATATTAATTGATAGTTAAATAACCGACTATCAATATTGGCCAAATGCGTTGATCGTTTCGAAGAGACCGGGATCGAGATTTATTCTCGAAAACCACTTCGATCCGATTTGTACGTTTCGTGAAATGTGTTCGAAGTCGAAGATGGAGCAGTGAAGTGCAAGGGCTAGTCACTACTAATCCTAAGGATATTTCCAAAATGGATGTAGTAGGAATAGTGCCTTCGGTTCCGTTCGAACCCGGGACGGACTTGTATGGATGAATGCTTGCGAAACATCGTCAGGTGGACGATGGACATTCTAAGGGATATATTCTATAAAGGTAACGCTTAGCCTCAAGCCTCATCAAATGGGAATGGCTAAAAATCAAGGGATATGCAGCAAGGCTTCGTGGGTAGCCCCCACTGGAGGGTGAGGTCATCCCTGTCTAGATGTCCCTTTTATTTCGGCTTAGTGGGCGGTTGCTGATCCCAACCGCGGGGTGATCTTGCTCGGGACTGTCCAGTAAGGGATGGTTCCGGTCTTGTGTTGCAGGGGAGTTAGGGTGGCTCCTCGGTACGCTGATCTAGACCAGGTACTGTGACAGGTGGTACGCCAGTGCCTAGCCATTAGTTGGAATCCATTTTCCATACGCGCCCGTACGGTTTTGATTGTGCCCAACTATTGCTGAAACGTGAGATGCAAGCATTTCAGCTAGATTCTATTTTACTTTCTATAGACACTATTATAATATCAGAGGACTTTAATAAAAATGTTTTAGCTATCGTAAGGTAAAAACCCGACATGTTTATTTGTTGCGTGGTCTTACGAGATGCTTTTGTTTTCAAAGGATTTTTGAAACTTTAATAATCAATTGGGTGTGATTTTCTCATGCTGGTATTCCAGACTGACTCGGGTGTTATTTAGCTGTAATGCTCGGGTCAGATCGAGTATTATAGGATACAGGATTTGATGCTGTGGAGTTCAGGAGACGAGCTGGATGACGATACGTACTTACGTACTTGTTTATATATATTCCGCCGTGGGGTTGTTGTGTATCCATTTGTATGATATTGATGTGGAGCTATGATTGATGTACTTTGATGATGTAATTTATAAACAAAGATATTTGATTTTGAGTAAAGCTCATTTATTATCTATTATATTTTTTTTCCGCTGCGATGGTTAGATTCTGTTGTTGTTCTCTATTTTCTTCTTCTACCTCTTCTTCTTTAATCCATAATGGTTCGTATTTCTGTGCAACTTGAGTTGATTATTGTAGAATAGTGTGACTCAAGGGGTATAGATTTGCGGGCTATTACAGTTGGTATCAGAGCATAGGCTGATAATAACCTTGGCTCTGGTGGGAACTACTCATTTAAATTAGAGTCAATAGTACTCTAGAATGAGTTTGAGTGTATTAATAAATATGAGTGCTTATTTGTTAGTGAATATAAATTATTTTAATATTGGGTTGATTGGTTTATTGAGTGGTATATGAACCTTCGTCGGCACAGTCTGGACAACTGTATCGAAGGGGTTTCTAAACACTTGAATAGAACAATCGACACGGTATTGTTTTTAACTGTGGGTAAATGAAATAATTTTACCTAAAAATATATTTTTGATATAAAAAAAGTGTTTGTAAACTACTTAGCTAATATATGGTTGTTTGGATGTTAGGAATGATGATATTTAATTTATTATCATTTTGAGTGGAAATTTAACTAGAAATTGTAAATACAACCAAAGATTGAGGAGATAAATTCAGTTATGAAATGAAATTTATAAATATGAATTATAAAGGTAAATTATAAACTGAAATATAATCAAATGATAATTTGTATGAGCACGTGCAAATGAATTATAGTTAAAAGTGATTTAAGCAGGATTTGGAAATTTAAATCCCGTAGATTTTGGAAGTGTTTTGGAGATAAATAATAACATTATTGTTTAGGGGTATTTATGAAAGGAAAGTTGTTTTAAATGGATTTTGAAAGTGAAATAGCATTGAAATCACTTGAATTATTGGAAAATAATTCTGATGATGACGGCCGCGTCATCAGTATTCATTTTCGAATTTCTGAGTGACAGATTGCTGCCAAAAATTTATTTGTTCAGAAAAGCTAGTTGTTTTTGAAAATCTCAAAAGAAATTTGTTAGGAATAAAACAGGATTGGTTTAACTTTTGAGAAATGTGATTTGAGATGTTGAAGATTTCAAAATGATTTGAAACCAAAGCCGGGAGTTTAAAAATCCTGATGAAATAAGTTGAAGCTTATAAATTGAGATGAGTTTTAAATCAGGAGGGAAATATAAGCTTTGGATGTTGAGAATTTAGTTTAAAGAGAAAAGTTAAAAATGAAGTTAACTTGGATGGGAAATAAAAATTTGACTGGATTGACATTAATTGGATAGGCTGAAAATAATATCCATTGTATTCGAATCAAGTTGGAATCGAATTGAGTTAAATAAAACCGAGTTAAAATAAAATTGAATTAATGAATGGAATTAAATTCTTACCTAGACAAATGGAAATTGGATAAGGATTGGAATTGAAATAAATAATAAGAATAACGAGTAAAAGAATTATAATGCATGGAATAAAATATGCTTGGGTTATAAATAAGCATAAGGCTTGAGTTAAAATAAAAGAAGAATATATTCAAGCCTATGATGAATGGAATTGTGTAAATAATAAGTTGTAACTTATAAAATTTGAAAAAGTGGGATAAAAACCCAAAATAAATATTGTTTGATGACTTGAAAAAAATAAAATGAAAATTTGAATTATAAAATAAATTTGAACATAAGAAAATTAAATGCGGAGATATTTGGAAGAAAAATAATATGAAATTAAGTATTGAACTATAAATAAAGGGAACCAATTTGTTAATAAATTAGTTAATGAAATGTGTAAATCAAACCAATTGTAGTTAAATAGAATCTGAATTGATGAGTTAATATTGAAGTTTGGAAATAGAACTCAAGTTATCAATCAAATTCGACTTGAATCATTAGTGAAGAAAATATAAGTGGAAGTGGCGTTGCAATTAATTAAATGAATCGAGAATGAAGTTGAATTGTGAATTAATAAAATTGGATGGTAATTTAAAAGTGAATGATGGAATCAGAACTTGAGTTATTAATTAAAATTTAACTTGAAGTGTTAACAAATTAGATATAATTGAAATGTATCGAATAAAAATGGAAATGGATTAAAATAGTAATGGTTTGAATTGAAAATAAAATCCAACAAAGTGGAAATAAATTGGAAATCGCCATGTAATCAATTGAAGGAATTGAATCTGGAAAAATTTAAATTTTATAATAACTAACCAAATGAAATTGTAGATTTAAATGAAAATAGATTGAGATGGAATTAAGTTGAAAAAAAATATAGAAGAAAAAATTTACTTGTAAAATGAAAATGAGCTTTAGTATAAAATTGAATTAAATCAACTTAAGCTAAAAAGATGGAAAGGAGTTGAATTTAATTCAACTTAAACAAAGTTTAATAATATTGGATTGGTTTTAAATCAAGTAATAATATTAATGGAATAAAATTCTAGAATAAATAATTGTAAACTGTAACGACCCGGAGATTTCGATCCCGAAAATTCCAGATAGTTAGAGAAAAGAAAAAAAATAGAAGAAGAAGAATAGAAAAGAAACACACAATCTCACATTCGCAGCGGATAAAATATAATAGCAAATAATAATAACAGTTATACATAAGAAAACTGTATCTGTCAATTTTACATTTATATACATCAGAGTTACACATGTACATAATCATTGGACAAAACAATCATGTCCAGATACTATAATATCACAGTGGATACTCTCTATACGTCCCAGCCATCCAGCTCGCCTCCTGATCTCTAGAACATGCTTACCTGAAAATCTGTAATACTCGGTCTGACCCGAGCATTACATCAAAGTAACACCCGGGTCAGGCTGGAAACCAGCGTGAGTAAACCCTTATAACATGGAATACAAAAACATACAACCTATTTATAACCCGGGGTAATTCATTTAGATTTACAACTTCACAAGTTGTTATAAGCATTACTTATTTCACACATCGATTTCTATTACCAAAACTCAGATCAAATGATTAAATTCACTAAAATCATTCCATACAACCCATTGATTTCATATATCAATTTATAAAGAATCGAAGTGGTTTCAGATATTTACTAATACCCGACTCCGGTCTCTTCGAATTCAATTTCATCTGAATTCAAGTTATTCAATTGAATACTACTCAACTTTCATTATCAGATATCCCTTTAACATAGCAATTCATAATTGATAAATAATCATATTATCACTATCCGTCTAACATATCATATCACAAAGCAACTTATATCAAAGATATCAACCAATTTAAAATATTCATCATCATTCAATCAATGATAAGCAAGATTTATTGCTTCCAATAATTACATTAATTAATGAATCTCTAATTAGTTAATTATTTAAAATTCATTTAATAATTAACCTTTAATTTAATTACATTTATTAATCAACCTTGATTAATCACACTTAGAAATTATCTTCCTTAATTTCTTCATCAATTAAATCAAATTATTAATCAATCTTTTAATTACACTAAGTAATTATCACTTAATCAAGTAATTTCCTTTAACTAATTACATTCAGTAGTTAGTCACTAATTACTTTCCTAAGTAATTATTCCTCATTAATTACCTTAAGTGATTATACTTAACTCAACATCAAATAGTTACCTTTGATTAATTTAATTTAATTAATTAACTAGTATTAAACACTTTATCCTAATTAATTATACAAATTAATTAACCTTGCCCATTCATATTAATTTCACCGATCCTTGAATTACTACTCAAATTAATTATCTTATAATCATTTACGTTGATTAATTAACCCTTATTGAATCACACTCATTAATTAACAAACCATTAATTAATTCCTTTTAATTAATCAACTTTTTTCTTTTCTTTTTTACTTTCAATTATTCTCATTCATCACCCTTAATTAATTACATTCTGTAATTAATTGTCCTCTAACTATTCTTATAAATTATCCTTAGTTAATCACCAAAATTGATTAACTATAATTTAATCTCACCAATTATTGATTAACCCTTTAATCAATACCTAAATTTAATAGTTATCCTTAATCGTATTTAATAACATTTTCCTGATTATTTAAAATAAAAATTTAAAGGGTAATAAACAATGAAATTCTTAAACTCAAATAATTCTATCCTCAACCTTAAATATTTTAAATTGAAATGGATGACAATTTGTGTATACTTAATCAAGTTTGAATATAAAAACTAGTTATTTCTTATCTAACTTCAAAACTTGTTAACTAATCAGGGGACCGAGCCCATTCATGTTTTACTCGAACCCATTCTCGAGTTCCCTCATCTCGTCACGGCTTCAGTTCTTTTTTTTTCTCTTATAATTTTAAATGTTAAAGCTTCCTGAAACACAATCACCTGCTACCATACTCGAAGTAAAACTCGAGACCAACACAATTTATCTCAAGCTTAAACCCGAGAAGAATTCTCACTGACCAGAACCGATATGCTGATACATCGTACACCTGCACCGACCATCGGTGATGTTCTGACCTTCAAGTTCGCCTCTGACAAGTCGCCCAAGACTTCCTCTACACACCAGACCATTCAGATGACCAAAACTCGAAAGCAAACAAAATCCAACAGTTCGAACGAAACAGAAACAAGGTCGATCACCCTGATTCGCCACACGACGCCTTCGCCGATCGCCAGAGGTCTCGACGTCAAACCCAGAAACTTGCCGTAGGAGTACGCTACTACTCCACCTATCTTTATTGATCCCGATTCACCATAGTCGATGAAATCAACTTGAAACCAACCCCAACTCAAAACCACCACTAAAACCTAGATCGATCTCGTTGCGTCACCCCGGAGCTATATAAAATTCTTGACTATTTTTCCTAGCCTCCCCAATTGCCAAACTAGCTTCGACGAAAACCCCGACCTCCCTTGAGTTCTCCGACCACCGTAAATGAGAAAAACCCAATTTCTGATTAACTAAGAAATGCGCATCCAACTCTGCACTAGAAATTATGATTTTGATTTTAAAAATCCTAATTCGAATAGGGAATTCAGATTATATACCTGAATTTACAAATCAACGCACTTGATTTCAACCTATTCCTAAATTTCCATTGTATTTTACTCATTTCCAGTAAAATTTCATACTTAAATCGTATAATTAAAATTTTAAAAGCTTAATTATGCTTAAATAAACAACTATGTTTTGAAACTCAATCCAAAACAATGATCAAATAAGATGATTTTAAATTTTGAAATTTTATTTTAGGTCTATAAAACCAACGGAGACCCCTGTACATGAATATACAGTCATACACACTTAATCCAACCATGTTTATATGCATGCAAGAATCATACACATTCAAGTAACATTTACCACAACATTGTTACAATTATAATTCACAAGCATCAATATTTTAAATTGATTCAGGTTTTGGAAAGGGAAGTGTTTACTCACAGATTTTAGGAATGCAGAGGCTTCAGGTGAGAGTTTAATTCTTGATTTCTTCAGTTTTTGAATTTGAATTACTATATTTACCAACATGCATATCAATATATATTCATATTACTCTTATTTCAGGTTTTTACCAAGCATTCATACATAGATTATATCATTCATAACAGGATTTCACAAAACATTATAGAGCATCAAATTTAACTAATTTAGGGGTTAAATTTTCTCACCTTTTATCAAAGAGCAAAGAACAGAAACTGGTTTTCTTTCCAGGTTTTGGATTAATTTTGCATGTTGAAATAAAATCTGCTGATGATTACTGATTCTCTTGCATTGATGTTGGACTTGCTGTTGAAATATAACTTGCTTGCCTCTGTTTTGAATTTCCATATTTTTTTTCCTTGGTTTCAGATTTTTGCAGATTTTTTCTTCTTACATTTTGATCTTTATTTTGTATTATATTTTTCTGATCTTTGTTTCGTACTACATTTTTGTTGGAAAGAAGATAATATTCAGCTGAAAGTAAAACTTATTTTGTACTTTACAATTTAATTTTAAATTTAGTTATTAAGAGAATATTGCCATTTGTCTATCCTCTTCTCTTTTTTTATATCTAACATTTGTCACTTGGTTTATTTAATGGCTTACACATGTTATTTTGATGTCTTAAAAGACTTACACATGTATTTAGAGTAAATTAAATTTCAATTTAAATTGCTTATGAAGGTTTTAACTTATTTTATTTCTTTCTTATATAAATATACAAGTAAATTTCTTCCTATTCTTTTATAGAAAAATAAAACAAACAAATTATAAATAAAATCCTATTCAAATATTTTAAGTATTTATTCTTTTAAATTTCAAAACATTGAACCCAAATTTAAATTAAATTAAAACTCCAATTTAAAAATCAAGTTATATATATATGCATATATAACTCTTATTAAAATTTAAAAATAACAAAACCTATTTCTATAAAAATCCATTTATGTTCATAAGAACTAAGTATTATAATTATTATTTGAAAATAGAAAATTTAATAAATTTAAATGATTTATAAAAGAAATTATAAATTACCTCTGTTACTCAATAAATTAAGATCATTTGTAAATTGTATTTTAAATTCTTATATAATTTCAAGTAATATTTTAAAAAGAAAATAAAACAAAGCTTATATATATTTACAATATATACAATTACATATATTGTAAATAGAAATAATTTATTAGCTTTAAAAAGATAGAATTTACCGATTAAATATTAATTAAGGAAGATAATTAAATCAATTCAAAATTTTATTATCAAAAATTATCAAATCAATTTAATTTATAACACAAAATATTAATTTTATTTATATCCAGATATCTATATATATCAGAATTTAATTTGTTCAATTAACAAAAAAGTATTTTAACAATTTTAATCCTGTTAATTTCCAATTAACAGATACCCAGAAATTTAGGTTATCACATTCCTTTCCCCTTTAAATCTTTTCGTCCTCGAAAAGGAACGAAACCAGAAGTTATTAAAATACTTAATATCAGTTAAATTACCTTTTTTGATTATTTTTAAAACACTTTTAAAATCCACATAATATTACAAAAATAGTTTTTATAAAAATATCATTCTATATCTCGATGTTTCAACAAGTCCATCTTCGTTCTCACAGAAATTCGGTCATACGTTGATCAGACGTAGGACTGAAAATCTATAAGTACTTAGCAGATCCATTTTCAACACCCAGTGAAAATATTTGGAAAATAATTTTATTGAAAATATAGAAAACAGTTTTGAAAGTAGAGGATATATCTTTGGTGAGAATGCTCTGGAAATCATCACCCCCATCCATGGTCGTAGTTAACCCGATGGTTACGTTGCCATCCCGACAAAATCCATAGATAACTGTAGGCCTCCGTGCTCCTCAATTACGCCATGGAACCCGCTACAGATCGCAACTACAACTGGGGTTACGTTGCTATCACAGCAAAAACCCATATAACTGTAGGCATCAGCGCCCTCGAATTTCGCTGCCAAAAGAATGAAACTTCTCCACTCCACTTGACCATAGATCGCCGTCTACCGATGTTGCGTTGCCCTCCCGGCAAAATCAAGTGTAGACCGTTGACACTCATCCTCCACACGATTTTCGCTATGGTCCCCACAGTAGATCGCAGTGACATCGAGTTACATTGTCGTCACAGCATAACCCAAATGCCCCTGTAGGCATCAGCGCCCTCGACTTTCGCTACCCAATAATCCTCAGGAACTAGTTTGTCCGGACTCCTCACAGGATCAACTTTAGAACCCCCCCTTAGGGCTCAAGGCAGCACCACCCGGTGGTATTCCTGAGAAGTCCATTCCAAGGGAGCGCCTTTTTCCCCAGAGCATCATCAAAACATTTTACACAATACATATATAGTATCTTTAAATCATACACCTAGTATGATCTCATACAAAGCTCCTTTACACAAAATTGATTATTCCAAAATTGATAATTCTCAAACTATGCTTTTCAAATTCTCATATTGATTTTACCTAAAAATCAAAAGCCTTTTCCAAATCCAAAGGTTCCCAAAACCCGTTTTCCAAAATTCTCATATGATCATTTATATATATATATATATATATATATATATATATATATATATTCAGATATATAAAATCTTTTAAAACTTTGGATCATTTCAAACTTGTATAAACTCCTTTTATACTTCAAACATTTCCAAAAACCCCTTTCTTTTGGCAAAAGATTCAACAAGGGGAGTTTCATTTTATAAAACAAAGATACTTAACTTTGTTTACTCAAAATCAAATATTCAAATTTGATTACTCTTTCCAATAGCAATTTCATTCAAATCCGTACGATGTACATATACCATTCGTACGCCATACCAATCTGATCGCTCACTCGTTCACACAACTTCATTTCCGAACTAGTATCGTCCACCCGACTTCCCAATGCAGACACAGATCTGGTTTCTTGATCAGAAACCGTCATTCTCCTTGCATAGCTTAACTATGATAGAGAATATCCAGAACCAATCAACAATCCATATCCAGGTTCGCCGTCGAAAATCGAGTGAAAAATCCCAACTCGGATCGACATACTATCTCGAAATTCTGTGCTCGAATCTGGATCAAATCACTATGTGAATAGAATTGTATACGTACATCCTACGTATTTATCTTTATTGGTTATTAGCCAAATCGATTCCATTTCTATTCACATTCACTTTGCTTTTCATTCACTTACTCACAATTGCTTTAATCCATTTGGATTATTACCTCTATTCTTATCTCGATTAGGTATTTAACCAATGACAGTTTGAACTCCGACCAGTTTATTTAGAAAATAGCTTGAAAAGTTAAAAATAAATAAGTAGTTGGAAAATAATTTCTAGTTTGTAAAATAGGTGTAAAATAGTTAGAAAATAGTTAAATAATTATAGAAATTTTAGATAATTGCAAAATAATAGTAAGATAGTAATTAGTTTTGTAAAACAGTTGAAATATAGTAATTAGTTTATAAAACAGTTGGAAAATTGTTAAACAGTTTCAAAAATAATTGTAAAACAAGTATAAGATAGTTTGTCTTTTAAAAGAAAGGTTGTTTATATAATGAATAGCTTGGAAAATAAGTTTATATCAAAACAATTTATATTAAAAATAGTCCAAGTCAAAACTATTCAATTTAAATTTCCTCTCCCTTTTAAATTGACCCAGTTCCAATTTAAATAATTTTAATTTCCATTTGAATCTTATACTCATATATCTTCAATCACCATTTCAATTAATTCAAATCAAATTCAATTTGAACTAATTAAAAATTAAAAATTCCATTTTTGAAAAAAAAAATATCCATCAAATTCCAAATTCCAGATCTCAAATCCATTTGAGATCACACAAACTTTCCATTACAGTCAACCATTTAACTTCCCAAGTTAAATCTTAATTTCATCTTAAAATTTACCTAAATAAGGTTGAACACCCCAACATATTTAACTTTTCCCCAAGTTAAACTCAATTCACTTAATCCAGTCAACCCTACCCAATTTGAACTTCTATTTCAAATTTTAAACTTTTCATAACTAATCTTCCCACTTATTAAGTTCAAAAACTTATCACTTTGGGTATCATATCTCATTCCAGATTCAAAACTCAACATTTAGAGTTTATCTCAAACCATATTTGATATTATGTATATCAACATATATACATATTAATTTCTTTTACATACCAAGTTATACTTTAAAAAAAAAGATTTAAACCACTTTTGGTTTTTAATTCAAAACAAATTTCTTTTTAAATTTTCAAACAACTCTTGTTTGGAATAGGACCATTTCATTCAAATGCATTAAATAATATTATTGTTATTTCTTTTAATTACATCATTAATTAATCACATTCGGTAATTAACTTATTTCATAATTACCTTCATTAAGTAATTGTCCCTTAAATTGCTTACCTCTAGTTACTTCATTAAGTAACTCCCTTTTATTTATCAATTCCAATTATTATCCATTAATTAATTTCATTAAAAAAAGTTTAATTAATTACATAAATTAATTGATTATCCTTATCCTGAAACCTTTCCCAGTTTCAAGATTTAATTTCAGTTTGAATCCATTTCAAACTTGTCTTTAATTTAATTTCAATTTAGTCGTAATTCTATTACCATTTAATTCTTACTATTACTTTTTAATTTAATTAATACTACAACCAATTTTCCTTAATGTAATAGATAATCTATTTCTTATATAAGATTCATTTACTTTTGAAATCATTTAAAAACCTTTATATAAGAAAATAACAAGTACGCTCTCATATATATATACTTAACTCATCCTAGGGTACCACTTACCCTATCCTTAATGAGTATACCCACCAGAGCCAAGGTTCTCGCTTAACCTTCTGCTCTGATACCAAATGTAACGACCCGGAAATTTCGATCCCGAAAATTCCAGATAGTTAGAGAAAAGAAAAAAATAGAAGAAGAAGAACAGAAAAGAAACACACAATCTCACATTCGCAGCGGATAAAATATAATAGCAAATAATAATAACAGTTATACACAAGAAAACTGTATCTGTCAATTTTACATTTATATACATCAGAGTTACACATGTACATAATCATTGGACAAAACAATCATGTCCAGATACTATAATATCACAGTGGATACTCTCTATACGTCCCTGCCATCCAGCTCGTCTCATGATCTCCAGAACGTCCTTACCTGAAAATCTGTAATACTCGGTCTGACCCGAGCATTACATCAAAGTAACACCCGGGTCAGGCTGGAAACCAGCGTGAGTAAACCCTTATAACATGGAATACAAAAACATACAACCTATTTATAACCCGGGGTAAGTCATTTAGATTTACAACTTCACAAGTTGTTATAAGCATTACTTATTTCACACATCGATTTCTAGTACCAAAACTCATATCAAATGATTCAATTCACTAAAGTCATTCCATACAACCAATTGATTTCATATATCAATTTATAAAGAATCGAAGTGGTTTCGGATATTTACTAATACCTGACTCTGGTCTCTTCGAATTCAATTTCATCTGAATTCAAGTTATTCAATTGAATACTACTCAACTTTCATTATCAGATAACCTTTAACATAGCAATTCATAATTGATTAATGATCATATTATCACTATCCGTCTAACATATCATATCACAAAGCAACTTATATCAGAGATATCAACCAATTTAAAATATTCATCATCATTCAATCAATGATAAGCAAGATTTATTACTTCCAATAATTATATTAATTAATGATTATGTAATTAGTTAATTATTTAAAATTCATTTAATAATTAACCTTTAATTTAATTACATTTATTAATCAACCTTGATTAATCACACTTAGAAATTATCTTCCTTAATTTCTTTATCAATTAAATCAAATTATTAATCAATCTTTTAATTACACTAAGCAATTATCACTTAATCAAGTAATTTCCTTTAACTAATTACATTCAGTAGTTAGTCACTAATTACTTTCCTAAGTAATTATTCCTCATTAATTACCTTAAGTGATTATACTTAACTCAATATCAAATAGTTACCTTTGATTAATTTAATTTAATTAATTAACTAGTATTAACCACTTTATCCTAATTAATTATACAAATTAATTAACCTTACCCATTCATATTAATTTCATTGATCCTTGAATTATTACCCAAATTAATTATCTTATAATCATTTACTTTGATTACTTAACCCTTAATGAATCACACTCATTAATTAACAAACCATTAATTAATTCCTTTTAATTAATCAACTTTTTTTTTTCTTTTTTACTTTCAATTATTCTCATTCATCACCCTTAATTAATTACATTCTGTAATTAATTGTCCTCTAACTATTCTCATAAATTATCCTTAGTTAATCACCGAAATTGATTAACTATAATTTAATCTCACCAATTATTGACTAACCCTTTAATCAATACCTAAATTTAATAGTTATCCTTAAACGTATTTAATTACATTTTCCTGATTATTTAAAATAAAATTTTAAAGGGAAATAAATAATGAAATTCTTAAACTCAAATAATTCTATCCTCAACCTTAAATATTTTAAATTGAAATGGATGATAATTTGTGTATACTTAATCAAGTTTGAATATAAAAACTTGTTATTTCTTATCTAACTTCAAAACTTGTTAACTAATCAGGGGACCGAGCCCATTCATGTTTTACTCGAACCCATTCTCGAGTTCCCTCATCTCGTCACGGCTTCAGTTCTTTTTTTTTCTTCTCTTATAATTTTAAATGTTAAAGCTTCCTGAAACACAATCACCTGCTACCATACTCGAAGTAAAACTCGAGACCAACACGATTTATCTCGAGCTTAAACCCGAGAAGAATTCTCATTGACCAGAACCGATAGACTGATACATCGTACAACTGCACCGACCATTGGTCATGTTCTAACCTTCAAGTTCGCCTCTGACAAGTCGCCCAAGACTCCCTCTACACACCAGACCATTCAGATGACCAAAACTCAAAAGCAAATAAAATCCAACAGTTCGAACGAAACAGAAACATGGTCGATCACCCAGATTCGCCATACGATGCCTTCGCCGATCACCAGAGGTCTCGATGTCAAACCCAGAAACTTGCCGTAGGACTACGCTACTATTCCACCCATCTTTACGGATCCCGATTCACCATAGTCGATGAAATCAACTTGAAACCAACCCCAACTCAAAACCACCACTAAAACCTAGATCGATCTCGTTGCGTCACCCCGGAGCTATATAAAATTCTTGACTATTTTTCCCAGCCTCCCCAATTGCCAAACTAGCTTCGATAAAAACCCCGACCTCCCTTGAGTTCTCCAACCACCGGAAATGACAAAAACCCAATTTCTGATTAACTAAGAAATGTGCATCCAACTCTCCACTAGTAATTATGATTTTGATTTTAAAAATCCTAATTCGAACAGGGAATTCAGATTATATACCTGAATTTACAAATCAACGCTCTTGATTTCAACATATTCCTAAATTTCCATTGTATTTTTCTCATTTCAGTAAAATTTCATACTTAAATCATATAATTAAAATTTTAAAAGCTTAATTATGCTTAAATAAACAAGTATGTTTTGAAACTCAATCCAAAACAATGATCAAATAAGATGATTTTAAATTTTGAAATTTTATTTTAGGTCTATAAAACCAACGGAGACCCCTGTACATGAATATACAGTCATACACACTTAATCCAACCATGTTTATATGCATGCAAGAATCATACACATTCAAGTAACATTTACCACAACATTGTTACAATTATAATTCACAAGCATCAATATTTTAAATTGATTCAGGTTTTGGAAAGGGAAGTGTTTACTCACAGATTTTAGGAATGCAGAGGCTTCAGGTGAGAGTTTAATTCTTGATTTCTTCAGTTTTTGAATTTGAATTACTATATTTACCAACATGCATATCAATATATATTCATATTACTCTTATTTCAGGTTTTTACCAAGCATTCATACATAGATTATATCATTCATAACAGGATTTCACAAAACATTACAGAGCATCAAATTTAACTAATTTAGGGGTTAAATTTTCTCACCTTTTATCAAAGAGCAAAGAACAGAAACTGGTTTTCTTTCCAGGTTTCGGATTAATTTTGCATGTTGAAATAAAATCTGCTAATGATTACTGATTCTCTTGCATTGATGTTGGACTTGCTGTTGAAATATAACTTGCTTGCCTCTATTTTGAATTTCCATATTTTTTTTCCTTGGTTTCAGATTTCTACAGATTTTTTCTTCTTACATTTTGATCGTTATTTTGTATTATATTTTTCTGATCTTTGTTTGGTACTACATTTTTGTTGGAAAGAAGATAATATTCAGCTGAAAGTAAAACTTATTTTGTACTTTACAATTTAATTTTAAATTTAGTTATTAAGAGAATATTGCCATTTGTCTATCCTCTTCTCTTTTTTTTTATATCTAACATTTGTCACTTGGTTTATTTAATGGCTTACACATGTTATTTAGATGTCTTAAAAGACTTGCACATATATTTAGAGTAAATTAAATTTCAATTTAAATTGCTTATGAAGGTTTTAACTTATTTTATTTCTTTCTTATATATATACAAGTAAATTTCTTCCTATTCTTTTATAGAAAAATAAAACAAACAAATTATAAATAAAAGCCTACTCAAATATTTTAAGTATTTATTCTTTTAAATTTCAAAACATTGAACCCAAATTTAAATTAAATTAAAACTCCAATTTAAAAATCAAGTTATATATATATGCATATATAACTCTTACTAAAATTTAAAAATAACAAAACCTATTTCTATAAAAATCCATTTATGTTCATAAGAACTAAGTATTATAATTATTATTTAAAAATAGCAAATTTAATAAATTTAAATGATTTATAAAAAATATTATAAATTACCTCTGTTACTCAATAAATTAAGATCATTTGTAAATTGTATTTTAAATTCTTATATAATTTCAAGTAATATTGTAAAATGGAAATAAAACAAAGCTTATATATATTTACAATATATACAATTACATATATTGTAAATAGAAACAATTTATTAGCTTTAAAAAGATAGAATTTACCAATTAAATATTAATTAAGGAAGATTATTAAATCATTTCAAAATTTGATTATCAAAAATTATCAAATCAATTTAATTTATAACACAAATTATTAATTTTATTTATATCCAGATATCTATATATATCAGAATTTCATTTGTTCAGTTAACAAATAAGTATTTTAACAATTTTAATCCTGTTAATTTCCAATTAACAGATACCCAGAAATTCGGATTATCACATAAACCATTTAAAATTATTAAGGAATTGAAATAACTTGAGACAATAAGAAAATAGAATGTTTCAAGTTTAATAGAATGGATTTAAATGAATGTGGATAAGAAACGAAGTATAAACGAGTGGACTGTGAATAAAATTTAGTAGGTAATGAAGGTGAACCTAAGTAGTTAATGGTTTTGTATAGACTAGTTTGGTTAATAAAATGAAATGCAAGTGAATGGATTCAAATCTGAAATGCAATGAAATGAGAATATATAAATTGTGAATAAATTTTAAAAATGGAATAGAATTATGTATAAATTGAGTTGAAATCCATTTGAAATGGTTATAAAACAAAAATACTTATTTATTAACATGAATCTCGTTGAATTGCATAGAATAAATTGTCATTTGATGTAAATGGAAGTAATTAAAATTCTATGTGTTGATAGAAGTAAAATAAATTTATTTTGAGAGTAACTGGATTAAATATGAGTTCGGTTTTCTTAAAAATAAATTAAGTGTAAGCGATTGAGTTTTAAACCATTCAAATTGAATGAAAATGGTTTGTAAATTAATTGAAACAATTGAATTAGTATGAAAATTGTATAAATTGCTTACAGAAAATGTTTGATGTGCATTTCTTATAGAATTAATTCGTTTTAACCATTGCAGCTAAGTGAAATATAGTTAAACTGCATATATTTGGCACTTACTTGTTTCAATTGAGTAAGTACAGGTACCTGGATGCCGTGAGGCTGGATATGGTTGTGCTAGTTGCTAATATAAATAAGCTGATCGCTTGAAATGCTAAATTAAGGTATGCTTATGCAATAAAAATAGGAAATATGAACTGTTTTTGATTTTTCCGACCGTGTGGGTCGATGTATATATATTTATCTCTTTTGTCAAATTGGAAAAGCTCCTCCGTGCAAAGGAGACTCTGTCAAAATTTTCTAGAAATTTTGGCAGTTAGAAAATTTTTGAAAATTTTGGAAAAAAAATTTATTTAACGACAAAACGATTTCAAACTAGAAATTGAAATAAATTAGTAAATGAAACTACTCTAAAATGATGACATGAATTAGTTATAAATGACGAATAAAATTTAAACATTCAGAGTTAAAGATAAATTGAATTCATATGGAAATGAAAGAATCGATTTGTATAGAAATAGATATAAACTAAAGTCAGAAATGAAAATAAGTATAAGAAACATATAAAATGCTTATATTAAACTTAAATATAAGGAATGGTGAATTCTTAATTGGAAATTGATACTACTAATATAATTTAATTCAATATTGGAATGAATAGATATTGGCATTTTGTGAGGAAATCGATAAAATGTTTTTGGAAGTTGTGATTGGATATTAGTGCTAAGCAGGATATGCAGGTAATATAAAGGGAAAGAGAACTGGTTTGTGATTTCAAGAAGATAAAAATTTGAAATGCTCGACAAAAAGGTATGTATTTAAATTTGGTATGAAATTTGATTGGGTTTTTGGATATAGCCACTTGGCCTTTTGTTTTCTTTTTGGATTTGGGAGGCCGTAGGGCCATTTTGTAGTTGTACCGAGTCAGCCGCGCAAAGGAGACGCTGGCGAAATTTTTCAAGAATTTAGGGAGTTAGAAAAATTTTGAGAAAATTTTGATAATTCAAAATTTAGTTTTGAATTATTATTTGAATAGTTGAACAAGTAAGTTATTTGAAAACTATAGAAGGCTTTGGAACAGTTTGGAAAGTTAATAAGAATAATAATGGGTCTTTCATAAAAGATAATTGGTAAGATGTTGAATTGTTAGAAACCGTTGGTTTCGGGGAAAAAGTAAACGGGTATTGGACCATTCTTCCTAACTAGTAATTTCGGGGACGAAATTCTTTTAAGGGGGAAGGAATGTGACGACCCGGAATTTTCGAGCATTTAAAATCAAAATATTTAAGTGATTTTAAATATTCAATAGAGCAATCTTAACTTAAATTACAAATATCGCTATTTATTTGATAATTAAATAATAGAACTTAATAATTAGAAATTGGGTAAATTGTTGAATCTTATGTTTTAAGCCTATTAAAAATAATTTGAAGGCTTTTAAAATTTATATTGATAACACTGAAGATAATAGAAGTGATAAAATTGAATTTAACAGTGATTTATTTAGTTTTGAAATTTCATCGTTTAAATTGAATTTAAAAATAGCCTTCCAAGACACAGTCTCGGAATTCGACGAAACCAGTTCCATTGGATCCGTAATATTGAATTATTATCGAATTTCAAATTTCGTATTGATTGGAGTTGGTGTGTGAGTGTACGATATATAAACGCGCTGAAATTTTAATTGATAATAATCGATTCGAATTTGAATTTAAAATAAGTGAACACTGTACTTGATTAGTCAAACTTAATTTACATCAAAACCTTTCCAGTTCTTTCCTTGGCACGCTATCTTGTCTTCCTTTGGAAGCAATTCGACCCTTAAAGATTCATCTCTAACAAACAAATCAGCTTGATCCCTAAACTAATTAAAAAAAATGGTCGAAGCCTTTATTCTTCAAAATCATGTCTTCTTGTTTCCCCCCAACCAGATCTGTTCGAAGGAAATGGATGCTTCCTTTTCCAACCCCAATTCACGTAAGTCAAAATCGTTCGTGGGAGAAAAAAAAGAGGGAAACTCGAAATCGAAGTCACGATGTTTGGGCTGCGTTCGAATCGATTGCGGTTCAAAAGCACATGGGTCGAGTCATCGCGTGAGCACGAGAAGCTAGGCCGAGGTCGCGAAGAGGAAGGGTCTCGCGAAAGGGGACGGCGCATTGGGTTTAGCGGGGTCACGACGACGCTCGTTTTGGTGGATCGCGATTTCACAGTAAGTGATGGCGGCTGTGGTGAGAGGCCGAGAGGCCGAGAGGCCAATCGCGAGACTTGTGTCGCGATGGATTTTGAAGCGTGTGTGGGCACGCGATTGAGGGAGGAGGAACGAGTGGCCAGAAGTTCGTTCCAACCTGGGACTGGTTTCGTGTTTGGCCACGTTTTCGTCAGATAGGTATTTCTTTAAATTTATTTATTTAATTTATATGTTTATGAATTTGAAATAAAAATAAAAATGAAATGAAATTTTATTTATATAGTAGAGTGTTGTAGAGTTTATATATATAAATCTGACTTTTCATGAAATATGTTTAAGTCACGTATATTTTATAAAAAAAGGAAATTTAGTTTAAATCAAATAATTTGTTAATTTAAATATATTAAATGGTAGTTGATTTTTCATTTGGTTCGAATGTAAGTAAAATCGTATAAATTGTTATACAAGGTCTGAAAATAGTAAGGAGACTAATTAGTGTAATTAACTTATATTAATTATTTTTAAACAAAGGAATTTTATTGGAAAATTATTAGTTAAATTAAAATTAATAAATAGTAATGGATTATCTTATTATCTCAGATATTAATAAATTATATAATGTTGTTCAAGGTCTAAAATTATGGTGGAATTGGCGAGATGGAAATGGATTGCCAAACACAAATCAAAGGTGAGTTAATCTCACTCAGTTAAATTTAAATTTAAATTTAAATGATTAAATTGAAATAATTGTTTGAAATGGTTGAATTGATTTATGTGCTGTAGTGTGATATATATTTGGAATTGGCATTTTATATTGTGCTAACATCTGTGGATGCAGGAAAAACAGGTTAGAGGGATCCAACTGGACCCCTCAACTTTATTTAATTATTTAATATTCTCTGTTCTGAATATTTGATATTCTGTAATGAATTATGTGGGAATATTGAATGATATGGCTTGATTGTTATAATCGGGAAATAATGAATTACCAAATATATAATTTGAGTTGGGAATGAAAATAAAAGAAGTGAAATTGTAAGTAAAATAATTATAGAAAAGTTGAATAAATTTATGAATGAACTGGAAAGGAAATAAAGTGACTTTAAATTTTTAATAAATAAATCTTGAGTATGGGAAGGAAAATTTAAATAAACAGAAAATTAATGAAACTTAAACTTCAATGTTATTGTTTAAAAGAACAAAACATTTATTTTAAATTTAGGATTTAAATTATTTAAGAAGAATAAAGAAGAAATTGGGAATAACCTGAAATTTGTATATTTCAGCTAAAGGATTTAAAATCAAACTGAAAATAATAATAAAGTCCATAATTAATGAATTTTGAAATGAACTGATAAGTAAAGAAATTTATTTCAAATGGAATAAATTGGGAATCAATTGGGAAAATTGATTTAAGTGACTGAGATTGGTAATTTCTCTCTGAATAACCAAGTACGTTTTCAAAGTAAATTTTTAAATATAAATTAAAAGTTTAAAGTTGTTTTAAGAAGTATGTTTTGAAAAATTTCCTATTTCTAAATATTTAAATTCTAAAGTAAGTATTTCCTTTTAAATCTATTATAGCAATAATTATTTCAATCTATTATAGCAATAATTATTTTAATCTATTATAGCAATAATTATTTAAAGAGTGACTTAGTATTATATTTTTTAAAAGTGAAATCTAGTTTTATATTTTATTTAGTAACATTATTTTAAAATATTCATATAGTATGTATTTTTCACAAATCATTGAAGTAGTTTTAACTTGAATGTTATAAAGTATATTTCTAAGTAAAGTGTTTTAAATTATTTTAAAATCTAGTTTTCTGCTTTGTGATTTCAGAGGAGATAGTAAATATTTGGGAAAGTTTATTCTAAAAAGAAAGATGGTTTTGGAACTGTTTTAAAGGGATTGAAAATAGAAATATATCTTGTGAAGATATTTTTGGGATTAATAAATAATTCGGAAAATTATTGGTTGATGGTTGTTTGTGAATATTAATTGATAGTTAAATAACCGACTATCAATATTGGTCAAATGCGTTGATCGTTTCGAAGAGACCAGAATCGAGATTTATTCTCGAAAACCACTTCGATCCGGTTTGTACGTTTCATGAAACGTGTTCGGAGTCGAAGATGGAGCAGTGAAGTGCAAGGGCTAGTCGCTACTAATCCTGAGGATATTTCCAAAATGGATGTAGTAGGAATAGTGCCTTCGGTTCTGTTCGAACCCGGGACGGACTTGTATGGATGAATGCTTGCGAAACATCGTCAGGTGGACGATGGGCATTCTAAGGGATATATTCTATAAAGGTAACGCTTAGCCTCAAGCCTCATCAAATGGGAATGGCTAAAAATCAGGGGATATGCAGCAAGGCTTCGTGGGTAGCCCCCACTGGAGGGTGAGGTCATCCCTGTCTAGATGTCCCATTTATTTCGGCTTAGTGGACGGTTGCTGATCCCAACCGCGGAGTGATCTTGCTCGGGACTGTCCAGTAAGGGATGGTTCCAGTCTTGTGTTGCAGGGGAGTTAGGGTGGCTCCTCGGTACGCTGATCTAGACCAGGTACTGTGACAGGTGGTACCCCAGTGCCTAGCCATTAGTTGGAATCCATTTTCCATACGCGCCCGTACAGTTTTGATTGTGCCCAACTATTGCTGAAACGTGAGATGCAAGCATTTCAGCTAGATTCTATTTTACTTTCTATAGACACTATTATAATATCAGAGGACTTTAATAAAAATGTTTTAGCTATCGTAAGGTAAAAACCCGATATGTTTATTTGTGGCGTGGTCTTACGAGATGCTTTTGTTTTCAAAGAATTTTGAAACTTTAATAATCAATTGGGTGTGATTTTCTCACGCTGGTATTCCAGACTGACTCGGGTGTTATTTAACTGTAATGCTCGGGTCAGATCGAGTATTATAGGATACAGGATTTGATGCTGTGGAGTTCAGGAGACGAGCTGAATGACGATACGTACTTGTTTATATATATTCCGCTGTGGGGTTGTTGTGTATCCATTTGTATGATATTGATGTTGAGATGTGATTGATGTACTCTAGTGATGTAATTTATAAACAGAGATATTTGATTTTGAGTAAAGATCATTTATTATCTATTATATATTTTTTTCCGCTGCAATGGTTAGATTCTATTGTTGTTCTCTATTTTCTTCTTCTACCTCTTCTTCTTTAACCCATAATGGTTCGTATTTCTGTGCAACTTGAGTTGATTATTGTAGAATAGTGTGACTCAAGGGGTACGGATTTACGAGCTGTTACAACAACCAAGTAAACATTCGACTTAATATATATAATTAAAACTAATAATGGACTAGATATTGATGCATATTTGAATTGATTCCCTACTAATAAATGGGTTTGATTTTGATTATTCAGTTCGTTAGTGGAACCGTATCAATTAATCTGTTGTGTTAAAAAAAGAGAAAAATAGAAGTTACTCAGAAACAGTACCTACTTGTTTACAAATATATTGGCAATTTTCTATCGATTATTAGTTAATTTCTAAAATCCTTCTATTGTAATTAAAAATGCAGCGGTGAAAATAGAAATAAATAACATGTCATAAATAAGCCACATATGTGATACACTGCATAAGTAGGAATGCATCGTTATATTTTCGAGTGGCTTATACTGAGCGCATATGAAGAGCTGCTTGATATATTAAACCATGGAATTTCATAGAAGTACCTTTTCTATTAAAGATCATCAATTTCTAGTTATTTCATTATATATATTGGTGAGTTCATAAATTAAGCGTGAAATGTTCTAATCTGAGGCTTATAAGCACGAGGAGTCTCCATATCTGGCACATTATAATTTTTTCTTCTGTTACATGCTGTAAAAAGTACAAGGCATGCACTTAGTACTTCATAAGCATATATCGCATATTCATTAACAATAACTAATTAACTATAACTTACCACCATGAACAAATCAGTCAGCTCTTCTACTTTAGCTTCCAAGCGAGTAACTTGGTTTTCAAATGCACACACCTTTTTTGAATTATTTGATTAAAAACCCGTTTAAGATGGTACAACACCAAATTCTAGTCCTCTCACTCTTTCCTTAGGTTTATTGCCAAAAGCCTTTTACACACCATCTCCTCTTATCAATGTTGTTCCCTGAGAGCTCTGAGCATTACTATTGTGTTCTTTTATCTTAGCCTACAAATTAAAATAGATCCAATATCATGAAATAAAAAAAATACTACACATATAACCATTTGGAGATACTATTTAATTCAGCTGTACAAAAGACAATTTAAGGTGTACAAAAAATAGTGTTCGTTTATTGAAATTAAAACATATATTATATTCAAAAGGCCCCAATGTTCAAATAGGCAACATGTGATCATTGTTAAGAAGGGCAGAGTGTATGAAATGAATCAAAAACTAATCACTATAAATATATATTTATACTAACAAAAAGGGAAAGAAAATCAAAATAGAGCATTCAATAGTAATAAGTTTATATTTATTTCATCAAAGTACAAAAACATTTCTTCCGAAATTACAAATAATTATTATTTAAAGTGATTAATATTTTGAAATAGCCTGGAGTTCCTAGAACTTATTTTGAATTTCAACAAACATAATTGCAAACTATTTAAACTTCCTAACAATGATCAACCCTACAGTTCATAGATGATCTATTGAATTAGAAGTAAGGCAAGTTCTAGTTGTGAACTATTAAATTAGAAGTTGTACAATATTTAATGATCTTTTTTTGACTATTTTTGAATTGATAGCTTGATGATACTATAAAGAAAAAGGGTAGTGTTATGGTGAAATCATGTCTCGATGAAACTTCACCTATATTAGAAGAAGTCAGAGCTAGAATGGCATGATAATATGCATGTAATTTTGAGATTATAAATTGGAGCGTAATGTTTATCCTAGTTTGAAACTTCTTACAATAGAGGTATTAATTGTTATGTCAAAATACCATTGGTATTGTCTTATTCTAAATCAGCTTACATGTAATGTTATATGTTAATGGTTATCTAAATTATAAGTGTTGCCGTCTATAAGGAACAAGGTTAAGAACTTGACAAGAGAGTTGGTTTGCCAAACACAATGCTGTGAACAAGATTTGACACGTTGTTTAAATAAGAATAATAATGGAACAACTGAGCATGCTTGTTATGCTAGAGACTAAATTTGACATACCAAAAGTTGGTACAACTGCTGATAGAATTCAAGCATTGCACTCAGACTTCTACATAAATGAATAATTAGGTTGATAATGTGTAAGCAATGTATAATGTGTAAAAATTACGATAATAATATTAAAAAACCTTACAATGTAGTCGGCAACAACAAAATTCGGTAGGTCTCCCTTTTTCATCGTATGGGCTTTCCACCATAGATCGTCTCTGTTAATATCTGATACCTACTTTCTTTTTTCTGCAAATAATAATAGTAGTAATAACCAAAAATAATAATATATTTTATGTAAACAGACATGCATTTCTTACCATGTCTTCTGCCAATCTTGTATAACTTTTTCTACTCATCGTGTATGGAATTTTGTTCTTATCTCTCAGTTTGTTGCCAGTTGCCTACATAGGAGAAATTCATTAATAAACTGTAATTTACCTTTGGAAATCGATAAGAATTCTAGTTCTTACTGTTCATATGTTATGGTATGAATATACCATACCAATTCATTATGTATGGATGATGAGATTCTATTGATGCAGAGCCAATTCCAATAGACTTATTGAACGTTCGCATTGGCGTGCATCCAATATGAATTGAACCTACGAATTTTCCAATTATGAGTTGGGCACTTTAACAATTTAGCCATGGATGCTTAATAGGGCTCATTGTACATCGTGAATAACCAAATTCCAATTGAAAATCTTCAGAGACTACGAGTGTAATAAGGGCATCCATTGACAAAAGGATCACCCTAAGATGATCATCTCATGGCTATTAGAACGAATCAAATCAGATGGTTCTATTTCTCAATCTTTCTGACTTGTGCTCCTATGGAACCAAGGTCAAAAGATTGAAAAAGTCAGTGATTAACAACTATTGATGAAGGATTCCTCGAAATTTTATTCTTATCTCTTAGTGCTCTATATTTGTTGCTAGTTCCCTACATAGGAGAAATTTATTAATAAACTATAATTTACTTTTTAATTTATAATGAATAAAATTATAACGACCCATAGATTTTCAATAATTTAAATTGTTTAATTAATAAGTTTTGGTAATTTAATATGAAAAGAAATAAAAAATTTGCAATTTAATAAGGAAATGAATGTTAAAAATGAAATGTGACCATGCTAATTAAAAATAATAATTAACAATTTAAATGGAATTACAAAAAATTGGAAATAATGTAAATATTATACTTGCTTATAAGTGTAATTAAAAGCTAATGATAACATTATTGTACGTTACCCTCTATTTAACTTGTTAATTTAAATTGGAAATAAATTTCAATAAACGTAATTAAATGTTATGTTAATGTAAATTAAGTTAATATATGGGAATAATGTAAATTTTATCCATAACAATAGGTTGAATAAAAAGAATAAAAATCAAGATTTATTAATTTATTAGAATTTAAATTTAATAATTGGATTAATCGTAAATAAATAAAGTATAATAGTTAAATATTACCAAAATAGGAATTTAGATGAAATTTGAAGATTTTAATGAAATAAATCGTGAATCAATGTTAGTTGTATCCTTTTTGTAATAAAAGACGTGCATAACAAGGTTTAAAAATTTAATAAATGGATTTTGGGAATTTTAGTTTATAAATTTTGAATTTAATGAAATTGAAATTAAACAGTGAAATTGATGGATTAATCAACTTTAATTTGACATCTAAATTTTTTAAATTATTGTAATTGTTTAAGAAATCAAAAATGATAATATTGTTAATTATAGAATTGAAATTAAAAATGATTTAATTAATTAATATTAATTTATTTAATTAACTGGAAAATAGCCATTTTAGCTATCGACTCGGATTTCGACGAAACCAGTTTCATCGAATCCATAATGGTGAATTATTGTAGGATTTCAAGTTTCGTAACGATTAGACTTGTCATTTGATCGTACTAGCTCGAAACGCCTAAAAATCAATTCAATTGAAATCAATTTGAAATAACATGATTTTAGCATAACTTCTTCATTTGAACTTGAGACCTGTTCCATTGCGTTTAAAATATTTAAAAACATCTTTTTTGATATATTGGTTGACCAATTTTCGTTCCTGAGTTAGAACGGGCTTTTCGGGTCATTTGTTGTTCAAGTTTCAATCCAAATCAATCCAGTCCATTCTAATTTCAGCTTTGTCTATATATACCTCGTTATAAACCCTAGCCTATTTCTTATGTTTATTATTCTGCACATACAATTGAAGTGCTCTCCTCATTCCAATGGCAGACAAAACCAAAATTCCAATTGCAATTTCAAATAAATCAAAAATTCAAACTCCATAAATAATATCGAATTACATATCGATCTAAAGCTCTCGACAAGCGCATCTTAGATCTGTAACTCAATTTTCATTTTGAAGCATCATTTGATCAGAAAACATCAAAGAATCGGGGGTTGTTCGTGTTGCGATTGTTGTTTTGACGGTGGATCTTGATTCTGGCGTCGATCGGAAAGCAGGTACTCATAGAGCTCATCGAGTGGTGGAGATCTATAGGGTTAGTCTGGCTTGTAGGCGACGGAATTCGCCGTGCTCGGCAGTAGAAGGCGGCGGCGGATGAATTGTGCCGAGCCGGAGGTGGCCGCGTTCAGCGAGGTAGGGGGGCTCGTGATGAGCTTCGCAGCGGCGAGGTGCGATCGAGGCGTTGCTGGCCGTGGTTGCGTGATTAACGGCGATTTTGGGTTTTGGCTGCATCTTGGTTTTTGGGTGCGTGGCTAGGGTTTCAGGGGGAGGACGTAATTGCTGACGTGGTGAGTTTAATAATTGTTTATTTTGTTTGTTTAAAAAAATTCAAATCATTAATCTTCTAATCTACATAACTCTCACGTACGAGGTCAGATTTACGCACGGTGCGTTGGGATCGTATTAAAATTCTGGACACTCTGACTCTAGTTTAGACGAATTCTAAGACTGTTCAAATTTTGGGTTTAAATTGATTTAAATTCAATTTAAATTCAAAGGTGAGTGTTTTAACCCACTCGCAACTTCTAAATTTTCTTATGTTTGTTAAATTGATTTATGATGTGATTAGAAATTTATTTATGACTGTTTGACATATTTTGAATCATCATCTTAGTTTATTTGAATTTAATTGGATAAAATAGTTATATAATTTATTATTGAGTATAAACTGTCAGTAAATACCTGTTACTTATTATCTATTCTATATTAATGTTATTGATTGAATTGGATGATGATTGTGATAAATGTTTGATGACCGATATTGGATGAACGGATGTTGTATTTTATATTGTTATAAACTGCAAGTTGTTATGGATTTTTATTTCATTCGGGATTGCGGTTTGAAATGATATATAACCGTATTTATATTTTAAATTACAGATTGAAATGATAAATATCTGTATCACTTGACCATAAGATAGAAAATTATATACAAACACCGTGGTCCATATATAAAAATATTTTGAAATGGTTTCTATGGTTTTGTAAAGAAATATATGGTTTTAGATATTATATAAATGTTATTTTATCCTTGATTTTAAGCTATGTATAAATTGTTTTAATATAAAATAAGCTTAATAATAAGTTTGATTTTATTGGGATAAATGGTTAAGTATTTAAATTACATTTTAATACAGAGTTTATAATGATTTAAATAAAATTAAGGTTTGAAGATAAATTTGAAATTTATTTGAAATTGAATTTATTTAAGAATCAAATCAATAAGTTTGACATGAAAATTATTAATTTAAAATTTTAAAGGGTACGATTTGTATAACTTGATTTGGTTTAAGGCGGATTAAATGAATATTTCTAGTATAAATAAATTGAAGGAAATATTTAGCTTTATGTAATTTGGGTTTTATTTAAATGATCATGGAATTAGTAAGTAAAATATTTCAAAACTAAATAATAGAAAATTGAATTTGATATATATATATATATATATATATATATATATATATATATGAAACTACAAATCTTAGTTTTGGAATGGTGAATACTTAAAGTTTGAAATAGATTGAATCTGAAATGGTTTATTCTGTGGATCAAATATGTTTTGAAATTGACAAAATTTGGAATAGTTATTTGGAAACTGAATCGTATTGAAATATATGATTTAGGATTTGGTTAAATTTAAAATCGAGAAATTCGAGTTGTTTTGGAATTGATTTATGATACCGAAGAAGCTATTTTATTATAAAAAGTATTTTATATTTTTAAACCATTTAAGTGGTGGAAGTTATATTTCAAAGTTATCATTTTCAAGGTATTATAATTTGAAAGTGTTATATTTCAAGTGTTTTTGATTTTGAAATGTTATAACTTTGAAAGTGTTATGATTTTAGAAAGGATATATTTGAAATGAATATGAAATCGTATTGATTTGATTTTGAAAGGGCAATGATATTTGGTTTTAAAGTATAAACTATTTTGAAAATGACCATGGCGTTATAATAACGTTTGGTTGTTAAAGAGACCGGGATCGAAAGTTGTCATACACTCTGCCAACTCCGAAAACCACTTTAACAACCGTGTACGCGGTGGAGATTTCAGAATGAAGTAGGATGGTGGCGACGTTCTATTGTGGTATATATGTGGACCCGACTCCCGTGAGTCGGTATAAGGTGACTAAAACAGAAGCGCTTGCGTGCCAGTGAGGTAGCCCGTCTTATTGGACACACTCCTTCGATATTATATTCTGACTTTGAGATTTATTTGGTTTCCAGTTTTGATTTTTGACTTTTTGGGGGTGCGGCTCGAGGTGGGCGGTAGCTATGTGCTACGCGTCACCATCAGCCCGAATGCGTAATTGGCACATCTACCCTGGAATTGCCTAGTTGTGCCGTGTCACCTACCCTAGCGCGCCTTGTACGAGTTTGATTTGTGTCATACCTATGGAGTATCCTCCGGTAGCCTATCGTTCAGGAGGTATTACGGTACTGTATAGACTACTGGCACTATTATGCGTTAAGGTGGAAAATATAAAGCCTTAATGCTATTTTAAAGTAAGTTTATTTTACTATTAGACATTATTATATTAGCGTATATTACTACATAGTAAATAGTTTAATGGATCCTTAGGAGATTTACATCCCGAACATCTCTTAAGTTACTGCAGCCACGTTAGACACTGGATAGGAGATGTCAAATCACGTAAACATCTCTGACGCCGTTCCACTCATATTTATTTCTGTTGATTTAACTCACATAAGATCTTTTAGTTCTGACTTGAATGTTTTGTCTTTTCAATTCGCTCAGGTCAGTCTGAGCATTTCAGGGTTGAAGACCTTATTTCTGGAGGACAAAGACGAAGATTGTATTATTACTATTATGTACTATTGTTCCACTACATCACATTGTTCCGCTGCATTGTTATTTATTATTCTTTGGTATGTGCAACTCTGATTCTGTGTTGTATAAGTATAATTGACTGTTTTGTAAAACAGCTTCATAAACTATTGTATAAGTATAATTAAATGCTTTTTCTTATTCACCCTAACAACCATCCGCCCTTTTGTATGGTTTGAGTCTGACGTGTGTGGTTTATCGTCGATTTAAAGCGTACGAAAAGATGGGATATTACATTTGGTATTAGAGCTTTGGTTTAGCAAAAACCTTAGCTTTGTGGGGTATGACTCTTTATTAATAGGGTAGTAATACCCTATGATGAGTCACTGAGAGTATATAAGAGAGAGAGTATTTATTAGTGTTATAAAAAGTTTTTTATCGTGTTAATTTGTTCCATTTTGTATATATAAATTCTGGTTGGCGCATAGGACACTATGACATCGATAGGGATTTCTAAATACTTAATAGGACGGACCGACGCAATATTTGTTTTTGAATATAGGTGAATGAAATAATTTTGCCTATTATATTTTCTATATAAAATAGATTTTTTTTTTATAAAAGTTATATTTCATTGTAATATATTGGTTGTTAGGTAGTGAAATTTGTAAATATTGATTGGAAACAAAATTGGAAGAAAATAAAATAAATGAAAATTGGAAATTTTAGAACTTAACTTCCTAGATTTTGAAATTTTCTTTCAAAGGATTTTGGAATATAATAATATTGTTTATAAGTATTTTTTGATATAAATATTTTAATGTAATTTGAAAGAATTATTTTAAAGAAACTTTGGAAAGAAATAAGTTTTGCACTCCCCTCAATGTCACTGGGAAATAATTTCGGTGATGAGTGCATGATTCATCGACATTCATTTTCGAGTTTCAAAGTGGGAATGCCACTGTAGTAGTTTTACTACAGATTTATTTTGATAAACAAATATAAATGTCAAATAGTTTTAAATATAATTGGATATACAACTTGTAAGTGTATACATCTATCTATTATTTTAAAATGATTTGAAATTTAACCCTGTATTTAGTTCTTAAGTTCCGTTAAGTAATAGTTTCGATTATTGTAGTGAATGTAATGTAACTAATTAATAATTGGAACCTTTAATTTAAAATAAGAGATTAGATGTCAGGTTATGAATGAAATTACAAGGAAGTTGAAATTAGTAACCTATAAAACGAATGATATGATTATTGAACATTAAATTAATTAAAAGAAATGAGAAAACTTACATAACTTTCAACTACATCCTTAAAACATATATATAACTTACCAATCATTAAAAGTTGTAATGTTAATAAGAAAATGTAATCGAAATTGTACAAGTAAAATTATGTAATGAAAGTGTTCAATAGATTTCTTTTATTAATAGGAATTGATGTTATAGTTGTTAAAAACTTAAGTTATCATTTGGAAGGTTATTGAAATTAAATGTGATATAAAAAGGGAGTATTGAAAGTAAAAGATTTTAAACATAAGTTAATGAAATTGATATGCCAAGTAACTGAATTGAACATGAATACTATGGATAAATGAATTAAAATAAATGAAATTGAGGAATGAATGAATGTAATCAATAAATAGAAAATTTATATGATATGAATAAATAAAAATGAATTTATGTAAGCATAAGTGCAAATAAACACTGAATTAATGGATGGAAATGAATATTTGCAAGAAATAAATGTAAACTAAAAAGATAAATCATTATATGAATGAAAAGGAAATCAAACAACAAATGTTATGAAATGAAATTAATAAGAATGAACTTGATCTATTGTTTGAAATTGTTGTTTATTCGGTTTATGCTTGTTTGGGGCAAGGATACTTTAAAATTGTTTGGATGAATAAATAATCTATTTAGTTTCATCTAAAACTGTTGAGTAAATGGTGCACTTAGTAGTTTATTTTCATTCTGTACAATTTAAAGTTTTAAACTTGAACAACTATTTGTTTGTTTGCTATGGATATGTGGGTGGTTGACTTTATTGGCTTCATATGATGATTGTATGTTGTGATTGCAAGTGATTATTATTGATTTGTTTGTTAGTGGTTGAAACAACTTTAAATATTTCATTTTATATAATTTTTAACATTTTTGGGATTATATAAGTGAAATACAGGTTATGAAAGCAATTGCTCCCGCTTTTGGTTTCAAAAAATAAGCGTTAATTCCCCGACAAATAGCTACGTCTCGGATTTCGGTTTTATAGCGTTATTATATTGTTTTCCCATTGTTGGGATATATTATTTTGTGATATTGTGATATATATTGTTAAATTTGATATTATATTTTCTCGCGAGCCTCTCCGTACAAAGGAGACTCTGTCGAAATTTTTCGCAAATTTTGAACTTAGAAATTTTTTGAAAAATGTTTCCAAACCTTAGTAATTTGAGTATAAAAAGATTTAATGGTTATAAACTGGTATGTTTTGTTGAAATTATTTGATTTTGTAAATTTATTTGTTTATAAAGTTAATATTTTTGAATAAAATGTATCGTTTACTTAATTCTTTCTCTTCCCTTCTTTTTCCTTTACGAGGATGAAAAGTTTTGAGTGAGGGAGAGTGTAACGACCCACATATTTTCAATAATTTAAATTGTTAAATTAATAATTTTTGGTAATTTAATATGGAAAGAAATAGAAATTTGCAATTTAATAAGGAAATGAATGTTAAAAATGAAATGTAACCATGGTAATTAAAACTAATAATTAACAATTTAAATGGAATTACAACAAATTAGAAATAACGTAAATATTACACTTGGTTATAAGTGTACTTAAAAGCTAACGGTAATAATTATTGTATGTTGCCCTCTATTTAACCTGTTAATTTAAACTGAAAATAAATTTCAATAAATGTTATGTTAATGTAAATTAAGTTAATATATGGGAATAATGTAATTTTATCCATAACAATAGGTTGAATAAAAAGAATGAAAATCAAGATTTATTAATTTATTGGAATTTAAATTTAATAATTGGATTAATTGTAAATAAATGAAATATAATATTTAAATATTACGAAAACAGGAATTTAGATGAAATTTGAAGATTTTAATGAAATAAATTATGAACCAATGTTAGCTGTATCCTAATTGTAATAAAAGACGTGAATAACAAGGTTTAAAATTTTAATAAATGGATTTTGGGAATTTTAATTTATAATTTCTGAATTTAATGAAATTGAAATTAAAAACTGAAATTGATGGATTAATCAAATTTAATTTGACATCTAAATTTGTTTAAATTATTGTAATTGTTTAAGAAATAAAAAATGATAAGATTTGTTAATTATAGAATTGAAATTGAAAAGTGGTTTAATTAATTGATATTAATTTATTTAATTACTGGAAAATAGCCAATTTGGCCACTTACTCGGATTTCGACGAAACTAGTTTCATCGGATCCGTAACGGTGAATTATTGTAGGATTTCAAGTTTCGTAATGATCAGACTTTTCATTTTATCATATGAGCTCGAAACGCCTAAAAATCAATTCAATTGAAATCAATTTGAAATAACATGATTTTAGCATAACTTCTTCATACGATGGAATTTAGACTTGAAACCTGTTTCATTGCATTTAAAATATTTAAAAACATCTATTTTGATATGTGGATTGACCCATTTTCGTTCCAAGTCAGAACGGGCTTTTCGGGCCATTTGTCGTTAAACTTTCAATCCAAATCAATCAAGTCCATTCCAATTTCAGCTTTTCCTATATATACCTCGTTATAAACCCTAGCCTATTTCTTATGTTCATTATTCTGTACGTACAATTGCAGTGCTCCTTCTCATTCCAATGGCAGACAAAATCAAAATTCCAATTGCAATTTCAAATAAAAATTCAAAGTCAAAAATTCAAACTCCACAAATAATATTGAATTACATATCGATCTGAAGCTCTCGACGAGCGCATCTTAGATCTGTAACTCGTTTTTTGTTTTGGAGCAGCATTTGATCATAAAACATCAAAGAATCAGGGGTCGTTCGTGTTGGGGTTGTTGTTTTGACGGTGGATCTTGATTCTGGCGTCGATCGGAAAGCAGGTACTCGTAGAGGTCGTCTAGTGGTGTAGAGCTATGCGGTTATTCTGGGTTGTAGGCGATGGAACTCACCGTACTCGATAGTAGAAGGCCGCGACGGTGGAAAAACTATGGCGAGCCCGAGGTGGCCTTGTTCGGCGAGGTTGGGCGGCTCGTGATGAGCTTCGCAGCGGCGAGGTACGATCGAGGCATTGTTGGCTGTGGTTGCGTGGTCAACGGCGATTTTCCGTGGCGGCTGCATCTTGGTTTTTGCATGCATGGCTAGGGTTTTAGGGGGAGGAGGTAAATGCTGACGTGATGAGTTTAATAATTGTTTATTTTGTTTGTTTAAAAAAATTCAAATTGTTAATCTGTAACAATCCTGACTCGACCTTCGAAAATCGGCACCGAATACGACACTCATATTCGAATGCCGCAGATCCAAACGTCGAATCTGGTTCGTCGGAGCTTATAACACAATTAAGTACAACACATCGGAAGAAATGAATATCAATATATATATAACATTGATACAATGACAGATACAACATCTGATATAATATGATACAACAGAATGGTACAATAGATATTAATACTATCAGAGATACAAAAAATAGCAGCGGAAAGAAAAAATAACACCAGCAGCGGAACAATATCTCCAAGATAGTCTTCAAGAGAGAACTCCAGTATCGGTGATCTCCATCTCTAAAGCACCAATCGACAAATAACTCGAACTCCCAATAGCGATGCACAAAGATAAGCAAGTGCAGTCGTGATGCAAAGACTGGACTAACTCTAGATAATCTACTAAACCTGACTATCTGAAAAACCCGACTCTAGACTGCCCGTGTGGAAAAATATTGTGGTCACGCAGAGTTTAGGAAAGAAATAATAAACTCCAGGTCAGTCATTGGACTGGTGTGAGCAACGAAAGCAGTTGGTCTTTAAAACAGACAACAAAAGAATTTAAATTAAATCCGCAATGCTTTTTAGAAAATGAAACTACCATAAGGCCTCCCTCCACACACACAATGCAAACGTAGAATTGGAGGAGATTTCTCCTTATGATAGTAAAATATACTTGATACACAAAATCCTTTGACATTATTATTATTAGTGCGTAGTGTGGAAAACATTTCGCAAGTATAATATTAATCTTAGCCAGCATAGGCATTTCACACTTATGCCTACTATAGCTACAATGTTCAATAGTAGGTTGCCGCCACATTCCATGACAGGTTATACAACTAAAACCGTACAGGTCGCGTATTGTTTCGTTTGGATTTCCAACAAATGGTCAGGCTGCAGAACTTCCTACTGTCAATGGGTACACCACTAGCGGGAAGTCTCGAGAACTTAACCACCTCTCTACCAACACAAGGCCGGGTTACCTCTGTAACAAGGTAACTACTACACGAATATGCCATCCCTTGGTCCTTTGGGACCTTTATCCGAGGCGCCTAAACCACAAAGCAAGAACCACACAGTAAATGAGATTGAAGCCACCACATAAGCAAATACCTGGGCTCATACCATGATACCAACCTTTACTAGAAGGGAATGACACACCCTTAAGGGCGTGACCCTCATAACCTTGCCGCATCTTTCCTGTTTTGACCATTTCCGGGATGTGAGGTCCTGATGCAGTCTCGTCCACAAAACCAAGCTTTATACAAAAGTCATACTTTGATCACAAATGATCAACAAATGATCATCAACACACAGCAGCACATAGCATGCCACACTACCAAATTGAAAATATATCACTAATAAACTTCAACTACATAACCTCTGAGCTCCTACGTCTCAGAGAAGGGTGTTAAGCCAAGAGATAAATTATCCACCGCCAATAGATACGTATTTGAAAGAAATCTTCTTTATATCTCAAAGTGTAGTGTCAGACATACAACCATACAAGTCTGTTTCGGGTTCGAACAGAACCGAAGGCACTTCCTGTAACGACCCGATATTTTCAACCATTCGCATCCGCACATGTCGGACTTGAATTGTTCAAAATACCGCATTGTAAATAAAATTTTGCAAATCTCAAAATATACAGTAATAATTAATCACCGGATCACAGACACAAAATCAGAATAATCGCAGCGGAATTTAAAAATACTTAGTGGTTCATGAAGCCACTATAAATAGTCTCAACAAATACAAATTTCAAAGTCTTTCATCCCAAATATAGTTTAAATCATCAAATAGAAAATCCAAAAATCCCAAAGTCTTGATTTCATAAATAAGATAACGGACAGAAAGAAGCCAGCAGCTTGAAAGGATCTACAGAAGTCCTAGCTCCGGGATGATGACTGAACTGCAACTCAGGCTGACCCGAGCGTAAAATAAAACATAAACACTCGAGTCAGGACATACATACTTATATAGTGTAAGCTAATTCAAGTGTACTGTAATATAAAGCAAGTAACTTAAAGGATGCTTGGGACCGCCCATCCTCTAAGGATCCGTTAAACTATTTACTATGTAATAATACTTCGCTATTATAATAGTGTCTATTAGTAAAATAAACTTACTTTTAAATAGCATTAAGGCTTTACATTTTCTACCTTAACACATAATATATTCCCATAGTCTATACAGTACCGTAATCTCCCTCGGAATGGGCGTCGTCAGAGGGCACTCCATTGGTATGGTACAAAACCAAAATCGTATAAGGCGCGCTAGGACCGATGGAAACGTGCAGCGCGCAGCTGCCGCCCACCTCGAACAACACTCCCAAATCAAAGGTGCGCACCAAAACAATTACAAAAGTAATAGAATGGCATACGAAGAAGTGCGTCCGATCAGAGGTGCTACCTCATTAATCCGTCGATCGCTCCTGTTTTAGCCACCTTATGCCAACTCACGGGAGTCGGGTCCACGTATATACCTCAAAGGAAACATCACCACCATCCTACTTCATTCTGGAATCTCCACCGCGTACACGGTTGTTAAAGTGGTTTTCGGTATCGACAGAGAGTATGCCAGATATCCGATCTCGGTCTCTTTAACAACCAAACGTTATTATAACCCGTGGTTACAACTTGTAGAAATGGTATTATACTTTAAAAATCAAAATAAGTTTCAAATACATTTCAATACCATAATATCATTTCAACCATCATTTATTTAAACATCAGTCATTTTATTTAATATAAAATACCATTTAAATCTATTCAATTTATTTAGGAATTAATTTGCCTTTCAACTCACATTTAAAAGTTAAATTCTTCCATTTAAAACCATTTAAAGTCAAATCCTTATTTTTTATTAATTACATATTAAATTCCAAAATTTAAGCCTTTTTCCCTAAAGATTATTTCCATTTATTTTAAACAATCCGAAAATTCAGTTTCCGTAGCATTTATGAAATGCCACCTAAAGTCTGTAAGTCAAAACAGTTCATTTATAAAAGACAGCATTTAAGTGCTGTAATAAATTATTAACTTAACAATCAAATTTTAAATTCCCAAATATAACTTATTATCAATTATTTCCTTAACTAAAACTCACTTTTAACAAAATTTCAGAATTTCCCAAAATAAGTTATATTCCAAAAATTTTACTTAAACATTTATTTATTTAACATTTTGACTTATTCAAAAATCATTATAAATTTTATAAAAATCCTTTACATTTGAACCAGAATATTATAAATTCCCATTTAAAATACTTTTAAACATTACAGAAAAATATTATATAAACCATGGGTCTGTATATAGTTTTCTAGCCTAGGTCAAGTGATACGGATTTATATCATTTCAATCTGCAATTTACAAAATCCCGGGTTCTATCATTTCAAACCCGCAATCCCAAGTTAACAAATAAATAATTAAACAATTAAATAAATGAACAAATGATTATCGTTCAGGCCTATCATTTCAGCCTATAACGATCTCAAATTTACAGGGAACTTACAGTGATGATTTAAATCAGTAAATAAGCATTACATAGTATAACTGTAATAATATTACAATAGATAAACAACTGATGAGGTGTCAATTTAAAATGGGGTTTAACATCATACGTTATATCACAGGCAGATAAAATTTAATAAATAATTTACAAATACACTTGTGATAAATCACGGATATATAGGTATGTTTGTCTGGTGAGAAATACTCACCTTAAAGATGTAGAAATTTTGATTCAAAATGAAAATCCCCCGAAAAAGAAACCCACAGCGGCTAACGATCAAATTTTTCCCGGATGTCACGCCTAGATTCAAGATCCAAATACCGAATACGTGACTTTAAAAATTACAGTCAAAGCAAAAATTTTGAGACAATTGGAACGAATAGAGTAAAAGAAATTTTGGTTCAGCTTTTGCTCGACTGCCTCACCCCACCTCCCGACCCCAACTTCATAGGCTTGGCAATACTATTTATTATTATTATACATTTTATTATTATTATTTTTATTTTTATTTTTTTCCAATGGCATGTCCTAACTTATCTAGTTTTGAAAATATGTATTTGTGCAAAACTTGCGTCCCTGCCTAAACTATTCTTCAATGCAAACTCTCTCTATTTCTTAATTACAACCCGTCTCTGCCACTTCAATTTCAAAACATGCACACATGCACTAACGCCCAGGCTTATTTCACATCCGATTTTCTTTCTCCACCATATATATCAATTTCCTTTTCAACTACCTCTACGCAACACGTGAACTAGATTTGCAAAATAATAAAACACTTTGGGGAAAAATATGCAGGCAAGCACTTATGCATGGCACGACCCTGGGTTGTTTCACACGCACTACTATATCACAAAGTATTCCAGATGGCTCCAAATATATCCCCATTTGCTAACACACATCAATATGGCTCACATTAAAGGTCACGTGGCCCAACCTATAGGTACGCATGCAACATTTCTCAACAGAATGCAAAAAGAAAGAACAAATCTTGGTTTCCTTTATCACTATGGTATGCACGGCAAAACATGGCAGCACTATCAGGGGTTGTTCGGGATATAAGCTCGGTTATGAAAACTTAGAGGGATGTGACGTGGTGGAGGGGAAAATAGGGTGTAGGCCGAGCATTTTTTTGAAGCAGTGGAGCAAACGATATAAACTGATCATAAGGAAATGTAAAGAAGAAGAAAGAGTAAAACCATTACCTGAAGCTTGTACGCAAAAGCTCGAGAAGATCAGAGGAGAGGAGGTATATGAAAGTTTAGGTGAACGAGTAGGGTATTTATAGATGATAAAACTTGCGAAATCTAGGAAATCAAATAGGCAATCTTGAATTTATTTTTGTTGACAAAAAAAAAACGTAAGAGATAAATGATAAAGGGAAACGAATATAAGAAGGCAAGCGAAATAATGTTTACATAATTATGCGTGATTTATTGCCAGATATACGAAAAATTTGATTGCAACGTTATATTTTTTTCCAATTAATAGTTGCGTGCTATTTTTACAGTCTGAGAGATCTATATACAAAGAATCAGCAAGTATTAATTTGCTTTGGATGCTACTTCAAGGACAGATTTGAATGCATGCGTTGATTTATGTCACGGAGAGAAAATGGTAAGAAATTAAATTTTCTGATTGATTGAATTTTAGAAGGCAAGCAATTATATTTGATTGAGAGGAATGAATGGCAAGTGGAATAAAATTTATTTGTGAAAGTTTTTAAATCAAATCTCTATAAAGAGGCAAATGACAAAGATGTTAAAGGAAATAAATTTCACTGATATGTCACGCGCAAGGAAAGCAAGTTTGATTTCTTTCCAGCTGATATTTGCGTGAAAGGGAAGCACGATTTTGAAAACAATATTGGTAGTGGGAATCTCCTTAATCAGTGCATGATTTTAGAGAAACGGATAGGCACGAAATCAATACGTTTTGAATGGAAATCTCCTAACTTATTTTATTAATCCATATAGATATTGAAATATAATTTTTTAAAATACGCCAAACTGACGCATTACAATACACCCAAAAATTTATACAAAAGTAACGTTTTTAATTTATACGTTTTTACGTTACTTATATCATTACAATGCGTACCCTTTTTAAATGCGAAATTTAACAGTCTGTAAAACACTGGATTTTACAAAGTTATTACTTAACTAAAATTTTAACTTGTTTACATTCTTCGTATTTAAAATATACATAGTTCATTTTTATTAAAATTCCAATTGGAGTTGTCTTTTAACAAAGTAAAAATTTCAAAACTTCCAATTTTATATTTAGACTTTTAGGAAATGATTAAATCAAGTTAAAATTTATATTAAATTTCAAGGTTTTATAAATAAAAAGAAATAAAGAGTAGGAAATTAAAACGGCAAGCAATTAAGACAATATAACGCATACCCTTTTAGTTTCTTCCAAGCCATAAATAAAAGATATAAACAAGCAATAATCTAATAAATAAACATGACTGTCAAAAATAAAAATAGAAAGATAAAATAGAGGTGGATATATGAAATAATAATAAGAACATATATATATATATATATATAATATGTAATAAAAGTAGAAAAATTTATTGCGTGTAAAACGCTGTATTTTATCAAAAAAAAAGTATAAGTTTTAAATTCCCAATAAATCCATATATTTGATTTCTCAATCATGTTATTGAATCGACTATTAACTTATCCTCTTATGGGTAATATTAAAATTGGTTTTCATACTAATACATAAAAAATTCCCAATTCATCCAAATTTCAATTAATTACTTTCCAATAACTACCATGCTTTAATCCTTCTCTTTTATTAAATCTGTTATCACTTTATAAACCTAGTTATTATTTGTTTATCTTTCCTTACAAAAATATATATTCCAATTTTCATCTTTCTTTTGTAATAACTTGTTATTTTCAATTATATTGAATTTCTCAAATATATACATTTATCATAAATAAAACCTAAATCAATTTATTCAACTTGGTTTCATTCCTTTATTTCATCTTATGAATAAAATATAAATTTCCATTTATGTCATTTCATTTACATTCACACATTACAGTTACAGTCCTATCTCACATTAATGAACATTTACCTACATTTAAATGTAATTGACTTCCTACTCTGAATTTAGCAGCCCTAAATAAAAAGGTGACTTGCATAAATGTTGTCACTAACTTTATATTACACTCAAGTTTATTATTTCCACTGATTATCAGAATTGCTTATATAATGTTGAATTGCTTATAAAATGTTGAATTGACTCCATTACCATACGTTTCTTTGCATATATTCAATTTAATACCCAAATGTAACAATTAAAACTTCATTAATAGACCAATTAAATAGTAACTTACAACCGTTACTATATCCCTATTATTTTCATTTCATTTTAAACACTCACTTCATTATAAATTATAAAGGTTTTTTTCTCTCCTTAAATTTAGTTACAAAAAATCTTATTAAATTAATGAGTTTAATTCTCTAAATTAACAGGTCATTACACTCTCCCTCACTCAAAACTTTTCGTCCCAGAAAAGGAAAGAGGTAGGAGAATAGAACACCCTGAACGAAAACTAAATTGAAACTCAAAATGGAATCATTTACTTAAACCATATAAATTCAATTTAAATTAATTAATATTCAATAATTGATTTAATTCATTTGATTTTTACCGAAGATAAATCAATCTTAACTATTAGTTATCTTATTATCCAATTATTTTGAAATTAACAATTTCTAAAATCATAAATTTGTATAGTCATTTATAATAATCATCTTTTATTCAACAAATTTAATTCTTCTTTATTCCAGATTATTATTAAATATATTCTACTTAATATATCTTATCGCACATATTAAGTAGATTATATTTAATATAACTATTCCAATATATTTCTAAATTTCCTTTAACACCATTTGATATTGTATATTATTCAATTATTATTTTATTTCTATTTACCTCTATTTGTCTTGTTGTAACTGAAACTTTAAGTGTATAACATCTATTATAACCACTCAAATTTTATTTATAAAATCCTTTTATATTGTACATTATCCAATTACATAGTTAATTTCTGAATGATTTAGGTAAGTTATATTGGCATGCAATTATACAAGTAAAATTTTCCAATTCTTATTATTCAAGTTTAAATATTCATTCAAAATTTGACTTTATTTTATCATTAGAATCACCTTTTAACATAAATTTATGAATTAAATTTCCAATTAACTTCATACCCTTTAGAGATAAATAAATACATACATATAGCATATGTCAAATCAAATTTAAATCATATATCTATATATATTATAAATTAAGTCATATTTTAGAAATTCAAATCAGTTAAATTTTCGAAGCAAAACTACAACGTGGTCTCTTTACTTCGATACTTGAAAATGAATGTCGATGATGTTGTAGTCATCACCGAAATTATTTTCAAGCGACAAAGAGAAGAGCACTAATCTTTAAAACTTTAAAATTCTTTGGAAACAAATTTATATTTGAAAATAATTTAAATAATAATATATCCTTTTAAGACTTTAAACACAAGGTTTGAAACTAACAGAAATTAAATTCTTAAATTCTTGTTTTAAATTCATTTCTGTTTCCAAATAAATTTATAACCATGTTTTATAGTTCAATTATTTACATAAGACAAAACCAATGGTTTACAAAACCATAAATAAAATCAAACACTATTGTTTCTAAACAACTAGTTAAATTCTGAAAATTATACTTATATATATAATATTAGATTTTTCCCAAATATAGGAATAAATTTTTCAAAACAAGTATAGAGATTCAAATATGAAGGACTCAAATTAAAGAGAATTTTGATTTAAAGATAAGTTGGAATCAGAAGATCAGATGGTTAAATAACAGAATAAGTAACCAGATAAGTTTATATAAATCGCGGGCAACCTTAATCGGGTCAACCGTGACTTAAAGAATGAGATCGATGTGGATTTTCTGGGGTAAATCTACATTCGATCTGAAGAGATAGAGTTCAGAATAACCAAAGATACTAGCATCTAAATCGAGGATAAATATAAAACTCTGGTGAATCAATGCTTGTTGTAAAGGAGTTTCACCCCTTTATTAGAATATTGGCGAGACCGCCAATTCACTATAAAGATCATCTGAAGTGGAGTTATGGGATATTCCAGAATCGAAAGAAAATGAATAGTGAGAGACACGAATGAACTTCGGAACCGCAGGGAACGTTCCAAAATTCGAAAAGGAAGAGATTCAAGCTCAAATGAAAGTGATTCTACAAATCAAATTTACCATACATTATAAGTTTTGCCTAGAGCCAAAGCTCTGATACCAAATGTAACGACCCGATATTTTCAACCATTCGAATCCGCACATGTCGGACTTGAATTGTTCAAAATACCGCGTTGTAAATAAAATTTGACAAATCTCAAAATATACAGTAATAATTAATCACAGAATCACAGACACAAAATTAGAATACTCGCAGCGGAATTTAAAAATACTTAGTGGTTCATGAAGCCACTATAAATAGTCTCAACAAATACAAATTTCAAAGTCTTTCATCCCAAATATAGTTTAAATCATCAAATAGAAAATCCAAAATTCCCAAAGTCTTGATTTCATAAATAAGATAACGGACAGAAAGAAGCCAGCAGCTTGAAAGGATCTACAGAAGTCCTAGCTCCGGGATGATGACTGAACTGCAACTCAGGCTGACCCGAGCGTAAAATAAAACATAAACACTCGAGTCAGGACATACATACTTATATAGTGTAAGCTAATTCAAGCGTACTGTAATATAAAGCAAGTAACTTAAAGGATGCTTGGGACCGCCCATCCTCTAAGGATCCGTTAAACTATTTACTATGTAGTAATACTTCGCTATTATAATAGTGTCTATTAGTAAAATAAACTTACTTTTAAATAGCGTTAAGGCTTTACATTTTCCACCTTAACACATAATATATTCCCATAGTCTATACAGTACCGTAATCTCCCCCGGAATGGGCGTTGTCAGAGGGCACTCCATAGGTATGGTACAAAACCAAAATTGTATAAGGCGCGCTAGTGTAGGTGACACGGCACAACTAGGCAATGCCAGGGTAGATATACCAATTACGCTTCCGGACCGATGGAAACGCGCAGCGCGCAGCTGCCGCCCACCTCGAACAACACTCCCAAATCAAAGGTGCGCACCAAAACAATCACAAAAGTAATGGAATGGCATACGAAAAAGTGCGTCCGATCAGAGGTGCTACCTCATTAATCCGTCGATCGCTCCTGTTTTAGCCACCTTATGCCAACTCACGGGAGTCGGGTCCACTTATATACCTCAAAGGAAACGTCACCACCATCCTACTTCATTCTGGAATCTCCACCGCGTACACGGTTGTTAAAGTGGTTTTCGGTATCGACAGAGAGTATGCCAGATATCCGATCTCGGTCTCTTTAACAACCAAACGTTATTATAACCCGTGGTTACAACTTTTAGAAATGGTATTTATACTTTAAAAATCAAAATAAGTTTCAAATACATTTCAATACCATAATATCATTTCAACCATCATTTATTTAAACATTAGTCATTTTATTTAATATAAAATACCATTTAAATCTATTCAATTTATTTAGGAATTAATTTGCCTTTCAACTCACATTTAAAAGTTAAATTCTTCCATTTAAAACCATTTAAAGTCAATTCCTTATTTTTTATTAATTACATATTAAATTCCGAAATTTAAGCCTTTTTCCCTGAAGATTATTTCCATTTATTTTAAACAATCCGAAAATTCAGTTTCCGTAGCATTTATGAAATGCCATCTAAAGTCTGTAAGTCAAAACAGTTCATTTATAAAAGACAGCATTTAAGTGCGGTAATAAATTACTAACTTAACAATCAAATTTTAAATTCCCAAATATAACTTATTATCAATTATTTCCTTAACTAAAACTCACTTTTAACAAAATTTCAGAATTTCCCAAAATAAGTTATATTCCAAAAATTTTACTTAAATATTTATTTATTTAACATTTTGACTTATTCAAAAATCATTATAAATTTTATAAAAATCCTTTACATTTGAACCAGAATATTATAAATTCCCATTTAAAATACTTTTAAACATTTCAGAAAAATATTATATAAACCACGGGTCTGTATATAGTTTTCTAGCCTAGGTCAAGTGAAACGGATTTATATCATTTCAATCCGCAATTTACAAAATCCCGGGTTCTATCATTTCAAACCCGCAATCCCAAGTTAACAAATAAATAATTAAACAATTAAATAAATGAACAAATGATTATCGTTCAGGCCTATCATTTCAGCCTATAACGATCTCAAATTTACAGGGAATTTACAGTGATGATTTAAATCAGTAAATAAGCATTACATAGTATAACTGTAATAATATTACAATAGATAAACAACTGATGATGTGTCAATTTAAAATAAGGTTTAACATCATACGTTATATCACAGGCAGATAAAATTTAATAAATAATATACAAATACACTAGTGATAAATCACGGATATATATGTATGTTTGTCTGGTGAGAAATACTCACCTTAAAGCTGCAGAAATTTTGATTCAAAATGAAAATCCCCCGAAAAAGAATCGTACAGCGGGTAACGATCAAATTTTCCCCGGATGTCACGCCTAGATTCAAGATCCAAATACCGAATACGTGACTTTAAAAATTACGGTCAAAGCAAAATTTTTGAGACAATTGGAACGAATAGAGTAAAAGAAATTTTGGTTCAGCTTTTGCTCGACTGCCTCACCCCACCTCCCGACCCCAACTTCATAGGCTTGGCAATACTATTTATTATTATTATACATTTTATTATTTTTATTTTTATTTTTATTTTTTTCCAACGGCATGTCCTAACTTATCTAGTTTTGAAAATATGTATTTGTGCAAAACTTGCGTCCATGCCTAAACTATTCTTCAATGCAAACTCTCTCTATTTCTTAATTACAACCCGTCTCTGCCACTTCAATTTCAAAACATGCACACATGCACTAATAACCAGGCTTATTTCATATCCTATTTTCTTTCTCTACCATGTATATTAATTTCCTTTTCAACTACCTCTACGCCACATGTGAACTAGATTTGCAAAATAATAAAACACTTTGGGGAAAAATATGCAGGCAAGCACTTATGCATGGCACGGCCCTGGGTTGTTTCACACGCACTACTATATCATAAAGTATTCCAGATGGCTCCAAATATATCCCCATTTGCTAACACACATCAATATGGCTCACATTAAAGGTCACGTGGCCCATCCTATAGGTACGCATGCAACATTTCTCAACAGAATGCAAAAAGAAAGAAAAAATCTTGGTTTCCTTTATCACTATGGTATGCACGGCAAAACATGGCAACACTATCAGGGGTTGTTCGGGATATAAGCTCGGTAATGAAAACTTATAGGGATGTGACGTAGTGGAGGGGAAAATAGGGTGTAGGCCGAGCATTTTTTTGAAGCAGTGGAGCAAACGATATAAACTAATCATAAGGAAATGTAAAGAAGAAGAAAGAGTAAAACCATTACCTGAAGCTTGTACGCAAAAGCTCGAGAAGATCAGAGGAGAGGAGGTATATGAAAGTTTAGGTGAACGAGTAGGGTATTTATAGATGATAAAACTTGCGAAATCTAGAAAATCAAATAGGCAAGCTTGAATTTATTTTTGTTGACCAAAAAAAAACGTAAGAGATAAATGATAAAGGGAAACGAATATAAGGAGGCAAGCGAAATAATGTTTACATAATTATGCGTGATTTATTGCCAGTTATACGAAAAATTTGATTGCAACGTTATATCTTTTTTTTTCAATTAATAGTTGTGTGCTATTTTTATAGTCTGAGAGATTTATATACAAAGAATCGGCAAGTATTAATTTGCTTTGGATGCTACTTCAAGGACAGATTTGAATGCATGCGTTGATTTATGTCACGGAGAGAAAATGGTAAGAAATTAAATTTTCTGATTGATTGAATTTTAGAAGGCAAGCAATTATATTTGATTGAGAGGAATGAATGACAAGTGGAACAAAATTTATTTGTGAAATTTTTTAAATCAAATCTCTATAAAGAGGCAAATGACAAAGATGTTAAAGGAAATAAATTTCACTGATATGTCACGCGCAAGGAAAGCAAGTTTGATTTCTTTCCAGATGATATTTGCGTGAAAGGGAAGCACGATTTTGAAAACAATATTGGTAGTGGGAATCTCCTTAATCAGTGCATGATTTTAGAGAAATAGATAGGCACGAAATCAATACGTTTTGGTTGGAAATCTCCTAACTGATTTTATTAATCCATATAGATATTGAAATATAATTTTTTAAAATACGCCAAACTGACGCATTACAATACACCCAAAAATTTATACAAAAGTAACGTTTTTAATTTATACGTTTTTACGTTACTTATATCATTACAATGCGTACCCTTTTTAAATGCGAAATTTAACCGTCTGTAAAACACTGGATTTTACAAAGTTATTACTTAACTAAAATTTTAACTTGTTTACATTCTTCGTATTTAAAATATACATAGTTCATTTTTATTAAAATTCCAATTGGAGTTGTCTTTTAACAAATTAAAAATTTCAAAACTTCCAATTTATATTTAGACTTTTAGGAAATGATTAAATCAAGTTAAAATTTATATTAAATTTCAAGGTTTTATAAATAAAAAGAAATAAAGAGTAGGCAATTAAAACGGCAAGCAATTAAGACAATATAACGCATACCCTTTTAGTTTCTTCCAAGCCATAAATAAAAGATATAAACAAGCAATAATCTAATAAATAAACATGACTGTCAAAAATAAAAATAGAAAGATAAAATAGAGGTGGATATATGAAATAATAATAAGAACATATATGTATATATAATATGTAATAAAAGTAGAAAAATTTATTGCGTGTAAAACGCTGTATTTTATTAAAAAAAAGTATAAGTTTTAAATTCCCAATAAATCCATATATTTGATTTCTCAATCATGTTATTGAATCGACTATTAACTTATCCTCTTATGGGTAATATTAAAATTGGTTTTTATACAAATACATAAAAAATTCCCAATTCATCCAAATTTCAATTAATTACTTTCCAAAAACTACCATGCTTTAATCCTACTCTTTTATTAAATCTGTTATCACTTCATAAACCTAGTTATTATTTGTTTATCTTTCCTTACAAAAATATATATTCCAATTTTCATCTTTCTTTTGTAATAACTTGTTATTTTCAATTATATTGAATTTCTCAAATATATACATTTATCATAAATAAAACCTAAATCAATTTATTCAACTTGGTTTCATTCCTTTATTTCATCTTATGAATAAAATATAAATTTCCATTTATGTCATTTCATTTACATTCACACGTTACAGTTACAGTCTATCTCACATTAATGAACATTTACCTACATTTAAATGTAATTGACTTCCTACTCTGAATTTAGCAGCCCTAAATAAAAAGGTGACTTGCATAAATGTTGTCACTAACTTTATATTACACTCAAGTTTATTATTTCCACTAATTATCAGAATTGCTTATATAATGTTGAATTGCTTATAAAATGTTGAATTGACTCCATTACCATACGTTTATTTGCATATATTCAATTTAATACCCAAATGTAACAGTTAAAACTTCTTTAATAGACCAATTAAATAGTAACTTACAACCGTTACTATATCCCTATTATTTTCATTTCATTTTAAACACTCACTTCATTATAAATTATAAAGGTTTTTTTTTCTTCTAAAATTTAGTTACAAAAAATCTTATTAAATTAACGAGTTTAATTCTCTAAATTTACAGGTGATTACACTCTCCCCCACTCAGAACTTTTCGTCCCCGAAAAGGAAAGAGGTAGGAGAATAGAACACCCTGAACGAAAACTAAATTGAAACTCAAAATGGAATCATTTATTTAAACCATATAAATTCAATTTAAATTAATTAATATTCATTAATTGATTTAATTCATTTTATTTTTACTGAAGATAAATCAATCTTAACTATTAGTTATCTTATTATCCAATTATTTTGAAATTAACAATTTCTAAAATCATAAATTTGTATAGTCATTTATAATAATCATCTTTTATTCAACAAATTTAATTCTTCTTTATTTCAGATTATTATTAAATATATTCTACTTAATATATCTTATCGCACATATTAAGTAGATTATATTTAATATAACTATTCCAATATATTTCTAAATTTCCTTTAACACCATTTGATATTGTATATTATTCAATTATTATTTTATTTCTATTTACCTCTATTTGTCTTGTCGTAACTGAAACTTTAAGTGTATAACATTTATTATAACCACTCAAATTTTATTTATAAAATCCTTTTATATTGTACATTATCCAATTACATAGTTAATTTCTGAATGATTTAGGTAAGTTATATTGGCATGCAATTATACAAGTAAAATTTTCCAATTCTTATTATTCAAGTTTAAATATTCATTCAAAATTTGACTTTATTTTATCATTAGAATCACCTTTTAACATAAATTTATGAATTAAATTTCCAATTAACTTTAAACCCTTTAGAGATAAATAAATACATACATATAGCATATGTCAAATCAAATTTAAATCATATATCTATATATATTATAAATTAAGTCATATTTTAGAAATTCAAATCAGTTAAATTTTTGAAGCAAAACTACAGCATGGTCTCTTTACTTCGATACTCGAAAATGAATGTCGATGATGTTGTAGTCATCACCGAAATTATTTTCTAGCGGCAAAGAGAAGAGAACTAATCTTTAAAACTTTAAAATTCTTTGGAAACAAATTTATATTCGAAAATAATTTAAATAATAATATATCCTTTTAAGACTTTAAACACAAGGTTTGAAACTATCAGAAATTAAATTCTTAAATTCTTGTTTTAAATTCATTTCTGTTTCCAAATAAATTTATAACCATGTTTTATAGTTCAATTGTTTATATAAGAAAAAACCAATGGTTTACAAAACCATAAATGTAATCAAACACTATTATTTCTAAACAACTAGTTAAATTCTGAAAATTATACTTATATATATAATATTAGATTTTTCCCAAATATAGGAATAAATTTTTCAAAACAAGTATAGAGATTCAAATTTGAAGGACTCAAATTAAAGAGAATTTTGATTTAAAGATAAGTTGGAATCAGAAGATCGAATGGTTAAATAACAGAATAAGGAACCAAATAAGTTTATATAAATCGCGGGCAACCTTAACCGGGTCAACCGTGACTTAAAGAATAAGATCGATGTGGATTTTCTGGGGTAAATCTACATTCGATCTGAAGAGATAGAGTTCAGAATAACCAAAGATACTAGCATCTAAATCGAGGATAAATATAAATCTCTGGTGAATCAATGCTAGTTTTAAAGGAGTTTCACCCCTTTATTAGAATCTTGGCGAGACCGCCAATTCACTATAAAGATCATCTGAAGTGGAGTTATGGGATATTCCAGAATCGAAAGAAAATGAATAGTGAGGGACACGAATGAACTTCGGAATCGCAGGGAACGTTCCAAAATTCGAAAAGGAAGAGATTCAAGCTCAAATGAAAGTGATTCTGTAAATCAAATTTACCATACATTCTAAGTTTTGCCTAGAGCCAAAGCTCTGATACCAAATGTAACGACCCGATATTTTCAACCATTCGCATCCGCACATGTCGGACTTGAGTTGTTCAAAATACCGCGTTGTAAATAAAATTTGGCAAATCTCAAAATATACAGTAATAATTAATCACAGAATCACAGACACAAAATTAGAATACTCGCAGCGGAATTTAAAAATACTTAATGGTTCATGAAGCCACTATAAATATTCTCAGCAAATACAAATTTCAAAGTCTTTCATCCCAAATATAGTTTAAATCATCAAATAGAAAATCCAAAAATCCCAAAGTCTTGATTTCATAAATAAGATAACGGACAGAAAGAAGCCAGCAGCTTGAAAGGATCTACAGAAGTCCTAGCTCCGGGATGATGACTGAACTGCAACTCAGGCTGACCCGAGCGTAAAATAAAACATAAACACTCGAGTCAGGACATACATACTTATATAGTGTAAGCTAATTCAAGTGTACTGTAATATAAAGCAAGTAACTTAAAGGATGCTTGGGACCGCCCATCCTCTAAGGATCCGTTAAACTATTTACTATGTAGTAATACTTCGCTATTATAATAGTGTCTATTAGTAAAATAAACTTACTTTTAAATAGCATTAAGGCTTTACATTTTCCACCTTAACACATAATATATTCTCATAGTCTATACAGTACCGTAATCTCCCCCGGAATGGGCGTCGTCAGAGGGCACTCCATAGGTATAGTACAAAACCAAAATCGTATAAGGCGCGCTAGTGTAGGTGACACGGCACAACTAGGCAATGCCAGGGTAGATATACCAATTACGCTTCCGGACCGATGGAAACGCGCAGCGCGCAGCTGCCGCCCACCTCGAACAACACTCCTAAATCAAAGGTGCGCACCAAAACAATCACAATAGTAATGGAATGGCATACGAAGAAGTGCGTCCGATCAGAGGTGCTACCTCATTAATCCGTCGATCGCTCTTGTTTTAGCCACCTTATGCCAACTCACAGGAGTCGGGTCCACGTATATACCTCAAAGGAAACGTCACCACCATCCTACTTCATTCTGGAATCTCCACCGCGTACACGGTTGTTAAAGTGGTTTTCGATATCGACAGAGAGTATGCCAGATATCCGATCCCGGTCTCTTTAACAACCAAACGTTATTATAACCCGTGGTTACAACTTTTAGAAATGGTATTTATACTTTAAAAGTCAAAATAAGTTTCAAATACATTTCATTACCATAATATCATTTCAACCATCATTTATTTAAACATCAGTCATTTTATTTAATATAAAATACCATTTAAATCTATTCAATTTATTTAGGAATTAATTTGCCTTTCAACTCACATTTAAAAGTTAAATTCTTCCATTTAAAACCATTTAAAGTCAATTCCTTATTTTTTATTAATTACATATTAAATTCCAAAATTTAAGCTTTTTTCCCTAAAGATTATTTCCATTTATTTTAAACAATCCGAAAATTCAGTTTCCGTAGCATTTATGAAATGCCACCTAAAGTCTGTAAGTCAAAACAGTTCATTTATAAAAGATAGCATTTAAGTGCTGTAATAAATTATTAACTTAACAATCAAATTTTAAATTTCCAAATATAACTTATTATCAATTATTTCCTTAACTAAAACTCACTTTCAACAAAATTTCAGAATTTCCCAAAATAAGTTATATTCCAAAAATTTTACTTAAACATTTATTTATTTAACATTTTGACTTATTCAAAAATCATTATAAATTTTATAAAAATCCCTTACATTTGAACCAGAATATTATAAATTCCCATTTAAAATACTTTTAAACATTTCAGACAAATATTATATAAACCACGGGTCTGTATATAGTTTTCTAGCCTAGGTCAAGTGATACGGATTTATATCATTTCAATCCGCAATTTACAAAATCCCGGGTTCTATCATTTCAAACCCGCAATCCCAAGTTAACAAATAAATAATTAAACATTTAAATAAATGAACAAATGATTATCGTTCAGGCCTATCATTTCAGCCTATAACGATCTCAAATTTACAGGGAACTTACAGTGATGATTTAAATCAGTAAATAAGCATTACATAGTATAACTGTAATAAAATTACAATAGATAAACAACTGATGAGGTGTCAATTTAAAATGGGGTTTAACATCATACGTTATATCACAGGCAGATAAAATTTAATAAATAATTTACAAATACACTTGTGATAAATCACAGATATATTGGTATGTTTGTCTGGTGAGAAATACTCACCTTAAAGCTGCAGAAATTTTGATTCAAAATGAAAATCCCCCGAAAAAGAATCGCACAGCGGGTAACGATCAAATTTTCCCCGGATGTCATGCCTAGATTCAAGATCCAAATACCGAATACTTGACTTTAAAAATTACGGTCAAAGCAAAAATTTTGAGACAATTGGAACGAATAGAGTAAAAGAAATTTTGGTTCAGCTTTTGCTCGACTGCCTCACCCCACCTCCCGACCCCAACTTCATAGGCTTGGCAATACTATTTATTATTATTATACATTTTATTATTATTATTATTATTATTTTTATTTTTTTCCAACGGCATGTCCTAACTTATCTAGTTTTGAAAATATGTATTTGTGCAAAACTTGCGTTCATGCCTAAACTATTCTTCAACGCAAACTCTCTCTGTTTCTTAATTACAACCCGTCTCTGCCACTTCAATTTCAAAACATGCACACATGCACTAACACCCAGGCTTATTTCATAGCCTATTTTCTTTCTCTGCCATATATATCAATTTCCTTTTCAACTACCTCTACGCAACATGTGAACTAGATTTGCAAAATAATAAAACACTTTGGGGAAAAATACGCTGGCAAGCACTTATGCATGGCACGGCCCTGGGTTGTTTCACACGCACTACTATATCACAAAGTATTCCAGATGGCTCCAAATATATCCCCATTTGCTAACACACATCAATATGGCTCACATTAAAGGTCACGTGGCCCAACCTATAGGTACGCATGCAACATTTCTCAACAGAATGCTAAAAGAAAGAACAAATCTTGGTTTCCTTTATCACTATGGTATGCACGGCAAAACATGGCAACACTATCAGGGGTTGTTCGGGATATAAGCTCGGTTATGAAAACTTAGAGGGATATGACGTGGTGGAGGGGAAAATAGGGTGTAGGCCGAGCATTTTTTTGAAGCAGTGGAGCAAACGATATAAACTGATCATAGGGAAATGTAAAGAAGAAGAAAGAGTAAAACCATTACCTGAAGCTTGTACGCAACAGCTCGAGAAGATCAGAGGATAGGAGGTATATGAAAGTTTAGGCGAACGAGTAGGGTATTTATAGATGATAAAACTTGCGAAATCTAGGAAATCAAATAGGCAAGCTTGAATTTATTTTTGTTGACCAAAAAAAACGTAAGAGATAAATGATAAAGGGAAACGAATATAAGGAGGCAAGCGAAATAATGTTTACATAATTATGCGTGATTTATTGCCAGTTATACGAAAAATTTGATTGCAGCGTTATATCTTTTTTTTTCCAATTAATAGTTGCGTGCTATTTTTATAGTCTGAGAGATTTATATACAAAGAATCAGCAAGTATTAATTTGCTTTGGATGCTACTTCAAGGACAGATTTGAATGCATGCAATGATTTATGTCACGGAGAGAAAATGGTAAGAAATTAAATTTTCTGATTGATTGAATTTTAGAAGGCAAGCAATTATATTTGATTGAGAGGAATGAATGGCAAGTGGAATAAAATTATTTGTGAAAGTTTTTAAATCAAATCTCTATAAAGAGGCAAATGACAAAGATGTTAAAGGAAATAAATTTCACTGATATGTCACGCGCAAGGAAAGCAAGTTTGATTTCTTTCCAGATGATATTTGCGTGAAAGGGAAACACGATTTTGAAAACAATATTGGTAGTGAGAATCTCCTTAATCAGTGCATGATTTTAGAGAAACGGATAGGCACGAAATCAATACGTTTTGGTTGGAAATCTCCTAACTGATTTTATTAATCCATATAGATATTGAAATATAATTTTTTAAAATACGCCAAACTGACACATTACAATACACCCAAAAATTTATACAAAAGTAAGTTTTTTAATTTATACGTTTTTACGTTACTTATATCATTACAATGCGTACCCTTTTTAAATGCGAAATTTAACAGTCTGTAAAACACTGGATTTTACTAAGTTATTACTTAACTAAAATTTTAACTTGTTTACATTCTTCGTATTTAAAATATACATAGTTCATTTTTATTAAAATTCCAATTGGAGTTGTCTTTCAACAAAGTAAAAATTTCAAAACTTTCAATTTTATATTTAGACTTTTAGGAAATGATTAAATCAAGTTAAAATTTATATTAAATTTCAAGGTTTTATAAATAAAAAGAAATAAAGAGTAGGCAATTAAAACGGCAAGCAATTAAGACAATATAACGCATACCCTTTTAGTTTCTTCCAAGCCATAAATAAAAGATATAAACAAGCAATAATCTAATAAATAAACATGACTGTCAAAAATAAAAATAGAAAGATAAAATAGAGGTGGATATATGAAATAATAATAAGAACATATATATATAAAATATGTAATAAAAGTAGAAAAATTTATTGCGTGTAAAATGCTGTATTTTATCAAAAAAAAAGTACAAGTTTTAAATTCCCAATAAATCCATATATTTGATTTCTCAATCATGTTATTGAATCGACTATTAACTTGTCCTCTTATGGATAATATTAAAATTGGTTTTTATACTAATACATAAAAAATTCCCAATTCATCCAAATTTTAATTAATTACTTTCCAATAACTGCCATGCTTTAATCCTACTCTTTTATTAAATCTGTTATCACTTTATAAACCTAGTTATTATTTGTTTATCTTTCCTGACAAAAATATATATTCCAATTTTCATCTTTCTTTTGTAATAACTTGTTATTTTCAATTATATTGAATTTCCCAAATATATATATTTATCATAAATAAAACCTAAATCAATTTATTCAACTTGGTTTCATTCCTTTATTTCATCTTATGAATAAAATATAAATTTCCATTTATGTCATTTCATTTACATTCACACATTACAGTTACAGTCCTATCTCACATTAATGAACATTTACCTACATTTAAATGTAATTGACTTCCTATTCTGAATTTAGCAGCCCTAAATAAAAAGGTGACTTGCATAAATGTTGTCACTAACTTTATATTACACTCAAGTTTATTATTTCCACTAATTATCAGAATTGCTTATATAATGTTGAATTGCTTATAAAATGTTGAATTGACTCCATTACCATACGTTTATTTGCATATATTCAATTTAATACCCAAATGTAACAGTTAAAACTTCATTAATAGACCAATTAAATAGTAACTTACAACCGTTACTATATCTCTATTATTTTCATTTCATTTTAAACACTCACTTCATTATAAATTATAAAGGTTTTTTTCTTCTTCTTAAATTTAGTTACAAATTTTTTTATTAAATTAACGAGTTTAATTCTCTAAATTTACAGGTCATTACACTTCCAAAGGAGCCCTTGCAATCCGAGTATTCACAATCCCGATCGGACTTCCCATCACTTAGGAAATCTCTATGCTGGCGTGACTCGGTGCAAACCAATCGGCGGGTTATCCTTTCGTTCTCGAAAATACCCGATCTTCACCACCGGTCTTCAAATGCTATCCATATCGACATATCATTATTAGGAATGGGTTATATGACACAAGGTCCTCTCCCTGCTAAACCGAATAACAGGCGCAATATTTAAAAACATATGGATAATGGGATTTCAATTAAGTCACAACTTATTACCCAAAACCTTTCTTCCAAATGGTTGAAACAAATTACCATTTCCAATCTTTTAAACAAAAAGATTCAATTCACAAAGTTCACCCACTTCACAAAGATCCATTCATGGATTTCAAAACAATTTCCATTTCAATTGGATTAACTCGTTAAATCTTTAATCAAGATTTAACTTATAGCTTTCAAACCGTTTCCGTAACTTGGAAATCATTTTCATTTCAAACTAGAAATCCTTTTAACACGAATTGGAAGTTCATTTCCTATGTGAAAGCTTTTATTATTTGAAAGCAAATAATTCTCCTTTCAGAAAAATCCAATTTTATTTGCACGAGTTAAAGCCTTTGAATTAAATTCAAATTCCCAAATCAATACTTCTAAAATGGTTTAACCCATATATAACTAGCATAACATCTTTAATCCCTAGTTTCAAATCATAAAATTCAATTTCAAATCTTGAATTTAAATTTAAATCAAATTATTTAAACTTCAAAACTTTATCAAGTTATTCAGAAATAAATTTTATCTTTGAAATTCCTTTTCAAAAACTTTTTATTTAATCCCAATCTATTTTCAAAACTATTTGGATTCAAAAGAATTCAAATTCAAAACATATTTCAAAAATCTGCGACTTAACCAATTCCCACGTGCAATCCATATTTGTGTGTGTATGGTGTAGTCAAGGGTTTCACACAATAGTGCAACATCATTCAATCATCACTAATCCAAATGCAGAATTATAGTTGATAAGCGATATCAACTATAACGCTTATCTTTCATTCATAGATCACAGAATAATAAATTAAATCACAGATAATTAACTACACCATAGTTCACAGCACAGATCAGAATAATTCATATCACAAAGCATCAGACATCGAGAATATCAAACAATTCACCTATTCAATACAATCCAAACATTCACAAGTAAAATTTATTAATCAACTGATTAATTTAAATCGGATGTATTACTTATGAATAAATCATTAATCCTGGTTAATTAACATAAGTTAATTACAAATCATTTGAAATAAATTCCCCTTTAATTATTTATTTGTTAACCTTTAATTATTAACTAATCATCCAATTAACCTTTAATTATTAAATTAACCTTTAAATTATTTAATTAATCTTAATTAATCACATTTATTAATTAGTCTTTAATTAATTTCCATTTGATTAATTATCCTTAATTAATCATAGTAAGTAACTGTCTCTAATTACTTAATTAACTGTAACGATTAATTTATTTCTTTTTAACTAAGTAATTATCTTTAAGTAATTAATTACCTTAATCATTTTCATCAGTTAATTAACCTTTAACTTAATTATATTAAGTAATTATCCTCTATTAATTACATTTGGTAATTATGCTCAATTAATTTTATTACGTAATTTAACATCAATTTTTTTAAATTTCATGAATTCACTCAAGACCTTAAGATAAACTCTTTATCCCTGTTCAACAATTAATTATATTTAAGTTTATTTACTAAAATTTTGCAATAAATCTTCATGACACACAATTCAACTTATGCCCTTTAAGTTACTTAAAGCTATTACATCACATCCTTTAAAACCTATTTAAACATTTAAATTTATAAAACTCTATTATATTTTAAATCTGGAATTGTTTACATTCTTCCTTTACAAATTCAAATTCCATTTTAAATTCAAATACTTTTAAAATCCACTTAATTACTTAACACTTTTAAGTTATAAAAACAATTTAAATTTCAAAACTTTATTTCCAAACTAAATCTCAAACTAAATTTGAATTTATATTCAAATTTTGATTCAAAACTTAACTTAAACTTTGATTTATAATTTATAATTTAATTTTTAAATTTCAAAACAGGAACAAGTTTTAATCCCTGTAACACATTTTACCCGAGCCAGAAAATATTTGCTTCGAGTTCAACCTTGAAAATCCTTGAGTAAAAACGCAAGTTACTCGAGACAAACACGCGAGAAAAATCGAGCTCTACCCAAACTACACCACAGTTTCCAGACTACCAGAAACTCATGCACAATGCACTTGCACGTCGCCAGCGATCAACTCCAGTCACCACCACTTCATCGAGCACGTTGACAGTCACCTATAACCCATCCTCCGACCATCATAATACCCATCCTCCTCGCAAATTCGAATTCGAGTATAAACTCAAAACCTGGAAATTTGAATTGGCCTCATCACCAAAACCTGGAAATCACGTTGTTCGCACAACCTCGATGACCAGAAACTCTGGAACTCCGGCCATCTACTCATCATCGCTCCTCCTACCATCACCCAAAAGCACGAGCAACTCGATCACATGTGGATGACGATCGAATCAAAACTTCCTGACCTTACAAAACTAGGTTTAGAAACTTTAAGCATTCGCCGCCGCTGCCACGTCCATCAGCAAGCCCAACCAGTATTTTTCCTAGAACCATCGTTCGCTCCTCCATCACCAGCCAAAATCCCAACCTTCCCCATCGACGAGATCACCAGAAATCGACAAAACTATGCAATTTCGACAACCCTCAACTGCTCCTCAAACCTCAGTCTAAAAATTAAGATTCTTGCTTTTAAGAAATCATATTAAAGTATAAGAATTCCATTTATACACCTGCATTCATAAATCATGAAGTTTGAATTTTTGACTTATTTAGAATTTGCTCAAATTATCTTGTTTTCCAGAAAGAATACTAAGTTGCTTAAACTCAATAAATTTTTAATCTTTAGCTTATGTTATAACAAACAATTTTTGTCTTAACACTAAACTCAAATAGCAAGTATATCAAGAGGGAATGATTTCTGAATCAAAAATCTGGTGTTTAAATCCCAGACAGAGGACAATTATAAACACAGCCTGTACAAAAACATCCATCTTTCAAATACTCAAAGCATTTTCATATATATATATATATATATATATATATATCCTAACATACTATTCGTAGATATATATATATATATATATCTGCGCAACCAGTTCAAACTTTAAATTAAAAAAATATGATGTTACTCACTGTGTTTTCAGGAAAAACAACAGAGCAGTTTCCATTTTGCAACAGGCTTGAATTTTCTAGCTGAAACTTGCCTCTTTGATCTCTGGTTTGTAGTTTGTTCAAGTTTTAAAGATTGTTTACTACAGATTTTTAGCTTATAATGGACGAAACTGAAATGAATATTGGTATATAAGAAAGCTCACAGGTGATGTTATATTTTTGAGTTTACAGGTGATAATATGTTTTTGTACAAATACCAGAGATATTTTTCTTCATATGGTGGCTGAAGATATTGCATTAATTACTTTGTCTTCTTTTTGTTAATCTACTTGAATGTATTTGACCGTCTTCTCGTACAAGCTCAAAGATATTTATGTTTTATATTTGAGTTTCACACCCTTGAATGTATTTTACTTCTTGTTTTGCTTCCAGGTCTACAGATTTATACTTATTTGTATATACTTGAATGTATTTTGTTTTTCTTTTGCTTTGTCTTATTGCTTTACAATATAAATGAATATCTATTTCAATCCGTTGTTCGATTTTAGCTAATGTGTTTACTTTATATTTTATAATTTATTACATATATCTATATATTTATAAGTTCAACTCTACTCATAATATGCACATATACATATATATCCACATACATATAAGATTTAAATTCAAATGATTTAACACATATTTTATTTGAATTTGGAGAAACTCAAATAATTTTACCAATTAATTTCACAATTTTTTATTCAAAAATTAAATTAATTAGCAATTTAAAATTAGTAAAAATCCGGGATCGTTACAGATTCCCCCTTGAGAAATTTCACCCTCGAAATTTGCCAGGGAGACACAAGATAGATGAAAGATGGAGAAATATCTTTTCAAATCAACTGGATATTTATTCTACATTTGGCTTACTAAATCGGAATATCGACGATATGAGAACAAACTTATACAATTTTTTCACAAGATATTCGGGTCATCAGATCACTGGTTAGTTCGAAGGGATAACTAACCATTCGTAGAATACATCGGTCCCCAGAGAATAGATAGATAGATTCAATCTCTAAAATTTCTCAAACACAAGATATGGATTCCAACTTAGGTCGGAACATCCCAAAGTATATATTTATTTGTCCCTCTTCGGACTTCGATCTACACAAGAAATTATAATAGAATTTCCAAATTTGGTTTCAAACGAAATCGTTTTATCGATACAATTCAAATTTAGCTTCTATTAATCAATTTAACTCAATTAAAAAATTCCAATTCATTTAAAATTTTCAATTCCAAATTTCCAATTAAAGTTTAAACTGAAAAACTGATAAGAAACCAATTAAGATACGAAGTAAGGATTTTCCTACAACGATTCGTAGGGCCACCACCACACTGAAGCTTCTTCTTGTAGCTTGTACGAAGCAATCAAAGAATTTGGAATTGAATCAAAAGAGATTGAAAGAGAAAGTTGTTTCCGCTATTGCAGGGTATGGACCATTTGTAGTGGTATTTTCCTATCCCCTATCTCGTCCTCCTCTTGCACTCATACTTACTATCAGCGAATAGTAAGAGAACATACTGAGGCATTCGAACGGATATCTTAGGGATACACTCATTCTAGGGTATACTTCACCCTGTCTCTAATGAGCTACTTAATGTGCTATACTCCTAAGCTAAAATTTCAACCTTCAGCTCTGATACCAATTGTAACGATCCTGACTCAACCTTCGAAAATCGGCACCGAATACGACACTCATATTCGAATCCGCGGATCCAAACGTCAAATCCTGTTCGCCGGAGCTTATAACACAATTATGTACAACACAACAAAAGTAATGCATATCAATATATATATATATATATATATATAACATTGATACAATGATAGATACAACATCTGATATAATATGATACAACAGAATGGTACAATAGATATCAATACTATCAGAGATACAAGAAATAGCAGCGGAAAGAAATGATAACACCAGCAGCGGAACAATATCTCCAAGATAGTCTTCAAGAGAGAACTCTAGTATCGCTGATCTCCATTTCCAAAGCACCAATCCACAAATAGCTCAAACTCCCAATAACGATGCACAAAGATAAGCAAGTGCAGTCATGATCCAAAGACTGGACTAACTCTAGATAATCTACTAAACCTGACTATCTAAAAAACCCAACTCTAAACTGCCCGTGTGGAAAAATATTGTACGCACCTAGAGATTAGGAAAGGAACAATAAACTCCAAGCCAGTCATGGGACTGGTGTGAGCAATGAAAACAGTTGGTCTTTAAAACAGACAACAAAAGAATTTAAATTAAATCTGCAATGCTTTTTAGAAAATGAAACTACCATAAAGCCTCTGGCCACACACACAATGCAAACGCAGAATTGGAGGAGATTTCTCCTTACGATAGTCAAATATGCTTGATATGCAAAATCCTTTGATATTATTATTATTAGCGCGTAGTGTGGAAAAAATTTCGAAAGTATAATATTAATCTTAGCCAGCATAGGCATTTCGCACTTATGCCTACTATAGCTACCATGTTTAATAGCAGGTTACCGCCACATTCCATGGCAGGTTATACAACTAAAACCGTACAGGGCGCGTATTGTTTCGTTTGGATTTCCAACAAATGGTCAGGCTAAGGAACTTCCTACTATCAATGGGTACGCCTCTGGAGGGACGTCCCGAGAGCTTAACCAGCTCTTTGCCAACACAAGGCCGGGTTACTTCTGTAACTAGGTAACTACTAAACGAATATGTCATCCCCCGGTCCTTTGGGACCTTTATCCGAGGCGCCTCTAAATCACAAAGCAATAACCACACAGTAAATGAGATTGAAGCCACCACATAGGTAAATATATGGGCTCTATACCATGATACCACCCTTTACCAAAAGGGAATGACATACCCTAAAGGGCGCGACCCTCATAACCTTGCCGCATATTTCCTGTTTCGACCATTTCTGGGGTGTGAGTTCCTGATGTTATCTCGTCCACAAAGCCACGCTTTATACAAAAGTCATACTTTGATCACAAATGATCATCAACACACAGAAGCACTTAGCATGCCATACTACCAAATTGGGAATATATCACTGAAAACCTTCAACTACATAACCTCTGAGCTCGTACGTCTCAGAGAAGGGTGTTAAGCTAAGAGAATAAATTCTCCGCCACCAACAGATAGGTATTTGAAAGAAATATGCTTTATATCTCAAAGTGTAGTGTCAGACATACAACCATACAAGTCTGTTCCGGGTTCGAACAGAACCGAAGGCACTTCCAAAGGAGCCCTTGAAATCCGGGTATTCACAATCCCGATCGGACTTCCCGTCACTTAGGAAATCTCTATACCGACACGACTCAGTGCAGAGACAATAGACGGGTTATCCTTTCGTTCTCGAAAATACCCGGTCTTCACCACCGATCTTCAAATGCTATCCATATCGACGTATCATTATTCGGAATGAGTTATATGACACAAGGTCCTCTCCCGGCTAAACCGCATAACTGGTGTAATATTTAAAAACATATGGATAATGGGATTTCAATTAAGTCACAACTTATTACCCAAAACCTTTATTCCAAATGGTTTAAACAAATTACCATTTCCAATCTTTTAAACAAAAAGATTCAATTCACAAAGTTTACCCAGTTCACAAAGATCCATGCATGGATTTAAAAACAAAATTCCATTTCAATTCGATTAACTCGTTAAATCTTTAAATCAAGATTTAACTTATAGCTTTCAAACTATTTCCACAACTTGGAAATCATTTTCATTTCAAACTAGAAATCCTTTTAACACAAATTGGAAGTTCATTTCTTATGTGAAAGCTTTTATTATTTGAAAACAAATAATTCTCATTTCATAAAAATCCAATTTTATTTGCACGAGTTAAAGCCTTTGAATTAAATTCAAATTCCCAAATCAATACTTTTAAAATGGTTTAACCCATATATAACTAGTATAACATCTTTAATCCCTAGTTTCAAATCATAGAATTCAATTTCAAATCTTGAATTTAAATTTAAATCAAATTATTTAAACTTCAAAACTTTATCAAGTTATTCAGAAATAAATTTTATCTTTGAAATTCCTTTTCAAAAACTTTTTACTTTAATCCCAATCTATTTCCAAAACTATTTGGATTCAAACGAATTCAAATTCAATACTTAGTTCAAAAATCCGCGACTTAACCAATTCCCACATGCAATCCATATTTGTGTGTGTATGGTGGAGTCCAAAGGTTTCACAAAATAGTGCAACATCATTCAATCATCACAGATGAAAACGCGGAAATAAAGTATATAAGCGGTATAAACTATAACGCTTATCTTTCATTCACAGATCACAGATTAATAAATTAAATCACAGATAATTAACTACATCACAGTTCACAGCACAGAACAGAATAATTCATATCACAAAGCATCAGACATCGGGAATATCAAACAATTCACCTATTCAATAAAATCCAAACATTCACAAGTAAAATTTATTAATCAACTAATTAATTTAAATCAGATGTATTAATTATGAATAAATCATTAATCCTGGTTAATTAACATAAGTTAATTACAAATAATTTGAAATAAATTTCCCTTTAATTATTTGTTAGTTAACCTTTAATTATTAATTAATCATCCTTAATTAATGAATCAATTAACCTTTAATTATTAAATTAACCTTTAAATTAATTAATTAATCACATTTATTAATTAATCATTAATTAATTTCCATTTGATTAATTATCCTTAATTAATCATAGTAAGTAATTGTCTTTAATTACTTAATTAACTCTAACCATTAATTAATTTCTTTTTAACTAAGTAATTATCTTTGAGTAATTAATTACCTTAATCATTTTCATTAGTTAATTAACCTTTAACTTAATTATATTAAGTAATTATCCTTTTTTAATTACATTAGGTAATTATGCTCAATTAATTTTATTAAGTAATTTAACATCATTTTTTTAAATTTCATGAATTCACTCAAGACCTTAAGGTAAACTCTTTATCCTTATTCAACAATTAATTGTATTTAAGTTTATTTAATAAACTTGTAATATCCCGGAATTTCCAGGAGTTTAAAATGCTGGTAATCTCTTTGTTTAAAATTATTTGAATTGATAAAATTGTTATTTTTATAGATAATTAACCAAATAATGTTTTAATTTTGGTTATAAATTGGTTTTAAAATAAGATTAATTATTTTGTTTGTGTAAATAAATTTCTAAATTGATTTATTGCTTTCAAAATTTATAAGTATGTTTAAATACATTTAAATCTGTATATTTAGATTTGTGTAATTTAAATTGATTTTAAAATAGGATATATTACTTGTAAATAATAGTGAGCTTATTTTAAAATAGTTGTTTATATTGTTTTAAATTTATTTTAGATTTGACTTTTTAATTTGACTTTGAAATGAATATAAATTTGAATTCAAAGATATACATTCATCTTAAAATAAAATAATAATATAATTTGGTTTTAAAAATACATAGGTAATATTTTAATTAGAAATTTGATTTGTATTTATTTAAAATGAATGTAAGGCTTTTGAAATAGTATTTAAAATAAGTTTGAAATGTTGTATATAATTTTATTTAAATTTTATTTGGTTTCATTTCTTTTTAAAAGATTGTATTTTATATAAACTAGCATACATTTATAAATGTGTAAGTGTATTTTTAAATTTAAGAAACACATTAGCAATTAGGAAAAATAATTTTAAAATGCGTTTAAATTTCTTTAAAATTAGAATAAAAATTAATATTGACAAGTGTTCATTTCTTAAACACTTTGATAACAAGTGTTACAAACTTTGTGTAAATGTAGACATGTGTCAAATTATTTTATTTTCTTTTAACTTTAATAAAACTGAAAATTTACTTATATAAACCAACCTTCTTTCCCTTCATTTTCTTTTTCTTTCAAATCTTTGTTCATGTCTAAATGAAGACTCTTACTCATTCAAACCTGTAACACTTCCCTGTAAATCATTTTTTTTGAAAAAAAACCTGTAATTCCTCAAAACAACATTCCACCCAGATCTGCATACTTGAATGTCTGCAGCTTGTTCTCAACAAAACAAAAATCAATCCCTCAAAACAAAAATCTGCATTTACCCCTCAAATTCAAACCCTTTCTGTGATCAAAGCCTGTAGTTTTCCTCAAAACAAAATCACAGTTTAAAACCCAAAATCTGCATCATGTTTTCAAGTATTTTTGCAAAGCTATCAACTTAGTCCTGCATTTCAATGTCTACTTCAATTTTGCATATGCATGCAAGTTTTAAGAAGGGAATTTGAAGTAAAAAGTTAAGCTAGCAAGTATTCAGAACAAACCTGAAACAAATTATTGAAGCAATTTGGAGTTTTCTGTTTCAAAAAAAGGGGGATCATCTTCAAGATTTAAAGCATTTTGCAATTTCCTGCTCTTCTTCATAACTCTGCTCTGCACTTCTAATTTGAGGTGAGTAAACATTTTTACTGAAAATTTAGGTGAATAATTATCTATTGCTTGAAAATTTCTTGTGATAATGATATATTTCTTGTGATGATAGAAGCTCCAATCTGTAATGTGTTTGAATTCCTTGTTGGGTAGTTTGAATCTTCCAGTCTTCTGATTTCAGAGATTTTTTTAAAAAAAAAAACAAAACTTTAAATTTTAGCTTAATCTCTGTGGATTTATGGGGTTTTAAATCAAGTTAGTTAGTGTAAAACATCATATAATTTTCTTAAAACAAGAATTAGTATTTTAGGTTCAGGAAAATGTCTGGAACAAGTAAACACAGTTGAGAATTTTAAATGCAATGAAATAATATGTTAATTTTTATGGATTCAAGCATATATCTTAGATTATCTCAGAAATTTAGGATTTTAGGGACAAGAATCACAATTTTTAAAATTTAATTGAGTGTGGAATTGGGGGTTTCCTGGAAATGGGTTTTTGGTCAATTTCTGTTGATCATGAGGTCTTTGGTGATCAGGGTTCTTGGTGGATGTTGAGGAAGGATCAGAGAGTGTGGGAAAAATGGTAGAAATATTGGATGATCACCATGGAGACTGCGGTAGGAGATTTGTTTTCTTAGACCTAGTTTTGGTGGTTGTCAGGTTGGAAAGGAGAACGAAATCCATGGATGACCGAGTAGCATGTAACTGTGAGGACGCTGATGTGTTGGCCAGAGGAAGCTTTGGACGAAGTTGCCGCGACTCCAGTGATCGGAGATAGGAGATTCATGTTGTTTTCCAGTGATGTATTTGGGTTTAGTTCACCTGAAGAACTCTATTTTTATTCGAGGCCTGAGTTGTGGTTCTGTGGGTCGTAGATGGATGTAGGGCGTTTGGGTGACGTGAGGATGGGTTCGACGTTGGCCAGAGGGAAGCCGACACTGGTGCAGGTTGCACGGTGGAGGTGGGTGATATCTGTTGTGTTGGGTTTTGTTTTGGGTTGGGTACTGGGTTGAAGCTCGGGTAGAAAGGGAGTAGGACTCGGGTTAAAGCTCGAAGTAATATGGTAGTGGCTCGGGTTGAAGAACGTGTGGGTTATGGGTTTATATACAGAAGATAACTGTTATGTTTTTAACAGTTAGTTTTAAAACTTAACTGTTTTAGTTTTTTTTTGAATTGAAATAGTTTTTAAAATTTTAAATCAGATTCTTAGATTCATGTGTACAGGTTGAATCAAAATAGAAATGCTTAACCAGATTTGAAATTTTAAATAAGTAAAGTTTTAAACTTTTAAAAAGGGTTAAGTTAAAATTTAAATTCTTGTTTTGAAATGGAATTGTTTTACAATGAAATTTATATGATTTGTTTAAATGTTTAGCTAATGTTGTTTTCAAACTTATTTTGGAAATAATAAAGGAAATTTATAATTATTTTATCAATTAACAAATAAAGTTTAAGATAATTTATTAACTTGAATTAGGATTTGTTAAATTAATGATTAAAGAAATTAATTAATGATTTCTTTATTATTTAATTTAATTAAAGAATTAAGTTAAGTAAAGATTTCAAAATTTATTTAAGATATTGTTTTATCTTAAAATAATTAATTAAGTATTAATAATTTGTAATTAGTTGATTAATTAAAGAATTTTAAGTTAATTCATTTATTTAATTATTATTTTAAAAGGGGCTAGTTAAGTAATTAATTATTTAATTAACTATTAATTAATATGATGATTTAATTAATGACAAATGATTAATTAATTTGTAATTACTTATTTATTTAAGTAATTAAGGATTAATTTAAAATAGTAATTAATTAATAATTAATAAAGGTTTTATTAAGTTTTACTTTGGGTTTTTTTAATTAATAATTAAAGGATTATTAATTTATAATGAAAGTTAATTAAGAATTAATTAACTGTTTTTATTTAGATTAATTAATTATAATTAAGAATTAATTTTAATTATGGATTAATTAATTTGTAATTGAGATTGTTAATTAATAATTAAGTTTATTAATTAATGATTAAGAATTGATTAATTAGTTAATTAAGTTTAATTAATTATAAAAGTAATTAGTGATTAATTACTTTGGTTTAAGAATTGATTAATAATTAAGGTTTATTAATTAATATTTGAAGATAATTAATCTGTTAATTGAAGATTAATTTGGGTTAATGAGTAATTAGGGATAAATTACTTAATTTTGTTTTATGAGATGATTGAGATTTAGTAGTTAATTAATTTGTTAATTAATTAAATATGGTCACTTGATAAATGATTAAGTATTATTACTTAATAAGTTTTGAAAAGGTTAATTACTTAAGATAAGTAATTGATTAATTACAGAGGTAATTGAGTTAGGTAAATTACTGATTGGAAAGTAATTTTAAATGGGTAATTACTTATTAAAGTAATTAAAGGTTTATTACTTGGGTAATAAATCAAAGGATTTATAAAGTAATTAAGAAGTAATTAAGAATAATTAATTACTGTATTTAAGTTAATTAAAAGCAATTAATCTAAGCATGATTAATTAATTAAGGTTCATTAATTGATATGATTAATGAAAATAATTAAGGATTAATTACTTTATTAAGAGTTAATTAATCAAGGTTGATTATGATTAATTAATTGATTTAACTAATGTTTATTTAAGCAAGATATTGGATGAAGGTAATTAATTTAATTAATTTTAAATTAATTAAGTGATTAGGTAATTAATTTAGTTCACTTTAAATTAATTAGAGATAGAGATAGTTAATTTAATTCATTTTCAATTAATTATGTTATGCTTTGAATTAATCATTGCTTATGAATGATTGGATGACATTGATTGTCTTGAATGCTGTGTGATCTCAGTAATGAGATAAGTATGGTTGTGTGATATGAATGCTTGGTTGAATTGTGATTATCAATTTGGAATGTTGATATATGGATTATCTATTATGATATGGATTATATGAATTACCTGTTATTTGTTAATGTTGATTATCAATTGTGGCCTGTGAATTATCTATTTTGTGTATATATAGATAGTTGAATTTAATTGTTTTAAAACCTTTAAAACAACTTGAACCTAAAAGACACGCTTTGGATTTCGATGAGACCGGGATCGGGTTTCCATATTTGGATATCCGAAAACCACATCGATTCCAAATAACGTTAGGTCGTTAATCATAGTGGAGCATTGTGAAGACTCGAGGTGTAAGGGCTATATGTCAGTATAACTCTGTGGGTGATTCGGTAATGAGTTGACGGAATAGACCTTATAGATTCGAGATGGAGAATTAGAGTGCAAGGGTTATTGTCATTAACTTTGAGGGTGATTCCCAAATGAATGTAACGAGATAATGCCTTCGGTTTCGTTCGAACCCGGAACGAACTTGTATGGATTGAATGCTTTCAGCACATCGTCAGGTGGACGATGAGCATTCTAAGTGATATGTCCTATAAAGGTAATCGTAACCTCAAGCCTCATCAACCGGGAATGGCTAAAACAGGGGAGGTGCAGCAAGGCTTCGTGGGTCGCACCCACTGGAGAGTAAGATTTACCCCTGTCTAGAGGTCCCTTTATTTCGGCTGTGTGGACGGTTGAATAGCTACAACCGTCGGGGTTGTCTTATTCGGAACTGTTCAGTAAGGAACGGGTCCAGCTTTGTGTTGCAGGGGATTAGGAGTAATCCTCGGTACGGTGATCTAGGCCACGTACTGTGACGGGCGGTACCCCAGTAGCCCTGCCATTGTATGGAATCCAAATTCCAATAAGTGCCAACGGTTTTGATTGTATTACCCACTTTTGTGGCTAGTAGCTGGAATTTAATAAATGTAACAATTTCGGCTATTTCATATTTATTTGAAAACCCTAGACACTATTATAATATCACAGAATTTCCTATCAAATGTTTTGGTTAGCGTAAGGTAAAAACTTTTTCCACGTTTATGGGTGGGAAGTCTTACGTGATACCCTTTCTTTCAAAAGGTTTTTAAAGTTAAGCAACTTTAACCGTTTACTCACACAGACCCATGTCTGACCCGGAGTTCATTTTTTTTGTTTTTCATAAACTCTTGGGTACTCAAATTTTTACGAGTAGCCAAGGAATTCAGGTCAGGATTTTAAGTTGGCTTGACGAATTCTGAAGGAGCAATGGAGCAGGAGGCTTCTGCGTATAGCTATAGAGTATTCCGCTGTGTGTTCTCTGAGATGTTGTTTGTCTTTGAGTTGTATAACTAGACAGGTGTCTATAACTGTCTAGTATAAGTTGATTATGCTGTGTATCTCTGATAATGATTGTAAACTATGTAAAGTATTATGTGATTAATATAATTTATTCGTTCCGCTGTTTAGATTCTGATGTATTGTTTCTTTCTTCTTCCCTATCTTTTCTCTTTTCTATCCCTTTCTTTCTTAAAGATGACGTGATTTTCTGGTAGTAGAAAGTCGGGTCGCCACATTTGGTATCAGAGCATTAGGCTGAGTGAATACCTAGGCTTTGTGGAGGTGTCTTTCTTGAGAGAGCGTACTTGTAATTTTTATATGACTATATATACATATATATATTTATACCTATCTGTTGGGTTACCTATTCGGGTTTTCCAATATAAGTTATAAAGGTAGATGAGGTAGTGGTGTGTGTAACACGACTACCATTGGTTGGAGTTTGAATGTTGAGGTTGGAAGTGTATTTATCGAGACTGTAGACCTAATACCGTCTTGAGTAATCTTTGTAGTTTAGTGTAAGGATTTCATTGATCTTTGAAGAAAACCTGTTAAGGTTCGGAGTTCATCTTTGAAGTGTAGTTTGGTTGCGCTCGTGAGAGCGGACTTTTGAGAATTTGGATCTGTCGGTTGGGCAGAAGCGAGTGACGGTACCTCAGGGAGTAGTAGCTGCGTGATGAGATGCAGTGACTATGCATGTCTCCGAAGACGTTTCTTTCGGAGCAAGTTTCAGGAACTGTGTTTGTTTCAGGTGTTGTAGCTGAGATCAGCAGGATGTATGTGTTTAGTTGGAAGTCCGAGTTTCTCAAAAGAACTTTGGATAAGAAGTCTTTGGCATCTGTGTTAGCAGTGCAGCTCGGGAATGTTCCGTATTTCAGCAGGGAGATCTTCTGGCTTAGCAGTTTTTCTTGAAATGGAGTTCAGAAGCAGTTAAGTGGGCCCGTTTCTTCGATGGGTTGGCTAATTAAGTTTAAGCTGTTCTGTTTGGTAAAGAGAGAACAGTTTTACTTGGATTTGGTTTGGGTTGATCGCAAAAGAGACTTGCGATGGTTTGGTGATTATCTTAGATAGTCTTTTGCTTGGATTTGTGGCATTTCTAGAGGATGTAGAAGTTAAGAAGTTGCTGAAGATTTTTCTGGATATATTTTCAGGAGAGTTAGAGATTTGCCGCATTGGAGTTTGAGTTCTGAATCGACTTGATATCAGGAGTGATACGAGTGATTCAGTTGGGTAGAAGATTGTTTCCTAGGTTGGTTGTTTGGTGAAGCAGCTCTGTATTTCTTGGAATTTCTGTTGAATCTTATTTCCAAGATGTGATGTTTAGTCTATTCCTGTGTTCTTCTACGGCATTTTCATCTGCCCCAGATCAGAGTTGTGCAGCTGAAGCAAGGTGGCTGTTGTTCTTGAGTAGAAGCAACTGGATATTGAAGTATTTTGGATTAGAGAGTTTCTACTGAATTTATTTTTAGAATCTGAGGCAAGTAGGCGAGTGATTCTGTTATGTCTTTTCTAGATAGGAGAAGTTGTTTCTTCTGTTGATAGTAAAGTTTGATTTGATTTTGGATTGATCTTGTAAGGATCAGTTTGTGAGTTGATCCAGTTGGTTTGCAGAAGCATCAACGTAGGTTGAGCTGATCGGGAAGGATCTGTTGGCAACCCGGATCATCGGGAAAAGTTTTGAGGTTAAGTAACATAAGAATTTGGAATTCGAAGTTGGAGACTTCGATGTTGTAGAGTTTCCTCTGGTAAAGGAAGTAATAAGATTTGGTGAGATTTTGAGGTAAGCTTCAAAGTGTATTGGATTCTTCTGAGTTTTGTAGGATCGGTGTTTTGGATTGAAGAGTTGAATTGTCAGTTTGGAAGACTGAAATTCAAATTATTTCACGTATCTATGAGGAAGTACGTGTTTTGGTCATCACTGGTTTTTGAGATTAGTAGTTCTGTGAAGGTTTTAGTTGTTGATCAGACTTGTCTATGGTCTGGTATCTTGGGTAGATTATAGATCTAGCTGAGTGGGAACTTAGTAGCTTATAAGTATAGCTAGTTTGGGTTTAGTAGAACGAGTATCCCTGTTTCTGTACTGGGGAGACTCAAGATAATTTTAGAAAGTTTATCCGGATCTGTGACCGGATAGCTAGTGTAGTTTGATTGAATTGGTTGTTTGGATGAAATTGTTTGTTTGATTGATAGTGCATGGCTGTTATGTATGTTTGAATTGGTTGAAAATAAAATAAAAACTTTAGATTATCTTCGTTTTAAATTTCGAGGACGAAATTCTGTTAAGGGGGGAGGATTGTAATATCCTGGAATTTCCAGGAGTTTAAAATGCTGGTAATCTCTTTATTTAAAATTATTTGAATTGATAAAATTGTTATTTTCATAGATAATTAACCAAATAATGTTTTAATTTTGGTTATAAATTGGTTTTAAAATAAGATTAATTATTTTGTTTGTGTAAATAAATTTCTAAATTGATTTATTGTTTTCAAAATTTATAAGTATGTTTAAATACATTTAAATCTGTATATTTAGATTTGTGTAATTTAAATTGATTTTAAAATAGGATATATTACTTGTAAATAATAGTGATCTTATTTTAAAATAGTTGTTTATATTGTTTTAAATTTATTTTAGATTTGACTTTTTAATTTGACTTTGAAATGAATATAAATTTGAATTCAAAGATATACATTCATCTTAAAATAAAATAATAATATAATTTGGTTTTAAAAATACATAGGTAATATTTTAATTAGAAATTTGATTTGTATTTATTTAAAATGAATGTAAGGCTTTTGAAATAGTATTTAATATAAGTTTGAAATGTTGTATATAATTTTATTTAAATTTTATTTGGTTTCATTTCTTTTTAAAAGATTGTATATTATATAAACTAGCATACATTTATAAATGTGTAAGTGTATTTTTAAATTTAAGAAACAAATTATCAATTAGGAAAAATAATTTTAAAATGCTTTTAAATTTCTTTAAAATTAGAATAAAAATTAATATTGACAAGTGTTCATTTCTTAAACACTTTGATAACAAGTGTTACAAACTTTGTGTAAATGTAGACATGTGTCAAATTATTTTATTTTCTTTTAGCTTTAATAAAACTGAAAATTTACTTATATAAACCAACCTTCTTTCCCTTCATTTTCTTTTTCTTTCAAATCTTTGTTCATGTCTAAATGAAGACTCTTACTCATTCAAACCTGTAACACTTCCCTGTAAATCATTTTTTTTGAAAAAAACCTGTAATTCCTCAAAACAACATTCCACCCAGATCTGCATACTTGAATGTCTGCAGCTTGTTCTCAACAAAACAAAAATCAATCCCTCAAAACAAAAATCTGCATTTACTCCTCAAATTCAAACCCTTTCTGTAATCAAAGCCTGCAGTTTTCCTCAAAACAAAATCACAGTTTAAAACCCAAAATCTGCATCATGTTTTCAAGTATTTTTGCAAAGCTATCAACTTAGTCCTGCATTTCAATGTCTGCTTCAATTTTGCATATGCATGCAAGTTTTAAGAAGGGAATTTGAAGTAAAAAGTTAAGTTAGCAAGTATTCAGAACAAACCTGAAACAAATTATTGAAGCAATTTGGAGTTTTCTGTTTCAAAAAATAAAGGGGATCACCTTCAAGATTTAAAGCATTTTGCAATTTCCTGCTCTTCTTCATAACTCTGCTCTGCACTTCTAATTTGAGGTGAGTAAACATTTTTACTGAAAATTTAAGAGAATAATTATCTGTTGCTTGAAAATTTCTTATGATAATGATATATTGCTTGTGATGATAGAAGTTCCAATCTGTAATGTGTTTGAATTCCTTGTTGGGTAGTTTGAATCTTCCAGTCTTCTGATTTCAGAGATTTTTTTAAAAAAAAAAACAAAACTTTAAATTTTAGCTTAATCTCTGTGGATTTATGGGGTTTTAAATCAAGTTAGTTAGTGTAAAACATCATATAATTTTCTTAAAACAAGAATTAGTATTTTAGGTTCAGGAAAATGTCTGGAACAAGTAAACACAGTTGAGAATTTTAAATGCAATGAAATCATATGTTAATTTTTATGGATTCAAGCATATATCTTAGATTATCTCAGAAAGTTAGGATTTTAGGGACAAGAATCACAATTTTTAAAATTTAATTGAGTGTGGAATTGGGGGTTTCCTGGAAATGGGTTTTTGGTCAATTTCTGTTGATCACGAGGTCTTTGGTGATCAGGGTTCTTGGTGGATGTTGAGTAAGGATCAGAGAGTGTGGGAAAAATGGTAGAAATATTGGATGATCACCGTGGAGACGGCGGTAGGAGATTTGTTTTCTTAGACCTAGTTTTGGTGGTTGTCAGGTTGGAAAGGAGAACGAAATCCATGGATGACCGAGTAGCATGTAACTGTGAGGACGGTGACGTGTTGGCCAGAGGAAGCTTTGGACGGAGTTGCCGCGACTCTAGTGATCGAAGGTAGGAGATTCACGTTGTTTTCCGGTGATGTATTTGGGTTTAGTTCACCTGAAGAACTCAATTTTGATTCGAGGCCTGAGTTGTGGTGCTGTGGGTCGTAGATGGATGTAGGGCGTTTGGGTGACGTGAGGATGGGTTCGACGTTGGCCAGAGGGAAGCCGGCACTGGTCCAGGTTGCACGGTGGAGGTGGGTGATATCTGTTGTGTTGGGTTTTGTTTTGGGTTGGGTACTGGGTTGAAACTCGGGTAGAAAGGGAGTAGGACTCTGGTTAAAGCTCGAAGTAATATGGTAGTGGCTCGGGTTGAAGAACGTGTGGGTTATGGGTTTATATACAGAAGATAACTGTTATGTTTTTAACGGTTAGTTTTAAAACTTAACTGTTTTAGTTTTTTTTTTGAATTGAAACAGTTTTTAAAATTTTAAATCAGATTCTTAGATTCATGTGTACATGTTGAATTAGCAATTGGATTAATGAATGGATTGAATGTTAATCAATCAAATGTAAATAAATTGATATGAAATAATGACCTATAAGTGTTAATTCATTAAAAGCTAATTGAATAAATTGAATGTACGTCAATTTAATATTAAACCAATTGGAATTAAAAGTGTTAAACCAAATTGAATGTAAATTTAATAATTCGGTTATGTTGGTTATGATTTGGTTGTTATATGATTGTTGATTGATTGTATATAAATTAATTAAGTGTTGATGAAATTTAATTAGTGAAATTGAAAGCTAAAGTAATTGAATCCAAATTGGAAGTAAATGAATATGAACTAGATTAGATTTGAATTGAAAGTGAATTAATGTGAATGTAAATTAGTGAATGTAAACTAACTAAAATCAAATGAATGAATGTTAGGAAAAAATTAATGTTAACAAATCAAACATGCATAAATAGGAAACCAATTTGAATTGTGCAAAATGATTTTTTTTAATATTGTAATTGGATATTGTGGCTAGCAGGATATACAGGTGTATTAAAGGAAGTAGAATTGGAATTTTGATTTCGAAGATAAAAAAAATTGAATTGCTCGACAAAAAGGTATGTATTTGAATTTCAGTATGAGATTTGATGATTTTCTTCTCCGGCCATTTGGCCTTTTCTTTTCTTTTTGAAATCTGGGGGCCATGGTGTCATTTTTTGTATTCGTACCGAGCTAGCCGCGCAAAGGAGAAGCTGGCGAAATTTTTTGAAAATTTAAGGCGTTAGAATATTTTTGAGAAAAATGGGAAAATTTTGAAACTATAACTTTGATTTGAGTTGAAAAGTTAAACGATATAGTTGATTTTGGAAAAGTATAACTAAGTTGGATTTGAAAACTTAGTAAAGATTTGTAAGAAGTTTAACTATTGAATTTTTGGGAAAGTTAAACACTTAAGTGATTTTGGTAATTTAATTTAAACAAATCATAATGAAAACGTAGAAGTCGAACTAGAAAATGGAAACCAGTGTTTTGGTTGAAGTTAAAGGTTTTGGAAAAGGTGAACATAAAATTTTCACTTACGGATTTTGAAAAGTCAATGGATTCTGTAACTTTTTCTTACTTGGTAATTTCGAGGTCGAAATTCTTTTAAGGGGGGAAGTTTGTAACGACCCAGGATTTCTGTCAATTGAAATTCGTATATTTAATTAATTTTAAATATTAATAAGTAAGATTTGCAAGTCGAATAAATTTATTTCGAATACCTAGATGTAATTGAATAATTTAAATCGGTAATTTAATATTTGAAATTACAGAAATAATTGGAAATTGGGTTTAATGTGATTAAAAATGATTTATAAAGCTGTATTAAATCATATTGGAGTTATAGTGATGTTATAGAACTTTTAAAATTGAATTAAAAGTTAATTTGTTAAAATTGAATATTTTTATATTTAATCGACTAGGAAAAATAGTCATTTTTCAAACAGTCTTAGATTTCGACGAAACCAGTTTCATCGGATCCGTAATGTTATATTATTGTAAGATTTCAAATTTTGTGTCAATCGGATTTACCGTTTGTCCGGGGCAAGCTAAAACGCATAGAAATTTGATTAATCGATTTAATTTAAATTTGATCGTTATTTCCGTAACTCGCACATATGATCGAATTTGCCTCGGAAACATGTTCCATTGAATTCGGAACACGGGGTAAACCCTAGAAACGCCGGCCGGCACGCTTCGTTTGGAGTTCGGAATTTTTTTGATGAATAGTGTTTTTGGAAATTTTCTATATAAGGACTTGAGTATTTCCATTTTTCACAAAACCAAAAACCCTAACCCTAATTTGTTCAGCCGCCACCATTACCATTCTAAGGTCAGAAATTGTCCATCTTCTTCTTAATTTTTCTTCCAATCCGCGCATCGATTCGAAAAACGTTCAACTGCAAAATGATAGGGGTCGATGTGATCTAGGTTGCCAACAGTTATGATCGTCTAAAACAATGTAGATCAACGGCGATGGGATCGTAAATACCGGCTGTTCAAGCTCAAATCACTAAGTGTTTACGCGACCGAGTGCAACGTGGTTCTCCCCGTAGGTGTAGCGTGGAATGGCGCTCGCGTTGAGGTGGTTCGATCAACCTCTAACCGCTGATGCGTGGAGTGGCATCAAAAGATTCGAACGACGTAGTGGGGTTTGCTCGCGATCGATCTAGCTGGGAAGAATAACATCATGTTAGGCCGAGATCTAGATGCTAGGAAATCAACGGTCCAGATTTGATAAAGGTCAAAAATTAAAAAGGAAATGTAAATTAATTATATTTAAATTCGTATTAACTTTAAAATGATGTAACTTATTCATACGAGATCGAAATTTGACGAAACGACTTGCGTTGGCTTCGTTTTGTCGAGCACTATGCTATGGAAAAGGATTGGAGTTGATTGAAGCTAGCGAAAATTTTGAGTAAAATTAAACACGCGATTAATTTTATTCGAAATAAAAACACTGAAACTGTATTGAAACCAATGTGAGAACTTCTCACTCAATCGAATCTGTTTCGATTTAAATTTTAAATAGTTAGATTTAAAATTGCTTGATTGTATGCCTGGATGATAAATTATTATCTGTTGATTGTTAAAATAGATATTATGCGCCGTATATTAAGCGGAAGTTATTTATTAAAAACATATACCGCGATAATTTCACCGTAAAGTGAAATTGGTATTGTATATGTACTTGGAGTTGATTTCACGCATTATATAGCGGATGAGACCCTATTACGCCGCATAATAGCGGATAATATTTTATAAATCTCATATACCGTGATATTTCACCTCAAAGTGGAATTGGTATTGTGCTAACATCTGTGGATGCAGGGAAACTGGTTGGAGGGATCCAACTAGATTCCTCAATTGATTGAATTGGTTTCAATGTTGTGTGTTAATCTATTTATATTCTGCGTGATTATCTTTGTGATTGAAATCGTTAAAGGCTAAAATTTAGCCGAATATATTTTTGGTATCGATAGATGCCGAAAGTAATTAAAATTGAATTTTTAAAAATTTAAGTTGAGAATTCATAATAAAATTTAATTTTGGAATTTATTCATTTTAAATAAATAAACATTGTAATTTCTATGTTATAAAAAATTATGATTTTTGTGAAATGTAACCGAAATGTGATTTTCGAAATAAGTAGTTGATTAATTTATAAAATAGTTTAAATTGGGATTTTTGAATTATTATAAATAATTTATATAAAAGATTTATAAAATTGATATTTATAAATTAAAATATTGGAATTATAAAAAGAGTTTTTATAAGTATTAAAATGAAATAAAAATGGATATCATAAGTGAATGAAATTTATAGATTTATAAACTGTGAAGTTATAAAATGAATAGATTTTGTAAAATAAAATATTTATAAGTAATCAACGTATAAATTGGATTTATGCGTTTAAATGGGATATAAATAAAATTTGTTAATTAAGGGATTTTTATAAGTTAGAGTTTTTATAAAATATATATATGTGTGTGTGTGTGTGAATTTACAAAAGTCGTTTTATAAATCCGAAATCAATTGAATTTGATAAATTAAACATAGAAGTTTATTAAAGGAGATATATTCGTGATTTTGGATAGCGAATTATCCTTTAAGTTAAATGTTGTAATAATAAGAGTTTAGTTGGGAAGTATATTCACGATTTTGGACAGTTAATATATTATTAAATAAAATGGATATGTTATGGGGAAGTGATATTATAAGATGAAGTTAATTGTTTTGAAGATGTTTCAAAAGGTATTAAATATCGAAACCATAGATTTCAACATTCATTATTGAAATAGACTTTTTTCGAGAAATAGAAGGGAATGATGGACTATAACACTGTTGTTATAGTAAATGATTTCCGAAAGGAAAAGTTTTGTATAGTATTGCGGTTTATATATCTATCTTAATTTCAAATCCTTATACTAGTGATTTTGAGTTGTCGTAACGATGTTTTACGCAACATTCGTTTTGACTCAAATAAATGTGTTTAAGAGAATGTTTTCCTTAAAGAATAAAATTTATACTTAATTGTGATTTAAGTATATTGAATGTTTTTAAAATGTTGGAAATAAATAGATTGGTGAATAACTTATTATTAAATAAGTACAGAAATGTTTTTACAATATAAAATGAATGTTTTGAGATTTTATCTTTTAAAGATAAATTGAAAATGAATATTAGAAATCGATTTGGAAATCGTATGTTCATAGATATTTTGGAAAGGTAAATTCACTATGGAATTTATAAAAGAAAGGGAAATTTGTTTAAAAAAAACATTGATTTATTTTGAAGTGTCGAAATAAATTTACGGATTTGGAACGTAAGTTTATAATAAATCGGTAAGGATTTATTTGATTGATTTAAATGAACCATTATAAATTGAAAATGGATAAATATTTGGAAGTGTTTCCGTTTAAGGAAATTGATTTGAAATTTGTTTTCAAAGATTGAAAGGTGGAAATGATTTGAAATTTGTTTTCAAATGGTTGAAGTGTGGAAAATATATCTTGTAAAGATATTTTTGAAAATAAATAATTTGGGAAATTATTTGAAATTGGGTGATGTTGTATATATTGATTGGTAGTTAAATAACTGACTATCAATATTGACCTTTAAATAGGTATTTGTTGTGAATTGGTTGAAATTGAATGCTACACTTATTTTTAAATTATTGCGCTCGTTATTCAGATTACCCATTTCGAATAGTGATGCGACGTAATGGATAACATTGAAGACCGGTGTTGAAGACCGGGTATTTGCGAAAATGATAGGACGACCTATCGATTGTCTCTGCACCATTAGCTACGGTATGGAGATTTCCTTTGTGATGGGAAATTCGATCGGGATTGTGAATACCCGGATTGCAAGGGCTTCTTTTGAAGTGCCTTCGGTTCTATTCGAACCCGGAACAGACTTGTATGGTTACGTGTCTGACATTACATTTTGAGATATAAAGCAGATTTCTTTCAAATATATTTCCGTTGGTGCGGATAATTTATTCTCTTAGCTCAACACCCTTTGAGGTTATGAAGTTGAAGGTTATCAGCGATATACTCCCATTTTGGTAATGTGATATGCTTAGTGCTGTTGTGTGTTGATCATTCATTGATCATTTGTTGATCAAAACGTGGCTTAGTGCCTAGCTTTGTGGACGAGACTTCATCAGACCTCATTCCCTGGAAATGGTCAAAACAGGAATATGCGGCAAGGTTATGAGGGTCGCGCCCTTTAGGGTATGTCATTTCCTTCTGGAAAGGGTGGTATCATGGTATGGAGCCCAGATACTTACTCATATTGACACACTATATTTATTACCGTGTGACGTTGGTTATCGAGTGCTCGGATAAAGGTCCAAAGGGACCGGGGGATGACATATTCGTGTAGTAGTTACCTAGTTACAGAGGTAGCCCGGCCTTGTGTTGGCAGAGATCTAACCGTAACGTTAGGTTCTCGGGACGTCCCGCCAGAGGCGATCCCATTGACAGTAGGAAGTTCCTTAGCCTGACAATTTGTTGGAAATCCAAATAAAACAATACACATCTTGTACGGTTTTAGTTGTAGAACCTACCATTCACTTATGGTGGCGCCCCACTGTTTGGATGGTAGCTATAGTAGGCATAGATCGAAATGTCTATGTTGGCTAAGATTTATATTATACTTTCGAAATGTTTTCTACACTATGAACTAATAATAATAAAAATCAAATGATTCTGTGTAGTAAGCATCTTTGACTATCATAAGGAGAAATCTCCTCCGATTCTGCGTTTGCATTGTGTGTGTGTGTGCGGGAGGCCTTATGGTAGTTTCATTTTCCAAAAAGCTTTGCGAATTGACTTTAAAATTATCTTGTTGTTTGTTTTTAAAGATAAATAACTGTTTTAGTTCTCACACCAGTCCCATGACTGACCTGGAGTTTATTGCTTCCCTTCCTAAACTCTTGGTGCCCACCAATTTCCACATGGGCAGTCTAGAGTCAGGTTATCAGGATATTCTGGAATTCGGGAGTTTCTATAGAGATTTGGAAGTAAGCTGGATGGCATGGCGTATTAACTAGTATACAGTATTTTTTTTTCCGCTGTTTGTCGTTGTAAACTCTGATAATGTAATGTAATGTGATGTAATGTAATAATTGATATAGTTCTTTGTTTTAAAGTTATTCATTTATCTATTATATGTTGTTCCGCTGCGACTGTGAGATTCTGATATTGTTTCTGTTACTTTTCTTTTTCTCTTCTTCTATCTTTTTTTTCTTCTTAAACCCTAAGAATTTGGTTTTTCGGCATTCGATTGCTCGCCAGTTGATACAGTGGACTTATTGATGTCGATTTTCGAAAGTTGAAGAATCGGGTCCTTACAGCAAAATGCTAAATAAATAACTGCTTTGCTTAAAATTGCTAAAAAGGTACGCCTACGCAATAAAAATAGGAAATATGAACTGTTTTTCTGTTTTCCGACCGTGTGTGTCGATGTATATATATTTATATCTATTGTGATATTGTAAAAGCTCCTCCGTACAAAGGAGGTTATGGCGAAATTTTCTGAAAATTTAAGGCGTTAGAAAATTTTCGGAAAATTTTGGATTTTTTTTTTGTGAACACTAAGATTTGATTTGAAGTTAAAGGTTAAACGATATAGTTGATTTTGAAAGATAACTATATATGGATTTGAAAACTTAGTAAATATTTTGTAAGAAGTTTAAATATTGAATTTTTGGAAAAGTTAAACACTTAAGAGATTTGTAAATCAAATTTGAACGGTTTGTTTTGAAAAGTTAATGGATTTCAAAACTTTTTCTTACTTGGTAATTTCGAGGACGAAATTCTTTTGAGGGGGAAGTTTGTAACAACCCAGAATTTCTGTCATTTGAAATTCAGATATTTAATTAAATTTAAATATCAACAAGTAAAATTTGTAAGTCGAATAATTATATTTCAAATATTTAGATTTAATTGGATAATTAAATCGGCAATTTAATATTTGAAATTACAGAAAAATTTGGAATTTGGGTTTAATGTGATTAAAAATGATTTATAAAGTTATATTAAATCATACTAGAGTTCGAACAATGTTTGTGAACTTTTAAAATTGAATCAAAAGTTAATTTGTAAAAATTGAATATTTTAATATTTAATCGACTAGTGAAAATAGTCATTTTTCAAACAGTCTCGGATTTCCACAAAACCAGTTTCATCGGATCCGTAATGTCAAATTATAGTAAGGTTACAAATTTCGTGTCAATCGTATTTACGGTTTGTCCGGGGGAAGCCAAAACACATAGAAATTGGGTTGATCGATTTAATTTAAATTTGATCGTTTATTGCCGTAACTCGCACAGAAGATCGAATTGGCTCTCGATGCCTATTCCATTATGACCGGAACGCGGGTTAAATCCTAGAAACACCGGTCACAATTGCAAACCCTGACCCATCCTCTTCACAATTGCAATCCTACAATCCGGCTCTCAGATGATTAGTGTTTTGTGAAAATTTCTATAAAAGGACCCATCCTCTTCACAATTGCAAACCCTGACCAAAACCCTAGTTTCAATGCTCAGCCGCCGGCTACAATTTCAATGGACGAGAATTTCACTTCTTCCTCCCTCAATTTCTTCAAATCTACACAACGATTCAACAAGCTTCCAACTGCAAAGATGAAGAGGAAGATGAGAACTATAGATCCATACGGTGATGAGATCATCGGAGCGACGTGGTGGTGGAATTTTTGCCATGAAGTCAGGCCGTTCGTCATCGATTTACGTGCTAAAGGGGTGACCGAGTTCGTTGCTATTGGAGCCGAGAGTAGTGCACGTGGAGGCGCACGCAATGGCGTTGCTTGATCGGAGGCCGGTCGTCGTTTGGAGGGGTGCGTTTCGAACCCTAGCTATGGTATTAGGTTCAGTTTTGTTTGCCTGGGACATGTTGGGGAAGATGATAGCTGCAACGGCCGTGATGTTGAGATAGTAGATCGTGCGGCCCTGATTCATTACGGTATAAAAATAAAATAAAAGTTGAAATTAATTTGTATTTAAATTCGTTCATACTTTGAAATATCATAACTTTGTCATACGAGGTCGAAAATGTACGAAACAAATTGCGTTGCAATCGTATGGACGAGCACTACGCAATGGAGCTGGTTTGGAGTCGTTTGGAGCTAGTGATAATTTTGGGTAAAATTAAATGCACGTTTAATTTTATTCGAAATAAAACGCTAAAACTGTTATCGGAAACTCAAGGTGAGAACTTCTCACTCAATCGAATTGTTTCGATCTAAATTTTAAATAGTTAGATTTAAAATTGCTTGATTGTGTGAATAAATGATAAATTGCTATATGTAGTATAGTAATAGACCCTATACGTCTTATATTAAGCGGATGTTATTTATTAAAAACATATACCGTGATAATTCCGTATTGAATGGAATTGGTATTATATATGTACTTGGAGTTGATTTCCCGCATTATATAGCGGATGAGACCCTATTGCACCGCATAATAGCGGATAATATTTTATAAAACCCATATACCGCGATATTCCATATTGACACGCAATTGGTATTGTGCTAACTTCTGTGGATGCAGGGAAACAGGTTGGAGGGAGCCAACATGATTCCTCACCCGTATTGATTTATTTACAGATATTGTGATATATTCTGTTATCATATTGATATATGATGTTTGGATGCCGTGATTGTTATATTTAGTGCTGTTGCAGCATTGGCCCTATTTTTGGAGTTTTAAAAATGTTAAAGTAACGATTTCAAATTTAAAAGGATTTTTTTAAAAAGTGATTTTTGAAAGTATACGTATATAAAATTTTGGAATTTATTTATTTATAATAAATAAATGTTATAATTTTAATGTTATAAAAATTATGATTTTTGTGAAATATAACCGAAAGGTGATTTCTGAAATATGGAGTTAAGGAATTTTATAAAATAGTATAAATTGGGATTTTTGAATTATTATAAAAGGTTTATATAAAATGTTTATAAAATTGATATTTGTAAATGAAAATATTGGAATTATAAAACGAGTTTTTATAAGTGTTAAAAGAATGCAATATAAATGGATTTCGTAAGTAAATGAAATTTATAAATTTATAAATTGTGAAGTTATAAAATGAATAGATAAAAGATTTTTTTAGTTAAATTTACTTATAATTTGGATTTGGCAACTAAATAAGATATGATAGAATTTGTAAATAAAGTGACTTTTTATAACTTGAAGTTTTATAATATATAAATGTGAATTTATAAAAATTGATTTATAAATTCAAGATTGATTGAATTTGATAAGTTAATATAGCTTATTAAAGGAGTATATTCACGATTTTGGGACAGCGGATAATCCTTTAAATTGAATATGTAAAAGTGTTGAATTTGGTTAATGATTTATATTCACGATTTTGAACAGTGAATAGTATATTAAAGAAATGCTTTAAGAAGTGATCTTTTAAATAGAATTAAAATGATTTGAAGTTATTTTAAAATGTGTTAAGTGTTGAAACTATAGATTTCAACATTCATTGTTGAAATAGACGTTTTCGAGAAATAAGGAAATAGTGGACTATAACACTATTGTTATAGTAAATGATTTTCGAAAGGAAATGTTTTATATAGTATTGGATTTCTATATCTATCTTAATTTTGAATCCCTATACTAGTGATTTTGGGTTGTCGTAACGATGTTTTACACAACATTCGTTTTGGCTCAAATGAATGTGTTTAAGAGAATGTTTTCCTTAAAAGAATAAAATATATACTTAATCGTGTTTTAAGTATATTGAGTATTTTCTAAGTATTGAAAATAAATGGGTTTGTGAATTACTTATTGTAAAAAAAAGTATTTGGAAATGTTTTCCAATGTAGAAATTGAAATGGTTTAGAGAATATATCTTTTCAGAGATAAATTGAAGTGAATATTTGGCAAGTTATTTAATTTATGGAAGATTAATAACAAGGGCCTAATGATTGTTATGGGGCTGAATATTTGTTGGTTTGCTTTGACAGTTAAATAACCGACTATCAATATTTACATTTAAATGGGTATTTGATGTGATTTGCTTGAATTTGAATGCTACACTTATTTTTAAAATAAGAGCTAATTATTCGGTTTAGCCGGGAGAGCACCTTTGTGTCATAAATCTCATTTTGAATAATGATATGTCGTAATGGATAGCATTTGAAGACCGGTGTTGAAGACCGGATATTTATGAAAACGGAAGGATTACCGTCGAATTTTTCTGCATCGACTGATCTCCGGTATAGAGATTTTATCACCCTTTGCGATGGGAAGTCCGGTCGTGATTAGTGAATATCCGGATTGCAAGGGCTTCTTTGGAAGTGCCTTCGGTTCTGCTCGAACCCAGAACAGACTTGTATTGATGTGTGTCTGAGATTACAATTTGAGATGTAAAGTTGGTTTCTATCAAATATATTTCTGTTGGTGGCGGAGAATTTATTCTCTTAGCTTAACACCCTTCTGTGAGACGTACGAGCTCAGAGGTTATGTAGTTGATGGTTACTAGTGATATATTCCCAAGTTGGTAATGTGGCATATGAAGTGCTGTTGAGCATTTGTTGATCAAAGCGTGGCTTTTGTATAAAGCGTAGCTTTGTGGACGAGACTTTGTCGGACCTCACACCCCGATAATGGTCAAAACAGGAAAGACGCAGCAAGGTTATTAGGGGATCGCGCCCCCTTAGTGTACGTCATTTCCTTCTGGATAAAGGTGGTATTATGGTATGGAGCCCTGATACTTAACCTATGTTGTTGCTGCAAACTTATTACTTTAAGGTTGTTGGTGAATCCCGGGATTTAGGTCGGTTACGACTGGGGGATGGCATATTCGTGTCAGTAGTTACCCAACTAGGGGTAACCCGGCCTTGTGTTGGCAGAGATCCGGTTAGGTTCTCGGGGCATCTTTCCCGAGGCGTGCCTATGTGGCAATGGGAAGTTCCTAGGCCTGACCATTTATTGGAAATCCAATGAAACAATACGAGCCTTGTACGGTTTTAGTTGTATAACCTGCCATGGAATGTGGCGGTAACCTGCTATTGAACATGGTAGCTATAGTAGGCATACGATAATGGTCGTATGTTTGCTAAGATTTATATCATTACTTTTGAAATGTTTTCCTATACTTTTCACTTATAGTAATAATATCAAATAAATCTTTCTACGTATCAAGCATATTTGACTATCATAAGGAGAAATCTCCTCCGATTCTGCGTTTGCATTGTGTGTGTGTGTGTGCGGGAGGCCTTATGGTAGTCTCATTTTCTAAAAGGCATTGCGAATCTAATTTTAAAATATTTCTTTGTTCATTTTTAAAGATAAACCGTTTTAAGTTCTCACACAAGTCTCACGACTGACCTGGAGTTTATTGTTCTCTTCCTAAACTCTGGGTTCCCACCAATTTTAACACAGGCAGTCTAGAGTCAGGTTATCAGGTCATTCTGGAATTCAGGAGTTGCTGTGAGATCAGGAGCAAGCTAGATGGCATGGCGTATCAACTAGTATATAGTATTTCTTTTCCGCTGTTTGTTGTTGTATACTCTGATAATGTAATGTAATGTGATGTAATGTAATAACTGATATAGTTCTTTGTTTTAAAGAATATTCATTTATCTATTATATGTTGTTGCTGCGATTGTGAGATTCTGATATTGCTTTTGTTGCTTTTTCTTTCTTCTTCTATCTTCTACCTCTTCTTTAACCCTAACTGTTCGGTTTTCCGACCTTCGATTGCTCGGCAATTGATACAGTGGACGTATTAATGTCGACGTTCGTGGACGAAAAATCCCTACCCTTACATTTTGCATGTTAATTTTGATATTAGGCCGTCCTTAGTTAATAGCATGACACACATTAACCATATTAGATTCCTAGATAAACAAGATTTTTACATCCAAACATCATTACGTTGACTGATATTTGATACTTTTTGTTTTTAGTATTAGCATCATCGTTGCACATTTCAATTTCTTCAAATTTTAGCTGGTCAAAGGATGAGCACTACTCGTTGATATGAAAAACATACTCAAATCTGTTGGCATTTCGGCATAACTTATATTAATATAGACATGAGTTATTTGAGCATTTTAAGAGTCCAAGGTCTTTAGAGACGATAAATTGATGGAGAAGGACAAAATAGAATAAAAAATAAAAAAATAAAAATAAAAAACTTAATTGACTTTATGATGTAATATGCATAACTTTTAATGTAAGTGTTGTTTAATTTTTTTTATAGCTGAATGCAAGTTCATAAATCTTTCTTTAAGTCCTTGTCGACTTTTTTCCACTCAGTAATAGTCATTGGCATCGTCTCCCTTGCTAAATTAGCAAGATAAGATAACAAGTGTTTAGAATTGGAACTTATTGGTTGACCTTGATCATTGAATTCAATTTCTACCTTCTCATTCGGCGTCAAAGAAAATATTTTTATTATCATCTTTCCTCTTTTTTGGGGTTCATCTCTAGTTGAAAACTGTCATTACAAAAATTTGAGTTGTTCATCAAACCCATGGTGTTGGTTGAGTCTGTTTTTACGGAAATAATATTGTAGAGTCGATTGAATTAGGGCCAGGAATGATTTTTGGAGGCTGAGTTTTATCGCGTGGAGGCTGCATTTCAGTAAGCTTGCGAGGAGATCTTCTAATAGTAATGTTTAAACTTTAAGAGTGACTTCAACTTTAGCATCTCTTGATTCATCGATTTTCACACCATCAGTCTTGTCTTTTGCATGAAAACTGCAATTGCAGCTAAAATTTGCCTCTTCGAATGTCTCATTACTACCTTTGATGTCTGAAATTAGCAAACACTTGTCACGAATATGAGGTTGAATTTTGGCATATTATTCAATGTGAATTATGGCAAGTTACCTCTCCTTGATCTTGCTCATTTTTACCCATGGATGCGTCAAGTTCAATTGTTTCTTGCTATGTGAGCAACCTGGGAAAAATCATAGTATACAAGTAATTAGAACATCATGCCGATTAGTCATTATTATAAAATATAAAAATCATAATATAAAATGGTAGTAATTTACAAAAGAATGATTATTTTTTTCCTAATTTTACTAGATTAATCAAAATAACAATGTATGAAACTATGCATATTTACATTCTTTACGAATATAATTATGCGTAAAACTAATACCAATAAACGATGCTTATGTCATACCAAATTGCCATCACAGTCCTTCCTCGTATAACTCAACCTCATTATCAACATCTCTATCATCAACTAGTGACTCATCTACTGGTTTGCTAGTTGACTCATCCTCCTCATCACAGTTTTCCAACTCATGAAAACCTCTAGGGGGTGCTTTTAGTACTAATTACCAATTTGAAAAACTACTTTCTTTATAATAAGAAAACACTTGTAATGCTTGCATTACTAATATGAAAGGATCACTTGCAAATTGATTTTGGAACTAATGTAAATTGAGTAACGTAAATCCATCTTCAACCTTGACTCCCCAATAAATATTTACCCTATCACAGTTACGCAAGATAATTTGAAACGGATGGTGGTTTAACAAAAAAATCTCACGTAAAACCCCATAATATATTACTTTCTCAATGGGCCCATTTACGCAGACAGTACTTGCATAAATGGAAACACCGCTTCTTTGTGTAGATTTCTCGTTGTCTTTTGTATGAAAAACACCTCCATTAATAATATAACCAGTACAATAAATTACTTGATGGCGAGGTCCATATGAAAGCCAATTTATTATTTCACTAATATCAGATTTTTTTCTATCATCTTTAACCCGCAAAAGCATAATGTTATATATAAAAACTGATCACGATAATATATACTTCTATATCAAACTTATCTATCGTAAAAGAAGATATAACTCTTTCAACCTTTTTTTCAACCCAATGACTAAAAATCTATGAATGCATCTTTGAAAGTTCCACATCATCTCGGGAAAGTCGAGGAGGCAAAATTTTATGCTCCTCATTGTACATCCTATATACATAAATATACAAGTCAAAATCTAATTTATTTCACGCATGATAGTTGAACTAAACTTATACTGTAACAAACCAGATTTTTGACCATCAAAAATCGACACTAATACGTCCACTGCATCACAAGCCTAACATTCTAGTGCTGGAAATACCGATTTGTTAGAGTGAAAGAAGAAGGTAGAAGATAGAAGAAAACTAAACAACACAGAATCTCACAACGCAGTATATAATATATAATACAATAATGATCTTTACAGAAAGCAAACAACGTTATTCATATAACATCAGAGTACACCAAAATTATCCTAATTTTGGACAGTTATAAAAACCTGTCCTTACATTGACAAACATACGTACTCTATAATACAGCGGAAGAAAAATATACGTGAATACGCTTTGACCATCCAGCTCCTCTCCAGCTCCAAAGTATCTAGTTAAACCTAGGAAAACATGCTCGGTCTGACTTGAACATTACATTGTATAACACCCGGGTCGGTCTGGTAAATTAGCGTGAGTAAAATTCGATAATAAGAAATAACCAAACTGATTTTTATGTTTGAAAACTTTTCACAAAGGATATCTTGTAAGACCACACCACACATAAAAACAGATGGGTTTTTCCTTACAATAACCAAAATATTTCATATCAAAATCCAGTAATATTATCATAGTGTCTAGGTTTAAAGTAAATAGATAAAAAAAACTGAAATGCTTGCATCTCACGTTCCAACATACTAGGTTCTACAATCAAAAACTTAAGGCATGTATGGAAGATTGGATTCCAACAATGGAAAAGTAAGGGATTAACTTCCGATGATACACCTCTAGAAAATGCAATGATGCTTACACAGAGCCGGTTGCCACTTTAACATGGCAGACTGGATTACTTCATCCTCTTGACACTGAGGCCTTATATTACCACGGTATTTGCACGCAAACCAACTATAAAAGGGACATTTAGAATGGGGTGACCGCTCCTAATGGTAGCTAACCACATAGCTCTACTGCATGCCCTGCTTTTTCCATTCCTCCCGGTTGTAAGGCTCGAGGCTACACTTTAACTTTGTGAATGGAAATCCATCTTGAGTGCTAACATTACCCTTCAAGTACTAATGAAGTGCCAACACTCATCCATACAAGCTGTCTAGGATAAGGACAAACCGAAAGGCACTACATATACTACATCCATTTTGGAACCACCTTCAGGATTAGTAGCAAGAATACCTTGCACTTCAAAGGCTCCGTCTTCGATCTCATGCTTCAAGATGTCTTCATTTTTGGGATGCTTGATTTGGATCGAAGTGGTTTTCAAATAGCATATCCAATCCCGGTCTCTTTGAAACAACTTTCGATATTTTTGGTAAACCCAACCCCGGTTCTTTAGGAAATAAACAAACAAATAACAAGAGGAGATTTCACCTCCTAAATGTTTATGAATGGATTTCCTTATCATTCATCCTAAAAGAACGAAATGAGTTTATACGTACAATATAGCATCTTTGATGGTAACTGTACCATATAATTCTCGTGTTTCTCCTAGATATTTTCAAAGTTATGTTTTATCCAAATTTGGTAGTTGGTTATTTGACTATCCAATAATTGTTTAATTTCCATATGGGATCTACTAAGCCTTTATTAATTCTCTTTAATTCATAAAACCACTTTATAAAACTTGATCAAAAGATCTTTTCAAAACATTATTTCCAAACCCCTTTCATTTCCTTTTATAATTGGGAAACAATTATATACTTATCTCAATGTTGTAAGTATATTATCAAAACATTTTACTTTTCATGCCTTCAAAACAAAATTATATGCTTATCTTATCATTATAAGTATATTTACGATCTTTTCAAAGTTTTCTTCTTTCCAAATCCCATATTAAATAACCAAACATTTCTTCCAAGCAAAACATTCCGCTTATCCTTTACCAAAAATTCCCTTTTTAAAAGCTCATCTCCTATTTCAATTAAGTTATAGCTTTCAAAATAGAGTTATAACCCACTTTTATAAACCTTTAAGTTAATTTATAAACCTCATTCCAGATCACTGAAATGATTTATAAACCTTTTTCATATTTTTAAAACACACCTTTCTATACTCCTATACAAGTATCATTTACAAAAAATCATTTGTAAAACACCTTAATAACCCTTTCCGATAGTAAAACCTTTTCTATACACAAGATATAATATATAAATACCTTTATAAGAATTATATAACTTTAAAAACCATTTAACCCTAGGTCTCAAAACGATTAAAGAATCGAAGTAAATTAAAAACCATACTTTATAAATTCCAAATGAGGCTTAGTAGTCCAAATAATTTAAGTTACCATTTAAATTCAATTAGATTCCCAAGTCACTTAATAATTATTTACATAAGTTACCGTATATGTAAATACAGTTTATATCCAATCAGGGAATAACATGTCAATACAGCTAATTGTCATATACAAGTCCAAATAACATAAAAAGGATGGCGATTTATCATGCCAAATAGATGACCAAACAATTCAATTAATTTATAGTAGGACGGGGATTTATTCTACTTAACACATGTCAACACAATCAAATCACTTATCCTATAATAGAATAGTGTTTTGTCTGGTAACAGATGTCATTTAGTTCTCTTAATCATATGGGTTACTTAAGGGTCTGGACAAGAGATCATTTGATATGGAATCGATTTACTTTGAAAAAAGAAAGTTTATTTAAACATGTTCCGTTTAGTTTAAAATCACTTATGAAAAGTTAAAAGTATAATTAATTAGCTTAAACCATAGATAAATCTTAATTATTCCAATTTAAATCAAGATAAAATCATAATTAAACTCTAATTATGCTTAGTGAACTTGATTAAGTACTAATTAACTTCCTAATGCAGCTTGGTTAATGTTAACCAAATTGTTTAAGAGTAAAACCCTAATGAATTAAATATTAATTAAATAATCCATTATTTAAATTAACAAGAAACTAACCATTAATCGTAATTAAATAATTATTAATCACCTAATTACTTCTTAACCCCATTAATCGCTAATTAAAACTTTATAAATCAATTATTAGTCATTAACTTAACTTAAGTGATGATCAACCTCTAATCACCTTCTTTATTACCAATTAGGTGCTAATTACCTTTTAATTAACTAACTAACTAATTAATTATATTTCAAATTAATTACTTTTTAACATTACTAATTAATTTTAAGAAAAACTTAGTAAACTAATTTCAAACTAAAACAAATTTGAAATAGAAATTTAAATCTTTGTCGGACTGCATCCATAGCGACAATCACTATGGCGCAGCTCATCTAACAAATTCTTAGTGAACCACTTCATAGTCTCTTAATTTTTCATGATTTGAAACATATTTTAGAAAGTTTTTTTAAAATAACTTTAAAACTAAAGATACAAACTTTAATCTATTTCAAAACTATAAACTTCGAAAACAAACTTCGATTCCAGCCGGATCTCATAACCGTCGCAATTACACAAAGTAGTTAACTTTGTTTACCAACCTCATGTTATAGCTCATGTTTTACAATCAACATATTACTAATACCAATCATCTTCATCATAGATTGCAAGTATACATCCATATATACATGCTTGCTAACTTTATAATACAACATCGATTTCCATAACCAAATCAAACCAAAATCAACCATCCAAATCATAATCAAAACACATGATTATCATTCAGCTTATAGACTATATAATCACCATATATAATGACATAAATAAAGTTACAATTTTCATTAATAAAATGAGTAGTTTACTCACCAAACTTCCACAAAAGCTACCCAAACTTAAGATAAACTTGCCAACGACTCCTCAGCGTTGAAGGATGAAGGTTTTATGCGCTAGCAACCTTCAAAATAGGCTTGGTCCAGGTGTATTTAGGCTCGGCCAGAGGTGTGGGGAAGATCTGGAGTAGTAGCTTGAAGATAGAGGAACTTTGGGTTATCATCGATTTGTAGAAAATAAACCAAAAATTAGGTCATTTTCCCATTGGTTTTTGGGCAACCAAATCAAGGAATTTGAAAAAATATTCAAAAGAAAAGTTATAGGAATTTCATTCCTTTACCATTTCAAAAAAAGAATAACTCATTTTTTATTTTTTTGAAGAATTTATGATCAAAAGAAGAAGGGCAATTTTTGGACTTGAAATTATGGATAAAAAATTACTTTATAAAGAATTGTTGTTTTGACATAGCTATGATTAGCATTTGCAAAAGTGGTCAACTAGAATGTTGTAGTCATTAAAATTTCACATGGTTTTAATAAAAGAAAAACTCTATTCGATTAGAAATGAGAAAGAAAAGGTTGGTGGAACGAGGAGGAAAAGTGGAGAAACATAAGGCCTATTTATAAACAAGATTTCCCACCTCATCATTTTGTCAAGTCAGTCACTCTTTTATGTATTTATATATATAATTATTATGTTTAATCACATCACTCTTATATATAATTATGTTTAGTCGCGTCACTTTCTTTTATATATGTAATTATTATGTTTAGTCATGTCACTTTCTTTTATATTTATATATAAAATTATTATGTTTAGTCTCATCACTTTCTTTATATATATATAAATAATTGTTAATTAAAGTTAAGTCATGACGAGAGATAATGATGGTTAACGACTACAATCTAAGATGTGAAAAGAGAGGAATATATTTATATATATATAAGATTATTATTTTTAAATTTATGAATCGTCACATCACTTGCTAAACAAAATTAACATAAGATAATCTATCCTTAAGTATATTATTATTTAGCTAATTAACTCTTATATATGTGTATATATGGTGCACAAAGACGAACAACGTTCTCGACAACTTTCCAATGTTGAAAGCTCGAAAGTTCGAAAAATGATCTTCGATCACATTTTCTGTTTTTCTTCGAACTATTTAATTTGGTAAACAAATTTTGAAAACGATTTTATCGTCATTATTAATTTATTAAAATGAGTTTATTTTCATTTTATAACCAATATATTGATTTTTTTTAAAATTAAATAAATATTCACTAATCAAAGTAGTGAAATTCTGGGTCGTTATATTTTTCCCCTTAAAAGAATTTCATCCCTGAAATTACACCTTGACATATCCCAGAAAACACTTAACACTATACATCATCTTATATAATGTACATAGATCATTCCTATGTAAAATCTGACCCAATCTCATCTAGGGCATAACTTTCCTTCCACACTAGTATCACTCACTCGATTCCCTAGTGCGGACTCCTATCAAGATCTTTGATTTGGAACCTCTATTCTCCTTAGATGTTGTAACTATGATAGAAAACCTTGGTACCACACTAAGAACCCTAATCAAATGCTCGTCGTCAAAAGTCGAGTAATAGATCCGTATTTGGGACGGTTCAACACCTAAAAGCCAAGTACTCGAATCTTGGATCACTTTATATGGAAAGAGAAATGATCTACGTCCAACTTACGCATTTACTTAATTGGTTCTCTCTAATGCTAGTTCTATTACCACTAAATTATTTAGGAAAACGTTTTCATAAACTACACTTGTTCAACTTGGATAATACCCAACCATAGCCTAAGAGTATATACCTCATTTTGATTCCACTATTTCATTTTGCTTTTATTTTCTAAAGAAAATCAAGATCCAAACACCCTGCTTCATTCAAAAAAATTCCAAATAAAACTCCATATTTATATCATAGAAAATATATATCTATGACCGAGTAACTCCAAAATGATACTAAGAAACTGGGTACTACCAAATAGTATCATACATTCCCTTACCAAAAAGGGTAATACACAAGAGAAGTGTTTACCATCTGAACACATCCCTTACCTAATTTTAAGTTATTTTCGAGCCATTTGAACTAGTTAACTTAGAAGTATTTATTTATTTCAAAATCTCATTTTTGGGGTAATACTTTATATTTTCCAACAACATTTATCACTAACTCATTTTGAGTTTGTTCGGGTTGAACTTTTTTCGATCGTACAATGATAAAGAGAATAATTAACTAAGTACCCGACAACGTTCACCTAGGCAAACATCTGATCGTCACTTAGAAGATTATTTTGATCATCAAAAAACAATCAAGACTTGCTCCCCATACCAATAACACTTCTTACTTATTCTTTTATTCCAAAAAATTATAATTAAACCAAATTAGTTTCACGTATTATTATTATTTTCCTAAAACTTTGAAAATCATTTTTCAAAAGCACCGGGATTTAAGTTCTCAAGTTTTCAACCTAAATTCTTCTAACTTAAATGATACATTTTTATAAACCCATTTTTTAAATCACTTCAATTAAACCATTATTAAATATTTATCCTAAAATATTCTAACTTTGAAATCAAATTCTACCTCGACCTTAACACCAAACGCATTTTGGTCGAACTATGAAACTTAATTCACGAGGTGTTCATTTCCATATTTTCCCCAATCCTTATCTACCCAAATCATATCTCAAAAAGGGAACATACTAACAATAGTCAATGCTCAACTAGACGAGCATGATTAAATAAACCCTAAATGATAATAAAAGTAACATATTATTATCTCCTAACACCTCAACCAACTATATATTACACTATTTGTGAAAATCATTATTATATATATATATAATATACCCTAGGTAAAATTATTTCATTTACGCAATTCCAAAACAATTACCGTGTCGATTTTCCTAGTTTAAGTGTTTAGGAACCCCCTATCGGTACAGTTGTACATTCTGTATTAACCGGGGTTCATAAGCCACTAAACCGATAAATCAACATAGTATAAAACATTTGATAATCACCAACAAATACTCGCTCATATACACACACTCAAACTCATTCTATAGTGTCACTTACCCAATCTATAATGAGTTAACCCCGCTAAAGCTAAGATTCTCGCTTAACCTTCAGCTCTACCAAATGTAACGAACTGATTTTCGACCCTTGAAAATCAACACTAATATGTCAACTGTATCACATGTCGAACATTCAAGTGTCGGAAATACCGATTTGTTAGAGTGAAAGAAGAACATAGAGGACAAAAGAAAACTAAACAACATAGAATCTCGCAACGCAGTGAATAATATATAATACAATAACGATCTTTACAAAAATCAATCATCTTTATTCATATAACATCAGAGTACACAAGACTTATCCTAAATTTGGAAGTTATAGAAACCTGTCCTTACATTGACAAACACATGTACTCTATAATATACGAAAGAAAAATATACGTGAATACCTCTTGACCATCTAGCTCCTCTCCAACTCCAAAGTATCCAACTAAACCTAGGAAAACGTGCTTGGCCTGATCCGAGCATTACATGGAATAACTCCCGGGTTAGTCTGGTAAACCGGCATGAGGAAAACTCGATAACAAAAAAAACTGAATTTTATATTTGAAAACTTTTCACAAAGGGATCTCGTAAGACCACACCACACATAAAAATGGATGGATTTTTAACCAAAACGTTTTATATCAAAATCTAGTGATATTATCATACTGTCTAGGTTTAAAGTAAACGGATAAAACAGCAAGGTAAGGGCTACCTTCCATTGATAATGCTCTGATGCTAACATAGAGTCGGCTGCCCTTTAAAATGGCAGACCAGTTTACCTCACGCCCTTGACACCAAGGCCATATACTACCATGGTGTTTGAGCACAAACCAACTCTGAAAGGGACATCTAGAATGGGTGATCGCTCATAATGGTTGCTAACCACATAGCTCTGCTACATACCCTGCATTTGTCATTCCTCTCGGTTGTGAGGCTTGAGGCTATGCTTTACCTTTCTAAATGGCAATCCACCTTGGAATGCTAACACTACTCTTCATGCAGTAATATAGTGTCGGCATTCATCCATACAAGTCATCCACGATATGGAAAAACTGAAGGTACCACTTCTACTACATCCATTTTGGAACCAACCCTACGATTAGTAGCAAGTAGCCCTTGCACTTCAATGGCTCTGTCTTTGGTTCCATGCTTCAAGATGTCTTCATTACAAAAATGCTTGAGTTGGATCAAAGTGGTTTTCAGATAGCAAATGGCCCTATATTACCGTGATATCCCATCTTGAAGCGGGATTGATATTCTATGTTATATAATATCTGTGGATGCAGGAAAACAGGTTAGAGGGATCCAACTGGATTCCTCAAATATACTGATTATTTTTCATTTATAATGACATATGATGTGATTGAATAATCTGTTTGGATTGTTGTGTGATTTGATTTATTAGATGCTATAGTAGCACTGGCCTTATTTTGGTATTTTAAATACCATAAAAAATATTTTTGAACTTAAAAAAAAAAGAAATTAAAAGGGAATTTGTGGAATAAAAATGATTTGGAAATTAGTTATTTTCAGTTAATAAAAAATGCTTGATATTTTAATAGTTAATCATGTTTTGAAATTAAATTATTTCTCTTTAAAAATATTTATTATTACATGTTGGCTCGGTTTTCCATCAAGTAGTGAGAGAAGAAAGAAGGGAAGCAGAAGTGGGCTAGGATGTAGAAGGAAGAACTCTCGGACCAAATATTTGGTCTGACATTTATTAAAATGCATTTGGTCCGGCATGCCGGACCAAACATTTGGTCCGGCATTCTCTGATATGCTAGACCAAATGTTTGGACCTGCACAACATATCCAACATCGGACCAAACATTTGGTCCGGAATGACACATCCAACACTGAACCAAACATTTGGTCCGGTAACAGGCATGCTGGACCAAATGTTTGGTCCGGAAAATAAGAGTCTCCAAGGACAAAAGCTCCCTGACCAAATGCCGAGCCAGATTCAGAAAGCTATATCTCTACCTCTACACTTCACAACTCCACTCTATAAATACCGAAGCTTCTCAACAACAATGGGGACATATTTTTGGAAAAAAAGGGAGAAAACTCTACTGAAAACCCATCACTTCTGCTGCTTAAAGTTTTTACTGCTTTCGAATAATCTTGTACTTGTAATCAAATAAAAGAGAGAATAATAAGATGGAAAGTGGATGTAGGCACATTCAGGCTGAACCATTATAAAAACTCCGTGTTATTTACTTTCCTTATCTGCTTTTTGAACTTTGAACTTGTGAACTTACTCTGCACTTGCTGAAATTCATACCATTGTGTGTTGGACATAATAAAACCCCCAAATCAATTAAAGCAAACGAAGCTTAATTAAAAAGTCAAACTTAGAGGTGTTTGGCCAACTTTTGAGCAAACATTTTTGGTCCTTTCACTAAGAAGGGCTAAACTCAGGGCTTTAACGCATCATCAAAACGTGGCTCCCTCAAAGGAAAGTGCTGACAAGGGATAAATGCAGTTACTATAAATACACTCAGCCCTATCCAAGAAGATCAAGAATACCCCACTGTTCGCTTCCTATCTCTTTGTCATCCGAGAAGACTTAGAAAGGGTTGTGAATGAGATGACTGACCACTTTGCTGCCCAATAAGAAGCTTCCGTGGACCAACTTATGAAACGCTTAAGGAGCACGAAGGAATCCACACATAACACCAAATCCCAAGGTGAATCTCAGTTTAGAGAGTCGCGTAGAAGGAGCAGATCTTCCGCCAATGATGAGTTTGATCAAGAGGATCAAGGTCTCAAAGCCGAGCCAGGACCCAACCCGAAGTAGGTCCAACAAGGTCACTAAGAGCTAGACTCAGTCAAGGGGGCCCAGACGTGGACCATCTATGGTTGATCCTATCATGCTTCGAACCAATCATCGCCATTCTGGCCTCAATCAAGGCACCAGACACCATCACTATCGAAGAGAGGGCCCCTCTTCTCCCAAGGCCCGCCCCCCAGTCCGAAGAAGAATGACGCGTCTCTTCAGAGAGTACCTTAGGAGCTAACAACTTCAAAGGGGGATAGGCGCTGGAGTTTCCAGCCCTTTCACGAGGGACATAGAGGCAACAACCACGCTTCGAGAATGAAAGATGCCCACCATGGATCCATATAAGGGCACCTCTGACCCAATCGTCCACCTATAACGATACTCTCAGCACATGCTCATGAATGGTGCAACCGAAGGTGTATTATGTGAATGTTTCCCGCTATTTTTGTCATATTTAGCAACCACATGGTTCTGTCGCCTACCTCACGGATCCATCAGTTCTTGGGAAATTTTGAAGGAGAAGTTCATAAGCCAATTCCAAATTCATGTGGAACAGCCTAAGGACGCGTATTCCTTGTCCGACGTAAAACAGAAATAAGGGGAACCTTTGCAACAATACCTTACCCATTTTAACGCGGCCGTAGCAGCGGTGCACAACGCGGATGGAAGACTTACACCGATGGCACTATATGAAGGCATCCATCCGGACTCGAAACTTACCAGAAGAATGAAAAAGGAGAAGCCTCTAACTCTTTAGGAATTCTACCATGAAGCAGGAAAATATATGAGATTGGAAGATGCCGCGGTTATCCGGCATAGCGAGCAGTTTGCAGGGGTTCCAGCTCCCATGGAAACACAAGAGTCCTGCCTCGAGGAGAAGGGGGCAAACCAAACAATGACGATAAAGGTAATCATCAAGGCAACCTAGAACTGAAAAAAGAAATAAACGACGATACAAACTAGGACCGAGATTTGATTCCTAAACTCCTTTAAATAACACTGTAGAAAACATTTACTTGGCTACTCAACACGAATTGAAGTACAAGCGCCCTACATATAAGAAGGAATAAGAAGCTATGATTTGGATGGGAAAGTATTGTCGTTTCAACGAGTCCCACGGACATAACACAGAAGAATGTCAACATTTGCGGGGCCTCATTGAAGAATACATCTGGAAAAATAAATTGGAATGGTACATACAGCAAAAGCATAACTCTCCCGCTCCTACCTACGAAGGACTAGGGCCGCTTTGACACAGAAATAACAAAGAAGATGCAAGTGCAAGCCGCGCCAATCAAGAGAAATAACTGTTCATACTAAATAAGGGGGTCCGCATTCAGCCGGCGGAATTTGGGCCCAGATGGAGAGGTACGGAAAGTCCTTGAAGGAGAGAGAAGGGTATGGTCTTTCCATTATAGATTGATGCCTCGCCAAATCGAGATAAAGGACCAGTGTAACCTTTAGCGATGAGGATTTGGTTGGAAGGCGATACCCACATACCAATCCCATGGTCATTTCTGCCTGGATCGGCCCAGCAGAGGTTTTCCGCATTCTGGTCGATACGAGAAGCTCGGTAAATATATTATTCAAGCATGCCTTCAATAAAATGAAGTTATTAATGAGAGACGTATCACCGTGCAATAAGTCCCTACATGGATTCACTAAAGAAGCCATAATTCCATCGGGGTAGTTGGACTTATTTGTTGAGCTAGGAAACCACCCTCGATCCGTTATCCAAAAGCAAATATTTTTGCTGGTAGATGGATATTATGCTTATAACGCATTTCTAGGCAGACCTGCCTTATTAGATTTCCAAATAACCTTAGCCCCTTGGTGCTTGAAAATGAAGTTCCCTACCGATGGAGGAATAGGAGAAATAGAAGGCGACCAAGATGCAGCCCGTAATTGGTATATGACAGAACTCTGTCAGAACAAAAGGAAGGAAAAGGGATAAAACATAGAGGTCGCCATCTGCGCCAAAACTATGGAAGCATAGCAATCAATGAAGGCCTCTCCTCTCAAGTATACAAGGGACCGTTTAACGAACTAGATCTGAGGGACAAAGAGGAAGAGGCAAGCACTGAGCCTATGGAGGCCTTGGAACATGTTGCGGCAGATGATCGCGATGAAACAAGGCTTTTCAAGATAGGGTCGCAGCTAGACAGAAATTTGAAAATCCATTGATTGTGGTTCCTACGTAGAAATTTGGATGTGTTCGCATGGACCTATGAAGACATAGTGGGAATATCCCTCGAAACGACCTGTCACCACCTAAATATGGATCTAAACAAGACCACGGTCAAGCAGAAGAAGAGGAGCATGGGAATGGAATGCTCGGCTGCCCTCAATGAGGAGGTAAAAAACCTAATTACTAATGGCTTTAATCGTGAGGCTATATACCCCAAATGGATCTCCAACCCGGTTCTGGTGGAAAAATCCAATAGAAAATGGAAAACCTTCATTGATTTCTTGAGTCTCAATGACACTTGCCCTAAGGATTGTTTTCCCTTACCCCGAGTCGACCGACTGGTAGACAGAACAGCAGGGCATGAATTGTTGTCATTTATGGACGCCTACTCGGGATATAACTAGATTCCCATGCATGTACCAGATTAAGAACATACTAGCTTTATCATAGATTTGGGCCTATATTGCTACAAGGTAATGCCTTTCGGGCTTAAGAATGCTGGTGCAACCTATCAGTGCTTAGTTAATAAGATGTTTGGGCAGTAGATTGGTTACTCCATGGAAATGTATGTTGACGACATGCTTGTCAAATCAAGAAAGTAAGAAGATCATTTACACTACCTAAACAAGATGTTTCATGTATTGCGCAAATACAAAATGATGTTGAATCCATTACAATGCTCCTTCGGAGTATCCTCGGGAAAATTCTTGTGCTTCATTGTGCACGCCAGAGGAGTTGAAGCAAACCCCGAAAAGATCCAGCCCCTGATGAACATCAAATTACCAACCACACGAAGGGACATGCAGAGTCTAACGCGGAAGGTAGCTGCCCTAAGCAGATTTATATCTAAGGACATAAACAAGTGTATCCCGTTCTTCGAATCCCTGAAAAAGGACAACGGATACCACTTTGCCTTCCGAAGCCTGCTGGAACACAAACTTCCAGTACTTTCTACCCCGGTAGATGCAGAAAGCCTCTACCTGTACCTAGCCATGTCCCCTCATGCATTAAGCGACGCCTTGGTACGAGAAGATTACCATACCCAAAAACCAGCATATTTCATAAGCAAAAGGTTTATTGGGGCACAGGCTAGATATTCGAAGATCAAAATTGGCCTACCGTTTGCTCATAGCATCCAGAAAATTACGGCATTACTTCCAATCTCACTCCATAAGGGTCCTAACAAATCAACCACTGCGCCTGGTCCTACATAAACCGTATACATCGGGACATCTGCTAAAATGGTGTATCGTGCTAAGCCAGTATGATATCACCTCTCATCCACGCACCGTAATCAAAGGGCACGCCCTGGATGATTTCATAGCTGAATTCACCATTCGAGACAAGGTTATGGCATCAGAACAAATGAAACAACCGAGTGGAATATGCTTGTGGATGGAACATCCAACGAGCTCGACTCGGGGGCAGGAATAATGGTTATCACACCCGAGGAAGAAAGTTAAGTTACACGCTGAGTTTAGTATTCGCCGCAACCAATAACGACGTTGAATATGAAGCGGTAATAGCAGGTTTGGAGATCGCTAGGGAAATATGGAACAAACCAATATGCATACACAGTGACTCGCAGCTAATCGTAAACCAAATCCATGGGGAATTCCATACTCACGGGCAAAGGCTCGCCTCTTAGCTCCACAGGCTTAAAATCCTCCTAAACAAGCTAGACTACTATGTGATCAACCATATCTCACGGAAGGAGAATCGAGAAGTGGATGCCCTTGCCAAAGAAGCTAACATAAGAAATGAGCCGATGCCGAGGGTAACCCCCATCATGATGCAAGCTGCATCAAGCTTCGAGTGTCCTCAGGTCACACCCATTAGTAGTAATAAAGAAATATGTATGACCCCTATCGTTAAATACCTACAAGAAGGGATCCTACCAATGAATCGCAATAAAATTAGAAAAATCCTAAGCAAGGCATCACGCTATACCATCCAGGAGGGCAACCTGTACCGTCATGGGTTTTCCAATCCCCTACTAAGGTGTGTTTCAGGGAATGAAGAAAAAGATATTCTCAACAATATACACCAAGGAAGTTGCGGCAACCACACCAGCGATCAAACTATTGCTAGGAAGATCATGTGCTATGGGTACTTTTGGCCCACACTGAACAAATATGCAACCGAGTTTGCTAAAAGATGCAACGAGTGCCAGAGATTTTCCAAAATCCCTAAACTGCCACCTCATGGTCTGACCCAGGTGGTTAGTCCTTGGCCCTTCGCCATTTGGGGGATCGGCCTAATCAGGGAACTCCCCATGGGGCAAAGAAGAGTAAAATACGCCATAGTGGCAGTGGAGTACTTCACCAAATGGGTGGAAGTGGAACCTTTAACAAGATTTCATCTATCAAAGTGATAAATTTTCTAATATGTAACATCGTGTGCAGGTATGGGGTACCACAGAAAATCATATCAAAAAAAAGGCTTCAATTTAACAATGAGCAATTCCCCAATTGGTTCCATGAGCATGGGATTGCCCGAAGCTTTTCAGCTGTGGCACATCCATCGGCAAACGAACAAGTCAAAGTAGTGAACAAGGTGTTGAAATCGCCGATCAAGAAGAAACTGGAAAAATCCCAAGGGGCATGGGTCAACGAATTGCCTATGGCTTTGTGGGCCTACCGAACTTCTTATAAAACCACGACGGGGCACACTCCGTTCGCACTATCGTGCAGAGCCGAAGCCTTGCTCCCCGTTGAAGCATCATCCCCTCACACCGAAGGACACACTATAATAGGGAAGAAATGAGGAGGTATTAAACATATCACTTGTCCTGATCGAGGAGAAGAGAATGATGCCGCTCTCCAAGTAGCCACTCATAGACAAAAGGTGGCAAGGCAATACAATTCCAAGGTGAGGCGTCGAACACTAAAAGAAGGAAACTTAATTCTCAAACGAGTTTTCCCATGACTTGGGGCGTTAGATCAAATTTGGGAAGGGATATTCGTTGTACATAAAGACCTCCACAATGGAGCTTACATCTTGTCGACGGTAGATGGAGATGTGTCGGGGATGGAATCTCCAACATTTCTGCTGCTACTTCCCTTGAGTTGTAAAGAAACATGTACTAAAGCAATAAAAGAAAGATAGTGGACGTAGGCATATTTTGGCCGAACCACTATAAAACCCGGTGTCTCGTACTACTTACCTTATTTAATTCTTCTTTCGTTTAATTGTTTTATCTAATGACCATTCCAACTGCGAAAAATCGCAGACTCTCGTCGACAGCAGTGAAAATAAGATAGCCATGATAAAGGGCACGAAATGAGCCTATAAAGTTCACTGCCAACGATCGGCACCACTAAGGTGGCAAAGATGAACCGATCATAAGCCAGATTTAGGCACAAATTATAGCCAAGGCAGTTCATCATTGGCGTTCAGCTTGCCGACAATTGCAAACTGACTATAAATCCCACGATTGAGGCATGGCCATAGCCAGTGGCAGTTCGCACTTAACGATCGGCACTATATACGCCGGCAATGATAAATCGAATAATGCTCATTACACGGGCTTTTGCCCGAGTAATTATCGTTCGCGATCGGCCTTTATTATAACAGCACTTCTACGTTTCTCTCTGTATCTTTAAACACTATAATGGTTAACTAAGTCATAAGCAGTTCATAAATAAACATAGCAAAAAAACACGCATCAAAAAGGTCATCCAAGAAACACACACACACACACACACACACACACACATATATATATATATATATTGTGTGTGTATATATAAAACACAGAAGTTGAATAGTCCAGTGTTAAATTTCTCCCGTACAAAGCTTGTCTCTTATATTTTTGTACATATGCAGAACATCCATACATCCTTCAAAAATGCATGCAGGAAAGGGAAAAAGAAATCTCCTAGGCTAAGACGGAGGAACATCCTTCTCGCTCTGCCCACTCCCTCCAGCCTTATCTTTCGAGGGCTCTGATTGCCCGAGAAGCTCGCCTTCCTCTCACGAAGACTCAACTTTCCCAGAAGGCACCCCCTGCATGATGCAAATAAAAATAATTGTAAGCTTTACAGTCCAGATAGGTAATGACAAAGCTAGGGTAAAAAGGCAAGATACCTATGGCAATGTGACTTGGATCACCATGCCCCTCGAGATCCGATGCACCCTCATCATCCTCGTCCTCAGCTAGCAACTAATACCCCTTGGCTATAACCTTGGTCTCCTCTATGGTGAACAGGCTGTTCACCATCCCAATGTCATATATAGCCCCTTCTTCCTGCACGACTACAGCCTTAGTCTCCTGGATAAGTCGAGCATCGATTCCAGCCATCACCTAAGGGTAGTCATTCATCCACTGAAGGTTCCTATGTTTCTAGAACATGAAGTAAGTATCTTTCTGCATCTGGTTGGCCATGTCGCAAAAGTCGTTGGATTTATCTACTTTAGTCTGGAGGGCCACTACCATACTCATGTACTTCTCCTTATCTCTCCTCAGCTTTACATGCTCCACCTTCAACCTTCGACCTCAGCTTGATATAGGTCTCTCTCCTTTTTCCACTTTCCCCGAGACTCCCTCAACTCAACTAGAACCTCATCCGATTTCTTCACCTTACCCTTGTGGGACCGGATTCGCTCCAGATCCATCTTCCAAGCCTCATCCACCAAACAAATGGCCATGTTAATCTATGTCTTACATAGATTAGCAACCTCTTTTCTTGCCTCCTCCTTGGCCTTTGTTATCTCGAAAGCATGTGATGCTTCGACGTTCTTTAACTTAGCCTCTTTCTCCCGAAGCGCTTGTGAAGTTCCTCTATCTCTATGTGCAACCGCACATTGATACTCCCTACTTCTTCACTAGCTTTGGCCAAACGGGACTGATAATCAACTATGTTTCTGGTCTCATCTGTAATCTGAGCCATTTGTGTTGTTATTGGCAAAATTAAGGTCTTCGTGTCATCTAGGATCCGTACCAAGGGATTTCCAGGTAAATGGAACTTGGTGTCAGGATCCACCGTGCGACGACTCGCAAGTTCAGGATTAATATCAGGATGACCCTCAAAAGGATTCCACGCCGACTGTTGATAATCTGAGAAGAAAGAATCAATATTGCTCTCTCCCAACTCATCCGGCACTTCATGCACTTCGGAATCCATCGGATAGTGACAATGATGACGGGAGGATGTTTAGGAGCCAGTGAAGGTGGCTTCCTTACCTGGGGACTTCACGTGTTTTTGAGAAGATTCATGGCTCTCTCCCTTATACAAATCCGACAAGCTCTCCTTAACATTCTCTTGCACGATTTTTTCGCCTTGGAAAGTCGCCTTAGAAGAAACGGAAGTCATTTTCATCCATTTGAACTGCTTAAGCTGCTTGGCAACTTCATTTAGCTTAGGGTTTCTCCTTTTCACTGGACACAGGCAACAAAATTAGATCCAAGAAAGCAAGAAAGCATCAAAAAAATGTGTAACACTCGGCACACTAAGTCACAGCGAGCTACTACAAATCGTTGGGGTAGAGGGGATCATATGGCCGAGGCGTGGACTCACTCAAATAAGGAACATCCAGGAATGGGATTCCACTCGAAGGAAGGAGACATATGGCGATCGGACTTCATTGGATTGAGAAGCAGGAGGAGACTAGGACCCATCGGAAAAAAAAGTTTTCAACAAGTATCTCAAAGTTCGTATAGCAATCGAAAGTACCTACAGAAAGCCTGAATTCCTCGTCGATTCCTGCTAGACCTGGTGCTGGAGAAGGCGATATTTCACCCAGATCACCTGAAGCCACGTTCTCCTGGGAAAGATCGGCAGCAAAAGATGGCCTCGAGGCCGGCTTGGTTTGTTCCAATTGATCAGGCCACTCTTACACGGCTTCGGCATTCTTTAAAGAATCCGCACCCAATCCCTCGCTGCTTATGAAGTCCACATCTGGAGATAAATGATCATCCCCTTCCGTTACTGCAGAACTACTTTTCGATCCTTCCTCCTCTTCACTTTTTGGTCACAAATGAGGACCTCCCTCATCGCCAGGAGAAGGGGTGTCTCAAGTATGCAGAGATTTCCCTGAGCGGGGAGGACGAACTACACTCTTCTTATGTCTTAGTTTCTCCAGGGCTTCGGCCACAACAATTCCTTCATTTGGGCCTTTACCTTTGTCTCCATCACCCCCATTGCCCTTGGCTCTCGCTACTCTCTCTGTAGAACTTGGCCTAATCTTGTACATGGACTGTCATGGGCTAATCAAATTGTAGAATCGGAGGGCCGTGTCACGAAGTAGGAATGAGGCTTCTCGCTTGGCCTCTAGGCTAGCCAATATATCCTTGGCCATCTTTTCCAAGCCACCATCCTCCGCCGCCTTTACACAACCTAAAATTTATGGAGAAATAAGAGTCCAAGCCAATAAAAATTTCAAAAAATGATAATACAATAACTTACTGCCAAAGGTAAAAGCGTGTTGGGCCACGGTGTCATCACGTAATGAAATATTCCCTCTTGAACATACTAAACTTAGAATATAAATCCAAGATGGGTTTGAATTTGTGGGCGGATTCTAAAGTGATAAAATAACTCCCCTTCTAATAACTCCTCACGTTGTACAGATATTCGATCTCTCTATGAGTTGGGGGTCTCCGATACTGCTTCCTGAATATCAGATATAAACACGTCAGGATAGCATAAGAGTTCGACTGAAGTTGCATAGGAGCAACCTTTAAATAAATCACGAAGTTGGCAATCCAATTGGTAAGTGGAGGAATCGTGGCACACATATAATGATACTTTATGTATGCCATATATCCACCTGGAGGAAAGCATGCTTTATCGTTCGGACCAGGTAGTGTCATGTCTCGACAGTCTATTCTAAAGGTAGTAGCTATGGAGTTCAGGTTCTTTATCATCAACACACTAGGATAACACTCCGAAGGCCTTGCCAGCATCTGATTAGGAGCATAACCTTCCACCAAAAAGTAAGTAGAACTGGGTTGCCTAGGAGGATTGGTTGGAGCGTCAGAGGATTAAGGACCAAACCCGATAGGTTAAGTAGCCGCAAACTTAGAATGAAGCTCACGGCCAGAAGACATGTTCCTTGCGTAAGAAAGTAAATGACAAGCGAAGTTTAAAATAAAGTTAAAAACACTTGCGAGGAGCCTTCTATTGTCTATCCCAGTTGAAACCATACTTCTAGTCTAACCATCTCGAGCTCGGCAAACATATGGACCATATGCTCGGGATATATGGTCCGGCAGTACCCTATCCCAGAGACTGAACGACATCATAATGCCGAACCGAACCCATTGAATGATAACTATGTTGGCTTGAAGCTCACCCTCCTATAGCCCAACGACTCACACAACCGCACCACATAGAAGCACGAATCATGCCTTACTTGACCTAGTAATGACAGCTTGTAACCCAAATAAGGACTATGAAGTGTTGTAAGGCTGACAGTTGGACAAAAGTTGAGGAGATTTCTAGCCAAGGGTTAAGCATTATAAGGCAGAGAACTACACATCAATTGAACCTTAACACGTGCAGATAAAAGATGCGTGTATCGCACATCTATCACACTCTAACCATACCCTCTAGTCTACCAAACAATTCATGATAATTACTGGCATCCTAGTACGGTTGCTACTCAAAAACTTCTCTTTCAACCTAGGTTTTACGGAGTACTCAAATTCAATGCCTAGACCCGACAGTCCATTAGGAATCACCACCTACCTTTACCAAACACAAGTTCCTTCTTCGCCGAATCACTCTAAAAATCCCACCGCCCACTTCTTTTACCCAGTTTGAATCCAAAACCATTCATGTTCGTGCCAAACACCCTTAAAAGCTAAACCCCAAAAAAAAAACCCTAGACCAAAGATCAAATTTAGGCCTTATTTCAGGCAGTGGAGACGTGGAGATATTTGAATTCAGGCAATAAAGACAAGCTCAAATTAGACTTAGATCAACTGAAAATGGGCTGAAGATATTTAGTTAAGAGAATAGAAGGAAAAGGACAAGGAGAGGGAGCTGTATTTAAAGGGAAAAAGGAAGGGAAGGCGAGCAGTCTTGAATTTTCAACCGATCGTAGAAACTCGGTGTCAAACCAAGCATGTCATGTAAGCTACACAACGTACTTTGAGGGGCAAGTGTTGGCTCGGTTTTCTAGCAAGCAGAGAGGGAATAAAGAAGGGAACCAGAAGTGGGCTAGGACGTATAAGGAAGAACTATCGGACCAAATATTTGGTCTGGCATTCACAAAATGCCAAACCCAATACTTGATCCGGCATGCCGAACTAAACATTTGGTCTGACGTTCTTTGATATACTGGACCAAATGTTTGGACCAGCATAACATATCCAACATTGGACCAAATATTTGGTTCGGAACGACACATCCAACACTGAACCAAACATTTGGTCCGGTACACAGACATGCCGGATCAAATGTTTGGTTTGGAAAAAAAGAGACTCCAAGGACAAAAGCTCCCTGACCAAATGCCAAGCCAGATTCAGAAAGCTATATCTCCATATCCACACTTCACAACTCCACTCTATAAATACCGAATCTTCTCAACAACAATGGGGACAGATTTTTGGAAAAAAGAAAGAAAATTCTGCTAAAAACCCATCACTTCCGCTACTTAAAGTTTTACCTCCATCCGAATAATCTTGTACTCGTAATCAAATAAAAGAGAGAATAATAGGATGGAAACTGGATGTAGGCACATTCAAGCTGAACCACTATAAATACTCTATGTTATTTACTTTATTTATCTTCTTTCCAAACTTTGAACTTGTGAACTTTCTCTACACTCGCTGAAACGTATTCCATTATGCGTTGAACATACTAAAAACCCCAAATCAATTAGATCAAATGAAGCTTAATTAAAAAGTCAAACTTAAAGGTAAGTGACTGAAGTGATTATAGATATTCTCAAGATTTTTAAATCAAGTTATTAAATGGAGATGAAATATCCAAAATGTTTTAGATACAGGAACTTCGAAAATGAATCTAAATTCATAAAAGAAGTTATAAATTGTTAGATGGGATTATAAATAAATATAATCGATTTTGGAAATTATAAAAAGGGATTAATAAAAATTCTTTAGATTTATGAGATAAGTTATAAAATATTTCTTAAGTATCGAGATTGGAAATGATTTTGGAAAATAGACTTGCAATATTTTCCTAAGTATTGAAATAAAAGGTTTTGGAAATATTTTAGCAATGAAATGATTTGTATAGTAATATTTTCCTAAGTAATAAATTATAAAAGGATTTTGAAATATTTCTAAGTGTTGAGAGTGAAATTTCCATGTTATAATAATAATTGTTTGAGTTATTTCAAATATTGAAATATTAAAAGAGATTTGAATATATATCTTTGTAAAGATATTTTAAAATAAATGTTTTGAAATATTTATGATATAGGCCTAATGATTGCTCATGTATGTTATTTGATAGTTAAATAGCCGATTATCAAATCAGGCCGAATTCGTTAATCATTTCGAAGAGATCGGGATCAGCTTTAATTATTGGAAAACCAATTCGATCCGATTTGTGTGTTACGAATTGTGATATCTCAAAGATAATGGAGATGGTGATCTTAAAAGAGATTCGGTTTGTTCAGACCCAGACAAATTTATATGGATGAATGTTATTATTTGCATCGAGGTCAGGAAGGCAGTGTTAGCATTCCAAGTATGAATGCTATTCTTAAGGTAATACGTAGCCTCAAGCCTCATCAACCGGGAATGACTAAAATAAGGGAGATGCAGCAAGGCTAAGTGGGTCGCATCCAATTAGGGTATGTTATCACTTCTCTAGATACCCTCGGATATATTATATTTTAATTATGGATATAGTTGTGCATGGAAAAAAAAGCCCTCGGCTAGGGTGGGAACACCGAGGGTGATAACATATTCAATACTAAGGTTAGGGATAGGCCGGTCTTGTGTCAACAGGTGATCCAGGCAAGGTCCTCGGTACATTTTTCTGGAAGTGTGCTATGGCGGGCGGTACCCTAGTAGCCCAGGCATTGTATGGAATCTAATATCCACTATGAACATGTACGGTTTTGATTGTAGAGCGTAGTATGCTGGAATTTAATTCATATAACAATTTTGGCTATTTTATTAAGTATTTGTACTTAGAGACTATTATAATATCACTGGATTATCTATAAAGTGTTTTGGTTATCTTAAGGTAAAAACCCGTCGTATTTATGTGTGGCGTGGTCTTACGAGATACCTTTGTTTTTTAAAGGATTCTGATAGAAGTAATAATACAAATTGAGTGTGTTTTCTCATGCTGTTTTCCAAACTGACTAGGGTGTTATTTCATTATAATACGGTCAGACCGAGTATTACAGATTCAGAGTAGGATGATATGGAACTCAGGAGACAAGCTGGAGGAGTCTTGGGCGTATTCTACGTACTTGATTATATTCCGTTGTGTGTATTCAGCACTAGTGAGGACAAGTTATTATAACTGTCCAAATTGATTGTTAATTATTTTACTCTGAGGTTGCATGTATATTCAGTTACACTTCCTTTTATAAAGATCCGATGTTATATATTATATTTTGTTCCGCTACGATTGTGAGATTTTGGGTTATTATTTCTGTTTTCTTCTATCTCTTTTCTTCACCTCTAAAGATTCGTATTTCCGTTCAATTTGATTTGGACGTGTGTGATGTATTGTCGACTCAAAGGGTACGGAGATACGGGTGTTTACATTTGGTATCAGAGCGAGGTTAAGCGAGAACTTTGGGTTTGCTGGGGATTACTCATTAGAGATAAGGTCAGTAGTACTCTAGAATGAGTTTGAGTGTATTAGTAGATATGAGCACATATTTGTTAGTGAATATAAATTGTTCATATTGTATTGATTTATCGGTTGAGTGTTTATCAATTCTGGTCGGTACGGGAAGTACAGCTGTATCGATAAGGGCTTCTAAACTCTTAAACAGGATAAACTAACACAGTATTGTTTTAAAAAGAGGGTAAATGAAATAATTTTACCTAAAGGTATATTTTGATAGAAAAGAAATAATTTTATGAGATTATTATAGTATATTGGAGTATTTGGTTGATATTATTATAATCAAAATGAGATTATAAAAATTGAGATAGTTTATATAACTAAATAGAAATTCTATAAGTATGATTGTATATATATATATATATATATATATATATATATATATATATATATATAAGTTGTAATTAAAAGTGGATTCAAACCAGAATTTTGAAATTTAAGTCTTGAAAGCTTTGAGAAATGCTTTAATGAATTTGAACTAAGGTTTGAGGAATTTTTAAATCTTGGAGATTTTTTGAAATGTTTTCCGAAGTGTTTTGAAAAGGACAATGGTGAATATTTCTGAATGAGAGGTTTTTAAAATGGATTCTAAAGGTGATAAAGCACTGAACTCACTTCAGTCACTGGAAAATAATTCTGGTGATGACGGTTGCATCATCAGTGTTCATTTTCAAGTTTCTAAGTGATGAATTGCTACCGTTGTGATTGGCTAAGATTGTTTTGCTCCAAGATTGTTTGGTAAACTAATTTTATTCAAATCCCAAAAAGAGTTGACTTGGATAAAACCAAGTTGGTTTTGGAAATTCTAAAAATATGGTTTGATATACTAATAGGCTATATTTATTTAAGATTTCAAAATGATTGAAATAAAATCGAGTGATTGAATTCGGGAATTCCAATCGGGAATTCCAATCTAAATGTTTTGTAAAAGTAACATGAAATAAGTTTTGAACTTATAAATTGAGAATGATGCAAGCTAGAAATGAAAGTGAGAATTTTAATCTTGGAATTAAAATTTAACTTGAGTAAGTTAAAATGGATTTAATTTAAATTAAGAAAAGTTAAATAAAGTTGGATTAGACTTGAAACAATATCGAATTAAATTGTATTCTAAATGAGGTTAATAAAATTTGAATTGTAAAATGATTATATAACTATAAGTTATGATTATGAAATGGGAATAAAACTTGAGTGAAAATTTATGGAACTGTGAATAATAAGTTATATAACTTATAAAAATGGACAAATGGAAAGGGTTCAGAAGAAAATGTTTAAATATTTTGTTAAAGGAACTAAAAAATCCAAATTGGGATTATAAAATGGAATGGGACCCAAGTCGATTTAAATTAATTGATTTCCAAAAATGAAACTTAATTTAAGCTAAGTAGAATGAGACTTGAGTTATAAATGGAATTCGACTTGGGTATAAGCGAATTAATTGTGTTTTAAATGTTGCTGATTGAAATAAAATGGAAGGTGAATTAAAATTGAATGAAATAAATTTGAAATTGAATTGGAATGGAATTCAACTAAGTGTAAATGAATGGATTCAGTTTGGGATAATGATTGATAAGAATGAAATATGAACTTAAGTAGTGATATGAAATGTTTAGATAAACCTTAGTAATAAGTTTATGAAATGGCTTATTAATAAATAAGAAGGTACTGAAATTCCATTCACTACAAAATGAAGTGAATAACACTATGTGAATTAAATGAAAGTAAATGAAAAGGAAGTAATATAAGTTGGAAGTGAAATCAATATGAATTCAAGTGCATGAATCTAAGCTAAATTGTTCGAGAATCGATTTACATGGAATGATTCCAAAGCTTAATAAAATAGATTTGAATCTTGTGACATGAATTGAATGCAAATACATTTGTTTGTGAATCATTCTAAATTGAATGAAATGATATACAAATCGACTGTAAATGAATAATCGAATGTTTGAACCTTGTAATTGTTTACGCATCCCAAATATACATGTTATAACATGTTTTGTTTATGAAATTATGTGATTAACGAGTTAAAAGGATATGATGTTGTTAAATTTCATTTTTATGGAACTTATGGGTTTTAATTCAGTAAGTACAGGTTCATGGAACTGTTTGGCTTGATTTTGGTTGTGCAAATTGCATATGAATTGCGCTAGCTCGTTTAATAACGCTAATATAAGGTACACTTATGTTATAAATGCGAAAATGATATGATTATTGTTATACATTGTGTTTCTAACCATGTAGGTCAATGATATCATTTTTCTAATATTTGTGATATTGCAAATGACTCTCCGTACAAGGAAGACTCAACCAAAAAAATTGAAAATTTAGGGTGTTAGAAAATTTTTGAAATTTTTTTGTTAACTAAAAATTGATTTTTGAATTGAAATTGTAATAAAGGGTTTTAAATCAAAAATGGAAATTAATTATTTTGGTTGGAACTAAAAGACTAGAAAAGTGAAGTATCGAGTTTCAACTAAGTGGGTTGTAACAACCTTGGTTTTGGTGATTACTTGTAAAATAACGGTGGTTATAATTAATAATAGAAAAATAAAATAAATTGAAAATGTAAAAAATTTCAAAATTGTTTATTTTAAATAAAAAATGATTTTTGGTAAAATAAAATTGGGTTAAGTTGATTTGGTTCGAAAGTTTGAATAAAAAAATATGTTGATTTGGAGATTAATTGAATTAAATAAAAGATAAAAGAATTTAATTCAACACTGATTGTTGAAATAAATGTAAAATGTTGAAAGTAAAGTTTTAAAAACTTTATTATGTTAGTTTGTGATAAAAATGAGCATTATATGGTTTTAATGTGATAAAATGTGATAATTTTGAAAATTATTGCAAAATGATGAATTTTGTTAATTTTAATGATGTCTTAAAATTTAATATGATAAATATTGAAAATAAAAATGTGGAATATTGGTTAAAAATAATTTTTACATGTTGATAAAAAATTTTTGTAAACATAAAATATGTTTGTACGATTCTATAAAGTTGAAAACGTGATGAAATAAAATATTTACATGAATTAGTTTGGTTAAATCTTGATTAAGTAATAACTTATATGCATTTGGATAAAGGGTTCATCCGTAAACCTATCACTAAGAAAAATCAGAGAGGGAGGAATGGTACCATACGTACACCTCCTCTCCTCATTCTCTTATCTCCTTATAAACCAGTAAAGAAAGGAAATTGGCTGCCTTCATGTAATTTTCAAATCTAGCTTCTAAAATTTAAAAAAATCAAAGAAGAAATTAACTAATTAAAGAGAAAAACAGGTAATTAAAAACCAAAATCACAAATCTATTTCATCAATTTCTAATTTTTAGAATTTAAGTTGTCTGTAACTTCAGTTTTCTATTTTGCATGTTTGTATACTTTCTTTTTACAGCTTCCATCAGCTAAATCAAGGCAAAAGCTCTCATCTTCCTTAAGTTTGCTCTTATTTTCCCAAAACTTAAATAAGGTGAGTTTACAACTCGGTAAATCTAGCTAAAACCAGGTCTGCAAGCTAAAATTGGTTGATTTTTGCTTACTGTAAAACTATATCTGTTGTTTGAGTGATTACAATAAGTAGTGGTTCTATCTTTTTATGTTCATATCTATCTTTTCTTGTCATGAATTCATGCCATAATTTTTTAGGATTTTTTTCTAAGTGTTGATGTAAGTGCATGTCAAATTTCATGGTCTAATTCAACCAGGAACTGTTTCAAAACATTGCTCAAAAACTGGATCGAAGAAGGCAAAAGTGCCTGTAGGAATTGCGACCTACAGGCCGACCCAAAGCTCTTGGAGGTCGACGCTAGGGTCAACCTATGCTTCTCAAGGGTCGACCTATTGGTCGACTTGAGCTGTTTAATTTTTGCAACTTGTTTATTTTTGTTCTGTGCATTTTTTTTGATTTTCTGCTTATACCACCAACTAGTGTGATCAATTCTCGTGATGTTACAGAGTGTCTTAAAGGGCTTTAACCTATCAATAAGTAATCCAACATTTTAGTTGATTCGTATTTCAGATTGATAAGTTTTCTAGATGATTTCTTATGCCGATTTTATGTCATTTTCAGTGATTTCTGCTGTTTTCTAGCACGTGTTTTCTTAAACAATTTTGAAATGATTTTTATAATAAATTAGCTTTCAAAATAAACATTTTACAATATTTATAAATATTTTTAAAGCTATTAAAATTATATATTCTCTATAATAAAGAGAATTTCAAAGCCAAAATTTCCAAACAATTTTGAAAATTATTTTAAAAAATAGTTTTCTCAAAACAAATTATTTTCTATATAAAATACATGTTTTTTCACTCTTCAAGCAAATGAAGAAGCGATTTAAACGATCTAGTAAAACATGTAGTATGGGACACATGTATTTGTTGTTTCGGTTAATTCTGGACTTGTTCGATTGAGGTTATACACGAGAGTGAAATTAACTACCTTATATTAAACAGCTAGGTAAGAACGTGTGCTATGGGATGCACTGTTGTCACTAATTTGGTTACTATTTGGAAGTTGGCGACACTTTATTTTGGACCTTCGGGTTGATTTCCAGTACTAGACCATTGGGTCATTTGGTCTTTTACAGCTGTTTGCCTTTCGAGATGTTTGTCCTTAGGGATATTTGTCCTTCGGGACGTATTTGGCGCCTTATTTGAGACATATTACTTTGCGTGCTTCGGTCATTTTATTAAGCATGTGCAATCTTTTGTGATATTTCATGACTTATTTGTGATTTCCAAATGTTTTCTCCATTTCGAGATTATTGGGGATTTTTTAGCCATTTGAGAAATTATTATATGGTGATTACATCTTTGGAGTTTTGAACTCTTAATTCTACATATTATGATTTATGATCGCCATATTTTGGCCTTTTTTGAGATTTATGATCTCCTTTTTAGAAGCTACTTGTGATCGCCATTCTTTGGCGTATTTTTGAGATTTGTGATTTTCTGTTTAGGAGTAATGGTTAATGAAAGCCATTATATTGGCTATTGTACATGCCGATGATATGAGGCAATTATTTGTGATTAATTGATATTGTGGTTGAATTTTTCTCTCCCGAGATATCCACTTATGATATATTTTAGTGATATTCTCTCATATGAAGTAGTTGACATATGTTTGTGTTACTTCTTCTCTTTTGATAAAAATATTATCCTTTATCCCTTTATTTCACCTATCATATGCTAATCAGTTTATTCAAGCTAGACCGACCCGTGTATTTTATATACTCGGGTCAAACCGAGTTGTTTCAGGTTAGACACCTATTGTAGATTACCGCTATGCTGCTTCTGCTACGGATTTTCTTGCTTTCTTTTGATGCTAGTCATCTTTTGTATATTCTCGTTGTATTTTGTGAACTCTTATATGTACTTATTCTTTTTGACTCGATGTATGTATTATGGTCTATGTACCACCACTGTTATATCACTACGTAGTGTATTATGATGTATCTGTATATATGTATATATATATGTGTGTGTGGCTGATGTTATGTGATCTATTGTATTTGTTGTTATTATATATTGTTCTGACAGATCCATTAGCCATCGTAGATTTGTGTTAAACATTTATTGAGCATGTCTATCCACTTGAGGAAGGTAAAAGAAAAAAATTAGGGCACCCAATCGACGTATTCGATACTTGTTTAAGACAAGTTTAACGGATGGCCGCTCCTAACCAGCCCTATTCTCTGCATTAGTAGACAGTATTAGTCCGTAATGCTCTTTGTTAATGTGGGTCTCGGGATGGGGAATCATAGCTTTGTATTAGAGCGGAGTTCAAAACAAAATATTATAAACATAGAACCGAACATATATTACAGTACATCAGAGTACAGTACAAGCGTTACTGTAACGATCTCGTTTTTAAACCAAATTTAATTTAGTAACTAATATAAAAAAATTTGAATTAACTAGTGAATTAATTTGAATTTTTCCAAAATAAATAAGAAATGTGTTTGTTTTGTATATACATAAATAGATTGTAAATAGAATTTTTAATTTCAAATTCAAAAATAAATATATTGAAAATAAATTGGAATTTAAAATTAATAAAAAATTGTTTTCTAATAATAACAAATACGAATATATATTTGGAAGTTATGTTTTAAATTTCATATAATAATAATTTTCAAAAGCTATATAAGGGTTAAGTTCTAATATATGTGTGATTTTTATTTAATTAAATTTTAAAATCATTTTCTTTAAAGTTATATAAATATTTATATAAGGAAATGCACTAATTAAAAGATAGAAAATAGAAAATATATATATATATATATTAAACAAAATTTAAAAGTATAATATAAAATTAAATAAAAACATATAAAAAATATTAATACATGAATAAAGAGATACGCGTAAGAATTACAACATAGAAATTAAACAAGTGTAATCATCTTAATATGAAATTAAACAAATGTAAACAATATAATATGAAACTTAATAAGTGTAAACTAAATTACAACATGTAACTACTAGTGTCACCTTTATTTTATTTTAAAAAAGAAATTTAGTAAAAAGAATTATAAGATTATATATATAGATATACCCTTATTCGCTTATTTTTCTTCATCCTTCATTTTTAAAATCTTTCAAAATTAAAAGAAAAAAGGGAGACTCAAACTAGAAAGATCAAAACAAGTTCAGTTTTCAAATTCAAAATTGAAGCTTAAGAGCTAGTCATCTAAAAAAAGTCAAAAGCAAATCAAACAATTTTCAACCTGAAGATATAAATCAGAGCATCTCAAACTGAAACAAGGCAAACTCAAATCAAACCTGAAGCTAAAAGAGTTCTAGTTTTTCGAAGATCATGTCAAACCAGAAACAAAAATCAAACAACAAGCAAACTACACTTTTGATCAACAACAAGCATATCATCTCAAAATAGTTTCAAGTTCAAAAATCTAATTCCAGTTTTTAAATTCAAAAAGCAATTCCAGGCTTTGCTTCTCTATACAAAACCAGGTGATGAAACTACCTTTTAAAAAGATAAAACTATTTGAATCTGATGCATTTGGTGAATACTTGAAGTAAAGTTGTGAAAAATATTTGCATGGATATAAAAAAATGCCTGCACGTATGTATATATATATATGTAGAAAATTGTGTGCATGTCCGGGAACAGGCAAAACATGCCTCTGTTATGGTTTATAGGCTCTATATAGTTTCAAAATTCAAATCCTCATCTCCTAATTCTTTTTAGAGTATGATGTTCAAAAAAGAAAGTGTTTAAGTTAACAAGATCTTAATTTTAAAAACCATTTTCAAGTTAAATAAGTTTGAGTATTTTGGAAAATCAAGAAATACAGATGAACCCAAAACTTATCAAAAATTCGACTTTCTTAATTTCTTACTTCACTTATATAATCTTTTTCGTGCTTGAAAGCCGTGAATTTTAAAATTAAAATCATGATTTTTAAGTTTGGAAATAACAAGCATTCGCGAGTTGAACGATAATTAAGTCTAGAGTGTTTTTTGGCGATCGACGGAGAGGTGGGTCTCGTGATCATAGCTGAAGGTAGGTGGTAGTTGGACGAACTCGACAAAAATAATCAAGCAACTTCTTGATCATAGTGGTGGCAGTACGGTGTTGATTTTGGGTTTAAACCTAGTTTTAGTCGATGTCAGAAATTGGGTTGCTGCAGTGTCCAAGGTGCATCAGAATCGTTCGGTGGCGGTGCGATCGAAGCTCGAGTCTAAGGCGAAGTTCTAGGTAGGTTGGCGAGTCTCTAGTGATCGGATTGGTCGGCACGAGGCATTTTCAAATGATCAGTTTTGGGTTTAATTTTTTTCAACATGCTCGAATTCGATTTCATGGATGTTTCGAGGATCTGGGTGTTCATGATGATGGAGGGAAGGGTCAGCAACTTGCTGGCGATTGGAACGTTGATCGGAGTTTCCTCGTTCAGGCATGCACATGCATATGGTATCAGATATGGGTTTGGGTGCTGTAGGTTTGAGAAGAAGGGGAGAACTCGGGTTTGATCTTAGGAAAACATTATTTTGGCTTAGGTTTGCTCTCGTGCATAACGCGAGTGTGATACAGGTTTTAAAAATTTAATTAAAACAAAGTTTAAAAAGAAAGAAAAAGGTGACTCGGGTGTATTCTCGGGAAAAATTGAAACTAGCTCGGGTTAATACTCGAGTTATACGTTTATTTAAACTTAAATTTAAATGATGAAGATAATGTTTTAATTCATTTGTTAACGATAAATTATTAAACAAGTTTCCAAAATATAAGCATGGAACAAGTTTTTCAAGAAAATTTCAAAGGTTGAAACTTTAAAGTATAATGTTTTTAAATTTGTTTTGATTTAAAATAATTTTATAATGATTTTATATTTGGTTAATTATTTGATTAAATCCCTGAGTGTTTTCAAATATAATTAATGATGTAATTGAGTAATTGATTAAGATAAAGGGTTTATCTTGATTAATTATGGGATAATTATTTAAAGTTTAATTTATTAATGAAAGTAATTAATGGATAATTATTTTATGTAAATAATTTTTGAGAGAAACGGGTGTGTAACGCATAGCTACACAACCGGTTAAATGGTATGTATTATAAATAGTAGGAGGCGACCCACAAGCCTGGTCGATACCAAAAGTAGTATTCGCAGTTCAAGAAAATCCCAAAATGAACAAACACAGACAGATGTATATACAACGATAGTAGCAAAATAAAAATAATAATCTTCCCAGCTAAAGTGAGAGCGTTGTTAGATCCATCTACTGAATTGATGATCTTGTGTATGCAGCAAAAGGGGATCAACTAGTTAAGGCAGATCATGGACTATCAATCTGTAGAAGCATTGTTGTTGTGAGGAAGACGCCAAGTGAAGGGTCACCTTTGCGCTACGCTTGTCCATAGAGAAAACAAATAGGAGATTTGGTTACAGATTCTATCAATACTTCTTTTTGGCTTATTAAAAACATAAGCATTTTTTTCTTTCCAGATGCATCAACTATAAATAGAAATGAAGGAGTCTAAATTTTTATCCGGCTTGCCATATTTCCAGTAATCGAAGAATGATTGTATGGCCGATATGTAGCCAACGAGGTTGGCACTGGCCGAGGCCAAAATGCAATAGGAGAAGTCTCAATCGAAAAAGAGATGGGCAATGGATTCTTCAAGCAAAGAGCATAAGGCACAAAGAGGGTCAAGATGGATGTTCCAGCGTCTGAGTCTGTATTTAGTATTAATACGAGCATGGATGAGGCACCATTGGAAAAAAAGGATGCGGGGAGGGAGTCAGCATTTCCAAAGTCTAGGGAAAGAGAATGACCTACCAGGATGGTTGAGGAATGAATAACATGAGGCAACCGAAAAGCCTTTCTTAGGAGCAAGGGCCCAGATATTGTGGTCTGATATGTCAGAGAGCTGGATAGAAAGGAGCAAGTTAGAGGCTGAGTTGGGTCATTCAGCGTGTTGAGGTCAAAGAGAGCTGGGGGGCATATGCTGCTTGGACCAAGGAAAGAAAGATCAGCAATAGTTGTGATGTGGTGAGAGATATGGGGAAATAGATAAGCGAGCGAGCGGGCGAGGAGGGGGATTGATCCGGCCAGATATCTAGCCAGAAAAGGCAATTGAAACCGTTTCCATGGAGACATGGAATAGGGATTTGACACAGGGTATGGATGTCAAGACAACTGCCCAGAAGGGGGAGGGTCAAAGGCGAGGAGATGAGTGGAGGACAATATGAGGGTTGGATTGATAATGAAGCTAACGGATCCAATCTATCCAGATAAAGTAGCCCGGAGTGATGATATGCCAAAGCCACTTGGATAAGAGAGCAAAGTTGAAAGAGAGGAGGTTAACTAATCCTAAACCACCGTGATCTTTGTGCAGGCAGACGGATTTCCAGTTGATTAAACATTTTGCTTTATTACCATTCCAAAGAAAAGAACGTCTACTAATATCAATTTTTTTACAACCCATTCCGGCAGTATGTGAAACGACATCTAGTACGAGGGGAGTGCTGATAGGACTGATTTGACATGGACGAGGCGGCCTGTAGCAGATAGGGAATTAGCCTTCCACGATGATAACCGAGATTCGATCTTGGAGATAAGTGGGAGCCAGTCTTGTCGAGCAAGTTTGGTGGGGTGAAGGGGGACTCCAAGGCAGGAGATAGGGAAGTGGTCTAGTTTACAGTTAAGCATAGAGGCTGAAAATGGGCCGAGGTGTAGGGCTCCCAAAGCATAAGGATGGAACTCGTGTAAAAGTTGATGGATAGGCCAGATATGAGTTCGAAGATGTATAAAAGAACTTTGAGACAGTGGAGGTGGTATGGTACTGGGGAGATCAACATTATGGTGTCATCAGCGAATTGGAGGTTGGAGATTGACAGTTTTGAGTTGGAGAGTTTGATGCTAGCAAGGAGATTATTAGAGATTGCAAGTTTGGCCATACGGTTGAAGACATCAGAGATGAGAACAAAAAGAAGTGGCGAATGAGGGTTGCCTTGTCTAAGACCCCGGGCTGATTTTATATGGCCCCCTAAAGAGCCATTGATAGAGATAGATGGAAAACTTATATCTAGGATACAGTTGATCCAGTTACACCAAGTATCTTAGAAACCTCTGTGCTTCATAATGTCGAGCAAAAAGTACCCGTTAAACGAGTCGAAAGCTTTGGAGAAGTCTAGTTTAAGGAAGGGCACCTGGGGTGGAGGAGTGATGATAGAAGGAGATAACTTCTTGCATGGTCGTACCACAGTCTAAGATGTTTTGGCCCTGGATGAACATCGATTGTTCAACCCCAACCAGAGATCCAATAACCTTTTGGAGTCGATTGGTGAGGAGTTTAGCGATGATTTTGAAGGTTGTGTTGAGCAGACAGATTAGGCGAAAGGAAGGGAGTGTGGTGGAACCGGAGGATTTGAGGATGAGGATGATGTTGGCGTAGTTTAATCTTGCAATCGTTGAGGTATTAGATTGAAATTCTACACACATATCGATAATGTCAGATTTGATGGTTGCCCGAAAATTTTGATAAAAAGGGGGCTGAAGCCATCCGGGCCTGGGGTTTTGTCATCAGCCATATCGTTTAAAGCCGACCAAATTTCTTCTTTAGTGAAGGGATGATCAAAAGGGATTAGAGAATGGTTGGGGTAAAGGAGATTCTAGTCAATGGGGGGGAGCTGGGGCTAGCTTTTACCTAGGAGGTTGCGAAAATAATCGATGAAAAGACTAAAATGTCAGATTGGTAAGAGAATATGGCATCATTATGAAGGATTTTCGAGATGAAAGTGGATCTACAGCGACCATTGGCGATGCGATGAAAGTAAGCAGTTTTCTTGTCCTCCTCATCAATCCATTTGGCTTTAGAACGTTGCTTCCAACCAATCTCTTCTTGCTTGATAAGTTTGTTTAATTCTAAAACTCCAACTCATGCAGTCGACTAGATTCAGGGCCAGACAATGGGCGGGATTCTTCCAGTATGTTGAGATGTAAAATGCCATTTTGGGTCTTCGCGATATGAGAGCGGATCGAACCCCAAATGGATTTTTCCCAGGGTCTGACGAGCTTTCTAAGTGAACGGAGTTTGGAAACAACCCGAGCAGTGGCTGACTAGAGACGGGAATGTTGGGTCCAAGCTAGCTTGACGAAGTCATCGAAAGATGGCTTAAGAAGCCAGAGGCATTCGAATCCAAATTGACGCTGAGGGATTGGTGTAGTTCCTGAATCAAAGAGGAGAGGACAGTGGTCTGATAGGGTGGTGGCAAGGCCATTAACAAGAGTGAGTGGGTGAAGGTCATCCCAAGCGGAATTGAATAAGAAGCGATCTAATTTCGCTAGGGCTGGTACAGCTATGCGGTTTGACCATGTGAAGAGGCGGTTACTGATGGGTGGGTCGATAAGGGCGCAGAAATTAATAAAATCATTAAAATAGATAGAATCTTGCGAATTGTTGCCAGAGTTTCTATCGGAGGGAGATCTGGTTGTATTGAAGTCACCTCCAATAACCCAGAGACCATTAAAATGTGTGGTAATTTCCAGGCAATTCGACCGAAGAGCCGCTCTCTCATGAGAATTCAGAGGACCATAAACATTAGAGAAGAGGTATAATATGCCTGAGTGAAGGTGTCGAAGGATAATATGTAGAGCACCAGAATGCAGAATAGTTTGACAAATGGACCAGTTTGATTCGTTCCAAGCAGTGATTATACCACCTCTTGAGCCAATGGCATCTATATGGGCCCAACCAAACAGATGAGGGCCACCTAAAAGTCTAAGGAGGAATGGGGATGGGTCTGAAAGTTTAGATTCTTGAATAAGAAGAATGTCTATTTTTTGCGGGGCTAGAATAAGATTGATAGCATGACATTTAGAGGAGTCCCCCAAACCCCGAACATTCCATGAAACTATTTTCATTGGGAGATGGACATACACTCGGTTTCTAGTAATTGCATGGCAGTGTATTGTTTGTCAGATAAGTTTATTCCCATGCAATGACCTATTTTCTTATTAATTTTAGAGTTAGCTGAGGAAAAAACAACTGGTTTAAGAAAACTACCTGAGCTTCCTGGTAGGGCCTCTGCCTGGTTTAATCTATTGCTCCGACGGACCAGGGCTACGGAGAGCGAAGCTAACTGTGGCGGAGCTGGAGTGGAATCTTTGGTTGGAAGATGGGTTTCAGGCGGGAAGATGACTCGACTTGCAACTGGGGGATCTGTAGATGAATCGGGACAGAAAGGTCCAGATCTGCCAGTGGGTCCCAACGGGGCTCAATTTTAGGCCAATCGCTTCCATTGGTGGGTCCATCACCTCTAATGAGTCATCTGGAATAATATGCTAGGGATCAGTAGGAAGATTGGGTGGGGACACGTCGGCCTCAAAATTCAAGGTGTCAAAGCGAGCCTACGAGTCGGACTGGTTGGAGGGGGTGTTGAGAGGTTTGGTGAAACATCTCCAATCTCTCTCAAAATCGGTGCCAAGGAGAAGGGTCTTCAATCTTCTTCTAGGATGCTCATGGTTCCAACGCTCAACAGTAAGCAAATGTTGAGCGTTGTTAAGTCGAATACAAGGGTGCATGGCGTAACTATGCCTTCGAAGAATTGTATTTGCAGGTAAAGGTATCGATGATCAAAGTGTGCCCAGTCACACTCATCCAGACTCGTCGTCCTGCCAATAGAGCTCAAGGTAGAACTCATCGCTTCTAGGTTGTTCCGCAAAAGCTCGGGGAAACCCTACACTCTACCCCAAGTTGGGGGCTCTAGGTTTGGTGCAGTCGGAGGCACAAAGTCTGACCAAGGTTGAATGAGAACAGTGCCAGAGCTGTTTGTTTGGTAATCGATCTGAGTCTCAGAACTTAATCGTGGGCAATCATAGAGGGTTAGTAGACCAGGAAACATTTATCGGACAGTATCCATAGTGGCCATTCTTGGATTTGGAGATGAGCTGTTAGGGTGATGGAGAGAGTCTCGATGGTCCAGAAACCATCAATTATGGTGGTAGTAAAATATTTGGAAGGATGTTCCATTGGGAAACGAAGTGAAGAGGAGGATTTTGTGGGAGAGATATGGGGGGTGGTTGAGTGTGAATACGGGTTTGAGATAAATTATTTTGCTTGCCAATAGGATCAGATACTGGGACCCTCTTAGTCCGAGTGAAGTGATCTTTCTAGGGAGCTGGCATAACATGCACAGGTAAGGAGGCGTGTAATGATTTATTTCTTGGGACAAAACGACTATAAATGCCATAGAATCCACAAAAGAAACAAATATTTACATCCCTACACATTTTTGCCACGTGGTCACTTTCTGCACAACGAAGATAGTGACGTTTAGACTTCAAAAATTCAAGGGTTGTGTGGGTCGATCTGAATATCGAAAGGAACTTGTGGCGCTTGATAACCGGTGGGTTGCAGAGTAGGGGAGGGTGAGAAGTGGAAGCCGCCACAAGGGCGTACGATTTATTGAGGGCTGACCGGGCACCGGCGGTCTGTATGGGGGGATGACTATCGCTTTTGTGAGGGGACACCAATTGTGGTGGGAATGATGACGCAGAGGATAATAGCGGGATCGAGACAGAAGACGATGGAAGACTGGGGGTGAAAGACGGAGGAGGGATCAGAATGGAAGGACGAGTAGGAACGGGAACGGAGGCGGAGGCCATGACTCTTAAATTGTTATTAAAACAGCTATTAGAAATGAAATTTATGTAAATAATTAAGTGATTAATTTAAGGATCATTAATTTATTAATTAAGCACGATTTAGAGGTAACTGCTTTAATTTATTGGTGATTAAATTAAACTGATTAAGGATTAAGTAATCGATTAAGATAAATGGTTCGTCTTAAAATTAATTAAGATCTCAAGGCAGTTAAAGGATCATTAATTAGTAATATAATGACAATTACTTAGTATAATTAGTTAAAGAATAGTTAATTTATTAATGGTTAATTAATTAAGTAATTAAAGAAAAATTAATTAATTAATTAAAGATTAATAAATTTGTTAGAGGTTAATTAATTAACGATTAAAGGATAATTAATTTATAATTAGAGATTAATTAATTGATAATCAAGGGTTAATTAATTAATGTAATTAATTAAGGGATAATTAGTTAATAGTTAAAGGATAATTAATTATGAATTTGAGGATAATTAATCATTAATTAAAGGATAATTAATGAAAATATTTATGTGATTAATTAATTCAATAATTAATTAAAATGGTTTGTAATTAATTAATATTAATTAAGTGGGGTTTAAAAAGAAATTGAAGCAATTGATTTAATTTATTTGGGGATTAAATAAAATTATTTGGGAATTAAACAACTAATTAATCTTGCTTATAGATGATTGGATTATACTGATTGCCTTGAATTGTTTGATATCTTTGATATATGATGTTCTGTGATATGATTGTTTGGATTGAGCTGTGAACTGTTATTATTTATCTGTGATGAATTTACTTGTCTATCTGTGAATGAAAGATAAGCGTTATAGGATTATACCGCTTATCGATATTGTTGTGCTTGTATTTATGATGGTTGTTTATTGTCATATGCAAAACCCCTACACACAACACATATAAAAATATGGATTTCACGGGAAATTGGTTAAGTCATGGTTATTTTGAATTTAATAATATTTTATTCAAAACAGTGAAAGATTTAAAAGTTGAATTTTGAATCCAAAATGGTTTGGAAGTGACATTGGGTTAAATATGAAATTTTTTTGGAAAGAAAGTTTTGAAATTAAGAAATTAATTTGTATATTTATTTTAAATAAATAATTAATTTTGAAAATTTGAAATTTTGTAAACTATAGTTAAAAAGGGTTATACAGATTATATAATGCATGTATATATATATGGATTTTAAACCAATTTAAAGTATTTTAAATGAATTATTTTGGGAATTTAAGTTTAACCCAAATAGGACTTGCCAAGGATACGGCAGTTCGCTGATTTTCTGATTTATACTTTAAAAGGCTATAACTTGAGCAAATTTAATTGGATTTCCCAAAACGAAAAACCTTTATTTTCAAATGATTAACAACTTTCATATCAAGAAAGAATTTCTAGTTTTTGTTGAAAGGATTTCGAGTTATGGGTAAATCAAATTTGAAATGGAAATAGTTTTGAAAGCTATGAATAAATCTTTGTTAATGATTTGGTAAACCTTGTTTCAAATTAAAGAGGTTCTTTTGCTTAAAAGATTTAAATGGAAATTTGTTTAGACCATTCAAAAGGAAAGGTTTTGGAAAACAAGGGCTAAAAATTGTGACTTAACAAAGATCTCAATGTATCCATATGTTTTTAAAAATAAGCACTCATTATTCGGATTAGCCGGAAGAGGACATTAAGTCATAAAACCCATTCTAAATAATGATACGACGCAGTGGATTAAGACAGTGGTTGAAGACCGGGTATTTTCGAGAACGAAAGGATTACCTATCGATTGTCTCTTCACTGAGTTGGTCCAGTATAGAGATTTCCCTATGTGATGGGGAGTCCGATAGGGATCGGGAATATTTGGATTTCCAAGGGCTTCTTTCCTTAATTGGACAAAGTGACTTCGGTTCCATTCAGACCCAGGATGGACTTGTATGGATGTATGTTTGATGTTACACTTTGAAATGTAAAGCTGGTTTCAATCAAATACATTTCTGTTTGCTGGCGGAGAATTTATTATCTTAGCTTAACTCGCTTCTCTGAGACATATGAGCTCAGAGGTTATGTAGTTGATATTTACTAGTGATATATTCCCAATTCGGTAATGTGGCATGCTAAGTGCTGATCAATGGTTGATCGAAGCATGGCTTTTGTGAAAAGCGTAGCTTTGTGGGACGAGACTTCATCGAACCTCACACCCCGGAAATGGTCGAAACAAGAAGGATGCAGCAAGGTTACAGGGGTCGTGCCCCTTAGGGTATATGCATTTCCTTCTAGATGAAAAGTGGTATCATGGTATGGAGCCTAGATATTTTACTTATGTGGTTGTTGGAATTTGTGGAATCTCGGGATAAAGTCGATTACGACCGAGGGATGACATACTCGTGACAGTCAGTTACCTAGTTACAGAGGTAACCCGGCTTTGTGTTGGCAGAGATCCGGTAAGGTTCGCGGAGCATCCCTCCAGAGATGAACCCATTCGGAAAGGAAGTTCCTTAGCCTTGACCATTTATTGGAAATCCAATCCCTAATACGCTCCCTGTACGGTTTTAGTTGTAGAACCTACTATCTAACATAGTAGCTATAGTAGGCATACTATAATGGTACATATGCTGGCTAAGATTAATATTATACTTTCGAAATGTTTCCCACACTATGCACTAATAATAATATTAAAAGGATTTTCGTGTATCAAGCATGTTTGACTATCAGAAGGAGAATTCTCCCTCAAGTGTGCAATTGCTTTATTTGTATGTCGAAAGGCTTTATGGTAGTTTCATTTTCCAAAAGCATGAACGGATTTCTTTTTTCTTTCTTTTGTTCAAATAAATATTTTTGTTTGCTCACACCAGTCCCATGACTGACTTAGAGTTTATTATAGGATCGATTTCACCCTAGAGGGGGGTGAATAGGGCGATACTATAATTATTAAAAATTATCGTGGAAGTATATAAAATAACTTCAGCACAGATAATAGTCGGCAGCATAGATAATAACAGAATAATAAAACTGGAGAAATAGAACAACATAGAATTTACCCAGCTTCGGCAAAAACCTGCCTACGTGCTGCCCCCAAGGTTTCTACTAGAAATTAAGGAGTCAGACGCTTACACATGTAAACTCGTGGCACTCGCTATCGACTAGCCTTAACTCTACACTCAAAACCCTGCCACTACTCAGACACTGAGTTGTGAATTCTCGAACTACACCACCATAGCTCCTCCCTTAGTCACACGACTAGAAATTACAATGTTTAAAGAAGAAAATACAAAAACAACAATTTAAAAACAATTAAACCCTAATTTAAATATTAAAGCCCAATTAAAAATTGAGAGAAGCTGGTCCAAAAATTAGACTTAAGAAAATTAGTTCGTTTCCCTTTTTTTATTTCCTTCGGCCCGCTTACTTCTTGGTGAAAATGGTGGTTCGTTCCTTTATTTGCTTGCTCGAAAATTAGGGCTTTTGTTATGAAGTTGCCGGCTTTGTCGATTTGATTAATGATGTTTCGATTTCTTTTCTTCGATTGATTCGTCCATGGCTACTTACATTTGGTCGAGTTCGACTGTCAAAATGGTATGCAATTTTTCCTTTTTCAGCATTGATTCTGCTCGACCTTTTTGATTCGAGTCAAATCATTATGCTTGGTTACTTGAACTCGAATGATTAATTTTGGCTGATGATGATCGGGTTTTATAGGATTGGAATTCCTATATTTTTGTTCGTATACATTGTTTGAATTCGTAATTAAATATAGTTCGGCCATTGATTTTCGATTGAATGTTTGAGATGATTTCTGACTTCTTCAATTCATATATTTTTGCCTTGGTCATCACGGCTTTGTGAATTTTTCGATTCATTGATTTATAAGGCTCTGACTTTGTCGCGACGATGATTTCTTTCTTTGTGATTATTGACTTCGGCATGATTGAAAATTCCTGCTTGATCGATCACCTTGACTTGGTTGAGTTTGCTACTGTTTTAATTAATTACTGCTTGGATTTTTGACCCACTGCTTCTTCATAGTTTTGATTTTAACCTGTGCGTCTTTGGCATTGTCACTGCTAGATTGAACTTGTTACATGACTTTGACCACTTTGAAATTGTGAAAATATGAACTTGTTTGACTACCTAGAACTTCAGTCATTTGGATTGGTTCCTTACAGCTGCGCATGAATTTGACTGTTGAGCTTTGTTTGAATGTGATATTGGTCTTCATTGTTTAGGATTAGCTTGTGTACTTCACTGCTATATGTGCACTGTGTTGGTATTACTGTCTTAAGTCATGTGTACTGGATGCTTTGATCGTGTCACTGTTATCTTGTTGCACTGGTGACATTGTTTCATTTGAAGCTACATTGTAGTTTCATTCATTCTTGAGTTTGCATTGTGTATATATATGTGTTGGCTGTAGTTCCATGACTTCAACATGTAACTTGACTTTATTTGAATTCGTATATTTTTGTGTCTGCATTTCACTCTGTCTTGATTTGATGTTGAAGTCATAGTGGTGCATTGTGGTGAGTTGCTCTGACTGATTGACTGTTGCATACATGTTGCTTGATATGCGGTCGTGATCATGTAGCTTGTCTAGTTCATATAAATGTAAACAAGTGTGTCACACTATTTTCATTTGAATCTGTAGTTATATCTTGAAGTCTGGTCTGTGCCTTTATGTGGAGCTTGACTGAGTTGTTTCTTTTAATTCGACCCATAGCTGCAGTTTCATTGCATTCCTCATTGAGTCTGTTGGTTCAAGTGTAATTATGTTATGGTCGTTGCAATCCAGTCTTCATTTGATCACCGGTTGCTCTGTATCTGGACTAGTCGATATTGCATGCTGACATTGTTTCAACTCCACTGATAACTTGATTCTTGTTTACTGCCAGTTCTGGTATGTGCATTTGTGTGCATTGTCAACTATTGTTTTCACTTGACCTTCATCTTGATTTTTGGAATTGTACCTGTGTTGAATCCAAATAGTAGATCGCTTTTGACCTTGTGCTCGTGTCGTGACTTGAGTTGAACCCGGCTTTTTATTTGGGCTTGACCTTGTGCTCATGTATCCCTGTAGATTTATCAAGTCTACATTGGTGTGCATGGCCTTGTGGCATGTACAGTGATACATGGTGCATGTCGCAAGTTGTTCGTGTTTGATGAATTCAAAATTAAATGATGACGAACAACCCAAATAACTGAGGCAATAAATATTTTCGAAATCACTTTTTATTCTATACTGCAAAAATATTTGTTTTTCAATTTTATTACGTCAATGTATATTATTATGGATTGCTCAGATGTTGGATTCAATCTGGAATGGAGTTGAAGATAAATACAAGTGAATGAGCGATATGTAGTGAGGACATTTGTAAATTGAAATGTACTGTAATTGCAAATTGTATATCTATAGTGAGAGCTCAAATTTGTACTATCTAAAATTGTAATAAATATTTGTTTGAATAGAATATCTGTTTGAATTTAAATTCTATGATATTTATTTTATTCAACAAACATTTATTTAATCTGTGAAAATAAAATAGTACGTTAACAAATACATTTAAATGAATATATGCTTATTATCATCAAACAAAAATCATATGCTCGCATATTCAACATTTATTGTTCCCTTTCTAAACTCTAGGTGCCCATAATTTTCCACACGGGCAGCCTAGAGTCAGGTTATCATATAGTCAGCTAGTAGATGTAGATTTTGGCAGTCTTTGGAGTCTGTGGATTTGGGGATCAAATTTGCCTCATTGCAGCATAATATCTTTTGGTTTGAGCTTTGGGCTTTGGCAATGAAGATGCAGTTTGTCGGATTTTCTCTCTCTCTCTCTCTCTCTTGAAGACCATATTGTTATCTTCCTGCTGTTGTATTCTGCTCTATTCCGCTATTGTCTTATGTATCTGTATTAGCTCTGATATTGTTGGGCATTGTTATCAGATGTTGTATCCATGTTGTATATCAATGATTTTTTCTTTGTTTCCGCTGTGTTGTTTTCACCAAATTTGTTATAAGCTCCGACGAATCAGAATCCAACGTTTGAATCTCTGGCTTTCGAATATGGGTGATGTACTGGATGTCGATTTTCCATGGTCGAGTCTGGGTTGTTACAGTTACATATACCTAATCATCGTGTCCTTAATATTTTCGTGTCCTTGGGGTAGATATAAGTTGGGAATACGTCTAGGAATGCATTTTAATTCGGTAGTATTCCATGATTGAAATAAGGAAACCTTACCCTATGAAAATCGTTATCTTGTCTTATACTTTCAGCATATGGCTGGAAGAGGTAGAGGTCATCGTTCCGATGATGGGTCATCCAGTGGCTCACATCCAGATGGTGTTTATATGTCTGCCAATCAATTTATAGAGTTATTCGGGAGCACTCAGCCAGCTCCTAATCCTTCGTCCCCTCCATGCAATTCTGCTTTTTCATGTATGTGTAGTGATTTCTCTTATCTCGGAGGCAAGCCGTTCAAAGGCTCAGAGTCTGTTCTTGAGGTCCAAGCATGGCTTCGTACATGCGAGGGTATCTTTACTTGCATGGATCTTTTCGACCATTACCGAGTTCTTGTAGTATCGAGTATGTTGCAAGAGCATGCTCTTGATTGGCATGAGCTTCTTATCGCTAAGCTTGATAAGTCTACTCTTACTTAGATTCGGTTTAGGGAGCGATTCGAACTTAAATTTGTTCCCGAGTCCGAGAAAGCCCTCTTAGCCCGTCGCTTCCACGAGTTGAAGCAAGGGAAGTCTTTAGTTTTCAAGTATGTTTCTTCATTCGAGGCCTTGTCCAAGTATGGTCTCGAGTATATTAGCACTTCTTATAAGAAGAATCTCAAGTTTGTTTCTGACCCCAAGAAATCTTTGAAGAAATCTTTGATGCTTTAGCTTAACATTTCATTTGAGGAGTTGATTGACTCAGCACTTCACCTTGAAGTAGTCGAGAAGGACAGAGATAGTAATGATGAGACTGAGGTTCGTAAGAACCCCAATAAGAAGAATTTTCTTTTTTAGTAGTCCAAGTCTTTTCCTCTTAACAAGAAGAATAAATCTATTGGTTTTAGCTCCCAGCCCAGTGAGTACCTCCTTGTCGAAAGGGTGTTTTGGTTATGGCTCCTCTGATCATTTAATTCGAGATTGTCCCAAGCTCTTGTATGTCGTTATTGCAAGAAAGAGGGACATTGGGTTTCATATTGTCTCATTGCTCCTAATAATGCTAAGTCAGAAAGCTTGATGTGATGGATGCTTCTGGTGGTTCTTCTCCGCCCAGAGGCACTTCTCCTTCTATTCTTGAAAGTTCTATATTATTTCATGATCGTTTTATTCGAGTTATCTTCGATACGAGTGCTTCACTCTCATTCGCATTGAAGGAACTTGTTGATATTATACCATTGGATGTTTCTTGCCTTGTTAGTTCTTTAAGGAATGTGAATCTTATTGGGGGACCCTCAACACTTAGCATGCTTTGTAGTCATGTTGAGATAATTCTTTGTGGTTTTTCTTCCCGTGCATATCTATACATTATTCACTATCTTGGATCTGATATGATTTTGGGGATGTATTGGTTTGCTCATTATAAAGCTCGAATCTTATGTTTTGAAAGGCTCATACACCTTAGGCATCCTGATTCGGGTAATCGGTTAACTCTAGTTCTTCGAAATGTTGATGGTAATTCCAAAGCATCCTTTTTTGCTCTTGAGTCTCGAGATGATGATAATGTATCTCAAATTCTAGTCATTTGGGATTTTGATGACATACTTGAGCCTATTTCAGGTTTGCCACCCAAGCAGGCAATTGAGTTTCGTATTGACCTCATTCTTGGTGCTCAGCCTGTTAGTCGTCCTCCCACGAGGATGTCTACTAAGGAAAATGAGGAACTCAAAAAGCAATTGTTGGAGCTTGAAGCCAAGCAATTCATTCAATCTAGTTCTTCACCGTGTGGTGCCGTAGTCATCTTTGTTAAGAAATTTGATGATACTCTTAGGTTTTGCATCGATTACCGTAAGCTTAACGAGTTAACCATTAAGAATAAGTATCCATTGTCTAGGATCAATGGCATGTTCGATCAGTTGAGTGGTGCTAAGGTCTTTTCTCAGCTCGATCTTGCTACTGGTTTTCTTTAGCTACGACTTGCGAAGAACAGAATTCCTCTTACTGCATTCCCGCACTCGTCATGGTTCTTATGAGTGGCTCATTATACCATTCGGTTTGACAAACGCCCCAGCTTATTTCGTCGATCTTATGAATCGAGTATTCAGCAAATATCTCGATAAGTTCATTCTTGTATTCATTGATGGCATCGTAGTCTATTCTAAGTCCAAAGCCGATCATGCTCATCATTTGAGGATTGTTTTGAATACTCTTCGTCGACATCAACTTAAAGCTAAATACTCCAAGAGCCACTTTTGGGAGAATAAGGTGAAGTTCCTTGGCCATGTTATATCTTCTGATGGCATTTCTGTCAATCCATCGAAGATAGAAGCCATTCGAAATTGGAAAAGGTCAGAGAACGTTTTTAAGATTTTTTATTTCCTAGGATTGGCGGGTTATTACCGTCGGTTCATCAAGGATTTCTCCTGCATTGTTCTTCCTCTCACTAGACTTACACTACTACAAAACAGGCCATTTGCATCGGTTGTTTACCCCCCTTTTGCATCAGTTCAACAACCGATGCATATGCAACCGATGCAACAGGCTTAACACTTTTGCATCAGTTCTGAAACCGATGCAAAAAGGTCCTTTTTGCATCGGTTGTTACTAACAACTGATGCAAAATATCATGGTTGGTTGCTTGAATACAGCCCCCATATGCATCGGTTGTAATAAAAACCGATGCAATAAAGTAACTTGTTGCATCGGTTTTTTATAACAACCGATGCAAACTAATCCCTCTATTGCATCAGCTATTTATACCTGATGCAAAAAAGTCATTCTCGGAAACCATTATTACAGTGTACACACAAAGAGATAAATATATATATATATATATATATATTATTGATTATAACAAACAATTATTGCATACAATATTACAATCATTCAAAATTAAATTTGATGGCAAATACAAACTGAGTAACATACTACCTCACCATCATCTCATCAGACTGCCACAAGCCAACACCACATACAAACTTCCCAAACCACTGCTAACCAATATTCCTCAAACCAACTTACTGCCATCAACCAACCACCACCATCTTCAACTTCTAGCAACTTTACTGCCAAGAACTTCAACAACTCCACAACACTTCTGCCTGCACTTCAACCCTGCCACCATCCATTGCCTTCTTCTTGCATATCCCACTGCAAAATACACCAAAACACTGCCTCTTCCTTTCCTCTGCCATTCACAATACATCACCATCCAAACAAAACTATCAACCCCCTACCAATAACAAAATTGACCACAACACTTCATATTCCTTGTTGCATATCACCATCCATTGCATAGTAACACACACCTTCACTAATTCAACCACCCACTTCATTAACACTGTGCACTGTGCATTTTCTGTGCACATACATTGTCAACTGACCAACTGCATACCTGACCACTACCCATCACTGCCATAAACGCTTCATACAATCCATTAACATCTACACTGCTACCAACCCCTCTTCTGCCATCCCTGAATACAACTTCACCTACCCTTGCCACACCAAAGCACAAACGGCCACCAACCCAAAGACAACTGCAAACTTCAACTGCACACACACCTTATTGCCTCAAAACACTTCATATCCTCTATCTCCATCTTGCACATATCACATCATACCCTCCACACTTAACGCTGCCACCAATTCCCTGCCACCAATTCAAACACCACAATTCAACTTAACACAGCATCAACACTACCCCAATTCACCAGACTCAACCACCTTCATATTGCCACCATTTCCCACAGTCATATAACTACACATCAGCCACTTGAACCACCTCCTCCACAACAGTCCAAACCGCCTCCTGTAAAAACACTGCATTGCATTTCTGCTGTGAAAAGACTGCCACGACAAACCATATATACCATATCCCCTGACCTCTACATACAACATTTACCTGAGCCTCCGACATCAGTTATTCAACATCATACCCTACCACCCTTCATACTGCCTGTTCCACAGACCCTTCACCCCTGCAACTCCAAAATATCCAACTTCACCACTTCATATTATAGTGCAACCCCTTACTGCAACATTACCATAACAAATCACTGACTATCAAACAACCAAATTGATTATGATCTTCTACATCACTCAACACTGCCACCGCTTCAACTGCCGCTACAACATCTACACTGCCTGACCAACTTCACCCTCCATACCAATTCACCCATACTTCTTACTGTCACCAGTCTTTCCACACAAGGCATCCTCTATCACACATTACCAAAACCAAAACCATCCACTTCCTTACTGTCGCAACTTCAAACTGCAATGCTCTGTCACAATACAACTTACAAACATCTCCTCATACCATCATGAGTTAAAAACATTTGATTTTGAGTTGTAAAAAATACAAAGTGTAAATAAGAAGACGCTAGTTCAGTTCCACCACAGCATTCGATTATAGGTATATAACCCGCTTGCGAAGAAAACCACAAGTCATCATCAATTCCAGAAGCTTCCCCCTTCGAAGCAAATGTCTTTATTTTTGTCCAGTTCAGACCTTTCATGTAGTTGCTACTCTTCCATGTTTTCACCAGGCTTGGAACTGTCCCTAAAATGGTTACTCCTGCATTATGATCATAACAGAAAATTACTAATCTTAAGTTTCCATATAGTGTCCACTTTACTAGGATAAACGGAGTGGATATATACTGAAACTCAAATATAAAAAATAACGCATGATACTATAGCACATCTGAGACGTCGGTTAATAACAGACTATGATGTCTAATGGCTGAAATGCACCGTGTCATCCACTGTGCTTTTACTTCAGTTGTCTCCCTAATGAAAATACCTGCACAAATTTTCCATAACTACGTCCAAGGGGTGAACCATTGTAAAGAGCTAGAGTAGCTCCACTTAAAAAACACGAATACAACACGATGGAGCCTGCGACCCAACCTAAACTTGTGAACCAGCATAAGATATCACTACACTGAACATAGACATGTGTCCATAAGTCTGCTGCACCTCTTATTGCTGACACTTATGTCCACGCTATCGCTTTCGGTTCTCCTAATAACAAAAACAATATATACCACGGAAAGAGTTGTGAAATAAAGATTTGTTAGGGGAAACGAAGGATTATTATTTTCTATTAAAAAAATCAGTGATTTTAATTACCAGTTGTTCCTGAGGAAAATATTATGTTGATTGTAGATTCCATTGACTGATAAACTGGAGTATAGTCGAATGGCCTGTGGATAGAATTGAACATATTCTGTTATCCAGAGGTTTGTTTCTGGATAGGTATGTATATTTAGTTAAATATAACATGCATCAACATATGACGTACCGTGAAATGTTTGAAGAACGAGACAGAAAATCTTTCCAGGATATATCATGATCTCTTAATGTGACTTCAATGTCATCACCTAAAGAAGAAAGCACGATCACTTTACACAAGCAAGCATCTTTTACACGGCTGCAGAGTACATTACGTACATATGTCAGTAAAATATAAATAGTATAGTAATTCATTGACACTAAGAATCAATTTGCAGAGAATGTTACGTTACTTGTGAAGAGGAAACTTCTTCTCTCCTCTTACAACAAAATCCTGAAACACCAAAAAAATATACACATTAATTGCCATTGTTGCTTAAACTACCTGTAACATCAGTACTCAGTATGTTTATGGAAAAGAGAAGAGAAAAAAAAATGTACCTGAGTAAAAATTCCTTTTGCATTAGATATTCATCGAAACCTTCATCTCTCCAAACAATAGCTATGTCTTCATCTCCGGACATTTTCCGTGGTAGCAAACAACACTCAATTGCATTCATCAATGCTCCAGGAAACCAATTTTTTGATGTGTTGTCTAAAATGGATAACGGAGGTACGTGAAATTTAATCGCGAGTTGTTTCACGATGATGGACCAATAAACAACAGGATACTGAACAGTGAATTTCTGGAAGAGAGTAAAGCTCCTAATGGGATCTTGATATTGCGAACCTAAGAGCTTTGGGCAGTAATTTTCCATTGTCCTGCCAACATTTGTATGTATGCATTGTGTCCTGACCAAAATTTATATAGTTCAATAATGAGTAACAAAAGTACTTGCAAAAAAAAAAGGTTAGACAAGAAGTAACAAAATGAGACTCCCGTTAAAGACCAAATAAAATTTTCGAAATTCAGCCAGTTATAACCCATCTCCAAGCACATGCTATAGGATTTGTAAACAATTTACTGCATATTTGCTTGAATCTGTGATTGGATAAGATAAATCAACTGAAAAAACCTAAAAAATAACATACATAGAAGGGAACCAGTAAGGTGGAGGGCCGCGAGAAGAAACATCCCAGGCAGCATAGTTGGAATAGTAAATCCCTGACTTCCACCACTGCCAAACAGGACCTCAAACATACTGTGTCATCCACCCCACAACTGCCATAACTGCCTTCTCCATCATCAACTGGCAACTCAATCCGAAAACTGCTGCATTTACACTCCTACTCTCTGCAGAAAAACCACCTCCAATAGCGAGCTATACCCTTTGCCCATTGCCTACACTTCCTCTGCCCAAACCACATTTCATCCTACAGTAAAACCGCTTCCCCTTCTACGATCATCTCCAAACCAGTAACCCCACAAATCACACTGTTACGTCCCTGACCATCAACAAACTCAAGAAACCACTGCACTCGCCCTCAATTTTACCACAACTTCATGCAACCACGATCGCCACCCAAACATCACCGTGACCTTCAACCTCAACTCAATCGCGACAACTCCTTTAAACCAAATCGATTCAACAATCGCCTCGAACACTTCGAAACCCAACTTCCAGACCCTACAACTACTCGCGAACTCCAATAAGCAACATCGCAACCTACAACCACTAGAACTCTGCCTTCATCCACAACAATCATCGCAATCGACGTGAACAAGTTGACCTTTAACCTAAGTCATCGACAAATTGCAAGCTCCAAGCAGCAATGACTTGAATCAATGTTGAATTGAGAATCTTGTCTGTGAAATCTGGTGTGGAAAAGTTAGATTTAGGTGCATGCGATTTTATAATGGAACTGTGTAATTGTTTTGGAGAAAGGAGTACGTTTGTCTAAAATATTTACTTTGGAGCCAGTTTTTCATTATTGCCCTCCTAAATTTCATATTGCCATCAACATGTAGTTTCATCGGTTGACTTTAAAACCGATGCGACTAAAACTATTTGCATCGGTTGTTGGTGAGAACTGATGCAAATTTGATTTTTTACTACCTATTGCTTTCCACGTATCAATTGCATCGGTTATTAAGATAGTACTGGTGCAAATAGTTCTATTTGCATCAGTTTTTACTTCAGCCGATGCAAATGAGGCGAAGCAATATGCACTTTTTGTACTAGTGTTAATAGAAAAGGCGTTCGATTTATTTGGTCTGATAGGTGTGAAGCTTCTTTTTAGAAATTGAAATAACTTCTCACTAATGCTCATATCCTTGTGGTTCCTAAAGGGAATCAAGATCTTGTTGTCTACACGATGCTAGTCGATGTGGTCTCGATGCTATGCTTAAGCAGAGAGATCGAGTAGTTGCCTATGCTTATAGGCAATTGTGTATGAATGAAGTTCACTATGCCACCCATGACTTAGAGTTGGCCGCCATAGTCTTTGCCTCAAAGATTTGGCGTCATTATCTTTTAGGCGAGTGCTTCATTATTTATACCGACCATAAATCGTTGAAATATCTGTTCACCCAGAAAGAGCTTAGTAAGCGGCAACAGCATTAGCTCGAGTTCCTAGTCTCTTAGGATTTTGATATCCAGTACACTCCTAGAAAGGGGAACCGAGTTACTGATGCGCTAAGTCGAAAGCACTATTGTTTCTATAATGGTAGCCGAGTGGAATATGTTGGAGACTCTATCTCTTTTTGACATTTGTGTTCGTGCTCCAACTTCAGATTCTCCTATCTTATTATTTATTTTAGAAGCTCATCCTAGCTTATTGGATCGTATTGTCGAGGCTCGGTAGAAAGATCTACATCTTGTGCGCCTTATTCACTTATGTAAGTCCAAATTCCAAGACGATGATTTGTGGGATTTTAGCATTGATATTCTTGGTTGTCTTTGTAGGAAGAATTGATTGTTTGTGCCTTGTTTTTCTGATCTTAGGCGGGATATTCTTGATGATTGTCAACGTTCTAAGTATAGAATTCACCCCGGCAGTAGCAAGATGTATGCCGATATGAGATGCTTGTATTATTGGGAAGGTATGAAGCGTGATGTTGCAAGTTATGTGAGTAATTACATGACTTGTCAACTCATTAAAGCCAGACATCAGCGTCCCAGTGGTCTTCTTCAGCCTCTTAAGGTCCCGTTGTGGATATAGGACTATGGACTTTATTGATGGCCTACCTCATTCGAGATCTGGCTATAGAAGTATTTGGGTTATCATGGATCGCTTGACTAAATCTTCTTATTTCATTCCTATTAAATCTAATAGAACAATTTTTCACCTATCTGAGCTATATATTAAGGAGATCGTGAGACTTCACGATGTTCCTAGTTCGATCGTTTATGATCGAGATACACTTTTCACCAATACTTTCTAGTAGTCTTCAAAAATCTTTGGGTGCAAAGCTTAATTTCAGCACAACTTATCATCTGCAGTCTGATGAATAGACTAAATTGGTAAATTGTATTCTCGAGGATCTACCTCGTGCATGCATTTTAGGTTTTGGTGGTAGCTAGGAGGAATACCTACTGCTTGCTGAATTCTCTTATAACAACAATTTTCAATCCAATATCGGTATGGCTCCGTTCGAAACCCTATATGGAAGGCCATGTCGATCACCTTCTTGTTGTTCGGAATCTGGAGAGAAGTTGATTTTAAGCCCGATTCTATTCATGAAGCTTCAAAGAAGATCAATCTTATTCGTCAGAGAATGAAAGAGGCATAGAGTCGTCAGAAATCCTACGTGGACAACCATAGTATGCCTCTTGAATTCTCTATTGGTGATCTTGTTTAATTTCGTGCATCTCCCTTGAAAGGGGTAATGGTTTCAGTCGGTCCGGCAAATTGGCACCTAGATTCATAGGACCATTTCCTATTACTAAGCGTATCGGCCCAGTTACTTATAGAATTTCACTTCTGACTCATTTATCTCGTATTCGTTATGTATTTCATGTCTCTCAGCTTCGGAGGTGCCTTCGTGATTCAGATTCTGTTATTGATTCCCTCTGTCTGCAATAGCTTGTGATCTCACCTGATTTATTTATTGTGCAACGCCCTTTCCGTGTTCTTACTTCGGAGGTGAAATGCCTTCGAAATAAGGATGTACCGCTCGTGAATATTCAATGTTCCGCTAATCCCAATGATTGTACATGGGAAACCAAAGAATTTATCGAGCGATCTTATCATGGTTTTCTATCTTCTTGTGTTGAGGGTGAGAAATTTTAAACTCAAGCTTATTAATTTTCCTTTGCTATATGAAATAAATTGTGTGTATACAGCTCTTCTCTAGGTAATTACGAGGACGTAATTTTTATAAGGGGAAAGTCTGTAACATCCCTGGTTTTGGTGATTACTTGTAAAATTAAATTATAACGGTGGTTATAATTTAATAATAGAGAAATAATATAAATTGGAAATGTAAAAATTTTCAAATTTTTTTAAAATAAATAATGGGTATTGGTAAAATAAAATTGAATTAAGTTGATTTGGTTGAAATTAAGTTTGAATAAAAGAAATATGTTGATATGGAGATTAATTGAATTAAATAAAAGATAAGAGAATTTAATTCAACACTGATCGTTGAAATAAATGTAAAATGTTGAAAATAAAGTTTTAAAAACTTTATTATGTTAGTTTGTGATAAAAATGAGCATTTGTGGTTTTAATTTGATAAAATATAATAATTTTGGAAATTATTGCAAAACGATGAATTTTGTTAATTTTAATGGAGTATTAAAATTTAATATGATAAATATTGTAAATAAAAATGTAGAATATTGGCTAAAAATAATTTTATGTGTTGCTAAAACACTTTTTAAACATAAAATATGTTTATATGATTTTATAAAGTTGATATGATGAAATAAAATGTTAACATGAATTAATTTGGTTAAATCTTGATTAAGTAATAGCATATATGCATTTTGGGTAAGGGTTCAAGCCCAAACCCATTCACTAAGAAATATCAGAGAGGGAGGAGTAGTATTGTATGTACACTTCCTCTCCTCATTCTCTTATCTTCGTAAAACAAACCAGTAAAGAAAGGAAAATGGCTGCCTTCATGTAATCTTCAGATCTTGCTTCTAAAATTTAGCAAAATCAAAGGAGAAATTTGCTAATAAAGAGAATAACAGGTAATCAAAAAGTAAAAGCACAAATCTATTTCATTAATTTCTAATTTTGAGAATTCAAGTTGTTTGTAACTTCAGCTTTCAGTTTTGCATGTCTGTATACTTTCTTTTTACAGCTTTCTTCAGCTAAATCAAGGAAAAAGCTCTTATCTTCCTCAAGTTTTCTCTTATTTACACAAAACTTTGCTAAGGTGAGTTTACAACTCACAAAATCTAGCTTAAATTAGGTTTGCAAGCTAAAATTGGTTGATTTTTGCTTACTGTAAAACTATATCTGTTATTTGAGTGAATATAATAAGTAGTGGTTCTAGAGTCCTTTTTGTGTTCATATCTATCTGTTCTTATCATGAATTAATGCCAGAATTTTTTCAAATTGTTTACTAAGTGTTGATGTAAGTGCGTGTCAATTTTCTTGGTCTAATTCAGCCTGGAACTGTTTCAAAACATTGCCCAAAAACTGGATTGGAGAAGGCAAAAGTGCATGTAGGAACTGCGACTTATAGGTCAACCCAAAGCTCTCGGAGGTCGACCCTAGGGTCGACCTACTCTTCTCAAGGGTCGACCTATTGGTCGACCTTAGCTGTTTAATTTTTGCAGCTTGTTTGTTTTTGTTCTGTGCATTATTTTGTGATTTTCTGCTTATACCACTGACTAGAGGGATCAATTCTTGTGATGTTTTAGAGTGTTTTGGAGGTCTTTAACCTTTTAGTAGGTAAGCCAACATTTTAGTTGATTTGTATTTCAGATTGATAATTTTTTTAGATGATTTCTTATGCCGATTTTATGGCGTTTTCAGCGATTTCTGCTGTTTTCGAGCACAGATTTTCTTAAACAATTTTGAAATGATTTGTACAACAAAATAACTTTTGAAATAAACATTTTACAATATTTATAAATATTTTTAAAGCTATTAAAATTATATATTACCTATAATAATGAGAATTTCAAAGCCAAAATTTCCAAACGAATTTCAGAAATTATTTTAAAAATATGTTTTCTCAAAGAAAATTATTTTCTATATAAAATACACGTTTTTACACTCTTCAAGCAAACGAGGAAGCAATTTAAATGATTTAGTAAAACATATGGTATGGGATAGATCGTTAATTCCGAACTTGTTCGATTGAGGTTATACACATGAGTGAAATTAACTGCCTATCGTGAGAACGTGTGGTATGGGACGCGGTGTTGTTACTAATTAGGTTATTAATAGGAAGTTGGTGAAACTTTATTTTGGACCTTCGGGCCGATTGCCAGCACTAGACCTTCGGGTCATTTGGACATTATAGCTGTTTGTCCTTTGGGATGTTTGTCCTTCAGGATGTTTGCCCTTCTGGATGTTATCCTGCAAGATATTTTTCCTTTGCGACGTATTTGGCATCTTATTTGAGATATAGTATTGGCGGGCTTCGGCCATTTTATTAAGCATGTGCAATATTTTGTTATATTTCATGATTTATTTGTGATTTCCAAATGTTTTGGCCATTTTGAGATTATTGGGCCTCTTGAGCCGTTTGAGAAATTATTATATAGCGAATATATTTTGGGAGTTTTGAACTCTTAATCGAGTTCTACATATTATGATTTGTGATTGCCATCTTTTGGCGTTTATTTGAGATTTGTGATCTCCTTTTTTGGAGATATTTGTGATTGCCTTTCTTGGCGTATTTTAAGATTTGCGATTTCCTATTTATGAGTTATGGTTAATGAAAGCCATTATATTGGCTACTGTACATGACGATGATATGAAGCGATTATTTTTGATTAATTGATATTGTCATTGAATTTGCCTCGTTCGAGATATCCTCTTATGGTATATTTTAGTGATATTATCTCACATGAAGTAGTTGACATATGTTTGTGTTACTTCTTCTCTTTTGAGACAAAAATATTATCCTTTATCTCTTTATTTCACCTATCATATGCTAATTAGTTTATTTAAGCTAGAGCGACCCGTGTATTTTATATACTCGGGTCAGACCAAGTGAATTCAGGTTAAATGCCTACTGTAGATTACTGCTATGCTGCTTCCGATGTGGATTTTCTTGCTTTCTTTTGATGCTAGTCATCTTTTGTATAGTCTTGTTGTATTTTGTGAACTCTGATATGTACTTATTCTTTTTGCCTCGATGCATGTATTGCGGTCTATGTACCACCACTGTTATATCACTATGTAGTGTACCATGATGTATCTGTGTGTGTGTGTGTATATATATATTATATATATGTGTGTGTGTGTGTGTTTGTGGCTACTGTTCTATGATCTGTTGTATTTGTTGTTATTATATATTGTTCTGATAGATCCATTATCCATCGTAGATTTGTGTTAAACATTTATTGAGTATGTCGATCCACTTGAGGAAGGTAAAAGAAAAAAATTAGAGAACCCAATCGACGTATTCAATACTTGTTTGAGACAAGTCTTACGGATGGCCGCTCATAACCATCATTATTCTCTGCATTAACAAACCATATTACTCTATAATGCTTTTTGTTAACGTGGGCCTTGGGGTGGGGCGTCACATGAGTTTTGATAAGTTAATGGGTTTGGAGAATTTTTCCTATCTTAGCAATTTCGAGGATGAAATTCTTTTAAGGAGGGAGGAATGTAACGACCAGAATTTTCAGTCATTTGATTTTGAACATTTAATTTATTTTAAATGTTAAATTTGAAATGTATATGGAACTTTAGTATGAAGTTTATCAATCAAATCAGTATAGTAATACTTAAGTTCCAAATATAGCGATTTATAAGATAAATTTAATTGTTGAAATTAAAATTGAAAATCGTTTAAATAATTGAATCTTGGATTTTTATTTAGATAAAAATAATTTGAAAGCTAATTTAATCACCATTTAGCAAAAATGAAGATAATAAAACTTTTAAAATTGATTCAGAAGTGATTTAGCTGATTTTGGAATTTACTCATTTTAATTAACATATAAAAATATCCTTCTGGTGCACCGTCTCAGAATTTGATGAAACCAGTTCCATTGGGTCCATAATAATGTACTATTATCGAATTTCAAAATTTATAGCATTTGAATTTACCGTTGGGTTGTATGGGATAGAAACATATTGAATTTAATTTCGAAAATTTAATATAATAATTAGGTCCAAAATGATATCTTCTGCATACGATTGAATTGCAGCTCGAAACTTGTTTTATTGCGTTCGGAATAGGGGTATAACATTAGGAACGCAAGGCAACACACCTCGATAGGAGTTCAGGATTTCGAGTTATAGGAATGAGATATTTTTTGAAATTAAGTAATATAATAAACGGTTAAAGTTAAATCCAACGCCACCCTAACCCTGAACTTAGCCCAATCTATCGTGTACTGAAGCCACTTTCTTTTTAAAAAAATTGGACAATCCTCTTTCTTTTTGTGTTTAAATTCACGAAATATATATATATATATATATATATAAAAATCAAATCGCGCAGCGCTCAGAGAACAACGAGGGCGAAGCAGCGACGGGAGAGCGTGTGAGGCACCGCTTGGGGGTGGGGAGAATCGATAGTGTTCTAGGGTTGAATGTAGTTGAAGCTAGGGCATAGGTAGAAACAAGCGGTGACTCCAAGGAGGTGGCTCGTGGCCAATGTCAGTAGTGGAACGTGGCATGTCAACGGTGATTTTTGGGAAGTGCGGTCGCCTGTAGGGGTTGTGTCAGAGTGTGGCAGTAAGGGGAGGGGGAGTCGTGCTCTACTTGGAGGTGATGGCTGAAGCTTGGAAATGGATTAGGCGGGAGCAGTAATATGGAAGAAGGATGCACTATAAATAGGCAATTAGTGGGTTTATTTAGTGTTTTAACTAAATATGAATTCAAATGTTTTATTATTCATATATAGTTCATAGGTATCGATGTTGCATGGCACTCACATGGATATTATCTACATTATGGAATTTGGTTGGAGTCATTTGGAGTTGGCGGGAATTTTAAATTTAAGTTCAACGTCGTTCAATTTAATTTAAAATTGGAATGATTAGAAAATTAAAAATCAAGGTGAGTAAATCTCACTCGTTTTGGATTGCTGGATTTAATTTATAATAATTAAAAATTATTATTGGATGATTGGGCGAATTGATATATCATTATCAGTTAAATGTTATATATATATACATATATTCGTAGTTGGATATATTTCCCGTCGTTGGAGTGGATGAGACCCTATGCGCCCCGCAGAATAGCGGATGACTCTATATTACCGCGATATCATGACTTGAAGCAGGATTGATATTCTAAGTTATATAACATCTGTGGATGTAGGGAAACAGGTTGGAGGGATCCAACTAGATTCCTCAAATATATTCATTATTTTTATATATAATGATATATGTTGTGATTGAATAATCAGTTGGGATTGTTGTGTGATTTGATTTATTGGATGATATAGTAGCGTTGGCCTTATTTTTGTATTTTAAATACCGTAAAGAATATTTTTGAATTTAAAAAGAAGAAATTAAAAGGAATTTGGGGAAATAAAGATTATTTATATTTATTCGGGATATTTGATAAGGAATGAATGTGAATTAAATAAAAAGGTATGATTTGAAATTCACTTAACTATCTTGCTAAGTGTCTGCAAATAAATATTTTGAATTAATTTATATAAGGAATTTGGAACAATAGATTTAATGATATTTCTAAAATTTTAAATGGAAGTGGAAATCGAGTTTTTGAATGGATTTGGAACAAAATTAGTTTTATTGGAAATAAATTTCTAAATGGATTTTAAAAAAGAAATCAGTTTATAAATGAGATTTGTTTAATATAAATCTATTATTAACAGAGGACAACCGAAAATGAGTTTATAAATTTATAAGCGATGTTTGTAAATAAAGTGAAATGATTATCCTTGGATAAACTGGAAATATAAATTCACAGCGTGAATTTATATCAAGATATGGGAATTAGATTCCCAAGTCACTTAACAATCATCTACATAAGTTACCATACATGTAAATACAGCTCATATCCTATCAAGGAATAACACGTCTATATAAATAATTGTCATATACAAGTTCAAATAACATAACAACAGGATGGTGATTTATCCTGCTAAACAGATGTCAAAACAATTCAATCAATTAATAGCAGAACGGGGATTTATTCTGCTTAACACACATCAGCACAATCAAATTACTTACGCTATAGCAGAATGGCGTTTTGTTTGGTAACATATGTCATTTAATTCTCCTAATCATATGGTTACTTAAGGGTCTGGACAGGAGATCATTTGATATGGAATCGATTTACTTAAAAAAAAGAAAATTTATTTAAACACATTCCGGTTAGTTTAAAATAACCTTTGAAAAGTTAAAAGTATATTTAATTAGCTTAAACCCTAGCTAAATCTAAATTAATCCAATTTAAATAAATATTAAATCATAATTAAACTCTAATTAGGCTTAATGAACTTGATTAACTACTAATTAACTTCCTAATGCAACTTGGTTAAGGTTAACCAAATTATTTAAGATTTAAACCACAATGAATTAAATATTAATTAAATAACCCATTAATTAAATAAATAAATAACTAACTATTAATCTTAATTAAATATTAATCACTTAATTACTTCTTAAACCCATTAATCACTAATTAAAACTTTATAAATCAATTAATAGTCATTAACTTAAGTGATGATTAACCTCTAATCGCCTTCTTAATTACCAATTAGATGCTAATTACCTTTTAATTAACTAATTAATTAAATAATTATATTACAACTTACTAACTTTTTAATATTAGTAATTAAGTTAAAAAAAACTTAGTAAACGAATTTCAAAATAAAACAAATTTGAAATAGAAATTCAAAACTTTGCTGAACTGCATCCATAGCGACTGTCGCTATGGGCGCAGTTCACTCTAACATATTCTTAGCGAACCACTTCATAAACCCTTAACTTTTTTATGATTTGAAACATACTTTAGAAATTTTTTAAAAAAAAAAACTTTATGGTTAAAGTTACAAACTTTAATCCATTTCAAAACTTTAAACTTCGAAAACAAACTTTGATTCCAACCAGATCTCATAACCATCACAATTACACAAAGTAGTTAACTTTGTTTACCAACCTCATGCCACAGCTCATGTTTTACAATCAACGTATTACTAAAACCAACCGTCTTCATCATATATTGCAAGTATACATCCATATATACATGCTTTCTAATTTTATAAAAAAACATCGATTTCCATAACCAAATCAACCATCCAAATCATAATCAAACCATATGGTTATCATTCAACTTCTACAATATATAATCACCATATATAGTGACATAAATAAAGTTACAAATTTCATTAAAAACGAGTAGTTTACTAACCAAACTTCCGCAAAAGCTACCCGAACTTAAGCTAAACTTGCTAACGACTCCCTAGCTTTGAAGGATGAAGGCTTTAGGTGCTAGCAACTTTCAAAATGGGCTTAGCCTAGGTGTATGTAGGCCCGTCCAAAGGTGTGGGGCGAATGTGGGGTATTTTCTTGAAGGTAGAGGTACTTCGGGTTAACATTGATTTGTCAAAAATAAACAAAAAATTAGGTCAGTTTCCCATTGATTTTTGGCCATAAACTCACGGAATTTGGAAAAGTAGTCAAAAGGAAAGTTGTAGGAATTTAATTCCTTTATCATTCCAAAAAAATAATCACTCATTTTCAATCATTTTTGAAGAAGTTATGTTAAAAAAAGAAGGGTAATTTTCAAACATGAAATTCTAGGTAAAAAATTGCTTTGTAAAGAATTGGTGTGTTTAGATAGCTATGATAGAAATTTGAAAACATGGTCAACTAGAATGTTGTAGCAACTAAAATTTCACATGGTTTAAAAATAACTCCATTTGACTTCGAAATTGGGGAAGAAAAGGTTGGTGGAAAGAGGAAGTAAAATGGAGAAACATGAGAGCTACTTATAAGCAAGATTTCACACCTCATCATTTTGTCAAGTCGCATCGCTCTTTTATATATTTATATAATTATTATATTTAATCACATTACTCTTATATATATAAATATGTTTAGCCGCATCACTTTCTTATATATATATAATTATTATGTTTAGATACGTCACTTTTTATATATATATAATTATGTATAGTCACATCACTTTAATTATATATATATAATTCATAATTAAATCTAAGACGTGATAAGAGATAATGATGGTTAATGATTACAATCTAAAATGTGACAAGAGATATATATATATATAAGGTTATTATTTTTAAATTTATGAATCGTCACATCACTTGCTAAAAAAAATTAACATAAGATAATCTATCCTTAAGTATAATATTAATTAGCTAATTAACTCTTATATATTTGTGTATATGGTGCACAAAGACAAGCAACGTTCTCGACAACTTTTCGGTGTCGAAAGGTCGAAATTTCAAAATACGTTCTTCGGTCACATTTTCTTTTTTCTTCGAACTATTTGATTTGGTAAACAAATTTTGACGTTGATTTTATTAGCATTATTAATTTATTAAAATGAGTTTATCTTTATTATAAACCCTACATATTGAATTTTTTAAAATTAAATAAATATTCACTAGTCATAGCGGTGAAATTCCAGGTCGTTACATGCTTCCCCCATAAAAGAATTTCATCTTCGAAATCACACCTCGACATATCCCAGAAAACACTTTATACTATACATCAGCTTGTATGATTTACATAGATCATTCTTATGTAAACTCCGATTCAATCTCAACTCGAATACATAACTTTGCTTCCAAACTAGTAACGCTCACCCGATTCTCTACTGCAGACTCCTATCAGGCTCTTTGATTTGGAACGTCTATTCTCCTTACATAGTTGTAACTATGATAGAAAACCTTGGTACCACATCAAGTGCTCTCCGTTAAAAGTCGAGTAACAGATCCTTATTCGGGATGGTGCAACATCTCAAAGCCATGTACTCGAATCATGGATCACCTTATGTGGAAAGAGAAATGATCTACGTCAACTTATTCACTTAATTTGTTCTCCCTAATACCAATTCTATTTTCGGCAAATTATTTATGAAAACATTTCATAAACTACACTAGCTCAACTTAGATAATACCCCATTACAGCCTAAGAGTACATACCTTATTTTAATTCCACTATTTCGTTTTGCTTTTATTTTCCTAAGAAAACTTAAGATCCAAACAATCGGCTTTTTTCAAAACTTTTCCAAATAAAACTCTATATTTCAATCATAGAAAATATATATCCGTAGCCCAAATAACTCCAAAATGATACTAAGGAACTGGATGCTACCAAATGGTATCACAAATTTCCTTACCAGAAGGGTAATACTCAAGAGAAGTGTTTACCATCTGAGCACATCCCATCTCCAATTTTAAGTTAATTTCAAGCCACTCTAACTAGTTAACTTAAAATTATTTCTTTATTTCAATATCGCATTTTTGGATATATTTTTCAACAACATTTATCATCAACTCACTTTGGGTTTGTTCGGGTTGAACTTTTTTCGATCATATAATGATAAAGAGAATAAATAACTAAGTACCCTACAACGTTCGCCTAGGCAAACATATGAACGTCACTTAGAAGATTTTTCTGATCATATAAAACAATCAAGACTTTTTCCCCATGCCAATCCAAAGATAACATTTCTTACTTACTCTTTTGTTCCTAAAAAGGTATACACAAACCAAATTGGTTTCAAATATTATTATTATTTTCCCAAAACCTTGAAAATAACTTTTCAAAAGCACCGGAATTTAGATTCTCAATTTTTCAACCTAAATTCTTCCAACTTAAATGATACATTTTTATAAACCCATTTTATAAATCACTTCTGTTAGACCATTTTTAAAAATATTTATCCTAAAATACTCCAACTTTGAAATCAAATTCTACCTCCATATTAACGTCAAACGTCTTTTAGTCAAACTGTGAAACTTAATTCACAAGGTGTTCATTTCCATATTTTTTCCCATTCTTATATACCCAACCCATATCTTGAAAAGGGAACATAATAACAATAGTCAATGCTAAACTAGATGAGCATGGTTAAACGAATCCTAAATGATAATAATGATAACATATTATTATCTCTTAACACCTCAACCAACTATATTACAATATTAGTGAAAGTCATTCTTTTATATATAAAATATACTCTGGGTAAAATTATTTCATTTACCTAGTTCCAAAACAATATTGTGGCAATTTGCCTAGTTTAAGTGTTTAGAAATCCCTATCGGTACAATTGTACACCTTGTATCGACCAGAGTTAATAAGCCACTAAACCAATTAATCAACAAAATATAGAACATTTGATAATCACTAACAAATACGCGCTCGTATATATACACTAAAACTCATTCTAGGGTGTCACTTACCCTATCTCTAATGAGTTAACCCCACCAAATCCTAGGTTCTTGCTTAACCTTCAGCTCTGATACCAAATGTAATGAATCGAATTTTCGATCCTAGAAAAGCGACACCAATACATCCACTTTATCACATGTCGAACATTCAAGTGCCAGAAATACTGATTTTTTAGAGTGAAAGAAGAAGGTAGAAGACAGAAGAAAACTAAACAACATAGAATCTCACAATGTAGCAAATAATATATAATACAATAATGATCTTTACAAAAAGCAAACATCTTTATTCATATAACATCAAAGTACACAAGACTTATCCTAAATTTGGACAGTTATAGAAACATGTCCTTATAATGACAAACAAACATACTCTATAATATGGTGGAAGAAAAATATACGTGAATATGTCTTGACCATCTAGCTCCTCTCCAACTGCAAAGTATCCAGCTAAACCTGATAAAACACGCTCGGTCTGACCCAAGTATTACACGGAATAATACCCAGGTCAGTCTGGTAAACCAGCATGAGAAAAGCTCGATAACAAGAAATAACCAAATTGATTGTTATATTTGAAATTTTTTCACAAAGGGTATCTCATAAGACCACACCGCATATAAAAAATGGATGGGTTTTTATCTTACAATAACCAAAACATTTTATATAATAATCCAGTGATATAATAATAGTGTCTAGGTTTATAGTAAATAGATAAGATAGCCGAAATGGTTGCATCTCAAATTCCAACATATTATGCTCTACAATCAAAAACGTTAGGCACGTATTGGAGATTGGATTCCAACAGTGGCAAGGTAAGCAACTACCTTCCGACGATACCCCTCTAGAAAATACTCTGATGCTAAAACCAAGCCGGGTGCCCCTTTAACATGGAAGACCGGATTACCTCGTCCACTTGACACCGAGGCCTTTTACTACCACTGTGTTTGTAGGCAAACCAACTCTGAAAGGGACATCTCAAATGGGTTGACTGCTCCTAATGGTAGCTAACTACATAGCTCTGTTGCGTGCCCTGCATTTTCCATTCCGCCCTATTGTGAGGCTTGAGGCTACGCTTTAACTTTTCTGAATAGCAATCCATCTTGGAATGCTAACACTGCCCTCCATGTAGTAATGCAGTGTCAGCATTCATCCATACAATTGGTCAAGGATAAGGACAAACTGATGGCACCACTTTTACTACATTCATTTTGGAACCATCCTCAAGATTAGTAGCAAGCGGCCCTTGCACTTTACTGGCTCCGTCTTCGATCATATGCTTCAAGATGTCTTTATTTCAAATTTCAAAATGCTTGAGTTGGATCAAAGTGGTTTTCAGATAGCATATCTGATCCCGGTCTCTTCGAAACAACTTTCGATATTTTCGGTAAACTCAACCCCAATTCTTTAGGAAATAAACAGACATATGACAAGAGCAGAGTTCACCTTCTAATCATTTGTGGATGGATTTCCTTATCATTCGTCCAGGAAGAATGAAATGAGTTTATACATATAGTATAACACCTTTGACGGTAAATAGACCATATAATTCTCGTGTTTCTCCTAGATTTTTCCAAAGTTATGTTTTGTCCATATTTGATTGTTGGTTATTGAACTATCAAATAAACAAACATCCAATCATTGTTCAATTTCCATATGGGACCCCTAAGCCTTTACTAATTCTCTTTAATTAATAAAACCACGTTATAAAACTTGATCGAAAGATCTTTTCAAAACGCTATTTCCAAATCCCTTACATTTTGTTTTATACTTGGGAAACATCTATATACTTATCTCAATGTTATAATTAAATTACCAAAACATTTTACTTTTCATGCCTTAAAAAAATTATATACTTATCTTATCGGTATAGGTATATTTACAAACTTTTCAAAGTTTTATTCTTTCCAAATCCCAAATAACCAAACATTTCTTCCAAATAAAACATTCCGCTTATCATTTACCAAAAATTCTATTTTTAAAAGCTCATCTCCTAATTCAATTAACTTATAACTTTCAAAATAAAGTTATAATCCACTTTTACAAAACTCTAAGTTAATTTATGAACCTCTTTCCAAATCTCTAAAATGATTTAACCTTTTTCCTATTTTTAAAACTCTTTATAAAAACCTTTCTATACTCCTTTATAAATATAATTTACAAAACATCATTTGTTAAACACCTTAATAACCCTTTTCGATAGTAAAACCCCTTTCTATACACAAGTTATCTTTATAAATATCTTTATAAGAATTATATAACTTGAAAAACCATTTATAAACCTTAGTCTCAAATTGGTTTGAGAATTTAAGTAAATTCAAAAGCATACTTTATAAATCCCGGATGAGGCTTAGCAGTCCTAATGATACTAATTTAAGTTACCATTTAAATTCGATTTGATTCCCAAGTCACTTAATAATTATTTACATACGTTACCATATATGTAAATATAGTTTGTGTCCAATAGGGGAATAACACGTCAATATAACTAATTGTCACATACAATTTCAAATAACATAACAACATGATGGTGATTAGTCCTACTAAATAGATGTCTAAACAATTTAATCAATTTATCGTAGAACGTGATTTATTCTGCTTAATACATGTCAACACAATCAAATCACTTACCCTAGGGCAGAATGGTGTTTTGTCCACTAATGGATGCCATTTAATTCTCCTAATCATATGAGTTATTTAAGGGTCTGGACAAGAGATCACTTGATATGGAATCGATTTACTTTGAAAAAATGAAAAAAATTTAAATACATTCCATTTATTTCAAAATCACCTTTGAAAATGTAATGACCCACCTTTTTGGACGGTTTAAATCGAGAATAAACCACACATGTTTAACTCAAACCATTCAAAAGGGAGGATTATCAATGGGGTAAATAATAAAATAAGAGAAAAAAATAAAAACAAGACAAAGAAGCTCGCAGTAGAATTGGTAAAATATAATAATCAAATAAACAGTTCATGAAGCTGTTTTATTATATACATTTGATTGCACAAATTTTACACAAACTCAGAGTATAATCAACAAATGTACCAATAATGATGCAGCAGAATAATTCTAATAATATAATATACCAAACTCTGTCTTCATCCTTTGGAAATAATGTCTTCAAATACTTAAATGATCACGCTGACCGGAGCGTAATGAAAAGACAAAACATTCGAGTTAGAACTATAAGTTCTTTTGTAAGTTAAATAAAAACAAGTAAATATGAGTCTCATAGCTTCAGAATGTTTAAAGGATTTTCCATCTCCCATCAAGTCTACAACGTGAGTGCAAAAACATAGTAGATGTTACGGGATTTTCGATCTCCTAAGGATCCATTAAACTATCTATATGTAGTAAAATACGCTATATATATAGTGTCTATCAATAAAGTAAATATTAAAATAGAGTTAAAGCTTTACATTGATCCCCCTAACACATTTTTAAGCAGGTCGTTTATGCAGGTCCTGTAACACAACCAGTAACATCGGCAGCCAGTGAGACCCCTATAAGAACCATACTAAAACAAGATTGTAGTGGTCACGAATAAGGATAAAGAGTATGACAAGACACGTAAGGCGATGCCTAAGATAGGATACTATCGTTTCGCGTTTCCTGATTGGTGGTAACCCTTAATGGCCCATGTCATCCAACACCTCCAAAAAAAATCAAATCAAGGTGCACTGGTCAAGCCAACGTCAATATAGTAATATGAAGAGGTGTGTCCACTAGAGGTAGCTAGCCTTAATGGTCAGGTACGGCTCCTGTTTTAGTCATTTCAAATTGACACAAGTGTCGGGGTCATCCATCATCGTTCTCTTTCTTAAAATCCAGCAAACGCCACCAATTCAACCTCTAAATTCTAGACATCATCCACCGCATAAGCGGTTGTTAAAGTGGTTCCAATACTGACAGAAAGTATGCCAGAGGCCCTGGTCTCTTTAACAACCAAACGTCATTTTTCACACCAGTTAGTCCTTTTACATTTCAAAACCGATTCATATTAATATCATATTCAATTCCAAATATCCTTCATTTCAAAATCAATATATACTCAAAATATGTCATTTTCACTTGAAAGTAACATTTCAAATTCCAACTTAGGATAAAACCTTATCAACGACACTCGCATTTAAATCAACGATTTTAATATAAACATCTCAACTTTGCACGGTTGGAAATTTTATAAATTAGTTTGAATAGATATAAATAGTTTTATAATAGTTTAAAATAGTTTAGGTATTCTAAAATAATTTGATATAAAATGGTTCGAGTATTGAAAATGGTTTATATAAAAAATAGTTGGAAAAATCCAAATAATCTGAATATTAAAAAACTACATTTTAAACAGTTTAGATTAAAAATAATTTATTTTGAAAATATTATCAAAACAAATTATTTCCTTCCATTTCAACAAATCTGGACCCATATCTAATTTCGACTCAATTTTCAATCTTTCAATTCAATTGACTCAATTTTAATTTAGTTTCAAATCAACTTGATTTCAATTTCAATTGGAATAAACTTCAATTTCCAAAACATTCAATTTTAACTTCTATTTGATTCAACAATTATATTCAATGATTTAAATTTCAATCCAGTCTTATTTTAATCCATTTCAATTTATATCAATTTCAAATCCAATTTCAATTTACTGATTTGAAACACTTAAATCAATTTAAACCTCATTGTTCAATTTTAGGACCAAATCTTAAAATAATTAAATTTCCAAAATTAAAGTCATACCTCGATTATGACTTCACATTTCCAATTTAATTCTTTAAAACAATCTTCTTTTAAGTTTTAACCAATTTAAGTTTCAACATTTCAAAGCTGGATTAGAAAATAATTCAATTAATATAAATCCAAATTTTTTAACAATATTATTTAATCAAAATCCAAATTCAAGATTTTTAAAACCATTTGATTTAACCAATCTAATGTCCGTATATAATTTTTTACCCAAAGGACAAGTGAATAGTTATTTCAATTTTAATTATAGGGATGGATATATATCATTTCAATCCAATCAAAGTGTCATAGGTATATACATTTCATCCTATTTTTAATTTATTCGAAATAGTTTAACTAACAGTATATATGCTATCACTTAATATACGGAGTGATAATAGAGCTATATAAAAATAAATAAACATCCAATCATCCAAAATGTCAACAAATAAACATCTGTCATAATTAACATCCAAATCAGCCAATAATTCACAATAATTTATTGGTTATCGATATCAGGTATTTAACTAGAATTCAATTTCAATATGAATTCAAAAGGCGATTTAATTCAAAAAAAATCAATTTTAATTAAAATGCCAACTTAAGCTATCAAGCAACAACCAATAACATTCTTATCACTTCATAAATTTAATTCAACTAATATAAGAAGATTTAGTATTATGTGAGTGGGTTAAATCACTCACCTTTGATTTTAGCCTATAAAAATCCAAACATAAGTGCAAAATCTCAAGAGTCTCCAAATTCAACCAAATCAGTTTCATATTGTCCGGATTTTAAATATGAATCCAACAGAAGAAATCGCCCGTGACTCGAAGTTTATATGCAAAAGATATTCATGTTATAAGAAATATTATTAAAATAATAATTGGTACACATTTAATAAAAAATAAAAAAAGTTTAATAGTTATGTTTTTCTCAAGATGAGGCTTCAGGCAAAGATAGAAGAACAAACTAAGATGAGGGCAGAACATGTAGGAAAAATGAAAAAATAAAACTCGTGTTTCATCAAAAAGCTTTTGAATTTGCAAAATAGAGAGCTTTTGAATTTGCAAGCTCATGTTAAAATGATTTGGGGAAAGGAACATTTGAAATGGAGATCTGAACATAGAAAATGGGGTGGTGATAAAAAATGAGGGGACAACTTTGAAACGTGAACAATTTATGGTAAGAATATACCTTCAGCAAGAATAATTCGAACTAAATGAATATGAGGTATCGGTAGAAACAAAACGCAGATGAAGAAATAAATTTTCAGGTTATTTGATAATAAGGAAACGAAGGTGGATGGACGAAAATGAATGTCACATTTTTTTGTTGAAAGCATCAGACACTAATAATGCATAAGAAAATGTACATTGGAATGGGAAAGTTTGCAAACCAAAGGAAAATGAAATTTTGCACAGCAATAAATGAGATGGCAAGAATTAAATATAGCCTAAAAGTCTAAGCTCAGGAATTAAACAGTAGGAGAAATGAACGGATCAAGTATTAATAATGAGGTAACTATTTTAAAACGTACAGGCAACAATTAATAACAAAAGAAATGACAGGATCGTGTACATTGCACAACCTTTTCAACCTTTTGAAATTCAATTTTTTGAGACATAACCAAATTAATTTCATTAACTCAAATAATACTCAAGTTGTACAGATTTAATTTTTTAATCAATACACAATAAATAAAATTATACTTATCTTAAAAATGAAAATGTTCGATTTGGTTTTGTCATAGTGATCTTTTATTTCCATTAAAATGCCATTTTTGTTTAACATAAAAATTTCTTTTATGAAATCTATTAATTGCAGTCAACGTTTTCTTTCCTTTTAATTGAAATATTTCGATTACATTATTTGCAATTAATTACAAAGTTAAATTTCAAAACAGGCAAACTAAAATAAATGAAAAATAGATTTTTTTTCCTTTAGTCATTTAAACATGTTTATAAATTTGTTGTTTATACACCAAAGTAATAAATAACTTACTTAATAAATTATTTTTCTATTCTTGTAATCAACCTGTATGCTAAAACACATTTCAAATAAACGTATATTTCTTCCTTTAAATCATTCGTTCTATTCTTTATTTTAATGAAATTAAACCAACATTCACAAATGAAACATTAATTTTATTAGATATAAATCAAACTTTCCTTATATTTTCACAAAACACAAGCTACGTTTAATTACACTTATTAATTTACAATTTAGTGTTCTCTCTCCTATTAATTGAAATTATTTATTTACATTAATTTCAGTTGGTTACAATGGTGAATTCCAAAATGGACTAATAAATATAATAAGAAGTAGAACAATTATTTTCCATTTAATAATAATTAAACATATTCGTACATTATTGGATATAAAAGGAAGTTATACATTTCTTACTAAATAATAGTTTCTCATCCCTTTAGTTCTTTTAAAACTCAACCCAGAGCCCTGATGAAATCGAAGGGATAGGAGGAGCCCCCTCCTGCCTGGTCCGACCACAGACAGTTGGGATTTAAGCCAGCCCAGCACAGAGATTTGATGCCCCCAACCAATTTTGTTAGGATTTATGGGGACCCACCTCCGCGCCTTGAAATTGGGAGTAGGGCAGACGGGAATCAAACCTGCGACCTGCTTACCAGGAAGCAAGTATCTTACCACTATGCCACTACTTACGGACGAAAAACTTTGGGGATAGGGAGACTATGCCGCCCTGACCTTTGGTTAAGCCGATTTTATAAGTGGCCGTGCACTATGTCTCATTATTGTGGCCGCTGGGAATCGATCAAGTCCCACTACAACACAATGTAGCAACATCCACTATGTCGAAACCACTGGACCACTAGAACTTGACAGAAAAAAAAACTTTGGGGACATGGAGACTATGTCGCCCTGACCTTTGGTTAAGCCGGTTTTATAAGTGGCCGTGGGTCCAGTGGTTTCGACATAGTGGATGTTTCTACATTGTGTTGTAGTGGCACCGGATCGATTTCCAGCGGCCACAATAATGAGACATAGTGCACGGCCACTTATAAAACCGGCTTAACCAAAGGTCAGGGCGACATAGTCTCCCTGTCCCCAAAGTTTAGTCAAGTTCTAGTAGTCCAGTGGTTTCGACATAGTGGATGTTGCTACATTGTGTTGTAGTGGCACCGGATCGATTCCCAGCGGTCATCCCTTTAATTAATCTGTAAGCTAAAATACATTTCAAACAAATAAACATATGTTTACTCCTTTACTAAACTTATTTACTTTGTTCTTTATTAAATTAACACTTATTCATAATAATTGATTCAAAAGTCTTTTATATTAACTCAAAAATTCCTTATGTAATCTATTAACATAAGTTTCCATTTTATTTCACTCAAACTCTACAGCTTACTTGTTTCCTTATATTAACTGCAACGTTTAACTACATCTAATTTCACTGATTCCTAAATAAATTCCAACACGGATTTAAAAATAAGATGAGAAATGAACAGTTGTTACATTTAAATAATTTGAACACATTAGTACATTTATTATTTACAAATAATGAGTATAAATTTACTTACAAATGTTAAAACCAATTTCAATAAAATAACATATAATTTCACCATTAATACATCTTTCATTTTATTCCTTACTAAACTTATAATTATTTCACTTGGTTGAAATTACATTAAAACATTTGTCAATTTCATTTAATCAACATTATTAAATTATATTCTAATAATTCTTTTTCCATTTATAAATCATAAATTTAATTTCTAACAATATTAATTTCCAAAATCACATTTAATTTAATATTTTCAACTATCAAAAATACCAGTCGTTACAGAAAAGTTAAAAGTATATTTAGTTAGCTTAAAGCCTAGTTAAATCTTAATTAATCCAATTTAAATCAAGATTAAATCATAATTAAACTCTAATTAGGCGTAATGAACTTGATTAAGTACTAATTAACTTCCTAATGCAACTTGTTAAGGTTAACCAAATTGTTTAAGAGTTAAACCATAATGAATTAAATTTTAATTAAATAATCCATTAATTAATTAAATAAATTACCATGAATCTTAATTAAATAATTATTAATCACTTAATTACTTCTTAACCCCACTAATAACTAACTAAAACTTTACAAATCAATTAATACTCATTAACTTAACTTAAGTGATGATTAACCTCTAATCGCCTTCTTAAATTTGCCAATTAGGTGCTAATTACCTTTTAATTAATTAATTATATTACAACTTAATTACTTTTTAATATCACTAATTAAATTAAAGAATCTTAGTAAACTAATTTCAAAATAAAATAAATTTGAAATAGAAATTCAAATCTTTGCCGAACTACATCCACAATGACTATCGTTATGGACGAAGTTAACTCTAACATATTCTTAGCAAACCACTCCACAAACAATTACTTTTTCGTGATTTAAAACATAATTTAGAAATTATTCTAAAAAAATTAAAACTAAAGTCACAAACTTTAATTCATTTCAAAATTTAAACTTCGAAGACGAACTTTGATTCCAACCGGATCTCATAACCGTCGCAATTACACAAAGTAGTTAACATTGTTTACCAACCTCTTGTCATAGGTCATGTTTTACAATTTACATATTATTAACACCGACCATCTTCATCATAGATTGCAAGTATACATCTATATATACATGCTAGTTAACATTATAATAAAACATTGATTTCCATAACTAAATCAAACTAAAATCAAAGATCCAAATCATAATCAAACCACATGATTATCATTCAGCTTCTACACTATATAATCATCATATACAATGACCCAAATAAAGCTACCATTTTCATTAAAAAATGAGTAGTTTACTAACCAGACTTCCATAAAAGCTACCCGAACTTAAGCTAAACTTGCCAACGACTCCATAGCTTTGACGGATGGAGACTTTAGGTGCTAGAAACCCTCAAAATGGGCTTAGCCCAGGTGTATGTAGGCTCGGCCAGAGGTGTGGGGGCGGAAGTGGGGCAGTAGCTTGAAGGTCGAGGAATTTCGAGTTATCATCGATTCGTCGAAAATAAGCCCAAAATTAGGTCATTTTCCCACTTGTTTTTGGGCCACCAACTCACGGAATTTGGAAAAGTAGTCAAAAGGAAGGTTGCGGAAATTTCTTTCCTTTATCATTTCGATAAAAGAATCATTCATTTTATATTTTTTGAAGAAGTTATGATCAAAAGAAGAAGGGTAATTTTCAGACTTGAAATTCTAGGTTAAAAAATCGCTATGTGAACAATTGGTGTTTTGACATAGCTATGGTAGAAACTTAAAAAGGTGGTCAACTAGAATGTTGTAGCCATTAAAAATTCACACGGCTGAAAAAAAAAAAAAGATCCATCTGAATTTGAAATTGAGGAAGAAAAGGTTGGAGGAAAGAGGAAGAAAAATGGAGAAACACAAGGGCTATTTATAAGCAAGATTTCACATCTGATCATTTTGCCAAGTCACATCACTCTCTTTATATGTATGTATGTATGTATATGTATATAATTATTATATCTAATCGCAT